>CM023835.1:10628359-12039193 GCA_013266295.2 Branchiostoma floridae x Branchiostoma japonicum | reverse complement strand
TAAAAACAGGCCTGGGCATCCTATTATATGCTATGATTTGAGCCATGAAGTGAACATAAAAGGCTGGGTTAAAATTTAAACAATGAATTTTTAATTTTTAACCAAACTACTGCATTATATTGATAGATGGAAAACCTGTAACAACTAGGAAGAAAAGGACTTTCTTCACCTGTTGGGGCCTAAATATGAGCATTTTTTTAGTTGATTCAGAACCAAAATCTTTTTCTTTTTTTTTGCAAATCAGAAAAAAATGAAGAGGCGAATCCGAGAAGCAACAAATTAAATTGGTGTGGCCTTATCATATTTTAAAAACTGTGGTGACTCTGTCTTCTCTTCCTGTCTTCCTGGGTGCTAGGTGTGGCGGGTCTGTTTGACTTTGGCCCCATTGGTTGCATGATGAAGAATAACATCACCGATATGTGGCGCTCTCACTTCATCCTGGAGGAGAGCATGTTGGAGGTAGACTGCACAATGCTCACTCCTGCAAATGTTCTCAAGTAAGGGTGGTACATGCACTTGTAACTGGTAGCTCTGGTGTTATTGTGTTGATAGATGTTAAATTAAAAAGCTGTTTTAGTTTTTAGAAACTCACAACTTTAACAATCTAGTGGTAATCCGAATGGTACTTGATCAATGTTTTTCTGGATGCTAACTTTTTCATGTTTTGATCATTGTTAGCTCACAAACTTATCAACTATAGGAATGTTTAGACAAATAGTGGAAAGAAAAGGTTTCAAAGGATATTCTTTTGCCTGAATGAAATTGACACAATTCATTGTCAGAATTCATGTGTGTAATGAAATATATTCATTATGTAAGTATATTGTATACAAATGTCAATATGTAATCTTTCCATAGAACTGACACACTTTATTACCATTGTTTTCTCCTCCCAGAGCCTCCGGTCATGTGGACAAGTTTGCTGACCACATGGTCAAGGATCTCAAGACAGGAGAGTGTTTCAGGGCTGACCACTTACTGCAAGGTAGGTCAGAGCTAAGAGATTATTATCCTATGGTGTACATATTCCACACCTCTATTAGTCAGCCATCTTGTCTCACTTTTTCTCGGCCCCGATTTTTTTCCATTGATGTAAGCATTAATTGGGGACTTGGCTAAGCTTACCACTTTTCCAATGCAACCACAACCAGCACTATTTGGAACCGTACATGGTCCAATCTCTGCCTGACGACCATATATTTCACATTTGTTAGTTTTCTATATTTTGTGTGCATGTGTCTTGTACATCTGTTTGATATACAATGTACTTACCAGTCTGTATTAAAGGACATGAACTTCGAAATCTCTGTCATGTTGCCATGCTTTTTGTATAAGAAGACCACTTTTCCTTAGTCCCCTGGATGGTCATCTTAGACAAGTGTGACTGTATTTGGCTTTCAGTACCTTGCTCTGACATGTTTGTGTCCCATACTGCTGTCCTGTAGCACACATGGAGAAACTGTTGGCTGACAAGAAAACTCCTGAGGAGACCAAGGCCAAGTGTAGGGAGTACATGCCCAGGGTGAGTTGAGCATGGCTGGATTATGAAGAAGAAAGTACATATTTGTAATTTGAATGACCAGACAGTTCATAGATTATTCCATTAGTAAACAAGTGCAAACATAGTTCTCACTAGGCTATTTGAGCGTAGGGGCCCCCTACGCTGTGATTTGGACCCCCTACACTGTGATTTAACCCCCTACACTGTCTTTCAACCAGTGTAGGGGTATTTTTGGAGGGAGAATTTTCATAAATCTTTAAAAAAATTGAAAATGTAACTTTAGAATGAAGCTATAACAAAGGGAAAACATTAACATACAAAATCTGTCCCTCAATAAGCAAGAAATAGTGTTTCAGGGCGTTATGAGTTTCAAAATTTTTCGGGGAGAATACCAGACCCCCTGCTGTGGTCATGTTTTCGAGACTCAATGCGCGACTTGCGCCACAGAAAGTTGTCCTTCTGTACCTGACCTCTACGCTGTGAAAAAATCCTGGTGAGAACCCTGGCAAATCACTAGCAACTGTAGATAGTCTTTACTTGCAGAAAAAGGTGCTATAGAATAGATTTTTTTTCAACTGAAACCATTTAGTCCAGCGGCATAGCTGGAAAAATCAGCCGAATTGTGCACTTTTGTCTAAAAGCACCAAATTTGGCACACAGGTAGTTGAACATATTCTACTCAAATCTGGATATGGAGCCATTTTCATTTCTGCCCAGGAGCGCCGTGACGTCACCTTAAATTTAGAACACCCAAAACAGACGAACCGTTCTAGTGCTCTGATTAAGGGGGAGGGGCAAAAAATTAACATCAATGTTTCTCCCTGAAAATTTATATGCTACCACAACCTACTACAAGGTACACAAAACCGTTAATTTTGTTTCAATACCGCTCTTCTAGGAAAAATTATTAATATTTAAATCCCATTTTTTAGTAATTTTTATCTAAAAAAATTGATGGTTTACATTTCATCATCAGGCAATTTTTCCAGGTACCTATGACACCTTTGCAAATATAAAAATCTGGTTGGTCGCAGTATTGGCAACATGATGTTCTTTAAATGGAGAAAATCCATCCACTCTATCAGGAGATATGAGATTTTATAGATTATTACTGTCATACACATGTTACCTGAAAAGCGGTTGCTAAGGTCGTTGCTAAGGAGATTTTCTGACCGAAATATGTACATTTTGGGCCTCTATGCCCTCGTATTCTAACATAATTGCCTCAAAATTGGTATGAGGGTGCCTTGGACATATGCCCACAGAACGACATTCATGCCTTTGGTATACATCACTTTGAAATTAATTGATTTTGAACTTTTTTGCTATTTTCAGACCAAAAATGTATACTTTGGCGGCAGTTTGGCTCCTGTGTCCTGGTATTAAACCCATATGACCCAAAAGTTGGCATGGGAGTGCCTTGGACAAATGGTTACAGAAATTTTTTTACGCTTTTGTTATACACCACTTCAAAATTATATATTTTCGGAGTTTTTGCTATTTTCAAACCAAAAATGTACATTTGGGCCACTGTGTCCTGGTATTATACCCAAATGACCTGAAATTTGGTGTCTATGGCATATGACCACAGGGAGCTATTAATACTTTTGCCATGTGCCAATTCAAAGTTATATTTCTTTTAGATTTTTTACTATTTTCAGACAAAAATGTATATTTTTGTCATATTTTTGTCTTCTGTGTCCCTTTAGTAAAGTAAATGTATTGAAATTTAGTATGAACGTGTCTGTAAGACATATTCCTACAGGACTGTACTTACATGTTTGGCATACACCACTTTGCTATGATTTATTTTGGCATTTTTGGCTATTAATAGACCAAAAATCTATATTTTGGGTTTATCTGTTATTTATGATATGATCAATAATTATTACTTCATTAAATGAAAGCCAAATTACCTGGAGTTTAGTACATATAATGCTTTTGCGCTGGAGATGGGGGAAGGGTAAGAAGAGTTTTAGGAAGAGGTTATTCCTGCACGTGATAAAAGTTCAGAAATTCCACATAGGGGCGGGGTGATGTTGGGACATTTCAATTGTGAATAGAGGTCACTTTGGAAGAGAATTGGGGGAGGAGATTACTCATACAGCCCTGCTGCAGTACCTCTGTCGTGCTTTGGAAACATCAGCTGTCAATTTGATGATTGGTGTCGCCAATTCAATACCTCAGCAGGGCCATATGGGGGAGCTCCAGCTCTAGCTGGTTTATAAGTATTAGAAGAGAAGATACTAGAATTATTTGATTGTTATAGGATTTTTTTTATTCTTCATGGCAGTAGGAAGGTAGCCTGTTGTCCAGTCTGTCGTGGTTGGGGCGGACTTTTTTCAGGGCTTTCCCCCTATACCCAGCTTAACTGGCCGCCCAGTGGGCGTATTACGCCTGTGATAGAGTTGGTAGGTGGTCATGTCCTAAGGCTCGAAATACACACATGCAACATGCAGGTAAAAACTATTCTGAACTTGCAATAATGTATGTACTTAGTAGTTGAAAATTATTGGTATATCATGTTTGCGCACTGCAAACGTCTATTGTAGTCAGGGATCTCTAAAAATAGAACAGTATTATTGCTACATTATTACAAATGCTACTAAGCTGAAAAAGTTTTTGAATATACAGTATTGGAAAACATACTATTTGAGAACTTTTGTTTTTACTACTACATGTGTAACTGAAATATATATAATATATGATTTGCATGTAGAATTTTCACAATGCATGTAATATTTTTGCCAACATACGTACATTTACTTTTGCATGCAACTGAAAACGTATTTCGAGCCCTGCTTTCTGTTTGCTTGCAATGCTGAAGTAAGCATGAAAGAGCGTAACTTTTAATCTGCTTGTGTTTTTTTGAAAAGTTTTAAAAATGCTTGTAGTACAACTTTATGTACTGAAAGTGCAAAAATATGAAACTTGAAAAATTTGGCCAAATTGCATTACTCTGGCACACCCTGATCATGGAGAGCCGAGAGCTCTGTAGGATGATTCTATAGATTCCTATAGATTTGTATAACTTTCTGTTTGTTTTATACTGTAGCTTTAGGCTGATTCAACACCAACTTTGTATTGCTTACTGGGTTAGGGAGCAGGGAAAAGTTTAGTAATGGAAGTTTGAAGAACCTAGTTACGTCTACAATTATGGCACAAATAGAAGCCCAAAATACAGTTTTTGGGGTGAAAGTAGATAAAGCCCATGTTAGTTTTATTGTTACACATTAACAAATTTGGCCTCGTGAACTAGCTGCATGCCCCGCAAAAATGGGTAGGCCGGCTGGTGTACGGCGAGGTCGGCTACTGTCATCATATGAGACTTCATAAAGTACATGTTTGTTCGAGAGGTGATGAGCAAAGTACCGTGGCACATATACAGTAGCCGAAAATGAACATTTTTGTCCGAAAATCGCAAAAAAACTATTTTACACAATTTTAAAGAGATTTATGTCAAAAGGGTTAATGGCGTTCTGTTGCCATGTGTCCAAGGTATCCCCATACAGAATTTCAGGTCATTTGGTTTTAACATTAGGTCACAGGAGCCCAAAATGTATATTTTTTGTCCGAAAATAGGGAAAAAAAGCCCTATTTTACACAATTTTGAAATAATATATGTCAAAATCGTCAATGGTATTGTGTGAGCATGTGTCCAAGATACCCCAATACCAAATTTCAGGTCATTTGGTTATAACATTAGGGCACAGCGGCCAAAAGTGTACATTTTTGTCCGAAAATATCAAAAAAGCCTGGCTTATTTTACACAATTTCAAAGAGGTGTATGTCAAAAGTGCGCGGTATTGAATTGTAGTAATGCCAAGTTACATGTTTTGTACATTTTTGTACAATGCTCTGCAACATACACATCACGGATAAATGTAACTCTTCTGCGTACCTGTCAACCAACGTGATATTAATACGATGGCACAAAAACCTAAAATATACATTTTTCGGCAAAAATAGCTAAAAATGTCCAACTAGCATATCCAACATTTCAATATTTCAGCACTGTGATACACAACATTGTATGTGGCCTCCTAAACTGACATGTTTGCACCTATATTGGGGTTTTAATGTTGTGTACCGTGGCACAGGAGCCCAAAATCAACTATTTTGGGATGAAAATTGCAAAAAAAGGCCATTTTCATGAGCAACAATGAAATGGTCTATATCCATTGATCAACATTGTTTGAGGATCACTAAGTCACATGTTCATAACAAATTGTGGCATTGTCGCTTTGATTATAATGACATAGGAGCCAAAAATATACATTTTTTGGCAAAAAATAACAAAAAAATGCATTTTTCAAGAAAAAACAATAGAGTAGTCAACACTAAGTATGCACTGTTGCATTGTAATTGCTAAGTTGCATGTTTGTACCAAATTTCATAATTATTGCTTCAACTGTCACGGAACAGAAGCCAAAAATATACATTTTTAGTCAAAAATGGCAAAATATGCCATAAAATCGCTCCTGGGCAAAAATGAAAATGGCTCCATATCCAGATTTGCTTAGAATACATTTAACTACATGTGTGCCAAATTTGGTGCTTTTAGACAAAAGTGCACAATTTTTCAGCTATGCCGCTGGACTAATTTGTTGACGTAACAATTGTCTTATTTCTTATCTCATGAAATTTTACATAGATCCAATTGTTTACCTAGCATGTACTTTTTTTAGCTGTTACTCACTGAGTCTGTCAATTTCCTCTTTCTGGGAGACATGTCATAAACAACTGTGAAAAAGAAGAACAAACTTAGTCATTGGCAAGTGTTAGATTTGAACTACAATGCCATATCTGCCGCTTAGTGCTGTGTACCGGTTCGCTGGACTCAGTTCCGGACTTGTAAAAACATTCAGGTTCAAGTCCCAAAAAACCTGAATGGCGGGAACTAGTTCAGGACTTGGTTGGAAAAAAAACCATGTCACATACCCCTTTTCATTCCGAACCACATAAAACCTTCCATAGATCGCAAAATCTGTGCTGCAAAATGAAGAAAACATTGCTGTCGGGCATTGTCAAGTGTCGACCTCCATGTTATGTGGCCAAAGCTTTGCCCAGACAACATTGCAAGGTTGCCAACATGCAATTTTGTATATACCATGGGTTTAGGTCCGGACTTACAAGTCTGGAACTGAACCTAAACCTCTGGACTTGAATCCGGACCTGAACCTAAACGTGGGTTTAGGTACACAGCACTACTGCCGCTACAATAACCCTTTCCGTCTGTCCTGTCACAGTTGGATGATTTTAACAAGCAGCAGCTGACAGAGAAGTTCCAGGAGCTGGGTGTGAAGTCCCCCACCAACAACAACGACCTGTCTGAACCCATGGAGTTCAACCTCATGTTCCAGACTAACATCGGCCCCGCTGGGCTGCTACCTGGGTAAATGTTGTTTGGTACAAAAAATGCAAATTAAAGAATATCTTAAAGGCAACCAAAGCAATTTCAGGGCAGTGAAACTGGATTTTCAAAGTCAAGTTTCAAGTTTTTAATGTAGTAAGTTCAATCAACCCAATCCTGATATCTGTGAGGCAAAAAAGCGATGTCGTTGACGGAAAACGGTTGCTTGTTTTGTATTGTAGGCTGGCTGTAGCTGTTCATTGGTGGTACCAAAAAATAAAGGGACTCGTCACGTAGCTTGTTTTGGGGCTATTTCAAACGCTTCAAGTATGAAATGATGATGAAAATGTGCTAAGAAATGGCAGTAAATGTCAATGTCACACAGATTTCCTCATCCAGAATATTCTATTAGTTTTGCCACCCTGAAATTGCATTGGATGTCTTTAATCATTTCTAAGAACACCTGTGGAAAAGACAAGTTGACTGCTAGAAGCTTCTTAACTCAATAAAAATTTGTTTGGAAGACTGAATGTTTGTTTTTCAGGTTCTTGAGGCCAGAGACTGCACAGGGAATCTTCCTGAACTTTAAGAGGCTGCTGGAGTTCAACCAGAACAAGCTGCCATTTGCAGCTGCACAGATAGGGGTCTCTTTTAGGAATGAGATCTCACCACGCTCTGGGCTGATCAGATGCAGGTAAGAGCTGTTTCATGAAAGGGGACTGTCAGAAAGTTTATGTAGTTAAATGTATTTTCTTTAGGGGTTAAATCATAGGCAGAGGTGGAGGTTAAGTTGTAAAATATACTGCTAATGTTACTGTGGTAAATTTCAGTACTTGGTTGACTATTGAGGTCACAAAGAAACATTCTGATTTTGGTCATTTTAGCAGTATTTGCAGTAAAATAATTTGACACACCTGTGCTATCTTCTACAACAGCTGTTGTCACTAACTGTGGCGCCAGGTGACAAATGGACTATACCACACTACTTTCAGGAAGGGACCTATCTTTTTCTTGTTGTGTTACTGTTAACATTGCTGTTTTATGTGATGTCTGAAATTGACAGCAGTCGTTGTAATCATCATGCATTATACAGGAAATAGTCATGCCTTCAAGTACCAGAGTTATCAACCAAGGATTGAGGTGTTCAAAAACTCATTTTTTTCTAGAACTATCGTAGAGTGGAACTCGCCACCAAGTACAGTAGGGGCATCGTCACAAACAAACAATGTCTAGAGTTAGACGTTCAAAGGTTAGGTGTAACAAGTCGTTCAGTGTAATGTAGCCAGCTGCCGTGCTGTGTGCTTGCGAAGCTGGTGTGTTACGCCGAAGGGCGGTTATACCGTACCGGCTATACAGATACAGAATGATACAGATACAGATTATATTTTTGAGGTTTGGAATCTGAATATTTCTAGTTGTTTGTTTTCTACAGAGAGTTTCCCATGGCAGAGATAGAACATTTCCTGGACCCAGATGATAAGGACCATCCTAAGTTCTCCTCTGTAGCTGACCTGAAGGTGACCTTGTACTCCGGCAAGATGCAGGTGTCCGGGCAGTCTCCGGCGGTCACCACACTGGGGGAGGCTGTCAAACAGGTGTCAATCAATCAATCAATCAACAAATAATTCAACTTTTGTTTATCCAGGAGTGTCCAATATGCCTGGTATGGTATTGTGTTGAAAGTTGTATGGATATGTGACCAACCTGCTGTTTTTAAAGGAGTTTTTGTATAAGGAAAGTGATAAGTACAGAAGGATATTTTTGTCAGAAGTTGCTTACATATGGACTTATTTGTAGAGGTCAGTTGGAAATACAGTCTGCCTCATCACACCCATGCTAAGAACAACTGATCAATTGCTGACCATTTTTGTTGGTTCAATGTCCAAAGTCAAACATATTTTTTTCTGCTCGGGCATTTTCACAATACCTGACATGGCCATATTTTATGTTCTTAATTTTTTGTCTCTTATTCCAACATTTTTCCAGGGAACCATTGCAAACGAATCCCTGGGTTACTTCATGGGGCGCATCTTCCTGTTCATGGTCAAGGTCGGGATCCACCCCGACAAGCTGCGCTTCCGTCAGCACATGGAGAACGAGATGGCTCACTATGCCTGCGACTGTTGGGACGCTGAGTGTAAAACATCCTATGTGAGACATTTTTTTCTTCTAACTACCTTTCTACAGGCCTTGTGTTAATATATCTGAGTCAACAAAAATAAAACTGCACTGGTGCAGGTATCAACGAAATTTTACCTGCACCACTCAGAATTTAGGAAGTATGGATCATACTAAAATTGTTCAGAAACCATTGCCATTGTTTCTTTTACACTTCATACGTGGTAACGGTCAGTACAGAAAATCCATATACTCCCACATTTGTATATACCGGGTATACCCAGTACATGGATCGGTGTAGGTAGACATCACAAATACATGCACAGCTCCAATTTTACCTGCACTAAGGTGCATATGCAGGTGGTATTTCAAGCCCTTCTCTTGAATTCTCCTTAATTAGTAACCTATTTTGAGTACTATAATCTTTCAACTTCAATCACAAATTGTCAGGTAGCTTTATTTTTTGTGTTTCTGCTGTTACAACTTGACCTGACTTAGATAAAGACTGTAACGGTTGCAAAAGATAGCATAACAAGACTGGCAATGAAAACATACATTGCCATGGCGACGGTGGTTGCTGTTAGGGTTATTGTTTGCATGGCACTGCTGCCCTGCCGTCATTTCATGATTTTGAGAGAGACTTGGTACCTATACAGATACAGTGCACTCCCCCCCTTAGTGTATAGTGAACGAGCCCCGGGGTCACAGAAAGTAGGGCATTCCCGGCAGGGGGCTGAGGTCTTCCCAAAGCAGGGTCCCAAAGGTTTAATTTCCAGGAATGTGGACATAGATGTGGGTCACATGCCTGTGGACATTCCATTCCTGTGGACAAAATGCCTGTACGATTCCTAGAATTCTTGCGAATTGCACACAATACTGTACCATTAGGCTTCTCCCTGAGACGTCGCCAAAAATTTTTTTTCTGTTTCAGGGTTGGGTGGAGTGTGTCGGGTGTGCAGACAGGTCGTGTTTTGACTTGTGTCAGCACAGTACGGCCACCAAGACTGCCCTGTGTTACTCCAAACCCCTGCCTGAGCCCATCATGGTGGATGTGACCGAGATCGAACCTCAGAAGAGCGTTCTCGGTAAGACGCTCAAGAAGGACGCCAAGCCTGTGACAGAACATCTGCAGTCCCTTGTAGAAGAGGACATCTTGCAGCTGGAGAAAGTACTGCAGGACAAAGGGTTTGTGTTTTTTTTGGTCATTTGATTATACCAGCCACTCTATTGTTTGCTGCTCCTCTTTGCTACTGTTCTAGCACCCTCCATGCTTCTTTTTGACACATTTGGCAATTGAAAACCATGGAAGTAACGTTATATTCTACTTGTCTTGTCCATGTGTCTACAGGGAGGCTGTTGTGAGTGTAAAGGGGAAAGATTTCTCCATCAAACCTGACATGATCAAGGTCAAACGATATCAGAAAAAGAAGTTTGGTAAGTTTTACTTGTCAAGCTGGTATCGCTTTACATTCTGTATTAGCTTGCTGTTACCCATAGTACTTTAAGTTCTTTTCTGATTTCCATAAGTAAGTTGAAAGAGTTTTTTGGTTTATGTAACAGTTGAGGAAATCACCCCTGGAGTTATCGAACCGTCGTTCGGAATCGGTCGGGTCATGTACGCCGTGTTGGAGCACAACTTCCGCATGCGGGAGGGAGATGAGCAGAGAACGGTCAGTACAGATGATTATTTCAAACATATATGTGTAATGTTTTAAAGGATTATACCATAAAATGTTAAAAGGAGTTTGCTGTATGGCTAAATGTGGGTGGTATGTAGCTTTAGAGAAGGAACATGCTCCTTCTGTTTCATTGGAGAAAATACAAGAATGGCATACAGCTTGCATTTATCAAAGAAAATGTAGTGCATGACAATTTAGTCTATGAGCTGAGATTGTTTTTTGTACCACTGAGATGGACCAGAGCTAACATGGATTTTTTGAATCTGCAGTAACCAAAGTTTATTTACATGTGTAATAGCAAGTCTGTGTGAGTAGATTTCTTGGTGTAATCACGAGCCAAATGACATCATCAGAACAGAATGGACCTCACGCCTTGTGACTAGATCCAAAGGGAAAAGGGCTGGGAAAAAAATATCAAACATCAATCATTTGTATTGTGTCTCTGCAGTTTTTCTCCCTACCTGCCATGGTGGCTCCCTACAAGTGTTCAGTTCTTCCTCTCAGTGGGAATGAAGAGTTCGTTCCCTTCGTCAAGCAGCTCTGTAAGTAACAAGACCCTCATATGCCACATCAAATGTCAAATGTAAACCCTCTTTGGTTTCCCTAATACACATCTTGATACGTTATGTGTTAAAAGATGCAAGTACCAGGGGTCGAAATAGATTTTGGGGCCAACTTGCACTGGTGCAGATGAAAAAAAAAATACTTGCACCAGAAGAAAAATAGTTGCACCCACCAAAAATAAAACGAACACAACCAAAAGTACATGTAGTAACTTTAATAAAAACTTCATGGATTCTGGTTTTGTTCCCTTTCCAGTTCTTTATTGGGTATTTCTACTACTGGTAGTAATAGCGGATAAAGCAAACTTGCACCGCGGTGCATACCGGCAAAAAATTAGTTGCACAACACCAAATTTACTTGCACCAAGTTGCACACAGAGGGCTATTTCGACCCCTGAAGTACTGTTGTCATTAGAAAGAGTATACCACGTTCTTAGTGGCAAATGTAAAGATCTTGGCACATTGGCGACACCAAATCCGTTTATGTCCTCATCGGTGTTTGGACACAGTATCAACAATTAGCCGAAAGGCCCGGTGGCTCCACCATACAGTGAGGGAAGTCGTGTAGTTCCCCCAAGGGCACAACATCGGTCGTCAAACCTGGGACCTCTTGGTTCCGAGCCGAACCACCATTATGCCATGTGATGCCACTATACCATGTACAGCATGTATATTAAGAATGTACTTCTTTGTTTTCATAATCCAGTATTTCCGGCACGTTGGCAGAACGTACTGCACCTGCGCGAAACCTGTAATGTATTGTGCATAGCACTTTGGCAGAATGTCTCATATAAGCTTGTACAATTTATTTGAGCATATAAGGTTGACAGCCTGTCTGTAGTTTTCAGATGTTGTATAGGAAAAGATATCATCTGCAACAGGCAAAATCTTGATGCAACGTTGACCAAACATCTAACGAAAGACGTGAAAAATCAGGGTTTTGCGCAGGCGCAATACGTTCTGCCGGCGTGCTAGTATTTCCCATACCTTTCTGTTTTCTGACCTCCTCCACTGTTTCTGATTCTTTAGCTGATTCCCTGACCAGAGCGGACATGTCACACAAAGTGGATGATTCTTCTGGGTCCATCGGGCGCCGCTACGCCAGAACAGACGAGATCGCCATTCCGTTCGGGATCACGGTCGACTTCGACACAGTAAACAAGGAGCCTTCAACGGTCACACTTAGAGAGAGGGACTCCATGGGACAAGTTAGATTACCAGTAAGTCACCGTCATGTTGAGTTGAATGCCATTATTAACTAGTTGACCTTTTGTTTCAGAAGGAAGTTTTTTCTTAAAAGGTTGGTTACCATCTCCACTAAAGTGATTTGCTTACATTCTACCCCTTTTTTAATTTGAAAAAAATTGTTATACTTCATTATGCTTGTTGCTTGCCTAGCAAAAGAAAATATATTAATTTTTGTCAACACCCCAGGAGGTAGAGCATTTCAAGTGTGCATTGCTTTCCTCTTTGTGAAAGCTGCATTATGTAACATTAGGACAGTACAAAAAGTAAATTTTCTGGTCATTTTTCTTTACAAAGTTGAATCACACCCTACTCCATTGCAAATAAGTGCCAGGAAGTGGAAGTGCCAAAATATGACGCCTTTCGAGTGTCTTTAAAAGTTGGAAACACAGCTGTCAGCCATGTTTGTTTACATTCTGGTAGTTTGTGGCGGTACCGCAAACTGAGTACGCCTCGTGAGGGCTGTTTTAGCGCCAACCATAAATGTCAGTTAAGTGAGATAATTGCACAAATATGTTGAAAAGTGGAAGTAAATTACAACCACACAAAGATTTTTTCAATTAAAATATTTCAATTTTTGTGGTGCAAAAATGTTACATAATGCCCCTTTAATTGAACATATGTCACATATGTAAATACTGTACATAGCATCTGTCTTCTCTGTCACGACCAGTGGAAGAGTAGCTCTACAGTAAACTGGTTTGAGATCACTTTCACATCTTACAATCTTAGTATGGCTAACAAGATTTGCACTGCCAGTGTTTGTCTTCATTCTCCAACCACTCGATGTTTAATTTTCTTGCAGATTGATGACGTACCTCAAGTTGTGTCGGACCTCTCTGCAGGAAGGATCACCTGGGCAGATGTAGAAAACAAGTACCCCAAGTTCCAGGCCCAGGAAACATCACGTTCCGATGTCTAGTCCCCAAATGACTGACATTTTAGGCAAACAAAACGTGGCAACAGAGGACTTAAAAGAATTTTTGCAATTCACCCGGTATGACAAATTCGCCCGGTTGGAATTGAACAATATATTGAGACTAAGATGTCAGAGTTTATTAATAGTTCCTGTGTTAATGAGGACTACATAACATCAAATTTAATGCTTGATTCTCAGATTCATCTGGTCAGCTGATTACCTGAAGTTCCACTCCTGTTGAAGTTTTAGCACACAGCGGCTGAAGAAATCATTGGTTGAAAAAGTCATGTGCCTGAATGTTAAGTTATATATGATACAGTTTTCACATGTATCGTAACTGTATCATGGCCACAAGCAACTGTTTTTTCCCTATTCTGCATACTGTCCTTGCATCTGGATCTATGTTTAGAACTTCTCCAGATGATCTCCTATCTCCAGTCTTTGGGTGTCCTTACGTTTGATGGAAAAAAAGATTGAGAAATAATCAAATATGACCTCCAGAAGACTTCAATATACTGTTTACTTTGCAAGCAAGACTCAGGTTATTTGGCTCTTTTCCTTTTAAATAAAATGAAATAAAGAAAATGTGAGAACCTCAAAACTAAATTGGTGTATATGTATCAAATGTGGCAGAACATATTTTTCCTATCATGGCAACAGATTTTCTATTGACAAATGATCATGATTTGATTTCATATGGCTGATTGCATGGATGACACCAAGCAGATACATGTATTAAGCTATTATTTCAACTTGGGATGAAGGAAGTTCTGTAAATTTTGTAGTAAAGATCCACAAGTCCTTTTACAGTTTTAGCTAGCCACTTTGAAAGTGATGGAGTCTGCATCCATTGCATACTGTTTGGTAAAAAAAGTTGCAGTACACAGCTCAATCCACCAGATAGGAAAATGTGACAAATATAATGTTTTTTCGCCATGACAACAGCATTTTGTCTTATTTATTTTGTTCTAGGAAACTAAAATGTATGAGTGTTATTCTGAAAGCCAGATACATGTATACTAGTGAACAAATATATTAATGCGGGGGATTTTTAAATAGCGTTAGTCACAAGCCAGTTGATCTCTGGTGTAATCCTTGAGATTGGGATATACATGAACTGTATTGGGTGATCAATACAGATGTACCGTAGACAGCGAATTATACCCGTCACTGGGTCTCGCTTGGCGTGATTGTCTCTTGTTGAAAACACCTTGGAATTCAGGCTGACAGCTTTTATGTGTTTGGGATCGTGCACATACCAACAAAGACAAGAAGCGGTCATATCCAAAGGTCGGTTGGGGGAACGAGTTGGTTAAACATTTACACATACCACAGATTGGGCTTTAGATAACAGTTGAATTGTTTGTCATTCTGAGGTCGACGTCATAGACCAACGCCCAAACCTGTCCGCGCATGACGTGGCGACATGTTCGGAAAAAAGTCGGCAGCCAACATGCATCTGCTAAATACGCTCCTGTTTGCGCTTTCTTTCCTTTTTTTCTACACATCTTCGGGAACAAATGGTCTTGAACAGACAGGTAAGCTGCAGAAATTTATTAAGTTTTGTTTTTGTTGCTTTGCGTTTCAGTTTTGCGAGATGTTTTACAAGTCTTACCCAGCGCGGCTTTTGGAAATTTTGTTGCACGTTTCCCTCGAGAGGAACCAATTTTGCACTGCCTATACCTGCAAGAAACGTTTACAACTAGAACAGAATGATGAAGACGTGGAAAGGTGTTTGGCTTATCTATTTCTCAAGTGTGAAAAAGCGCTCAAAACGCATAATTTCTCCCGTGTCACATTGCTTTCACTTTCAAACCAGTATACTAGTACGTAATGTTGTTCCAACGATCCGTAACTTTATCCCACAGTGAACTGCACTACTGTGGATGACATCGCCTGTAACGTTACAAACGCGACAAGTGCAAGTGGTTTGTGCACACCAGGCTGGACGGGACCTGACTGCGATGAACGTGAGCATACTCTTTATTTTCTGTACCACAAGCATTTCGTTCGGAACCGTTTTTAGATCGGTTCGGTTGACCAAGGTCAAAAAACAAGCTGCGTTTAGGTGGATAGCCAGTGAGCGATATAAGCGAAAGGACATTCAAAAACAAGTGGAAACCGCACTGATCAACGTAAAAAAAAATCAAGTAAACGTCTGGCGGGGAAACATGATCAACTAGTTTATTCCCTTATCTCAAAATTTAAAGTACCTGTTGTTGTATGTCTTTGCATGGTTGGGTTTAGTTTTTTAAAGAAAATTGTGATGCCCTTGGTTATAATTTAGTCGTGCGCATCAGTGTTGTTGTTCCTTCTTTATGCTATGCCCTTGGTTTCCTTTGAGCCACATTTTACAGGCTTTCATTGGCACAATTCTATGGCACCAGTAATTAAAAAAAAATCCTCGTGATGACAAAGAGGTGGTGTACATTCCAGTGTGCACACACGAAAAGAATTCTTTTGAGTGCCCTGCTCGGCAACAAACCTTTGAGGCCGGTTACTGGCCACTTCAGTTGAATTCCTATCCTGCGCGGCCAGTTCACTATTTTCTTGCCCATTAGGTGTTTCTTTTTCCGACTATTCTCTTTTCCCAAAATAAAACTCTAACGAATGTCGCAATTCTCACTCGAATGTTTGCCAAGTACTTTGACCTGTACATTGGCGACAAATGTTCTGAAGTCACAGTAATGAGAGGGACCTGAGTACATTTACTTGTTATAAACACGTTTACTTTTTTGTATTGTGTATACAAAGAGATTGTCTTTAATATTGTAAATTTAGCACTTCTAGAGGATCGTCGTGTGGCCACACCGAACATTGACTGAAGCCTGCTAATTTGCAAGCTCATCAAATGAAGGCATATGTCTACCAAGAAGCAGTTTATGTTTGCCTCTCTCTGGGCCCTAGCCCGGCAAACTGTTAGCGTTGTTACAAATTTGTCTCGGCAAATATATTGTCTCTGATCTACTCTGGTTTACAAAAGAGGTGTGTCGACATTATCAAAGACATTGCATATCGAATAAGCAAATATGGTGTGGTGCTATGGACGGGGTCAAGTTCCAAAGTCGATTTCCACAGGGTCCGGAGGTCGCTACCACCATCCTCGAGCGTCCCACCTCCAGACCTTTAGACGCTCGTGCGTGCCGTTTCCATGACTCCGGCAAAACATGTAGCTGTTTACCTGTTATAATTACGGGAAATATTTTGTCGGTGGGATGCTCATCATCACTGTCGTTTTTACCTTCGCCATGAAGGTTATTTTTCGGTAGCGTTTGTATATGTGTATGTGTGTATGCATGTATGTGTGTACGCACGTGGTTTAGCACGATAACTCAAGAGGCTATGGATGAATTGTTTGATGATGAATTGTTACATTTTGTAGATGGGTAGTTCTTGATGAGACCTTGAAATGGTTACTAATAGATTTTTGGACCCCTGATGGCTTGTTACGGTACTGCATCGGAACGTCCGGTTTTGATATCTCGTGATTTGCATGGTAAATAGCTTTTGTGCTTCGGAAGAAGTGGGGCCCCTTGCAGCATGTTCTGGAATTGCGGGGGCGTTTGTTTAAAAGTTTTTGAAGAAGGATAACTCAAGAACCGGTTGACGAATCATCCTGATTTCTGGTATGTAGGTAGCTTAGTGATGCTTGACATAATTAGATGACAATTATGCAAATCAGGATCTAATTTGTATGATCAATGAGGAAATTCTATAGATCTGCTGCATTCTACGATAGGACTTCGTAATTGAGGACGAGAGGAACATCGGCAGGAGGACAAGACTGTCATTGGGTGGAGAATATGATCAACGTTAACTGATGCAATTCGTGCAAATGAGGACCTTATTTGTATAATCAATGAGAAAAATGTATAATTCGTCAGTTGTAAATGTTTCATTTGGCAAAGGTATGAGGTCGTGGAACATAATTAATTAATGGTAAACTTTTTGTGACTTGTGATGACAAAGGGGTAGTGGGCATTCTATGGCGCACACATGAAAATAAATATTTTGAAAATTTTAGTGCCCCGCTCGTCAACAAACCTTTGAGGCCAGCTCAATATTTTAGCTCGGTCATTGGCTGGTTTTCTTTTCCGACTATTCTCTTTATCCCAAAGTAAAACTCTAACAAGTGTCTAAACACCCGGTGTGTATATAAAATCTATTTGTCTTTTATATACACACCCGGTGTGTATATAAAATCTATTTGTCTTTTATATACACACCTGGTGTGTATATAAAATCAATTTGTCTTTTATATACACACCCGGTGTGTATATAAAATCTATTTGTCTTTTATATACACACCCGTATATAAAATCTATTTGTCTTTTATATACACACCCGCTTTGGCTTCCCTCTTTAATTCATTTTTATTCATTCTCTTCTTAGTTCGTGTATCATTTTTCTTTCAGGGGATAGTGCGTATTCGTGTGGAGTACATGGGTAACTTGGAGGTGTCAGACATAGTTCTTTCGTAAGGATGTGGGTGGCCCTGAAAAGGGCCGGGGTTTGGAGGAAATTCGACGGCCAAGTCTTCACTTCTTCTTGGGCTTGGGTGCCTTCTTAGCGGGCGCTGCCTTCTTGGCGGTCTTCTTTGCCGGGGTCTTCTTGGCGGGTTTCTTGCCAGCAGGTTTCTTGGCCGGAGATTTCTTGGTCTTCTTGGTGGCCGGCTTCTTGGTCTTCTTGGGGGTGGTAGCCTTCTTGGCCTTGAGCTTTTTCGGCTTGGTGGCCTTGGGTTTTGTGGCCTTTTTAGCCGCGGGTTTCTTGACCGACTTCTTGGTGGCTTTCTTGGCGGCCTTCTCTGCGGCTTTCTTGGCTGCCACGTTGATTTTGAAGGATCCCGACGCCCCAGTACCTTTTACCTGAAGGAGGGTACCCTTCTCCACCAAGGCTTTCAGGGCGCGCTTGATGAAGTGCGCCTTCTTCTCCACGTCGAACTTGTAGTTGGCGGCGATGTACTTCTTGATGGCCGGTACGGAAGAACCTGTGCGGTCCTTGAGTGCTTCCACAGCCGCCGTAATCATGGCGGTAGTTGGCGGGTGAGCCGCGGGGGCCTTGGGCGCCGCCTTGGGCTTGCTAGCCTTCTTGGGGGACGATGCTGGGGCGGACATACCGGCTTGCCTTGTCTGCGTTAGACGTGCAAATGAACCCGACATCTTGTCAGGGCGTCATGAAGTAGCGATGGTGCGGACGTGATCGAAAACATGGTAGCTTGCTTGGGTCTTATTGTCCGCCGCGGCGAATTGGATTTCCGTGTTGTTTTCTGATTTTCATCATCCACTAAGATAAACTTGAAGACCGAGGTTCAAACTTGGTGCCTCTGAATCCTCAAACACTCACAAAAACCCAGGCAAATATACAAAAGTAACGCCCTCCGCACTGGTGTTCCAGTGCTGAATCAGCGGTCGAAATTTCGTCAGCACTGGAATTCCAGTGCTGAAAAAAGTTCAGCACTGGATTTCCAGAGCTGAACGGCTCTATTCCAGAGCTGAAGCTCCCTCAGCTCTGGAATTCCAGTGGTGAAAAAAGTTCAGCACTGGAATTCCAGAGCTGAACGGCTCTGTTCCAGAGCTGAACGTTGTCTCAGCTCTCGGTTTCCAGAGCTGAACTGCTTTCAGCACTCGGTGTCCAGTGCTGAACGCGCGACAGAGCCAGTTCAAAGGTCGCTCAGCACTGGGTCCCCAGTGCTGACGGCGGTTTCAGCACTGGAACCGAGTGCTCGTATACAAAAGTAACACTTTCCGCACTGGATTTACCAGTGCTGGGGAAGAACTCAGCACTGGAAAACCAGTGCTGAAAAATATTCAGCTCTAGAAAACCAGTGCTGACGTCCCTTCAGCACTGGAGCGGTCTTCAAACCAGTGCTGAAGTCTTTCCCGGCACTGGAATGTCCCAGTGCTGAGCGGTAGGAAATCTGTGCCGAATCCTTGTATTCCTGCCACTAAAATTAAACTATTAACGTCATTAAACCTTACGCTGTTACCCGAGCAACTGCATGTGGTTTTGGAAACTATTACAAGAAACTAAAACAGCATCTTTGTGATTATTTTCGTTCATTTTCGCAGTAAAAAAAATTAAAAATAAATACGATTATACTATACAGGCTCCAGTGTAAGTGATATCAACCAAGTACAAGAGATAATGAACAACTTTATTTCTGATCATGAAAGATATAGCTTCGTGTGTGATTGTAATAGATATAGCCCCTTTGGGAGTGATTTGGGTGGCCCTGAAAAGTGCGGAACATAATTTCGTAATTCCACTTCCAGTGCTGAGATTTCTCAGCTCTCGGTTTCCAGAGCTGAACTCCTTTCAGCTCTCGGTTTCCAGTGCTGAACGGCTCTATTCCAGAGCTGACGCCGCCCCAGCACTGGAATTCCAGTGCTGAGTACCACTTCAGCTCTGGTGTTCCAGTGCTGAGAAAGGAGGGCGTTACTTTTGTATATTAGCAAAACGCAGGTTTTGGGCCTACCAAGGAGGCTAGTATTTCGGTGTGTATATAAAATCTATTTGTCTTTTATATACACACCCGGTGTGTATATAGCCACGGCGCTCATATAAAGAGACAGAGCGAATGGATAATATAGAAAAATCACAGGTTCAGTTCCAAATATTATGGCTATGTTTACGTTGCCAGGATTTTGTCCAAAGTACAGCTGTTTTCTGCAATGAAGCGTAAAAGTCACGCCATTTTGAAAAGACTCTCGCCCTTGACAATCAGTTTATTACTCCGTGAAGGAGGTCAGGACCTCCGGACGGAGTGTTGTAATCGGCTGATTTTTCATGTTCGCAGTCAAAACACTGGGTTCTCTTTGTGTAATCGGCACGCAATTTTATACGCCGTCTGCGGGCATGCCCGTGTTGATGCACGAATGTGTATTTTTGCCGTTGCTGCTTTCGCGGTCAATGTAATATTGCAAACGCACCCCTACAATTACGAGGCGAATTGGAATGGTCCAGAAAAACGCGTTGTTTGGAATAGCAGTGGGGGTGGTGGAACTTCATGCAGATACGGGGTGGTTTTTATAAGTGGTTCCAGATGTTTTTGCCCATGGTTAAGAGATGCCAAGTTTTTTGGAAGATGTTCGCAGCCAAAACGCATTCTTCCGTACGTCGCATTTCTGTGTAATTTCGCATGTGGTGTTGCATTATGTCCGGGATGATGCACGTCTTTTTATTTTTACCGTAGCTGTTTTGATATTGGAGTAAATGGTTATTTTCGAAACATCCCCATGTCGTTGAAATGTTGTCGTCCGTTTATGTCACCGGTAGTAAGTCGGGGCGGGGCTGATGGGGACGGATATGTGGGGTGGTCAGAGGTCAACATTAGGAAAAATTTAATGTTAATACCGATGACCGAGTCCAAAAAACTGAAACGTGAAAATCGGATGATTGGACCTGATGTATATTTTTGTAGATTGTACACAGAATACACACATCTTTAGATAATCTGGCCATGGCAGGTATACTAGATTAGCGTACATCTATGTTTATGCGTTCAAAACAAGAAAAGTAATCGTTTCCCGGTATTATTCTCTCGAAACACGGCGCTGAATATAGGAAGAAGTAGCCTGTGTTACGCAATGCTTTCGGCCGGATTGATGTGCAACTGTTACTAATTGCAGGGTCTGGGCTTGGCCAGTCGCGGTGTATGGCCAGTCGCGCTAATATGCGAGTGTTCCCTGTAGACAGTCCTGGAGTTAACGTTGACTTGAGCGGTACCCGTTTTTCCGTGTTTGCAGCTAAAACCCACGGTCCCCTTTGTTCAATCGGCATGCAATTTTATACGTCGTCTGCAGGCATGCCAGTGCCAATACCACCTCTCAATCTGCAAATTATAAAATTTCACGGAGAATTGTCGCCTATGGCGTCTTGTTTTAGCTTTTCGGAAGAAAAGGGGGCTGAAGTCTTAAGAAGTCTTAAATATCACGCTCTGACGCACCCTCTCCCCCCTGCTGTTGATTGCCCGTTACCATGGCAACAATCGGTTTTGATCGGAAAGAAAGCTATTTTGAGGGGTTGTGGGCAAAGTACTATCACTGTGCAAAATTTGAGCCAAATCGATTTTTTAACCCCTACCACCATTGTTTGATCCTTACAGACATTTGCTCTTTAACACGTTAACATTTTGGCGACGCCTCAGGGGCGGAGCCGTTGGTATAGTACTGCGATTGACCCAAAAAAAACGTTTTTAATAGCGGGGAAGGAGAGAAAACTTCAGGCAGATGTGGGGTATGCTCGTTAATGAGGACCAGATGTGCATCGCCATGGTTTAAGTATGGGCTGGAATTGTCCAATGTGTTCGCACCTAAAAGTCATGGTTCTGTATGTTGTATTTCTATGTAATTGGGCATGTGGTGTGCCGTTATGTCCGTGATGATGCACATGTTTTTGTTTTTAACGTAGCGGTTTTTATATTGAGGTAAATGCATATTTCAGAGACACACCTATTTTTATAATCCTGTGGAATAGGCCGTAGGTTAAGTAGTTATGTGGTAGGTGAGGTTCTAAAGCAGATATTAGGTGGTTGTTGTATATATTCGTTTGTGAGTATCTGTTGGGATTGTGACTTATGGTTTGCACCTACTACGATACCCTGTCAAATAAATAATATGTAGTGCACTATACTGTTCTCAATTTGCACAATATAAAAATTCACGGAGGATTGTCGCCTATGGACACTTGTTGAAATTTCATATACATGTTTGAGACTTATGTTTATCGTTAATACATTGTACTTAATTGTTCAAGTTAACATCATGGTACATAAAGTATGCAAATTAAGACATACTATCCATAACGTTAGTTAATAGGCAAAGGTATGAGGTCATGGACGTCTAGTTTGAAATTTACTGTTTAATTGATCCTTTCAGCATGTGCTGATGGAAGTTTTGGCCAGAATTGCAGTGGAGTGTGCTTCTGTGTAGATGGGCATCCATGTGATGTTATCAATGGCAGTTGTCCAGGTGACATTTGTGCTCAAGGATGGCAGGGAGATACCTGCAGTCTCGGTGAGATTCTCTTTTTTTTTAATCGTTGCACCCGGGCCCAAACATTTAATGCCAATGACGTACCTTTAGGTTTTACACGAACAAACAGTTGTAAGCTTTCTGATCCTTATTATCAGTAAGCCCAAATAAGTGCCGTATCTATTGTATATAAATTTATACATATATTCAGCAGACTTTTGTGCTGTAAATGTATTAACCAAACTGGGTGTGCTAAAGGTCTGAGTCATTCCTTCAGCCTGTGGATTTGGCACCTTGAATGGAATGAGCTTTTATTAGTTTTAAGCAAAAAATCGCAGGAAAACCTTGGCCTTGCAGACTAAACTATATAATGGTTTCTGAAGCAAAGAAAAGTAATAATGAGCTAAATGTGCCTTATTTTATGTCACTTGTTCCTAGGGTGAGGATACTAGGGGATTTCATGTTCAAATTTGTGCAAAGTGATCCCAGACAGGTGGTGTTGATGTTTCTTTTTCCTTCTCAGCCTGTGGATTTGGAACCTTTGGTGCCAACTGCAGTGAAGAATGTTTCTGTGGTTCTGGAACCTGTGATCCAGTTGATGGAAACTGTACTGGTGGGATTTGTGCAGCTGGATGGCAGGGGCAGACTTGTAGCATGGGTGCTGAATGTTGTGTATTTCATTTACATTGAAAGCTTTATGGCAATGCTTCAATGCCATACTCGCAACTGAGTGACTGTATACATGTATTCTTGGGTGGGCAGGACATCTTGGCCTTGAAACCCAAAACGTGTAACAGTTAACATTAGGACACCACAATAGTTTGTTGTCACCACATTGTACCTAACATTAGATCCAATATCCAGGATAATGATCTAGTTGAAATTAGGAAAAAGATATGAAGTTTCAAAGTGCTATACATTTAATATGCTTGTATAGTAAAATGTAAGCTTGACAGATTTTGAAAGTTATCCTTTGTTCCTCTTCAGCCTGTGGATTTGGAACCTTTGGTGCCAACTGCAGTGAAGAATGTAACTGTGGTTCTGGAACCTGTGATCCAGTTGAAGGAAACTGTACTGGTGGGATTTGTGCAGCTGGATGGCAGGGGCAGACTTGTAGTCAAGGTACAAAATGTACCAATACTTTATCATATATACACACTTATTGCTTTTGTTTTCATCATTGAAAGCATTTTGGTTAGCAAATAATATTGCCAAAAATACACATATTACTTGTCTGATTGTCTGGCCAAAGTGCTTTCTTGAATGGCTTTGTGGCAAAAAATGCAAGAAAATCTTAGCCTTGCAGACCAAACGTATGATATAGTTTCAGAAGCAAAGGAAATAAATGATAAAAGAGCTAATGTGCTCATTTAGATATGTTTCATATGTTTAGATAGGTTTCGATGTTCTCTTTATCTCTTTTTCCTTCTCAGCCTGTGGATTTGGAACCTTTGGTGCGAACTGCAATCAAGAATGTAACTGTGGTTCTGGAACCTGTGATCCAGTTGATGGAAACTGTACTGGTGGGATTTGTGCAGCTGGATGGCAGGGGCAGACTTGTAGCATGGGTGCTGAATGTTGTGTATTTCATTTACATTGAAAGCTTTATGGCAATGCTTCAATGCCATACTCGCAACTGAGTGACTGTATACATGTATTCTTGGATGGGCAGGACATCTTGGTCTTGAAACCCAAAACGTGTAACAGTTAACATTAGGACACCACAATAGTTTGTTGTCACCACATTGTACCTAACATTAGATCTAATATCCAGGATAATGATCTAGTTGAGATTAGCAAAAAGATATGAAGTTTCAAAGTCACTGTGCTAATTATATTTAATATGCTTGTATGGTAAAATGTAAACCTGACAGATTTTAAATGTTATCCTTTGTTCCTTCTCAGCCTGTGGATTTGGAACCTTTGGTGCCAACTGCAGTGAAGAATGTAACTGTGGTTCTGGAACCTGTGATCCAGTTGAAGGAAACTGTACTGGTGGGATTTGTGCTGCTGGATGGCAGGGGGAGACTTGTAGTCAAGGTACAAAACGCACTTTAGTTTGTTTTCATCATTGAAAGGATTTTTGGTTAGCATATAATACTGCCACACAAACACTTACATGTATTGTCACCCATGCAAAGTGCTTTCTTGAATTGAATGAGCTTTGTAGCAAAAAAAGAAAAGTGCAAGAAAATCTTGGCCTTGGAGACCAAACTTACAATATACGTTGTAGTTTCTAAAGCAAAGAAAATGATTCAATAATAATCAGCTAAATTATGTGCCTTATTTCATGTCACTTCTTCCCAGGGTGAGAATACTAGGGGATTTCATGCATGTTCAAAACTTGTGCAAAGTGATCCCAGACAGGTAGTGTTTAATGTTTTCTCTTTCGTCTTCAGCCTGTGGATTTGGAACCTTTGGTGCCAACTGCAATCAAGAATGTAACTGTGGTTTTGGAACCTGCGATTCAGCTAATGGAAACTGTACTGGTGGGATCTGTGCAGCTGGATGGCAGGGGGAGACTTGTAGCACAGGTGCGAAATTGGCATCTTTGCAAAACTTTCCAGAGAGATTGATGCATTCTGCATTGAGGGAAAACTAATAAAAATATAATACTCAGGTCTCTTCTTAGACTATAGCTAAGATGAACTGATTTTCCTGTTACTGTTGAATGTTGAAATCCTTTCTGTAATACCCAAGCTGTTATTACTTCCAATTACAACAATAGACTTTTTTTTTGTATTTCTTTTTTGACATGCTTCATATGCTTCATATGCTGACTGACATCCACACTGATATCTCCTGGTCCTGATGATTACCTGTGCTGATATATGTGGTCCTGTCCTTGGTGCTGAATGATGTTCTCACTGATGCTCATACCCTTCTTCATATTCGTATGATCTAATCTCTAAACATGGAACAGATGGGATATACTGTAGCCCTAAATATACAAATTGTAAATTTCAGGGAATTGATTACATGTAGTTCTAAATGCAAGTACCCAGATGATGCATGAATGTAATGTTAATATTCGGATGTAATCTTGATTAACACTTTTGGTATTACTTGTGGACAACTTATTATGAGTATTTGCTTGCATTTGTGTACATGTATGTCAAATTTAATGACTAAACTGTGTATATTCAATACCGTAGTAATGGCATACAGTGCCTCTTGTTCTACACAGCTTGTGACACAGGAACTTTTGGACACAACTGCAATGGAACTTGCCATTGCCAAGAAGACTCCTGTGATGTGACCACAGGACAATGTCCAGACAGCATCTGTGGACCAGGGTGGCAGGGACCAATATGCCAGCAACGTGAGCAACTTAGTCTTAATCTAAGTACATGTAGATGCAAGATTGAGACCAAAAAATGCAATCCAATCTTAGAACAGAATCAGGCCTCAGACATTCGGAGTTGGCTTCCTGCCCAACTGAAATCCAGTTGGGATAGATGCTGTATAGACAGCCTCATGTGAGACAAAATAAAGGATGAGTCATGTTTCCATTGAGGCTCTGGCCAGTCAGCACTGTCTCTGGAGATTATGTGTGCCAAATGCTTCACCTCATTCAATGGGACAAGCAGTCAAGTGGAGACCTATATACGATTATCTACTCTAACCATAGGATATTTTGTGTGGTTATGACATGTGTTTAAACTGTAATTTCCAACACAAGAAATTGGACTTACCCAAATTTTCGACTGTACAACTGCAGTCTTTGTTAAGGAATGAGAAATCCACCGCTTCCGTGACGTCACATTATATACATGACACATGTGACGTCACGGAAGCGGTGGATTTCTCATTCCTTAACAAAGACTGGAGTTGTACAGTTGAAAAATTTGGACAAGTCCAATTTCTTGTGTTGGAAATTACAAACTCGTGTCAAAATGACTTCTACCAACTCAGATGAACTTTCAAGATAATATTTTGTGTGGGTTTTCAGCCTGTGATTCTGGCCTTTATGGAGAAGAGTGCACCAAGACATGTAATTGTTGGCAGAATGAAGACTGTGACCATGTGACGGGATCATGTCCCTCTGGTTGTCCTCCTGACTGGGCAGGAGAGGCTTGCCAGTACCGTAAGAGATCTCTCTTAATAATGTTGCTTATAACTTAGGTAGGTAAAGGTCCTTTTGCTGTTGTTTAAGGCTGTAGGAGGAGTAGGTTGTAGGGGCAACTGGTTTTGGAAGGCAGAGACCATCCCTCTACTTCCATAAGTGCTTTTTACCTCCCCCACCAAAGTCAGGTACCCATTTTACACCTGGGTGGGGTGAGGAAAGTCACTTCAAAAAGTTTTCCTAAGGACACAATGTCTTGCCAAGAATGCCAGGAGTTGAACCCAAAACCACTCAATCCCATATCCACTTAAGCCTAACCACTCGTCCATTGATGCATGATAGCACATCACTTATGACACTATTTTCCTGTCATAACTATGTATATCCAAGCAACTATGATATAGCACCGTGACACTGTTATGACAGTAATTTTCCAAAGCACTTGTTTACAAATTTCACTGTATTTTTTTTCTTTGTTACAGGAATTCCTCCACCACCAAAGAGTGTCTTTGTAAGCAATGTCACTGAAACTACAGCAACACTCGAATGGACACATTCTGATACAGAACCATATGGATATATTGTTCAGTATCGTTTTTATCCATACCGTGCTGATGACCAGTGGCAAAACTCTACTATCATACATGGTGCATTAACCACATACGCCATCCACAATCTGCATCCTGCCACAGAGTACATTTACAATGTCATGGCAGTTAGTGGTGATGGGATAATGAGCAAGATACCGGATATAACAGTATTGATTCATAGGCGATTCACCACATCAGGTAATTATTCAATCTACCAAACTAGAAGTAATGTTGTTATGTTTACCTTCACAGAAGGAAAACATTGTATATTGTTTTTGCTCTTGACTAGCTGTTTCTTCTTCTTACTCTTCTCCTTCTTCAGTTCCAAGCAAATAAAATCAATGGCCTGGAATAGACAGCTGTCACCATGGTAACTGGTGGTGTAGCAGGCACCCTGTGGTGTTGGGTTACATTTTGTTGCAAGTTGCCAGACAGAGTTGGAGAGGCTGTTCACCATATAACTATGAATGTGTTTGAGTAAGAATAAACAGAGTAGTGATCAGTAGTAGTTTGTTAGGCTACACCATGTGAAGGTAAACATTATGCATTTGCTTTGAAAATGTTACCTTTAAAGTTTCATACAGTATTAAGTAATGCAACATTCACTTGCAGATGTAAAGCTGCACAGAACATAGTGTATTTGTCAACTTTTTATGCTCCTCCACAGTTTTAGATGATACATGTATTGTGTTAGATAATGATTGTTGTAGTCCCTCAGCATTAACTTGCAGTCTTAGATATATCTGTCAGTCTCTGACTAAGTGGGAAATTTCTTCTCAACATGATACATCTTTAAGATAGAAGTATGAACCTGACTTGGACAATAGCAACCTTTTGGTGGTGACAGATTGTATAGATTTTGAAGATGGTAGTTGATGAAATTACACTCAGGTTATTTGACATTCCAACCTTGATTTTTGAGGGCATGTGGTGAGTTGTAAACTTAGTGCATTGTATTAGAGACACCCTTGAATCTTCAACTTCACGTGTCACATGAACTGCATTATTCCAGGGAGTGCCATCACAACAATGTCTTTAACATTTACTTTGCACAGGTGCTGCTCCTACAGCTCCACCAGCTCCTGGAGATACTGGAGGCTTAAGCTCTGGAGCAGTGGCAGGCATAGTACTTGGCATCCTTGCAAGTGTAGCAGTGATAGCTGGGATTACAATTTACTTCTTCAGAAGATATCAGTCCAAAAGGACAGAAGGTGGAACTGCCAGGTACAGGGGAAATGTGAGTACCTGACTGTTTTGCTAAAGATTTTTGTGAATAACCCATTTTTAAAGGGTAGTTAATTAGTCTAATGGCAACTTGCCTCTCCCCCCAAAAAACAATTATAATATTGCATTCTCAGTCTTAATCTTGTTCCACATAATCATGGTAGACAATTTGGCTTAACTAACTCTGTTTGGATTTGATACTAGGATGAGGTTGACATTAGTGGACCAGGTGACAAAGGACGGGGACATCAACCAAATGATGAATCTGACCCTGTCTATGATGTTTATGATGACATGGAAAACCTCACCCCAAGTGGCTATCTTGCACCACCTCCACGTCCACCTGCTCCAGGTCCTGCAGTTCCCCCAAGACAGCCTCTATCACCAGACTTTGATACATATGAGTACGCAACATTTGCACAAAATATGCAAGTGCCTGGCGGATACTGGGAAATCCCATTAGCGACACACCTAAAGTATAATGAGAACAGGGTACTTGGACGTGGACATTTTGGTGTGGTTTGTAAGGGCGAGCTAAAGAAGAGAGGAACAATTTACCCAGTTGCTGTGAAAATGTCAACAGGTAGTTACTGCTGGATCATTCTTCCATACAGTTCAGTATTAAATGCAGAGTCATTTAGCTGTGACTGTTGAATGCATTATCACATTACAATCATTTTGTGGTCCTGATTTCGCCATAACAGTTAAAAACCTTAATTCTGAGCAGCTTAGCCTTCTGCTATTATTTCTAAGCCCTTTTGCTTAAGATGATAATGATTGTATTTCCAAAATCCCTTTATATCTCAATAGTCTCTACAGGTTTAAGTAGCCTGTCACAGTACCCTCATCATCATTTGTCTGATTTGTGTGCCATTATTTTTCACAGCCTCTGAAAATTCCATCCGTGACTCTCTGAAGGAACTCTTACTGGTGAGTCAGGTTGCCCATGTAGGACATCATGAGAACATTGTCAGGTTCATGGGAGCTGTAACAAGCAGGACAAGTATCGGTAAGGTTGTCAACATGACTCATATGATATGTTATTATTACCTACTCTCCAAGCAGAGGTTTGTGTTTTGGTTTATTTTTGGCATGTTTTTAGGCTTATCAGTCTTTCTTTTTTGCACTGGTATCTTTTTTTATGCCAGTGCAAAAAAGAAAGCCTGGTAAAAAAGCCTAAAAACACACCAAAAATAAACCAAAACACAAACCTCTGCTTGGAGAGTAGTTATTACCCTCGGCAAGAAAGTTTTTTTGGTAGCATTCGCATGCATGTGTGTCCGTGTGTAAACATGATAACTCAAGAAGGCTTAAATGGATAATGTCATGATATTTGGTAGGTGAGTAGCCAGGGTAGGTATTGATGAGACTTCAAATTGATTAGATTTTGGACCCCTTGGTGGCTACTTATGTAATACTGCAGTGGACCTTCCAGTTTCAACATCTGGTGTTCTGGACATGCTAGGGTCACAAATTTTGCATGGTAGGTAGCTCTAATGTGCTCCGGAGAAAGTGGCATAAGTTTGGGCCTCCTACTAGCAACTAATGTTCAAGAACTGCAGGGTCATTTATTATATAAAACTGGATAACTCAAGAACCAGTTGACGGATCATTGTGATTTTTGGTATGTAGGTAGCTAAAGTGATGCTTTACATAATTAGATGACAATTATGTAAATCAGAATCTAGTTTACATAATGAAAAAATCAGGAGTTACATTATTCCAATCGGCCTCATTTACATAATTTATGAGAATGCTGGAATAGCCTATCATTAGGTGGAGATCAACTTCATCAACTGATATAATTCATGCAAATGAGGATCTTATTTCCATAATCAACAAGAAACATTTGTAATTCCTCAGATTAACATCATTTGGCAAAAGTATGAGGTCATCGAAGTCTAGTTTGCAACTGTATTTGGATTCGACTTGAGATACTTTTGATTGTTCTTGAATGAATGGCAACTAATGTATAGGATTCTGGTGGATTTTTGCCATGAAAATGGAGGTATTGTTTTGGGTTTGTGTGTGTCTGTGTGTTTTTTGATATACTATATGATAGGAACAAAAGCATGGAAGGAATTGCATTGTTTACTTTTTCCTGTCACATGTTGTTTTGCTCATTGCAGAGAACATTTTGCTGGTGTACGAGTTTGCTGACAGAGGCGACCTGAAGAAGTGGCTTGAAGATGAGAATATCCCACAGAACTATCGTACTCCCGACAGTATCCATTGTCAAATGCGCTACTCCAATGACCCAACACCACTACAGAGGTTGCTTGACTTCGGACTGGACATCTGCAAGGGAATGATGCACCTGGCGAAAGCTAAGGTGGCCTAATTCTATTATCAGTTTCCATCCTGTAAAATGATTTCCTCAATAGCAATATTAGAAAATGAAATAAAATGTGCTTAATAAATACAATTATCAAGCACATGTACCGTCTAAGATTGAGGTTCAATGTACACAATCATACATTTTGATAAATAAACCAAAGCCTATCAGAGGATTGAAGGAAGGAATTCAGCTTTGCACCTGTAAAAGTACTAATGGATACATGGGTCAGTGAAAATTAGTTTAGAAATGTAAGTTGATACAGAACGTGCTATCACTTTGGACCAGCTCCATGATTTTGACGAAAAAAGTAGCTTGACATGTCATTTTTAACTCAGAGCTTGAAATAGTCCACCTGCATATGCAGATTAGTGCAGGTAAAATTGGACCTGTGTACTTCTGATGTCTGACCTTTACCAATATAACCTCCTTGCCTGTACCTAACTTGAGCTGGAACATGACAAAACCTTGCAGCCCTAATACTAGGGGGACCTCTGACCTGAGCGATTATCAAAACTACCTTGCATTCCACATAGTAGCATCATTGAAGACAGCAGAGAACTAAATAGTATTAATAGTAAGATTTAAAATGGTGCTATTAGGAATATTTTCTTAAAAACATTTCAATTTGTTGATGAACTGAAAGGCAAAGAAACTTTTAATGAATGTAATATTTGTCAGTGCAGGTATGCAGAGGAGGGTTTCTCAAGCCCTGGAACTGTATCAGTGTATGTGTATATGTATGTCGACCTACCATTTTCTTCAAATGACAAATTTCTTTTCCCTCAGGTTATCCATGGTGACCTTGCTGCCAGGAATGTGTTGTTGTTTTCAAAGGGGAATGAAATAACTGCCAAGGTGACAGACTTTGGTCTGTCTGAGGACTTGTATATGGAAGAAGAGGCAACTGGCAAACAAGAAGGAGCATATGATCTTACCAATGTATGCCTTTACCTTTCACAATTGCCTCAAAGAAATCACACTTTTCTTTTGTAGTGATAGCCAGAATTGGTAAATTTTATTATCACTAAAGTTGTATCACTTCTAAACATCTGAAGAACCTGCAGAGCTGGAAGTGCATTTTATTATGCATTTTTGTGCACCCAACTTTGGAGCTCTGCACCTATTTTTTGACTGTGGATGCACAGGGGCACATATTTGTGTATGGCCGATGGCTAAGTAAAGGTACTATTATAATAATTGTACACTATAGCTAGTACAGCATATACCTGTCAGAAAAAAAACGTTGAAACCTTTGTTGTATAATGGAGTCTAAGCTTTGGAATGTCACATTCAAGCTCTTAAGAGAGGAAGTAAGGTTTGTAATTACTAGTAGGTTTCATGTTGTGCACCCAGAATCCTAGAATGTTTACTGCACCTGCAATTTTTAGGTTAGGTGCATCTATTCTCTATGAGCAAGGATGTTGATGCCAACACTCTTGGCAATTAACTGGGAGACATATAACTTTGTTGTATTATGTAAATATGATTACCCTTTGGCTAATAAATTCTTTTGGTAACTGTAATTTCTATTTTCCTGTAGGCTACCTTTCCTATCAAGTGGGCATCTCCCGAAGTTCTCATGGAAGGAAAGTTTACAGCAAAAAGTGATGTGTAAGATTGGTTTCTTTATGTTATGTTATACATGTATTTAGACCTTTACATTTTTTTATTTCATTTAGATCTAGTTGTATTTAATTGTTATAGTGAATTATAATAAATGAACATGTTAGTAAAAATGTTGCCAAGTAACACAATTGTTTTGAATGATGTATAGTAGCTGGCATAAGGCATTTTAATGGCTGTAATTAAAAGTCACATAACATTATTTGAAGTTCATGTCAACCTAACAAAGTGATGGACAAAACAAATATCTTAAAATGACAGTTCACCTGTCATTCTGCCTTTGGGTTTCCACCTTCGACCTTGGCATAGATTCCAGAATACAGCATGCAGCTGATCACACAAATATATGGCTTATCCCCAAATATGTACCAATCATAACAGAATTTACTAGACCCTAGAATGTATCAAACAGATCAGAGTATCAAATTAGCAATAGTTGATGGATGTTATCTTTTCAGTAAGTTACAGTTAATCCTATGATACAGATTCTGAAGCTAAAAGTAATCATGGAGTGTCTTGCCCATTATATTCATGGGCATGACTCTCTGGGCATGACTTAGCCAATGATTCTATTAACTTGTGTAAGTTAGATTCAAAGTTTTGGACACTGGCCTTTTAGCCTGTGTACCATCCTCCATAGTTTTTGCCGCTCCCAAAGGTTGCTTAGCCTGGCCCGGTACCATCCTCCGTAGTTTTTGCCGCTCCCAAAGGTTGCTGGCCACCTTTGGGAGCGGCAAAAACTACTGAGAATGGTACCCAGGCTACTGGCCTTTAGACATTGGGCTGTCATGAAATACTATGTACATGTACATGTATTCATAATGACATGCACATGTATATGACTTAAAATCATTCTACCGAACAATTTGTGATTATTACACTAGTAGAGAAGTAGTAGTTTAAGTTATAAGCTCTTTTCCTGTTTGCAGCTGGTCCTTTGGGGTTCTACTGTGGGAGATCTTTACGTTCGGTGAGTTAAAGCTCAGTCCTAACCTTATGCAATCTTACCTTGTGAAATAATGTGCCTGGCTTTTACAAAATTTCTTACCTTGTATTTCAAGATTATAAATAGAATAGATTATCAGAATGCTGTTATACTTGTAAGAGTTCAGGCCACACCAATTTAATTTGTTGGTTCTCGGATTCGCCGCTTCATTTTTTTCCGATTTGCAAATAAAAATAAAATTGGATTCAGGCTTTGAATCAACTGCAAAATGCTCCGATTTTGCCCAAAACAGTTGAAGAAAGCTCCTAGTCTGCCTTGTTTTATAGTTTTTTCATGTATCAATGCTCTGGTTTGATCAAAAATTCAGAAATCATTGTTTGAATTCTAAACCAGCTTGGAATGGGGACGTCAAGGCTGCTATCGTAGCTTTTGGGGCTATCAGAGGATGCCTAGGCCTGTTTTTATTTTTATTTTTTTTCCGCCCGGTCGCTTCATATTTTTTCTAAAAAAATCCGAGAACCAACAAATTAAATTGGTGTGGCCTCAGTTTTAAATTTTGTCACAGGAGGATTTCCATACTATGGAATAAGAGGGAAGCAAGACCTGATTACACACCTGTTGGACGGAGAGAGGCTAACAAGTCCACCAGCCTGTCCTGCTAATGTGTAAGGAGCTCACAACATACCAGGAATATAATATAGGGTTAATGACCCACCCTGAGGTGTACACAGCATCATAATTAATGGTCGGTTCCTATGACCACCGAATGAACGACCAAATCCACGAAGCAGATAAGGTCGTTGATGAGGTGGTTATAGGAACCGACCATAATTATAACGCCGTATACACCGAAGGAAAGCGGGTCATTAACGTTATTATCATGTAGCCTATCCAAACATTTGTTGTTTTTTCCATCCATGCTTTGTCCAACTGGTCAAGCTGCTGTCCATTCAAACATTGTCAAGCAAAACGATTACGTGAGCCCTTGTCACCTTCTTCCAATTCTCCCTCTGGTGCCGCCGGTTGTTCCTGGGTGACCCACGTGCCTAGTATCAAGTCCAAATCTTCTGCTTGGAAATTAAATTGCACATCCATTATGACGTGCTCTCTCAGCAAAGATGACGGAAACCCGTCATGTTCAATCTGACGTCATTCGAACAGAATGTGGTTGACACTGATTGGTCGAGATTATTCTTCACCTCTGGGTCAGTACATCGGATATTAATGACCTGGGTTATGGGGGAAATGGAGCCTTCTGATTGGTCGACGTCATCTGGCTACTAGTATATGATAATGCCATGTAGTTCTTGGAATTTATGGTCATCATCAGTCTTTAACAAAAATGACAGACTGTCACTGTCTTCTTCTCATAGTGAGTCATAGTACAGTATTATTTATTTATTTATTTGCACAATTGTTTAGATCAAAGCTAAGTACACCTGGACCAGTACTTGGATATCAAAGGCCTGTTCATGATGTGTAGGCATTTTGTCATACATTTCTAATTCCTCTCTTCTGATTTAATCTTTCATAGGTACAAAATAATGAAATCTTGCTGGAAGATAGAAGCTGATGAAAGGCCAGACTTTGACGACCTGCTCAATGAACTGTTGAAGATTCAGGGTACAATTTCCCATGTAAGCATTTTTCATGTCTAAACATTTCATATACTGTACTGAGTCAGCATTGCTAGTAGGACTAGAACAAACGGTTGGTCTATCCTTGAATGTTTAATTCGATGGTACAATGGATGGTACAATTTTTTGGCCATTTTCTTTCTTTCTTTCTTTTTTTTCTTTCTTTATTTGGCTTTTCCATTGGGACAAAACACAATGTAGGGGAAGACAAAGCAGGCAATTGTTCACAGCTACATGTACTCCTTGTCTCCCCACAACATATAATATACATAAATAAATAAATAAATAAATACAATGATAATGAACCTTGAACCTTGAACGTGGACATCCAGGGATGCCATAATGAAGATATACATATTCAATGATAATGGCATACAGAGAGAGCAGATTATCGAGGCCTAGTGGTCGTACAAGAGGAATGTCCATGTGCATGGAACATCGATATTGTAGACTGCACTGAACCTGTTACCCAGGTGTTTTAACAAATGTCGTTTGAAGGTTAGCAACTGCTGTGGCAGAGAAATACTAAGGCCCAATACTTTTGCCCATTAATTGTAGAAGAAAACCTATTGTCTATATATATTATCAATGACCTTGATATCAAGTTTGAGCTAGCTATTGGAATTGCGTGCAAATATACTGATGTAAAATATATGTTATGTTTCAGAAATATGAAAAAAAAACTTTGATTTGGACCATACAAAATACAGAGTGACCCAGAATCATCAGGGCACTGGATGTGTCTGCAAAATGATTTAGTGTAAACTAATAGCAATATTTCATGAAAGAAAAGTCATACTTTTTTCTTGCCTTTGTCACATTTCAGCATGTTGGAGAGAAGATAAATCCTGCCTATGAACACTTTGAACAGATAGAAGATGGTGACATAGACAATGATGGATATGTGGATGTGATACCCAGTAGCCGAAAATAGTAGCTTCGGGAAATTTCCTCAACATGTTTGGTTGGGGAAAGTATATTGAAAAAGCAGAAGCAGAAAACTCTAACCACAGATTTTCTAGACACAAATGTATTGAGTACAAGTTTAGGCACAGTACTAGTACATGTAGTAGTTCTTGCTTCTGTATAGAATGACAGGAAATCCCCCCCCCCCATGATGTACCAAATCCTCAGAAAATATGTTGTGTTTCTGGTTTCCCAACTCAGACCCAAACAAAAACCCACCAGCCCTAGCCTTTTTTGGGGGGGCAGCCACTGGTAAGGCCATATGTTTTCAATATGACATTTGCATTTCAAACCCTCTGAAACATTATTTCACTCATTTTCAGAAGCATATCTTTATTGAGTAAATCAAGTGAAATTGTCCCTTCCCTACAAATTGTCCCTTCCCGACAAGAAAATGGAGGGACAGGTCCTGGAGACAGCCCTGGTCCTGATGCATTTCAGTTTTACATTGTTAAACTGTATTTGTTGGGTTGGATGACTTCAGCTGAAATCTAAAAAAGAAAAACAAAACAAGAATGCCTACCTACCATTTTTTTGGGGACTGAAATCAGCAATACAACATTTGAAACTACTGCTGTGTGAAATTATAACTTAGAAATATTTCATTGTAAAGCACAGTTTGGACCTCATGCATTGCTCTCTCCCGCAAAGTTTTGTTTGAAAAATATTTGGAAAATTTCCTTCTTTGAGACTGAATGTACATACTAGTATGTCTCCTATATAATACATGTAATTGCAGCATCTTTTGGCACAAACATGTATTGCATGTACATATACTTCCATATAGATTTCCATGTTTGATCACTGTAGGAAGTGTATCTTCCTTATGTAGAACTAAGGAGTCTTCTTAAAAGACAACAAGTAATTCTGAGTGACTAAAACTGTAATATAACAATAACATTGTAGTATTACTTTGTATAAGTTTGTATTTTCCTTTGAGATTGTTTATATAATTAGCTTGAGATTCCAGCATGTGGTTAAATGATTTTAGGATACCCAGAATTGAATACACCCAGAAATATATTCGTGTGGCTTTATAAATTGTGCGAGGCTTAGTTGCAGTTTCATTGTCGCATGCTAGGTGTCGTCCTTGGTACTGAAACCCTCCTCACATCGCTTCCACAGCCATCTATTGGTTGCGGTGTTAGGCAGCAGGGCGAAGATCAAATTGTGAAATGTGTACAAATAAAACTTGACACTATCGTGGCTTGTTTTCCACTCAAGGGTCAAATGTTAGTACCACTGGCGAAACTGCCAATATGCAGACGTCCGTGAGTAAATGATTACATCACTCGAATGTGTGAAGAAACCTGCTCCCCAGTGGCGTATGATTCCGTTGTACTTGTTTTCTAGCACAAAATGTCAAAACAGTTAAGCAGTACTGTTAAACCACGGATCCATACTTATGTCACAAAAAGGTCGTAAGTACTGCATAAATTCGTGTGGCCAAGTATGCCAGCATCGACACTATCGGATCTTGTTACCAAGGTCATGATCAGCTATCTCTTATGAACACCGATGGGGAAACTGTAGTTGACACCACTTCTACAAATCAGATTCTTGCACAGACAAAGCAGGATTCGTTTAGCAACATGTGTTTATTTTCAGTACCAAACTCGTGCTAGTGAATTGCAAGTCTACGTGTTTCAATGGATATCAAACAATCAGGCGTAACGTTAATATACATAATAATCAAAGCCCAGTGAAAAAAAATGTTCTTTTTTCGAATCCCACAAACAAAGCGCCTTTCTTGCAGTCGTCTCAACAAATGTTATGAATATTCTTTATGGGTTAAACGCGAGACAGGCAGCAATATTCCTCCAGTATGATCTGACATAAAAAGCCAAGTTCTAGTTCGCCCACACATAAACTTGATGTGAAGTGAACTGGTATCAATTGTATCATCTTTGGTATATACATTGAAATGATATGAGAGCGTACAGATGCATATCAACTTATGTTCATTTGGCACAATACAAGCTATTCCTTTGCTGTGACCTGTACTTAACCCAATAAAGGTTAATTCTATGTAAACATTGCTCGAAGTTGTTCTTTTTTGTTCATTTCCATCAAACTATAACACGTAACACAGCCGATACTCTGGCTTGTCCTTATTTGCATTATCGTCCACGGCTTTGTCTGAGATATCGCTGATAAAGTACAACAGAACTAGCTTGAAATGCGAATATGACCTTTCACTCAACAAAATGCTGTTATAATTATTACATTTGAACTTGCCTTCTGCCATACGTAGCCAAAAAAATTGTCAAAGTAACGATGCTAAATGACATCTACATATACATACGTACCTTCATATCAAATCCAGTAGAAGAAAATCGTTCACAGATTACTAACATTGCACATGTTATGTCAAAGAATATCGGTCGTTAATAGCGTATTTTATCATCTCTAGATCACACAGTGATCAACCAATTCGTGCCTGGTTAAATCTAGCCCCCAGTGCCTTCCAACTGATCAGCCCTACCACCCAGGAAAGGGCTTGTTGTGGCCCTGACCTGCGGGAGATTGTGTCACACGCAAGCAAAGAAACGATATGCAAAATTTAATATTAAACTTAACAAGTATTTGGCGCCATTGTTCACCACGAACCAGTTTTGAATTTTATACATTCCTGCAAACTTCAATATCAAACTTTTATCACTAAAGACGAACTAAAGGATTCAAGTTTACCGTTATAGAAAGCTAAACTTTACTTTTACATTTAACGTGATTTTTTCATTGCAATGTTTATTATTCGAAGAGCTATCAGAGTTCATTTTCAAAGGCATCGTTTTTTCCTGGCTTAGTAAAATCAATAAAGAATTCTGGTAGATCTGTATATGTTATATTTCCTCTACGTAGCACGCGTCCTCTCTGACAATATCGACATTGCTTGTCATCTTTGAACTGCTAATTACAAAACATATAACGAACATAACGCGATTCTCGAAATGTACAGTTTTGTCCGTAGAGGGAACGAAGTATCTTCCCGTAGTACTCGTTCCTTGCACTGAAACCATTAACTTAAACTTGTCGATCATCCGAAAATGTATGAGTATTAAAAAACAAGTTGAGTTTTGCAGAACCAGATTGGTTTGGCGCTCGGATCAGTGAACATGAAAGGCACAATCATGCCATATGTCAGTTATAAGTTGATTCCGTCACAAGGTGTTATGCGTTATGCACTGAGTGTCATTGCGTTTCATCAAAAGCAAGAACTCCGGGTACTTTTCTCACTCAATATATTCAACCGAAATCTTTGGCAATTAGGGATTTTTTTCTTGCAAACCGACGTTATGAATTGATGTGTTTGTATAGGACCACGAGGTCAGAAAAAGATATTGGATCTCGGTGGTCCCACAAAACAGTAATACGTCACGATCAAACAGTGTCCCAGTACTCTATGAGATACGTCGGGTAGCACTGGTCACCGTCGAAGATAACAAAAATCGTTGGATCGGTGGCGCTGTTCGCGCACGAATCGTACAGCTCACCGTTCGGGTCTTCGGGATCTATCGGAGGTGGTCGGCGCATTTTCGAGCTGCCGACGGTGTGCGAACCTACCAGCACGTTCGCGAGGAAAATAAAGTGTGACCCCTTGCTGTCGGGAGATGTGTACCTGTGGCTATAGGACGCTTGGATGGCAAAGTAACTGCCCTGTCCAAAAGCCGTGGCGTTTTTGCCGCAGAGGCGCCAGTCGAAGTTCTGGCGGCATATCCCGTCCACGATGTCGGGTTCGGTGCCGTGGAAGAGCGTTCGCTCGTCCACCGTCGCCTGTGCGGTAGCGCCACCTGTCCTGTAGAGGGAGGACTGCGTGTGGAGGCGTGGCCGCATGTACTCTTTCTTCCTGTAGAAAAAATGAAGACGATTCAGAACAAAGAAAACATGTATAGTAACATCTGTGGTAACCACCCAGGGTAGCGTAATTTCCTTACTTTGGCCCTATTTTGGAATCGTAAACAAACAGTCCTAGCTATACAAATATCCTGGATACAAAGTGAGCCCGCTGAGCGATTGGGGTTAATAAGTCTACCATTTAAATTCTTATGTATGACTAAATGACTTAAACAGCCATTCAACCCTGAGATTGTATGCAAAACAGGGTTGAGCCTGTAGCTATAGGCCCTGTACGTTTGAAGTTTTGAAAGACAAACACTGAGTATATCTGAAGTCGTACAACAGATAACGAAATCTCGCACGAGAGAGTCTTAGTTGCACTCTTTGCTCCCCTTTCACCAATAAGCTAGTATAACAACAAGAGTCCGTACGACACAAATCTCCGTGATGTAATCATGGTGTTTGCGATGTATGTGGGCAAAATGCATCATCTCGCGCATACTAGCAGACGACATGCCAAACTACACACCAAGGCCCCGTTCATACGAATGCGGTGAAAGCGCTTTCGATGTGGTTTGGCCGGATTCTGGATTCATGTGGCTCCATCTAAACGCTCCGAATCGCATTGAAAGCGCCTCGATCCCCAACCACATCTGGATGTGGTTTCAAACCGCCTTGACTGGATCGCGATTTGCGTCTGAACGCGCCGAAGCGCTTTCATCAGGTTTACCTTGCATATCAACCCGGTCATTGACCTCGGGGTCCGCAAATAACAAGTGGCGGCGTCGGCAACGAATTCTTACAAGGGCCACCCGTAGCCTGCGTCTCCTTCGTACTCCTCTGAGCCGGTTGCAAGCGATTATCCATAAAAAAAACACGACAACTTCTAGGGCATGATGCACTTTCACCCCTAACCTCTAATATTGGGAAGACGCCACCTTGTGTGTTTTCATCACTCAAGTTGAACAACAATGAATGTGGTTTAGGCGAATCGTTCTCGGGCACGGCTTAGAAGGAACGTGTGGCACGTGGACCAGATGTGAGGAATGTGGTTTGCCCGAATCGAGCTCAACGCGCATTCGTATGAACGGGGCCCAATAAAGCAAACGGATCGTGAGTTACAGCTGCGAACGTGTACAGACACAACTGATTACAATATATACTCCGTCGGAGGTCACTGACACCTACACTGACAACGGCAAGTGGCAAACCTGTTGTACTTCTCCCACAGAAAGGGGTTCTGTACTCTCTCTATCCTGACGATGACTTTCTCCTCGCCCATGGTCTGTCGGAAGAGCATCTCCACCACGCGGAACTCGGGACAGAGGCGGGACAGGGGACGGCGCACGATGTCCTGTCCCGCCGGCATCGGCGTCCAGGTGGAGGGCAGGGCGCAGAGCTGCTGCGGTTTACTGGAAAAATTATGATGATTAGATCTCCAAATATAACATCATCTCTAACGGATACAATCACCAGCCAGAATATGCATACTACCAATAATTCCTGCAGGTTTTCACAAGAAACAAAATTCATTCATCGGAAAAGGTCCTTTACGGGTGTACATTAAAATGATTAAAAATTCAACATCTTCTTGCCTGATATTTTGTATACTACATCTTCTCTGTGCCTTTTACAAGCCACAATAGCAATTACAATAGCAAATAATGTAGAATGCGTGGTAAATATGAAACAATATAAAATGGAATGGAGAGAAGAGAAGAGACAAAAGTCTAACAAAGTGAGAGAAAACGAAAAACAACAAGAATTCGGAGACCTCCAGACCATAATCAAGACCATAGCATGTCCAGGACAAAAGATACCAAAACCGGAAGGTCTGCTGCAGTACCAAGGTCAGCTTCCAGGAGGCACAAATTTGACTTTGCCTTTGTCTTTTCAAGACCTACCCACATACTAAATATCATCGCAATCCATAAAAGCCTTCTGAAGTTATGCTGACTACAAGTATGCGGAAACACAGACACACAGACAGACACATACACACACACACACACACACACACAGACAGACCAAAATCAATACCTCCATTTTTCATGGAAGCAATGAGATAAAATCACACGAAGCCGCGTGTGCTCCCCACCTTGATTTGGTGTCCACCTCTGCCCGGGAGACGAAGACAGGCCGGCGGCGCACGTCGCGCCTGGTGAGGAAGTGCGGGTTGAGGTTCTGCTGGTACATCCCCGCGAACTCCAGCCGGTAGCGGTGCGGGGGAACCTCGAACATCAGCGTGGGCTGGCCCGTCAGAAACGCCTGCTCTATGTCGTCTGATGTAGGACCAGCGTCGGTACCGGTCTGAAGAAATAAATGAACATTTACCAAACTACACTACCACAGCTGGACAGCGAACTTTCGCATATACAGGTACAAGCCACTTCAATAAACTCCCAGCCAGTATAAGACAGATCTCAACCCTAAAACTTTTCAAGTCAGCTATCAAAAAGACCTCTGACCTCCAGTGATAATTTGACCATGGAACGGTAAATGGACACGATTACGGATTATGATTATGTTTTGACATTTTGGTTTTGTAAATAGCTTATGTTCCGTCACTTATTTATGTCCTATTATTTATTTGAGTTTAATTTGTCAGCCATACTGATTTCAGTTTGCATTTCTTTATTGCATTATTTGTATGATTTCTCTTTTGTACAAACTGTATGTTACCTGGGCCCACTTGGGAATCAGCAATTAATGCTGAAGGGGCTACCCAGGAGTGTTTAAGATGAAATAAATAAATAAATAAATAAATGGACGAATGAATACACGAGATGGGCACCAACCTTAAATGCAGATAGAAGTAGAAATTAAAAGAGATGAAAGGATAGGTCACACCAATTTAAATTGGTACTCGGATTCGCCAGCAAAAAAAAATCATGTTCTGAATAAACTTCAAAATGCTCATATTTTGGCCCCAACAATTGAAGAAAGTCCTTGTCTTCCTATCTTCTTAGCTGTTATAGTTTTTTTCATCTATCAATGCAGTGGTGTGATTAAAATTTTAAAATTCATTGTTTGAATTACAAACCACCCTGGTATGTTGACTTCATGGCTCCCATTGTAGCATTTGGGGATATCATAGCATACCTACGCCTGTTTTTTCGCCCTGTCGCTTCATATTTTTCTTTAAAAAATCGAAGAACCAACAAATTAAATATGTGGCCGACCTTGTGTAAATAACGAAAACGAGTGCATACAGTACTGAATCTATGGTCATGTAACATGTCAACAAAGAACAGAAACATGTCAGACTCATTAATTATTCCAGTTCTTCCTGAATGCCAGTTGCCAGAGTAATTTTTCAGCTACTTCTTTATAACGTCATACCTTTCATGCCACCCTACAATTAGTCTACAAGCCCTCATTGAAGTATGTTCATGTCGACAGGCTTCAAATGAGCAAGGCGCTTTGTTCTATCACATCAAAGCGTACACATTGCCAGATGAATAAAAAATTAATACCTGTAATTTATTCCCATATTCCACCCAGGCGCTGGATTGGTCCCTCCAATACCACACCCATTTGGTTGCTAGGCAACCGCCGGGGTCTAACCTCGATGACGTAGTGCAGAGGCGGCGGACATTGACCCTTGATGGCTGGACGGTCATGTGTTTGAAGTCTATCAGCCAGTTTTCTCTGCACATTGTGTTCACAAAAATAAATACATGTCAACCTCTACGCAGATGTGTTCTAAACAATAAACACATCAACTTCTACACATGTGTTCAAAACAATAAACACACATCAACCTCTACAAATGTGTTCTAAACAATAAACACACGTCAAGCTCTACACAGATGTGTTCAAAAACACGTCAACCTCTACACAGATGTGTTCAAAACAATAAGCACGTCAACACGACAAATTCCATACAACCTGTATTTAAAACATTCCGCTACAACAACATTATGTATTGTTGTAAATAGTACTTGCAAATGGACATAATTCACATAAAGATAAATCATAGATATAATAAACGAAAAGAATGTAAAGTATCACTCTACATGTTTCTTTACAATGTAGGTATTTGGGACAGGAAAGAACATGGAGGGGCAAACGGAAAACGGACGAACTTACCCGACTGCCTTGACCTTGGCGCCATTGTTGCTTGGGTCAGAGAATGACCTCTCCAGTCGTTCATTCATGGTTTCATTGAAATCCTGCCATGCGTTAGCAGGGAGTCCTGCATCTTTGTATTGCCACAGGTAAGGCGTACCGACATGGTGTTTCCGACATTGGTTGCCTTTAGAACATTTATCCAGGATGAAGTCTTCGCATATGTGTGTCTCCGTGTTTAACACAAAGGTTCTCCGGCCAGGTTTCGCACTTGGTGCTGCTGTTTTTGACTCGGTGGGACTAGGGATGGGCTTCAGGTTGCCGTCGACTTGATTTGTTGTATCGACGTTTGGCGGGGGAGGATCAGAACACACCCACAAGACCTTGACCACCGAGCGGGGCTCCATTCCGGTCATCTTGTAGTTCTCTAGGACGGCTTTGGTATGCTTGGTGTCCAGGCTACTCTCGTGGGGAAGTTTGCACCGACTTCCCGATGTGCATTTTTCCAGCACAAAGTTCGCACAGACGTGTAGGCGATGGCATTTGTCCCCCTCTGCGCAGTTCTCTTTGTTGTAGGGCTCGCAAACTTCAGGACTGGACAGTCGGATGACTTTGATAACTTCATCATCGTTCAGATCGCTTAGGCGGTATTTTCTGATGTTTTCTCGAGCCTGGGTGTTCTTCAACTCGTGTTGGTAGCTACAGGTAGCGTCTTTAGGACACCTCCCTTCGACGAATTTCTTACACAGGTGGAAATACTGACAGAACTGGCGCGTGCAGCCTTTCATGGGGTTGTTGTATTGATGACACAACCGTGCACGTGGGGACAGGACGGACACCATCTCAACGTGGTCTGAAGTTTCGAATATGCGGAAGAAGTGGGGGCGTTGTTTAATCCAACGCCGGGCGTGGACTCCCTCTTGGAACAGTTCGCTGTTAACCAAAACATCATTTAAAGGGGCCGTTCCGCCGTGCGTTTGACAAAGGTAGGTAAAGATGACTGTCTCTTGCGGTTGTTTGGCAACAGTCTGGACGTCAAGGCTGCCGAGACTATGTCCTATTCTGCCCATGCGCGCGATATTCCCATGCCCCTTGCCCTTCCCGTTGAGAGTGTCCGCTCTGGAGTCAGTGTGACTACTTGGGGCGGAGGAAAGATCCTGCATACTCTGTGACATATTACCTGTAACCGTCAGCATTCTGTTTGTCGAGTACATCAAAAGGGTGGCGTTGATCAAATATTTTTGCTCGAGATTTGGGGATAGGAAATGGAGACGCAGCACACGTTCATTGTGTCTTGTACCGAAGTCGTGTGGGTACCTGCAGTCTTTTCTGAAACACCCGGACTTCACGAAATCCTTGCATATGTGTAGGTATGGACACGAGGCCTGGTCAGGGCACCCTGCTCTCACGTGGGCTTCGCACACATGAGGAAAGGAAGTACACAGAACTTGGCGCACGGTTTCTTGTGGAAGGTTTCCCAGGCCGCATCTCTCTATCAACCTCTTATTCTGTGGTTCTTGGAAGGTGTGCGAAAAGCGACACCTGTTGCCGGACTCAAACCTACAGTGCCCCGCGATGAACCCCCTACACACATGCAGGTGCTTACACGTACTGGCGCGGGCACAGCCCCCGTGCAGGTAGTCATAACACAGGTTAACGTTAACGATGGCGGAAACCACTTCGGTCTGCCCGGAGGGACCCCGCCTCGTCACGAACCTTCCCGGGAGTTCGGACAACCACTGGTCCAGGGTCCGTCCGTTTTGTGGAGCGAAGCCCATGTTTCTGAGCTCTGAAACAGAAACAGTGCCGCCTCTCTTGTAAATGAAGTAGCGTACATCGCTGTCCTGGGTCTTGGGGTCACCATGCTCACGTCCGCTCCTGGACCGTAATTGATTTCTCGGTCGAACAGCATACATGTCTCGTCAGGGTTTAACGGTAAACACGTTCGGCTCCACACGTAACAGGTGCCTGTTTTCTGGCCCGATCCCGAGCACACACGAGGTGTCTGGGGAAAAAGCTACATCGCGAACAGTCGCGACGCACCAGCGTTCTATTAAAAAGGTCGACAGCGCCGTTCAAAGTTCACACGGTCCACGTAAGGCCCACCACCGCAGTTTCGTGCCGAGACTGTGAACGCCTCATGACGTCACCATTGCAAACTTTTCTCGATCCGTCTGGAGTCAGTGCGTGCCCGAGCACCGGTAGTAGAGGCAGAGTCTTTTGAACCAAAGCGGCTTTTCCCCCCGAGGGCCGAACGAACAACAACGTGGGAAATGCGGAAGATGTCGGGCCCGCCAGCCCCGCCGACTAGAGAGGGACTGTAACCTTATATATTAATCAATAGGTCAGGTGAAAGTATAGGTGACTAAGTAAACAACCGCTTTTGTGCACCAAGTCATTTTTAGTACACAAAGTACGTGGCGCCACCCAGTTACCGTGACGTAGTCGCAAGGCGAAGAGGTCATGGAAAATAACAGAAAGCCTCGGCTCGCTTGTCAATATTCAGCATATATTTAATATTCATTTGAGTAGAGTGAGTTGTTTACGCAATCACGGGTGATTTTTGTATTGCAGCTGTAGAAAGGGGAGCGGGCTTGTTGGAATTTCTCTTCAGGCTTATATCGACTCTTTAAAAGTCGTACGTGGGCGTCTACAGTACCGGGGTAGTTTCTATGCCGTTTTTTTTTTTCAGCCCCACGTATCATGGTTTTAAAACTTTGATTATACGTCCCTTTTTCGGGTCCAGTGTTGAACACCACTCTGCCGTATTGTGTTAAGTTATTGAACACTGAATGATCTACCTCATAATCCCGTATGTACCTTGTATATTAACAACCTTAGATCATTTCTGTAGTTTTAACTTAAAAGAACTTTGAATCAATTGTTTGAAACATTAACTTTGTGTATATGTACTTTTAAACGTGCTGTAATTTTTAATGTAAACTTTATATGGAACGAATAGTTTTTAGCAAATGTAACAAACTTTTATCAAAGGTCCTGATCACTTAGCTGTACTATATTAGTAAGTATAAGCGCATCTTGTGTTTTAAAGCCTTTTCAATTCAACCAATTATGGCTGCTTACAGGCTTTTGTATGTACTTGTATATGGTACAAATAAACCAGTCTCTCTCTCTCTCTCTCTCTCTCTCTCTCCTCTCTCTCTCTCTCTCTCTCTCTCTTTTTCGACTGTGCATTGTTCGGACAAATCTCGAACAGATAGATATCATTGACCATCATTCAGTTTGATTTTGACCGGCACAGTCAGAATGTCGTGTACGATAGTCGTATCTTTAAAATAGACAGAGGGCTGGGTAATCACTGTAAGTCCAACTGTGTAAAAGTTTAGTACTAAATTTGTAAGTAACACATAATGATCTTGAAGAAAATATAACATGATGTAGTTCGAAAATACATGATGTATAACGTTATAAATATTACACGATTAAAGAATGTACACACTCTGAACCTTCAGAGTTTTTTTTTTTTTTTATATTCCAACATTTCATGACATGACGTGCATGAATGAATACAGTACATGTTGTGTTACATTGATATCAAGAGAATAGCGACATCAACAACATTGCAAATGCGATAAAGTTCGAGAAAACCATCATATTGCAAGATTTTTTCTTACTTCTGATTTTCAGATAATGTTAATTACCCTTTTTTACGTTACATGCCCTTGGAAACCCTAACGAGCGAGCCCCTATTACACAATGGTATAGTCCGCCCCGTAGAGGATAGTGGGTATCCATCATGGCGGCGAAGTGGATGTTTTGATAGGAGACGCCGCAAAAAAGTGTGAAAATATCTTAAAATTGAGAAGTTATCATGGGGAAGAGAGACAAGTCAGGTAAAGGTAAAGTGAAGTAAACGTGACATAATGTCATATTATTTTTTCATGGCTATTTACGATTGTGAGGCCGGTTAGTATCCTACCCCCTCCCCGTTTTGCATAACTTCATGCAATGACTTGTACTAGACCTTGGAACGTTTGCGTTGTATTTAACGTTATATAAGTTAACGTTTTGCATATTTAGTAAGTTTTTCAAAACGTCACATGTTTTGTTGCGTTGTTGCCCAGTTTCTAAGGCTATATTAAAAAATTAAAATGCACTACTAGCTAGTATTACCATGCCCTTGCCTGAGGAATATGTAACAAATTGTGTATTGTAAATACTAGTAGCCTCTACCAGTCTTCGGGAAAAAGCTAGAAAGAGTAGAAATAGGCCAAATAGACATATAATATTGAGGAGCTCTCTTTGTGGACCCACTCTCCTGGCATGTTATCTGTCTATTGGCCAATTTTTACTCTTTCCAGCTGTAACAGCGAGGTATATAGGCGTCACTACCTACCCAGCCCAATGGGTCCTGGACCTTTTGGCCTAGCGGTTTGTGCGTCCGGTTGTAAGGTTGTGAGCTGCGCGAGCGGCGTGGGTTCGATCCCGGCCCAAGAGTCAGTGTCAAACCTTCGAGTCTGTTACCCTCTTTCTATGGTGTTACACAGCCACTTCCCGAAGACTGGTAGAGGCTAGTACATGTAATATCTTTCATTTCTCGTGTATCCTCTGTTATCTTTTAACTGTTACATTTAGCTGTACAGAATTCCTCTTCTAATTGATGTTAATGCACCTCTAGCAACACTGTTTTCAAACAAGATAATATCGTAGTGTACAATCTCTTCTCTCACTATAGAGTCTGGGAAAAGGTCCAAGAAGCGCAAGCACCAATCAGATTCTGAGGAGGATTATGAAGACTCGCGGGACGCGGAGCTGAGCGGAGGGGGTGCGGAGGTCGCTGCCATAGCAACCAGACAGACGGACGAGAGTACAGGAGATACAGATGAGTACGGGGCCAAGGACTACAGGAAGATTGTGGAGCTGAAGTCAGACCACGCCTCCAGGCCACTCTGGGTGGTGAGTTTAAGTTCATTAAATGCACAAGATCATTAACCTTCTCCTTGCCAGTTAATCCCATAACCAATAGAGAATTTGTGGTGTGGTGTGGCGTAATGGTAGGGCACTTGGCCCGGAATCCATGGGTCCTGGGTTTGATTCCACCTACATGCCCCGACGTTGTGCCCTTGGGAAAGGCACTTTACGCAACTTTCCTCACTTCACTCAGGTGAAAATGAGTACCTAGTACCTACCTAGCTTTGGTTAGGGACGTTAAGGACGTTAAGGACGTTAAATGGAGGTCTTGTGTTTGAGGAAAGTCACACCTCAAGCACGTAAAAGAACCCACCACACTTATCGAAAAGAGTAGGGGTCCTTCCCAGTGTGAGTGGATCAAACCTTGCAGTCTTGTACGTCTTCATATGTACCATGCTTGGAGCCCTCAGGCTATTGAGGTTAAGCACATAATAAGGAAGAAGAAGGAAAAAGAAGAAAGAATTGGCAGCCAAATGGCTACTTGTGCTTCAGTGTGCTAAAGGTTACATGTAATTCTGTATTCCTTATTTCAGGCTCCGAATGGCCACATCTTCCTGGAGGCATTTTCTCCTGTGTACAAACACGCACATGACTTCCTCATAGCCATCTCAGAACCTGTGTGCAGGCCAGAACACATTCACGAGTACAAGTAAGGCTTTTTTACTGAGAAGTAATAAACTTTCTCAAATTCTGTTTTTCATTAGAATCTGTGCTAACGTTCTTCCTGAAACTTTACATTGTGCAAGCAAAAAATGTTTATGCAAGTATTTTCTTACTCATGTGCACATGTGCACCTTTACAACATCTGTATCTGTATCTGAATAGCCGGTTTAACCACCCTTCAGAGCAACACACTAGCTTCGCAGGCAAGAGGCGTGGCGGCAGCTAGCTATATTACACCGAATGACCTGTTACACCCTATCTTTGCACATCTAACTGCAGGAGGTTAATGTAATTTGAGCCCTGGACTTACTTCAGTAGTGGACAGTATGTATTGCCGACTTTGTAATGTTAATTTCTTTATTCACTGCATTCAGTACAGCTTTGTTTTCAACACCTCCCCCTCTTCCATCTGTTCAGACTGACAGCGTACTCCCTGTATGCAGCCGTCTCCGTGGGCCTTCAGACTGACGACATCATTGAGTACCTGAAACGTCTGAGTAAAACAACAGTTCCTCCTGGCATCGAGGAGTTCATCAAGGTATCGAACTTGAAGTTGATTCATGGCAAGGAGAGGTATCTTCCTGGCTTGACCTCTGTGTTTTTTTTAATGGTGGTATGCATGGATTAGGAGCTAAATCTTGAAGCTTACCAAGTCCAGTGTATTCACATTCTGATCATGTGTCACAGCATTTTGCACTGCCCCAGACTATTGTTGTTGCATTTTTGGTGTAATCTGAGTATGAAATGTTAAAAAAACTTATCAAATTACAGTTATATGTTTATTAGGAGTATGTCTTACCCAAATTTTGTAAAACCGGTGCAATGGCCAAGGCCTTGCATTCAGTAGGTTGTGAGGTCGATCCCTGGCCGACTTTAAAAATAGTGCATACTGCTTTCTCTGCTTAGCACTCAGCATTTGGGAAAGAGTATGGGAGTTGAACACACACTACTACCAGTGGACTAGTCCCCTGTTGTAGTGATTGCACAATTGCAACTGTGTGGCCCAAGGGCTACAGAAACGGAGATGGGTGCCGACCTATGCACCCCAGGTGCGGGAAGGAACTTTAACTTTAGCAAACCCAATTGCTGTAGTCTTTGCTGTAACTCAGAAATTGCTTCTTCCAACATGTGTGCTTTGTTGTGTTTATTTCCAGCTCTGTACAGTCAGCTATGGGAAGGTGAAGCTGGTGTTGAAACACAACAGATACTTTGTGGAGAGCTCCTTTCCTGTATGTAGTGCTCTTTATCTAAATAAAGGGTTTGAATGAAGGTATACTTTGGGTAAAAATGTTAAATGTTTGGGTAAAAACTGCATGTTTAAGGAGAACATGAGTGAGAAAAGTAGTTTTGAAACAAGTACATGTAATGTAATGTGTGTATCTCACAACTTCTTGAACCAATTATCAAATGTGCCATCATTTTTGTCAAATATGCCACCTTTGATTAAATTGTAGAAACACAAGTATGACAAAGCCATTTTATTTGCCCAAAATGACCAGACTGTTTTTGTATGTACATGTCAACAGTTCATTGCTTCAGTAACATGACTTTTCAGTCTTTGTATGATTTATCTATATAAGGCCACACCAAGTAATTTTTATGGATGACGTCCGCGCGCGCATTGATTTTGGCCTGTTCACAGGAAAAAAAACAAGAAATTCCGCTTCTTGTAACTATCACCAAAAAGGCACGATAGTGTCGCAGACGGTAAGATTGGAAGATGCGTGTCCTAACATTTAGAATCTAGTATATTTATTTCAAATCTAGGCATCTTGTTTTTTCGGCCCTTCTTGTGTTTTTTTCGCGCTCTCGCATTAGATTTAGGGTCTCCAGAGGACGTCATCCATAAAAATTACTTGGTGTGGCCTAAGTTGAGAATACCTGGTTGTATCTCCATGTCAACAGGATGTTCTACAGACGTTACTGAAGGACAGTACCATCCAGGAATGCCGACTGAGACACTCTATAGAGGAGGGAGTGGAGGGGGTGGAGGATGAGCTCATTGTGGGACAGCTGTCGGGCAAGTCTGCTTTTCAGGTAATGGATGTGGCGTCTGTATGGTGTAGTGGTAGAGCATCCGACTGGCAAGCAAGGAGACCCAGGTTCAATCCCCAGGGTTGGACCCAGACATGTCCGGACATGCACCCAGACGTTGTGCCCTTGGGAAAGGCACTTAACACGTATTTCCCCCCTCAGTTAGAGGGATCCTGGGCCCTACTAGGGTTTGGGTTGGCGTTAGGAAGGGCATCCAGCCGTAAAAAATCCTGCTTCAAAAAAGACTTGCACTTGATGCAAGCACGTCTAACCCCCGTTTCGGGGAAAAATGACGTTAAAACTGGATAAGAAGAAGAAGAAGAAGAAGGATCATAGGCAGTGTTCTAGAAGGGATATACAACTGGTATGTTCAACTTTGAAGAAGTCATCATTTGGTTGGGCAGTAAAAATCCTGCTTCTTGATTTAATATAAGGCCAGAGACTTTGATTTTGGTATTCCTTTATAGTTTTGATCCCAGAGTGCAAGCATTAGCTACTTGCAGCCCATAACAGGAAATGTAGACTCTCACACTGTCTCACACTACAGTTCCACTTGGGTCTCATACTACAGTTTGACACTATGATTTTTCTTTCTTTCTTTGACTTTCCAGGTGAAGAAACCCACTCCAGCGGGCCAGAACGGTGCCAACAGTGCCTCTGCCTCCGCGGAGGATGGTGAGAAGGAGGAGTCTGCAGTACCTGATGACATCTTTGACTACTACGAGAAGATTGACAGGGAGGACGAAGAGGCAGAGGAACAGCAGATCCTCTCATTTGAGGTCAATCCTGACAAGTTGGAGAACCTACAGAAAAGGTATGGGGTGTTTTTATTTATTTATTTCTGTGTTCTTTTACCAGGGTGGCACTCTCAGTGACTGAGCACTACTTTTCTGAGTGGCCCTGGGTACATTTCCAATGCAACAATATACAACACAAGACAAGAACTAATTGTGCATTAGAATCAAAATCATTGTCTATACTCCCAATCGAATTCATACCAGGTCGTGAGGATTAAAGGTCGGAGGTCACACAACTGTCTTGTACAGGATTTTGAAGGACTGCATAGACGATGCAGTTCTAATAAGTGGGAGTTTTAGCACTAAAGACTTTATATTTCCCAACATCTTGCTATCTTTAATTTTGATTTCCCACTATTGTCATGTCACCCAACTAGATCTGTTCCCATACCTTTACAGTTAGATGTACAAAGGCTAGGTGAAAGAAGTCGTTCGATGTAATATAGCCGCATGCGCCGCATGTGAAGCTGGTGTGTTACACTGAGGGGCGGTTATACTGGCTTTACAGATACAGATATACTCACAACTTGTCAAAGTGTCATTGTTAACTTTCGTTTTGTAAAAGAAATAACACTAAATAAACATGTCTTTAACATTGTTGACCGACTGTTCTGACAGATGTATAGAGATGGAGTACCCACTGCTAGCAGAATATGACTTCAGGAATGATACCCGTAACCCAGACATTCCCATAGACCTGAAGCCCAACACCATACTCAGGCCCTACCAGGAAAAGAGCCTGCGGAAAATGTTCGGGAATGGCAGAGCGAGGTCGGGGGTCATTGTGCTACCCTGTGGTAAGTTGTTTATGTCCCTGAGACACATTTGATAGTTGTGAATTTTTTCTAGCCTCTACCAGGCTTCGGAAGCGGCTACAAAGAGTAGAAATTGGCCAAATAGACAAATAACATGCCAGGGGAGTTGGTCTGCAGTAAGGGTAGTGCTGCGTACCGGTTCGCTGGACCGGTTCAGGACCGGACCGAATGTTTCGGTTCAAGTCCAAAAAAACCGAAACGTTGAGAACCGGTTTTGGACTTGTTAAAAAAATAGCACTGTTAAACATACATTCCAGTGTTTAAAATACCCGGTCTCGCAGTCTCGCCGCGCAAGTAATTTTTTCCGTGCGAGACTTATTCCGAAAGCCAGGTTGCCCGGAGCGCAAGTTATTTTTACAGCGGCTGGGTTTACGGCCAGCGGCTTCTGAAATAAACAATGCCGCGGTCCCGCCTGCTTGATCTCGCCCCGGTCTGCTTGCGGTAACAACGACCCATTTTCCATTGAGAAATGTTCCTTGAGAAGTTTCGTCCGTAGTCAAGTTGCTTTAATGCGCCTATAAACGCAAAAATTCATCCGAAACACGCGGCAGTGATCGGCCGGGAGTCCGGGACAGACGAAAACATTAGCGGCCATCTTAACTGCTCGCGAACTCACGTTAGATCTCGCAAAAACACGCGAGGAGTACGCAACGCCCCTAGCGACATTGGTGAGACTGCAGCCTAGTGCAGGGTTAGATATCGGTAGAGAGCCGATAATAAAACAAATTAAATCTAGCACCGCGTTTCCACCGCTATTTTATCTCTTGGGGCGAAATTAAGTACTTCTTTGCTGTTGTTGCTATAAAAAAATTGTACTATTAAAGCTGAAAAAGATTTTTTCTTAAATTATACAAGTTGTATAATACTACATGTAGTAGCTTAATAATATGTGTTTACTACTGAGTATAATAATACAGAGAGTATTCATTGACTCATGATTATGAAACACCCATATTAGTAATTAGGTCTATATACATTGCATTTGTAGTTCAGCAGTCAGCTCAAATTAATCCAAGGCTTTAGGTAGGCAAGTTGCTTTGCTTACATCATGCCATGGGTTTAGGTCCGGACTTGCAAGTCCGGACCTGAACCTAAACCTCTGGACTCGAGTCCGGACCTGAACCTGAAAATTGGTTTAGGTATGCAGCACTAAGTAAGGGAGTACATTTGCTGCATGGAAGCCACTTCCAAAGCCTGGTAGAGGCATTTTTTCTCTAGTTATGTATTTTGTTAATAGATGGTGCAATCATCACGTTTCTGAAAGGAAATGATACGAAGTATCCAATTTTAGCTTAACATTTGTATCAAAGATCAGTTGTTGTTTTTTTCAACACAAGATGGTCACATGTAAGTGTGACAATGACCTAGATTGGAGTTCCTGCTGGAGTTATGATCCATGTACAATGTATGTGACCCAGCAATTCTATTCTTTGGTTCTATAGCTATCAAGAAACTGCTAGCCAGCTCAGCTATGTCTGAAATAACCTTTCCCGAACAGGTGCTGGGAAGACCCTAGTTGGCGTGACAGCAGCTTGCACGGTGAGGAAGAGGTGCATTGTGCTGTGCACGTCGGCTGTGTCTGTGGAACAGTGGAAGTCTCAGTTCAAACTGTGGGCCAACATTGACGACAGCACCATCTGTAGGTTCACTGCAGATGCCAAGGACAAACCCATAGGTGTGTACTTACTTACTAGTGCTGTGTACCTAAACCCACGTTTAGGTTCAAGTCCGGATTCAAGTCCAGAAGTTTAGGTTCAGGTTCGGACTTGTAAGTCCGGACCTACACCCATGGTCTATACAAATTGCATGGTATCAACCTTGCAATGTTGTCTGGGCGAAACTGTGGCCACATAACATAAAGGCCGACAATTGACAATGCCCGATCGCAATGTTTTCTTCATTTTGCAGCACAGATTTTGCGATCTATGGAAGGTTTTATGTGGTTCGGAACGAAAGGGGTATGTGACATGTTTTTTTTTCAACCAAGTCCGGAACTAGTTCCCGCCATTCAGGTTGTTTTGGACTTGAACCTAAACGTTTTTACAAGTCCGGAACTGAGTCCAGCAAACCGGTACACAGCACTATTACTTACTGTTAACCTTCTCCCTGCTTCCTGACCTCATGACCAATACAAATTCAGTGACAAACAGCTACCTTAGCAGACTGAAGGTTAAAGTAAAAGTGCAGAAATAGCCAAGAAACTTTATCCTACTCATGTTTACAAAGCTAACAGTTGCAGATATTCTGTCTGCAGGTGGCTATCAGAAACTTGGAATGACTCTTAGAATTAAGAATCACAAACTACATAGTCAAATGCAAACACCTCAAAAGTAAATACATGTACAGTGTGCGAAATACTAGGTTGCCCAGTTGCACCGTGTAACCATATTTTGCTGGGTGCAACCTATTTCTACACCCAGGTAGCTAATAATGCACTACCTAAATTTTGTGGTAAGGATGCCCCTTTCTTCTATTGAGGACTGTTTACTAAGAAGTTCCCATGGAAGAACTCATCATTAAAGTAAGGGGAAACAACTCTTAGTCAGAAATGTATAAATTCATATTGCACTCTGAGAAAGTTAATCATGATGTAGAAGAGTTTAAATTGCGGGCAACCCAGAATTTTGATGGGCAACCTAGCTTTCATTCTAGGTTGCCACTGGGCAACCTGGCTCAAAAAAGTATTTCGTACACTGATGTACCTGGTATATTATGACAGAAATGAATATGCTGTTTGAGAAGGAAGCATGCTTTTTGAAGCATGACATTTAGAGCATAAGAGTATTGTGTAGTAATAAGTTTAAATGTAGGACTTAGAACATGGCACCCTTAAAATAAAAAACAAAACAAAACTTTTCAACATGAATGTGCCCGGCCAGTGCTGATGATGTAAATCTCCTATGTTGCTTGCAGGTTGTAATGTTGCCATCAGTACCTACTCCATGATTGCGCACACGACCAAGCGCTCGTACGAGTCGGAGAAAGTCATGGAGTGGTTACAGAGCCAGGAGTGGGGCCTGATGTTACTGGATGGTAAAGTTTTTACTTGCACAGTTTTTAACCTAGTGAAAGACATTTATCATTTTCAGTAACATACGTGTATTGATACACGTTCAGGTCTCCTGATTATTTTTTACCATAGGTATAGTGCCCGGTGTCACCATGGTGGATGGTGGATGGATCGCACGAAGTTGCCCAATGTCTAACCGCACGTTACGCAATGCGAAGCCAGGCCTCGAAATGAACATGTGAATGCAGGATGGGTCACAAGAAGTTGCGCAATGTCTAATCGCACGCGTTACACAATGCCAAGCCAGGCCTCGAAATTAACAATGTCCCGATGTCAAAATGACGCTAAATTTCAGCTTGGGACAATTCAAATTACGTTTTGGCAATTTCGGGGCAATTGGACAATTTTGACGTCCACGTCATTTAGGAACGCGATCCATCCGTGGGAAGCAAAGGGAAGCAACACTGTCTATTTTTGAGGTCTTTCAATTCACTCTTTTTAGCATTGATGCAATTCGAGCAAGGTGAGCAAGTCATTAATAGTGCACACACATGCCACCCAACCAGCTATTCCCATTTTGGCGGCCTATGGCCAGCTTTTTTAAAAAGCTTTCTTGTTTGACTTAGAAGCACTGGTGCTCCCAACCCAAAACAATTGGGCACACTAGCAACAATCTAGGCACACTACCAGAAAAACTACTAACAAATATCATGTCAGCCTATAACTTTATTCTGCGGCCTTTATCTATGCCCAGGCCTTGATTTTTGTTTAAATTACAATGTATTATGTTTGATTATGAGGTGCACCTGTGCACCCATCATTTCAAATCAAGTCGCACGACTACTAGTATTTTAGTCACAGTCTGGAACCCTGGCCTCTTGTCTCTCCACTTTTTTTTTCCTGCAAGATTTACAAGGAAGTTTTAGAGTTTGTTTTAGGATTATAATCAAAATTTTGATTTTAAAAGACTTTGTTTGCATTCAGATATTATGGAAAAATGGAATCACAACATAGCCTGAGCAATTACATTTTGCCATCTTTTATTCCTTTCAATTAAAATACAAAGATCAGAAAGTTAAGGAACAGGGAAGTGTTATCATTCTATGACTTGTCTTTTCTACCATGTCTTAAGCATCCTTGTCTGCACTTCCCATTATGTCAAATGGTAATTACTGACATTAAGCAGATACTTACTTTAATTTGCGAGCCCATAAAATTCAAATTGGGATCATCTCAGATCCATTCAGCTGTGAAGTAATGACGTACCTGACTGACTCGGCAAATTGTATAGAAGCCTGATTTGTGGCTAAATTGTTTTTACATTTACTTCAACCAGAGAGCAGAGCCAATTTTCCACTCAACCAGCCATGCAAAACACTTCATTAGGCCACACCAAGTAAATTTTATGGATGACGTCCGCGCGCGCATTGATTTTGGCCTGTTCCCAGAAAAAAAACAAGAAATTCCGCTTCCTGTAACTATGACCAAAGAGTCACGACAGTGCCGCAAATTGTCAGATTGACGTGAAACCCGTAACGCAAAACAGGACGGGACGACAACTGCTGTTCCACCTGATTTATTGCTGTTTTGATGATGAATAAAAGACTTCTTGCTTGCATGTTACACTGTGTCACCTCATTCAATTTGTGTCCTTTGTCGTCTCTTAGTATATTTCTAATCTAGGCATCTTGTTTTTTAGGGCCCTTCTTGTTTTTTTTTCGCCCTCTCGCATTAGATTTAGGATCTCCAAAGGACGTCATCTATATCACAGCAAACTGAAGATTTCGTGATCGTGAAAAAGTTCTTATGACCTACATGGATTTTCATGCATCTGACACTAGTGACAGGTTTTATCAAATATTGCTTTTAAAAACATGTAGATATGTAGGCTCCCACAGCAAAAATGACTGACACAGATTTCTTTAGTTGAAAGATTTAAAGCACACAAGAAAATCAAAAACTGCTCTTACAAAAACATTGAGATTTTTTTTTACCTTTATCTAACCTTGATGTGTTACACTATCAACCGGGGCCGCTTTTCAACAGATACAAAAAAAAGCCCCTATCTAATGTTGTCCAAGTTTGAATGGAAGGCATTTGGGAAAGCCTAGTACAATGTTGGTGGAGAGTGGTGACAGAAAACAAGGCATATGATAGGTCACAATCTTCTCCACCAACCTCTGCTTGGAGAGTATACCTAGTACTGTGTGCACTTGTGTTGCCCAGCTATAGAATGCACATTAACATATGTGCCCCCCTCCCCACAGAGGTGCACACCATCCCAGCAAAACAGTTCCGTCGCGTACTGATGGTCATCCAGGCCCACTGCAAGCTGGGATTGACGGCGACCTTGGTTCGAGAGGACGACAAGATTGCCGACCTGAACTTCCTGATCGGCCCTAAGCTTTACGAGGCCAACTGGATGGAACTACAGAATAACAACTTCATCGCACGTGTGCAGTGTGCTGAGGTAGGGGGTTAGATCGCACGTGTGCAGTGTGCTGAGGTAGGGGGTTAGATCGCACGTGTGCAGTGTGCTGAGGTAGGGGGTTAGATCGCACGTGTGCAGTGTGCTGAGGTAGGGGGTTAGATCGCACGTGTGCAGTGTGCTGAGGTAGGGGGTTAGATCGCACGTGTGCAGTGTGCTGAGGTAGGGGGTTAGATCGCACGTGTGCAGTGTGCTGAGGTAGGGGGTTAGATCGCACGTGTGCAGTGTGCTGAGGTAGGGGGTTAGATCGCACGTGTGCAGTGTGCTGAGGTAGGGGGTTAGATCGCACGTGTGCAGTGTGCTGAGGTAGGGGGTTAGATCGCACGTGTGCAGTGTGCTGAGGTAGGGGGTTAGAGTCACTGATTGGATGTAACCTTTGCCTAATAAGTGATGGTGGCCTAGAGTATTGTCATTCTACTGTTGAAATTTTAATTATATTTTGAAAATGAATATTGTAAGCAACCCTTATTTCCAGGTGTGGTGCCCTATGACCCCGGAGTTCTATCGTGAATACCTCGCCATCCAGACCAAGAAGCGCACCCTGCTGTACACCATGAACCCAAACAAGTTCCGCGCTTGTCAGTTCTTAGTACGCTTTCACGAGAGACGAAATGACAAGGTAAAAAAAATCATTGAGCCACATTTCTGTAATTCTGTCCTTTGTCACAATTTGTTGCTTTGGCCTGTTCTGTTTGGCCATGCCAAAACAGAGAAGTTGTATTGTAATGCTGTCTCTTAAAACATGGTACAAAAAACGTACATGTATATGGATGTAAATCGTGTGCTACAGTGTAAACAGTTTTACTTGGATTATATCTTGCTTGATAATTCGTTCTAGCTCATGCTTCTTTCCTACTGTGTGTGAGAGTTGCCAGAAGTATTATCTAAAAACTGTGAAAGTCAATGAATGTATGCCCTTACTAAGTTACTTAGCATGAAACAGTGAGATGTTTTGCATTCTGCATTTCTTTTGTCTTGTCTTTGCAGGTGATTGTTTTCTCCGACAATGTCTTTGCTCTGAAGGAGTACGCCAAGCGGATGGGGAAACCGTTCATCTACGGTCCCACCTCCCAGGGAGAGAGGATGCACGTTCTGCAGAACTTCCAACACAACCCAAAAGTTAACACCATCTTCATCTCTAAGGTTTGTCTATCATTTCAGTAGGATTTTTTTTAAAGCTGCATTAGGCCACACCAATTTAATTTGTTGGTTCTCGGATTTTTTTAGAAAAAATATGAAGCGACCGGGCGAAAAAAATAAAAAATAAAAACAGGCCTAGGCATCCTCTGATAGCCCCAAAAGCTACGATAGCAGCCTTGACGTCCCCATTCCAAGCTGGTTTATAATTCAAACAATGATTTCTGAATTTTTGATCAAACCAGAGCATTGATACATGAAAAAACTATAAAACAAGGCAGACGAGGAGCTTTCTTCAACTGTTTTGGGCAAAATCGGAGCATTTTGCAGTTGATTCAAAGCCTGAATCCAATTTTATTTTTATTTGCAAATCGGAAAAAAATGAAGCGGCGAATCCGAGAACCAACAAATTAAATTGGTGTGGCCTTATGTAACATTATTTAGGATGATACAAAAAGTCAATTTTCTGGTCATTTCTTTACAAAGTAAGTTGAGTCAACCCTACTCCATTACAAATTTACAAGTGTCATTCAGGAATTGGAGGTACCAAAATATGATGCCTTAAGAGTGAGTTTGAAAGTTGGAAACACAGCTGTCAGTCATGTTTGTTTACATTCTGGTAGTTTATACAAACTGAGAGCACCTTGTGTAGACTGTTTTAGCGCCAACCATAAATGTCAGAAATGTGAGATAATTGCACAGGTTACTTGATGATAATGTCACTACCCCCCCCCTCCATAACCACAGGTTGGTGATACATCCTTTGATCTGCCAGAAGCAAATGTCCTAATTCAGGTGTCCTCCCATGGGGGGTCACGCCGACAGGAGGCACAGCGGCTGGGGAGAATCCTCAGGGCCAAGAAAGGTAGGCCAGTGGTGGTCAAATACTGCACTTTTAAGACGCTGCTGTATTGTTTCAGTAGGAATGAGAATTAGCCTTGCAGCGTGCGAAATATTAGGTTGCCCAGTTGCACCGTGCAACCATATTTTGCTTGGTGCAACCTATTTCTACACCCAGGTAGCTCAGTGCACTACCTAAATTTTGTGGTAAGGATGCCCCTTTCTTCCATTGGGAACTGTTTATTGAGAAGTTCCCATGGAAAAGCTCATCACTTCAGGTAAGGGGACACAACTCTGTGTCAGAAATGTAGAAATTCACATTGCATTCTAATAGAGTTAATCACAATGTAGAAGAGTTGAAATTTGGGGCAACCTGGAATTTTGATGGGAAACCTAGTTTTCATCTTAGGTTGCCACTGGGCAACCTGGCTCAAAAAAGTATTTCATACACTGCCTTGACACAAAAAACTGATAAATCCTTCATTGGCTTGACAATGTTACTCTACAATGGTGCAGTTTTTGTGAATATTGGGCACCATGTAAGGTGAACAAATGCAGAAAATATGAGGTGTTTTAACATTCAACTGTGGAAACCTTGTGGCTCACAGTTGCAAACTGGCGACATTATCATTAATGACTTTTTTCCCACTGCTTCCAAAGAAGAAACCAAACCCCACATTAATTTAGCAACGTAGATATAGAAGCTTAAGCTTACTATAGACAGTAGCATACATGTAGTGTAATCCTCATTGTCATACATGCATGTTCAGTCACTTTATGTATGTATACTATCACTTGTTCACTTGCAATTAACCCACCTGCATGAATTACAATATTCAATAAACTATTATTATTAACATGAATAATTTACTACTGCTATTTCCACAGGGTCAGTAGCTGAAGAATACAATGCCTTCTTTTACACCCTGGTGTCCCAGGATACCATGGAGATGACCTACTCACAGAAGAGACAAAGTTTTCTCATCAACCAAGGTTACAGCTTCAAGGTCATTACCAAACTGGCTGGCATGGACGAGGTCAGTCGTCAGGAAACTTTGTGTTTTAGTCCTTGCATGTTGTTATTGCGGTCATAGATGTTTTTATTATCAGTAGAAGGATGAGTCACTAAGCTCCAAAAACATTTATTATGAGACTGATACAGTGTTTTACTTTTAGTCAGCCTGAAATTTTTCCCTCATCGCAATTTTGTTTGACATAACATTATGTCGAGCACCTTCCTGGGGCATGCTACCCCGGGGAAAATTTTGAAATCTTGACACTCTGAAATGCCATTTCTTGCACTGTGAGAGGCAAGTTGATTTTTTAATGTAGCTTAGTTTAATGACATCTCTTTCCATATCTTTACACGCCGATTTTTGTCCATCAAAGATGACGGATTGGGCAAAATTTTTGTCCGTCATGACTCATGAGCAACAAAATTCCGTCAAATAATGGAAAGATGGACGCTGGCTAGAACACTGGAGTGATGTACAACATAATCTAATTGTTGACTAATATGGCTTTTCTCCTGGCATGTTTGGAAAGTTGTATTGATTCTCAGTGACAGTACATAGCCTCTCTGACTACCATCCTATCCCCAGGAGGACCTAGCCTTTAGTAATAAGAAGGAACAGCGAGAGTTGTTACAGCGAGTCTTGGCTGCGTCAGACGCTGATGCTGAGGAGGAGGTGGTACCAGGAGAGTCCAAGGGGTCGGGACAGGTCAGCAGCAAAATACCTGAACTTTATCTACTCACTGTGGGCTGGGGAATATGTGGTTACTTTGAAAACTGAGTTGTGTGTAATTTTTTATTACTTAGAGTTAAAATGTTTGTACCGGTATCTGCAATAAGTATAGAAATACAATGTAATGAATATAAAGTGGGAACCATGTTAGGCTGATTAAATTACACTTCTAGCAGCCCTCCCACTGTTCATGCCTATCTATAGAGCCTGTTTGCTCAAAATATAGATGTTAACTTGACTTAATTACTTGGAACCTCTCACATGTACATTTGAGGGTGGGATACATAGCTTATGTTATAGGGCTAATGTGTACATGAGTACAAATGTTGTTGTTGTTGTCCTTGCTGAACGTCTATTATCTTGCTAGACGTCTTCTCTAGGTGCTGGAGGTATATGGAGGTATAGAATTGCTGTTAGGAACTATGAGTAGCATTAGGACTTTCCTTGTTTCTAAATCCACAAGGCTATCTAAAAGTTCAGATCAAGTATGTAAGGTGCTTTTTTGTATGGGTTCCGTATGGTCGTCAGAAATCAATGTTTGTATGTTGTGTTGTGTTTCCAGGTGACGCGGAAGGTGGGCAGCATGGCCTCCATGTCGGGAGCAGATGACACCATCTATATGGAGTACAAAACTGGGCCCAGGAAGACACACACACATCCACTGTTCAAGAAGTTCCGCACTTGACAGATACACATTCTATTGTTGGAAAGTACTTTTTGGATTAAGTATTTATAGCCAGAGCTTCAAGTGGATGAAAGTATCCTGGTAAAAAAAGTCCCTATATATTCTGTCATATTCTGTTTTGTTTATGTTATGTTTTGGGAAAACCTTACCCGATTATCTGGAAATAAATATCTTTTCTGCTCTTGCAAATGAGAAATTTCCTAAGCAGTTATTTCTTTATTGCTGGTTTCCTGGGTTGACCAGTTTATACTTGATGATCCATACTGGGGTGATAGCTACAATGTACCACTGTTGGCAAATAGAACTGTATTGCCATTCAGTGTAATGTACCTCAGATACAAGGTAACAATGCAAAATTTACACATTAAAGACAATGCAGTAGTTCAACTGAGGGGACTATAATACCCAGTATCTTGATGAAGATCATTGCTAGTTAATGAAAATAAAATGTCATTTTTTAAGACTTGTGTTAGTTGTCTTTGCTTGTGTTTGTGTTTTGTGTACTAGAATTGTAATGTAGTCAAGATGTAGTATCTAGGACAGACCACTATAGGATGGGTGGTTGCCAACAACATAAATTACCCAAGAACACTGGTAAAGCCCAGAGGGAAAAGGCACACCTTCAGATTAGAACGGTCATATGATTTTCTCCAAACAGATATTCGGAAGGAAAGATTGTAACATTTTCTAGGACACACCGCTTTTGGATAGGTGGTTGCCAACAACACAAATTACCCAGGAACAAATGTAAAGCCCAGGGGGAAAAGGCACACCTTCAAATTAGAACCAAGGAGCTTCTCTTTGTAGAAGCTCCTTGATTAGAACGGTTACCTTATATGATTATCTCCAAACAGATATTTGGAAGGAAAGATGGTAACATTTCCTGACTGCTGCTGTTTTTCCGACACCCTTTGATAGAAATTTAGGTTGAGTATCAGAAAAACAGTATCTATTACCACCAAAAGTGCCAATGATTTGTCAGATAGTAATAATGTTCTATATAACGTTAACGTTACATTATTATCTTTACCTCCATGAACATTTATCGATCTGCTGGGTTACATATAGCCACCACTTTGAAAAACGTTGAGTTTGAGAGATCTCTATTGCAGCTATTGAGGGTAGTGGATATAAGGTTATTTGGCCTGTTGGAATTATGTTAGTACACGTTATATTACATATTCCTGAAAATCCGCCACCAATTGCATCCATTAATTTCCAGTTGATTTTGACTTGTAATTTTACAGAAAAATAATCATAAATCATTTTCTTCCTGTAATTGCATCCACCTTTTCTCATGGCCACCTGAGCCACAATTTAAATCAGTAGATAAATTAAGTATTTCTCCTCTGGGAAATCTTTGCACCACACTAACACCTGACGTCACTCAGAACAACGTGTTTATTTTGTAAACAAAATGACACCTGCTTAGTTGTTACTTGGTGACCCCTTAGCTCAAGTAAACAATTTACACCTGTTACCCGGTGACCTCAGCACCGATCACGTGCCTTCCCGCCATTCTGTGTCATGTGACCTTTTAAACTGTCCAATGACAGTGCCGAAGAATTACATCATTTTTAATCACGAGCATCCGGAAATCACATAATGTAATCTGACCAATGACAGTTCTGAATTTTGATCAAATTTGCATACACCCGGATAGCGGTTGACCAGAAGGTATAAAAGCATGGCGCCGGAATTGAATATTCCAGATTTGTTCACAGAGACTCTTCAGAAGTCGGTCGTGAGCGTTCGTCTGAACCATTTTCCGCATTTTCTGCGTGATATCCTCGCCTAACTGAAAGGAAACCACCATGGTAAGTTCTGTTATATCTCTCTATATCTTTAAGGAGATTTAACCTCCCTTTTCTTGAATTTAGCGTCGTTCTCCCGCTATTCAACCTAGATTAGATATTCGTAAATTGAATTCCCGCCAAGCATCCGCCCAGGAGAAAGGAAGGAATTACATCGGAAATTTTGCCAGTACTCTTAGAATTAAAATAAAATCATTCTCTGTATGTCAGTTTTCCTGTATCTTCCTGTTGTAGTGTTTTAGATCTATTTACGGTATAAATCTCCCTGGGAACCTCATAATGCACGTTTATAATGTGTCCAGCCGGCTCGCCACGATTTCCACTTCAAAATCTGCAAATGTGATTATCAACATGTTTCTCCCTCCCTTTCCAGCGTGAGTGCATCTCTATCCACGTCGGCCAGGCTGGTGTCCAGATCGGTAACGCCTGCTGGGAGCTGTACTGCTTGGAGCACGGGATCCAGCCTGATGGCCAGATGCCGAGCGACAAGACCATCGGCGGTGGGGACGACTCCTTCAACACGTTCTTCAGCGAGACCGGCGCCGGCAAGCACGTGCCCCGCGCCGTCTTCGTGGATCTGGAGCCCACTGTAGTCGGTAAGTAACTAACGTTACATTCTCCAACAAATGATTGTGCGAAAGGAACGTTCACTAGTAGCAAAATGGTTAATTTTTTTGGTCGTGGGAAATTACTAAAATCACATCGTGTGCCACGCCCTTGCCCAATTTTCCGGCCAAAATTATGCTACTGCCCCAAATCCACATCCGTGGAAAAATCGATGTTCATTTTCACAAGGATTTGAATATTTCATGCGGCATACTAGTACTGACATAATGATCGGTTGAGTCCCCCGGGTTTGATTTCGATAATTTGGTGAGTCATGCCCAGACCGTTGGATCATTTTCCAAATATGGGCAAAACCAGGGAAGCCAAATTTTAGGGTGGGTATTTTTTTTCAATATCATGTTTTTTTATCATTCAAAAGTGATCAGAATTTTCAAATAAACCAATCATTATAGCAAGGTGTAGCACAGTGAACTTTTTTCTTTCTAAGACGAACAGAATTTGTCGCCAGCTTGCATACAACTTAATTGGGTGTGAAGGAGCCAGCAGTTGGGTTGTTACTTTTTATTAGTGATTATTGAGATGCAATTTTGCTGTACTTTATTTAGGCAGTTTGTTGTATCAGTAGTCAAGAGTAACCAGTAATCTACCTGTATAATCCGCCAGGACACATGCATTTGCATATGAATACCAGGTTGTTCATGCTCTATGCCCAGGAGGCTCAAACGGTTGTCATAGCAGAGAATTTTTAATCAGCCCCTAGCCCAACGCAAATGGGTCGCATTTCCATATGTTGGGTACACAAAATTGATATTAGGTCAGCCCCTGAGGTATGGTTTTCCTTGGTTATGCCCAGTATTGTCTTTTGTCTATACATGGTTTCACTTGACTTTATTTTGTTAAACAATGTGGAAAGCAGATGTAATTTCTTCGACTAGTTGTCACTGAAATTAGTTTTATCCTTCAAATACTTTAATTTCCAGTCTGGCTGTCGTTAATGATCCCTCACTAATGTGATTGCTTTGTGTTTCCCCAGATGAGGTCCGTACCGGCACATACCGCCAGCTGTTCCACCCCGAGCAGCTCATCACTGGTAAGGAGGATGCCGCCAACAACTACGCCCGCGGCCACTACACCATCGGTAAGGAGATCGTCGACTTGGTCCTGGACCGCATCCGTAAGCTGGCTGATCAGTGCACCGGTCTGCAGGGCTTCCTCATCTTCCACTCCTTCGGCGGTGGCACCGGCTCTGGCTTCACCTCCCTGTTGATGGAACGTCTGTCCGTCGACTACGGCAAGAAGTCCAAGCTGGAGTTCTCCATCTACCCGGCCCCCCAGGTGTCCACTGCTGTGGTGGAGCCCTACAACTCCATCCTGACCACCCATACCACCCTGGAGCACTCCGACTGCGCCTTCATGGTAGACAACGAGGCCATCTACGACATCTGCCGCCGTAACCTGGACATCGAGCGCCCAACCTACACCAACCTCAACCGTCTGATTGGCCAGATTGTCTCCTCCATCACCGCATCCCTTCGCTTCGACGGTGCCCTGAACGTGGATCTCACTGAGTTCCAGACCAACTTGGTGCCCTACCCACGTATCCACTTCCCCCTGGCCACCTACGCTCCAGTCATCTCTGCAGAGAAGGCCTACCACGAGCAGCTGTCCGTTTCTGAGATCACCAACGCCTGCTTTGAGCCAGCCAACCAGATGGTGAAGTGCGATCCCCGCCACGGCAAGTACATGGCCTGCTGCATGCTGTACCGTGGAGATGTGGTGCCAAAGGACGTCAACGCCGCCATCGCCACCATCAAGACCAAGCGTACCATCCAGTTCGTCGACTGGTGCCCCACTGGTTTCAAGGTCGGCATCAACTACCAGCCACCCACCGTGGTGCCCGGCGGTGACCTGGCCAAGGTGCAGCGTGCCGTGTGCATGTTGAGCAACACCACCGCCATCGCTGAGGCCTGGGCCCGTCTCGACCACAAGTTCGATCTGATGTACGCCAAGCGTGCCTTCGTGCACTGGTACGTCGGTGAGGGTATGGAGGAGGGAGAGTTCTCCGAGGCCCGTGAAGATTTGGCTGCCCTGGAGAAGGATTACGAGGAGGTCGGCGTCGACTCCGTGGAAGGCGAGGGCGAGGAGGAGGGAGAGGAGTATTAAACACCTCAACTCCACACCTGCAATACAACACCTGCCTACACCAGAAACATGCAATATTACACTGAAAGTTACACTGAAAGGAACGGAAAGGGACTCTGAGATTGTTGGGAACACTATGTGTTCCCTATGAGAGTGTTGTGCAGGAAATGAAATAAAAGAAAGTGGAACTACATTTTACTGTGCTGGGAAGTTTACTTGTAGTTAATCAGTGGTAGGGAAAATCTCGGAATAGGAATTAGTTCCCCTATGTAGTTAGTGTTAGTTCCTTTCGTTGCCAGGTTTACAGGACATTGAAATGAAAACAAGTAATAAAACAACAAAAACTTTAAGTTCAATTATATCAAAGTTGTCTAACATGTAAATGAATGAATTTGCCACCAGTTCCCTTGGTGTCCATGTAACCATGTAAGAGCAAGATTAGTTGTATACATGTACTTATTATAGGCCACAGCAAGTAAATTTTATGGATGACATCCTCTGCAGACTACAAATCTAATGTGATAGGGCAAAAAAAACAAGATTCCTCCATTTTCATATTTTGAGATCATAAACCTTGTTAAACATGAAGTGTGCCGACAAAACATAATATCACAACCAGCAGGTCTTTTTATGGTCTTTTATTCCTGTATTCAACAGTATTACCTGTCCTGGTAGATGTGTATAAAATGTTAGAACTTGCCTTGCACATGGACGTTTACAACATATTTTTGGCATGTTGAGCAAATTTCTTTTTTTTTTAAAAATCAGTGCGTGCGCTGATGTCATCCATAAAAATTACTTGCTATGGCCTAATTGAAGTTCTGGCGCTAGAATAAAGATACATACATTGTCTTCCAAAGATTATCGATTTTTACATACCCTAAAAGGTTATGTTTGATCTTTAATTTGTTGTACTTTGAAAGGCTTTTGCAAATTAAATCTTTAAATTTTGTGGTTCAAAACAACAAAAAATTAAGTTCAATTATATCAAAGTTGTCTAACACGTAAATGAATGAATTTTCCTGAAGCAGGGATGTGTAAAAAAATCTATATCGCCTTTTACCTGAAGCGTAATCAGCCATTTTAATCCCACGTAATTCGTAGCCAGACCTCCAGATGGCGTTCAGCACCAAGGACAGACATGTTTGCACAGAAACGTGTAGTGCACAGGAATGAGTTACGCTGCATGATTGCGTTCTATATTAGCACGTGTTGCCTCAGACGTACGTAGCCAGTGTGTGAGTTTGACATACACTAGTCCGAAATGGTGGGGTGGGCATCACTATTTTGGAGGGGTTCGATTCTTGGTAATAAAATAATTGTGGCCATTAGGGTAAAAATTAGATCAGCTGCTGTGCACACCTGTGTAAAAATTACACATGGTACGGCCAGTCCATTCAGTCTAGACTGTTGGTCATGCGGAGAAGACACAGAATTGTTTGTCACCTTTTTGATAAAATTTCAGCTTCCTGTTCGAAAAATATTTATTATAACGTGTGGAGCAAATCTTCGGGGATGTTTTCTATGTGGACTTATGCCGTTCCTTGGATTTTTGACGAAGAAAATGCGTATTTTCTGACCTGGTAAATTTTGGAAGAAGACGAGAAAATGGCGCCAATTGGAATTACGGCGTGGTCATGGGTGGGCTGAAATTCACAAGGTAAGACAACAAACCATATCGTCAAATATATTTCCAACAAACAGAGAACACACTTTACTTGATATTCGTGTAAAATTAGTGTGATTTTTAGAATACAACGCGCTAGTTTCTAGCTTTAGGTAGGTTTGTTTTATAGAAAATTTCTTTACTGTTTTCTTGAATATCGCAGTTATGTTTCTAGTTTTGTAGTTTAATTTTGAAGTAAAAAAAAAAGGACGAATAGCAAAGTTCTTCCATCACAACCATTTATTTTTCACGAGTCGACGTTTCGATGACCGTCATCGAAACGTCATCGAAACGTCGGCTCGTGAAAAATAAATGGTTGTGATGAAAGAACTTTGCTATTCATTCGATTACCAACCTGATGAAATTATTTACAGATAAAAAAAGGACGTTAGCAGTTCCTGTGCTGGGAGTGGAGAAAGTACGGAAAGTGAGGCGAGGGTGCACGTGGCACAACAGGCAACTCCTTTAGCCACTGATGCATCCTCAAGGTATGTGTGTCCCTTGTCTGTGAAAGAAAAGATGGGTACAATATGTGACTTTTCCTGCGAAAAACATTAGAATGAAACACTTTGGACTGTCAACACTTGCCATCAAACAAGTTCAATTACTAGTAAATGAAATACACCACTATATCAAAGTACAGCAAATGCTTAACAATGAACGAGGGCCTTGTTTTGCCGTTGGACATTTACAATATACTTGCCCATTTTCGGCATGTTGACCACCGTCAGAGGGCAAATCTTTTTTTCTGAAATCGGGCGAAAATCAATGTGCATGCTGATGTCATCCATAAAAATTACTTGCTGTGGCCTAAGAGCCCATCTTGTTTCCAAACTCGCGAAATGGCAAAATCTGGGACCGAGAGAGGCTTCTTTAACTAGATACAGGTTCTCAAGTTATGCTGAACACATATCCATATACAATGAACAAATGCATAAAAAGCCCGCTGCAGTACCGTTGGAAAAAGCCAGGTGGAAAAAAGTCTTACCGCTTATTACATCTATTCAAGCTAATATAACTAAAGGGATACAATCATGTATATCAATTGTGTTAGTTTTCCTGGTCTTTTTCATTCACCAGAATGATTTTTGCCTGGATATATTTTTTTCACACCATATGATAATATTTTCATTGTTAGGTGAATCCTATAGGTGTTTCTTGAGGGTCAGCGGTCCAAACCAGACCTGACGTTCCTGTCCAAACCAGACTTGATTGGGGCTCAGCAATCCAGTTTACGTGAAGACATGGAGGGAAATGAAGTCACTTATCACAAGTAGGTCTGTATTCAGCAAAATATTTCTTGTTCTAATGAAAGTCTAACGTCAAGACTAGTGAAGCTTTATTTGTGGATGAACCATTATACGTTATTCTTCTGCTGCACATGCAGACCATGGGATCTTGTTAACAATTTTCTTCTAATTTTTTCTGAGGCACAACACACCACCAGTGACACATTACAAACACCTAAAGTTTCTAGATCCATTCAAAGATGGATAGTTCTTTAATGGCCATTCATGATCAGTGTTGAATGGAGAAATGTTTTTGCATCACACTAATTATACTTTCATTGTTACATCTAGGTGTGTCCTGACAATCTGTACTGACTTGGAGACTTCTGTCCAAACCAGACCAGATGAGGGCTCTGCAAACCAGGTTGACTTGAAGACGCAGCGAAGTGAAGAGCAATCAATGATGAGCAAAGGGGTAGTTGAATCGTGCAGTTTTATTATAATTATCTTTAATGATCATTGTTGCCTGGATATTTTTTCATCATACTAACTATTCATAATGTTACATGTAGGCATGTCCTGAGGGTCAGCTGTGTTGGTGTTCCTTGGATGACGGTAACTCCTGACCAGACCAGGGCTCAGAAGACCAGTAGACAAGGACTGCTGCAGACATCGAGGGAAATGAAGACTTAGAATGCAGTTTTCCTTGGAGACACCGAGGGAGCTGAATATGGTTTAATCAAGTAAGTTTGACTGCTTCTTATCGTTACTTTCTTAAAAAATATAAACAACGGAAACAACAGTTGTTACTTATCTTGTAAAAGAACTGTTCTTTTTTACTTTTCGCTGGCCTGCTTTATAATTTGATTTTCTGCAAAAATCCAAGAACATCTCAAATTTGTTTGGCTCAGCAGTAACAGCATGACATTGTAGACGTTAGTTCTTGGCAAGACCAATCGCTGCTTACAATACACTGACTTTTGTTTCTGTCTTCAAGATTTGAAGTTGGAGACCAGACCATGGTGGGAAGGACTTTTGAGGCTTTTATCGGCATAGCTGTGTGAAAGAGGGTGGATCTGGAGACCGACTGTAGCAGGAACCAGACTTTCATCGGCAGGGCTGCAGATGTGAAAGAAGATGGGGAGGTGTGAGTATGGTCTCTTTGTTAACACATGACAACACACCACAGAATTTCTCTCTTGATTTAGATGCCCAGATCACTCTACTGTACTCTTTCTCCATCACATTTCACAAACCCCTCTCAATCAGACCTCTTTTACTGCTTTCATTAATTGCACCGTAATAAAAATTTGCTGAATTTTGTTTGAGCCAATTTTCCCGCCAAAAAAATTATTGGACCCTCACCTGGAAAGATAATTAGATTATCTTTTCCCGCGGTTTTAGATAGCCTAGAAATCGCTCTCTCCTTCTGACCTTTGACCCCAACACCTGGCCACCCTACATTGAACCACTCATACAGTATTTTAGTGACACTGTTCCAACACCTTTGACTTCTCCGACCACACTCTGCTACATCAGACCACCCTTCCCAAACACTTGGTGAATGGACGGAAAGTTTTCCGTCAAAAGAGTCTGAATAATTTCTCACTCGTCAGTCAATGCACTCAGCATACTCCCTTGGGAAATGTCTTTGCTTGCGGAGACATTGATGCTTCAACACATCAGTATACCAGTGCAATTGACTGACCAGGAGAGTGAAAAATTCTGCAGACTCTTTTGACGGAAAACTTTCCGTCCATTCACCAAGTGTTTGGGAAGGGTGGTGTGATGTAGCAGAGTGTGGTCGGAGAAGTCAAAGGTGTTGGAACAGTGTCACTAAAATACTGTATGAGTGGTTCAATGTAGGGTGGCCAGGTGTTGGGGTCAAAGGTCAGAGCGATTTCTAGGCTATCTAAAACCGCGGGAAAAGATAATCTAATTATCTTTCCAGGTGAGGGTCCAATTCGTTTTTAGGTGGGAAAATTAGCTCAAAAAAAAATCAGAAAATTTTGATTACTGTGCAATTAATGAAAGCAGTAAAAGATGCGATTGAGAGAAGTTTGCGAAATGTGACGGAGAAAGCACTCTAGAGTGAACTGGGCATTAAATCAAGAGAAATGCAGGAAAGTGTGTGGTGTGTTGTCTTGTGTTAACAAAGAGACCATACTTACAGCTCTGTCGATAAAAGTCCTGTTCTTCCTCCTGCTACAGTACACTCTCCGGATCCACGTTGCTGTTGTCTCATTCACCGCTCCTCTTGTCAGAATATGGTCCAATGTTCCATGTCTTCAGGTCATCTGGTCTGCATTGGACTGAAGTCGCCTGTCATCACAGGTTTCCCCCAGTCAGGACTGGAACATCAGGACACACCTAACAAAATGAATGGATCATTAGTATATGGTACGAAGAACGTATCCAGGCAATACTAGTACTGAATGACTGTAACGATAAAACCATTGAAACGTCCATTTGCTAAAAAGGCTTTAGAAACTTGGGTGTTTTTTAAACGTGTTATGTCTCTGAGGTTTAACATAGCCGAGAAAAAAAAGCAACATGTAAGCTTGAAAGCATTGTCTCACCTGTACAAGCTCTTCACTTCATTGTCTTCAAGTCAACTGGTTTTCTGAGCCCTCATCTGGTCTGGTTTGGACAGAAGTCGCCAGGACATGCAGGAACATCAGGATGCACCATTCTATGCATGATTCATGATAATTAGTACAATGCATGCAACAAGCAAGATGATAAACATTTGCATGTTACATATTACTTCCTAGAAATGTTGAGAAGTGCACAGTGGGTACTAACGTTAGGCTTGTCATTCATTCAAATAAACCAACAGTTGCTCATCATGTGTCCTGACATATTTCACAATATTCTCATTAACAAGAAAGAACAAAATATTAAAATATGCTAACTGGAGCTGTACTTTTGCTGCCTTGATGCTTTGAGCGCCAATTTGGCGGGAACATTAATAAGCCCACGTGCGGCACATTCCAACAGGTGGTCGCTGAGCCGCGCTTACCACGTGGCGTCATTTCTATCACAAAGCATTTCTATCTCTGAACAATTTTCCCTCCAACCTAAACTCATACTTTTTCTCAGAGCCACAAGACACACGAAAAATAAGATACATTGTTCTCCGAAGTCGCCACCAAGAAGTTCAAAACGGTATACATACGGAGCGGCATAAATTTCCAACACAGCGTAGAATGGTCATAGACAAGCCAATTAAATTAAACATGTAGCATTGTAAGAACCACACCAAATCATACAGAATATAACTAGCTAACATACAAGGTACGGTTATCAGTTTATTTGAAATACATTTGACGAAAACAGCTTGTTATCTTACCTGGAATAGCCTTTCGTACACCACGCCGTCTGTCCAACTCTCGGAACTCGGAATTTGGCTGTCTTCAACTTCAAGTAGCTCACCCGGTCAGGAAATGAGAGTTTTCTCTCCCGAACATCCAAAGAACGGCATAAATCCACCGTTGAAATATCCCGACGAGTCATGATGAAAGAATAATTTCAAGGCAAAAGTTGTAAAATTGACCATTCGCCAAAACATCAAGAAGACCGACATGGTGTCACTACAAGCCTCCGCGCTCTCCGCGCACATGGTCATGGGTGGACTGTACCAAACATGATTTTTACACAGGGGTGCAAAACGACACTAATGAAAATTCCTGTCTATAGCGACTACCTATTATTATGCAAATTATACATAATTAATAACTGGCGGTGTTCTCCTCGTTCTTAATTATTCATGTCACACATTTGAATGGTCCTATCATAGAAGGTAGCAGATTTATAAAATTTCCTTGTTTCACAAAAAAGTATTGAAATTTCAAACTCCAATTGGTAGAATGCGAAGGAAAACATATGCATTATGAACTAATGTAATACTAGTATTGTATTTTGGGCAAAATGTCTACAATGTCGTAATTCTTATATTACACGGTCACAATTTCAAGTTTAAGGTCAAATAGGCTTCAAAATTTAAAACCTCTTTGCGAGTCTTTTGCCATGTCCCCATCCACAAAAAGACCGAAATTTGGCAATTTGACGGTCTCCTTTGTGACTTTTTCGGATACGGCCGGGAGCGGTACTGCTCTAATAGGGTATGTATCACCAGCTTGTAAAAGGTGAAAATATACACGAAACTAGGCTCAAATAGGTCCAGACTCTTTTACACACATTCAGAATCACATTCGAAACACTAGTTGATATAGAAAAGATCGATTTGAAGACGCCGCGGTAGGAGCGTATGTAACACCATATCCGCCCGTCGAAGCGCCGCCTACATTTATTTATATCATATCTTGTACATAATAGGATAGTATCGTCAGAGAAGCCCAGCTGTCATTCAGAAAAGTCACCCCAACATCTGCTTGGAGACCTAATCCGTAATCTCCAAGCAGATATAAGGGTCCAATCTTGATAATTTACCCGTTTTTGCAACGTTGTTACTCTTTTCTAGCACGGCATTTTTTAAAACTTTTGCCTACTTCTTCGCATCATTATCTTATGCAAATTACAACAAAGAATTTGCCAATTTTGTGATTTAGATAAAATTGAAGATGAATGTCATTTTGTTGTTGACTGTGCATTGTACTGTAATGAAATATCCGCTGTAATTGTATTCAAGATAGGTTTCCCAGTTTTTGAATTCTAGATAGAACAGCAAATTTCATTATGGAGTTAGACAAACCTTGTATTAATAGCTCAATATATTCCACAACTGCCTTAAGAAGCGAGAAGTTGACCTCTGACCTCCTAAAAACTGTAACTTTATTTGCTGAGCTTTGATATTAATCTAGTCAAGTTATATTTATGTTAGTTATATGTGCATGTCTTTGTATTTTATTCCTGGTCAGTCAAGCGCACTGGTATACTGATGTGTTGAAGCATCAATGTCTCCGCAAGCAAAGACATCCCCAATGGAGTACACTGAGTGCATTGCTGACAGGACAGTGAGAAATTCTGTGATGACGTATATGTGAAGTGAGCTGAACTTGTTAACTAGTTCTAACAGCTACTCTACACTATATACCCTGCACTATATTCATCGTATTACAGTTAAGTAGGTCAAACCTTGACCCCTTGACACTCCTCCCAACTCGACCTCTATGAAAAGCGGCCCTGATGGCCAAATAAAGCAATTTTCGAGTATGACTAAAGGCACGTAATACAGTGTTAGAAGATGTGCTACCATAATAATTTGTTTTAATATACTAGTAATACGTATTGTGGAAATGATGTTTTATTATAAAAAGTAGTGAGGAAATGAAGTCATTTTACTGATATAATTTCTTGCAAGATTTGGAATTTATACCTGTCCATCATGATTGTTACTGAAACTAACAATGCTGTCCACAAAACAAGGTAAATTTTGATACTCTTTGCTTTTCCTACAGAGGTGATGTACATGTTGTATAATTTCACAGAAGATATAAAATGTAACAGAAAAGTATGTGTTATTTTAAACTTGAACTGCTAACTTCAAGTCCTGGGAGATGGTCATTCAAACCTGAAGAAGGCTTTAGTAGAAACAGCCAATGACAATGCACTGGAACACAGTTTTAGCTATCAACAGAAAAGTATTGTTGGTAATGTATAATGCTGTGCTTATCCCCGAGAGTCCGCCCACATCACATTTCTTCAGGTTCTTGGCCTCCAGGATGACAATGGTGAGCTTCCCTGCCGTTGGAACGTATCTCAGGGAGAAGCAGATGTCACCAGGGCGGTCTCCCTAAAAACACACACACAAAGAAATGAATGATCTATATTAAATCTTTGTACGACAGTTCATAATGGACTATAAGAAACTGTCTGAGTGTTAGAAATTTCATTAAAAAGTGTATAATCATATACTGCAGTCATATCGTACACTATATAAGTTTCCATACATTGCATCTTATACAATTGTTGCACAATATAGATAGCCCGCCTCATCTGTAGTGCCTGTTCATAATACATGTAGCTGACCGCCCTTTTGTGATCACCAAGGCACCTCCAGGCGGTACTCAAGTTGGTAAGTGACCCGGCGATGTCAGGATGCGCAGTGTTCTCACCATGGATAACCCGCATCATCTGTAGTGGCAAAGTTTCCCTACCTGGTTGAAACTGAAGACATCCATGTCCTTGGTGCTGAAAGCCATCCCCAAGCAATGTCATCCCCCCTCCCCCGTTCGTAATAATATCAGCCGGGTGGACAGGCATTTTCACCTCTTCTTGTCACATAAATCGGCCCTTTTGCTCAGTAACGGCAGCTCTAACACCTCTGTTGCTTATCTGGAGGAACACAATCGTCTCAAACATTCCCGTTCGTCGGAAAATCCTTCATAACTTAACTATTTCAACCTTGTTTACATGGAAAGTAGAGCGGCTTCGCTGTTACGAATTGGTTGCCCATATTTGGGCATAAAGCAAGACGTCATATGGTTCTTAACCAATCAACAACGAGCAGAAAAGACGTGAACCAATCAGCATCAAAGATACAATCTCGTCAAAACGCCTGCGTCCAATAATGGCAACTAATCAGCGTCAAGGATACATATTTCAATGCAACTTTATGACCTTGTACGCCATGGATCAAAAGCGTCTTCTAGCAGTTGTTGAAATTATTGCAGGAAAATTTGACTCGCGCGCCTGCAATAATAAGGCCACAGCAAGTAATTTTATGGGTGACATCAGCGCGCGCATCGATTTTCGCCTGATTTCGAGAAAAAAACAAGAACTTTTGTTGACCTCCGACAGAAATGGCCATGCCACCGGGAGCTCCCCGGCATGTTTACGGTGCTGGGAGCGTTGCCCTCCCGCCAGGGCCCCTTACCGCACGCCGGGCGTTTTTACGGGGCCGGTTTCGATCATTTCAGCACGACAGTGATCAGAAAGGCGAGACCTAAATAGATAAATAAGGGCCCCATTCTTTTCTAATGTTTCGATAATAAGCATTATTTTGCTACTTACAGAGGCCAAGGAGGTTATAACCTCCTTGCAGAGGCCTAGGTGAGAGACGGCCGACCTTTCTGAAACACACACCTCGTAAACGTTTCCCGGGTGTCCTAACAGACCTCGGCGGACATGTACCACTCCAAACACCGAAGAAATCCATGGCCATATGGAAGCACACGATCAACTGTTGCCCGGCTATGATTTAGTAGTTACGTTACTGTTGGAAAATATTCACCGAACAAAGCCCCCTTCCCTTCCGATATTTCGTCGACCCAGATATTTAGTCAAACGCCGCGCAGAGAGCTTTATACAGGCGATACAATCGGCCACCTTCTTCGGTCTTGTTTGCTATTATAGCCAACATATTGGGTGCAGTTCTGCACTCAACTGCTAGGGGCCGCTTGTGATCCATGCACTTCACCTTCCCACTGAAAGCCGTAACTACACACACGGTACGACCTGAACACGGTTGAAGTTGAACTCTTACCGCGCAAAACTCATAACAGTTGTGAGTCAACCGGCATTTTACGTATCGATGAATAAATTTATCAGCATTTGATGCATTTTATAGCCAGGATTAGCTGACTTTGCGAGTTATGTACTGTGTCTGTTGCATGAAGCGGTGGCACCGAGTTAATTGGTTGAATCAAGGCTGGTTGAACCTCTTTGAACGTCAAAACACAGAAGAAAGTCGGCCTTGAAGCCGAGGACAGGGACACATCTCTGTGTTTTTATTAGTTCACAAGTTACTGGACGCTGTTTGTGGTGTAAGTCCATCAGAAAAAAAAGAAGGGACCCTGGAAGGTCGGCCAGTACCGCGGCCAGGCCGGTTCGTACTCGGCCCGCTAGCGTCAATCCGACCGGCCAATGTATGATGCGGCTCGGCGTATCTGAGACCGTTGGACTGTCATCGTGGCCGCGCCAGTTGGACTCTAGCCTGCCGTGTGAGCCGCCCTAGCCCCACGATACTCTCCAGGGTTGAGGAAAGCCACAATCTTTCAACTTCTGCTTGCAAAATGTACCCTGAACGCTCAACAACCGCTCGGCACGTTTTACGATCCAACCCGCCGGAAAACAACCAGTGTATCGCCCCAACAACTACGCCTACTCCTCCTCAAATGAAGTAATGAAAAGTTTATGACATGAGATTGAGTTATCTGTGGTAGAAATTGTGCAATTTTAGTTCAATGTTTGTTGTAATAAGCGATACGAACGGTATAACAACCCGGACTTTGTTAACGCTGCCGTGGCTTGGCCACATGCACACAGCGTCAGAGAAATTACCAGTTCAGCAAACGGCGAAACCGCGAGAGCCCGAAAAAATCAGATAAAACTTCAATTTACGCCCTTTCTCGGCCGTGGTGTTTGTAGAACATTTTAAATGTACGACGGAACTGTTGAAAACTCATTGAAAATACTCAGCGTTATCTAGAAAAATTGACATTTGTACGTCGATCAAGTAACAATGATAAACCACCAAGATAGCCTAATTTGGCCCTTTCAAATCCGGCCGTGCAGAAAGGGGCGTGTCCCTAATAGAAGAGATTTCAGCCCACTCGCGGATTTGGGCGATTTGGGAATGGCCAAAACCAATGGGCTCGTATGGGGTTTTCAAGTTTTTATGGAATTTTTCATATTATGACTTTGATATAGTGTTTACTCGTTCAAAATATATCGTTTTATTTTCTAAATAATAAGTGACAAATTATGAAAATTTACGAGTTTTTTTGAAACTAGAAAAATATTTTATTGCGAAACTGATTTTCGTTTATCTACTTCTTAGATTTAATTCTGTTTGTCAAATTATTGTGTACATTCAAAGAATGACTCATTTTACACATTATACAGCAGTGTTTTTGTAAACCTAACCCTTTTTTGAATGTTTTGCACCTATTTCCAAACAGCAACCTGACGATAACGTACTGGCTCAATGCCTTACCCAAAATGCCATTGTTTTTATACTTTGATTGACAGAATTAATGTCTGACGTATCCTTGTTACCGCTATCTTGTAGAATAATAGCCTTGACGTGCGTTCCTCTGCTCAAGAACGGCTCTTTTGCTGACCTACACATGGTGTATTTGCTCTATATCCCCTGGTTCTACATAATCTCCAAGCAGATGTTGGGAGTATAAAACAAACGCTTGCTGTGTATATGCCAAGGGTTTATAATATTGCCCCTAGGCGTTTTCAATGAGTGAAGTGGGATCTATAGCGTGCTCGAGATGTTGTTCCAAGCAGATGTATGGCTCAGATTTGTGTGTTTGTGTGTTGTTACATTGCAGTTTCATGCATTCTAACTCTAGAGTACGTGGTTGACGGGTTGAACCAAAACCTGTAGGCAGTCTCTAAACTCAGAGACCATCAGGGATCCAGCAAACTTCGGTCACAATTGCTCTAGTTTCATGACAATTGTTGACAGTCTGAGGTGTTCCATCCCATGTAAATATCCAGTGTTCTCAGAGTGTATAGTAGCTGCCCATTGTTCTAGTTAATTGAGATGTATACACTTCTACAAGGACAAGTAATACTGTTGAATTTAGGAATAGAAGACCTGTTGGTTGTGATGTCATGTTTTGTCGCCTCAATTTTGTCAAGGAATGAGAGATCCACCGCTTCTGTGATGTAAGGTTATGCAGATGGCACACGTGACTTGGTGAGCACAGTGTCATAAGATCATAAGTTGCAGAGGAGAGATCCACCGCTTCTTTGTCTGACTTTGACGCCACAGACTTTCTGCAACCTATCGTTCATAACCTGAAGCAGTGGATCTCTCATTCCTTGACAAAGACTGGAGTTGTACAGTTGAAAATTTGGGTAAGTCCAATTCCTTGTGTTGGAAATTACAGTTTAAACTGGCTTCACTAATGACTTCTACCAACACAGATGAACTTTCAAGATACTTGTAGAATGATTTGAACATTCTCCTGTGGAGCAGCTATAGATTAAGCAAAATCATTCTCACGCCATGAAGCATAGAAACCAGGTGAAAAGATGTACAGTGTTTTACTTCATTCTCCATAGAGAAATAAGTGCGTGCCCAAGCACAAGTCATCAGGTCCATAAGTACATTATTTCAAGGTGGGGAGAAAACTCACAACACTTTGACCCACAGTGGTAATACTGCCTTATTCTCAGTGGTACTAAGATAAATAAACCTACCCTCAGACTTTTGGAAAGTATTCTTACAATACTATATTCATCCATGTATTCTGCCAACTTGGCGAGAAGCAAAGCATTTTTTTTTATAATAATGAGAGCCCACGGTTGCTCCAAATTTCTAAGATTTCCTATTTGCAGTCAATTTCACTTTTGGTACCAGTTTACCAATCTACATCTATAACTCTGAACCCTTCAATTTAATGTCAATAGGCTGTATTTCTACAACATATTACCTGTGGACCAATTCTGAGCTCTCCATGATATTCTGTTGCATATTACTATTCAAATTGGTGTTCAAATATACCATAGAGTGCACTCTTCACAGTAAATATCTACCAGTATTGATAAAAAAAAAGCAACCTCTACCAGGGAAAAGGATATTGCAAAAAACACAAAACATTCCAAAGTTAACTTGCAATATACAAATACACATATCCATATGCACAGGTTTTTCCATCAACATAGTTTTATCAATTCATAGATCCTAGGCGAGAAATCCAAACTGTAATATAATTCACAACTACATGTACATTTACCTTACTTAAACACATGTTCTAGCAGAAGCACAGACATTCAGATCATTTCTTATACCACAATTAAGGATAATTAAGTTGGCTGCCAGGCTACCCTGTACAGTTATATCTTTTACATTCTATCGACTCAAAACTTGTGACAGCATATAGTACGAGCTTTGAAAATCATGTCGTAACGGCAGAAAATCATCCTGTCATTGCAGAGTTGCAGCAAAATTAAAGTGATACTTTTTACATGACTCAATGGCAGGCTACTGTTTTTGTATATCTAGAGTCTGCATGTGACCAAAATGATTTCACACTTATAAACATTACAATGGAAGAGTTAGCAATAGGAGATGACCCAGAATTAGGACACACCAACGATTCACCAAATATGTAGATGTCCCTGCTATGATGAGTAAGTATGGTAGTACAACACAAGACATGTGCCCCAATGGCTATCCTAGGGTATCTGGAGTTTCTACAATGGAGAAGAACTATCTATGCTGCTTTTTGTAGTTGTTAACATATGTATATGTGGAAGATTTTTTAATCAAAGTCATACTGTAGTGCTAGGACAGTTCAGCTGTCCAACCATACAACTGAGAGTTACTAAAACCCCTGTGGTACATAATATAGTACATAACATGTATGTAGCACATCACTTGTATGTAGTATGTCTGTAGTACAATTAGGAAGGCCCCAAGCAACGTGCCCGTGTGTCCTCAGCAGCAAGAAAAGGTGCCTGCACCTATAAATACGGTGTCCTATGCAGTGTACAATGTCGATGCCTTGTCCACATTGTCAAAGTGCTAGCCTTTGCCTAAACCCTCCCCCAGCTTGTGCATTCCTAAATACTAGTGTGACTGTATCTTGAGTATGTCCTAGAACCCCTTTACAACTTTGTATATGATAGATACATGACGTCCCTCCCAAGTTGATGTTTTTTAAGTTTTGAGTACGAAAGCTTGAGTGCATGAGGCAGTGTGCTGACAGTGTGGGGGAGTAAGTACACACTACCTACGGTACCAAGACTGGCTCAGAAAATATCCTCCTAAGTTCCTGTGCTGCGTTATCTACTGCAAGACATGTTTCAAATATAGCTCTAACCATTTAGATGTAATACACCATCACCTTAGAGGGAATGTCCATTCATAACTACAGGGAGGGACTCAACATAGGGGAGGGCTAGAGAGGGGATTTAAAGACTCCTACTGCATAGTGCTTCAAAATGGACAAAAATGGTGGCACTTTTCATTCGCTACTTTGGGGTTGGGATCATGATAGCATGAACGTAGGTGAGAAATAAAAAAAGTAAGACTTTTCAGGGGCTGTGCCCCCCCTTGAGATATAATGGACATTCCCTGCATTGAGGTGCTGTGCTGCAAGGTGGCGTTACTTCATGTTCTGAAACTGCTCTCTGTTCCGCCGTAGTTTGTCTAGTCGTTTTTCCAGATGGCTATTCATCATGGCCAGCTCCTCCGCTCGGTCGCTCGCCGATCGCAACTGAGGAGGGGGAGGGGGCGAACAAGATATCGTCAGTTACTTAGAAAACAACTTTCTGTGTTGGAAGTGTGGAAAAGTGTGCAAGGTGCAAGACAAGAAAACAAGATGGGTGAAACTCCTTGCAAGGATCTACCAGACTGAGTGCAGTATTTTCATGAACAAAAATAGATTGTGACATGATGTGCTTCCAACACTGCTAAAATGAAGATATGCTTTTATATGCCTTTGCTCTCTTAAACAGGCTGTCTGCATATTGCTAGTACAACATGTACATGTATGCTCTTCATGCAGGCTAAATGAATGAAGAGACTTAACAGCAAAATCTTTCTACTCTTTTCAACCAGTTGTCATCATAAACTGAAGCAAACGTCACATACATATGTAACAAACATGTACATGCATTGCAAAGAGAAATGCACATGTACCATTGGAAACAGAACATATTATGTAAGTGAAGCATGATGTCAATCACCAAAGACACGGGTGTCAAGTGTGAAGGCTTTAACCATTGATTGTGCAAATCTGTGCAATAAAACTCTTCAGAAGCAGGGATTAGGAAGCAGGGATTAAGGTACAAGTTAATCCGCCAGACACAGTGGGTAGCATGTAGTATAAAGTAGAGTGGATTCATTCCTCAAGCTAACAGACATCTATCACACTACAGTCATCCCTCAGTAAGACATCTGGAGCTGCATAGTTCCCGTTTAGAACTTTTATTCAGCCTGTGATGACCAGTTTCGCCCTGTGGGCTTCTTCAAGTATACAGAGGCTAAATACGTGAAAGATTAGCTTGCAGAATGACTCCACTCTACTTCCTAGTGGGTAGTATGTAGTTATGTAGAAGCTTGCACCACACGTATGTACCATTGTGGCCTCTGTGCTGATAGAAAGACTTAATCTTTTCTATCCTACGCTCTAGACTGGAGTTGCTTTCCTGGAGTTCCTGAACCATATCCTGAGCCTTTCTCAGCTGGGGAGGGGACAGGGTGTTAGCAAGGAGAATGGAGAAGGAGAAAAGGATGGAAAACAAGGGGAAAAGGGAGGAAATGTAGTAACAAAGTGTGAATCCTTCTGATATCACAACCTTACATTTCAACAAAAAACAACTTTGGTTCAACTCAACTCCAGCCTAAACGGGACCCTGTTGAAATGTAGGTTGTTGATATCTATATCTAAGACTCGAAAGAAAAGAACAAAAGGCAAACCAAGAAGCACACAAAGCATACATTAGAAAGGAGAAAGTTCTTTCACAAAAAAAAGGATGAAAAAGTCAGGACCATAATTGAGAGCCTACAGATCCAGAAAAAGAAAGAAATACAATAAAAGATGCTGTAGTCTGAGATGTTGAATAAGAAGGGAAGCAAATATTCCCTTACCTCTCGCTCTAATTTTCTTTTCTCTGTCTTGAGCTCGTCTTCCTTCTTCTCAGCACCTTCTGCAGCTACCCTGTACCTGTTCACCTGGCCTTCAAGTCTTTGGATCTGGGGTCAAAAATCACAGTGTCACATGTAGTAATGTACAGGAAGTCAGTCAAACACACAGGCTGTCCAGACATACTCTACAAGCAGAGGTTTAGGCTTCGGCTTATTTTTGGTGTTTTTGGCCGTTTTTATCAGGCTTTCTTTTTTTGTACTGGTATCTTTTTTTATGCCAGCCAAACCTATGCCGGAACTCACTTTGGGTGGCAAATGGTAACTGCCTGGCAAATGGATACTGCCTGGCCATTGATACTGTCTTACCAATTTGATACTGTCTTTCCAACCACCAAAATATCTGCTTGGAGATTAGTCCACACAGAGTGTTGGAAGGTTATGTAAAACTAAGGCCATGTTGATTTGATTATATGGATGACATCCTCTGGGTACCCCAAAACTGATGCGAGCGTGCGAATAAAAAAAAAGTTTGGCAAAAAAAAAAGTTGCCTTCATTATGAAATCTACGTGGTCATGAAGGTTGAACAAATGGCTAAACACACAGATTATGGTATGGCGAATAATAGACTCTTCATTTTCATTTCTTCACATTTTCTTCTTCCTTTGGAATTGATTTTAGTATTCTACGATATTAGTATAGTTTTCCAATATTTTTTTTTCTATTTACGGCATATATTTGCTCATTTTGCAGCTGCTTTGTACGATTTCCAGTATGGTCGAAAACTTTTTTTTTTTTTGGAAACGAACGAAAATTGATGCGCGCGCGGATGTCATCCATATAATCAAATCAACATGGCCTAAGTGATATTTCAAAGATTTTATACAGTAGTTCTATACTTGTGTACAGAATTAGCAAATAAAATGTTTATTATAACATCTCTTAAAGTTAGTCCTATCATACTGGTCTGACACATTGTACATAAATCATACTAAAATAATTTGAAAACACATTCAGTTTAATCTAAGAATGTGATGAAGATCTGAAAATGAAAACTCCTTAGTTTGAAAAAAAAAAGGAAGGGACTCAGTTAACTCACATTCCCCTCCATAGCTGCAAGGTCCTGCTCTGCTTTCTGTAACCTAAACTTGTAGTTGTTGACCTGTTTACTTGCTTCTCCTGAAAGTAAACAAACAACAGCTCATGAGTTTCTTGTGGTCCGAGCTCATCTAAACGTTATATCTTCTGTTTTCTTCTACATGTGCATTACTCCCCAGCAATTCAGACTTCACTAAGGATTCAGAAAATAGCTTTGAATCTTTTAATGCTGCTTTATAAGATAATCTCATTTAAATTTGTGCTTTGGTGTATTTAGGTGGAAGTAGGAAAGTAAGACACAGAAAATACTAGTAGTTACTCCAAACACTAAAGGTCAGTTTCAGCAGTTGCTGCAATATTTTAACTAATAGAGTCTCAAATAATCATGTTTTCTAAAGACTTCATATGCTTGTAGCTCAGTTAAGTGTAACTTAGTCAAGAAACTTTGATAACAAAAAAATAAGCACAACACAATAATCAGACTTTAGCAAGACAATTACAGCATTGAGCCATGCGAAAACTTCTTGACTGACTATAGCTTTGAACTATGAACAAACAACATTTCCAAAGGCAGAAGGTGAGAAGCATTATGTAATGCTGGCAAAAGCTACAATGTATGTTAGTCACTTGAGTCACTAGATATTTGACAGCACAGATTGCAAAACCTCTGAACTTCATTCAAGTCTGCATTTTACAGTGTTAGGTTAACATTACATTGTACAGTCACACTTGGTTAGCATGATTTTGTATTTATCTAGCAAAACAAAGTATCTAGAAAGCCAAGCAATGCAGATCAAGAAATCCTAGTTGTACATTCACTTGACATCTGAACCCTTGGTTCTTATTTTTCCTTCAGTGCTACAGATGCAAAAGGACACAGGATATAAGGGGAGGGGGGCACTCTGAAGGGTACGTGCTACATGTAAGTACTGGCCTGATTTCAACCCTCTCTCCTTGCCCCTTTCATCAGCTTCTGCTAAATAGAAAGTTCACGGGGGAGAAATTTACACTTTCATTATACAAAGTGGAAGAATCTAGCTTTACATGTAACTAACTGCAGTGCAAGGCTCTTTGTTGATTCAACATGTTGTCTACATAAAGAGTTGAATTCATTCTGATTCCCATCAACACATTAGTCACCCTTATCTCAACTGAGCCATTTTGGGCCTCAAAAAGTGTAATCTTTTCTGTTTTTCAAATCAAAGTACTACTTATATATATAATTACTCATTCTAATGAGCTTCCCATACTTATGTATAAAGGACATTTAGAAGATCTTTTATTAAATATCATCCTTACAGTTTTTAATATAATTCTCAGTTTCTAGTGACCAGAGTGTTCTAACAAGTGATAAAAGGTGGCAACAACTGACAATATCACAAACACATATCAAACAATACCAAGTAAACTAAATAAAACACATGAGTTGCTGGGGTTTTTACAAGCAAACACAAACACAGATTATAATTCAAAAGCAAACAGCAAAACCTGTACCAAATGCATCATGACCAAAAGCAGAATAACAGAATATGAAGGTTAGGATATATGAGATACTCAATGATTGGCTGACAATCACTGCATAATTGGCTGTGATTGGCTAGCAAAGGTGCAAGCTGGTATATGACTGGTTGTCACAGGCAGGGATTGGCTAACACATATGCAAGGCTATCCATGATTGGCTCACAGGGATGGACAAGGAAGCAGGCAGGGGATTGGCTATAGCATACTTACTGAGATAATTGAATATCTCATCGGACACAGCCTTGTCACCCTTGGCCAACCTATCCCTCATCCAAATCTTAAACTTGACTAACAAACAGACACAGAACAGATGCAAACACATGCAAATCTCCTGCTACAGGCAAGGTGATTTGCATACACATACAGCATGCACACATACGACACAGTACACAATAGAAACAACACTAACACAGCTAACATGTCAGTATAATGGAGCAGCTAAAAATACTAACAATAACATATAACTAAAGCCTATTTGTTACATGTTGTTCTAGCCATAATAAAATGGACTACACTACAGATGACGTGGTGTTAACACATACCAACATGTAAAAATGATAACGGGGGGTGCCCTAACATCGAACGCTTTTTTACGCGCTCAAACTCACGGCGCTCTATCGCTAGTTGTCGGAGAGTGGTCAGGTTTTGATGAATGAATTTTGAAAACCTTTATGTAAAGAGTATAAAAAATGCATTCATACTATTCATGAGCCCTTCACGCTCCGCGTTATAAGCGGCAAACGCTGTGAGACATTTTTGTAAATTTACCTTCGTGAATGTGCTACACTAGACAGCATGCTCTAACTTCGAACGCTTTCGTAATTTTGCTCTGTTCAGGCGTTGATGAAATTAAGTAAAAAAAACAAGAACTGAATTTTGTGATATTTAAGCTTTCTTTTGATAGTATAATTGCGATTATGTGTACTTGTCACCTCACGTGAGGAGGGCTGTATTGAACGCAGTTCAGTCCGTGTTTGACCAAAAACCCGTCTTACGCAATCAACGCGGTCCCATAGGAATCATGGGAAATGCAGACGACAGTGGTGTTGATGTAGTGTTGACGTTGTTTTCTCAGGTTGGTTTTCTACTACACAAAAAGCCGGAGACCCAAATTTTTACTGTTTCGTAAAGCTTTATTTGTTATGTATGTATCATTTATATCTGGCACGAGCCGCCGCTACGAAGGGACCCCTTTTTCAGCGCCATCATTATGATTGGTGAAAACGACTGAAAATTTGTTTTTCGACAAAACGGTAAATAAATATATAGAACTATACTTTGTATGCAAATAACAGCTGTATGCATTGACTATGTTTACTTATCTTTTTATTTAGCAAAGTCAGTGGCAACAAACACGGCATACTTTTGCATAATAAGATCAGTAAAAAATCCGTCCGAAGTTAGGGCACGTGCGAAGTTAGGGTACCCCCCGTTACATATTTTGTTCAAAAGAAAAGTGATGTTAATACAACTTAAAGAGACAATACAATAAAAAGAACAAGAACAGCAACAACTCATAGGACATAGAAGAAATATTGAAGATACAGAAGTAATGGACAACAACAGTAACATGAGTATTACAGAACAGAACACAAAGACATGCAGACTTACTCTGAATGTCCAACAGTTCCATATCGGGTCCGTTAGCCTCGGCTGTCCTGTTGGCTTTGTTCTGTAAGGCCTTCGACCGCTCTTTTTCTTCCTCTAACTCTAGTTTCAATCTTCTAATCTGTGGTCAAAGGACAAGAAAGAAGTTCAGTACCAAGGACAGGGACACCAAAGCAAGACAAAGGTAGCACATCAGCAGAACGTACTGTGCCTGCGCAAAACCGATGATATATTGTGCATAGTACTTTGGCAGAACATCTTGTTTAAGGTCATATTCGTGTATTGAAGAATGACATACCGTCTGTAGTTTTCAAATGTTGTGTTGGAAAAGATATCGTCTGCAATGGGCAAAATTCTAATGCAATGTTGACAAAAACATCCAACAGAATTGTGAATATTACGGCTTTGGCACAGCCAATGAGCTTGCAAAGGTACATGAAAGTCTAGGAGACTGATGCTACAGGAACTTTGTACAATCCACACAAAGTTTCATTTTTTAAAACTACAATGCAAAGCTACATATACAAATGTAGGTCTAAAGTATACAAAATTACCTGATATTTGTTACCCTTAACTACAATGTGTTTCCTCTAGAAATTGGTATTTTTCAAAAGAGAAGACTTACTTGATCTACAAGGTCTTCTTTTTCCTCTGCCATTCTCTTAAGTCTTTCATCTAGAAAAGGATGACAACATTGTCAGTGATCTCACATCATAACATAACAACAGTATCACTGGTAAGTTAGTAAAGGAGACTATCAAAGAACAGTATTAAGAAGGGGACATACAGTTGTATAGTTAGTTAGAACTGTTCGCATTTAACTTCAACTACATGTAACTGCTGTCTACCTAAAGGATGTAAAGGAGTGACTATCATTCTACATAGATTGTTTCATATAGAGGCTTTTGTGCTTTTCTTTGTATCTGTATTTGACACAAATTTCGTCCCTGGAATACACGTGTAGACTTGGCAAGAAATATTTGAGAATTTGTATGCAACGTTCCTTCTTGTACAAAAAGGCTTAAGTATCAACTTTCCAACAAAAGAAAATTATCTTTTGGAAACTTAAATAAAATAAATTCTCTTGCAGAGGTCATAGAAAAGCAATTGAACAATGCTGTGTTGTTTTAAAGATTTGGTAAAAGAAAAATCATCAAAATAGTCATTGTCAAAGCATTTAAACAACCGAGTGCCATACCTGTATAACGTTACAAGAAACATGTTAAGCAAAAATCCTTGTTTCAATCAAAAGACACAACATGCTCACAACAAATAAGGTTTCAAGCTATCATCTTTACTTCATGCATAAATCAGACCACTATCTTCTTCAGCTTGGTAGATGTGGACAGGTGATACACTTATTGTTTCTAGTGTGGAACTGTGTTTAGAGACAAGACTTAACATAATGTTATCTGTGAAGAATGACTGTGCATCCTAGTCTCTGACCCCAAAAAAATGTTTTCTGGGTTTCTTGGTCATTTGAGGGAAAAATGTACACAAAGAGGCATAAATATTCAGATAATATTAGTATGTCATTTGGCACTGGGGAGAACCACCACACCAAACTTACCCTGAAAATCTTATGTGATTTTAAGTCATAATTTCAAGAAAATTTTCTTATTATTCATCCTAATTTGTTGATCCAGGATGCACACACAGACATATACGTGGCCTCCTCAGACAACACTACAAAGCAGAGACAGACAAAGAGTAGTGAGAAAATGTTAGGAAAGAGTAGTGACAGTTTATGTATGGGTCCTTAACAGTGCTCATGACATTAGGGTAAACGTGGCAGACGTCTGGCTTGTGTGGTTACTGAAAAAACGGCTCCAATTCCCACAGACACGAGATTTACCGTAGAACACTGCCATGGCGTATTCAGTGTTGGGCTGCGATTGGTCGGAACCTTGCTTCTTGGCCTGCAGTGCCTTTAAGTCTTAACGCCCCATACAGGACCCAAAATGTGGTATAGGTAAGTGGGAAACAACAAAAGAACCACAGTGTGGGTACAGGACTGTACCAGGACACTGTGAGATGGTGGATGATGGGGGAAAACAAGTGGAGGAAGGAAAGAAAACAGTACACCAGGAAGGTAAAGTATGATGACCATGTCACCCCATTTCAAAGCCTCAGTAACATACTAAGGCTGTGAGATAAGTTCTCCTGCAGTTTTAACCTCAGATGAAAGAGGGAGCAAATGAACTATGCAGAATCAACCAAACATCAGGATATCATTGGGCCTTGGCCATTTTTGTGACTAATGAACAGTAGGAAAAATCCCAGCAAAATAAGCAGGGATGTTAAGAACTTTCACAGGGTAAACAAAGTCTACAGATTTATAATGTGTTCATTGGGCACCATTATGTTCCTTTTAAAAGATTAAAGAGAAATACTATACGATGTAAATTATGATGACCGTTTAACTAAACTGCAAACTGCTAACTCAAACTGCAAACTCACAGAGAAGTAAAACTTGGTAAGAACATCTACGAGTATGTTGGCCCCATCTTCTACATGATTATTTGCTGTCTACACTATATAGGACATCCTCACCTAATGTTCCCTCCCCTGCCTGTTCCAACATCTGTGCAGCCTCCGGCGTAACCAAGGCAACCTTCGTCTTCTTCTCTCCCGTTTCCGCCTCCCCGTTGGCCGTCCCAACTAGAACCAAACCTTGTTCCTGGGGAAGGAAACAGGTGCAGACAACAAAAACTATCATAAACTGTTCAAATTCTGTTTCAACCAATCAGCTGTGAGTAGCAAGAGGAAGACTTTCCCAGCATGCACTCTGTTCCAGGCATCACCACAGGAGGAGACCACAACAGGAGAAGTGCTCGGGAAAGACGTCTAGAGTGAGGAACAAGTAGAGAAGGGAGGCTTGTCAACCTTAAAGACATTAGTGTTTCTCGTATGGGATGAAGAAAGGGCGTTTAAAAAAAATCTGAATTGAAAATGTCCATTAATGTTGTTTTGAAGTGTACATTTCCCATGCAAGAACATTGCATAGCTTCTTTTGTACAATCACAAGCCTCCAATATTTGTGGCAAATCAGTATAAAAATTTAGCCTTCTTCTTCCCATAACTTTCACCACTGTTTAGTATTTGCTAACTCAAAGCTGCTCTCGGAAGTTCTTGGTGGATAAGAGAGAAACATTTTCCAACCCAGCAAAGGATTTTCTGGGTTTCTCTCAAATCCATAAGACACTGATTCAAACAGCTTTTCGTAAGTGTTTCACAAAGAAAACAAACAAACAGAACAAAACAGAGAGTTAGCCACATTCACAGAGCTGGAAGAGAAGAAGAAGAGAGAAGAGACAGTGTCCATTAAACACCACAGAGAGAGAGAGTATTTCCCACACCACTGTAGAGTCTGTACCCACCAGCAGTGGCCTCAGTCCGTGTTCCTGAACGGAAGGAGAGAAAATCAAACAAACATTCAATCTACAGCCTACAATCATGGGACTTCCAGTTTTATTTCAATTAGAACACTCAACTAGCTAAACAAACTTTAAGTGGATAAATAACAGTGCAGGTAACATGAAGAAAGAGGGGTAACATAATAATGTTCAAGGCTAACACCAGATATACACACACGGGCAAAACCCTGACATACAAAAACTGCATACGCACGCAAGCGTAGCAGTTTTCCTACATCAGGGTTTTGCCCACATGATTGTGTAAATCAGGTCTAAAGAAGTACATGTAAGAACAAATACAGTCAAAACTGCAAAGGAGACCATTTAGGGGACCAATAAAGTCTGGTCGATGTGGACAGGTTGTCACTATTATTAGGATTCTTAATGCTAGTGCCAATGGATAAAAATGGTCACATTGGCCAGGTGGTCCTTCTGTAGAGGTGGTCACTTGTACAGGTTTGACTGTACAGACAGACAGACAGACAGACACACGTATAAATGTACAAACAACATGTACAATTCGAGCAATTGAGAATTAAACATTTCTTGAATTCACATTGGACAATATCAAATCAATTTACATATTTCACACCAGTAGTCAACATTCACATTAAAATAGTCAGATCCTTTCTACTTTACGTTTGCTGAGACATCATATATCACAAAGTTCTTAACAGGATCATCATCATACAAACTCACCTCTATAAGCTCATCACGTTGCCTGAGTGCTTCCTTCAGCTCTGCAACATTGTGTTCTAAGATGCCGTAGGCATGCTTTTGTCTTTCTAACTCCTACAGTAAAAGAGAAGGTGACATTCAGAACATAATCCACACCTTCAGAACATAATCCAGGCAATGCTACAATACTGTAGTAGGTACCAGTAGTTTTATCTAAATTAAGCTTCAGGTTGCCAAGTCTGCTATATTGCACCAAAAGATGTTAATCCCCATAACTATGAACTTGACAATTTCAATCAGCAGTTCTCTTTCTTATTCTAAATCAACTGTAATCGAAAAAAGACAAGGCGTACCACTAGAAGATTTAGAGGTGGTAAGGTAGTCTTGTGGTTAGGGTTCTTGACACATAATCTGAAGGTTCTGGGTTCAAATCCCTGGCTGGTCCCACTGTTATGTCCTTGGGAAAGGCACTTTACACTTATTTCCTCACTTGACTCCAATGAGTACCAAGGTTTGGTTAGGGACGCCCTCTTGGATAGGACGAAAAGCTGGAAGTCCCGTATTAGAGGAGAGCCACAGCACATTAAAGATCCCACCACGCTTATCGAAAAGAGTAGGGGTCCTTCCCAGTGTGAGTGGTTCAAACCTTACAGTCTGGTCTTACACAGCTTGTACTTAATGTGGTGTGTTATGCCTAAAGGCGGTTTACCAGTTATGCAAAATAAACTACTGTACACAAAAAAAAGACATACCCTGCATTTCTCTTTGTACTCCCTCTGTAGTTCGTTCATAGACTCTTCCTGGATTTCTAACTTGTCCTTTAGGATGTCCACCTGGTACTGTAGTGTGGTTTTCTCGTTGTCTAGCTGCGCGTTGGACACCATCGCTTTCTTGTACTTTTCTTCTGATTCACTTAATGCATCCTAGAGACACACGAGTTAGAACAGTAACGTCAGGACTCAGATCATTTATTCATCATCACTGCTACAAGCACAAGTCATATACATTTCCACTTTTTCTCTTTCATCTATCATTCGCTAATTTTTTGGCCATTTCTTTCCTTTCCACCCCTGCACGCTCCTGTGGTGGTTTGTTCCTAGGGTCAATGTGTTGACAACATGTGATAAATGATAAACATTACTAAACCCTCTGGTCAGTCTTTTAGTTCATTGTAAAAATAAACAGTATCGGTCTTAGAGGGCACGGAGACAAGGTCAATGTTTACAGCTATTCATTAAAAAGCTATCGCAAAGTACTCTTGACTTTGTTGAACCACGGAAATGTCAAGTAGCCGTGTATGTCTAATACATGTAACTGTCTTTTTATCTGCTAGCGGTATTTCAGGGCAAACCTATCAAGAACAGTGTTGATAGATTTATAGGAGCTACTGCCTTTCTCAGGGACATTAGAGAACAAGCTGTGCCACAAGGATCTGTATATTTGTCTGGTGGTGACAACAGCTGGGACAATAATAAACACTACATATAGATTACTCTTGTATGGGGCTGGTAACTACAGGAGGTGTTTGTGAAAGGTATTACAGAAAATCTTGTGTTATGATCAGAACTCTTACATCTGGTTTCAAGTTTTATCTGACACTCACAATCTTTTTAGGAGATAAGACTCTGTGTATACAATATTTCTGGAGCATAAACATCTTCATAACAGCTGAATTTCTAGTGCTACACCACTATTCACAGGGTTCAGGACATTAAAGGCATCCAATGCAATTTCAGGGCGGCAAAACAAAAAAATATTCTGGATGAGGAAATCTGTCTGATATTGACATCTTGTTGACATTTCTTAACACATTCTTCTCATTATTTACTTGAAGCATTTGAAATACTGTAGCTCCAAAGCAAGCTACATATTAAGGAGTTCCTTTTTTTTGGATAGCACCAATAAATACCTAGAACCAACCTTTTCCATCACAGATATCAGTATGCTATGGGATAGGGTTGATTCAACTCACATAAGTCACTACATTAAAAGAATGACCAGAAAATTGACTTTGAAAATTCAGTTTTACTACCTTAAAATCACTTTGGGTGCCTTCAATACTGCTGGTTAAGTCATATTGGCAATGGCAGTGTACATGTAGATAGTAACATGGAAAGAGTCACATAATTAAATTGACATGAATGAAAATGGAATTATGTACTAGGAAGATTTTTTGTTTAGGCATGCAAGAAGAGCAGAGAAGAAATAATCATTATTGCATCTAATTATCACTGAACCTCCTACCTTCAAGACTTTCAAGTCTGTCATGTATTTCTGCTCTACATCGAATAGTGCATCTTGCAAGGCCTGGAAGGTACGCAGTGTGCAGCGAAACATCGCGAGGAAATTATTAAAGGATACGAAGAAAAAGCAGGAGAAAGTATGCAAGTAATCAGTTAGCAAACAATTAATGTATGCAAAGTGAAGGCAGCAACCTACATCATAAAGCAACTTCTTAAAATGAAAGAGAACATATTTCAAACACATTGAACATGAGTATTAAAAGATAGGACAATGAGAAAGCAAAGACCACTGATTATAAGCAAAAGCTGAAAAGCAGAGTGCAAAATCACAAACCGACCACCAGAGATAGTCACACCAATGTCATGTGGTTTGCAAGGTTCTCTGGTATTCAATTCTTTTCTATTGTACTTTTCTTTGAACTGTCCTATTCAAGAACATTTCCCTGTACATCCCCAATATCATTTCAATTTCCTACATCATTCACAAACTTTCAATTGATTTTCGATTCGTCAGCTATACTTTTCTTTGTCCTTTATCTTTGTCGAAGTCCCCATTCCATCTTCACATGTAGAACAGCCCATGTACTATCTGCTCTTCACAGCGAGACATCAGCTTGCCTTGGTGACAATGACTGTGGCTGTAACAGTCCATCTGATTGGTCATTTCATGTCAAGTTAACTCATTCAGAATTCTGTGAATGAGTTTAACTTCATCAGACTGCTACAGCTACATCACTACGACCCCTATCTATCGTGAGTCTCTCTCTAACACGTACCTTGAGTTCCCGAATGGAGGCTTCGGAGGAGGAAGACCCAGCGTCATCGTCGCTGCCTCTTCTGGACGAAGAACCGCCGAGCGCCGACAAACTAGCGAATGATAATACTGAACCCCCTGCACCTCTCTGCAACAACATGATGAGAAAACAAACCATTAGACGTCAAACATTTAACTCCTAACTCAGTATGACTGCTTTGGGAAAATGATGAAAGACCCCACAGGTACATACATACATGTATGCTTCTCACGTGGACCCTGAGTTTAGAACTTACGGCTACTAATGGTGACCCAAGAGACTAAAGACGACAATTATAGCAGACTTCAAAGACGGTTTGCAGATTATATAATTGGCAACTGCAACATGTTCTGGCTACTCCAGCACAGCTGTAGACTGTTGTCTGTCTGCCAAGATAATATGCTAGGACATGGCGGAGTCTAAACAGTTTGCCGTCGTTACAAGCGAGGGTTCTGTTCTTTTGATATCTGGATTATTTTTTCACAGACACATAACCTACCACCTGTCTACGTTGTTACAATTTTAACAAGCTGAACCCATGCAAATGTCATTCTACACTGTCACATTCATATGCTGCATGCAATTGTAAGGTCTTCTTAGCAGCCCTGACACTTTAATTTTTTTTAAATGGGACTTTAAGTATCTGAGATCTTCTTAATAAGGACACTTGAAATTTACCATGTTTGAATTGTTTTCTAAAAATTGAAACAATTTAAAAAAAAAGGAACTTCAAAACAATGAACTTTGAATACAAGTATTCAGGTCATATTTTAGCTTGAGGACAATCTTTCTTGTACATTTCTAAGAGGAACAAGTCCGTACAACCCTGTCAGAATTTTTTTTTCAGAAGCCCAAAACCTGCTTAGTATCTCATTATCACCTCATTAACACCTGTTAAACAGTTTACATAGTCATGCCCCCTAACTTCACACCATGTAATTACAGCTCCCCCTGGGAGACATTCTCAATAGGGTTTCTATTATTTAGCTTAATGAGTACAACAAAGCCGTCCTCACCCTCGCTTTGTCATTTGTGCCCAGTTCATCTCCTTCTGCCTGCAACGGACACAAACAGACACAGTCAGTCTTTTTACGCCTATTAATTCTCTGCATACAAACCTTTTGTATGAGCATTAATTCTTTCTCACACCTGTAGCATTGGGACTTTTCGTCATGTATAATGTCAGGAACTTTTTGTGACATTTATGCAGAATTTCATTCAACTTAAGTTAGGTCAAATGAACGTTTTCTCAACCCTTTAAATATACTGTATTTCCTTAACATCTTTCATTGGAACAAGAGTATATGTAGTCATATAGACAAATATATTAAAGTGAAAGATATGAAATCAACAGTGCTTCTGTAAATAGGCTTTAAATTGCTGGGAATGAAGATATTGAAGGAGAGAAATATGTCATAAATACGTATATATTATATGTTAATATGTCAAATACACATATTAAAATATCATAGATTCATATGTTAGAGAGTATATTGGGAAAATCTGACATAGTACGATCCAATTTCTACTAATTCTAGCTGGAAAAAATGACAGGCAACATGTATTGTTGGATAAACATTGTTTAAGTACAGTAACAAGGCAGTACAACATCTAGACCGTTGCGTACATGTATCTGCAAGACATGCAAACTCATGCGTAAGTACACAGTCAATCCTTACTAAATACACAGTGACTGATCACTACAAGTAGACAATACTAGACATGCTAAGTGACAGGTACATGTAAGTAAGTACACTATAGTGAAAGCATCCTCCTTGAAAACATTACACTCTTCCTTTCCTTGTTACATGTCACAGAGAGAGAGACATTGGTCTGAGAGTCTGTGAGACAAATGTCAAATCATGGTTTGTTTCAGCTGAAAACGGAGTCACAGTCTTGACCTTGTGAATTCCTCTCCAGGCAGACAAAACATATCATTTGTCTACGCAGGGCGGGTTTTGACTGGCAGTACGGCTCATCTGGTTCCTGTTAGAACCAGTATTGCAGGGAGTAGTGACAGGAGAGGAGGGGGAAATCCTGCTCTATGGCAGCCAGGCATGACAGCAGTGTTAGTGTAGGCTAACAAAGTAAACACATCCACAGAATAAGTGGCTTGTGGAGAGGAATGCAGGGGGAAAAAATGAATGGAAAGTCAAGACTTCCCTTGCAGCTTCCAACAACTTGGGAATACCAGTACTAGCAGTAGAAACACAGTAAATTGCTTCGTGCAATCATTTAACACGGGAACAAGGAAGACTTCCTATCTTAAAACTTCTACATTTTTTCAAGCGTATCAAAAGTAGGGATGCTCCATCGAATGACAACACGTGCCGAGAGAAAAGTCTGTTCTCCAATCTCTACTTTACTATTCCGAGTTAGACCACACTGGGGTTATGTGCCATATTCAGGAATCAGTCAGACTAATAGTTCGACAAACATGCCAAAGCAACATGCAACATCACAATCTCTATCACTATTTAGCGTACATATCTACAGCCTTAAAGAATACTAAGCCCGATATCAGTAGAACGCAATCTTAGACCAAGTTAATCCACTAAGATAATTGTTTATGAGCCCTGCCAATCTTCCGTGGAAAAACAACAACATAAGAACGCTCACCCACAGAGCAGCAAGGAAAGCAGCAGCCATTTTGCTGACTTAAAGGTTAAAGTTGAAAGGCCAAGTTTTAGGTGACCCTTATCATTAGTAACTAGAATTTATGAAACACTTAACCAGGTTAAATGTCTCCTCAGAGTTTATTCCACAGGATAAGAAAACACCATAAAAGTTGACTCTGTGACAATAAGAACAAGAATGTTGTGATTTTCTGTTGACTTTGGGTCGACAGCTCGTACTATTTCATTGTAACAAGGAGGTGGGAACGCTAGCTGGGAATGTCTGTGCAGAAATTTCCATCTTAAAAACACGTTCGCACATGTTAGTGATTCTACGTAACAGTTAGAGGTTATAGTTAGGCTATATAGCAAGACCTCATGAAAACAAACAAGCGTTAGGGACTGTCCATTAGTGCAAGAAGGGATGGCACAGATCCTAATATACAAGTTACAAACATGTCAACTTGTATAAAAACTGAAATAATTCGTACTAGCATTTTGGATCACATAAGAGGCAGAAAAAACTTCAATAAAGAAGTAAGAAACAGGTATGACTGTTGCTCCTACATCCACCCTTCTCAACTATTAATGACCAGTCCCTATAAACAATTGTTAGTACAGTAAACTACATGTAACTACACATGCCCTCTATAGCTAAGTGGTTGCCGCCTGCATGGCATCTTTGCTACACTGTAATCTGTGGATCTAAACACAAACATGCGGTGAGTGAGAGACAGGTGTGTCCATGGTGGCACTTACATCTTCACTGATGGATCCTATGTAAATCTCTGAACCCTGAAATGTGGGGAATATGGCATGGAATCAGTACAATGTCTTGGAATGAAAACACTTCCAAGCATCCTGTTAGTATGTAGTCATGTTGAAAATGTGTATGACGATGTATACTGACCTAATGACACAATACCATATCATATAATTTTATAAAGCTACATTCACTAAACACCAAAGTACCATAAAGAAAAATGGTAGAATCTCTCTCAAAGATACAAAATGCCAACAGTGACATACATGTACAGGTTCAGAGCTTTGAGTTTTGGAGACAGCTATAGGTAGTTAGAAAAATCACAGAAGTCTGCAAATTCTGAGTATCGAACAGGAGATGAGAGGTAACAGGGATACTGAAAGAAGCATGGAAGGTTGAACATGGAAGCATCACATTTGCATGCACGACATGGAAGGCAACTTTTTTCTATAGCCTTTTTCAATTTTGGTGTAAGACATGTAGGAGTCCTTATAAAACATGATTTGCTGATCCTTTCACCACTTTTATACTTCCCATAATCCTTTCCTGACCTCTGCCCATCAATTCCAAAATGCATCATTTGGATTCAAAATCTTTGGTGGCTGGCAGCCATGTTGAATTTATCCTCGAAATGTCCCCACAAAACAGCCGTGAAAAAGATTTCACAACAGTTTTTCTCAAGAGAAAATGCGCAAACGTTCAGATTTCAGCTGGTATTGGTACCTTGAGAAAAACTGTCGTAACGTCTTTTTACGCCTGTGTTGCTTCGAGCTGGCATACATTCAATTATGGCTGCTGGGCGCCAAGAATTTTGAGTCCAGATGATGCATTTTGGGATTGAAGGTCAGAGGTCAGCAAAGGATTATGGGAAGTGTGAAAGTAGTGAATGTACACTATAGACATATACATAGGTTGGTACAGAAGCAGGGTGAGAGATGAGAGAGGTGACAGCTACTTGTACATGGTGCAAACACTTACAGACAGGGACCCATAACTGCTTCTCCGGGACGAATCCTAACGGGAACACGTACAGGGACATGTCACCAGCATCACCATAGCAACAAACAAAACTTAAACATGCTTATATCATTACATAAACTGTGTGACATATTTCCATCTTTGTGGTGTAGTTTGTGATGGTATACAATATCAAATTCAATGTTTCTGAAACAATTGTGCAAAAGAGCTGTGCAAACTGTACCAAGGCCATCATATTGTATAATTCTGTTGCTTTGAATGCACCATTTTGGCAAATTAAAAAAAATACTGGCAGTGACCTAATTCTGACAAGGGGAAGTGATGACAACTGTAAATGTTGCAATTGCAGGGGCAACTATTGGGGAGGGGAAATGACCATTATACAAAACAAATGATGAAATATAATGCAATAAAACTACTAATGTATAATATCAGTACTTGCAGACTCCTGGTGTAATTTTTATAGTAAAATACGTACTCCTAATATAATTTGTAATAATTGAAGGGTTGACAATCACATTGAAAGCTGGAAATACAATTAATCAGACAGACAACCACAACTTCAGGTGTCAAAATTAACAAGACTGAAAAGAAACAGATTCACAAAACAACGAAATTCAGACAGGACTGTTAAAAACAAACGCGAATACAACACATCACTACAGACTTGTAGACAATTACTAGGACAACTTGAAAAGGCACAGAGAGAAATTTTAGCACGCAAACAAGGCCGGTACGTCACACAAAGGACAAGACAATTCAGACGCAGAGGGACACGTAGGTACCAACCGAACTACTGCGGTCGCTCCGGCGGGACGAGAGATCTTCCTGTGTTTGGAAGATAGTGGAGGGAGGCAATCAGCAAATGGTTCGGCATGGACACTTGTATGAGTCTTCCCGTACATGCTCACATTATCATACTGGGATTTTCTACCTCTATACTTTTAACAAGGCACAAAAATTCCTAAAGGATTTACCCTGATACTTGGTAATGATAAAATGCTATACATTGTAATGCATGCTAGATTTGAGTTTTGGACAGACATTTAAGACAACATGCTGACAGGACACAGTGAAGGAGACAAGACAGTAAACTATCTTCTTACTGATTGAAGAAAAGTTTGCTATTAGTGCTAGACAGACACGACTCAAATAGCCCATAATATAGACTATAACTGCTCACTGTCATAGCAAAATACTCAAGACAGGTTGACAAACTAACAAGTATTTGTATGGCTGAGAAGTGAGCATGCTTTTTAATATAATGTGCTCTACTGTGACCAAGGTATAATGCGACACAGCTATAGACAGGTGGGTTGGTGGTAACAGTTGACTACACAGTACACGTGTACAAGGACGACCAGCTACACTACCGTTATTGGGCCATGTTGCTAGAGTCAAAGACATTGGTAGCTACTCATGCTTGTAACGTGTGGACATAAGACATGACTGGTAACTCTAACGACAAAACGGCACGGCTAGAATACGAACCGCGCTGCCCCAACGCTGGACAGGGGGAATCTGTGAGGCAGAGGAGTATGCATCCCAGGGCTGGAAAGGCATGGATTGGAACATCGTCAAAATCAAAACATAACTCGTAGGAAATCCACACACTGTAACGACAAAAGTAGCCAGAAGAATACATGCACCACTCCATAGCTCATGTTGTTGTGGAACCTTGTTGGAAATCAACAATAGGTCACAGGACAAGTTAGAAATAACAGGATAAGGCAGCATATCTTACTGTATCTATATGGTATAAGGCTCAGCGTAAATTGTTAATATGTAATAATATATCAGTTCTTGGTCAAGTGCGGTAACAGAGAACAGTTTTCACATTCTCCAAAGTTTGTCCATCACCCAAGTTTGGAGAGTCAAAGTCAACATGCTTGTAGAATAAAACACAACATGACAGTTGATATTAAGGTTTTGTGTATCATCAGATTAACTATGTATGTCCAAGGCGTACCCTGTTCCGGACTCCCTTCCACGAAAAGATATCAGAGGCCTGAAAAAAGATTGAGATTAGAAGAAATCTTGTACAAAGGATGGATTAATAGTTAATCTGCAAGCTTGCTGTGATCATGCACACACCAGCACACCTGAAAATCTGTGAAACAGATTAGGCAAAAAATGAAAGATATTAAGTGTTGCAGTAGACAAACAATGGGTATCATTAGTCATCATGCTGGCATACGTGTATAGTTGTACTTCAAGACAAGTACAAGTACACCTTTACAAAACTGTATGCTCGCTGTTAGTACATCATGGATGATTGGAAAATATGACCTTTAAAATTAATGTGACCTTAAGAATATGGTCAATATCATCAAAATGGTCTCTTTCCTTACATGTTAGGATTATAGTAGTACTCGTAATACTGTATACGACTCAGGATCTGTACATTTGAAAGTACAGTATTTTTAACAAAGCTATTTTCAACCAGCCTCTGTACATGCCATACTATAAAGTAAAAGTCAGATATACAATCATGCTAGTGTTACTGTTACTAGCACACAGCACGGCACATTCTGTAGAACTCACTGCACTGGTTGTTCTGGGCGCTGAATCCTTGTACACTTTAAGGTACTACAGTGAAGAAAGGACAGACCACAACTACATGACCAACTCAACAGTATAACAAGAGTGACTTTGGAGTTAAAATTGTACAGAAAACTGAGACATGGAAGGGAAAGGCAATAGAAGAATGAAGTTTTCTAGTACATGTACAAAGAAGAGATGTATAAGCAAAGAAAGTTGCTAGAAGTGAAAAGCAAGCCAGCAAGAATGAGACTGCTTAGGGGATGTACAACTGATATGGTTGATAAAATTTTACAAACAAGAAAAGATTAACATGTTAAAGTTCTTACACATTTTAAAATTTAAAACTTTGAAACTTTATTCGAATTACCATTTAAAAATGTGTAAGTAAGTCTGTCAAGTTTCCAAAAAATGACAGAAAAACTTTTTTCCTGTTGTTGACAAAAACTGCCAGGAATTTCCCAGTCAGTTTTTTTTTAAAGTTGTACAACTCCTAACTGTTAGAAAAGGAAGCAGTGAGTACCGACCCCCTGTCCCCCTCGCCATGACACCTCTGAGCGCACATCCCAATCCTACAACACCGCAGCACGGCGGAGACAAAGCAGGGTGAAAACATAGCAGGGTGAATGTTTTGGCACACCCCAGAGGCATTGCCAAAAAAAGACTGGACTAAAGTGACAAAACGTAACAATGTTAATGAATAAATGGAAAGTTTAGCTACATACTTCGACAAAGAATCGACATCTACACTACCACAATATCATTTCCTATGTTCATGTCTATATCTATAGAGTGATACTGAACTTGATGAAAGCTATGTTTGCATGTTGGGGTTGTTTTTATTTACTATCACAAATTAATATTCATGCAAAACCTACATCATTATCTCTGGCTGAGGAATAAGCAGAGTCCTACAGTAGACAGAAAGAAGACACGAAATGAGACGCTATCTACGCTGAAAAGGAAAAATTCTAAATCGTTTTCATTACAAAGTTGGAAACATACAGAAATCAAGAATGCAACAAAGACAAAGCGAAGAGAAAAAGGACAGATAAAAAGATATTGAGTTGAAATTCAGATACATATTATGATTGAATACCTACAGTCATACTTACTGCAACTTTTTGATCATTTTTAAGAAAGACATGAAAATCAAGAAGGAACAAAAAAAACGACAAAACAGAAAGAAAGAAAGAAAGGATAGCATGCTTGGTTGTACCGACCCGATATCCACCTCCTCGGCTACTGCTGCCTTCATACAGGCTAGCTGAAGTCTGTTTAGGATGAGATAGACCCATCGTTTACTAATTACACAAAGAATGCAGAGCTATGTATACACTTTAGGACGTACACTGAAACTGTAACCCTTTCAGTTGTCCCCATTGTACAATAAACATCTGCTGCTGGTACACCACACAGGGTGTATGTTGGAGACTTCTGACTGACAATAGTCTTTTGAATCAAACAAAATCCAAATCAATATGTTTATGGACATTAGCAAGCTAAGGATAAGTTTCTGATGATCTGTATATTGATTCACAACAGATGTTTCTTGAAGTACAATGCAATTTTACCCTGCCCTCTGAGAATGGCGTATGTTGCAGTATGTGTTCAGCTTGTTACTAAATATAATAATACATTGTACATTGGTATACTTCAGTTCAAAGTCAATGTCAGATAATTATATGTCCAGGTATTAGTCTTAGATTTATGATGAAAATCACTTCTGTTTCATATTTAAGTATCTTACATATAAATTGTATTGATTAAGCATTGATGATTAAGCAAATTTGTTGTTAATTCTGTATATTGGAGTATGCGTGTCTCTCAATCTTTTTTAAGTTTAACAAGTTCAAAGTTATATTTTATTTTGACGGTTATTTTAAGTGATCACACAGGCAAACTCTCTACACACCTGCCTCCTGGGAGTAGAATTGTAGACATAATCGGAAGCTGCCTGTATACAATAAATATGGGGGAACCATTCCGTTCATATACATCTTCACAACTACATCAGACTTCTACAGAAATGGACTACTCATGCACACAGCAAGGGAAAAGTTTTACTGCCCCTGACATGGTGCATTCCGCAAGTTCAAGGAAATTCTATACACATACAATCTAAACCACTACAGACAATAATCAACAAATGTTTTTAAAACAAGTTCTTGTTCTAGTTTTAGTTTTAAAAACATACATGTATCTACCTACTAGTATGTGAACAAAGCTGACGTTTGTCTGACAATCAAAATTATAAGTTAGAGGACAAAGTTGCAGATTTCTGTTTGGAAGAATTTAACTGTGTACATGTGCATGCTAAACACCATTCATGCAACTACAATTTGCTAACTTTGAATTAAGTAAGGTTTAATGACAAAAACAGCATAGTTTATATTTTAACAGTCATATAAAAAAAAATGTTTAACAGTATAACACATCGCTATGTGAAGCTAGACTCAGTCCTGATCTAAGGCCGGATTTACACGGGGCAAAATATCTATGTCGTACGACATTCGACGCGCGGCGTTTGTCACTCGCCTAGGACACTTTTGCTTTTACACGTATTGACTGTAACTCCCGCTGCGCGCCGCAGCTGCGGCGCACTGCAAAATGGTTGCGGCGGGCTGCGGCGCGCTGCGGCGCGCTGCGACACATGTGGTGAACCCTGACCGCCGCGAGGAGTACCTAAGATCCCTGATCTTCTTCTGTACTTGTTTTGCGTTCCTGTTGTATCCTTCTTGCAGCATGGCTTCGGCAATCTGCCCGAATGCCTCCTTCTTTTTGTGAGTCTCCATTTTGCTGCGAATTCTGTCACAGTTCCACACGCCGATCAAGCATCGGGTTTCCGCGCTGCTACAGTTACTGCTGTTTACTTCCGCCATGCTTACGAAACAATCAGCAACAAAAATCCGACGAAACAACAAGGAGAACGTGATATGATACTCAGAATTCTAGAAGTAAGAACAGAAACAAACAGACGACGTGGCGTGGGTTCGGGCTAGCGCGGGAAAAAGAGAAATTTGCATATGACCCCTGACCTATTGCAACGTAGAAACGGGCTGCGCGCGACGCAGGGCTGTTTACACGCTGCTGGGCTGCGACCCAGACTCCCCGCTGAGTGTCGCGACGCACTTGTGGCACCTCCTCGATGCGCCACAGAAAAAACGACGCGCGGCGCCGCGCGGTTTTACACGCATGAAAATCAATGTCGTACGACATTCTGCGTCGCGCCGCGCGTCGCGCTGCGCGTCGAATGTCGTACGACATTGATTTTTTGCCCCGTGTAAATCCGGCCTAAGTGTGCTCAATTAATGGCAGCATGAAATTAAATCATTGATGACTGATGGTTATAAGACACAATTAATGAAGCCATAAAATCACGATTTAGACTTTAATTTTCCACAGACTAAGTATTGACATCTATTCTGTCGTTCTGACAGGCTATCTTTGAATTCTGTGTCATTAAAATATTATAATATACTGATTAAGACTTTTATGCTGTTTATACTGTTTATCAAAATTTTACATTTTTGGACATTGGAGTATTAAGAACTTCAATACATGCAACAATGACACAGATTCAAAGAAGACTGTATTTGTATGTGTTAAAACATGTTTCAGTTAGTCTCATGCAATGAAATGTCATTATATTCGAATGACAGTTATGTTTACGGGGATGTTTTCCCCCAATGGACACATCACACCACTGCAAGTTGATGTTATATCTGTTTTTGTGTATATACCAACCGAAACACTGTGTCGAGAGGATAGCGCGGATGATCTCTATTATCGTGGGAGGAAGGCAAGAGCAAGGTGGAAGTTACATCAAGGAATGTCAGGTCAGGATCAGAAATGCAATGCACACAGCATCAGCTAGGAGGCGCTGCACTTGCATCAACATCCAATGTTGGGACAAGAATGTTTTCCACCACAAAAAAAAAGCTTCATTTTCAATACCTGAATGATAACCATATGGCAAGTTACTATTTTGAAATTATTCTTCATACCCTTACTCGTAATAATATACTTCACTTAGGCCATGGCATACAGCTTCCAAGTATTGTTTTTGGCTTTTAAAAAGCACAAAAAAAAGGAAGTAAAGAAGCAAAAGTAAAAAACGTGAGAGATAAAGCATGGACATTATTACTAACCCCACTTCGCATGGAGTAAACATCTGACCCCTGAGAAAAACACAAACATAAACAATAAACAATATTCCTTAACATGCCACTGATACAATGTACACATGTACCAAGGAGCTTCTACACAAGGAGAGCCGTCGTGATTAGCCGCCCGCTGTGCGCCTTTGTTTTCCCCCGTCAAGACCCGCTGCGATCCTTTGTTCCCCAGCCGGCGCGGCATCTGTCTGATGCCCATGTTCGTAGCGGTTCTTCGCGGGCTTTTCCATAGAAAAGAGCCGAGCCATGACGTCACACCCCCCGGGTTTCCACGAGTCACACCCGAAGCCCGGTCGACAAGGGGCGAAGTGGTTCGGGTTACCGTCGATTTCCTTATTTGGAAAACTCGGGAGGCCTGCGAAAACGTCATATTCGGAAAGAGCACAAAATGGCCGCCACTGGGATATTTTGATCGGCTCTTCACGACAAACATGGATAAGTTTACGGCCACTTTTGTAGACCAAGCCCCGTTTTCTTGCGACAGAATTATGAATTTTAGATATATATTTAGGTGGCTATAAAGAGAATATGTAGTTTTTTCTCGGTAAGCTGACATTTTTGCCGAAATATTGAAAGGGTACTCGTCAAAATGGTGTGTTCTCTGGTGTTCGTACCGTTCTTGTTTTTTTCGTACCGTACCGTTGTTTTTGAGACTATATCAGTCATTGAAAATGGAGAGAGCGACTTTTGCATGGTTTTCGTTTCGATAATGGTATTCGTGTACTAGTACGTGTTGAGTTCTTTCGTAATTCCTTGATTTTTGTTGGGTATTCTAGTCGATTGATCGACTGACGGTCGCATACTTTACAAGTTGCTTGTTCACAGACGTCGATTTATTTTAGGAATATTACTAGCAAATTACGGAGTATGATCCCATAGAATCCTAAAATAGAATCTCCAAGTTTTTGGTCCATGCTGTATGTACCCCATGCAGCATTTTTGTAAACTCTGCCGCGTTCAAAAGCTCCGCGGGCGGCCGCAGCGCAGGTCTTGGTGCTCCGAGCTTTTGCTGTCGGGAAGACTCTAGACTTCTTCCTCCCCTAACGTTATAACATCAAAATCGTCCTCGAAATCACTGAAGTCAAAATCGCTCCACACAAAATCGTCATCCCCGGGCCGTGCCATGACGCGAATGCCGCGCCGTCACAAAGAAATTGAACGTGTGTTCTATGCAAATGAGTGTCTTTGGCACTTGGGTGTGAATTAAATTTTCACACGCGCTACGAACATCCTTGAAAGAAAAGTAATCACGACGGCTCTCCTGGTGTAGAAGCTCCTTGCATGTACATGTATGAAAGAAGTGTGAAGTGTGTAACATAAAGAAGAGCAGTTCTAATGACAGCTGAATTCAAGGAAAACTACCATTTATAAAATCAGACAGAAACAGAGGAAAAAAACACAAAAAGCAAGAAAAGTACAAACCGCTGAGCTGTATTTGCTGGACTGAGGTCTGGTGACAAAATCCCACGTCTACAAGATTACAACAAGTGGGAAACACAGAAAAGAGAAACAAGATATACGTAAGACAAAAGAAATACACAAAAATAGGGAAACACTGAAGAAACACTTATAGCAATTTGCAACACAAAGCTTCATTTGTAATAATGCTCATTGCTAAATTTTTCAATTCTTTTAAGACTGTGTGAGTGTGTGAGTGTGCATGTGTGTGTGTGTGTGTGTCTTTTATGAATATAAAGTCATCAAATTAGAGTACATTTGTTAATTGAAAAAGTGTTGTACATCTTGTATTCAAAGAAAAGTGAGCTTTGCAGCTACATCTAACAGGTTTTTATAAACATGTTTTTATAAAGTTATCCCACATGTCTTATATGTACTTTCTTGTTTAGCTACATGTATTAAAGCAACGTTTTTGCTGGAAATGACGAAAGCATGACACACATTCAGGTCAGGAGAAATGAGACCATTCTTGGAAGGAATGATTTAGCAAGCAAGCACAGAACTCACAGACGCAGCGCCAGAAGAAGTGGTCGGTCTTCTAGTAAAGATCTCAGTACCAGTCACAGGGCCACGGTCAAAGAAAGATTTCTGTTGAGGATGGTGTGTGTAAGACCAGCAGTGAGAAGAATTAGAAGAAAAGCAGTACAGAAGGGTTATGTGATGGAGTATGTACAAAAGATGTCGAATGAGTTGTTATTTTATCAGAGGATATTAGCAATAAAATAATCTTTGTAAAATCTGGTGGCAACACAAAGAAGTCGCTTGATGTCTATATTATTTCAAAACGTTGACACAAATATTTATCATCCATGTACCACCTACATGTATATACTATGTTATAGTATGTATGTATAATGAACCCCATACATGGACCAGTGCAGGTTAGGTGCAGGTAGACATCAGAAATACCTGCAAAGCTCTAATTTTTAATAGCTGTACTAACCTGCATATGCAGGTGGTATTTCGAGCCCTGTGTATTCAATAACAAGTTACAGTATTGACAAAAGAACAGAGTATATAAAGATACATATTACTACTGATGGGTAGAGGGCTTATCACACAATATACAAAATGTAGCGTGCTCCGTCCACATACTGTAATTCCTGATTTTTTCACTGTACTGTTATGTTCACTGTTTTCACTGTCACTTCTGTACCGTGAACTTATCATTACCGTTAAATGGCGTTATCAAATCATTTGTGTTTTGCCCCTTCCCTGCACTTGCCACCACCGTGAAGATAAAGTTCTGTGAACATGTCCATTTTCTTCAGACCGTGAAATTTTGCTACCGTGAACAGAAAGTGAATTACAGTATCTCACCGCCAGGTCGTACCTGAAATGTAGAACACTTGGGTGATTAGCAACCTGAGTGGACAATAAACAGAGCAGGTCAACACTGGAAACAAACCTACAGCACTCCTCCTGCTGGTAAAGTGCCTGTTGATGGAGGAAAACTGGATCTGGGCAGCCAGATGGGGGGTTTAGGGTTGAAATCCACAGCTGACTCATTTTAGAAGAAGGATTCACAATCATCAAACATTAGGAAGCAGCTACTGTATCTGCTATGCTCAAAATCACAAGTTGGACTTTCGCTGAATTTGGGGCATAGCTACCACAAGATTCAATCAACTTGTAGCTACTATATATCGATTTCAGAGTGCTACAGTCACAGAAGATGAACGTTGTCAACAATACCAACCAACAAGCCACTGTATCTTCACTCAGTACAAACTAGCTCTGTCCTTCTAGAAAGCTGCAGTTTTGCAGGTGACAGACAGGAAAAGTCTAGAAAGCTGCAGTTTTGCAGGTGACAGACAGGAAACGTCTAGAAAGCTGCAGTTTTGCAGGTGACAGACAGGAAAAGTCTAGTAACCTGCAGTTTTGCAGGTGACAGAATTGAAGTATTTCCTGTTCTGGAGAAGGATGGGGGTCAACCTGCTATGTCACTACGTAGCCATACATACACTCTTCTACATGTATATTTCACACAATGTTATTATAATTACTCTTGAACTCTTTGTTCTTTAGGTACTTCTTTTAAACAAATCTACCAGTTGTTTTACGTTCATAGAAGCCTGGTCTACAACAACTTTACAACATGCAATAGCAGGCTCCTTACCCGGATGTCTGGTAGATAAACCAGCAATCATACAATGTAATAAAATTAATCTTTTTATTGATATCATAATGGGCTTGTTCCTAGTTTTTACAGTCCATGGAATTGAGAATTGCTTATATTAAGTTGTAGACAATCTGGAAGCTTCAGAAATGGTGACACATAGGAAGCCTTTGTAAAATGGTGATTATTTATAATGCAACATTTACTCATGGCAAGTCTGGCATATTTTTTTGTATGTTTTATTTTCTAGATGACCTTGCCCCCCTCCCCCTGACCTAGGTATCAGAAGGACAGCTCCCATGAGACAACAGGACCCACTGGTACCACCACCCTTGAAACCCAGGAAGAAAGGAAGGTCTGGGGTTCTAGTCTCAGCATAAAATCCTTCCAGAACTGTTCCAATTCTACATGGATAACATGAACCATGTGGACTCTTTGCCACAGGCCCAGTGAAACGTAGGTTTCTGCATCATAAATTAAACCGAAGTATGTCGAGCTTGGCTAATTACTGGCTTACAACAATACAAGCCTCTTGGAACTTGGATGCATAAAATTCCATGTTAACACGAGAGGCTTGACCAGCATTCAGCTTTCTTTACTGATGTCAAAAAGCGGAAAATAGTAGAGGCAAAGATACAGGTGTATACATAATACATACTGGAGAGTGTACTACTTTAGCCGGTGGGGAGGGGGGTACATGACATGTCAACAACATCTTATAACTCCTGCCTTGCCCTGAAGATACAACATGAGGAGCTATTATTGCAAATAGTCAGGATACCAGCTGTACATGATAGCTACCTGATATAAAGACAAAGGGAAAACATATGGCTATTACAGGAAAGATTAAACTTCAGCCTCAGGTATGACTGTGAGCATGACTGCATTTAAAGGTCATACGCATAGAACCTAGCACGTCGGCAAACCAGTAATATATTGTGTATAGCACTTCAGTAGAATGTCTCGTTTAATGTCGTATTCGCATACTCAAGGATGACATCCTATCTAAAGTTTTCAAAAGTTGTGTCAGAAAAGATACCTTTTGCAACAGGCAAGATTCTGATGCAATGCTGACCAAACATCTAACGAAAATCGTGAAAAATCCAGGTTTCGCCTAGGCGCAGTGTGTTCTGCGGATGTGCTACAGAACCCTTCAATACATGAAAATTTATAAAGGCACCAATCTCAACTTCTGTATATATTTCTGTTTCTGACAAATCTGTGCTTTTGCAACTGCAGATTTACTACAAAGCATACATAAATGTCATATTATCCCTGTTTTGTCTTCAGATAGGTTTTTCACCTAAGGGGCATTAGCGACATAAAAGTCGCTAATTCCTCTGAATTGACCCAGCATATCTCAATGTGCCATGCCACACATTTCAAAGGACTTTGATATTTCTGCCCTCGAATCTTAATCAATAAGCTTAAGATGGCTTAAGAAACTGTATACCGATTATGTACACCTTATCTTACCTTTGCCATCCATCAAGACATGCGAACTGACAAGATTACAATCTGCTAATAAGAAAGGGTCAGGAGCTGAACTCGTAAAAGATACAACGGTATGGTTTAGATTTGAGCTCAGGGCTTCAAGCCCACATGTTAGTCAAGATCGGCCATATTGGACAAATTGCAGTGTAGCAATCTTCTTGACCTGTTGTTGTGAAAGCAGCACGCAATGACGACAATCACTCTCCTTACGGGGGAAGCCTCTTCCCGACTTCCGTTGCGGAGATAACTTACAACTGGAAGGGAAACATAAATATACCACCTCATCCTGTCAGTATTTCTGCTAGAGACTAAGAGAGGATTCCTTGTGGTTAGTGTGAACCCTTCAGCCTTGGCCTCTGAACCAGTGTTCTAGCCGGCGTCCATCTTTCTGTCATTTGACAGAATTTTGCTGCTCATGATGGACAAAATTTAGCCCAATCCATCATCTTTGATGGACAAAAATCGGTGTGTAAAGATATGGAAAGAGAAGTCATTAAACTCAGCTTAGTCTAACACCAGCAAAATTTTCCCCTCAAAATGCAGGAAATAGCATTTCAGAGGGTCAAGATTTCCAAATTTTCCTGGCGGAGCATATCCCCGGACATCCCTAGGATTGTCTGTCACTCGACAATGATGTTATGTCAAACAAAATTGAGATGACGGAAAAAAATTTCAGGCTGGCTAGAACACTGCTCTGAACACTGTACCAGGAGAAGACACCACATGTCAGACAAACATGTTAGGTGACAAGTCCCCCCTCCTGTGACCAAACAAAAAGATTTCCCTTTTGCTGAGCAGGAATAACAACAAATGTAAGACTGATTTTTCGAGTACGAAGCGGGGGTTTACCTCTCTTTGTTGTCTCTCCAGTTCCTGCATGCGTAGCGCTCTCGCCTCAGCACGTGCCGCTCGTTTCGCCGCCAACCGCTGCTCGGCCTGCGGAGAAAACAAAAAAGGCACACTGGTCAAAAACTGTGGCCAGCAAAGAACATATACCGATACACTCATACAGTACAACTTCTGAAATTTGGACTCCATACCTACAATATCTTCTTTATGACTATCAGCCCTCCCCCACACATGTAGACTTTCCTATCATATCATCTTTCATCTAGTCTCACAACTTACTGATAACTCATGATACAAGGAACCCTCCCCACTAGACCTTAGACCTGTACTAAGACTTGAACTTCAAGTTGAAGACGAGCCATAAACATGATTGTAACCACGTGTTTACCTTGCTATAGACTTCCACTGTCCATACAAAGGAGCTGAAGGCCAGATACTTGCACTGGTTCAGGCTATAGTGCATCCTGACCACTTGATTTGTGACCACTTCTGTTGTTAGATCCAGCCTGCTGGATCATTGCCCTTGGAACCTACCACTCGTCTTCAAGGGGTGATCACAACTGATGTGTATTCGGTATCACTTTTTATGTATAACTGAATGTGTATCTGGTAGACTAATACACTTTCCTACAGTCTGTTTACTTCAGTAAGAAATATAATTCATTGCTATTTTGTGTATTCTAACAATTTTGCGAGTAAGCTATATCTATGACCCCTAAAAGTGGCGCATCCGAGATGCACAATAAAGAATGTGAATTCCCAGAGCTTGCCTATTTACCGTCCTGTAGTTGACAAACAGGGGTTGTTGACTACTCCAACAGTGGGGGGTGCCAATAAAGGCCCATTTACGAGTGCCATCCTTTTATCCAGCGGACACCAGTACCAGATAAACACCCATTCTCCTCAGCCCCCACCCAGGGAACTGGCACAGACAGCCGGGAAATTGGAGGAAGGGAAATTCCATGGTATCAAGAGATTCCCGCATTTCCCGTTGTGGCCAGAGGGGTGACCACAGTTCAGGATTCCCAGACACCGGTGAGAGTTTTCTGATTGAGATCTTCCTTCATCTCATAAACTGGAAATTGACTCCGCTCTTTTTGAAGAGCTGAGCATATATGCCGACATCCCGTACACAGAAGGAAGATAAAGATAAGATGAAACAAACGTCTTTCAAAGGAAACCGGAGGAAACCAGGTAAGAGTGGTAAATTTCCTGTCGAAATTTTCACTATTTCCTGATGACAAAATGTTTGGGTTGGGTGTTTATGGATGATTTAGCTGAACCAGATGACGGCATGCCTAGCTGAAACTTTATTTCCAGTATTACCTTACTTCTGACTTGGCAGGGAGCCAGAGAGCAGTTATGGGTTACAAATGGGTTAGAAATACTTCCGACCTTTGCCTTGTTCAAGCTAGGAGGTTAGAGGCAGCATATGTAGAAAAAATTGATGTAACACAAGAAGATATCATCATAATACTGGTGAATAATAGTATTAATCTTATCAATATAATGAAGTGTAACTGTGCTAAATCATACTTTGTTATCATTCTCTGTTAATGTTATAGTACAAGTGTAGAAATTTAGAATTACTAGTTTTTTACTAATATTAGCAAGGCATTTGTGTCCAAACCTTGGCCTAGTTGAGCCCCAAGGGAATACAGAAACGTTTATCCAAGCTCTCCTTGTACCAGATTTTTCTCAATTTGTTATGGCTACTGAAAAAACAGACAGGAACCGAACCTAGAACAAGACGGACACAACAACACTGGACTTACTATTTCAACACGCCATCCCTGAAACTAGCACACGCTAATTGCCCGACTTTTACCACGTTAATCCTGTTCTAGTGAAAAAGAAACCCAGCTGTTAGAAGCTTATTTCAGTAAGAGACACGTCTCAAATTACTTCTTATCAATCAAGACATAACAAGAGTGTGAACAATAAGTTTATCTCTAAAAATGTAAAGCTCCGATCCTCAGGGAATCTTAGAGAGCCATTATCAGCCAATTGAAAATTGTAGTTCAAACACGTTCAATAAAGCTTTGATAGTCGTAATGGCGTGATTTTTTGCCCCTTTGTTGTTTGTCTGTATCACATTTTACACCGATGTGCCAAAGCAAACACATTTACAGGCATTTACATAAGAATAATCCATTTGATGATTACATTCATTACAACATAAGTGAGAAAAGGCTTGCCAGTAATGAATTTGTATGCTGTGTTGTTTTTGTTTTGTTTTATTCCATCTTTGATGCAAATCAGTACCAATGTCTGGCAAAATGATTTTACAAAATGCAATCTACCATAAACTTTGATAAAGTGGTTTTGTCATTGTGAGTTTAAAGTCGTAGATCTATGTACAATGAACGTTAGAAATTTGTGTCCAGACCATTTTAGAAATTTTTTTTAGTATCTTATATTTAGAATGATTAACACTTATTGTGCAGTTAGACAAAAAAATTATGACTAAACCAAGAAAACTCTTCCTTTACTGGTACCCACGTGTCTTGTTTCAAACACTGAGACAAATTTACACAAAGGTCTTTTTTTTCTACCTGTATAACCATGGGAAGTTTACTATTTGGGCTGTGAAAAACATTCTTTACAAGGGCAGTATGGTTCAAGGAATAAATCACATGCTTGTCCTGTTTTCTACACATACTAACTGCCCTAGTTCAATTGTTTATGGGTCACCTCATGTCTCTTCCCTCGTTTTATCTGAAAGTTGCTAACAGAGTACTAGTGGTCTGGTTTTACGTGGGATCTTTCTGGATCAGGTAGGATCTTTCTGGATCAAAGCTACTGGAACAAACCGTAGACAAAACTGGATCTAGATGTCTTTACACTAAAGTGAGTCATGGTCCAGAAATGTGAACTTGCCATGCCTGTCTGTGAACCTCCACATTGCTGAGCTCCCCCTTGTGGCAGGTTTTGGCATTACACCTATAACTCCATGCCAAGTGTATGGCATATGACACCCCCTGTTGGCAGATTGATGCATTGCAGGCAAACCAAACCAATTCTTTGTATATAAAACAGTTATTCTCAACTTGACAAAGGGGCAAAATTATGTCTTAACATTTATGTCTGGTACCATTAATACTTTCAACTCAACTTTAAGTCCAAAACAATACAAATTTGACATTAACAATTGCTAGATGAAGTTAATTTTTTTCCAGACTTAGTCCTCTTATTCACTCATCAGACATCACCATCTTCAAAATTGTCTACCTTTTCAATATATTTATCTACAAAGAAACAAACAAAAATTTATTGCATAGAAGGCAACAACAGAATACATGTATCAGGCAGTACATAGATGTACTCACATCTCACCCTCATTGTTTTGCATTCATGCACAAAACCTGTACAAGAAAATACAGTACAGTAACTAAACCATTAAATTAAGTCCAATTACTTCTAGAAAGACTAATATATATAAACATATCCATATATAAACATATCCAGAGCTTTTATACTTGACAAAAAATGAATCTGTACCTTCCATTCTTTACCGGAGGAGCAGACAAGTGCACCACAATAGGCAGCCATGTTGTTCGGAAACAAAACGGCTGAACAGATGTGGACCATTTGGGGAAATGGCCCTCCCCGTCAACTTACGCACAATGGGGCCGGATGAATAATTCCATGTCTGTGACTGATTTCATTAAATCCCTGATAAATTGGAAGCCAAACTTCTTTCCCTTCAATGGAGAGAAGACAAATCACTACCCTCCTTTTACCCTAAGCGATTTCAAGGCAGCAAAATAAGGATTTTCTGGTCATTTTTTAATATCTGTGAGGCAAAAATGCTGATGGAAAACAGTTGCTTGTTTTGTATTGTAGGCTGGTTCTAGCTATTTATTGGTGGTTTTTGAACTATTTCAAGCACTAAGAAATGACAGTAAATGTCAATATCAGACAGATTTCCTCATCCAGAATATTTTTTGTTTGTTTTGTTTTACTGCTCTGAAATTGCACTGGATGCCTTTACTGGAAGATAAAAAGATTTGGACTTCATTTTTGTTTCTTTCATCATTTTCAATCCATATCCATATGTTAGAGTGCAACATATGCATTTATCAGTAAAGGGATTTTGCCTCTTGATAACAATAATCTGAAAATGACTTTGCACTCTTTTTGCGTCTCCATTTTACTGACCAGTAATTTATTGGACGTTACAATAAGTGCGTTCACACCAGAGACATAAACCATATCTGGCAACCTTTCCAATATGGAGGACGATCCATCTATGTTGACAGCCTTTTGCAGATGAGTCCCAGTAGCCACCTATGATTTTATGTACATAATGCAGATTGGTGACCCCTGGACGTACATAGGCAGGACAAGCTGTTTTGTAGGCAAAATCTTTTTCTAAGTGGTTCAGGGTTTGCAATTTGACCTCACTGAGGAGTTTTTGGTGGATGACGAATCACTGTAAGCCAATCCGTCATAAACAAAAAGTAATCATTTTAATGGAAATATCTCTATATTCTGAATTGATGGATGACCGGCAGATTTGGAACATGAAGAACATAATTATCCATAAAATGTGTGTTTTTCAAAATTTCAGCCTTTTACTTTAGGCTTTTGAGCATTCATTGGCAAATGGCCATACATATGAAAAACTTACTATCCTACAAATTTTCTACTTTCTTTTTAGAAATTATGGACAATTTGTGATAATGTGTTCCAAGTATTCCATATTCAATTTTATCCATGCTCAGATTTTTGCATACATTTTCCAAGAAAATGAACTGAAAGAATTTGGCTGTGAATATATACCACTATTGGCCCATGAGAAGATTTAGATTTTTTAATGTGATTTAGATGTGTATGTTCATATTGTCTCATTCTGCTACACATGATTCATTCATGTACTACTTGCTGTAATACCACTTTTGGCTGAAAGGAGGCGTTCTTGTTGCCAGCTGCCTTTGCAGTTATTATGCAGTGACAACAACTGGTCACATATGACATATTCATACAAATCAGAAGCTGAATGCACACTTCCACATTTCCAAACAAACTGCTGAATGGACAAGAACTGTGTCCATCCATTCATAAGGGCTGACCAGGCAGTCTATCTATAGCCTGACCCTGCTGAATGAAAAATCACCCTTACCATAAAAATGCTGACTATTTGCCTCCCCCTATAGACCAGGCATCTATTTCTATCGTGCGGTGTTGAATTTCAATAAACTAGTAACCTTCGAACTTGACATTTTGTCCTAGAAGTGGAATTCAGGCTGTCAAAAGCAACTATAAACCCAAATCTGCTAAACAATGGAAAATAGATAAAAAATCTTTGTCATTTCCTGCATCAAAATATGAAATAGTTTGCAAAATGACAGCATTAGAAGCATGGTAAATGTGATGTTGTGTTCATACCAGCTTTCCTTAGATGGAATATACAATACTGACTCCTTCAGTACATGAAAAGACAATATCTTGGGTTCTTTAGTAGTGTTTACATTGCCATAGGACTTTCCCTGAAGAACAAATCACCCATTCAAATGGCTAAGTCCACAAAGGGAGCTGACCTAATTTGGAAGTCATCAGAGAAAAATGATAATCTCTTAGGCTCAATTTATACACAAGTTTTCCCGACGTTGCCAATATCTGCCGCTGTCGGGACGGCAATGTCGGGGCGGCTCTACACACATCGTGATCAGGAAGTGTGGCAGAACACCCGTAGCGCTTGGATTACGTAACCCAACTCACTTAACCTTTCCTGAAGTTCAGCGTTCCTGACCGTCCATAACTTGCTGCTGTATGAGTTTTTCTTTCCCTAAATCTTTGTTGGCAATTTAGGACATATAAAGACGCACGAATAGCTAAAGACAGCATCTACAGTAGCCAGTACATGTATTCTACCCGTAACTTGATTGATCGCGGCCCACAATAGGCCGCAACATGGACTGACGTAAATTCATCGACACTACCACAGAATGTTGCCATTGTATATCCGAAAATAGGATCTGAACAGAGCGCCAAACAACAAATATGGCGAGTCTTCCGGCCGAAATACGGAAATTTACGTTGTAACCCCTGGCCTAGATTTTTGGCCGACGTTGCGAGCCCGACGGGTTGGCTTTATACGCGTGCTAAAGCCGTCGGGGACTCCCGCTGAGCTGTCGGGCGACTACTCCGGAGCCGTCGTGAGCTTTTCTCCCGCTGTCGGGGAAAAGACCATAAAATTCCTCTCTAGATGCTGAAAAAAGCTGCCGCCGCTGTCGGCAGTCCCGACATCTTCAGTCCCGCTGTCGCGAAAACCTGTGTATAAATTGAGCCTTACTCTAAGCCCTCTTCTAGGTATCTGTTCATGTACAGTCTTACCACTAATTATCAAATTTGAAACAAGATATTGCATGCATAAGTGCATTGAATCCATATCATGTTCTTACAACCTATCTTCCATGTCAAATGAAAGGCTAAGCAGGTTAAAAAGGGAAATACAATCAGGCCACACCAATTTAATTTGTTGGTTCTCGGATTTTTTTTTGAAAAAATATGAAGCGACCGGGCGAAAAAAAAATAAAAATAAAAACAGGCCTAGGCATCCTCTGATAGCCCCAAAAGCTACGATAGCAGCCTTGACGTCCCCATTCCAAGCTGGTTTATAATTCAAACAATGAATTCTGAATTTTTGATCAAACCAGAGCATTGATACATGAAAAAACTATAAAACAAGGCAGACGAGGAGCTTTCTTCAACTGTTTTGGGCAAAATCGGAGCATTTTGCAGTTGATTCAAAGCCTGAATCCAATTTTATTTTTATTTGCAAATCGGAAAAAAATGAAGCGGCGAATCCGAGAACCAACAAATTAAATTGGTGTGGCCTCAAGTCTTGTTACTTGCTGTGAACAACTATTAAACACATGGGATATTCCAGTTCTTACATTCTTTTTCATACAGACTTGGTAGACTTTTCAAACAGATTCGTATACATGTATACATATATACATTAGTTAGTGTGTTATGCCGAAGGGCAGTTATACCAGCTATACAGATACAGATATACGTGTAGGAAGATAGTAAGTGGAATTAGAGGAGACTAAAAACTTCTTGATCACAATTCAAGATTAGAGTCTAAGATTTTGTTACATCTAAGACAAGGGCCTCTAAGGAGCACCGACTTCTATCCATCCTCAAGACATGTAGTATACTCAGACACTATACAGTACATCCATATGGCGATGACATATGGCTGTATGGTTTATTGACATAAGTCTTTCCTCTCACAAATGTTACATCTAACACTTACAAGGGTCATGACCCTGAGAGGAAGAGGAGCCAGGGCAAAATATGTTCTGTAAATATCTGGAAGTCAGATTTTCTCTTTTCTTAGCAAATCTTTCTGCTAAGATGGCCAACGCAGTACCTTATAATAGACTACCATTGACTATATAGTAATACAGATAGTGATATGGCATATTACAAGCAAAAAAATAATCATGGGTGATATAAGACCTATTTTTGTCAGTAAAAGCTTTGTTTGTTTCAGAACCTATTCATTCCTAATGCTCTGTCTACCAGAAAAATCAAATATTTGCTGTCTAAAACCTACTTAAAGGACTACCTAGTCATTGATGTGGTTAGAGATTAAGGAAATAAAGGGAATCGTAACTAAGTTTGACTGAAAATACACCTCGAGTTTCGTACTATTTTAGTATTTATTATAAAAACATATCTCATTAGAATTACCAGATAGGTCAACTGTTTGTTACAGATACATTTCAAAATAGGCTTCTCTGGTGTTTTTACCCCCAACATTCTTCTCAAAAATGAAAGGCTTTGGGACTATAGTATCAGTATCATCTTCTTCCATTATAGATAATACATAGATATTATCCTGACCAGACACGTTATTAAGATTACAGGTAACAGACAGGTGCGCCAGGGTGGTCACACCTGTGGAGGTAGGTGTTGTCCTGAAGGTTCTGTCCTCACATACCAGGTGACTAAGTCACCTGAACAGTCGCCACGACTCAGGTATGTCGGATATACAGGTGGGGCTATGCAATAATCTCCAAGCAGATACTACGGTGGCAAGGCTGTAACCATCGACCATTGGCCAAAGGAGTGACCGTTAGCCACCAAAGCCTGCTTTGGCCAATGGTTACAGCCTTGCCACCGTAGGATCTGCTTGGAGATAGCACACCAGCCAACCAGGGTCACAGGAGCAGTGTCTACTGGAAATCTTGGAATGTTCGCATCAGTTTTATTTCCGCGTTTTCTTTGTTGACCTCTCCAAAATTTGTGACACTGCGAATATGTGTTTCCAACGTACTACCAAATTGTTTTTCAACCGCAAACTTAAAATACCACAAAAACCTTCTTTCCCCTTCTACCGTGAAATTTAAGTCCCCGCTAAAGAAAATGAATCTACAGTATCCTTGGCTAGACTCCAAGCAGATAGAATGTTAGTGTATAGGTTCAGCTCTTATGGGGGTTTATACACTCTTCAGTTTGGTGTATTTCTTTACTGGCTGCATGGAACAGTATTGCACTTATATTGACAATAAGCCCTGGAAAAATACCAAAGTACAAGAGACAAAATATACATGACAAATAATGTAACCACACACATGTATCTGCTTAGAGACTACCATTGGCACCATCCATGGTACATAAAGTATGTAGAAAGTACAGCAGAAATGGCTAACTGAATGTATAACCAGATTACACTGTGCCATTCTGTTCTTAATTGGATTCGCAGAGCCCATAGCTATGGTTCACTAGAACTAAAGAAGGTTGCACTGTGGCAGAGTTTGGTGGTCCTGTGCCAAGTTTTACAGGCGCTGAAACACACAGACACCTTCTTGAAATTCCACTGTTAACTGTCAAATGTTTGAAATCTTTTGACAGACAACAACAGTCAAGCTGTATTAAAAGTATTTCTGGCAAATGGCATCTACAGTATTTCTTTGTAGCTAAAAATGCTTGAAACAAAATATTCAGGATTCGGCATAAATTGTATGTTGAATTGAAAAATCAATCAGTACAGAATATGGGATGCTGAATCTTTTGGGAGGTAGTAACAAGGATATAAATTTTCAGACCTGGCAATTGGATTTTGTTGTATGGTCCTCTGGGCAAAATAAAGGTCTCTTTGTAACAGTGGTAGTTGCAATAGGTTATGTTAATGCTAAGTTTCAAATGTAAGAGTTACCGGGGGTAGTACTTGTTTTTCCCTTTCTTTAACTTTCATCAAATCAAGTGGTCCTCAGAATTGCTTTGTCAATTGTAAATAAAGACTTCAATACACAGCGTATGAAATACTACGTTGCCCAGTTGCACCGTGCAACCATATTTTGCTTGGTGCAACCTATTTCTACACACCCAGGTAGCTCAGTCCACTACCTAAATTTTGTGGTAAGGATGCCCCTTTCTTCCAACTGTTTATTGAGAAGTTCCCATGGAAGAGCTCATCACTTCAGGTAAGGGGGAACAACTCTGTGTTAGAAATGTATAAATGCACATTGCATTCTAACAAAGTTAATCATAATGTAGAAGAGTTTAAATTTGGGGCAACCTGGAATTTTGATGGGCAACCAAGCTTTCATCCTAGGTTGCCACTGGGCAACCTGGCTCAAAAAAGTATTTCGTACACTGACAGTGATACAGAGCTGCTCCAATCGGGAAAGCGGTTAGAAACGAAGTGTTCCATTGAACGGTGTTTGTTACGGCCTACATTTCCACAAAGGTGCTGAAAAGGGTCCCTTTAGGCCTAAACATAAACAAGACTTCAAGACTCAAATTTCTTCAAAAGACCACCTTGTTAGATCTACTGCGACGTCTGCAATCGTTCGCTCATTCTGCATTTCCTGACAAAAATAAAACTGGGATCACCCGTGACGCAACCAGCAAGTACAGGAAGGAAATAACATGTATCGTATTGCAAATTACGTAAATGGTAGAAACAGATAGCCCACTGTTTTAGCTCCAAACTAATACAAAATAGATTTGACATTGTTAAAATTGCTGTCCACCCACGTGGACTATTAACAGACACAGCCCAGCTTGCACAATAGAAACCAGATAAATTTTAAATTCTAGAAATGCGTAATCATAGACAGCCAAATCCTACCTTTTGTTATCTGTTTTCACATGTGTGTAACTCTGTCCCACCCACCATTTTCTACTTTGTTGATCTTGAAGCCATTTGTCAATAGGTAACCTTAGACGCCTGTTAGATCTAGTTTACATGACAATTAGCTGTCTCTGGAAATAATACTTTAATGGACCTTGGCATCATTGCAACGTTATCACCATAAATATCGCCTTCTAATGGATAATTTAATAACTACCTGTGCAAATAAGTAGTTATGCGTTATGCCAAAGATATTGTGCTGATTTGAAAAAAAAACCCTCAGGTTCTGAATCAATTTCAAAATGCTCATATTTTGGCCCAAACAGTTGTTACAATTTTTCCATCTATCAATGCAGCTGTTTGATTCAAAGTTTAAAATTCATTGTCTAAATTTCAAACCAGTCTGGTATGTTGACTTCATAACTCCTATCCTAGCATTTGGGGCTACCATAGGATGCCTAAGCCTTCGGAAAATTGGCATGAAATCTGGTATTGAACTAGAATTTAAACTACTGCCAGGTTTAACCTATATGATGTTATAGCATGCAAACACAATTTTATGACCTTAATCTATTATGTACCAAAATCTGAATGAGGATAGAATCCATAGCCTATCGCTCCATTGACCAATACTGTACATGGCCCCTGGGTAAATTCAAACCACAATGCAGGCCTGCAAATGAATTCAAAGCAACTGTACTTCCTCTGATGACAAATGTGGTGCATGTACTTTGACACTGCCCTGTACAGGGGCTGCAAATCACATTTACAGTAATGCGATAAAAGAATTCCTGCACGCAATCCAAACCTTGTAATTCACAGCCAAATGCAATAAATGTCTGATTGCCCAATGTACAGTGCATTCAAAACAACATTTTCAAAAATGGACTATCCTTAATCAGGGCTCAAAATACCACCTGGATATGCAGGTTAGTGCAGGTAAAACTGGAGCTGTGCAGATATTTGTGATGTCTACCTGCACCTAACCTGTACTGGTCCATGTACTGGATTTATATATACATGTAGGTGTATGTGGATTTTTATTTGCTGCATTGACTGTTACCTGTGAAGTATAAAAGAAATAATGGCAATGGTTTCTGAACAGTTTTTAGTATGATCCATATTTCCTAGATTCTGAGTGGTGCAGGTAAAATTTGTCTGGTGCAGGTAATTTTCAATGTTACCTGCACCAGTGCAGATATGCAGAAAGCACTATCTCAAGCCCTGTTCATTGAGCCGATGTCTCGTATATTCAATGCATTCTGACAGCATTCATATCATATTTCTGTTACAGTTTATTACATTGCTAAATACATTTATTCTGACATGATACTATATGAATTTATGTCCTGTTGCATCATAATCTTTGTCTTCTTTAGAAAATAGGAGGGGCACATATTGATTTTTTTCCGTTTGAGGATAAAAACATTTCTCAGGTAATTCTTTCAGTTCAAGGTTACAACAATACCTCAAGGAACACATGATATGAATAGTAACCATTGCACAAAACATTATTCATCCACTGTTTAAGTTAACGTCAAAAATGTCCAGTCAGGATTTATTGTAGCATCTTCAAGATTGCCTAAGTAGGGCTCGCACTACTTTTTTCTGCATACCGACAGAGAGGATGAGGTCTATTGCTGTAACTTAAACAATGCTGAATATATCCTAAATGTCAAACATTCAGTCACATTACTGGTAGGTACTGATATCATTTAGATAGTCCGTGCTTGCCGTGAAACCTAAATATCTTTTAATGCTGTACATGTACAATATTGAACATGAATAGCAGATTGTACCAACAGAGACTCCGATCAGGATCTCTACCGGTAGAGACTCCAATCGGAGTTTCTGTTGACAGAGGCTGGGATCGGGATCTCTACCAGTAGAATCGCCAATTCTACCAGATCAGAGTCTCTACCTTTTCGGGAGCCTACTAGAAGGATACCTGTAGCCTAAGCTATGCAACGTATCTTAATCATTATCAACAACATCTGTGGAGGAGGGGAGTAGACATGTGTTTTAGTCTACCTACAGTGGGAGGCCAGGTCTGTACTACCAACATACCTCGGTAAATCTACACTACAGACAAAACTTATCGTTGGCAACATCCTTCATCTAATTTACAACATACGCTGGGAAAGCCTCTTAAGGACTTACATTGCTATATAAGTCCTAAATGGTTTATCCTGTGTCTGATTCACTTTAGGCAAGTATAGGAGGCTACAGTGTTTTACATCTCTTTATTCTATCCAAAAAATAATAAAAATATTCTGGACGAGGAAATCTGTCTGATTGACATTTACATGTACTACCATTTCTTAGCACATTTTCGTCACCATTTCATACTTGAAGCATTTGAAATAGCCAAAAAACAGTATGCAATGGGATGGGGTTGATTCAACTTGCTACATTAAAAGAATGACCAGAAAATTGACTTCTAGTCTATTTTTGTCTTCTAGTCTAAATCTAGTTTTGCCGCTCTGAAATTGCATTTCATGCCTTGAACACAATACTTTCCTGACTCAGTATAATTTCAGAAATAAGAATTTAGTTTCTGAATGTTGTAATCCACATTAAATGGGATCTTTAGATATAAAATTGACTAAAACTGTACAAATGGTAGAACAATGTTCCACATCAATGGCACTGTCCTAAATCCAACCATACCATACAGAAGCCTGGGGCATACTCAACATTAGTGAGAATGTTTACAAACATAGTGGATCTAATTAGTTCCAGTCTCAAAATTCAGCCAAGGTCTGACATGGGAGATTTTATTCCACTTACTGCTCAAGCCTCAAATTTATTTTAGTAGGATCTTTCAGAAATCATACACTAAGTATGAGGCCAAGATAGAGGGATTTCACAGTATTCTTTTGTATCATACATGCATGTAATATATACTGTAGCTTTATAGAAAGTAATTTCCTCTTTTATTTAGGAGTATTCTTTGTACCACCTTTGGATATTGGGATTCTATTATACACAACCAGTGATTGTCTCACCTTGCTTATGTTTTGATGTCTATCAGACACCTTCCTCAGAGTTTCTGACTGGAGTACTGCTTCTTACGGTAATACTGCTATATGTAGCTGATGTAGATAGTACTACATATAGCATCAAGAAGCAGTACTCCAGTCATCAGCTCTAACTAGTTTAAGGAAGGTGTCTGATAGACATCAAAATGACATATAAGACATTGAAAGATTAACTTAAGCCTAAGTTATAACATAGCGTGACCTGCTACCAATTCACTATAAATGCCATCCTGCAGTATAATGATGCTTACAAGTTACATCAGTTAGAGATGTCAAATTCAGATGGAAGATGAACAGGTGCAGCCAATATCACAGTCCACTTACACAGATCATGTCATATTTTCATTTCAATGTACAAAATTTTAAACATAAGTCATAACCACAAATATTCACAGTTAGTAACGACTCATGATAATACAAAGGTATTATCTTATGGTTAAATACTTAAAGGCGTCCAATGCAATTTCAGGGTGGCAATACAAAAAATATTCTGGATGAGGAAATCTGTCTGATATTGACATTTACCACCATTTCTTAGAACATTTTCATCATCAATTCATACTTGACGCATTTAAAATAGCCCCAAAACAAGCTACGTGAGGAGTCAATTTATTTTTTGGTACCACCAATAAATACCTGGAACCAGCCTACAATACGAAACAAGCAACAATTTTCCGTCAGCAACATTGCATTTTTGCCTCACAAATATCAGTACACTATTGGATAGGGTTGATTCAACTTACTACATTAAAAAAGATAACCAGAAAATAGACTTTGAAAATCCAGTTTTACTGCCCTGAAATTGCTTTAGTTGCCTTTAAAAGTGATGTGTACATAAGCTATGTGTAATGTCCAACACAGGAGGGAGCCATCCATTTAAGCTGGCTGGCTAGAGGGGGCCAGTTGTGCTGTAACCTTAGCCCTCGTCCACTTAAACTATGGCAGGTCAGATCAGGCCCACAGATTAAGTCCACAGGTTCTCCATATAACACCTGACCTTCTGGTTCATACTTGGCAATTATGTACATGTGGAGAACTCCAGTCAGATGTGACGGACTTGACCTCTGACCAGGTCAGGCGGGCGTTTGTCACCACTCTGGTCGCACCCCTACTGGCCTGCTGTCATGAACTTCAGTACTGCCAAGGTCTGTTAGCTGACCTATAACTGGATAACTAGAAGGATTCTGAGACATTCTAAGGTTTTAGCATAAAGACACTGATGTAACAAACAAACTAGTGACTTTGGATCCAAGAGTTTTTAAGATTTGTCACCCAAGCAAGACTGGGTAAAAGTCTGCTTCAAGAACTTGAAGAAAGCTTCATTTTACCTTCTTAAGATTCTTTGTCATTAACTAGTATAATGCATTGTTAAATGAGCATGCTCAATTTGAATAGTCTATACCAAGTACATGTATATAAATATCCACACATTTCTCCTCTTATTGTAAAATCTAGATACATTTTCTATTCTTTTCAAGAGGGAAGCAATACCAAAAAGATAAATGATATTTCGAATAACACTTTACATTAACAGTGATAACTCCTAGCAGGTGTAGCAGGCGTTCATCTGATCACAGCTGTTCATTGACAGGTCACACCCACAACATGGGGGAGGGCCACACTTCACACCTCACAGTAATTATTAAACTATAATTGATAATACAGTGGGTGTAAAATTGTGTATCAGTTCCATGTAACACCTTTTGACTGTAATAGACTGGCCCAGCACTAGGCTAGGACAACTGGAGTCTTGCTGGGGTTCACATTTCTAGACTGTATCTGGGGGAGGAAATCACTACCTTATGCAGCATGTTACTGTGTATACACTGCAACTGCAGGGTGGTAGTTTCAACCCACACTGGCCACAGGGTCAGATCATCAGAACATGGGCGTCATAGGGGCCCAGTCCAAAAGTGTTCCTCCTAATGTGTTTACCATTAAAGGCATCCAGTGCAATTTCAGGGCAGCAAAACTGGATTTTCAAAGTCAATTTTTCTGGTCATTCTTTTAATGTAATAACTTAAAAGTTGCATCAACCCAAATGTAGCAAGTTAGAATAGGATCAACCAAAATGCATTGTCACTTTCGGAAAACGGTTGCTTGTTTTGTATCATAGGCTGGTTCTAGCTATTCAATGGTGGTACCAAAAAAATAAAGGGACTCCTCATGCTTGTTTTGGGGCTATTTCAAACGCTTCAAGTATGAAATGATGACAAAAATGTGCTAAGAAATGGCAGTAAATGTCAATATCAGACAGATTTCCTCATCCAGAATATTTTTGTATTGCCGCCCTGAAAATGAAATTGCATTGGATGCCTTTAATTTCATAGTGTAATTTATGACCAATAGGAGTGATTCGGCTGTGATTACATGTTGTGGTACTATTCTACCAAGCATATATGGGTCACTTGTGATGATCAGAAGTCTGTTTATTCACCCCTCGGCGCACCAGTAAAACTGCATCCTGCCGTTTACAACTACTGAAGTGTGTGTACAGAGCTAGTCGTTCACAGTATGTTTCCTCAATACAAGTTGTAAGTCCCTACTTTGCAGCATGAATAAAGGTTGTAATTTTGTTGCAAATTAGAGAGATAACCACTTGACATGTCAGCTGGCCCTCTGGTGTTGTAGCTGGTCTTAGTTTGGCAGTCTCTCCTGGCTACGTGCCTCCCAGCAATCATAGAACAAATTAATCATGCTCTACTAACTATAAACCAAGAAGATCGAAGATGTGCGCAGAATATAACATAAATATTTTAGAAGGAAGGACATTCCAAGTCCTTTTGATTTTGTGTAACATTATTTGTATCAATGATTTTGAATTTACCATAACTCCTGCTATTTTATGCTAACATAAGCACATTATACAGTAAATAAACTAATACAACTATGGACGAAGTTAATAATTCATTAAAGTAAATATATTGAAAAAGACCTGAGCATGAAAAATAGTTCCTTGTTCCCCTGAAACTCTGCCAAACCTCATTTGCCAGGGGAGAATTCTCTGTAGGAAACTTTAGATTTATCGTGCAGACGTTAGTCTATTTGTAAATGCTTACTCAAGGCCATCCCCTGGCAAACATGTATATTTGTACGGTCATGGTCAAGTACACAAGCCGTACTGGGTGTTCTTCAATGTGTCTACCTCCAACATAAGTAAAAGTACTTTTGCAAATCAAGCATGGAATTCCAAAGTAGACATAAATCAAGTAAACATAAACTAAACAACAACACAGAGCAGTAGATTTAATTTCACCACCAAAAAAAGGTACATGTACATCAACTAAAGCATGAAAAGTCTTTACAGTAACGTAGCAAGATTTTCAAGAATGTTTTTCTTCAGCGGATGTTGACAATAGTCACGGTTTAATAATCAACTCTGTGTTAAACTATGGGGATACTCGCTGTAATCTTCATTCCATCAATTAAACATGTCAACAAGGACAGGTAGATTGTGCAATACTGGTCCTGCTTGTCAATAATGAAATATAGAATCTCCTGGCCCGTTCTATGGAGTGTATGCCTATGGTTATAGTTCACAGTTGGTGGTGACGGTGAACTAAAATATCTCTGTATTCTCAGGCTGCGTCACTGGCCTGGATGCTAGAGCGAGAGGTATGTAACCAAATATGCAGATCGGCGCTGGCTATTCTTAGTAGGACATTGGGAGGGGGGCAGTGGAAAAATCACGTACTATATATTCCTTCGATAGCGAGAGATAGAGATCTTGTCGTGGTGGTAATAATAGACCGGGTGAGATTTTCTAGGGACAAGGTTGTCATTTTGTTATCTTGAGTGGATCGGGGAGAAATTGCGGGTTAAAAACAGACATAATTTACACGAGCCACTTCCGCGGGTTTGACTCATCCCGGGCCACCGGCCAGTCGTGATGACATATCAGCTGTGCCGTTCGTTGATCAAACGGAATTTGAATTGTTCGGGCTTTTGGGTTTGGCTCTTTTTACCGTTGGAACCTACACATATCAACGATTTTTCTGCAAAGTACTGTAAAAAAAGTGCCAAACGTTCAAAAGTAAACGGCGACAAACATACATCAACACAGACGTCATCGGACGGGGTTGGTACTTGGGGAGGGGCAAACTGCCGGAAATATAATCAGATGTCGTCTGATCAGTAGGACAGAGACCATCTCGCCTGTAGGCATCAAAGGATGTCTTCGGATCGCCTAAGGGTCTGACTAATGTCAAAGTAAATATGATCACAAAGGGGAACGGGACAACTTCATACCAACCGACTTTTCCCACAGGGCAATCCATTGCAAAAACTTGAGACTCAGATTTCGAACATACCATGTTCGCAGGCAACACTATGTTACGTGATCTTCCTACTAACATACCTCTCGAGCGATGTTGTTCAGAGCTTGGTCTTCGGCAGAGTACATCCGAGTCGTGCTCCTCTTTCTTCCTGGTGTAGCCATGATTGTTGTTTCCTCGGTGTTACGGTGTTGGAATAGTCAGTCGCTTGATGCCTACTCCTTCAAAAATTAAACTGTGTTCCGCACACGAAAATCAACAACGTTCTCGAACGTTCCAAACAAAGCCTTCACAACCACTGTGCTGCAGACTTACACACAAGCTTCCTACGAGTATCCTCTTGGCTTTCGGGTATTTATAATGGAATTTGTCGTTCTTACAGCGCTGTACGGACCGAGAAACTAGCGGCTGGAGGGATATGTGAAGGTTTGTGGCAGCGCCGCCTCCATCTTGGGTGCAGGGCAAGTCGGGGACCCGGATGTTAGGGCACGGGTGCGCACAGCATCACGGGAAGGAAAGTAAAAGGATCGTCCCAACTGACCTGAGTCACAATGTAAAGTCTTGGCGCTTGTGACGTAATAAAGTCAATAGGGCTTTGTGTTGTGGTTTCGTTACATTTCTACAAGGAGGTTATAACCTTCTTGATTTCTATACTTCATAAACGACTATGTGTGTCGCGTTCGATGTCTTGTCTGTTTACCAGTCTTCTTGCTAGCTTTCTTTTAGCCTTTTGAAAATGAACAGCAGCAACATTGAAAGTCGTCACTTTCTAAAGCTAAGCTATTGGGATTGGGCTATCGGTGAGTAGCTTATAGCTATTTTGTGTTTTCTTTTTTTCTGGAAATTCTTATTTAACACTTGGAATGTTACTTGAAGATAGTGAACATTCAATTTCTGGCGCGACTTTCAGAACCAGAAAGAACTGTTTTTAAGTTAATGTGCAGAGCCGTTGGCCGTCAATAAGATATTTTTATTAGGCTGGGAATGTGTTCACCTGGCCGATCATTCACACGCACACAGTATGCCATTACCAGTAATGTAAGACTTATTTCTATTCACGGTGGACAACTATCCAAACCACAGTGTATCCAAAGTGTAGGACTCAAACGAGTCGCTAGATGCTGCTTCTGTCGAAGAGCCACATTTCCCTGTTTGACGGTTTTACGCTGAAGAATATAACGTTTGCTCATGGCAGGCCCATCTTCTAGCATAGACTTTTATAGGTAGGCAAAATCTTGCGGTAGACTGCGATTCAATGTTAAATAAAGCCACAATAATGAATCATTGGAACAGTTTAAGTCTCATTTTATAATTCTTTTTTTTCGTGAATCATGCATTATTTCAGTTTTTTTCGCCCCTCCCTTTATATTATTATATTCTATAAGCAGAGAATGCAGACTTTTCTCCGTCGTGATTTCTAGTATATCTCATCAACGCTTCGCCATATCCACACATTGTGCCCCCGCCATTTTTTCGGCATGCGCAGTGTACACTGCGTCACTCAAATGATAAGTGACAACATCCATTTTACAGTAAAATCCACTCACTTGTGTAGAACGTTAACGAATGGCTACGAGGCAGAGCAGTAACTCATGCTAGAAATGTTAGATAAGATTCATATGCAGATGTAACATGCAAAGTAGGTCATAGACACATCAACAACAGACAAGAAGTAGCATTTCCATTTTTTTTATTGATTCCATGTCCTGATTTTATGCCTTTTTATGGGAAAGTACACACATGTAATGTAGGCGAAGCATTCGATGCTATCTTTGGTGATCACACAGACGAATGTCTCTAGCTTACTGCAATCTGTACTGATAGGACTATTTATAACCCTTAACTATTTCTGCCTACGAGCAATTTCAGTCTATCAAGCAAAGACAATTTCGATGAGGCAAGAGTCTTTTTCCAAAATCTTTCCTACCTGCGATTTTTATCTTTCCAGAGTGTTCCGCACTGTCCAAGTAGAGCTGTTTTGACTCGTTTTTTTATCTTATAAAATGTGGCGATTTGAGTGACATGTCGAGCGTCTGTACATTTTGTCATTTCTGATGGAACATTGGAGAAAGACAGCGCAGGTGTTGGCAAGGATTGAAACTTGAATTTACTCAAATGTGTTATTCAAATGATGTTGGTTTCCACTAAAAAAGTGCAAAAAAATAAGAAATGAGGACTTGTCTGTAACCGATGTTCCGTTGTTCCAGAATGCAACCTGCGTTTAACCAAATATGAAAGGCAACACGACCACAGCCACTCTTCAATGTTTGCTAAGGCCACACCAATTTAATTTGTTGGTTCTCGGATTTTTTCAGAAAAAATATGAAGCGACAGGGCGAAAAAAAATAAATATAAAAACAGGCCTGGGCATCCTATTATAGCCCCAAATGCTAAAATTGGTGCCATGAAGTCAACACAAAAGACTGGGTTAAAATTTGAATAATGAATTTTGAACTTTTAATCAAACCAGTGCATTGGTAGATGTAATAACTGTAACAACTAGGAGTAACAGGTCTTTCTTGAACTGTTGGAAGCAAAATATGAGCATTTTTGAGTTGATTCAGAACCAGAATTTTTTTTTTTTTTTGCAAATCAGAAAAAAATGAAGAGGCGAATCCGAGAACCAACAAATTAAATTGGTGTGGCCTAAGTCGAAAAAAATAGGAAGGTAACGTTTGCAAAGCAATGTTTACCTTCACATGATCCAGCCTAACAAACTACTGCTCTATTTATTTTTACTCAAACACATTTATATACTACTATATGGTGACCAGCCCCTCCAACTCTGTCCTGCTACATAATGTAACCCAACACCACATGGTGTCTGCCACAGCACCAGTTACCATGGTGACAGGCGTCTGGTCCAGGTCATTGACCTTATGTGTTTGTAGAAGAAGAAGAAACACAGCAAAAACAATATGTTTTCCTTCTGCGAAGGTAAACATAAAAACTAAACAAATGACGTCAACATGCTTCATGTTGTTTGAATTATGTGGTTCTTGTCAGATTTTACGATTTTACGCCTCTGCCCGCGTATCTTTCCCCAACGCCCTATCTACTCGCACTAGTATAGCTGACATAGAAAACATTTAGTCTGCCATTCGTAGCCTTATCTTATACGCTTCAGCTCTTTCTAAGTTTGCTTTGTACAAAGTCGTCTGTGCTGCCCAGGGAATAGTAAGCACTACAATTCCTGGCTAGGTAGTCACACCACACGGTCACACTGAATGATGTTTAGGGCACAATTGCAGAAGGGGGCCCGGCCGGGTAGTTTAGGGGCTGGGAACGGCATTTCCCGGGTGCCTACCGGAACACCCCAGGACCCATACAGGGTAGCGCCACTGTAGGTTAGCTCTAAGGAATTTTTTGAAATGTAAACGGGGTCTTAATTATGACCACGACAGCCGGTGTCCTCCCGACTTCAGAGCCCGGCTACACCCCGTACGGGCACCGGTGTAATTGTGCCCTAAGCATAAAATGACAGCGGTCAGTACTAGTACTGGACTGAATAACAGCTTATAACTGTCAGCATCGCTGAAGTCGAAGGCAATGGATATTACATAATGAGGAACTTACGGTATCATTTACATGTAGTTCATGGTATTCCCTGGCGTTAAAATTATGATATGTATCATAAGGCAGTTTTTAAATCGGCTAGATAAGTACAACAGACTCAACATCTGTCAATCATAATGACTTACACTGAGGGGAATCGTACTATGATATACAATAATTATTACAAATGTTATTTCTGTTTCTATATGATATGATACATTTTGTAAATGTATGGACTATACACTAAGTACGACTTCATCTCTAGCTATTGCACTTTTGTTGTTTTTTTACATGTGGGTCGACACACAGCCGGATAGAAAGGTGATCATTGACAGTGCAGAAATATTGCGTTGGAATAGATTTCATGAAAAAATTACTTAAAAATGAGAGGGACAACTATTGGACAGCCTCAAATCCTCAAACTTTCATAGGATTTTGCAGAAGGTTATTGTCAGTGTCGTTCACACAAATTTTTATTACACAAAAATTAGTATTAAAGATGCATTTCATCCATAACTTTAGGCAAAACGGGCCATAGTGCCTGTGTGTGGAAAGAAAAACAGGCAAAACCACCCTGAACATTTATGATATGTTATTACTTCATTTACAAATATGTTATTATTGCATAGTTATGTTTTATATAATGCTTTTATAAATAGAAATTTTTACATGAAGCAAACTGCAAGTAGGTTTACACATGCATAACATATGCTGTACAGTCTGATAATGCTACACTGTTCTGGAAAATAAAGTGAACGTCATACGCTCGGAACCACAAGCTTAGAAAGCAGAATGATATGCTATCTATCAGTGCTGCAATTATCACTGCACGAAAAGTTGGATTTACCAATGGTAGTAAATGCCAGTAAAGCCGGGTGATGTTTACTTTGCAAACAGTACCAGACTTGACAATGGTAGTAAATAAAAGTCAAGTCCGGTAATTTCAGGCTTAACAATGGTAGTAAACGAAATTACCGGACTTGACTTTTATTTACTAGCATAGTCAAGTCCGGTACTGTTTACAAAATAAACATTACCCGACTTAACTGACATTTACTACCATTGGTAAATTCAACTTTTCGTGCAGTGTATGTACCACCAGGCACGACAGAGAAGGAGAATCAGCGAACGTGATTTAACCTTCTCCCTGCTGCCTAACCCAGTAACCAACACAAATGTGGTGCCAAATGGCTGCCTTAGGTGGCTGAAGGTTAAACAAGCTCAAGAATACTTGATTGTAGTAGGGTTATCACACTTATGTCGTTATAAGAAAGACTGCTGGAATTGCAGAACAGAAAGCTCGATGTAACGTCAAAGATTATAGAAGGGCTTCCAACCTCTACATCTTGTCCACAATTTCTAAGCTGAGCTTCAAGTTCGAAATTCTGGTTAGGTCACGTCTTCCTCAGTTAAACATTTAATATAATCAACAAAAGGAACTGTTCAACTGTTCTATTGTCCTTAACCCTATCTTGGCAGTTACCTATATTGTTTTTTGAATTGGCTGCACCATCTATCTATACATGACGTGGGCTCATCTTACAATAAAACGATTGAAACCTTTTTCTTAATAAAAAAAATCATTAACGTATCGTCAGTTTCATTTTCGTGATCCACGTACCGAAGTCTGCGATACCATTTTTTTAAAATCAGATGATCACTTGTACAAGCAGTGGATCTAATAATCTGATCAGGCGATTGTTCACTAGTACTTTATAGGTTTAGAAACCGCCAGCGACATTTTTGACCTGTGGTCATTAATCATTTTCTTGACTTTTAGATCTGAGATCGTTGTGACCGTCGTTCCGTGGCAGACCAGCCCCTCCAACTCTGTCCAGCAACTTGCTACTTCTTCAGAGAGATTTTGATATGGGCTGTATAGTAGACTACTGGTTGTGCTAATGATGAGTCAGGGCCATTTGTTGGTTGTCATGTCAGGCTAACTGGAAACCACCTCTCGTAGTAGGCCTGAGACACACCTTCAGTCACAATCATGTTGAAATCCTATGACAAGCTATGATGAAGTAATCGCCCGTTCTCCTTCCTTCTCTCCGGGGTCACGTGCAGTAATGAACTGTTCTCAGCTGCAAGTGTACCCAGTAGTGCCCAGAGACGAAACTGTCACCGGTAGAACAACTCGAAGTATTCGGGCCCACGGGTACTTAGAGTACGTAGAGTGCCGCTTGTCTGTCCGAGTTGATCCTGGCGCCCGGTTAATGACATCATAGCAATAGTATGGATATCCACATTCATATATATGGTGACCAGCCCCTCCAACTCTGCCCTGCAACTTGCTACTTCAAAGAGATTTTGACGTGGAGACATTCAAACAACCGTAGTTGTCCATGTGAAGTGCTGGTCTTCAGATTCACACTGTACATCTCCAGTAAATACTAGGTGATGGTTTCAGATATAACCTTACCACATACTAATTTTGTAGTAACGTCTGCGGTTGTTGGTCGTGGGTAATGTGGTCAAAATGTGATCGTATTTCAGCCAATCAAATTGTCGGTTAACTGGGAAAGGTCAGAGGCCATGGGTCAACGCCATGGCTACCAAAGTTCAACAGAGGGCGTCCCCTTGGGCAGTTCTCTACTAGCTTGTTCGTCCAGATTCACATATTCAATCCAACGGATGAGCAATGATTTCACATGCTAGTATTGTGCTTGACAGTCGAATAACAAAGGTCACTTGAGTCGATATAGATAACAGCGTGTTTATGGTTCATGCATAGAGGTGACAAGATGCTGCTACTCAGCTGGTAACTCTCGTAGAAGTACACGTTTAGTCAGCAACCCAGGCAACGACAGAAACATCCGTTTTCGGAACTACGTTGTGCAATCACAGAATGTGGAATGTTCACACCATCGTGTGGATGAGGAAAGAGGCCTCGTCCCCTGTCGTGCACTCATGGAGGAGATGGTTACTGATAAGCAGATCTAAGCAGATATGATGTTGACTACGTTCCTGAGCATATTCCCTCGGCATAGGCAGCAGTTTTGTTCTCTCTCGCGCAGTCAGCATGCCACATGTGACCTCTGCGCGAGATGACGCGATTTCCAAGAAAAAGAAGAGTCTACATTCACTGGGTTCAGGTCTGTAGTAGCTATCATATTGAGGTCTCCCATAGCTAGAAACGTATAAAGAAGAAAAGATGGAATTAAGTCATGTTGATGCTGACATCTGCAACATCTGCAAGTTTCTGGTGAAATCCTTCACATCTATTTCAGTTTTGCGCCGTCTCAAGAAATTTCCTTAAATGCTGATGAAAAAAGAAGTCCAGTTCCTTTTGGCAGGTTTAGTTTGGCGCTTAAAACAGATCTGCAGCCATGTTGATGACCTCTCGCCTCTGACCTCTACCAAGTTAACATTGATTATCACGAAAAGATGCAACAAAACCGCAGAAGGGTGTGGCAGAAGGACAAATGTATGGGTTCGGATACTGGTAGGGGTTGTGTCTTAGGTACTGCTGAAGCTAAAGGTATTGGAAGGACGAGGCTTGATGATTACGATGGTAGGGTGAGGACATAGGGGTTTGTCGGTATGTAGGTAGGGTCTCGGTCATGTAGATGAGGACTTAGGGACCAAAAAGGGGAATGGGGAAAGGCATAATAACAAAGCAGGGCTGTCTCCTCAAAATTCACAGCAACGTCATCAACGAAATGGAAAGAGTAAAACAAATACAAAAAAATCTACTGAAGTATGCAAGTTGTAAATGGACAGCATATGATAAAATATGATGATACATATTCTGAAAGTGATCGATAATCGCTCCTAGGATGCTGCTATAATAAAGACACTAACTGATGAAGTTATGACACCAAAGTGGAAGAGCATCACGTGTAGTAAGTCCTACAGATGACGCAGCTATTGCACAAATGGACAGTATCATTCAAAACGGTACTTCGAGGTAGTAATCCTACTTTAAATTGACCTCAGAGAATCCCATGATCGTCTGAAACTCATCTGATCGCCTTTGTTGTACAAAGGTTCACGTTGGTCCACCAAGATGCACGTCACTCTGACATGTATCCCTCCACTACAACTTACATAATGAAAAGAAAAGACACGAAAACGAGAATGTAATAAGCATGCACGCCAGAGGACAGGAGGTAGCCAACAATGCTGCCGGGAATCGCATTATTTTCTACAAGACAAGTTGACCCTCCTGGCCTGCTTGCTTTATTCATCATTGTCCATTGACCTTCAACAGTCATATTTGACTTTCAAATGTTTTTCAATCGTATGAAAGCTGGCCATATTTAATAGAAAAGTAAAGCTTTGTCAATCGATTTACACATAAGGTAATAAAATTGCAAATATCATATCTATCTATGAGTACCAAGAGTTTTTTGAGACATACAATTATTGTTCATTACATTTCGCTGGAGTATATAAATAGGGTAAATGAAGCAAGTATTCACAAAGAATATACGTAACTGTGCGATCATATAGGACGTCGACCGTATTCATCGACGTGTTTACCTTAGTTAATAGCAATTGTTCATGTTGTATAAAATCAATTATTGGAGCTATCGAACAATTTTACAATGTACATCGTAATGGATCGTCTGATATGTGTCTTAAGCCAACTCACAGATTCGATGCCAATAATGTCATTTTTTAACTGCAGAAACTAGCGATATGTTCTTACTGATACATATTTCCATACACTACTGTCTTGGATCTCTAGATGCTTCCCGGCCCTTTTACTGCTACAGTCTTAAATGGGTCATGTCTTTCTTAAATCGCTACTCGCCAGCTACTTGCACTGTAGTCGTACAATATCATAGATACCGTGCATATATCATACAGACTGGGTAAATTGCACTTGAATACGCAGGCAGTCAGTTCACGAATGCCTTTATAGAACCCTTATTAATGTGTACTCAGCTGTCTGTGTCCATCGTATTGATATGAATATTGTTTTTCTTGTATGCATTCCTGGCGCAGAATATACAAGCCTGTTGCATGTCCGTGCCCTCCGTCTGGTTCCATCGCTGTTAAGTTTGTTCCTTTATCAGCTTGATATTCTCATTTAAAGGCATCCAATGCAATTTCAAGGAGGCAAAACTGGATCTGCGAAGTCAATTTTCTGGTCATTCTTTTAACGTAGTAAGTTGAATCAACCCTATCACATAGTATACTGATATCTGTGAGACAAAAATGCGATGTCGCTGACAGAAAACGGTTGCTTATTTTGAATTGCAGGCTGATTGTAGCTATTTAGATTATTGATGGTACCAAAAAAATAATGGTACTTCTCACCTGGCTTGTTTTGGGACTATTTCAACTGCTTCAACTTAAAAAGTATGAAATGATGACGAAAATGTGCTAAGAAATGGCAGTAGATTTCCTCATCCAGAATATGTTTTGTTTTGCCGCCATGAAATTGCATTGGCTAATGACACTAGAAAGATATGCTATCACTAGTAATTGTACGGGATAGGAATTGCCGACAGCAAAAAAACATATTTTGACCTAAAATGAAGGCAAGAAACTAAAGAAGGACGGATTCGGCACGGACTCACAACGTAAAGGCCGGTGCACATTTCCACAGGCTCATCTGATCTGGAGTCTAGAGCATAAACAGCCGTGTGTTTACCATGCATACACGGGAATCTGTCAGTATTGAAGCCGTGCTGATATACAGAATTGAGCCTGTTAGTGTCGATCTGAGACGGTTTACCGTTAGGTCATGCACCACTGTATAGTACACCGACCTAGTACGGAAGATACATGTTACTCCCAGGTTGCTCTCTGTCTGTGACAGACATGACCAATTTTAAAGCATTGTCCTTCGAATATCAATGCTTGTCGTGCTATTCGAGTCTTGCGTTCGCCACAAAGTCTCGCAATTTCTCAGTATTTCTCACGATACCCGTGTGTTCAGCACTTACCGTAGCCATCTTGGGTATCGATATCAAAAAACAGCCGAAACTACTTATGTATGCAATCTATTCTTATTCATTCTCATGTATCAATTGGCCTTCTCTGTCAATAGTAAAGTGACAGTGCCATACTGACGCACACAGACGATAGCACACTGTCTGGGTGCCGTGCGAGGCTCACTGTTCTACCACTGTTCACACGAAAGCGAAAAACAGTAGAAACAGTAGAAAATGTCAGCAGTGGCTACAGACGTGCCACACTTCACAATGCCCTCCCCACATTAAACTGGGCTGTTTCGGGCATGTTGTATAGTATACCATACACGGGTCCTCCTGAAATACCATAACCATCAGTTCATAATTCATAATTATAGAAACCATTTCAAGTCCTTGTGAAAAACGAGTTTGTTCACGATTGACCGTGAGTTACCCTCCTTACCATTTTCCTCCAAGTCCCTTGTGATGACAGACACCTGTCATTCAGAAATATTACGCAAGGCGGGGCTGTGATCCACAGTTGGTCTCTGCTCCATAGGTCGCGCCCTCGTCCTAGCTCCCCATCCTTTGTTTCAGTTAAAGCGTTTACCTAGCGAACGGGTTCGGTTTTTCTTTTGGCCTGACTTTGAAGCCACTTTGTGCACTAGAGGAAAGAGAGGAGTCGGATTTGCGCACCTTTAAGGTCTGAGGCCTACGTATTGGTTCCGGGCTGGCCGACATTTTCACCTTGTGCTTGGGGCTGTCCGACCTGTGGAAAAACGGCCGGCCGTCATTGGAACATGGCAATGAAATAGTTGGATTTCATTAAAGCTGCATTATGTAACATTATCACGATACAAAAAGTAACTTTTCAGGTCATTTCTTTACAGAGTAAGTTGAATCAACCCTATACTCCATTGCAAATAAGTGCCATTGAAGAAGTGGAGGTGCCAACATATGACGCCTTATGAGTGTGTTTAAAAGCTGGAAACACAGCTGTCAGCCATGTATGTTTACATTCTGGTATTTTGTGGTGGTGCCACAAACTGAGTGTGCCTCGTGTGATCTGTTTTAGCACCAACCATAGATATGTCAGAAATGCGAGATAATTGCACAAATATGCCGAAAAGTGGCAGTAAATTACACAAAGATTTTTTTCAATGAAAATATTTCAATTTTTGGTGCAAAACTGTTACATGATGCCCCTTTAAGACAAGTTTTCATATTACCTCAGAAATAAGGGGGTGAATGCAAGTATACCAGAAAGTTGATCTTAAACAGGGACAAGATCAAGAGCTAAAGTACTGTGTGTCTATAAATGAAATAAGTACATTGTCGATTTAATGTAAATGAAAACTTTTAGAGATAAACTAAATGCATGGTGTAATTGCTAACAGCATAGAATCTTTTAAATGCCAACAAGACATTCAAATTGTGTAATCTAAAGATTGAATACTCACCTAACAAACCTAGGCGGAGGGGGGCCGTCGTGCTTGTTGTAGTTTACATCCTCTATCCACTTCGCCACGAAGTTGCGCTTGTCCCCTTTCCTAGTCGAGTGTGGCGAGTGCCCCGTCGCATTGTGCTCTGCTGCATTGACATGCGTTTCGTGGGACGGTGGTGGTGGGGGTCCCCGCCTAACTTTGTTTTCGTGCCTAGTCACGGTGTTAAAATTAACGTAAGAAATAACAAGGGGCCAACATTACTACGGGCAGGAGGGCCAGGTAGGCGCTTATTCGTACGTGACTGCAGCGGATGGATACCCAACGAAATAGGGCTACACGTTTGTTTCCTTTGAACACCATCAGAAGAGATTTCAAACCAAACGGTTTAAACCCGAAGATACTGCTGAACACAGTACATCATATAGACATACTCCAGCTCACAGAGAAACTGTGTTATTGCTATTGTATACTCATTAACGTCGCAAATAATTTCTAACCCTTGTTTACCTCACAGGGATTAAGAGCTCAATTGTTTGTACAAACTTCAGCAAGCATTGCAATAAACAAGTTTGTTGCCTTGCATGTAATTGTTATTGTGCAAATTTGTCAAATACAATTTTTACCATGATGATTTTGGTACACAGAGATATAAAAGACTATACATCTCCTAGTTGAGATGGTGTTACGAGTTTTGTTTTTTTCTAAGCAGGTATTTCTTTTTTTCAATTATAATGTCAACAAGGAGATTTTGGATATCCTTGCTTTGGTCTATATCTGAAATCTGGCGTCGACTGATTCACTACGTTTATCGACGATTCACAATATTTGATTTTGTCGCATTATGGTCTTAGGAGCGTCAATTACGACACAGTCATCATTTTTATGTACAAAAGCTCTCAAGTTTTATTCATATTCATGTCGTTATCGATATCCTTAGGCGGCGTTTAGTTCGGAAACTACTGCACTTCGATTCTTCATAGACAGAGCGTTTATTAAGTTGTGAGCAAGATGATCTGGGTTAAGTCATAGAAGGTACGATACAAGTTGTGTTGCCTAAAAGAGCAACAAGTAAATGTAACAAAAATCTGGTTTATTCCTCCTCCTTTCCCTCTTCTCTGTGTATCATGCATCGTGCAATAGACAGGAGTAGGTGAGTTATTTCAGTCTCCAAAGTTTCCGTTTTACACCTGCGCAGAGTTGCTTACGAAGCGTCCTAGGAAGACAAAGTTGTCCAATGAGCATGAAGCCTTTTGTTTTTACTGCTGCTCGAATTTGCTGTATTCGTCCATGTACAAGGCCTTGAGAAAGATGATAAGATATGGCTGACCAATGTCTCGAATAATACCATCGTGCCATATATGTTTACATTCTTCTACTAACCGTTATCTATCATGCATGCATCAAAGCGTGTCATTTTTCCTTTGCTTTGCTTGGCTAGAATGTTATTGTGGAGTGGACATGTTCTTGCATTAAGATGTACGTAAGGTCCGTTCGAAGTTCTATGGATGCATAGGGAATTTGACTGCACCATCTTCTCGATGACTTCGCATTGTCCGTACAAAAGTGGCTGAAAAGAAGATCCCTGGTCTTGATTATCGTTGCATTGTCAGGATTATACTTTGTACAACGCTTCAGTATAGGTCCAATTTGCTAGTTAATGCTACATTTGTTCTCTCTGTTCTCACTGTCTCGCAGTTTGCCTGCTCTTGTCTTGTCTGGTTATACATGATGTGAAAAGAGGCAGTCTTTGCTCTGACCCCTTCCACGGTACCATATAAGGAATTTGAACTTAGATAACGGTTACGCCCTTTGAACTACTCTCGTTGAACTAGAAGCCACAGCAGGAGGTGAGGTCAGAGGTCAGGTTCGTTGTGTCCTGATTGGTCAAATCGTGCTCCATCATATCGTTAGGTCCTTTAAAGGTCTCATACGGCGAGAATACCATAAAAATTGTAACCCATTCATCTGGTTCGAGGACACGGTTCGGGTTGCGTTTTCTGACGTAGTAAGGCAATGATGAGATCAATGAAGGCAAAAAGAAACGTCACATTTCACCTTTGGGAGCCCCTCTTAATATAAGCCTAGGTAAAACTTTCGCGTCATGATGCACAGATTCCCTTGGAATCGACGGCCAGTCAGTCTCCAGGTCGTTGGGTGAAACTGGACCCAGCAAATGGCCCAACAACGCCGAAGACATAGCTCCCCCATTCACAGCCTCCGTTCGTTTCCGCGCTAGTCTTGAGAGGCAAGGTAGAAGGCAGGACACACAAACCTTTCCGTCATTGTCTGATGCTCTCAAAACCCTATTTGTTACCGGCATAATGTCAGCAGTACGGAATCCTCTCCATCATGACAGTCCACCACCATCCTGTCCCCTATAGATAAACAGAGTCACGGAGTATAACTGATGGTGATGACAACAATGTATCACAGAACAAAAGGGCGACAATATTCCCTCATTATCCAGAACGTTATCAAGCTATTAGTCATCATATATGCTGCATTGCATCTGACAAGAACGTTACAGAATGGCGTAGCTGGCGTATGTTTACCTAGTAAGGTATTGGACAAGTCTTTGTCGTAAATGGTCTTTTTTCATGGGTGCAAGTCGGGGTATGTCATCGGAAGGACGCACTTTAGGGAGAGGAAGCAGGAAGCTTATAATCAAGTGACAGGTCCTACCTGGGAGTAAGGAGGGACCGAGATGATGAGGAAGTGCAAAGACTTGAAAATTGTAGAGATCAGCAGGTATAGGGGACAGCTAAAACGAGGGAGGGCAGATGAGCACTGCTGACGGGTGGAGGAGATTGGATGTATGAACGGGAGGTGTCCTGTTGTCACGTGACGGAATTTTCTTTCTCTATTTTCATTGGATGTATGAACGGGAGGTGTCCTGTTGTCACGTGACGGAATTTTCTTTCTCTATTTTCATTGGCTGTATGAACGGGAGGTGTCCTGTTGTCACGTGACGGAATTTTCTTTCTCTATTTTCATTGGATGTATGAACGGAAGGTGTCCTGTTGTCACGTGACGGAATTTTCTTTCTCTATTTTCATTGGCTGTATGAACGGGAGGTGTCCTGTTGTCACGTGACGGAATTTTCCTTCTCTATTTTCATTGGCTGTATGAACGGGAGGTGTCCTGTTGTCACGTGACGGAATTTTCTTTCTCTATTTTCATTGGATGTATGAACGGAAGGTGTCCTGTTGTCACGTGACGGAATTTTCTTTCTCTATTTTCATTGGCTGTATGAACGGGAGGTGTCCTGTTGTCACGTGACGGAATTTTCTTTCTCTATTTACACACGACAGAATGCAAGAAGATCTCTCGTATCAACGCACAGGGAAAGATCCAACTATACACAAGGTGAACACGAAGAGGAAAGGACGAACGGAAAAATAACAGATATTTCCCATGATAAGTACTGGGACGGTAAAGCTCGTCGTTTGCTTTAAACACAAGGAAGACTCATGAAAATTACGAGCGATGGAAGCTGTTGTTGATCGCGATTTTATTTTTGAAAGACCCCACCGTCCTGCCTTAGCTTCAGGGTTTGTTCTACGAGAGGCACCGCGGATACTGCCGCATTTGTATGGGTTATGGTTATTTCATAACCACATGAAATATTGTCTGACAGCGATATAATCATATAATTCGCGCATAACTTCTCTTCAAACTCCTAGGACTCATACTTGAAGGTTTGTAACAATAGTATGGGAGAACCTGGGTCTAAATGAGTACAAACCATACAACCGACATGTTGCCATCGGTAAGTTATTGTTTGAAGTACTTTAGAAGTTACATTTGTGGTAGTGGTCTTTTTGCCTTGATTTCCTTGAACGTTTGAAGTCCATTTGTCTGGAAAACTAAACGTGTTTGCCAATATTTAGGGTTATTTTGGCCTTCCCGTTCTTTCTTTTGAAACTGAGCTCACAAGAATTACTGTAGTCGTGGTCGAAATTATTTGCGACGTCGTTCAGGTTAGAGTACTTACGTTTTTCTCATAATCTCCATAAAATTGCAAGATGCATGACGATGACCTTCAAGCAACTGGTCAACAGGTCTTTCATACAAAAAGAGATAGGTACGGCGTACCGTGCGCAATTTTGACATACGTACGTCTGCTGCAGTGAAGTAATCTACTGGATATTGAGTCTAAGGGTATGGTTTAGCCAGCATGGTGCACAAGAGCTTGCTGATTGGCTGCTGCGGTGACTTACTCATGGTCGTGATGAGGTCTTCTCTGACTGTGTTTGGTTTTATCCTGCTCGGTCGGGCCATCGGCATCTTTGTTTGTATGTTTCTTTCTGCCCGATCGCCTGCTTCGCTTGCTTTTGCTTGGCTGTGTATCGGAATTAGCGTCTCCCTCCGCATGCAAATGCGCGTGCCCGTCCGCCTGTGCGTAGCCGTTTCTCTGCGTGTGGCCGTTGGCTTGCACGTGGGGAGCGTGTCCGTTCAAATACAGGATGGGGTTGATTTCGCCACTGGTGTGGTCGTCATCGCTGGTGTGTATGACGCCATTTGCTTGGGGCGTGGACTTGGAGGTTTCATCACGTGGCATAGCAACTGTTACGGTCATGTGGCCCTCACTGCCCACGCAGACATCCCCATCCGAGCACGGAGCTGGGCTATTCGGGGACGTGGTGTTGCCTCCTCCTTTCCCGTCCGCCGTCTTCCCGTCTCCCTGCGTGTCCTTCTCCTCAGTGGGGCTAGTCTTGGGCGTGGACTTACCACTCCTCTTTCTATATATGAAACAATATTAATTGAAAAAAAGCTGCTCAGGTCTACGCCCATTCGTGCTACTTTTAACAGTCCAGCAACATGGAAAATGTACTCTCCTCGCGTATTCATGACACCCACGTTTACACGACAACGAGCAAAATCAACAATGACGTCACATCAAAGAACAATGATGTCAACATCCACGAGATCGCACGGGACAATGACTCATGGGATTGCACTCAAACTTGGTCTCAGCATCGAGGGGGGTTCCATTCCATGGAAGCATGTTCCAGAATATGTCAGACTGGGGGCCACGCAGGAGTCTGTTGCCCTAAATATTTCTGCCTTGTGATGCGAAAGGCATTCTTTCATTTTTCAGCGCAGCAGATATCCAAAAAAAACAAGCCATATTCTTTGATAGCTGAGTAAATGAGAGTAAAAAGAGATAGAGAGCGAAAGAGAGAGAACCCCACAGAAGGTTCTTGCGGCAACTGAGTTGAGATTCCTGTATGGCAGATTCTGGAACTGCTTCAGGGGACTGGGATGCATGAGTGCTGGGGCGCAATGGTAGACTGTTGGGAAGCCGATCTGCTGTGGTAGTTCAGGTAGGTAAAGGAGCATGCACGAGCGTTGAAGATGCCGGATCGGAAGATGTGATGGATGGTTATTTTCATGTATGTATGTATGTATGTATGTATGTTTGTTTGTTTGCTAATTCTACGTATTGGGCGTCTCAGATGGGCCGTTTGAATGGATGTGGTTTGAAACAGATTGCCAATTTTTTTTAAATGAATATTATTAACATAACGGTTTGTGCCCACTGCATTCGTCGGGTATGTTCCATACATTACATTAAGTTATATTCCATTTCTTTGAGGCAGCCAGTTTATATCAGATTGGCGCTGTCCTTTTCATTTATATTAAAGAAGCACTTGTCAAAAAGAGGACTTTTGGACAGGACACATGATGAAGACAAATACAGGGGCACAACGGCACAGTTTGTTCGTAAAGGGAAGAAGATACAGGGCAGATACAACAGGCAAGACACGTCCCCATGTCATCGAGGAGGCAGAGACAAAGAAACGTCTACAAAATATCTTGAAAATTTATTTACATATTGATATTCATTAAATAAACCGCATTGGGTAGGAAATCAATTGGCAGTCCATTATGGTTTTTTTCCATATTGATGATTTAAAGAAAATTAGTTGAATCAGCCACTTGTTTGTGGGTATATCTATGTGTTCTGTTGAGGACAGCCAAAGCTGAATGGTGGCTTCAGTATATGATAGCAGTTACTTCTCAATCTCTACCTTATAGGATTTGTAAGACACTGGGCATTGTGGTCAAACATGAACCACCTGACATGCAGGCCAGAGAATGCTATATTTTTTTCTCATGCTTTCACACGCTGTGATAAATGTCGTCGCAGTCTTCAATATTTTTTCGTGGGTACACAATAGAGTTTTTATCATTTGTAGAGGTTATTTCTTTACATGTACAAAATGTCGGACATAGTTCTAGAGACGCTTTGTCGCTGCTTTGCAGTTCCTTTCTTACTCAGTACAGTGTCAGTACAGATGAAGAAGCCAGAGAGTGAACAGCAGTACACGGAAGGCACGTTATGCACACACGGGGTGTTGGAGGGATGGAGGGGAGAGGACATGAAAAGGAAAGGAATTATACAGCATGCGCTGATGTACTTCTGGAATCCGTACAGTCATGCCAGAATAGTCCTCCTTCAGATGTTTTCATATAGAAATCAGGAACCAATTTTGCGTAATTTTCCCTTCTGCATCTGCAAATGGTACTTGCATGTTGAAGCTTATTTTTTTCAGTGGGGCTGTTTGGAACGGATCATTGTCCAACCGAAATTCCTTCCAAAATCCCGCGCACGCGCCAGGATACAGCTTAGTACATATTCTAGCCTAGCAGTAGCCATCCCGGAGAAGACCGTTTGTGAGATGCTGGTCTGTCCAGTGATCGCAGGTGAACTTTTATTGATCCCCATAAACAAAGTCACAACCTTACAGGCAACATTAGACGGCAGAAACGACGGGAAGCCCTTGTTGGAGCACCAGCTGCGCGCTCTCGGCTGTAACATGTTCCGGAAATGATGTAACTGAGGAATGTCTGATTCAGACAGTAACAGTCCACATGTGACGAGCAGTAGCGCCATCTACCGGCGTCCAGAGAGGTTTTCCAGCTGCAGAGAGGTTTTCCACAGCACAGCCCAAAGTTCTCATCCTTAAGTCTTTTGGACAGGTCAGGTTAAGGGCCATGTCCTTCGTGATTTCAGACAGAGCCATTGCAGGTCGCATGAAATTTTGGAAGCCTCGCGGGGCCCATGTGCTCAGTTTGGTCATGCTTTTAATGAGTTCAAGCATGGTTAACGGCGCCCGGTCCCGCCCAAACCTGAGCTGCGTCCGCCTCCAGGACCACCGCCCTCTTGCGGTCTAGAAGGTGCATAGGAAATCGGAAGGTTTTCGGGATTGAGTAGCTAATCCAGGAATTGCGAGTATTGCATTCACCACGACACGAGCCGAACTTTAAGATATGAAAGTTACAACAGGACCATGCATGAGTATAAGTCCTTTCCCGGGTGGGAGAGGAGAGAAAGCTCTATGGGAGGCAAGCGTCGTGAATTTGTTCAGAGGCGAAAGGGAGAGGGAGTAGTGACGTAGTGACGTGTGTAATTGGAAGGGAATGCGTCAGGCATAGCGAAGAGGATAAACAGTGACAAGTGACGAACAACCGATGCACTTGAACAATAGTTGTTTTTTGTAACAAAGACACCGTGAGCATGGACACTTTCATGTCATGTATACCTCAACAAGCCACCTTAGCTTGAAACACACCCATACAAAAACGGTGCTACTTACCCTCTGCGGACCGCACTCCTTTACAAAGGCCACATGATGGAGAAGAAAAGACGTTAACGTACTAAGAAGGGATGGGTGGACGATAGGTGCGACTTGCATGCACGTGTGATGATGTAGCATTCATGCGTTCACGTTCACATCTTGTACACTCACAGAAAGGCGACTGAAGACACCCTAGGTACCCTTCCTAGTCAAATCAGTCGCATAATATTGTAGGGAAAAACTTCTTCGTTTCAGGTCGTTTGTTGTTTGTACATCAAATGGATACTTCATCAGGCAACAAAGAAGAATGAAGCAAACTGAATGAAGTGCCGTAGCTACTTAATCTCCAAGCAGATCTTTTGGTGGCTGCAAAGACAGAATCAAATTGGCCAGGCTACTGCCTGGCAAATGGATACAGCCTGGCCAATGTGATTCTGTCTTTGCAGCCACCAAAAGATCAGCTCGGAGATTAGTAGTTACTGTCAGTAACATGATTCTGCAGACCAATTTCCGGTCAGAGGTTGCCTGATCAGTGTGTGAAAAGCTCACGTCAGACGAAGATAGCCCACAGGAATTACAATGCAGGACAGAAATGAGAACATGCCCATGCCCAAACTTTGGTAAGTATGCCCGACCAGAACAAAGTGAGCAAGGCGTACACTTGCGGCCAGGCATACGTCATGCAGGCAAGTCATCAGTTTCATCAGCTGCCTACAGGTCTGAGATAGGCACCTGATGATTGCCACAGCAGCGACAGTCAGAGGAACAAAAGCCATCAGGAACCTCTTCACGTGTACCTAGGGGGTCTTTTGGCATCGCATGATGAGCCAAGCTGACATGACGATCAAGAATGACCAGGTGTCATTTTAGGCCATGACTGGTGTATAGATATGTCTGGTCAGGAAAGCGAAGTTTGGTTTGCAGTCAACAGTCTTTGACTCTTTGGGGACTTCAATGATAGAGTGAATCCTCTATTCAATAGACCTTTCCTATAGTCCTGCCTACCTCGTTAAAAACATGAAAATGCAAATATTTGACCGACATGCAGCCACTCTTTCATTGGTCGAACCGCTAATTGCCATGTTATCATTGGTTGAACTGATAATTGTGATGGACAGTCAGGAAAGGTCCATTAGCAATTTGTGCAAAACTACTTTCTCGTTTGTAACCAGTCGGCGCCCATGCACCAAGACAACAGTACTTAAGACATACATGCAGACACACATGGTATACATACTTATTCCCCAACCCATATGCACCAAAGCAACATGCATACACAAGTACTGACGTCATCACTGCTCCTAGGATACGATTAGCCGTGAATGACCGGCCTAAGTAAAGACAGACATGAAAGCACAGGTCATGGGTCATAAGTTACGTATCATGCCTGAAGCCACACCTTCCCCTCCCTTGGTTGACGTGGGATACTTGTCATGACACTCCGAGCAAATAAAACACAATTTCTTGGTACTTTCCCTGGTCTACCTCTGCAACAGTTAGGAGACGAAGTGGCAGGAGTCCACTCAGCAGACAGAAATAAACAGTTACTTCATCTAGTCGGACGATCTTACGAACACAGCCGATTCGTTCTAGCTCACCGTCCAGCTTTTTTTTCTGTCAAACGTAGTGAAAAGGGCAATTTGAATATCAGGGACTTTATATGGTCGTACTGATCTGCGACATGCCCTCAAAGTTAGAAAGAAAAAAACAAACAGCGTAGTTTTTCCTAACAACCTGGCAGGGTAGGTGCAACTTGTAACGTTCATTACCATGCAGACAAATGGAAGTATAATTTGGAAGAGATGTTCCTTACTGGAATCCCCACCCGGTGCCACCGAATATTATTGCAAGGCCGAGAATGGTTCCTGCGACTATCCCAATGATTGTGCTAGACATACCACCTGGGCGGCGTGTGAGGAGAAAACGAAACTCTATCAGAATTTCTGAAATGTGGAACGTTTTGAGCCTGAGGAAGATAGTCATGAAAAAGTGTTATTGTTTTGAAATAAAGATGAAAGGGAGAACTGTTGGCGCAGGAAGATAGGAGGGAAGGAAGTCGGGCGATTTGCCATGGAGGAGGGCACATCCTAGCCAAAGAAATATGTGCTGTTAAATCTCAGGTGTGAGCTTCTCTCTCTAAAAGGTGGACCGTTGATTTTTTGTGTGTCTATTTCAAAGCCTAGATTCTTTACGATGGAAATGTAAACTCAGGGGATGAAGTAGGATTTGGGGAGCTTTACTAAAATGTTTGGTGGTACAGTCTGGTGAAGTCTAATCTTTGGGTACTTTTTTTGAGGGTGGGTCACTTGCAACAATCATGCCTAGAGTTCAGTATGATGATGCTGGAACTGGCGAGGAGTTGGAGCGGCTGCCTTTATGTTTCTACTTTCTACAGAAGCAGGACTGGTGAACGAACGTTTCAAAGGCAGCCACTGGACATGCAGAAAAAGAATGATTCGCCATGATGATAATCGTCATGCAGCAGGATGGAAACAGCGTGAGGGATGGAACAGAACGGTCACATGCAGCGGACGTTAGAGTCGGGGCGACTTGGGGGGAACTACAGGGTGCAGCGAATGAAAGAAACCCTTAGGGTGATGGTCAAAAGCAGAGGTAGACAATATGGCGACCGTCGTTATGTTTTACTGCCAACATCCGGGTATTCATGCAACATCCGGGTATTCATGCTTTGCGCATGCCTAATATCCCACGCAACCAGGTGCATTACGGGATAAGAGGTGGGGCTTTGTCATGAATGAACAAATGGCACAATGTCCTAAAATATGATCAAGAATGCATACCCTTCGACGGCTTAAAAGGTAATGAAAAAATTGGCCTAGGAAAACTGAAAGTTGACGTTGTGACTTTACGTAGATGAAACAGCAAAGACCTGTGCTGGGTATTTAGGGAATAAGGACGAGCAGTGGCAATAGGTAAGGGCGTGGAAGAAACGATAGAAGGATATGCAGTCCTGAGCCAAACTTCAACTAGACACGGCACGAATGCATTGAAAGTGCTTACTGAAATCCCCACCCCAGTCCACCGAATACAATAGCAATGGCTAGCAATGTACCCGCCATGGAACCTATGATTGCGTTAGTTGTACCTGGGGGGACAGGAGTGGGAACAGGCGGTGAACAAGCTTGTTAAAAAACGCGGGATCAGAACCAGAGTGCGGGGTCATACAATAACGATTAGTCAAGTTAGTCAAACAAACCAATTAAAACAACGTGAAGACAGGTAACGAAGGACAGTTCAGGTAGGTAGACCCATAGTGCTGGAAGCGAGTCATCAATGTTTTTCGACATAAAATACGATTGAACTAAATCAATTAACTTTAAGAATGATGATAAGGACAAGTGCGTCAGCGATAAGCATGTGAAAAAAGCACATGTTGTCAACGACTACAATGGTATTACTCACATATGTTTGAAATATGAATATACGTAACTTTCTTGCAAACACTGACTCCATCTTCAACTCATGTTTATAGAAATCTTGTTTATGGAAACAAACATTACTTGAGGATCGGAGAAGCGAGGGTACCCAAAATAAAAATATTTGAAATGACAGTGAAGTTCGGTAATGCAAAGGCGCACACCTAATATGGATTTTTAGTATAGATAGTTACACACGATATTACCTGATTGTATGTTTTGAAATTTTGTAAGATTGTTGACAATTGTGTGTCATAATTCACCTTGGTTTATTTCAAGTTCTTCTTCGGGGTTCCTTATAGGAACATAGTTCCCGCAATCGCTGCCCCTCCATTCCCTCGTGTCACACAAACATCTGTCTTGGTTGGTGCAATTCTATAGGAACAATGATGAGTAAAGCTTAGAGTTAACAGTTGATTACAATTTGAACTCTGAAAAGGTACATTGCCTCATGTTAGGCAATCTCACTAAACCAGGGTTTGATAATAATGAACACTATATCAATGACATCGATACTGATGGTAATACTGTTATTGATAATGATAGGATGATGATACTGTTGATATTTGATGTTACCAAAGCTTGAGTCATCCTCAACATTGACACATGTCTTACAAAACCTGGAAAAAAGCTGTTTCGTGCACTTCCTATCTGGTACACAAAACGATATTTTCCATGTATTGTTGTCAACTCCCATATCTACCTACATAGGTCAATTTCTTTATACTTCATTCCAAAAGCAAGACCAAATCATCCATACATAACTATATTGTAACTCATACATTGTTATCGATAATATTTTCTAGTTACAGTCGTAGGATAGTTTAGTTTTGTAGTACTGTTTTACTCCCATACGTTGTACCATGTGCGATTGTCGAGCAATAAAGTTCATTCATTCACTACATGTCGTAAAATATTCGCCCTGGAAAGAGAATGACCTTCATGTAAACGCCACTTACTCCATGTCCAGAACAGGGCATCCCATTGACGCCTACAGGACAGGGCGTGATGTTGAAGTTGGAGACCTCCACACACCGCCCACTGTGGCACATCTTGTTGGTGCCGCAGGTTGTCCCATCCTGGACATATCCGATGTTGTTACTGTCATCCAGTAACACGTGGCCACCCCTAACAAACATCAGAAAAGCACGCTGCATTTCAACTAATGAACCTCGTTGGTTGAAGAGCTAATCTCATGTTCAATACTAGGAAGGTAACATTTGCAAAGCAAGTGCATAATGTTACTTCACATGGTCTAGCCTAACAAACTACTGCTCTGTTTATTCGTACTCAAACACATCCATATGTATGTTGGACAGTCTCTCCAACTCTGTCCTGCAACTTGCAACATAATGTAACTGCTACTGCACGAGCTACCATGGTGACAGACGTCTGGTTCAGGTTATTGACCTCATGTGTTTGGAGAGTAAGAAGAAGAAGACACAGAGCAAAAACAATATGTTTTCCTTCTGCGAAGGTAAACATAACTAGCAGATGTTGTATATACTCGTAGTCTGATTAGATATCAAATTTGATTACATTTTCTTTTTGTTCTACCTAGCGTAGGCGACATAGTCAGTTACTTATGATGATGATTTAATTTGCGCCGACTTCTCTGGCTATTTCAGCCTCTTGCCAACGTCTGTACCGGATTCTCAGCTTACAATCGTCAAAGAATTCTGCCCCACATATACAGATGTTCTTACTTGCAGTGCATGGTCTGGCCAGTCCTTGGGTAACTCTTGGACGTCAAAGAGCCGTCCAGAACGCCGACCCGGGGAACTGTCACGTTACCGTCGCACAGAAGGTAGCCACAAAAAATGTCTCTGAAACATTACCAAATTTATCAAAATTTTCAAGGAATATTGTAGACAATAAAGGATCATCCCATTAAGAATTTATATGTATTGGAACAACTTCACTTGCTGCACCTCGTGACGAGTAAGACCGATGATGATGATGGAACAACATTGGATACACTAGATGCAAACTCAACAAAGACGGGGGGCGCCACAGACTTCCTGCAACCTACACTGCTCACCGAGTCACGTGCGTCATCTGCATAACGTGACGTCACAGAAACGGTAGATTTCTCATTCCTTGACAAAAACTGGAGTTGTACAGTTGAAAATTAGGGTAAGTCGAATTTCTTGAGTTGGAAATTACAGTTTAAACCTGCTACATAATGACTTCTACCAACACAGATCAACTTTTAAGATTAGGTGGAAACTATTGACATACTTTGGTTCACATTTGTCCCAACCGCCATCTTCGCTTTTCCCGCAGTTGCCATCCCGATTTCCATTGATGTTGAGCAGACGATAACAGACTTCATCTGCTGTGTGCACATCTAACAAAGGAAAGACGCAGTCATTGGGCTTGTGTAGGCTAATCTGGTGATTTCACCAATGCTTTGAACTCACACCTACCTCCTTATAATGTATTGTCACCCGTGTGATGCCCGCTCCGTATAGTTTATGTTCGTTAATGTTTACATGGACAGATTTTAATAAACTTGAATAATACGATGTCGTTTTCATAATGTTTATATTTTAATTAATCACAGTGTTTACAAGGCTGTAAAATCTGTGCTATAAAATCAAACAATAAAGTTTGGAAGTTTATTAGAGGAGTCTGTTAGGAGCATCCCATCATTTTTACTGGGACTTTTGTGATACATACTTAAAAAAACATTGCCTGCTGGTGAAGAGTTCTTCTTCCTAAACTATAAATAGAAAGGACTATTGAAACCGTTCCCAAGACCAATCGGAGCTTTAGGTCCGGATGACAAGGTTTTCTTCATCATATTTCGTACGGCCTGTGTTTTATATACATACGAAATCCACCAATGTAGTAAAAAGAGAACGTATCTGAACTTGCCTTCACCCCAGACATATTTGCACTGGTTTGTTCTTGACCTGCACTCGCCATAGTAGCAGTGGCCCTGTGAAATTTAAACATACAGAAAATGGTCAGATACTTAGTATCTTCAGGACCTGAAGATATTAACAACCACTTGGGGGGACACCTACAGTGTTGGTAGACACATTATTAACGTAGAGATACGAAATGAAGATGTCCTTACTTCGTCTTCGCAGAGTTGTCCATCTTGCTTGTAAAGGTTGTCTGGGCACTGAAAAGACGAAGCATATCAATTTCACTGTTTTGCCAAATGAAAAAAAATACAAACTGACACAACTGTTACTCCTCAACGCACCTTGAGCCGAACGTATTCTAGATACAGAACTATTGTGTTACGTCAGTTTTCGGTTCATATTTAGAATGATGGTCATACTTCTCCACTCCGGCCTGTGCACTTTTCTTCCAAGTCGCAGGCGTTGACTGGCGCTCTACACGCTGTGTCCTCTTCCTTGAACTGAGAAAACATCACAGTACTAGTGTATGAGTAGGTACTGATTTATGTAAGCCTTCCTTACCCTTACGACGAAGCCGCTTTAATTATTAATTGCAAACGTGTGGAAAAAAATCTATAGTACACATTCCTTTTGACATAAGTGAGGCAAGGTGCAAGTGAAGTGAGGAACATGTTGTTTCACAGTATGGCGGTTACATACTGGTCTATTCCAAAACATAATTTGGTATATTACGAAGTGGAATGTATTCCAAAACGTGATCCATTCCAAAACATGTTTTAGAATAACTCGAAGTGGAATGTCTGTTGTATTTCAAAACGTGGTCCATTCGAAAAACATGTTTTGGAATAACATGTTTTGGAATGCAACAGCTTACCTTGCATGTTGACAAGTCACAGCATTCTCCGTGTGCGCATTGGGCTTCCTCTGCCAGCATGCAGTTGTCGCAGCATCTTACACACCGCTTGAAGAACTTCATATCCGCAGGCTGTGGGTTTAAAGGGGCATCATGTCACATTTTTGCACCAAGAATTAAAACATTGAAATCTTGGTGTAATTGTAATTTACTTCCACTTATCATCATATTTGTGCAATTATCTGACATTTCTGAAATTTATCGTTGACGCTAAAACAGCCCACACGAGGCACCACCACAAACTACCAGAATGTAAACAAACCTGGCTGACAGCTGTGTTTCCAACTTTTTAAACACACTCATAAGTTTGTAAACGTACCGTAGGAGGCCCACAGTCGCACTGTTCACCCGCCTCTATAAACCCGTTCCCACAGTAGGGAGGCTCGTGCAGCTGGAAGACAGAAGCGGTATGGTTAGAAATAAAAGTTCCGTCTGTTCAAGTATGTAGGCGCAAACTGTTCTAACGTGTACGTAACATTGTAAGAAAACGTTTTTTTTCTCCAATTCTATGCCAAAAGGCCGGACCCTTAAAATTTATGGAATTGCTGTCCGGCCCAACTGTACCCCTTACAAGACAGCTGGGGAAATGCCTACATACTGCATTTGATATGAGAGACAAGCCATTGAAGCGATAGTCATAATTAGTCATTATTATACTATGATTTATTGCTAAATGTATACACGTAACATACCTTGTTGTTATGTGATACTTAATCTTTAGTATTTAACTGTATAGAAATTTTATCAGATTCTAATGTACCCTATGTCTTACTTAATATGATTGTCTTTTGTTTATTTTAACTAATTGTATTTTATGAAACTCATGTTTTGTACGTTGCTATGGGCCTAGTATGGCCAAAAGCCCAGAAATAAAGTTCAAGTTCGTAATGATGCATTATGATCAAGAATAGGAATTTTCCACTGCACGACATAGTTCTTCAAACGAATGCATGATTTATTCGTACACATTGCTCCTCCCTATTTCAGACACATGTACATACCCGCACAAACATTTTATTCCTAAAATATATCCTTACCTTTTCAGGTCTGTTGAAGATACAGGCACCAAGTCCGTTCATGAGTAACTCTTGATAGTCCCTTACACTACATTCGGAAAATCTACTCGGTTGTTGAATGCTGAATAGGAAAGGGACAAAACTTAATTATGTGGTTGTGAAAGTCACAATAGATTCATACACATTCGCTGTCTTGTTTAGATTCCATTGTTTACTTGTTGGTTGCAGCAAGGAGGTTTAAAAATCTTGCATTTTTGATTTGATACAATGATACGAAACAGCGTATATCACGTTGACGTTGACCTACCCTCTTTCTTTCTCCATGATGCACCCGTACCAATCTGGACATGCCTTAAAGCAATCTCCTGAGGAAAAAGACATTCCATTAAAGTGAATGAAGGCAAAGTACACTCCTATACATTGCCACATTACGTACCTGATTAACTACTGAGTATAGCAAATTTTTACAGAGAAAAGGGTGTTTGCTATTGCTAGGTTCGATACAAAAGTATGAGCGTTAAATGTTTGCGATACGTTTGCCATACGTTAGTGTTCTGTGTTTCAGTCGCTGGCATTGTATTAATACGAACTACTGCATTTCCAATTTCTTATATTAGCATAAAAGCTAATCTGAGTTGGTACCTTCCTTGATGAAGTTTGATGCTTACGTTCAACCCAAGCAAAAGTAGTTTTGGATGTAAGTGCGACTGAAAATTTGAGGTGAGCTACTTTAGCTTGTGTTGAACGAAAGTATCAAACTTCATCATTCCACTCTCTGTATAGATTCAGATTGTTTTCCTGCAACATTTTATTCGATGAATGGAATAGATGAGAGAATGGCATTTACTTCCGTCATCGTCGTGCATCCCCAGGTTGTGTCCCAGTTGGTGTGCTAACGTCACAGCTAACACCATGGCGTTCCTTGGATTCTGGTTCTGGGAGAAATGACAAGATAATGTGTAACGTAATCTTCATTTGCTTATTGGTAACTATTAGATATATTGAGGTTTACCATTTACCACAATTAGAAGTACAAGTGTATGAAAGGAGTATAGATATGAAGAAGAATCTACTCGTAGAAGATGATGTTCTTGCCATTTGATTTATTCTGACACTGCACGAAAAGTTGGATTTACCAATGGTAGTAAATGCTAGTAAAGTCTGGTAATGTTTACTTTATAAACAGTACCGGACTTGACAATGGTAGTAAGTAAAAGTAAAGTCCGGTAATTTCATTTACTACCATTGTTATAAGTCTGAAATTACCGGACTTGGCTTTTATCTACTACCATTGTCAAGTCCGGTACTGTTTACAATGTAAACTATACATATTACCCGGCTTTACTGGCATTTACTACTATTGGTTAATCCAACTTTTCGCGCAGTGTGAGGGATGACAGAATACACAACACTTCATCACATATGGGTCTAAAATGATACATTTTCCAAACTACTGAACACACTTCAGTATATAGTAGAGTGGATTCATTCCTCAAGCTAACCGACATCTTTGTGCCAGGCTGAATAAAAGTTCTAAACGGGAACTATGCGGCTCCAGATGTCTTACTGAGGGAGGATGTGATGTGAAAGATGTCGGTTAGCTTGAGGAATGAATCCACTATACTTTATACTACTGAACCCACTTCGTTTACACCTCCGCTGTTCCGTTTTGTGCAGATCCCGTTGATAGGGGCCTGACCTGTTACCCCGTCTGCAAATGCCATTCCGCTAGATGGGAGAAAAACAAGACAGAACTTCACTGGGCAGATGCGTTAGAAGCTGGTGGACAACAAAGATCACCATATTATGGATTCCCTATCAACTAGCCTAACAAACTGCTGCTCAGTTTATTTCTACTCAAACACAATCATATATGGTGACACCAGTGCCCCCACCTCTGTCCACCACTTGCTACATAATGTAACCCAACACCACAGGGTGGCTGCTACAGCCGTCTGGTCCAGGTCATTGACCTTATTTTTTAGAGAAGAAGAAGAAGAAGAAATAGAGCAAAAACAATATGTTTTCCTTCTTCGAAGGTAAACATGATAACAACCTTTTTGTCGTAAAAGGGTGTTGAAAGTATTGCCTAGACATGACGAAAAGTATTGCTCGAGAGGTTTTCATTCAATGAAGGCAACGTTTCATTATTTAACGTTAGTAAATTGGTCAAGGGCGGTAAAAGGAAATACATAATTGTGAGTTAATGAGGCTACGAGCGTAAAATATTTGGGATATAACGGTAACTGTTAGACTTTAATGTAATACGTTCCTTTCAATTAGATCATCTGTACCAAACTCTGCGAGGAATAAAAGTCTTATCTTGTTAGGTGGTCTAGTATTGGGGCAATCTGGCGTCGTGCTTTCATTCGCGACGTTTGCAAATAAAGCAGTCTTTTATGTATCCTTCAAACGATACCCAATATACTTAAAATATCAGTACTTGCTGTACAAAGATGCTTTATGACAGTTGATAATATACCTGCTCAACTGAAGCATCATGAACAGCTATGAAATGTGATGTGATGTGAAGGGCAAACAACAGATTGAAAACACACAGGAGGTCTGACTGAAGGACAAAGTGGTGATTGTGGCAATTTTTAACCACTAGGACTCGCGGAGGCTAACCCTACATAGCCAATTCGTCCAAATAGTGGAAAGAGATCTAGAGAACAAACAGTACTAACCACTGCGCCACTTTAGATATATGTAACGGAGAGTAGAAGGTCTTGATTACCTACCTGAGTAAATGCGCAGCATCATGCAGCTGCCAGTTTAACAGGTTCCGATATCTGTACTTCAGAAACTGCCTGAGAGTTTCCTGGGCATCGCTGTTCACTGCTATCTGGTCTTCACTATCCCACGTCTCTATCGCTACTAGTGCTATTCTTGTGTTCAGCTGCTTACTGTACATCTTCGGGAATAGAGACGAATGATGTGATTCTTAGTTTCGTTTAGTTAATATATACAAAACTAGAAAGGTAACATTTGCAAAGCAAATGCATAATGTTTACCTTTACATGGTCTAGCCTAACAAAGTACTGCTCACTTTATCCTTAGCTCAAAAACAGTCATATATGGTGACACCAGTGCCTCCAACTCTGTCCACCACTTGCTATATAATGTAAGCCAACACCACTGGGTGTCTGCTACAGCACCAGTTACCATGGTTACAGCCGTCTGGTCCAGGTAATTGACCTTATTTATTTGGAGAAGAAGAAATAGAAGAAACAGAGCAAATACAATATGTTTTTCTTCTGCAAAGGTAAACATAATCGATCAGAAATGGGAAGTAAAATTCCCGAGTTTTCTCTGTTGCATTATGTGTTGTGCAGTTTATTAGAATTATGACGCGTAACCATAAGAAATGCAAGCATCAGCTCATGGTATTTTCGTCATATAGGATGATGGGTACTATGCTTCGTATGAAGACTAGCTTTGACTTACCGCATCTACTAGATTTGCTACGGTCTTTGCGACGCTACTTGTCCGCTGTGTGTTATTTTTATACATCTGGAACTGTAGGGGGCACACAAAAACAAACCAATTACTATTCATTCAAAGTCAAGTCGACAGTTGGTCGCTAAACTTTCATCACAGGGGGTCTTGCTACCTCTCTTACCAACAAACAATACATACATGATCGACTGTGCGCGTACATGCATAAATTAATCTGAGCAATATGTGTAAAGTAATTAATTAGACTGTGTGCATTTCAGTCTATGACAATCTCAAGAAGGAATGCCACCACACAAATCTACAGTTTGAGCAAAGCTTCCCCTTATTTTAAGCATACAGCTGGTATGTGAAGTAAGCAGCCTTTGCCGTAACGGATAAACTGATTACTTGTATCCGCCAATCATCATCATCCATTATGAACCTAATCATACGTCATAAATCTGTTTTGGTCCTATTTTCCTGCGTGTGTCGTACCGAGGTGCGGAACAGATGTGCCATTCAGATGACTTAATCTGTTTTAGAGCTGACACAAATTAATCTTCATAAATCGCCAAGAGATCAGCCCTGATTTGCTGTACTTGATTGTTTTCGTTTGTTCGGTGAACGTTAATCATGCGGTGGGCGGTGAGATAACTGGATTGAGGGAGCAGGCTGAAGGTAGATTACCGTGTATGTCGGAATGATGATTATCAATTTGCATCAAATAACACTGGCATCATTCTACTCCCAATCCTATTGTAGTATCTCATCGAGACGATATCAAAATACAGCTAAATAAGCAAAAAGGAAACTTTCACTCAAATGATATGTAATATGATACTTGCCATTCTGTTATCATTTACTAAGATTAGCTCAATGTACTTTGTTTCTGGTAGTACGTCCCTCTTCAATCTTGCCTGTAGAGGTAAAGAGAAAATGAATAAAGCAACCTCCTTAATACCATGTGGTATAGAACATTGTCTTGAACGTGGCAAAAAAGCTGAACACTATCTAAAACACGTTAGTGTATCTGTCCTTGGTGCTGAATACTATCTACACACATGTTGTTATATCTGTCCTTGGTGCTGAACACCATCTACATACGTTATTGTATCTGTCCGTGGTGCTGAACACCATCTACACATGTTATTGTACCTGTCCTTGGTGCTGAACACCATCTACATACGTTATTGTATCTGTCCGTGGTGCTGAACACCATCTACACATGTTATTGTACCTGTCCTTGGTGCTGAACACCATCTACATACGTTATTGTATCTGTCCATGGTGCTGAACACGATATATACACGTTATTGTATCTGTCCGTGGTGCTGAACATAATCAACACACGTTATTGTATCTGTCCGTGGTGCTGAACACTATCTACACATGTTATTGTACCTGTCCTTGGTGCTGAACACCATCAACACACGTTATTGTATCTGTCATTGGCGCTGAACACTATCTACACACGTTATTGTATCTGTCCTTGTTGCAGAACACCATCTACACACGCATATCTATTCTTGGTGCTGGGCACTAGGTATACACATGTTATTATATCTGTCCTTGGTGCTGAAAAACATTTACACGCATGTTATTATATCTGTCCTTCGTGCTGCACACCGTCTACACATGTTATTATATCTGTCCTTGGTACCGTCCGCCCACGTTAGTATGCATCTTCTTCGTGTAACCATATCCTAACTATATGTAACTCGTCTCAAGAGAGCAGATAGATTCTACAAAGCCACAAACACCGAATACACGGAAAGATGATACACATATCATTTCCTTACCTTTGGTTTTCTTCTAAATAGAAGTTCTCTAAGTCTATCCAGTCTACTTGACTTCGTATCCTTCTGTGGTTCTGTAAACAGCACATCACATATATCATACAAGGTCGCGCTACGACACAAAAGTGGTTTGCTACCGTTGTGAAATATTGCAGTTACAATACAATTGATTGAAACATTCATGGATATCTGTAAATTAGGAATTGCTTCAATTATCAACACAAAGTATAAGATGTAGATTTCAATGTTGTTATAAAGATGTAGATGTTCTACTGGTCTTACCATCTCGAACCAGGACATCGTCCTGCTGCATAGTTTTGACATTGGTCCTGTACACGATGTGCAACTGACCATTCTGGAGGGGGGAGACACAAAGTGTCATTTCAGTTACCATGCTTAACAGAATTATTATATCATATACTAATATTTACTCTGTTAATACTTTATAAGGACAGTTTAGTATGTCTTAAATAATCACAGATAACATGTCATAGGTTTTCCTGACCAAGGGATATGGTGTAATGTGCAAAATTAGATTTTTTCAAACATTTTATGTCAGTAAAGTTTGACACATTGCAACTTCTGCAGCTGCACAGCAATGTGAGGATATCTGCTGGGATTGCCCTTCCAAATCCATCAGAGGTGACATTGTCTTTATTACAGGTTTTACATACAGTCCTCGCCCATTTGTACCAGATTAAAAGACTAAGCACGGCCTGAGGCATTACTGTGGGTGGATGAAAAGCCGACTAGCATATCATCATGTAATACACAGAAAGTCCTTCCAGTTGGGTATTCACTATCCAGGCCTCAGATTTTCTAGCCTCCTGTGCAGGCCTCCCGGCGGGCGGGAATTTTGATACTGCGTTTTGTAGAATTTTTAACGCGTTCTTTTGTTGGCCATCGTACAACCAGCCGGCCAGGCGGGTTTGACCTACTATGGCCGGCTGGTTGTACGATGGCCGGCCAAAGAACGCGTTAGAAATTCTACAAAACGCAGTATCAAAATTCCTACCCGCCGGGACGCCTGCACAGGAGGCTACATCTTTTCCACTTTGTAATGCTTGTCCACGCATACTTATGGCCGATTTTAGACACAAATCCGCCATTGCAACCCAAATAAAAAGCCCTACTATGGCACTCTATACAGATGACTTTGGTAGAATCACTACTGAGTGCCACGCAACTCTTCCCTAATGGAGGCTGATGTAGCTGTAATCCCCCAGAATGTACTTGATGGGAACATTTGCATAAATCTATAGCTCTTAAACCTTTACTTTTCTTAAGCAGCTTGATGTCCCCGGGCAAGGAAAGACAAGCAAAGACGAATAGATAAAGTAAGAGAGAAGAAACTCTGAATTCAGTGGAAACGTTCGGATTCACACCATGGTGTATGTAACAAAGCTTCTTAGCCAAAGATCTCCTGTAACTAAACCGAAGCCTTTTAATCTGCAGCAGCCGTTTGCCCACGTCCTTACCATGCAGAGGTAATACCTGTTGGTGTACATTTGTTGCTATCCCTGGTGCCTCCTTACACCGTATGTGTACGTACGACTCACACTGCAACTTTAATCTTTAAATTTGCAACCAATGCAATTTCAGGGCGGCAAAACAAACAAAATATTCCGGATGATCAAATCTGATGTGATCCCCATGGATGTCGTGGCAGACTGAAGTCTGATAGTTAACGTTAGCTGAATTTATTGGGTTACTTATAGTACAGGTGTCCTCTTTAAGAATCGCCCTTACATCTTCAACCTTCGATTGACCAAACGTTTACAGCATCCATTAAACAAAGCATTGGTGCTTGGATGGATTTATACATACGTTTGTTATATAATGAGATATACATTGCTAGGGATTGAATATTAACAAGACTTTAAGATATCTGAAAAAAATACAATAGTACTGGACTTTTTTTAGGTTATTTGATTTGATTTGAAACATAGAGCAAGATGATTTCGGAAATCAAACCTGTGACGACGCCGGTCGTTTAGGGACGTAGCCATTGATAAGGGCAATCTTGTCTACACCTCAGCAACAATGAGGCTGGCGCCACAATACGCACCGAGCCATTTAAATAATGTCTGCCGCCTGGATGTTACTATGTAATGACATATGGTTTATGGCGCCAGGGCAGGGCACGGGTCACTGGAGGGCAAACAGCTGTTTAACAATGTTTGTACCACTTGGGACGACCAATAGTTGTGCATTCATTCGATGTTCAACAAAATTTTTATGGCTACCCCTGCAGTAGAAATGGATGTGTACAATCAACTTAATATGGGAACTACCGATCTACATGCTGGCATAATGTTTCCACGTTTCTATCGAAGGTTGCCCAACCTGCACGGTTAACATCTTTCTACTGAAGTTCTAATAGGAATCTCACGTAAGGCTGTAGTATGTTACCTTATCTGGGACAACATCTTGCTCATCGGAAGGCCGTATGAAGTACAGACTGTCTCCGTCATCGAACATGCCACTGAAACAAACAGGTTCACTGATATGAATGGTTTATTTCAAGAGACACATAACATTGTCTCAAACATGGGAAAAACAACACATTGGAAACATGTTTCTCAGGAAGACAGTACCTAAAGTAACTGCACTTATGCTGCTTTTGAAACCACTGAAAGATCATATCCAGAATATTCATATTTCATTTATTTTGCTAGTTTCCGCTTTTAAAACCACTGAAAGATCATCTCCAGAATATTCATGTTTCATTTATTTTAACATGTTGTTTTCGTGCTCAACAACAATTGAGTTGAGGAGAAAGGCAAGATGCCATTACATCAGATTAATTCATAGACATTCCACATCTTAGGGTAGTGGTGCTTTCCATCCCCATGGACAGGGTGTTCATGCAGCAGACGAAGCGGATAATAGCCTGCACAAAAGCGCAAACAGCGTGGATCCGCCTGGAGTGACGGTCCAGGGTCGATGAGCAGAACAAGCCTTCCGTCCACAGATAGCAGCTATGACCCGCTTTCCGTGATGGAGTCTTGATGGCGGTAGTTCATCGAAGTCATTTCAGTCCATTCGTTTTGTTTCTTCAATTAGAGTCCCCCCTGTCCCTGATTACACATTTCGCAGAACCATTTATTATCCTCGTCAAAGATAATGTACGAATGTACTTACAGAAGGCCGTTGCATGTTGATAGTGCCACTGTTGAGCCGGGTCGACCCCTGATGCGGCCATGATAGTAGCAATGCTCAGTACCCTGCAGCGAAACACACAACACGAGATCGGAATGTTAACGTTATTACCAAACAGAAACACTGATACCATCTCAGGAAATTGAGGATCCACTGAACATTCAAAATGGCGCGATCAGGAAATGTTACGCTGATACTGCATGTTGCAGACGAAAAGAAAACACAATGCAGAGTTTCCTGCCAACCCTTCGTGATTTGGCTACGTTTTTTGTTTTAATCGTGGTTTCCTCTGCTGAGAATACAGCAAAGGAAATAAATGTCTTATTTGTTTATTTCCGATATTCATTTTTCTATTCATCCATGAATCGTTGATGAATGATTTATCAAGCTTCGTTGTCAAATTTGTTGCCTTTGTGGCAAATTTTAACAAGTTTTAAAAAACACCTTTTGACAACTCAGATTAAAGGGGCATTATGTAACACTTTTGCATCAAATATCGAAATACTTAAATTGAAAAGAAAATCTTCGTGTGATTGTCATTTACTTCCACTTTTCAACATATTTGTGCAATTATCTCACATTTCTGACATTTATGGTTGGCGCTAAAACAGTCACTCAGTTTGTGGCACCACCACAGACTACCAGAATGTAAACAAACATGGCTGACAGCTGACAGCTTTTAAACACACTCGTAAGGCGTCATATTTTGGCACCTCTACTTCCTGAATGACACTTATTTGCAATGGAGTAGGGTCAATTCAACTTACTTTGTAAAGAAATGATCAGAAAATTTGCTTTTTGAATCGTCCTAATGTTACATAATGCAGCTTTAATGTACAATCAACGTGCTACTTCTGCATGAGGCATAAAAGCCAGCAAAATGAGTTATTGATGCACGGCGAAGCTGATTGTTTACAACGTTATCCTTCGTAACATGTGGACCAATCGCGAACTGCCATTTTGTTTGTCAGATAAACACAGCATTAAAGCTCCTGTGATTAAACTTGACTAGCACCACGTGAAATGCAGGAATCACAGGTTACTGTCGTTTATCAGTCAGAACGCACATTTCCCCGTGAAAAACTACCCTATCAATCAGCATGAATATCTCCGTACCACCCACGCAATCATGGTGAGGAGAAAGGATTACTCTGTAGTTATCTCTCACCCAAGCTGCTACCCAAGCTGTTAACTCCACACACCCGCCACTGGGAAGACCCTTCAATCTCAACCGCACGTATTCATTGTTTTATGTTTGCCGTTGAAGGACAATGTCTCCAGGTTTGATCTGGAGCTGTGATCTGAAGTAAAAGTTGATGGTTGGAATGGGCAACCGTGAATCACACGCCATCAACGCCGATGTTGTTTATGACGGGAAATGAAGGTATTTAAGCCCCCGATGGTGTGATTACCATCTGCATAAAGGAATGCAATCTGCAGAAAGTTATCCCTTCGTCAGGTGGGCTATTTTACAACATTATGGCAATTTCGCTACACAAGTTATGTCCAATCAACTCTTTGTTTGTGGGCGGCAGTTCTCAACACCACCTGTGGACCTCATACCTAAAGAGAAATGACAGTTAAAGGGGAATTATGTAACTATTTTGCACAAAAAATGGGAATATTTTAATTTAAAAAAATCTTCGTGTGATTGTCATTTACTTCCACTTTTCGACATATTTGTGCAATTCACATCTCACACTTTTTACATTAATGGTTGGCGCTAAAACAGGCGCACTTAGTTTGTGGCACCACCACAAAATACCGGAATGTAAACAAACACGGCTGACAGCTGTGTTTCCAACTTTTAAACACACTCGTAAGGCGTCATATTTTGGCACCTACACCTCCTGAATGGCATTTATTTGCAATGGAAGTGAAAGAAATGACTAGAAAAAAGTTTTTGTATCGTTCTAATGTTACATAATGCACCTTTAAACCCTTGAATGCAGCTCAGGGCCTCTAGTTACCATATAACATGCAGTCATATGCAGGTACCGTACATTGGCACCCACACAAGGAAGAATCCCTCGCGGCATATTGCATCATGTTGCATCCCACCCGCCAACCTAATCCAGACTTTACTTATTCCGTCACATGGTGGATGTTGCTTCCGAAATTGGAATCTACCCCTAACCGTGTGTGGAAGCATTTCAGTATTCCAAGAAATCCGTGTCCTGGAGGCAATCATGTTTTCCGAGAAGCCTTATCCAAGACCTTTTGGGGACCGACCAAATATAGATACAAGATATATTACACCTGCACATGGTTTTATAGCGACACATCACAATGTTAAATCAGCATATATGACATTGTTGACCTAAAATTAGTCAATAAAAAGGTTGCTTTCCCCACTTGTAAAGTCACAAAGGTAATGTGATTGTAGAGCATGGCATCCATATTTCAGGAACGGTCTAAACAACTACCGTCCTGGTAATACACCAACCGCCAGGTGGCAGCGCCAATAAATTACGCTGTATTAGACGAAAGAAAATTGCTTGGCCAGTGACTGTAGAAACAGCTGGTGACTCAATTTCCTGGAAATTAAACACGGGATCACTTGCCCCCGAGGTCAGATGTACGTGACACGTGGGAATAATTCTGCTGGGGAAGGTTCGCCTCCAGGTGAGGCTTCAATGCCCGGAATCTACCATGTCGTCTCCATTCCCGGAAAATACCAATGGAATGTCAAGCTAACCTTTCAGCCGTACCAGCACAGGCAGCTGCAAGAGCCCGTTGGTTTCCAGCGATTGGAAGTGCCAGCAGCTATGTTTTACAGTGTTTGGAATGTCATGTAAATGTCAGCGCACACTGTTCTAGTGTTAAAGTGTATCTTCAATCGTAGTTCACCATGTTAACATTTAAACACATGCCGGAGGATCTGTAATAGGCGCAGCGATAATAGATCGGGCAATCAGCATCTCATCCCACAGCTACGAGCTTTCATTGATTGACTGATAGATGTTTCCTGCCAGTATATTGCCATGTCTATATAGCAATGTAGGTCGATCTGAAAACGTTAAATCATACAGTCTTATCTGTATTCTTGTTCACTGATTCGTACATAATATTGATGTAACATTGGTATTTTTGTGATTATTGATCGTTTGTCCTGCTTCCTGCAGTTGTTTTAGTTTTTATTAATGTAAAATATATATAAGCACCATTTACATCTTTGTGTAACATATATTTCTTGAAAAGGGTTGTTCATTCAAAAATATGAGTCATTTGTTAAGTTTCGACACAAAACTATAAGATTGTTGTAACATTGGTATTTTTATGATTATTGATCGTTTGTCCTGCTTCCTGCAGTTGTTTTAGTTTTTATTAATGTAAAATATATATAAGCACCATTTACATCTTTGTGTAACATATATTTCTTGAAAAGGGTTGTTCATTCAAAAATATGTGTCATTTGTTAACTTTCGACACAAAAACATAAAATAAATCCATGGACATAAATATAAACGTTGACCAGATCCAGAACACAAAAGGGGCAGCAAAACGTCTGGCCGTTTCAATGCAAGTAACATCAACTACATTCAATGATTTTTTTCATAAAAAGACTTGGTTCTAATCTAACCTTTGTTGTGCTGCAGACGACATATTACCAGTCATGGTAATTGATTGTAATGGTCTAATTTCTCCGAAAAGTTTTTAAAAAGTTAAACCTAACCAAGCGTCAATGAAAATTAGTGTAGTAGAATAAAATGATTTATTTGCATAGTTTTACTGTGTCTTTCAATGATCTATTCATTCCCGACATAACTTGCTCTTTATAGTAAACATAAAGATAATATAACACACATCATCTTTCACACGAACGAATATCCATATGGATTGTTGAGCTGAGAGAGTATTTACTGCAAATCGATGTTTTCAACTCGGTATATGTATCTATATATTTCAAATTGCATGACAGATTCTTTGTTGTGTGTTACTCTAATTAAAAATCAGTGGAAAACTTGGCTTTTGCCTCTTCCTGTTCCGCTGGTGCAAAGTCATGAATATTCATGCCCGCTCATCAAAGATTTAAAGCCCTCCGCTGCCGTGTGAGCTAAATGGTGATAAATGAGGCCTGCAGGGATTGGGAAATGGAGAGAACGAGAGGCCAGCACAGAGGCGGGGGAGCGGGGGGAGGAGGATGGAGACATTACGGCGAGCTTTCTTGAAATAATTCACTTTGGTCGGCAAATTACGTCAGGTCTAATATCACCACAGCCTAGCAACTAATGGGTGGTTATACTAAAGGTGTGGAAGCCGTCCGATAACTCTGCTGCAAAAGAGGGGGTATTTTTCATGCTAATATGATTACAGGTGAGGAAGGATGGATGTTGAAAGACTAAGGGAGGACGCCATGACAGAAAGCTGCGCTCGTCACATACCCAAACGGTTAAGCTAGAAATAGGACGTGAGATATCAGCAACGAGATCTGCAGAGAGGTTGTAGGAGGGTCAAATCAGACATTGCCAGATCGCTAACGCAGTGCTGCTTCATTGAACCCTAACTAGGACAGTTGGTCGTGAAGTAACGTTGCACGTAAAAAAGAGAACAACTGATCTAAATTAATGATCTAAAGAGCAGGGGTTATGAACTAGCCTGGGTACCATCCGTATTTTTGCTCTCCTACGCTCGAAAAAATCACGTCTGGGACCGCTGGCATTCAAACGGTCTGGTCTATTCGTGATTTTTTCGAGCGTAGGGGAGCCAAAATCCGGATGGTACCCAGGCTAGTTGTGAACGGAGATGGCCATCTCCATACATTAATATTTCTCCCGCTGTTTCTACATTACTGATGATATTACTGTGTCCTTTGTCGCAATTACATACACGGAAGCATTCGTTGATGTTAATAAGGGCTTCAATTTGAGAGCAGCGCAACTGTACAGAAAGACGAAATGGCGTCTGCTGAAAATATAGTTGGAACTACGATCATGGCTGCCACAGTCTGCTGTATTCTGCACAGTTGTGTTGGGCACGTTTCAGATGATGTGGAATGTGGTTGCGTGGTACAAATAGATGATCTCGATCAAAACGCCATCACTGCATTTTCGGTATGACAGACAAGGTTGCCGCAAACGTGCACAATTTGAAACGGTACGTTCTGCTCAGCATTTCTGAGAAAAACAGTGGTGTTACTGTTAGCAAACAGAAGATGCGGTATTCCTCGTACCGCAAGTACTTTGAGGTCTTTCTGGGGATTCCCGGACACACGATATGTAGGGACATGTTACAGACAACAAATGCACTGGCATTACACACTGCAAGTGTAGGTCTACTCATCAGACACAAACACAAACACACGATCGATTCGTTGTATTTGGAGAAACATGATACGGCAAGGAGACTAACATCACATCATTAGTCATCTACTGAAGAACATAACCTCTTGAAATGTGATGACATTTGCATGCTACACGAATGTATGAGTATTTCCTAAGGTATCATCAATTAAAAACAATGAATCCAAGAGCAGAGCTTCTGTAAATAGGACGGCATTTTACAGCCAGGAACTGTGTTTGACCTTTCTCATGTACCGTTATGATAAGGTAAGAAGAAGCCCACAAGAGGAGCATACAGTGAAAAGGGAATCGACGCTCCATTACCCAGCAAATTAAGATGGCGGCTTGTGTTTCAAAATGGCGAGAAGTAAGGAACGCGCGTTGCCTCATGGGACGTGGATGGTACCCTGCGTTAAACCCACAATTTGCAGCAATGGACAACATTTAAGACAAAACTTGGCCAAGTAAATTGGAGATATTTGATTATGTGATATTTGTGACATTTCAAATTGATTCTAAACATCACTTATGAATATCATAGTCTGCACAGTGGATCAAAGATGATGAAATCATGTGTCTGCCAAGCCTTTGGCAGTCTATATTGTATAAATATATTGTGAATAACATTCGTTTGGCACTATCACAAACTACCAGACTGTAAACAAACATGGCTGACATCTGTGTTTCCAACTTTTAAGGAAACACACTCGTAAGGCGTCATATTCTGGCACCTCCACGTCCTGAATGGCACTTATTTGCAATGGAGTAGGGTTGATTCAACTTACTTTTGTAAACAAATGACCAGAAAATTGACTTTTTGTATCGTCCTAATGCTACATAATGCAGCTTTAGACAGCCGGCATTATCTGTCATTCATTCGACAGTTGATTGAATGACGTGTCGGTTGATAGATTGATGCACACCCTCTACTGTACCAATTTATGACGCTTATTTCAAGGTTATGAAGCTTTTCCAATTACATCTTAAGCATCTGCCCGTTAGACCCTCTATCCGTGTACTCCCATGTGGCTGGAACATCTGGTACCGCACGGGATGACATTTGACAAGGCGTCTGGTGTGCGCAAAGGCAGAGATGCAATGGCGTAAGCCACATCATCAATAACCTATCTCTACTCTAAGTGATGTATTTATCACTCACATGGTTGTTCGTTATTTTTAGTTAAGCAAAAGGCACCTTGATGCCTCGTTTCCTGGTCGGCCCACGCAACGCAAGCGAGTATATAAATGACTATACAGGTAATTGGCCTGGTTACGTCATGTAACTCGTAGTTGCCAACATTTGTTTTTGATGGCCAATTAGAGTCCGGATGGGTATGACGTCATTCGGTGAAATGGATTACAGTTAAGCTCCGCAGTTTTGTGATCTCTCTTGGACTTCCCGCGTTGCGATAAACCAATGAGGAACTAGCTACATGATACAATCATCATATCATTCATACAGAGTCAGCAGTGAATGTGTGCTTCTGGTTATATGTATCAGCGCTTGTCTGGAGTTCATCTGAAAGGCGTCTGAGGTGATTGGACAGTATTTGACCCCACTACGCATTCATAGTCTACGCTACAACAGGACTGATGTTTTAAATGCACTCTTAAACGTGGTCTATTTGGTTGTAACAAAAGTAATATATCTATGCTTCTATTTACAATGCGTTGCTTTGCCACAACAGCACAATTGAAAAGTAACACGGTACCCCGTTGTTGTGTGTTTGTTGGTCAAATGGTGGTGGCTACATCGTAACCCTCAACAAACATAGGATTCTCAACGGAACAATACTACCAAAACTAATATGATACTCCTGTTGCACTAATTTACAACTGTGAAAGTAGGAAAAATACTCACCTTCACCACTACTGGCTTGCTTGACTGGTTGGTGTAATATCTCTCCACGTATCTGGAGGACAGCAGCCCACTGGAAGAAAAAACACCAAAAATATGTTCAGCTTTCATCTTAATACTTTTGTAACTTACATCTTGACAAAGTATCCAAAAGTGTCACCCATACACTACATTACATTGCATAATTTAGAATATAATATGTATTAGCTCCTTTAAATGGTTTTCTGGAAATATTCATTTCACACAGATCAAACCTATCGAGGTTTCAATATCATGACGATTGTTATCAAATCTGATATTCAAGGATTCGAAAACCTTAACCTCAAAATACTACAGTGGGCGTCACTGGATGACAGGCGAAAAATGTCCAGACTATGCATGATGTACAAAATGACTAATAAACTGGTGGATGTACCAACTACCAAGTACCTAATACCAGCCCAGAAAAGAACAAGAAATAGTCATGCCTTCAAGTACCAGAGCTATCAACCAAGGATTGAGGTGTTCAAAAACTCATTTTTCCCTAGAACAATCGTAGAGTGGAACTCGCTGCCCCCAAGTACAGTAGGGGCATCGTCACTAGATAGTTTTAAACAATGTCTAGAGTTAGACGTTCAAAGGTTAGGTGTAACAGGTCGTTCGGTGTAATATAGTCAGCTGCCGCCGCGCCGCGTGCCTGCGAAGCTGGTGTGTTACGCCGAAGGGCGGTTATACCGGCTATACAGATACAGATACAGATACAGATACAGATACAGATGTTATCAAATACCCATAAACAAGGTCTAGCTGGAGCAGTGAAAGATGGATGTATTTGCCGAGAACATGACATTTTTCATACGCGCTATGATGGTAATAAAGCAAGGACAAGGCTGATGTGTTTATCCCAATGCGCATATGTCAGATTTACGGATAGATTTACTACAGTATGCTCTGGTTCGCTATGCTATATCATGGCACATCACTGAAAACAGCTGGTGAAAAATGATAAAGACATTGCTGTTATTCCTAGCAGCGTGTTTTTAACTCATTACCAGCCATCACAACCCCGAGAAAGAGAAGCATTACGTTCATCTAAAAATAGCAGAATTTGATTTCGCGCAACATTCGTTTCGTGGGATTCTGATTTGGTAAACATTGGCACCCTGGTCTCCAGGGATTGGTTCCACCGCATTATACGGAAGAGGTTACGCACATTTTGAGAGAGAAATGTGTTTGGCTTCGAGCTCAAGTGTCATATAGATTCGTCTTTAATCCCTCCTAGCACTTGCCACCTACGGAATACGCACTCCAACACATCTGCAACCCAGCCTCTATTAACTCTATCACTAGGGACCTTTGGTTCCGCTAGGATTCAGGAAAAATCACGTGTTTGCTCCAAAGTAATGGAACGGCATGCTACAGAGGTTATGTTTAGATGACGGTAGAGTGAAATGAATTGTATGGTGACGGTAAAAGTGAATTGTTGTTAAGGTAGTAATAAGTAGCACGTCGGCAGAACGTACTGCGCCTGCGCAAAACCCTGATTTTTCACGTTTTTCGTTGGTCAACGTTGCATCAAAATTTTGCCTGTTGCAGACGGCATCTTTTCCTATACAACATCTGAAAACTACAGACAGGCTGTCAACCTTATATGCTCTAATTCAACCTTATATGAGACGTTCTGCCAAAGTGCTATGCACAATACATTACTGGTTTCGCGCAGGCGCAGTACGTTCTGCCGACGTGCTGTAATAAGTGGCATTTTGTCGCTCACATTGAGACACGGTTCATGTCGACAAAGTTGAAATAAATAATTTCGTCAACGTGAGCCACAGTGGACTAGACAACAAAATTTCCTGATCATTTACACCCGCCGGATTTTGTTTTTTGGACGTTTGCAGTACTACGCAATAACAAGACAGTTTTCAGCACCATGGGCATTACCCATGTCAATATCCGAACCGACATCAAACACTGCAATCCAAACAGTAAAAATATTTAAAGTTTTAAAAAGAACTGTTAAATGTAGTAGTTAACATTGATTTTGTTGATTTTGAAAGGTGTATAATGGGAATAACAAGGGCTGCGCAAATGTACAAAGGGGGTGATCATATGATTGCAATATATCTATATTCAAGTCTTGGATGTTGTATAATGATAAAGAATGGTTTGCTAAAATAGATTGCTTTTCAATTTTCTACTATGTACTATGTATGAAAAGTAATAAATATATCATACACAAATGCTATAAGAAAATGGGATGATCTAATTCCCTTGATAACGTGATATATGTATACAACAGCTGTATATTTTGTAAATAAAGTTCATGGACAGGACCATGAAAGGAAAAAAAACAGCAAAATGTGCTACATTGAAACCCTACAGGACGTCTCAGGGTTAGGGACAATCGGCGGTTCAATGGTTTATGTCATGGCTCCATACGTGATCTGCATGGCTAACTGTGGTTCTGCGCACACTGAGCACCTCTATCATTTCTACTTGACGTTTACAAATGGCCTCTTTGGGAGGTAGATGTATTTATATGGAAGGCAGTGAAGCTACTTTCTGTATTGGCTCCTGCAGACCCCTTTATCCTTCCTGGAGAGGGTATATCACTTTTACCTTGTACAAAAGCTTGATTGCCGAGCCTTTGGGGATGTAAATGCATCTGCAACCTCAGGGGAGGCTTGGTTGTTATTCACAAACGGACGAGTCTCCTTCTAGCGCTACCATTATGGTGGTTCAGTTGCCATTTTTTACGCAATGAGTCTGTAGACAGCAAGCCATCATCAAGCCTCCCGGGCAGCGAATTGTGCTCCAAATGCACAGGAAACGTGGCCTGTTAATTATATATCCTTAGTCTAAGGTGTCTTGTCATACAATCGCTCTTTCATCTGCCTCAGGTATGTGTAGCTACGGTCATTTTTAGACGATTTGCTGTCGGCTTTTACCTCGTACATTGACGGACATTACATCATGGTCGGGTGCCTCTATGAATACCAATGCCTGGCAACACATACGTGAGAGAACTAGCGATGAGGCGGGGCATGAGTAACAAACAGCCCCTATGGATATCTTGGCGTCGGGAATACACAAAGTTTAATCCAAGCATAAATCATGACTTGCCGTAATGTGGTTGTGTTTGACCACGAAATTTACGAACTATTATCTGACCACTCCAGCTGTCCCAATGTACGGGATGGTATTTATGTAAGAATCAAAGTTGAGTTCTGTAGCACATACTGGACATTAGATATGTTTTTACACAGCCCAAACTAAAATATCTGCAAACGCTTCGGTAGTCTTTCTGCTACCTTCCTTCTTCTACGAATCGTAACATATGTAAATATTTTTTATCGAAACTATTGAAGTATTTTGCTACATTGTACTTATGAAATGTTATGCTTGTTTTAATCATTGCAAAGTGCAATGCTGTATAAAAGCTAGTTAACCGTATTATGTGCAATATTGTATGCTGCCGCAACATTTCTAGACCTCAGCTGTGAATTGAATGTAATTCAGTGGTACCCCCTCTGCAATGTTTAATAAATACATCTTGAATCTTGGACCTGGGTAATAATGGTTCTTCCCCAAAAACCCTTAGAGATTATTCTAAACATACTTATTTTCGGATGCAAATACATATAACACACACATACACATATTTTTTATAGTAGAGAAAGATATAGATAGAGAGAACTTTATTGCACGACAGTTGTACACGGTACAATGTATGGCAAAGACTATTGAACATAGTTCAGAAATAAAGAAAAGGAAATAAATATAAATATATATATAAATATGAGAAGACATTACGTATCAGACAGAAACGGAGCAAACATAATTCGCCACTGCACCGTAGCCTACTCCTAACGCCTGGAGCAAGGACGGTAATGTAGGTCGTTTGATTTTGACGATAAGTCCATGTTTTTGTGTTACTAACAAGGAGCTGTATTTTCATGAAAATGCAAACTAGCCAGATCCCACAATAGAAGGCTAGGCCAACATGGGCGGATCAAGCAAAATACATACGATGTAATTCATCAATAAAATATATGCTTATTTATTTATCACAACACGGCTGGATAGCCCCTTCAGGTTGCAAGAGCTGATTTCCGAGGGGGCCCAGTGTATAAAGGACAAGACATGTTACATTTAGTCAAACAACATGCAGTAGAAACAAATAAAATCCAATACGTCAAAACAGAGCTACACATTGTCCATTACCCATGTTTATAGCCACTTGCACAAGGGATTTGATGAATACCAGTGGCCAGAAAGTCAGCCACTTCAGGTCAGTAGGGACGTATCTCTGTGCGGCACATTCCGGCCATGTATCATTGCGGTACGTCTGGACTCTGTTCTGTTATCTGTTTTGACTGGCTCTTGTATCTACATGTTTAAGCTCTGCTAAAGGCCCACGTACTAACAATAACCTCTGCGGTAACTGATGTTTTGATAATGTCATAAATAACTCAAGTTGCCTCTGCTGAGATGTAGTACAGGATTTTTTTTACCTTACAACAGTACTGTACATACCATGTTTATAACATACATGTCTGGAACACAAATGCTAAGGTACCTGTGTACATTGCCAATTTCTGTTTCCCAATAAACTTCGATTTAATTAAGATTGCAAAACTACGTAAAAGGAAGATGTCCCTAAAAGCGTGGATCTGAACATCATCCAAAATCAACATCACGTCATCACTTGCAGTTTATCAACAGATGAGTAGGCAAAATTCGAGGGAATTCAAGTGCCGTAGTATCGTGCCCTGAAAATATTTGAATATACTTGTTAATTCTTTTGCATTCACGTGTTTGTTTATATGTTTAGTTATAGACCTTACGAAAGTCGCTGTACTTTTGATGTGTCAATAAAGTATTGATATCCATCCATGCGAGGGGTGTATTCTGGAGGCGTGTCTGGTTCTCGCATCTCGGATTGCCGTGGCATCCCATGCCCAATTTGGTTTGCTGTCAGAGGTCGTCAGTTGGACACAATGACAAAGGATAATTGTCGGAGTAATTGGAGTCAGAGAAAGGGACCAGGTGGCCGCCGCGTCATAGCCTGTCCAACCAATAACAGGAGGAGGAATATAAAAACGCATACCTTAGCACAGTACGAGACATCACTACTTTGAGACAAACCATGGAAAAGCATTGACTCAAAGTTGTAGGAGTGTAACGTTGCATTCGGAACCGCGCTTTATCCAGAACTGTGCTCAGGCACGGTTCTGGATAGTCCACCCACTCGTATCCAGAACCGTCCCTTGGGCAAATCTACGTTCTTGGATACGCGGAGACTATCCAGAACCGTGCCTGATCCTAACCCTAACCCATTCGGGTATAGAACTGGATAGACACAGCTCTGGATACAATAAGGAGTTTTCAGACATTTCAAGCAATCAAGTTTGGAAGCCATTTCCACACTCCGTCCTCTCTCCTACTGTAAGCCTATTGACGTGAAGCCATTTCCAAAAAGATCAGAATGAAATTGACACAAACTTCTCTCCATATACTATCTGACCACTTACGAAACACCTCCTCAAGAACCCCGACCTTTATCAATGGACGAGTCCTGGCACAGAATTTGGCCATTTTGCTGTAAATTGTTACGGATGAAATCGTGCGAAACACAGCTGCATAGTGTAAGGCCAACGTAAATATCGATAAAAGGCACCTGCGAGAAATACATCACATTCACTGCGCATTTTCTCTAATGCCATACATCCCAATAGAAAAGATCGATATGTCTATTCTTATAGAATAAAGAATAAAATACAGATATTAAAGCAATAATCCTCAGCATAAGGGAATTAGGTACCGCATGCCCTTTATTCTGCAATCTTCTCAAATATGATAATTGAGCTGGTTGCTGTTAGCTTCTGGTTGCAATGTTTGTTAAATTATTTGCAACCTAGTGTTTTTTTTTATAATTTCATCATAGTTGGACAGTTCTGATTTTGCCCCAGATAAAATGTAGGTTTCTGGTGTACCCTACTCTTCTAAATTTTCTGTAATACATTTAGCTATTTTTCTTTGTACAAATGAATACAAAAGGCAGCATTTTCTACCATTCTGAAATACGATTACAGCGAGTTGACGTGTCGTTAATCAACTCAGGCTCTGCCCCAGTTTTTATAATGTATCATCGTCTGGATTTGATAGTCCTCTTAAATCCAAACACACACGCGCTCGGAATTACAAATATTATTTCAAGGAAGATAAATCTTAATACTTAAGATGGTCCAGATTAGCCTTGCCCGACCTCGCTTGGTGAAATCACCCTTAAGAAAGCGAGAGCGATGGGGCCAACGCACGGAAAACATTATAATTTGGTATTCACCCCCGCGCGTTGAAATTGATTTAGCTCCGAGAACCAAATTGGAAACCGATACGGTGGGTCACGTGACGGAGATATAACCGATATCGACCTACGTTCGAAATAGGAGGCCGGGGGTAGGTCTCCCCTGTAGTGGGGCACAGTTTTCATACTTATGTAGCTTGTCTATTGTTTCTTTTCGCAGCTAGTAACGTTGGCCACCAATTATGCTTATTATCATGAAAGTTCATCTGTGTTGGTAGTAATCATAGTAAAAGGTAATTCTCGCGAGATCACGTTGTGAAGTGATTGGTCATTAATTATCCTGATGAAGGCGACAGTGGTCGCTGAAAATTTGATCCCTGTATAATTGTGTGTTGGAATAAAGTTCAACCTTTTACTACAATTATGCTTATTGTATGTATGATTAAAACCCAAAGTACTTTAAACCAAAGAAAGAAACGTACTGCCAATCCATTTGCCTTTCTATTAGTAATGGTCATATCTTTTTAAAATCAAGTTGGGATTTTAAAAAATAGTTTTCAGCAGGTTCTATGTTGTATAGGCCCCTGTGCCATTTATGCTAATTGCTCCAGACAGGCTGTTTCCATAACACTCTGAATAATACATGCTGTGAACAGATTATCAGCTCCGAGCATCGGAATGCGACACACAAATGGGATTATATCAGAACAAGTTAGTCTCTTATGAGACAAGATGGTCTTCTTTTTAAACTTTGCTGTGCCCCTGTATTTGATTGACTGAATTATTGGCTTATTTAAAGAAGGAGGCTATGTGGACGTTCGAAATATGTTTGTCAGCTCCAGAGGCAAATGGGAGTAAAAAAACGCACACTTCAGGGCAATGCATACATGTACATTCAAAACTAAGAAAGATGTGCTTATGTACTTTTTTGCTGATTTCGAATTCAATCACATAGCATAGTCTATCAGAAACATTTATACATTATACACTTTTGATACCACAGAAATCCAATATATTTGGACACAATGACAAAGGATAAGTCCAATATATAACAAAGCAATCAAAGATGCCAGACTTCACAGTATCATATATTTATCTATATATACAGCTCTGCGACCCTTGCTGTTCCACGGACATAAATAGAAGCACTGAGGATGTGTGGCAAATGTTGGGAATCGCAGAAACAAACAAACACATAGACAGACACACACAAAGATTTACACACAAGTAGACAAGGCAAAAACACCATCCCCTTTGGGTGAAATAAGAATGCCAATTAAAAACTTGATATAAGAGAAAGCCTATGATAGCGACCATGATTTCAGTACTGCAGCCACATTCAAGGTTGATGATGATGATGAATGGTTTATTGTTTCGTAAAAAACAAACGAAGTATTTCACAGTCTTCTGACTAGTCGACTGAATTGCATACTTCTTTATAGGTTAACATTGTTGAAAAAACACAATTCCTATTTACACTAAACGTACGAATCTTAAACAATATTCAACAACAATTTAAGATTTAAAACAAATCGTCCGTTCTAGTAGTGGAATTCTTAGTAGATATGGGGCAGATTTGAAGACGTTCATCCCATACTTGTGTAAGCATGATTTCCTACTTTAATGGATGGTCTGTTGTGAAAAACAGGAGAAATTTACCCTGACAACTTTATATTCCCAAACGTGTACCCCCCACCCCCATGGGAACCATATCCTGGGAACGAGTTTCATTCAATTGACAGACAATGCATGCTGGGAACGTAAGTCACAGTCAATCTACCAACATTCCATTCTGTCCTGTCCTGTTTGTTACACGTCTTTTCATTCCATTTTACATTGTAGACAAAATATTTTAAGATCACACAACCACCACGGTTTGAATGTATACGTTTCACCAGTGTTCTCCATTTTACTAAAAGATGTCAAGACTAAATTTTAAAAAAACACTTCTTGTATCTAATTCACTGCTGCCAAGATGACGGCACGTTACACTTAACGTTAAGGAAAATCCATGATAAAAATCATGATAATGAAATGTCATGATGAAAAATCTCATTGTCCATTGCTACGTGGGTGATAATTTAGCTAGAGCACTTATAGCTAATAGAAATACACACCAGGCAATGCTCATTACTATATCCAGCAGTGGAACAATCAATTTACTCCGATTATTTCTTTCTTTGCAATTACTGGTTGTCTAACGTTTCGCTTAAGACCTTTCTAGTATTAGACTGGGTAGTGTGGCTAATCTTAGGGGTCGGAAAATTGGGACTTAATCTTGTAATCTGAAAATGAGATCCCAAGGTTTAAGTGGCACTTAAAAGCAATCATCTGCAATTTACGATTGCGAATCAACATGGTAAGATAGAAAAAACAATTTCTTCTTCAATCACGAGATACAGGCAACCCTTCGTCGGCCACCTCCTCACGTCCGTGAGAACAATCGAGCGGGCCTTTGATTTATAACGTATAAAAACGTCAGCCGGGTCCCTGGGGCGCGGAAAAACGCATTGTAATCGCCAAGAAATAGACGTGACCGGCTCGCTCGCATACTGATGCCGATGGGCAGGGGCACCCCAATGGGGCTAGGCACACACGTAGTCAAATGTAGCACTTTGGGGACTAGGAATTAAACGTCTAACGTTGTATGCAAAAAGGATTCCCTAGAATGTAAATAGATTAATACTTGTGGTATGTGAAAATACGAATATCATTAAGATTACGAGATAAGTGACACAATAATAGCCTGGGTTTCAAACCGCATCCGTTATCTGCAGAAGTGTTAAGATTTCTGTGAATCTGGCAAGGTTTCTCATCTATGATTAAAGCAAGGCGCTGCTTATTATAATTACATGGCGTTATTGGTATCATCATTATTTTATCATGACATCCGTGGCGTTCTGGTAAACATTTGTAGGACAATCAATTAGCAACCACATTTTAGGAACACCCGGGAATCTCCTGGAACACCCAGGAATCTCCAGGAACACCCGGGAATCTCCTGAAACACCCGGGAATCTCCTGGAACACTCGGGAATCTCCTAAAACACCCAGGAATCTCCAGGAACACCCGGGAATCTCCTGAAACACCCGGGAATCTCCTGGAATACCCGGGAATCTCCAGGAACACCCGGGAATCTCCTGAAACACCCAGGAATCTCCTGGAACACCCGGGAATCTCCTGAAACACCCAGGAATCTCCTGGAACACCCGGGAATCCCCTGCACACAGGCCGCGGCATCAGTACCACGTTTACATTCCAGAACATTCCCCTGACGTAACCACAATAACGGGGCCATTTACTATCTGCCCCTTTGGAATATCTCTTTATACAAACGTTTTAACTGTAAAATGTGAAACTCGACTGACGGTTTTTTTTTACATGATTTTGTCTTTTTTTATTAAAATGCTTCCTCATAGTTTACCATTTTCTGTTAATTGATTGTGTACGCCAAAAGTAGCTTTTTTTAATTCCTTAGGCTGACAAATTAAGTTGACCATTAGCCCCTATTGCATAACACAGAAAAGAAACTAGCAATTTGACACGCCCCTTAGATGTGCAGTACTACATCAATCAATTTCCCAAACCCTAGAAAGTTCAACATGTTCCCACAGAGCATACGGAAAGTGCAGCATCTCTTAACACGTGAGCGTATATCACTTATCTACGAAGGCTTGATTCTCATTGTCCATGGGACATTCCAAACGACATATCGCCCTGGGTGACTACCCCTGCCCCCCACTTCGATATCATCAACCAATTATCTTAATACACGTCACTAGATAAGGATTAATTGAATCAGCCGTTGCGCCAATGGCAATGGCTTCTCACTACCAGGGATGATCCCGGCATCTGGATAAAGCGTCCATCAACATTTGGGGGGAAATTACAGCAGATATCTCCGCCCTGATTACCGTCTGCTCACAGAGTCAAAGTCACAGATAAACCATTTAACCTCCTGGTAATGGAGCAAATGGATCGCACTTGACATTCCCTTTGAGTTAACAACTAGCCCGGCTCTACCAGTGAAAGGAAGATCGAGGAACAATCATTGCTAAGTGGTTCTGATACGAACAGAACGGCGGAAAGAAAACTGATCGCAAGAAAAAAAATCCCGTACTCAGAACATTTTGTAGAAGGATTAATGATTTGCTGATCCCTAGCAACTAACAACTAGCCCGGCTCTACCAGTGAAAGGAAGATCGAGGAACAATCATTGCTAAGTGGTTCTGATACGAACAGAACGGCGGAAAGAAAACTGATCGCAAGAAAAAAAATCCCGTACTCAGAACATTTTGTAGAAGGCTTAATGATTTGCTGATCCCTGGCAACTATCAACTAGCCCGGCTGTACCAGTGAAAAGATCGAGGGACAATCATTGTTAAGGGGTTGTGATACGAACGGAACGACAGAAAGAAAACTGATCTCAAGAGAAAAAAAATCCAGTGCTCAGAAACATTTTGTAGAAAAATTAATGATTTGCTGGTCCCTGACATAATTACATAAGTGTCGGTATTGTTGGAATGGGATATTCAAATTCTTGAGCAAGAAGGTAAATAGTTGCCAAAACACTTTGGCAAACATATCGAAAAAGCTTCATAGTCAGTTATGATCATACATATGGTTACGTACATGTCATCTCTTATCTCATAAGAAAAAAAATAAGAGTCACTGACAACAGGGGTCGATAAATATGCATGATGACTACTGCAGCAGGCAAACACATCTACCTTCTTACAGAACTACTCCACGGAGAGCACTGCTGATGTCTGAAGAGGACAAGAAGATCTGTACGAGACGCTAACAGCTACTTCAGAACTAGCATTAAGGCTCGTCCCGAGTCCCCATCGACTGTGCACTTCCATCGCCATTCTATGCTGACGCGCTGATATCGGACTGTCCGCTCCGTGCAATGCATTATTAATGTAGGGAGGCCCACTTACTGGTTTAGCTCCAAGTCCAAGACGAACTGTCTTCCAAAGGCCGGCACGAGAAAGCTTGTACGAGACGTATGTAACAACTGTAGAGAGACGAGAGAGAGAAACAAAGTTACCAACTTGATTGGCACGTTCATATTTGTGCAAATTTCCTTGATATCTGTCAGAAGTCTTAGTTCTTACGTTGCGAAAAATTGAGAAAACGTTATCCCATTGCCTTCTGATTTGATTTGCCATATTCCTCACAATCTGATAATACCGTCATTGAAAAGCAAACATCTCTTAGAAACAATGCTGCAGTTTAGCAAACCTCTCTAATATCATGACTGTTTAAGATAATGGAGATGTTGAGGTTAATAGCTTTTCCTTTATCTACGTAACCACCAAAGTGGTACAGCAGAGATGCTGCTGTGTTAAGCCTCAAAAGAACATGATCTGCACAAACAGTTAGCTTCATTTCGGGAAGAAAAGTGAAAATCGATGTGGGATCTTCAAAGGTGCGATTGTAGGAGCAGGGGCCCCTGCCCCCTGTACACCCGGCACACAGAATCAATCACACCACCAACGGTAGAACAAAAATAGTGCCTTACGCGATCATTTCTGTATTGGTCTTTCAATCTGGTCGATAAATGATCCGCGGGTTCAGTGTCGTTATAAGTCCGCAGTCGAAGGGGCACCGTGGAATCCGTCTGGTTTTCTCTCTTTATTCTGTATTCCCGCTGCTCGGAAGGCCCCGAAGAGTGGTCTGTGATTTGGGCAGAGACTGCATGGTTATATCGACTGTATATGGTAGCAATGTTTTCATACTTGTCCAGTGAAAGGCTACAGAGATGGGTCAGGAAGTTTCAATCAATTACAATGTGCCCATGATACATGACATTTGCCGAAGGTTTCTGATATGATAGTTAAAGATGTAGGCGTGTTTGTTAGTAGAAACAGGTAATAGAAATATGCAGCAATATACATTGACAGAAAGAGAGAAAAATGAAAAACCCTTAGTGGCCTCATGTTTCCATTGCATACCGTCGATAAGTGAATTAATCAAAATACTACTACATGCAGCACGATGTCAGGGTGGCCAATAATCACGCCATTATGCAGTGTTCATCGTTCTCTCCAACAAGTCTTGCAAACGGAAGAGCATGCTATTTATGCAAATCAATGTACGAGTCCATCTACTTTATAGCATGATGGGACCCCTCACACCAGGGTATCTGCTAATATCGGGAACTTTAAGCCAAAAAAGGTACAAAAACTTGTATTTGAGGGGCACCCATAGAGCAGGATGGTTTAAATGGTTTTCCCACAAGTTTGAGCAATGTCCTGAAACAGAGACGTTTAAGACTGGTAATTGAATCTTAATATAGGGTATGGGGCCCGTCGCAGGTACTTATGAAGAGGGGAGGTCCAATGCGCTAAAGTAGAGACATGGCATTGTGCCTAACATGTAAAGTCTTATGCAATGATGTAAGAAAAGTGGAATATGTTGTCTGTACCTGTTTTTGAGGGGATGTGACCTCCCAGGCAACAGTGAGCAACAGTAAAGATCAGCAGCCCCAGCTCTGCGCTCACACCACTAACCATCTTTCCCGCTGCGCATCCTTTCCGGGCGCTACCGCCGCCACTGCCTCTGCCTGAGCACACTTTCCAAGCCTGCCCTCCGTCGTCACCACAGCTGCCGTTTCAGCACCAGAGACAGGCACGGACCGTCCCGAGTTTCTGCGCCTCCCAGTCCTGAGAACCTGCAGCGGGAGAGGCAGGCACGGGCAGCAGAGGTGCATGAAGGGAAGGCTGGCTTACGCCAAGGTTCGCGTTCCACCGCGACGCAGCCCGGCATTGGAATGCAGCGCGGTGACGCCAAATCAATTTTGAATATATTCAGTATCGATCAGCCGGCAATTATCATTCGGGATCGGTGCAGGGTGGATGGTGCGGGGGCCGGCCGGTGGGGGAATTCCTCAGCGCCGTTACACAGCAACATCCTCCCGATTACACATTTCTAACACACCTTTATTGCTAACAAAGTACGTGCTACGATATCGAAATTCCAAGATCACGACAATCCACTAAATGCTAATTCCACGCGCCAACTACCGCTTTAGCTATCAAGTCAAGTGTACTTCATGCAGCGACAGCCTTGATATCGACTACAGATTCTAGTATAACTTAACATGGTAAACGAGTGGCTATTTTTGGCAAATTCCATCACAGTTCACCCAAACGCTTATTCTCCTAGTCGCCATCATCTGTCAGTAGACCATTCTACTGTCACGTTTCCAGTCAGCCTCCCTCCCTCCCCCTTTGTGCCAACCACAGCCCTGAACCTAGCCCTAAACGTCTACTGCACATCTTAGCATGCACGCAACGTCAGGTCAGAGGGTGTCATCACCAGGGAGGAGAGAAGGAAGCCGTCTCTTACCTGTATGGAGAAATCCCGGCGCGGTGCATCCAAAAGGAAAGGACCTGACGGCTGTAAACAGTTCACCGTTCTTGGCACCTGTCGGCAGGGGTAGAAAACGTGTCATTTCGCACTCCCTGGCCCCCTCTCCCTGACACACGGAAATCTGGCCTGCATAAATTTTTCATACCGGCGGCAGCGCGACTGATGCAAATCTGGGGGAAGGTCCGGGGATTGAAGGGAATGCTCAATGAGCTGGATAGGCGCCGGGGGGAGCCTGCGCATGCGCCGCGACAAATATCACGCGATTTTCGGGTCGGTATGTCACTCGATGGAAGTACTTTTGTAGCGTGCACCAACGTTAGTATCATTTGGTACAGTCACAATTCAATAATATCGGTAGGGGCAACGGTTATAGGTGAGAAAAGGGACAAAGCCCGTTCTGCGTTGTGTTAACTTCAAAGCAGGCGTTCGATAATATATAACTGGAAGTCTCTGCAGTTTTATAAATAAATGCATCAAATTCCTACCGCTTTAAACAGAACCATTTCAATGTTGAATCCGATTATCACCTGCAGAGGTCAATTCTGCACATGAAAAAAAAACACATGTTACTGTTCACATGACCATACGAGAACGGGGTAAACGCGAGTACAATAGCAGGCTGTGAGTCACTCCGGAATGAGGTAATAGAACAACCAGGTCAAAGATCACTCGGAGAGTAGGGCTGTAGGACCCTAGAGGAGAGCTTTCTGTTCCCCTATCGAAATCTGATCTTGGGAGTAATTGGCTTTTTGTGTCTCCAGAGACATGTTGAGCGGTGATCAGGGATAAGTGGGCTCCAATGTAGAAATAGATATCAGAAATAAACGGAGCATTTTAGCCTGCTGATGGTAGGGATTTCGGATCAAATATCAAAACGTCCCAATTGCAGGGCATAGCTAGTATAGCCTGTCTCAATAACAATGTATTATCGTAGTAAGAAGTCAGAGGCTAGTGATACAAGACTGTGAGGTAGGAGAGTGCTTTCCTTGTGAGGAATATATCCGGGGGAGCTGAGGCGATTTGCGACGAGAACAGGGTGTCCTGCATTAGAGATGATCAATAATTAATCCTCCCGCCTGCTCCAATACGTGTTCTGTGCGCAGGGCAATTAAGCATGCATTAGGCCATGCCCGATGCTGAAGGGCGGCGGGATGCCATATACGGCCCGGCCGCCTGAAATATTAATGGTCGTCTGGGGAGGGATGCAGTTCATCCCGCTAACACCAGGCGCAAAGCCTTATCCGAGAGGGATACTAACAGCTTCTTACATTGCTAATGTCATCTACTGTCATTTGGCATCCATTCTGTTGGTATTCCTGACATTGTCCGCGGGGCGGTATCGGGGACCGGGCCCCGGGAGATCAGGCGGCGGTGCAGCCCTTACCGGACCCCCGTAATGTAGTGCGATCGTGCTCGGTAGTCGTTTGCCTTTGGTTAATCGTGCGCAGACGCCACGTTTATCGGCAATTTCGGGCTTTATGTATGCGAAAGCTCTAAACGCTGTGACTCAACAAGGGTGGTGTTAATTTCGAAGAAAGGGGGTAAACTACGATGTATTTTTGTACAATAGAGGTTCTCTTCTACCTTATATCGCTGTCTCACTCACGTGACTACAGGTGTATTGACACCAGTCCAAATTGAGCACCTTGCCGACCGACAATGGCGCACATTGATTTTGCGTTCAAGACAAATTACTGAACCCGCCTCCGTCCAATAGCCGCCGCCGGGCGGGCGATAGAGAGGCCCCGAAGAGGAGAAGCAGCCTTCATGGTAAATAGTTCGGCTTAACGTCCAACACGGAACACTGCCTGACACTTTATTGTGGTGCCGGGAAATATAGCCTTTTCCACCTGATCCTGCCACTGCTACGTCATGCATCGTTCAATGGCTCGAGTCGATTGACTCTGCGCCCGGAAAATTAGCCCTGACCATCGGGGAAAACAGGGCTAGGCTGATATTGAAGGAACAGTTGAGCCTAGTAAGAAAATCTACAACAAACTAGGGAGCTTTCACTGTATATATTAGATGACGATGCAGACATAGCAATGTCTACACTGATGCAGGTGGCAATATCTAAGGAATACAATGTTGGAAATTTCGATTTTTTTGAGCATGTTTCTTGTAAACATTTTAATTCATTTTAGTTCAATGGATATCCAAGGGGGTGCAAAGACTACGAATAAAGACAGTGGAAATCAGACACTTGGCATTGGATTTTTAATGCAATAAAAGATAACCGTACCATATATGGCTCGCTATGTTCTAATCAGTTTAGCGGATTTCGGTCCAAGATTGCCCGCTGGTCGATTTTAAGGTCTTTCCGGCTGCAGTTACTGTTTAATTATATCTGTGGGCCAGGCTTACTTGATTTACTGTTTGGCGGTTATAACTAATTGCTCTTGGCTTCAATGGAAAAATGATTCTTATAAGGCAACGTTTTATCAAAAGCTGCATTATGTAACATTAGGACGATACAAAAAGTCAATTTTCTGGTCATTTCTTCACAAAGTAAGTTGAATCAACCCTAGCTACTCCATTGCAAATATAAGTGTCATTCAGGAAGTGGAGGTGCCAAAATATTACATCATATAGTGTGTTTAAAAGTTGGAAACACAGCTGTTAGTTTATATTCTGGTATTTTGTGCTGGTGCCACAAAAAGAGTGCGCCTCGTGTGGGCGTGTTTTAATGTCGACCATAAATGTCAGAAATGTGAGATAATTAATTGCACAAATATGTTGAAAAGTGGAAGTAAATTACAATCACACGAAGCTTTTTTTTTTCAATTAAAATATTTAAATTTTTGGTGCAAAAGGTCACATAATGCCCCTTTAAGGGCATTAAACATTACCATCTGCCAAGGAATATTTCATCTTCACTCAATCAAGAAAATGGTGCCATTATTCTATACAACAGCACAAATCATCCAACGACAATATCAAACTCGATTATGATAAATGTAACTGTATTTCTAACAGCGGTGGTCTCTTTGCTTTCTCTAGCACCTAATTCTATTCAGAATCAAAAACGCAGCCGTTCCCAGCGGTGTTGGATTTACCTAGATTGGCAGATGATACTAAAGTTTCCATTCTCCTGGCTCATGTAGTGGACTCGCAAATCATCCCTGGTTTGTCATACAAGAATTCGTTTTATTGCCAACCGGAGTGTCTTTATAGAGATTAGGACGTGAGACCACAAGATTACATTTAGTCATCTCCCATATAAACGTCTGATGGGGGGCCAATAAAACAAGGAGGCGGGACAGTATGCGACACTGCGTGTTGCAACTTCTAGGGACGTTTTTATGATGGATGCCACACATTACAGTGATGTATCCCCCGTTCCTCACTCAAAAAGGCATGTCGTATGCAGTTATCCTGTCTCTACCGCTCGTTATATATGTCTCTTTGCAGTCTGTGTCTGCCTGTCTTCTTTTTGTGGTGTACACACGTATGCCAAGCCTTGAAAGACATTCAATGCAATGTCAGGGCGGCAAAACTGGATTTACAAAGGCAATTTTCTGGTCATTTTTTTTACGTAATAAGTTGATTCAACCCTTTCCCATAGCATACTGATATCTGTGAGGCAAAAATGACGGAAAATGGTTACTTGTTTTGTATCGTAGGCTGGTTCTAAGTATTTATCATGGGCGGTACCCCAAAAATAAAGGGACTCCTCACGTAGCTTGTTTGGAGCTATTTCCAACGCTTCAAGTATGAAATGATGACGAAAATGCGCTAAGAAATGGCAGTAAATGTCAATATCAGACAGATTTCCTCATCCAGAATATTTTTTGTTTTGTCGCCCTGAAATTGCATTGGATGCCTTTAAATTTTCATTATATTGAGGCACGTGTACAGTAAATGAGGGCCCGTGTTTTAGATTTCCAATTAATTGAGGAACTAAGAATTGAAGATTGTGTAATCCAGATAATTCATTTCTTTCACCCGCTTTCAGGAGATATAAGGGCATACCATTTTATTCACGATGAAAATTAAATATCCAAGCGCAATATTGCTAGCAGTCTTCATTTTCTAAATTCTTTTCTCATGCTTTCACTTCTCTACTGTTTTGGAAAATATATCCCAATGAATTTATCATTTGAAGCCGATTTGTGCCATAACATAAGAACGCATGATATTTATAACACTATTTGAGACACAGCCAGAATACGTGAAGCACCTGGCACACATTCAGAACCTTCCCCCGAACTTCAGCCAACCAAGCTGAAGTTCGGGAGCAGTCTGACCAGATTTAGACCACGCCTAGCTCTCGATACGAATCAAATCAAATTTGAGTTAAATGTGAGTCAAATTTGACTGCCAACCACGATTCGACGTACTCCCGAACACCAGTCAACCACCAGCCAACCATGACCGACCCTCCTGTCCACCCCCGAATGTTTTGAACATTTTGAAACATTCGGCTGGCGCAGCCGAACAGTAGCCGACCTCGCCGAGCAACAGCCAACAACAGCCGACCTTGCTCCCGACCTACTCCCAACCATGGTTGGGGGAGTTCGGCAGTGTTCCGGAGGCCATATTCTGCTATGTGTGACAGGTGCTTTAGGTAGTAGACAAGGGATGGTCCATTACGACCTCCACATGTGTCCTTTTGACGTGTCCTCAAACAAACTTTACGGCATTATCAATGGTCGATTGATTTTCAGGTAGGTGGATACGCCATTCTCTGGCAATTTGAGAAGGATTTAGTACGGTTATGACGCAAAGATTGCGAATTGCTCCCCCGTGCAATAACTTTCGACAGCAAAATATGTCAAGCTTTCCTTTATCACTTGATGTTTAGAACCGTAGAAGTTACCCTGTGCCCTGGTCGATATTCTTCGTATGTTTACGTCATTGGTGGGTAGAAGATCACTTGTGGTAGACTAGTAGTGTTGTATCCAGAACCGTGCTTCATCTAGAACTTGCTTAGAGAAGGTTCTGGATCGTCCACGCGTATCCAGAATCGTGCCTGGGGCAAGTCTACTTTCTTGGTTACGCGGGGACTATCCAGAGCTGTGCCTGATCCTAAACCTAACCCGCCCAGGCATAGAACTAGATAGGCACGATTCTGGATAGTCCACGCGTATCCAGAACCGTGCCAGGGACAAGTCTACGTTCTTGGTTACGCGGAGACTATCCAGAACCGTGCCTGATCCTATTCTTAACCCATCCAGGCATAGACCTAGATAGGCACGGTTCCATATGATAGATGGTAAACATATCTAGATACAGATCATTGATATAAACACCTCGTCACGCGACAACAGCCTTCCCTCATCCACAAACATGACATATGAGCCCTACTTGAAGAGGTGTGAAAACAGAGCAGCGCTCGTCACCATGACAAAACGTTTGGAACTGGTCACTGTCATGCTAGACTGGTAACGTATCCTGCCACTTTCAACCAGTTTACCAACGTCATTCCCGTAGCGATGCTCTTTTCATCGAGGGGAAGGTCATGTAGCCTTCTTGTACAGCCCAGTCTGGCCTTTTCAGACATAAACAATAACGACAATGCAAAATGCGATCGATGCTAACTGGTTCAAACTAGCGATCAAATTGTCCATTAGAGCGGTACCCCAAAGTGACCTATGGTGGTCTGGTAATGTTCCAGATAAAGCATAGTCACATATATGTATCTACAACTAACCCAGCCCGATAAGAAGTAGTTGTGACTGAAGGTTCTACCACACATTCAGAACCTTCCCCCGATCACCAACTAACCAAGGTTGGCTGAAGTTCGGGAGCAGTCTGACTAGATTTAGTCCACGCCTACTCTCCAATGTGTGAGAGGTTTGGGTTTTTTTGGTGTTTTTAGGCTTTTTTACCTGAAAATTTCAGTGAAAAAAGAAAGCCCGATAAAAAAGCCTAAAAACACGCCAAAAATAAGCCGAAAACCCAAAACCTCTGCTTGGAGAGTAGTCCACGCCTACTATTCTAAACGAATCGAATTTGAGCTAAATTTGAGACCTTGCCGAACACCAGTCAACCACAGCCGACCATGAGCTAGGCCATGTGTGACAGACCATCAACTTGTATGCCAAACTTTCCGGAAAATGTGGGTAAGACTAAACATGCCAAGTTCTTTCATGAAATCTGCAAGTTTCATTTTGATACAGAGAAGATTCACGTGCTCTGAGAGGTCGTAGCAGTGCCTCGCGGCTCCCAGAATCCTTTACAGGTTTGCCGATAATACTTATCTGATAACATGCATGATCACGTTTCCAATTGGGCAGGCAACGCCTTTCCATTACGTCACACGCACAATCAATAAACACGTCGATTATATACTTGGGTCTGCGTATCGAAAAACCCCTTTGAAAAAAGTCGAACCTTTGAGATCACGTGAATTCTCGCGATACTCTACATCTCACGAGATTTGCACATTCCAAAACTGCCGCAGAGATGACACCTCATTCACGTTATGGATATAAATAGAGAGTTAAATCACCCCTTACTTGATTTTGAGATTGTTGACAGCACTTGAAGACTATTTGAAGAAATTTGCAACCGATTGGGCAAAAAGCAATGGTTGTTTTCGTTCCATGTTCATATGAATACTAGTACCAGAATATTTCACCGTTAGACGAATGCGTACCTCACACGTTGCTCGTTTTAATGCGATTTTCTAGCTCAGATTACCGGTACCAGCGTTCTGCCGAGAGCATAATTGTGATAATTCGCAAATTGCCCAACGTTCCTTCGTTAGGTGTGGAAACGTCTTGCATAATTCATGAGAAAAATGGAGCCCAGGACGACCCAAGCTCGGCTAGAAATGTCCAGTCACTGCCTATCAACAAACCTACACCAATCCTCGTATAGAAAATACATAATTACACAAATGGGGTATTCTTGGAGAGCAGCTTTCCCTGGCATTGTTTGAGCGGTAAACAGGCGATCATAGAGCTGAGGTGGACACAGTACGAGCTAACGATGCTCTCCTACAGCACGCCAAAGCGGCATTACACCGCCCTTTGATTCGAAATTAGAGACCCCATGAAAATTTCATGCCCGACAATCGATGCCACTCTCCCGTCTTGATCGATTTTCTGATCGACGTTCGATCGATACAGGGGGCCACACGAGGTTGGTCGGGCGGCTAGCGTGGCCCAGATTTGAAAACTAACCGTCATTTACCCTGGGTTTAAAGGCATCCAATACAATTTCAGGGCGGCAAAACGAAACAATATTCTGGATGAGGAAATCTGTTTGATATTGACATTTACTGCCATTTCTTAGCATCATTTCATACTCGAAGCATTTGAAACAGCCCGATACCAAGCTACGTGAGGAGTCCCTTTATTTTTGGTACCACCAATAAATATCTAGAACCAGCCTACGGTGCGAAACAAGCAACCGTTTTCCGTCAGTGACATCGCGTTTTTGCCTCACAGATATCAGTATGCTATGGGATAGGGTTGATTCAACTTAATACATTAAAAAATGACCAGAAAGGTAAACTGACTTTGAAAATCCAGTTTTACTTCCCTGAAATTGCTTAGGATGCCTTTAACGCACCCCATTTGATACAATCATTTGATACAATCATTCATTCAGTAGAACTTCTTCATTACAAACTATCATCACTAGCAAATACTAGTAACAGGGAAACATTCCCTGAAAAGAGAGCGATATTGAAGGTAGTGACACAATTAACTTATCCATTTACTTTATGTTCCACGGAGACTAATTGCGACGAAACGGAACACATGTTAAGTGTTATTCCAAAACAAGAGAGAGAACTTTTCAAATATACAAAAATGCAAATATCGAGAGAAAAAAAATTGGACGAAGAACAATCACTACGATTCACTGAGTGCATGAGTCATTGTGTTCATATATATGCCATTAATGTGGACTTCTAACACGTCGCCGATATGGCATTAGGATTGCCAAATATATAGAGATTAAAATTGTGAAAGCGACAGGAAATCCACAACAATATAATGGACACCAGAACTTAATCACAATTGTGTTGCATAGCACATTACAGAATAAGAAAACCGTCAGCCATATATAGCATTCAGCAACATTGTCTTTTTAAGAAGGCAAAACCACCTGTTCTGTACAGCCCACTTGGTTAGTAACGATTCGCCGTGTTAGTAGACTAACGACCAATGAACCGAGCCACTCTTCATCAAGACTTGTTTTTTAGGCTACGAATCAATCAAGCTGCAGCAAAAATCGAAGTGTGTTGACACCATCGATACGCTGACTCCCCAAAAGTCCCACCTGCTCACGGGTATATTGTATTTCTGATTGATAGAGATTTGTTAATAAGACAGCAAAATTCCAGATTTGTGTCAAATACATCATGGCGATATTAGCCTGGGTGCCATTCTATTTAGTTTAAGGCCCTGTCACACATCCAGAACCTTCTCCCGACCACCAACCAACTAAGGTTGGCTGAAGTTCGGGAGCAGTGTGATGAGATTTAGGCCACGCCTACCTTTCGATACGAATCGAATCAAATTTGAGTTAAATTTGAGTAAAAAAAACCCAGTACACCCCGACAACTGCTGACCTACTCCCGAACACCAGCCAACCATGGGCAAACCTGCCATTCACACCCGACTGTTTTAAACATTTTGAAACATTCAGCTTGCTCCCGACCTACTCCCAACCATGGTTCGAGGAAGTTCGGCTAGTGTTCGGGGGGCCATATTCGGCTGATGTGATGTGATAGGGGCTTTACTGAGACTCCCATACTCTCTCCCTCACAAAACTATGTGCTCTAGATCTGAGTGATGATGAAAACAACGTAGTTGTTTTGCACAGTAGTATCTTGTGTGAAACAGTAGTGTTTTATTCCGTTTCGCTGCGATCAATTCTCTTTACTTCCTCGTCAGTACTAGTGACATTGACATTGCGATGCGTTCTTGCGTTCCCGCCCTTTGATAACAAAGTGCAGGGCAAGCATGAATTGATCTCATCGATTGTTTAGAGCTGGCGAAAATTGACCTCCGGATTTATGTGTTGTTACGGCAGTCGCCCGTGGCTCGTAGCAACAATAATTCTTCCCTCCGGACAAGGAGGCTGTGTATTCACTGTTGCTTCGTTGTGAACGGGTGGCAAGGTAGTTTTGTGGTTAAGGTTGTTGACTCAGAACCTGTAGGTTCTGGGTTTGAATCTCTGGCAGGCCCCAATGTTGTGTCCTTGGGAAAGGCACTTGACCCCTATTTCCTCACTAGACTCAGGTGGAAATGAGTACCGAGCGTCGGTTAGGGACGTCCTCTCGGATGGGATGTAAAGCCGGAGGTCCCGTGTTTGAGGAGAGCCACACCCCAAGCACGTTTAAGATGCCATCACACTTGTCGAAAAGAGGAGCGGTCCTTCCCGGTGTGAGTGGTTCAAACCTTACAACCCCTGTCTTACTGAGCTTGTACTTATTGTACAAAACTGGTGTGTTACGCCTAAAGGTGGTTTATCGGTTATGCGGAACAAACACTGAACAACGGGGTATCTCAAGGAAAGGATGCTCGCCGTTTTGGTCAAAGGAAGTAGTTATTAGATTTGGGAAAAGATCTGGCACTCAATGATTGCATTTGTACAGAATCTGGGACAATCACTTTATCATGAGTGTAGCCTGGGTCGGCTTGGCGGTAATTTTTCGGCCCCGGCCTTTACCAAGCACATGCGAGTTATGCCACGGACCTATCTCCAGCTGGTTTCCTGTATCCGCTGACTTCCTGTATTACGCTCAGTCTTCTATTGCCGCCGATCCAAACGTTGGGAGCGAAGAAATTTACCCCCCCCCCCGGAGCGCGGTAATCGAGGCCTGGTTGGCGGCCCAAAACTCTCTCGGCGCCAAAGGGATAGCGCTGAGCTCACGGCGGTCTGGTTACCAGGCTATCATGAGTGACACTCAGTGCGCCATGCACGATCGCAGCATTTTGCAGAAGAAACTTTCCGTACAACATGCAGGCAAACTTGGGCATTCTAACAGCTACATAAGCCACTCCAACAAAACCACTTGCTTCTCAGACAAAGGGATGGTCCAGGATGATAAATTGTGAGATGTAGGACTCAAAATATTATCCTGAATACGTCGTGGTAGCTAGCAAAGGTTACATTGTGTCTAAGACTTGCGCATATTTCTCTATTATATATGCTTCACAGCCTTTTCACTTGAAGACTTCAGCCGTTTTGGAGAGGTGATGCTTCCAGTGAGTTACGGAAATATCTACTCCTTTTACATGTTTTACACTGTCTAAATGAGGGATAACTCTTCATTTCTGCAACGCACTGAACTTCCGCAAGAGTTCTCCATGTGTGGACACCACTTACTTTACGTCTTGACAGAATTGTTTTTCGTCTTTAGAGAGTTTTGTAGACGAGTATATGTTCAACTTGGTTGACTTATATGTAATGACAAAGTTGTAGTTCCCTTGCGGAATGGGCTAATGGAACGTCCTTGGCGACCGTTGTTCAGTGTGATGCGCAAAACAGACAGTTTTCTCTCATCACCTTAACGGCAAACACATTCGCCTTCGGCTCTATCCTGGCCTGTTCGATAACACGGATCAGGTGGACTCGCGTGTGCTGGGCGTCAGTAACGCTCTCAAGCGCTATGACGTAACCACATGACGCAAACTTTGCCGTTACAAAGCTTCTCAAATACCAGTGCCTACAAAGCAATCGATTTAACTGTGGCTAGGTGTGCAGTTGACGTCATCAATGGCTCTAAGTCCCTGCAGGGTATTCAAGTGCCAAGTTCCTGTGACGCAAGCTAGATGGCGCAATTACGTCCTAAGTGCGCCGGAGGAGCGTCCATAACCATCACCATGATCAAACTATAAGACGCAAGCATGAATTACTTTGAAAGCCCCCAAACGCATTACTGAAATATCATTGTCAAGTTTTTACGTTGAAGATTATAGGTATGAACTTTTCAAACTTTTTTTGTCATAATGATTATATTTTTCAGTTATGATTACTTCTTCCCACCATGCTGGTGTATGTGCTGGGAGCGAATTGCGTGCTACTTTCCAACATGGCGGTAAGCTTCTTTAAAAAAAGCCGTGTTTAGGAGTTGATTCTCTCAGAACATACTTGAAGTATTACTGGAACTGTTCAGCGTTAACGTTGACAAAACGTTGCAACACATTGGGAAGTAGATAGAAAGGGGCTCACTGTTCCGTGTTGATGCGCGTATACATGGCGGTAGGCTGGTGACATTTAAAGTGAATGAATGTTTAACTATTGATCAACACACTTCAGCCTTCTCTCGCTAGGTGGGAGATCTGTTCGGCGATAAAAGGTCGACTGTTGTCACACTGATTCCCGGGGCCTTCGATTCTACTCTTCCAGTGCAAATATATCAGTGATGCACTCTATTTTTGTCTGGTATACATGTATAAAATGTGCTCGGCTTAACGGTGTTGGAAACCATAGTATATGGTGGAGAAACTCCGGCCTCAGTTGTTTGTTTTGTTACAATATTTTGCACAACAAGAAAGTACACAATAAACAATAGATATAATGGGTGTAGGAGGAGGGAAAATCGTATATAGCTTATACTAGGCCTTCCTCCTCTATACTAATCAAAATTGATCAACATTAAAACATATGTTACCATGCTTTCCTCAGCGACGACCCTGTTCTAAGGAATGGTACGCCCTGATATCTGCAGAGGGAATTAACTGAGTTAACAAAACTGGCTGGTGCCTTATGGGACCCAACCCCATTAATCACTACGACGCTACTGCAGGCAATGGTGGGATAGACACTGACATTTTACCGTGGTTTTATTTCTTACCACGTCGGTAATTTTTTTGCAAGGCGTGTTCAGAAATGTGTGCTTATAGATAGAGCACTACAAGGAGAAAGACTAAAGTGACCGTTAATTGGTCACTCTAGAGGAATTCTTCACTACCAACTACTTCATAATTACATGCCGGTGCGGCGCCAAAGATACAGGAAAGAAATAAACACACCACGCACTTTTTAAACTGACGAACTACTGTTTCTTCACATGGGTAAAATATTTGGTTCTGCCCACACATTTTCATAAAAAAATGCAATTTTCCATAATTCGACCGTAAACTGGTAACCTTGCGTTACCTGTTGTTACCAGTGGCGCCACACGTCTGCTCCAAAGAAGTAGTCACATGTCATCGTTAACGCAACCTCGTAATAAATTAAGTTTATTTGCTGAGTTGCGTGATTGTCAACATAACATTGCCTGCAATAGCTCTGTAATAAGTTAATGTCTATGGAAAATGCCAAACTTCTATGAATCATAACAGTCAAAGTGAAATAACTTGACTAATCTTGACACCAATGTTAAATACTTTGTACGACAAAATACTTTTGCATTTTGTATTTTCAGCTTCCCTGGTGAAAACACAGGGCGGCTGTTCACCTATGTGCTGTGCGGAATGGGCGTGGCCAACACCTTACAGATCCCCTGATGACGTGAGTCCAACACAACAACAACAACCCGCTATATATAAAAACAACAACCCCATTTCGTGCGATGTTTGAAAAGGATATAAAGTGTAAATTGAAGTGGGCAAAAGGTTCTGTCTTCTATTCAACTCGGAAATGTTGTACAAATACATACAACCCGTAGGAAACGGGACCAGAAACATTATAACCTATGAAAAAGATCCCTAACCGGTAGTTCAGCACCAAGGACAGTACCTGATATGTACAATATCCCTCCAATAAACATGTTATTACATACGTTTAAAGGCTTATATCAGAAAAATGAGAAAAACGTCTAGGGGTATTCGCCCACTCTACCCCCATACCAAATTTCAGGTCAATTGGCAGAAAAATGACAGAGCTAGAGTTGTGACCAAATGGCAGGAGAACGGTCGCAATCCTTGTGCAAAAGTTTCCTATCTACAGAGCACGCTGCAACCGAAAAAGCAAGATAAAGGAGTGTTATTTTCTTGTTCTATACTTACTTAAAGTCGTTTGTTTCCCTCACCTTTTCCTCCTCAGGTGTATTTTCTGCTCCTGTGTGTGAATGTGCTGGCAGCCGCACACCCAATCAACCTCAGTCGCTACTGCAGGAATAACGGAGTTGTCCCCGCCAAAATGCCGCCATCTACCAGCAGCCCTGACCCTACGCCCTTCACCAGCCACGACTCCACGCCCTCTACCGACAACTCTGCGACTAAGCACGGCAATGTTTTTTTTTTTTTGGTGAAAGAAATGCTACAAATTATTGAAGGATGATTTTCAAACGACACTGGAGCGATAAAGACCCCTACCCCCCTCCCCATGCACCTGCGACAGGGGCTAGCTGAAGTAGCTCTATAGAGATGGAAGGTGTAAATCTCCGCAGAAGAAATGCAAAGGCACTGAATAATCAAAGAAACTGACCTTTTTAGAGTTGGTGTTCTGAACCAAAATATTGCCTTATATCTTCGTAATAATGGCTCTGAAGGCGAGTTATTATTTTCAATACTGAGCATTTCCAATAACTTGCCATATCTACAACATTTTAATGTAGATTTTATGTCCCATTTTAGATACTCAAGAGCACTGGTTCTTTTTCTTGGGGATAATTTCCAGGTATTTTAAATCAGACATTTGCTTACAACACCTAAAGTGTGTGTCTAGCAACAATTGACAAAGAAAACAAGCATTTTGGTTCAGTAGTTTATTGACGTTTTAGCCAGTTCACTTTTCAAAGTAAGTTTCATTCACACATAACAAGAACAAAGTGCCTTGTAAACAGATTAAACATCGTTGCTTAAAGAAGAAATATGTATATCATACATGTATAATGTTATATCACAGAAAGAACTATAATTTAACAACTATTTACAAACAATGTGGGAAAGATAATAATGCATTGGATTTCAAACGTGTTCGGTACGGGGTTATTTGTATTTCAATGCACCCAACACAGGCCTGTATGGCAATTTACACTTATATCATTGAAGTTGAAACATTGCTTCGAATATCTGGACAATTTTCTCAGATTGTAGCAAAACATTTGGGGACAATCAGTACATACAAGCTTTTTTACTTCAATAATACCATATCCATTAATACACATTAAAGAAAGACTATACATATACAAAATGTATGTGTATACAAAATGTATGTGTAAAAGAGCAAACCTCATTACAGTATCTTTGTGTTAGCCAATTAGTAATATAATGTTGTGCGGACTCATAAATTGACACAAAATTATTGTAAATGGACAAAATATTAAATTTGAGCTTTACTTCAAAAGTTACCTTCATTACTAATAGTAAAACACCTATTTTTAAACTAATCTGTAATATATATTTGTACATTAATTTGAACTTTCACTGGCTTAATGTCCATTTGGCCATACCTTACAAATGGCATTATGATTTTTTAGTGTTCACTTAGGCGGTTCATAGATCACATTTGATAACATGCAGTTTCAATGTTCCGTTGTTACCTATAAGGGCTTTACACATCTTTGTCCAGGTAGGTACCATCTTGTGCATTTCTATTCCCCTTGTAAGGGACAACTCCCACACAAACTTGATGTCATCCTTTGGATTTTTCAAATCTCACAAGAGTGAAAATGTATGTGCTACATTTGCTACCTAGTCAGACATACATATTCTCTACTTTTGCAGTAATTTCATGGAGATCCCACAGCACCTTTTAGCTTTGACAGCCTCTTGACTAAATCTGAGCTGCTATCATTTGTTAGTTAGTACTTACCCTCCTATCAAAAGAATTGACATTTTAATTCCTACAATACTGGTAAAATCAATGCATGGACAGATAAACTCAAATTTGCATGGCCTAAACCTAAGCCAACAGCATAAGGCCCTTTTCTGTCTATACAGCTTAGAATATTTACAGCATAGTCAATGTGGTCTACAAGTGAAAAGTGCGGGTGTGTGGCCTGTGTCAATTTCCAAGAACAGAGGTACAGCACATACAGTCAGCCTGGGCTCCATCTGTGAATACTATACCTACCTTGTTCTACCTCCGCTGAAGTCCTAGCAGAGGTAGAACAGAGTGGGTATAGCATTCACGGATGGCAACCAGGCTAACATAAAATAAAACTATGATTGGGGAATGGGGACTTATCGTTTATCATCCATTTTGCCTGCCATTGTGTTTTCCTTGAACAATCTTAAGTAGTGCATGTGTCAAAGAACAAGAAAAAGTTTGGACAGAATAATTACTGGAGAAAAGTACAGTCATACAGTCTTGCCATACATTTCAGCTGTCATATTTGCCTAGATTTTAATTTCTGTTATTTAATAGTACTGTATACCCACAACAAATCAGATTACCCTGTCATGGCTGGGACAACACCCTACTCTCCTAACATAAAGATTTTCCACTTTACAGTATGTACAAGTTAATTATACTAACTACTTTACAGTTGGTGCTTGGCCTTGAAACAATTTCAGATTAAAAATTTTCAATGATATGGAGTATCCACCTATACCCTTAAACTGCTTTTACATGTATGTGTTGTTCTATATATTTCAGTGTTTTATAATTATTGAAGCCTAGTAAGTCAGTGTACTGCTTAAATAAACTTTTTGTTACATCTTGTGATGTAATGTCAACAAAGTTTGCTTCACAAGCATATTTCACAAAATCAATCTTCAATTCAAATCTTAACAGGTTTCACATTCAAGTGAGTTGATTATTGCACTTATTTTAATCAGATTATTAACTTCTAGATGTCTATGCCATAGGTTTACACAATAAAAAATATCAGGGTACAAGTCTGTGATCAGATAGCCAGTTTTGCTCTGAAGACTGGAAGACAACTACTGGTACATGATCCAATGCACTGCATACAGTCCCTTCACTGCAACTTTCTGAAACCGGACTTTTCCCAAACCACATGTAACACAGATATAAAATAGCAACTACAGTTCTTCTTGCCATGGAGAGAAAGGTGCAGGCCTCTTCTAATGACACGTCACAGTTCTGATTCAAAATGTAAGGGAATGTACTAGTTTTAACACAGCTTCTACGAAATTTATCGTAATTTCATGTTCTCGTATACATCGTATACATGTAATAACTCTTTCTACCAGAAAGGTACCTAGATGCCTGTGTTGATGAAGTACTTCTAAAAATACTTTGCATACAACAGAATTCAACAGAGAGAAGGCTAATGGCATATATGAATACTGGCAAGTCTTTTTCAGGATATTCTTTGAAAGTATCAGTTATTGAAAAGGAAAGATGGATCATGTACCATTTACATAAAAGAAAAGCAGCATCATTGACCACTTCAATAATGGTGTAACCGGAAACATTATTTATATTTTTTCACTCTTTCACTGTAACAATACTGCGACCCAGCCCAAACAGCTGTCAAGTAACACTCAATATACAACTATAGTGTATATGGAACCCTGCTTACTTTGCAGAAGTACTATGGGAGAAGCATTCATGTTACCAACATTTACATAATGTGACTGACATGGAAAGTCTGGAAGGAATTCTCTGGAATGAAACAAACGCCTCCAGTATGGAGAGATCACACCATGAGCGAGGCACCTCTTTAAAGCTCCTGTCACACATAGCCAAATACGGCCTCCCGAACACTGCCAAACTCCCCCCAACCATGGTTGGGAGCAAGGTCGGCTGTGGTTGGCTGGTGTTTGGTGAGGTCAGCTACTGTTCGGCTGCCAATGTTTCAAAATGTTTCAAACATTTGGGTGTGGACGGGAGATTTGGCCATGGTTGCCTGGTGGATGGCTGGTGTTCGGCAGTAGATCAGCAGTCAAGTTTGACTCAAATGTAACTCAAATTCAATTTGATTTGTATAGAAAGGTAGGCATGGCCTACATCTGGTCAGACTGCTCCCGAATTCCAGCCCACCTTGGTCGGCTGGTGTTTGGGGGAAGGTTCTGAATGTGTGACAGGGGCTTGACAGTCTGTACCTAAATGCTACTGTGGCAAGCAATCTAGTCAAAAGAATTACAGTGTACAAATTACAAATGTTGAAGAACAATCTGGACAACAAACATGACTACAGTTTTTGCAGTGCACAGTGCTACACACTGTATACCTTTATATATCTACATATTACTAAAGTCTTATACCCAGTTCTTAGAATTAGCTGACACCCAACAGATCCTTCCCATCCACTGGACTGTTGAAATGGTTGTTGAGGCTCTCCCTGTAGCCCGTTATAAGGACTGACATCTTTCATAGCATAGCACCACATGGAATTTTCCACAACGTTTCCCAATCACAACATGTTTGTCAACTTTTCATACATTTTCCTAAAAGAATAGAGACCTTACAGCATGGCTTCTATAGTGTTATGTATCTCCACTGTTGTACCCGGGAGTCATCACAGATGGACATGTGGACGTAGCCTTTACCAGAGGACTGGAACTCCAAACACATGCCGGCTGACGGCTGGTACAGTCGGCCACTCTGGATATTAAAAAACAGAAAAACATGTCATCTGATGTTCAGCAAATAAAAGACAAGTGATCCTCCCAGATAATGACTTGTCTTCCTAACTCTGTACAAAATTGCTAGCCCGGTTACCAAACCTCTTTCAGCTGCCGAGTCTCTTTTGTCCTCTATGCAAAGGAGAAAGAAACTTGGCAGCTGAAATAGTTATGGTAACCAGGCTACATAATTCCATGTTTTGTCTATACTCTCCCACAGGCTACAAACTTTGCAAAATGGACTTAACAAGCGGCAGGAGATAACTTTGAAGAGTACAATTTGTTTGAATCTGATTAAGAAAATACCTTCACGTTTGTAAGAAGTCTTAGAAAAAATCAAGAGCTTGTACAGACAAGCAACTTTGAAGAGTACAATTTGTTTGAATCTGATTAAGAAAATACCTTCACGTTTGTAAGAAGTCTTAGAAAAAATCAAGAGCTTGTACAGACAAAAACAAGATTCTCAATTCTATAGTTTGTCCAGTAGACTAATTACTGTCTATCACAATTAGCAGTTCAACCAATAAGAGAATGGCTGCATGTTCTTCAAATATTTGCTTTTTTACGTTTCTATTTTGAATGTCTATGTTTTAACAGATGTGGGCGGGGACCTACAATGTATCTATTTCTGGACAAGTGACTTGTAGACAGAAACCTTAAGAGGATGGTTTAAAAAGATGAGTTCAAGACTCACATCTTCTGCAAACTTCCACTGCTGACCCCCGCTGGTTCCGTGACACTTCATGATACGAGGGAAGGACTTGGGGTCGTTTTCATTCACGTCTAAACACAGCAGACCTGTCAGCTGCAGCTCATCCTGATCCGTCAGGTACCAGACCTACAGGGAACAGGTAAAACATTACTGACAAGCAAAGACTATGCTTATGTTTACATTGATCAACTATTACTGCAATAAAAATGCATTATTACTGTTACCACTGAAGCAGTAATACTAAGTCTTAGCCTGGGTGCCATCCTATTTGTATCAGAATTATCCTATTTTATATTTTAAAAAAAATTTTCTTAGGGAATGAGTTGAGGGCTAAGTAATACTGTCCCCACTCACCTGATTCTTGTCCTCAGACAAACAGTCACTCACTACGACAAGCGACCCCTTCTCATTGGGTCCATTCTGGGATATCAGACACAACCCTGAGTCCACATGCTTGATCTGAGAATAGGGAAAAAAAACAAGTGGTACAATACCCTGTATATGAAATGATACATTTGCAAGCACCATCTTCTCTTAATATGTTGGTGGTACCCAGCATTTGTACAAACCTGGGCTGTGAATAACACACTATGATTTGAAGACTAAGATGGGAAAAAACAAATGGCATACATACTCGCCACAAACTAAGAAACAGTCTCCTGCTTGACAATCTTATGAAATACATGAGCCATAACCAGGTAAGATAAAGCTCTACAGTACTTACATGTCCCTTTTTGATGACCTTAGGTCGGGGCGGTAGCTGCCCAACACCGACATGTTTCACTCCCCAAGGATTCGCCGCTCTCACATCCTTCTGTCGACCTGCAGCTAAACCAGAACAGACAGTTTAGAAAAGCTAGTACCAAACACCAGCTACAGTACAGGACACAGATCTAAGTAGAGAGCATCATTCTTCTGGATACAAAAAGGAATGAATCAGGGTCGTCACAGGCTAACCAGGCAATATCTGCTGGTATACTTAGGCTGCACTATGGGTTACGACATTGAACTAGATAGTGTAACACCTAGAGGTTTCAAACTTGTTTACAAATAAACAACTTTATGTCATTGGAATACTGGATTTGAACGTTGGAATTGATGTTGTTACAAGTTTCTCAATTTCAGGCACATTTCGCATTGAAATGGGTGTTTTTTGGGGTGGGTATGACATATAAATAGAATAATACACGGTGTATTTCACATCACCCTCAGTCCCAGCCTTCAGCCGTCGGGCGATCTGAAGTTAGGCTGGTATCTTGGGTGATACGGATTACTAGGTACAGAGCACTAATTATAAGTTGAACAGAATCACAAAGGTGCTGTTATCTCATAGCCATGTACATGTACTGACCTGGTACAAACAGCTCAGGATAGATGTTGTCCAGGTACCATTTGAAGGAGTGACAGTTCAGCTTCTCCCTGAGTTTTAACCTCTCACTGATGTCACCGTATGGTCGAGTCTTCATCTCTGGACGGAGGGAGAAATACTGCTCCTGGAATAGATAACAAATCTCTTTTTTTGAGCTTAATGATGTTCATAGTTTTAACAGAGTGCATGTAGGCTTAACCTACATTACAAGTACTTGTTTATTGTTTACTGTTTGTTTGTTTGTTTGTTTGTTTGTTTGTTTCTAACAAATTCAAACATAAATTGGCAGGGAAAGACACAGGTGTGCCTTCCCTGAATTGCATAAAGTTTGCTACAACAGTCATGTTTCACATAAAATTACAAAGGAGAAAATTTAAATTGTGTAGATCTATGTACATAAAGATACCAAATGTTAAAACATTAATCAAAATACAATACAATACAATACGGGAAACCAAGGCTGATAGAGACACTATGAAACTGACTTGTTCTAAAGACTAATTGTAGAATGCAAGAAGGAGTTTCAACCATTCAGTTCTGGCCTTGGGGAGAGTGAAGTAACTGCATTATGCTGCTTCTACTAATGTAAAATGCTCAAGAGTACAATATGACAAGAGATAAACAAGTCATGAAACATTACCTTATACTCATCCATCCACACATGTGCTAAACGGAGGGAGTTTTTCGACATGGTGTCCTCCCCATTGGGCGATCCGTACGGCCGACGCTTGCGGAAAACGTGCCCAACTCTGGAGCAGGGGATGATTTCTAATGTTCCGCCACACATCCATATCTGCACAGGACAGTTCAAAAACAAACGGTCAGAAACAAGCATGGAAAAATGATTTCAAAAATGTTCTGTTGTCAAAAGTTCTTGGTGACCCTGTTTCGCCTCCGACCTTATGTAATAATACATCAACTGGAATAATAATCAGTTACAGCTAAGAATTAGTCCTTCAATATGTGTAGTTACTGGAAGTAAGAACCTTTGAACAACCAGGACTAACAGGCACTGCAAGTTACACTTCATTCACTTACATATAGCCTGGAAATAATGTGATAATCTATTTAACCTTAGTTGTGAGCAAACCCAGTCACTGCTGGTAGTACATGTATTTACACTGCATAACACACAAATACTTGGCAGCCTTGGAATTATATTAGCCACCACATCAGTTTCATGGTAGGTAGTCAAAATCCAACAAATTCATACTAATATGTAGATCTACATGAACAAACAAACTTCCTTAGGCCACACCAATTTAATTTGTTGTTTCTGAGATTTTTTTCAGAATAAATATGAAAGGACAGGGTGGATAAAAAACAGGCCTGGGTATCCTATATTATAGCCTCAAATGCTACAATAGGAGCCATGAAGCCAACATACCAGGGTGGTTTAAAATTCAAACAATGAATTTTGAACTTTTAATCAAACTACTGCATCGATAGATGGAAAAATTGTAACAACTAGGAATTAAAGGACTTTCTTCAACTGTTGGGGCCAAAATATGAGCATTTTTAACCAGAACCAGATTTTTTTTTTTTTTTTTGCAAATCAGAAAAAATGAAGTGGGCGAATCTGGGAAACAATGGATTGAATTGGTGTAGCCTTAGCAGAACATTCTCTGAGAAAATGCCTTGTACTATTTTCTTGAAGACTTACTCTGAAGGAAATCTCTAAGTTCTCCCCTCCCCAGATGTCCATTCCCTCGTCATATCTACCCAGCTCATCGAAGTACTCCCTGTCTATGGCAAACAGCCCTCCTGCCATGGTTGGGGAACTGGAAAAGGAGAAATGGGTACAATCAAACAAAGATTATAAACCAGTGTTCTATAGCCAGCGTCCATCTTTCCGTTATTTGACAGAATTTGGCCACTCATAATGAACAAAGATTTTGCCCAATCCGTTATCTTTGACGGACAAAAATCGGCATGTTAAGATATGGAAAGACATGTCATTAAACTAAGCTTAGTCTACCAGCAAAATTTGCCCCTCAAAATGCAGGAAATAGCATTTTAGAGGGTCAAGACCACAGACCCTCCTAGCAACCAACCACCAGCCAATCATGGCTGAACCTCTCGTCCACACCCGAATGTTTTAAACATTTTGAAACATTCAGCCGAACAGTAGCTGACCTCACCGAACACCAGCCAATCACAGCTGACCTTGATCCCGACCTACTCCTAGCCATGGTTGGGGGGGGTCTGGCAGTGTTGGGGAGGTCATATTCGGCTATGCATCACAGAGGCTTTATAGAGACATAACTTACTTGATAGGCGATGCAGCCCCATCCGGCCCCTGTAGTAACTGCTGTGGTACCTGGTCCCACTTGAAGTGCAGGCCCCAGTTGAACCCTCCTCTCACAAGCGGTGAGGCTGTGTACTCAAACGTGTCCGAGTTGATGATGTCAATGATGGGACACACCACGCGCGTGCGGTCCTCCGCGATACGTGCAAGCAATGGTTCCAGCCATTGTTTACTGACCTCACAGTGACTGTCTAGAAACATCAGGACATCCCCTGGAAAAGAACAACATTTGAAAATTTATAATTACATGTATTATATAATCTCATCTTGCATTATTCTTGTATTGATTTCATTAATCATCACTTGTTACCCAGTTGATTTACCAAGTCGATTTCTTTGTTTATATCAATTAATGGTTTCTGATTTTGTATGTACATCTATATCTATAATAATTGAATATGTAATGTATCAGTATTTTATGACTAATGTTGTCGGTATGGTGGCCTTGAAAAAAAAAGGTGTTCTCGAACAACCTGTTCCACCATAACTTCCACTTTGTGGAAAATTGTCATAAATAAATAAAATATTTAGTAGTCTAATCCTTGCGTTCATCTTATAGAAAATATTGAAATTCTATCACACACATACATGTATACATACCAAGTAGGTCAAGCTCAGCCATTTTATATGTGCACAAATGAGCATTTTATTTATTAATAACAAACACCTTTTGACATCCAAAATATAAGATAAGAAGGTCAACAACAAAGGTCCATTCAGAGTTTTTATGTAGTCCCTGACCTGACGCGTGTGTCGCTCCCTTGACCCTTGCCCTGATGAGCCCCTCCCGTTTGTCTGTTCTGTACAGGCGGACCATGGGAAGGTGGTCTCTGATGTACTCCTCCAACTCCTCCTTCAGGTCATCTGTGCACAGTACATATAAGTTTAAGAATTTTTAACAGAAAGAAGTTGAACATGCATTTTTGTACATTCAGGGGTCGAAATAGATTTTGGGGCCAACTTGCACTGGTGCAGATGAAAAAAAAAATACTTGCACCAGAAGAAAAATAGTTGCACCCCCCAAAATAAAACAAACACAACCAAAAGTACATGTAGTAACTTTAATAAAAACTTCATGGATTCTGGTTTTGTTCTCTTTCCAGTTCTTTATTGGGTATTTCTACAGGTACTGGTAATATTAACCCGGATAAAGCAAACTTGCACCACGGTGCATACCGGCAAAAAATTAGTTGCACGACTCCAAATTTACTTGCACCAAGTTGCACACAGAGGGGTATTTCGACCCCTGACATTGTTGTATGCTGATGCTAACCACACTACAAAAAGCCTATCAAAGTTACATTTGTACATGAATGAAAGGATAAATGTTACAATAGCTAACTGGGCATCAAGACATACTACAATGTTTACGGTATGTCAATAATGGGATCTATGTCAAAGTGGTCTGCTAAAAAGTCCTTTTTTGGCAGTAGTCTGGCTGAATCTTCTACATCAGCAAAGTGAGAGGTTTTGAAGCATGAAACTCCAACTGATGACAACTGGAGCTACAGATATAAGTAACACTGCTCAGGGCTTCAGACTAACTATTTTACTTAGGACCACCGGTGCTTGCAACCCAAAAGATTTGGGTGCACCAGCAAAAATCTAGGCGCACCACTATGAAGGTAGATCATCATATCAAACGTTAATTTGCAGGACATTGCACAAATATTACATTTTTTTTGTACATAGACATGCGCAGAGTGGAAGTATCATGAACAGAGAGCAAGAAAGCAAATGTACAGTCAGAATTAAGTTAAGCTTTACAGTCCATGATATAGACATTACAGTGCATGCAATTTTGATGAGAGCACTGGGTGCTCTCATGAAATATTTCTAGGTACATGACTTAATTTTTGGGAGCATAAGCTCCTAAAATGGGAGCAGTCTGGAGGGCTGCTGCTTTTTGGCGACGTCTCAGGGAGGAGCCAAATGGTACAGTATTGTGTGTGATTCGCAAGAATTCTAGGAATCGTACAGGCATTTTGTCCACATGCCTGTAGACAGAATGGAATGTCTACAGGCATGTGACCTACATCTATGCCTACATTCCTGGACGCCTTTGGGAGTCCCACTGAAGACCTCTCAGAGCTGCCCCAGCTGGATGCCCTACTTTCTGTGATCCCGGGGCTTGTTCATTAGACACTCGGGGGGAGTGCACTGTATCTGTATAGGTACCAAGTCTTCCTCAAAATCATGAAATGATGGCAGGGCCGCAGTGCCATGCAAACAATAACCCTAACAGCAACCACCGTCGCCATGGCAATGTATGTTTTCATTGCCAGTCTTGTTGAGTGTGGACCTTACAGCATTGTCTAGTTCCTTACTTTGATCACTGAAATCATCGATAAGGATGATCTCCTGTAGTAGATCCCTAGGTGTGCGATCCAGCACACTGTGTACGGTCCGCAGCAGCGTGGACCACGCCTCGTTGTAGAAGCAGATGACAACACTTGTCTTTGGCAAGCTGGATGGATAGGACTTTCCTCGGCACCTGTATGGTAAAGACACCATGTACATCAGGGCATTACAACCATCCCTCAACAAAGACGGGGGGGCACCACAGACTTTCTGCAACCTATGATCCACTGCTCACTGAGTCATGTGTGTCACTTGCATAAAATGATGTCACAGAAGCGGTGGATCTCTCATTCCTTGACAAAGATTGGAGTTGTACAGTCGAAAATTTGGGTAAGTCCAATTTCTTGTGTTGGAAATTACAGTTTAAACTTGCTTCATAATATCTTGAAAATTTATCTGCAGTTTCAATTGCAATTTAAACTTGTGTCATAATTGCTTCATAATGACGTCTACCAACACAGATAAACATTCAACATAAGGATGGTACATGTATATAGTTTATCTATTATACTAGCTATTTATAAAGCTAATCAATCAAATTGCTACGGATGTTAGGGTACAAGTATGGACTTAAAAACGTAATGAAAGACAGGTCAATTCTTGGAGAGAGAGAGAGAGAGAGACTGGGTTCAGTCTGGGCATGCCAACTGAAATTATAATAATTTCTGCTGACACAATCATAAATTTGATTCTTGAGATTAACATAATTCAATTCTTTCTCCCAGAAGTGAGTGTCGAAAAGTCGGATATCTTGCTGGCAGTATGGTTATGTATGGAGATTTTGCTGGTTTTCCTTACTTGTCATTCCTCGTGTCTGGAATGTTCCTGTGGAAGCCAATGCGGTCACTAATGAGAAGGTTGAAGGCGTGTCTCCTGTAGCCCATGTCACGAGTCTCCTGGTCTTCTGGGGATTTTATCAGACCTGCATGGAGTATACATGTATACGTAACAGGAAGAAATGTAAGCTTTACACGGGCGACAAACATTATGACTAATTGCTTTATTTCTGTCAGCAAGAGGAAAGTTATGAAAACCAATTTGGAGCCTTAAACTTAAACTGTTATCAGCTTAAACCTTTGCAGAAAGATTCCAAAGATTATCAGTATCTCAGGTAGACTTCACATACATGTACATGTTACATGTACTATCTAGATAATGAGTGTTTTATAAACAGATTACTGTAAAAGTAACACATAATACCACAAAGATAATAACAAGACACGATTGGCACTAAACTCTACAGTAGACTAGCATACTTTCAAGAATTATAAGAATTATCTAATACTATGCATTGGAGAAGAATAAAGAATGATGTGTTTCAATCAGAATACACATCATCTACCTGTGACAGTATTGGTGATATTGTCTGAGTCTGAGAGAAAATATCCCCAATACTTTAATACAAGCATGATTACCTAGTTCAGAAAGAGGCAGGTCGACTTTCGTGGTGTCTGCACCCTGATGACCCCTGAAGGTCAACCTTTTGTCACTCTCGTCCTCCTCCTCCACCTGCACACGTGGTCTTCTGGGCTGGAACCGAATCCTGACACAAACATTGTAAAACTGGCATCATGATCAGAAACAGCTATGGGAGCACAGGTATAAGGCCACCCCAATTTGATTGCTGGTTTTCGAATATTTTTAGAAAAAATATGAAGCAACAGGGCAAAAAAAGGCCTAGGCATTCCTATGATAGCCCCAAATGCTACGACAGGAGCCATGAAGTCAACATACTAGGGTTGATTCAGATTCGGATTTTTTTTTTTTTGCAAATCGGAAAAAAAATGATGCAGCAGGTGAATCTGAGAACCAATTGATTAAAAATTGATGTGGCCTAACATTACAATGGTTTACTCTCTGGTTAGACATGGAGCCTTCAAACTAAAAGCCATATATAAAGTTTAGAAATTTCTTGCTTTCTTTTTTTGAGTCATGAATGTGTCTTACTTTTTAAACTTAGCATTCTAAGATTGTTTAACCATCTTTCGTCTCTCACATTTTAAGGAATAGCTCAAAGCCAATTTTCCAACAAAGACACTGCACACGTACACACACAGTTATCTAAAACATGCTGCTTCTTCCCCATGATTGCATCCCACTCAGCGGGTTCAATGCTGACACAAGAGGAATTGGATTTTTGCAGACAAACTGCGTTTACGTGTACGTTACTGTCTGGCAGTAACAGCCCCCGGTGACTCGTGATTACTGAAACTGGGATACGGCTGCGTCAGTAAATTCCGTGTGTTACAGCTAGCTTTATCTTACAGGCACAAAGCCTGTGATGTTGTTATCTGCCTCCACAGCAAAGCTTTCCTCTACAGTTTGTGTAATGCTCTGTATAGTTTACAGCCCTGTTTTACAACCTACTGGTATCAGTGCCATGGAATTTCCATGGTTATCACCTTCTACGATCTTTACTTACAATACAAGACACAGGGATCAAGAGTATAAGACACTGAAACATATAGGGTTGGCTGTATATGGTATTGTGAGCTGTCTTGTTGACCTTGAATTCTTCATTTGGCAAATGAGAACACCCGCCTCACCATATGTCGAAAGTGGGCCATAGCTTACCATAAGGTCATGTTGTCCTGTGACATGCATGTGGCATATCTAGTAATTCAACCACCTGTCAACAATTTTAAAGCTGCACTGTGTAACATCACGACATACAAAATGTCAATTTTCTGGTCATTTCTTAAGTAATCTTGAATCAACCCTACTCCATTGCAAATAAGCATCATTCAGGAGGTGGAGGTGCCAAAATATTACACCATATGAGTGTGTTTGAAAACTGGAAACAGCTGTCAGCCATGTTTCTTTACATTCTGGTATTTTGTGGTGGTGCAGCAAAATGAGTGTGCCTTTTGTGGGCTGTTTTATTACCAACCATAAATGTCAGAAATGTGAAATAATAGCACGAATATGTTGAAAAGTAGAAGTAAATGACAATCACATGAAGATTTTTTTCAATTGAAATATTTCAATTTGTGGTGCAAAAAATGTTACATTAACTACATGTCATCTTGTGCTGCCTGCCAGTTCTTTTGTCCACACTGTTACTCACATTCTTTGCCTTTCACCACACAGTGAATAGCCTGACTTCAAAGATGTTGATTAGCTTGTGCAGGCAGTGTGCTGATGTGAATGTGAAGTGCATGCTGGTGTGATAAGGTGACTGCTATCTTTGCTCACTGGGCTGACTATTTTTCCCAGGGGATTTGTGGATCAATAGCCAGATTGCCACTTCGGGGAGGTAAAAAAAAGCTAGAGGAGTCACAGAAAGGGCTGTTTCCTTGTGTCAGTTTCAAGTTCAAGTGAGGAAAGTTTCAAATTGAAAGGTAGGGGCAGGTGGGGATGCACAGAAAATACAGGTAAGGGTTATAATATCTTACAATGGCCTCCACCTAAGGCTTACCATTGGAATGTGATAGCCCTAAAATAAAAATCCTTAAATATGTATACTGAAAAATCATTTGAATGTGTAGAAAGATTTTTCAGACTTTCGGGAAGTATTTTGGGTTTTCATGATCTTCAACTTCACCCCATTTCCTGTCTCTGACCTGTTATTCTGCCTGTAAATCTTCCCCCCACCCACATGCTATCAACCTACTCTGACACAGTGACAGACACACACACAATCCTACAGCTCAGCAACCCAAAACAATACTTCCATACCTAGAAATAATGATTGTAAACTACCTAGGACATTGTGTAAATGCATTGGAAGATAAAAGAAAAATGTAATTCCTAGAAAAAAATAAAAAATTGGGCAAGAAGAACTGACCTCCCTCCATATGACTTCCCATCCTGTGGCACTACTGTGTTCCCACCCTGTACGTCTCCATTCCAGTACAGCATCAAGATGACTGCCCATGTCAGCGATGTTGCAATACAGCCACAAAAGAAGTAGCGTAAGGGTCCTCGTCTGGCCATCAGGTACTGCACTGTAGGCAGCTATGTGCCAGCTCCATAATTGTCCTCAAAGAGTTCACAAACACCTCTCCCACAGTGTTCTACCCTTCGGTGCAATCTCCTTTGCTACTTAGTTGTTGTCATGCAATGAAGGTCAAGATGTGGAAGAATGAAGCCTGTGAAGAAAATGAGATAATTCAGCATTCGTCATAATCCAGACAATTTAGATATTTTTTGCCATACCAATCCTAACCTACCTGTGCACCAAGCAGGTCAATTATAATTCAATATGACACGAGTAATCTATAAAATGTACATATTCAGGAAATGATATGACTAGCAAATGGACTCAACTTACAAATACAGAGGTCTGTCCAAGTAACCCACCATATGGCATGGCTTTTCTTGGAAAGAGTTCAATTTTACATACCTGTACACAACATTCAAACACATGATATGTCATAATATTCAAGTTCAAGGACTATCCCACTATTACAGCTGGTATACATTGAAAATCCTGGCTAAATTGTTCCACCTCTACCTTTTGTCACCCCGACTAACCCCAGAAGCAGTAGGATATGTACCTAGATCCAGCTGAGGGAATTTGTTAAACATCCTGCCAACATAAAGGGGCAAAGTCCACAGCCAAACGTAGCATGGGATGCTACAGCTGTGACCAATAGGAGAGCCCCACACTACCAATGCTCTATCCCTTGTGGGGCAACGCCTGCAGACCACCCCTTCCTGAACAGGACCTAATATAATTGTTGCCATGACAGAAACAAGTTTACCGCCAACAATCTTAAAATGAAACGTTTTTGTCTTAGGATTTTGAAAACACAAAATGATGTCTATATATGAGTGAATATCGATTGTCTACGGGCCCCTTTGTATGTGTTATAAAATATCACACAAGTCTGGTATTGTCAGCCGAGCCAGTGGCATACAACAGTATTTACATAACGAAAGACATATTTACAGTCTAGTGCTGCATGTCCTGTAGGTCCAATATCAATTCTCAGCCCCAGTCAACTAATTGCAAAATAAAAGTACTCACGCTCGCAGGCATACTTTCAAGTTTGAAGTTGGCTATAAGGATGCGTTTAATGGACGAAATGTGGCTACGCCAATTTTGAGCAATGATGGAGCAAGGTTAGGGCAATGTTTGCACTGAAATATGATATGCAGACCTTGCTTCCCCCAAGCCCTGGGGCAGCCTAGCTCATACAACCTCTGTCAGACATTATATATCAATGCCAAGGACTCCTAGAGCGCTGTAATAAATAGCAGTTTTCACAGAGACATGTCTGAGGTTGGGAAATGTAATCCATTCATCTGTTGTATTCTAACCTTTCTAGTATCATGTTATAAAACTACAGTCATGTCATTATTTCTAAGTTCAAGTTTTATTTGTCTGTTTTCACCAAGCAACTTACAAAGCTTATAAATATGTTTTAATATTTTATGATCCGAAAATTTTAACGCTTTTTAGATGCTTCAGGTAGAAAACCTGTAACAATAGACTAATTTGTAGCAGTAAGCATGTCAATTTGCTATGAGATTGCCACTTTTCTCTTGACTGAAATAGACATAAAATTTGCCAATGGTAAAGTGGGTTTTCCAGATTTGGGGGAGGGGCAAAAACAAAACTTATTTCTTTATTCTTACTCATTAGAAACATGCTATAGAGAAAAATCAGGAATAAGAGATTTAAAGTTATCAACATTTTGAGTGAAGAAAGAAACTATGACAACCAAGAAAGCTAATAGTATGTTCACCTGTCATTCTTTGGTGACAAATAGCCCTTTGCTCAGCCAGGCCTTGGATTCTCAAAATATCTGGAACTCTAGAGGCCACAACGCTGACACCAAGGTTAGTTATGCCTGACACAGAACAGCAACAACATCTTTGTTTTAAATCAATCACTGACAAGCTGTCAATGCTGACCACTGGCTGATGGTATGGCTGAATGTGCAAATAAATTAAGTTTAAATTTTCAGTTTCATCACCTGTTGAATTTTGTGGGAATAAGATAGAATTTTTAATAATGCAGCAGGTGTCCCCACTGCCTCATTATCTGGTAACTAACATTTATTCTTAGACTAGCTTTCTCCTTAAGCTTGATTTTCCATAAGAATAACATGTACACTAGTACTAGTAACAGGACATATATATACATGTATGTTCTTCAGTAGCAGTAGGCAAATCTGTTGAACTTGAAACTTCTAGCTTTTCAAAAAATGCAAGGAATACCTGATTGCCAAGGGATGTTCATATTAGGCACTCCAGAACTGAAAATAGCACACGATAATAAATCTGAAAGGATGGCATGGTTTCATCTATACATGTACAAATGCCCACTGGCAATAAGTTTCGACAGACCTGTAGTCATCAATTCTACAGGAAAGCGATACTAGTGAGTTATGTAACGGCATGTTGTTGTGTGGAAGCAGGAAAGAGAACCCTCTTGATATTACATGAATCAATAGCACAGCTTGTACTCCATTTATTACAGACATTCCACCAGCTAGTGCTATACGTCTTTGGCAAACAGCTGCACGCAAATCAATACAAAGAATCCTACCAACATAGATCCTACTAATATACTATTCTTCCCATGATCTTTCCTGGTACAATCTGTTATCTGCATGGTTCTTGGGTATTACTATAACTTTTCTACATTTCGCTTGGCTTTCCAAAACTAGCATGTTCCAAGACACTTAGGGCCAGCTCTATAGTCTATAGAGTCACCCACAGGTCAGCTCAAGGGGCCATGAGAGATGTCGTTCCACTGACCCTGTGACCTCTGGGTCCAGGACAGGGATATTTACAGCCAACTGGCCCTCCTGACTGGGTGAAACTAGGGTGAGACCAATCATGGAGGACTGATTAGGCAGGCTGGGGGGATAAATCACTGGCACCAGGGTGGTGGAGGGGTCACTGGGGAAATCTTTGTCTCTTTTCTGAATTGGTATAAATGTAGCCTGTATGCCAGTCTATAATGGTTTGGGCGGGTTCTCTTGGGGCCTGTAGACGGTCCTCCCCACCCAATTCAACTAGGTTCCCTGGTAGAAGTTTTACACAATGGGAGTTCAATTAGCCCACCATGATAGTAGTCTACTGTAGGTGGGCTAATGGGGAGACGCCTCGGTTGGGCTCCAACATTGACTTCTATGCAAAAACAGGCCAAAAAAGGGGCACCATATCTGACCTTTCTGAAGTTGTGGTCACACAAACTCACCTTCATGCATTAGCCAATTTATTAATATGTACCTACAAGCCTTTTCGGGAAATTCTGATCGGCGAGTCTTGAGTTACAGCCGTGTTTGTAAACACTGGTGCACTTTGACCCTATATTTCAGGTCGATACCAATGGGTAAGGCAGGAGGGGTGTAGGTCAACATATAACCCAATAGCAAGGCAACTTCATGAAAAAACTCAATTTTTTTGGCAAAAACAATCACTCAGAACCCTACACTGTACAACCCACCATAAAAAGGCCAAAAATTCAACAAAATTCCCCCCCAAAAAAGGCTTTTAAAGTTCTTTAGCTAATCTTAATTTTGAGGTCACTCACCAGGCACTTAGTGCGCATGCCCTTTCAGGCGCGTCTCCCCTTCTAGGGAAATGAACAAGTGAGTTGTGGAAAAACACCCCCCCTGGCTGATACACTGGGGGGGTGTGATCATGTTCCCCAAATATGAAATTCATTGATAGCCCCCTTGGGAATTGAGGGGAAGTTTCATCCCCACACTTTGGGCCTGTACTGAAGGCCTGTACAGCATACCTGCCAATATCACATGACCTTTTTCAAATGTAAACATGGGTCTGTTTCTCGACAACTGTCAATCACTAATAAACATAGTCTGTTCTACTACTCTGATGTGAAATTTCAACTTTTCAATAGGAAATTCCCTACTTTTGACAACTTTTCTACCAGGCACACCACCATACCTTACCAATGAAAACCCCAAAATGTACACAATATAGCTGAGAATAAAGAGCTAAAATGTCCCCCCATACACGAAATCCCTTTTCTTTGACAGAAAACATTGTCCAGCCACACAGTCAGAGCAAATCTAGCCATATCTATTCTTTATTTGGTTCCTGTGAAGTCTGAAAATGACTATTTCTGTCTGCTTGGGGGGGGGGGGGGCTCATGGGAAGGGCACATTTTGATTGACAGTTCTTAATTGGTGAAAAATACTATTGTATAAACCTTCAGAAATTACTAAGTACATCATTTTTCATAAATGTATACCACTTTAGCAGTCATTCAAGCTCTTGTAGATATTTCTGGCAGCTTTTATCATCATATACACACTGCCCCTGAGCCCATTACATTACACTACACTAATATCACACTTTTGTGAGGCAAAAAGGCAAAAAAATGCACCCACATACCCCAAATTAGGTCATCATGTAACAAAATGTACTTGTAGGTAATATTGAAACATGATTTTATTAAATCCAATTGAGCTATGAGGTAGAGAAGGACACTATGTATATATAGCCTAAAACGGTATAGGGGAGACGCCTCGGTTGGGCTCCAACATTGACTTCTATGCAAAAACAGGCCAAAAAAGGGGCACCATATCTGACCTTTCTGAAGTTGTGGTCACACAAACTCACCTTCATGCATTAGCCAATTTATTAATATGTACCTACAAGCCTTTTCGGGAAATTCTGATCGGCGAGTCTTGAGTTACAGCCGTGTTTGTAAACACTGGTGCACTTTGACCCTATATTTCAGGTCGATACCAATGGGTAAGGCAGGAGGGGTGTAGGTCAACATATAACCCAATAGCAAGGCAACTTCATGAAAAAACTCAATTTTTTTTGGCAAAAACAATCACTCAGAACCCTACACTGTACAACCCACCATAAAAAGGCCAAAAATTCAACAAAATTCCCCCCCAAAAAAGGCTTTTAAAGTTCTTTAGCTAATCTTAATTTTGAGGTCACTCACCAGGCACTTAGTGCGCATGCCCTTTCAGGCGCGTCTCCCCTAATCAACTCCTGTCATGCAAAACTCCTTCTGGGGACCTGAAAAGAGCCTGCCCAAGCTGCAGCAGACTGGACACCAGGGCCTGAGGCTAGAGTAAAGGTCCATTATTACATAGGAATAGTACTCACACATAATAGCTAGTACCAAGGACATTATATCAGATAATGTCCTTGCTAGTACAATACAATGCTTAGGTCAGCAAAAATCCAAGCAATGTCATTGAAAGTATACTTCAGAGTCCATATTTGCATTTGATTCATCCAGACCAGGAAAAGTGTGTAACTCAAGGCACATTGGAGAAATTGTACCCCAAAGGCTTTTACCCCAGTTCTTATCTCCAGTCAATAGGGACAGATATACTGTAATTGCTAGACTAGCAACTCTTTCCCTGGGTGATTTAATTATGTCTGTACCTAGGACATATGACATTTACTGTGATTTAGGGGGTTCAACCACATTCTACTAAAACAATTATTAGGTACCCCCAACTGTGTTTATGTGCATTCAACAATAGCAATTACTTTTTAATGTTCTCCTTTGAACAGTACTTCACATTTCATGAACTAAAGTGGTAAGTGGTACAAATGTGATCATATGGCTTGTCTTACGATTGATAGTAATCTTACCTAGGACTCAGAACATACAATTACAGTATTCAACTGTGCGTGATCCAAGTCACATTGGCTGTGCACATGTTCTGTTCTTCTGATGTCAGAAACAACCTTGCCTCAGGAGCTATTGCAGCTGTCCACTTGTCTAATTATCCATTCACAAATAACAAGGTCTGATTACATTGCTGTAGACCTTTCAATGACAAACATAATAATGTGGTAGTTAGTATTATCAGTACCCAGTAACTCTTTTCAGCATTCACAGCACTGTATCAAACAGTTTACCTGATGTATTGGGCATGCAGACAGAACATACACAAGTAAAAGGATGTCCTGTACAGTAAAGATGCATGTTGCCTAAAACAGATAAGAGGAAGAGTAAACATGCCATCAGTAGGTACATAGAAATGTGTGATCCACAGTGATAAAGCCTCCAGCGCTGGCTACGTGAAGAGTTTTCTGATATAACTGAGGGTCATAAGAAGCTTTCATCCTCTTGAACTGTGGTGTCATGCTTCTTTACAAAATGAGAGTCACAGTGACGCAGATCTTCTGATTAAAAAGCTATTTAACATACATTTTGTACTTCAAGTTGCTTCATACCTATAGCAGATGCCACTTAACAACCAAGAGAAGCTGTTAATTTGGGACTGCTGAAGAATTCTTGAAGATAATGTAGGATTCACATCTTTCTGCTGTATCAGGATTTCCCCCCAAAAATATTTTCTCTACAAAGAGAACATAAGAGACTTGTCAGCTATAAATATATAGGTTGGGATACCAGGCTACAAAATCTTACCACTTTTTGCACACATGACAAGCCCTACCCCATCCAAAGCCACATGATGACCATCAGTACATGTATGTAACAAGTTAGGCCACACCGACTTAATTTTATGGATGACATCCGCGCGCATTGATTTTCGCCTGTTCTAAAAAAAAAAATCATGTCTTTCGAGGCTTCACGGAACTCCGGAACTCGGCTGGAACTCAGTACAGACTGCCGACTCATAAATGCCGCAAAAGGGCGGCTTATCGTAAAACGAAGGAGGAAGCTGTGAAGGAGGATGAGACCTAAACAAGACTATGTACCTCCTGCAAATAAAAACTTGTTTGTTTGATGCAGTCACTGTGTCCTGTGCTTCAATTCGCAATACTGGCTTTGTATTCCTGTGGTTAAGCAGCATTTTTTTTTCCGGATTTTTTTTTTTGCCCTCTCGCATTAGGCCGGATTTACACGGGGCAAAAAATCAATGTCGTACGACATTCGACGCGCGGCGCGACGCAGAATGTCGTACGACATTGATTTTCATGCGTGTAAAACCGCGCGCCACCGACGCGCGGCGCCGCGCGTCGTTTTTTCTGTGGCGCATCGAGGAGGTGCCACAAGTGCGTCGCGACACTCAGCGGGGAGTCTGCGTCGCGGCCCAGCAGCGTGTAAACAGCCCTGCGTCGCGCGCAGCCCGTTTCTGCTTTGCAATTTTCTCTTTTTCCCGCTCTAGCCCGAACCCACGTCACGCTCGTCTGTTTGTTTCTGTTCTTACTTCTAGAATTCTTAGTATCATATCACGTTCTCCTTGTTGTTTCGTCGGATTTTTGTTGCTGATTGTTTCGTAAGCATGGCGGAAGTAAACAGCAGTAACTGGAGCAGCGCGGCCGGAAACCCGATGCTTGATCGGCGTGTGGAACTGTGACAGAATTCGCAGCAAAATGGAGACTCACAAAAAGAAGGAGGCATTCGGGCAGATTGCCGAAGCCATGCTGCAAGAAGGATACAACAGGAACGCAAAACAAGTACAGGAGAAGATCAGGGATCTTAGTTTATAATAGGTACTCCTCGCGGCGGTCAGGGTTCACCACATGTGACGCAGCGCGACGCAGCCCGCCGCAACCATTTTGCAGTGCGCCGCAGCTGCGGCGCGCAGCGGGAGTTACAGTCGATACGTGTAAAAGCAAAAGTGTCCTAGGCGAGTGACAAACGCCGCGCGTCGAATGTCGTACGACATAGATATTTTGCCCCGTGTAAATCCGGCCTTAGTTTTGTGGTCCCCAGAGGATGTCATCCATAAAATTAAATCAGTGTGGCCTTACCAAGGTAATACAATATCACCTCACAAAGGTTTTGATGGACATGAAATGTCAGGTTTGGTACATATGCAGAGAGCTGCTGAGTACATGAACTGAAATTGACCTGACGGAGGTTGGAAGCCCCATATAACACCTTACAGTTACCATGGCAACTCCAAAGGTCTGGACCCCAGGTATCAATCTCTGACACTCAAAGGGAATCTGAACCAGCAGGGAAACTTTGCGCACATCTGCAATGTGTTTTCAATCAGGAATGTCCAAACATGAAAGCTGGTACCTGTGAACCATTCAGTAACAGTGTAGGAAGAAATTAGCAACAAAAGCATGCATGAAATTTTTTTCAGTGCATATTTAACGATGGTATCAAATAACATAAGCATATCCTATGAGTATGACAGGGGTTAAACTATTGTTTTTGGCATATCTTCTTTTACTTTCTCTTTCAAGGCAGATCGAGACAAAATACCCCTAAAGGTATAGATGCAATGTCTGATAAAAAATGATGCAATGTGTGATAAAAAGTGGCAAGTGGCACCTTGGTTTGAAAACACAGTGGTTTGGATGAAAGATACACATAGTCCAAGTTGACAGAACATGGTTTGGTGCAAAGTAAAGTAAAAAGTCAGGTCTGTTGCAGCATTACCTTTGCATGGCCGCTAAGAGGGGGATTTGTGTATACAGGACTGGGGATTAAGTGGAATTCATTGATTAGTAGAGCGCATAAGTGAGTATTGTACAGTTGTAGGTCAGGCTAGGCTGAGAATAAGCCTCCAATCCAACAGCTGTGACAGGGTAGCGACAGTTGGCTGGGACTAAAACTAAACATGGCTCAGGATCTTGACAGCCAATGACAGGATACTAAATATCAACCATCCCATGCCCACTTGATGACAAACAGAACAAAGCAGAGTCTCTTTCTTCCTAGTCTTAGCAGACCCAACATACATTTGAATTTCACTTTCACTGTGTAAATTTTTTTCCAGACAACTTTTAACACACTGTTTTGTTTCAAAGTACAAACTATCCTGGTTCTTCAGCTGCAGACATATTCACTGCAAATTATACCAAATTATTTACAGGTCAATGAGCTACTTCTGTAAGCAGATGGTACAACAGATAAAGAAATTGAAAGATATGCTGATATACATAGACTATACCCAAGTTTTGGTCCATTTCTCCGACAAATTCAAACTGTGATGAAGAAACAGTGAACTATTTGTTAGCCCCCAAAAGTTTAGCCTACATACTGGTACGACAAGTATATATTACTAGGCAGACTGTCTGTGCCAGACAGCACCTGGCGCCATAATTTCTCCCTTATTATTACAGGTCAGCAACATGTATTGTAAGGAGAGTCCACTTTTGTCTGGCAGGGTTTGTGGTATTACAGTTTTTCAGTCATTATCAAAAAGCTTCAAAATCATTGTTACAAGGTGATTTGTATCACCTGTTTGGTCTCACCCTTCACTGTGGTAAAGGCAAATAAAAAAAAACAAGATTAAACTTTAAAAACTGTGCAGTTATCATAGTTCAAATCTGTTCATGGCTCACACATAGCTTAGCTGAGTTAGCATACTGAAGAGACTTTTTCCTGAAAACAAGGGAGAAATTTGACTTGTATCTAAATCCTACCACCTGTCAAAAAGTTCCAGCAATTACTTTGTTCCTATCAATCATATGTGGTACATCTTTTATGATAATTAACCTCACAGCTGGAAACCTGTCACCTGTCCTTTGGACAAGGATTACTCAAGGTTCCTCTTTTTTGGTGTCAGACATGCCCCACACCTCAATACACCTTAACATGCCCTGACTTGAAAGGCATGTCTGCAATCGAAGCATGGAGTTAACCAAGGAGCTTCTACAAGAGCTCCTTGAGTTAACTTAGTAAAGAATAGAGACTGCATCTGGGTGTCACTGAATTGCATGAACACTACCCTGGGTGCCAGCCACGTTTACGGGCCGCTAACCCCTTCGCCCGCGGACAGGAGTATATCGGCCCTACAACGAGTCTGGGAGCGTCCTTCTTAGCTGTCAGTCCTTACGCACAGATTCTGTGCGTAGCCTTCTCTGTGCTTATAGGCCAGGATCTAATCCCCGCTCAGCGGCACGCCACGCCGGGATTGGGCGCACATCTGTCCTCACATCTGCGGGGCTAGGTCAGGCGAGGTCACCAGTGGAATACCCACAACCCTTTGGGTGTCCTGCAACATTCGGTCTTTGTTCTTTGCTAAAAATGGCGACTGGTGGTAACACTGCCATTCAAGACGCCGTGTCCTCTGCTCTTCTGGGTTTACCTACCGTGAAAAGTCTTAGAAACGAGCAGTACACGGCACTAGAGTCTTTCTGTCGTGTGCAGCGCACATGGCCAATCCTGCTGCCGCGCGGTGGGCTTCCCGTGGCGCGCGTGATCATTAATCACGGGTTCCCCTCCTACACCCGGGACGGCTGTGTATGGGACACGCTCCCAGACTCGTTGTAGGGCCGATATACTCCTGTCCGCGGGCGAAGGGGTTAGCGGCCCGTAAACGTGGCTGGCACCCAGGGTACATGAACACAAGCACATACACGCACTTACATTGTATCAAGGTTCTGTTTACGTCATGCAGGAAATGACTGGCACTAACAGAAGATGGCACGAGCACGTCCCCCCCACCCCCACACAGCAACTTTAAAAGATTTAGGAAGTAGGACACCTGTTGTTAGAAGGTATACAGAGGTTACATAATGACTTAGCCTGGGTACCATCCTCCGTAGTTTTTGCCGCTCCCAAAGGTCACTAGCCACCACGGTACCCAGGCTAATAATGTCTGACGTTTATATTTTTATGGTGGGTAATCTCAATAAATTGAGTACTGGTAATACAGCTTTACTCTACGTCAATGGTATTTACCATATTGTTTTTTCTACAGTCATATGATGATGATTAACACAAACCAGTTCTAGCCAGCCATGACATTTAAAAGGTTAAAGCCCCAAGGTGAGTTGGCTCAAGTTACAAAGTCGTATAACCAAATCAACAGTCATCCTGGTTTGATGTGATGATACTCATCGGAGCAATCCACCACTGGAATGTAAGCCATAAATCTAATGACTGACAAGTATCAATCAAATTTCTTGATTATCCATCCCAGTTTGAGAATGCAAGGTCGTAACGAACGAGACTTTGCACAAGTTCTTTGTACTCGATGGTACGGTGGCCTTACCTTCTTACCTGAAGAGAACGTCTTATTGATTGTGTGCAACAGAGCAAACATGTATGTACACAAAGTCTATCCAGAACAGCACTCGACCGTAAAATGCCGGGTGAGTTTGTTCAGCGGTGCCGCCTTCTTTTCTGACAAAATGAAGAAGAGCTCGTGCTTCGAACGGCTAAAAACTGCTCCATTTGCGCCATCGTGTCGACATGTAAGGCTTCTCTGGTTATGTGTATCACAAAGTTGGCACCAAACTGTGCTGATCTCTAAAACAAGCGGGATATTTGATCCAGTGAGTACGTCAGAGCTGCACCAAAACTGGAAGTTTCCACGATAATCGGGTCACACTGTTACGTAAGCGTCTACTGCGGTAGCCAGAGCAAAGCTATTTCTACATAGGGATTCCCATCCGAGGCTTTCTTTAGCTTCAAGAATGTTTGAAAGCAACAAAACTACATTATTTATGAAACGTGCAGAAGTTAGCTGAGCTCACGTAGACCACCCGAGCACTAGCACCGTCGCCAAAACTAGCCACGTATATCTGAGCTCTTCCCCTTCTCTAACATTCTATCAAAATTACTTAAGACTCTACAGTTGCTTTCCAGAAATAACCAACACTTTGATGTATGGTTGTTTGCATGTATTACCCACGCTAACTGCTCCAAAACGGGACTAACCCGGAGGAAAGACAAGACGCACCACTCACCTTTCGTATTCGGCGGCCATCTTTGTTGGGGGCTCCCTTGGGGGCTGGTCCTAGCCTCGAAATGGTTAACCAATGAGAATGGAGTAACTGTAACCCACCTCCCAGAACTTCCTTATTTGGAATATCGCGCGGGAAACGCCCTCTTGGGGTCACCAGAGTTCATCCGCCATCTTGTTTGTGGGGTTGTTTGTTTCACAACCTGCACGTCAGCTGTGTACGTCACGTAGGTCACGTGGAGGTTCGCTCAAAGGTCGTTTTTGTTGCAGACGTTGCATGTTAAGCGGATTTCGACGACTGCAGGCGTGCCGAGCGGCTCAGTGCTGTCCAGTTTGTACCTGATGGTAGGACGACAAATCCTTGGCCACGCCACGTCACAGGTCACCCGCCCCCCTCCCCACCATTCAAACCATTAGCCAGCTTCCTGGCAGGAGATCTACATGATGATGGCCATGTGACCGTGCGTGAATTGGAGATTATTCCCTCAGGACTTCTTTGTTTAGCTCAACCGAACGCGATCGGATCCATGGAAACGTAGCAGCGCTGTGTACCAAGTGTTTGCTGACTCACAACTTATGATTTGCTGCTTTTTGCCAGAAACCACAAGTTTAACCCAGCTCATACAAGTTCGTCACCACGCCAGGGAGGTCGTGAATTTTCTACCGCCAGCTTGCTTGAACTGGATTTCATGTGCTGTCAGCCTGACTTGTAAGACTATTTACTCAAACATTGAAACAAACAAGAGACTTGGGTTCAGTTTGCTCATCAGTTTACCTTAGTCTCCACCATGACGTTCCTGGGATTTGCTGACAGTGAAGAACTGAAGGCGAAGAAGATTGGAAGATGGTATTTTGGGGGCGTGGCATCAGCAATGGCGGCCTGCTGTACCCACCCACTAGACCTGCTCAAAGTCCACCTACAAACTCAACAGAAGAAGGAGTTTGGGTTACTGCAAATGGGTGTGAAAGTTGTGAGGGCGGACGGACTTGTAGGGTTGTACAATGGGATCACAGCGTCAGTCATGCGACAGCTGACCTACTCCATGACCAGGTTTGCCATCTACGAGACTGCGAAGAAGAAGCTAGCAGAACATTCAGGTGGGGCGAATCTGCCGTTCCACAAGAAGGTGATGCTGGCCTCGCTGGGAGGGTTCTGTGGCGGGATTGTGGGCACGCCAGCGGATATGGTGAACGTAAGAATGCAGAACGATATGAAGCTGCCGGCGGAGTTGAGGCGGAACTACAAGCATGTGTTCCACGGATGGAGGTGTGTCGTGGCGGAAGAGGGCGTGAAGGGGTTGTTCTCAGGTGTGACGATGGCGTCGTCCAGGGCGATTCTCGTGACGGTCGGACAGATCGCGTTCTACGACCAGTTCAAGCAGATGCTCCTGTCCACTAGCTTCATGAACGACAACATTGTCACTCACTTCACCGCTAGCTTCCTCGCTGGCGGCGTAGCAACGGCGATGACGCAACCGGCGGACGTGATGAAGACGCGGTTGATGAATGCAGCACCAGGACAGTACTCTAGTATTTTGTCGTGTGCGGTGGATATCGCCAAAGTTGGTCCGTTGGGGTTCTTTAAGGGGTTTGTTCCAGCGTTCGTGCGGCTTGGTCCGCACACCATCCTCACCTTTATCTTCTTCGAGCAGCTCAGGAAGAACATGGGTGTGCTGCCTGCTTACACGGTATAAGCACCATCTAGCAACTGTACATGGTACTGCAGGACTTATAATTCATGGCAATGAAAATCTCCAGGATAAAGTGGAAAAATGGACTTCTGTTGCAAAACCATAGCAGTGATAGGTTGATGACTTCAGAGAAGGGCGGTCAGTATCATAAGTCATGATGTCATTTGAAAAGGTTAATACTAGTAGCAAAAGAGCATTACTGGGCTAGTAATGAAGTATGTTTGCATCCCTATATGCTGTGCATTCCCTTAGAAGTGCTTAATTGTGAACTGTGGCAGTATTAATTCTGAATATGTCAGACAAACCAATGTCCTTGGACAAACAGATGTAACTTCCATGTTTGTGTTGCTATGTATAGGCACATACATAAATGGATGATTGTCAAACATTCTAGCTCATCTAGAAACATATCAGCACATTTTTCAAGATGGGGACATTCAAATATACCTCCCCAGTGTTGCATGATTTTACAATAAGAATCATTTGCTTTCATAGACTTGTCATAATGGGAAAAGAATAGAGCTTCCTGCATCAGGATGAGTTATAATGACCAAAATGTTTAGCCATATAAGAACAAATTATTTTGTAAAGTAAATGTAATGCAGCTCTGGTGGATACAGATGTCAATCAATATGCTTTAGCAATTGAACATGCTAGCTGGTAGTTACTACTACTAAACACACCTATGGAACAACATGGTACCTTCTGAAAACAAGTTGTACATATAGGATAGTGATGAATCAGGGGATTATAGAGGTGTAAGTTCAGCTTTGTTTTATTTTTCTCTTTATTTGATTACATAGTCAGGATATATGATCTTAGATAGATATTCTTATACACATAGCAGGGCAAGGGTGTATATTTGTGACCAAACTAGTTTCAACCAATGTAATTTTGCAGTTCTTTTTTCTTCAGGTGATCATTCATTTTAAGTAAAATGTAAATTGTAAGCAAATTTGTTTTAACTTTGCTGGTAGATCGTTTCTTTTCGTGGTTGTCAGGTGCTCAATGTGTAATAAAATGTATCTGGGGACCCAGCAGTTGTCTCTTGTGATATTTGTGTGTGTCTGTCTGTGTGTGTGTGTGTGTCTGTCTGTGTGTGTGTGTGTGTGTGTGTGTGTGTGTGTGTATTGGTGTATGTGTGCGTGTGAAGTGCATCTGTGTTAGTCTGAAAGGTTGAGTGTACATTCAAATAGCTTAAAGCTTACTTAGTTTTTACAGTACAGTACAAATGGCACAGTAATGTCTTCCAGGGCTCAATGAAATAAATGAAATGTATGCAGACATACTGCTAAATTGCCTTTGAACATTTGGCCACAATGTTTATCTTACATGGAGGATATATACTAGTAGTATTTTTTCATTCAGATATTTTGGTAATAGCCTATTCAAAGTAGAAACAGATCCTGATCATGTTCCAAATACATGAAGGACATGTTCCGATTCATAGGCACATGATGTGCGGTAAGGAACCTGATTTGAATGTCAAAGTCAACCCAATGACTACATGTTTTTGTTTTTGAGTCACCATGTTGTATTCAGAGGTCATACCTACTGCACCCAGTTTCACCAGGCACAAGCTAAATACATCTGGGTCTCTGGTTCACCAAATTGTTCTGCCAACAAAATCTACCAACCTCACAGAAAAGTAAATAAGATTGTGCCCGTTAAAAAATAGATGCCTGACCATTGACTAAGGCTTGGCATAGTTGCTCCATGGACCATACAAATGAGACAGTTTGTTGACACGTTGGATGTTAAATAATGTTCTATCCAGCCTAACATTCTGAAGGACAAATGTAACAACAGCCGTGATCATGATTTATGAAACTGTTCTTTCATTGGCCACAGTACTGGATGCAGTCTGATGTCATCACCGAGCACGGGTATGCCTAAATACCTCAACCGCCCTCAACCCCCCTCAACCCCCCACTTCCTGGGCTAATATGCTGTGTACATGTGCTAAGAACCCTTGTTTACACTCTGTATACATTGTCTATACGATTATAAATAAAAATTACACAGTAACGTCTAAGTATTTGCGAGTTTTTTCAAGTTATAACTTTTAATATATCATAAGTGGAGTTACCGTCTTTAGGGAGTGATACACCCCGCAAAATATCCGCCAAGTATTGAGCGCTAAAATCCACCACCAGAAACATGATGTTTTTTTCTCTCTATATCTGCTGAGTTTCCGTGCTGCACAAGCTTTTTCACTTTCCTTATTTTGACTTGAAACTTACGGCACGATGCGTTCTGGCGGCTCGACGTAAACAAACAAGATGGCGGACCCTGTTCCTCGGGCGCACGGTGCACCGTAAAAAAACTGGTAAAACGCCAGAGTTACAGTGATTTTCCTATTTATAATTGCATAGGCAATGTATCCAGAGCGTTAAAAAGCGTTCTTAGCACATGTTCACTGCATATTAGCCCAGGAAGTGGGGGGTTGAGGGCGGTTGAGGGGGGTTGAGGGCGGTTGAGGTATTTAGGCATACAGACCTAGCACTGACAGATGGGACAGATTCCAGGTCTATTTTGAAGAAATAAATCCATTAGTTGTGATATTAACCTTAACACTCCTACATAATGATATAACTTGTGATCGACTGCTCTGCAGCTGACGGATGATGATGATGAATGATATGTAAATAAATGTACATGTAACCTGTTTAGTAACTTTATAGCTGTGAATCTCCACAATGAAATAATAATGGTTTTGCAAGAGATAGGTATAAATAATGATACACAATGTAATTCTAAATGACCAAATCAGTGCTTGATTATGTTAATTTTGAGTACAGGTCACTCCCTATCCCTATCTAGCATTGCCCTCCCCAAGCCATCAATTGTACATTGTCAAGTAATACAGTGTCCTCCTTTAATAGAACCTCCAAGTAGCTGTTATATAAAAGATCTCATCTTCCAGCCTTTTTTTTTAACCACATGAATAGATAATGAGTCAGGACAAATTTATAATTCACTGTAACATTAACTTTGAGAATGTGATTTCAACAAGAATTGAATAGACAAACAGGCAGGTAGGAATTTAAGTTTATTGGTTGTAATTTGTCACCTCAAGTCCCCGCTGTGCAGCCATCCACAAACAGGTCTGTAATCGACACCAGACCACTATGTAGCTGTCATTCAAACGTCCGGATCATCTTTCTGGTGTGTTGTTGCTCACGTCAACCCATCTGCAATCCAGACATGTGAGCCTGATCCTCTTGTCTTGACATGCATGCCATGACGGAGGGTGATTGCTGTGTAGAGTGCAGTTTGTCATTTAGCTGATAGAGAGCGCTCGTGACTGGTGATCAGAAACCAGGCCAAGGACATATGTTGCAAAAGAAAACGATAACGTTATTTCTAAACTTTTCCCAACCTTTCCTTCAAAACGCTGTGCTACAGACGACATAAAACTACTGTGATTTAGTGTTTTTTCCATGAGTTATTATGACTTAACAATAGTTATTTACAAAGTCAGCGATTTCGCTCGTTACAAAACACTGTTTAAATAATAAATTTTCCCGCCAAAATGTTCCACCACACAGTCCATGAAAATGCTGTAACACATAGGGCGTCACATAGGAAAATAAGTTAACGTTACAGCTTTAAATCGAAAACATTATCAAAAATTCCAAATACTGCCATTTCAATTTTTGGCATCTGTTGATTTGCAACAGTTTTAACAGAACCTACACGTCATAATGTCATAGTAATCAATATTGCGTCATGCAATACTGTTTTTAATTGGTAGTCGGCGCCTCTTGCATTACTAGAAATGAGCTGACTGATGAGCATGTCAGCTAAATGCCTGTTCTTTTTGGCATATTATTAATGTAATTTTTTTTTAAATGAAAAATACTATCTATTTAGTATTTTTAAAAAGAACGATATGTTTTAAGTGGTATCAATATTATCTAAACAATGTAAATTCTGAGCAAAATGCGATTAAAATTGATCAGGCATTTCTGTGCAGAACAGAGGGCTTTCCCAATAAGTTTCACAAACAGTCAGCCATTCGCAACGTGACCACGGGGCGGTTCAGGTGACTTTTGCTCAGTTCTTGGAACCGTTATCTTTGCGTTACTATAAATCCGTTATTTCTCCGAGGGATAAGCCAGGTTAGTAACATATGTATAACGATCACATTTTCAATAGTCTAGATTAAGTAGAATGTCATTTGATGGTTTTCGTGAAAACGAAAGCTTGATAATTTGTAGTTCTTCAAACGAGACTTTCTTCATCCATACTAAGCTAAGTGTTTACCTGAATTTACCTGAATTTACCTGAACTGCAGAGATGTTCCTGTATATCTCTGCAGTCAGGAGCTTGATGGCGGGTAGCCTCTAGTAGCTCCTCCGTCGAACACGGCCTTGATGTAGCTGTCAATGCTACTCTTGAGGCTACTATGATTAGCTACTATGATTAGCGAAGGGAGGTGCAAAATATGTAAGTTATTCCTGAAAAATCAGTGGGTGTAAGCGAGCTTTTCCGTTTTCACATTTTCCCGCCCCTTTTTGACGATTTATAATTTTTTGGTGACAAGAATTAGTTGCACGTGGATTTTTTACCGTGGGCAAGGGCACGTAGTCCATAACAGCTGATCTGTGTCTGTTTCTGTTTATTGTTGATTGATTGTTTGTTTATGTTGTTGACCGAGACGTGGTATTGTTTTCCTGTAATTCGTTTTACACATCTTTGTAACCGTTAGACAAGAAAACAGTCAGACTATAATTTATTATTGTTTATGGTAAGTCTCCCGGGGAGAGACCATTTATGTAGTGGAGGGGTGGATATGTCTATTGAATATAAAGAAGTTCTAGCGATTTAGATTCAAGGAATGATATTTCTAGGGTTGAGATGCTGTTGGTATCAAAAGGGATTCATCTTTCAATGAGTTTATTCATCACAAAACATGTCTGACTTGCATGAAAGTTTACAAACGTCACCGACTGAGGTGGTCCATAAGAATGTATTTCAAAGGAGTAATAAGTAACTTTTCAACAGGTGTTACAATAAAAACTTCACATTAATCACATGGTCAGCCCTTTGTTAATCTGAAGGACGCCGGGAGAAAGTTTGTTCCTGCAGTTAGAAATTGTTTTGATTAGTAACAAGTGCATTTGTTGGTACAAGAACAACTTTGTGAAAAAAAATGTTCTGTTTGGGTTTGACCAAGGACATTATGTCCTTGGTTTGACAAAGTGTGTTTTGCAAAGAAGCCAAGATATTTTGGAATTTGGAATTGTCAAAATCAAAAAAAATCTTGGTCAATATTCACAAAATGCCAGATAGGGAATTAAATAATAATAATTTTTCTTCTAGAGAAGTCCTTTTTTTTAAGCTCAGATGCTAGTGATGAGTCAGGGAAAAGAAAATTGGGAAGGGAGAGGACAAGTTGATGTTGACCCAACTGCATATCTTTTATATGCCCCTCTCTGCTTAGGTCACATTCAGTTGCATCACGCATCGAATAACTAGACCCTCTCATTTCCCACCTTTGTTATTTCTGGAACAATCCTTTCTTTCACAATAAACTTAACATTATAAGAAAGCGCTTTGTCCCAAAACTGTGCCATTGGCACCATTCTGTAACAAGCTGTGCAACTGGCCTTGGGTAAGACCCACATGGACTTTGTTCACAATTCAAGTCTATTCTCATTGGTATGGAGCCAGGTTAAGGTTGGCACAGTGCCCCAGCTGATGACACTACTATATTCACAGTACCAACCTGGCCTGTCCACTTGGATATAAAACACCCCTGTGGTTAAGGTAGGAGAGTTGCTACAAAAATGTTGTTTATGTATGTAATTTGGCTCTGTTTGCTTCCCTATGTTTCAGTGGCGACAGAATTGTACAAAATAACACCACAGATGTCTGCCATATGGAAATACTGAGGTGTTGTGTGAATTTCAGCCTCATACAGAAGTAATGGTATGTGATCAATACTATTCCTAGAAAAAAAGTATTGTTTGTTTTTGACATTTTGATGATAATATATTTAGATATACTGCAATTTGGGGATGTAAAATTTGTATAGATAACAAATGAAAACAGTTGTGAAAGAGATAGAAAACCATGATGATCCAATGTCACATGCTAGTCATCATTATAAAGAGTCCAAAAATCTCTTAAATTTACACACGAAGAAAAAATAATTCACAATAATGTCTCATCAAATTCAGAAGAAAAATTTTCACTCGTAAAACATTTCCACACAACCCCTCTTTTATATTCTGGTCTGTCCCTTAATTTCCAGATGTGTTCTAGGAATTGCCTCAGGGCTAAACTACATGTGGTGTTGGAAGGGCGACATCTTGGACACAGTTTTTCTTGCAAATTCAAACAGTCCTTTTAAGTGTGACATTTGAAATATTGAATTGCAGGCTGTCCTATTAAACCTTGTCAGTACAACAAAAACATTTCTAGGTGTTTACACTCAATTATCTTATGTATGCCTTATCTGCAGGTGTCATCAATGTCAGATCCTGTTATGTAAAAACAGCATGTTGTATTTGCAGTAAAAAGTGTAAAGGTCCATTACTGTTTTTCTGTTGCTTACCTCATTTCTTCAGAGGCAGAATTCACAGCAAGAATGTTGCTCTTTTAATAGCTAGATGCCACTTCAAGTACCTGTCGAACTTTCTGGGGCATGAGATGTTTTTAATCTGAACCTGAGCTGTTTAAGTCTTGTTTAATCAATCTCAAAGTCAAAAACATTCATACTTTTGCAGTAAATCATTCATTCATTCTTTCATTCTATTAATTTTCATTCATTCATTCATTCATTCATTCATTCCATTCATTTTCAATCAATCAATCAATCAATCAATCAATCAATCAACCGATCCATCAATCAATCAATCAATCAATCAACCAATCATCTGGATGATACCCCTTGTCCATGTATAAGAGTTTCCCAAGGTGACTGTACACATGAAAGCGATAACTGTGGGGCGTTATTACACTAGCTGTATATCACATCTTATCAGGAACACCTACTTCACAGGCAACCTAGTGGGAGTACCGGGATGGGAATGGCCGGGATTTATTCCACCTGAGGGCAGCGTTAAAAATCCCGGCCATTCCTTATGCCCCCAAACGAAACCTCTGCTTGGAGAATAGGTACTCCCAGGTTGCCTGTGAAGTAGGTGTTCCTGATAAGATGTAATATACAGATAGTGTCATAACTACCCACAGTTATTGCTTTCATTGTCAGTAATGTCCAAAGTTCATGCCGTGATGGATTGAAATAAGACTTGGCTTGGATGTAAACTTATTTCTCAGCCCAGTAAGTTGGAACAATGTTTTCCTACATGTACATCGAGATATTCAAACAGGATTTCTGGAATAGCACATTTTTAATCATATTCAACAATGATACTATATATACTATTATTCCATATTATTGGTGTACACATTTTCACCTTAGTATACTATACACTCTTAGTGAACATCACACCATCAAAACATATATATATACACTGTTATTGAACATTGCACCATCCTAAAAATATTCTTCCGGCTTGACATTTTGGCTGCAGGGGAATTAAATCATGAGCTGATTGTCTGGATATGATGTCACAGTGAACATGGCAACCAATTCGGAAACTTGCATTGCGGTGTGCTTCCGTAGATAATTTTTAATCCCTTAGAACTTATGATTTGATACACAATCTTACCAACAGTGCACAAATCATTGTGACAAAATGAAATAAGTAGCAAGATATTACAATATTTACTTTTACAGCTTTTCAAAAACATGTTTTTCTCAAGCCGCTGTGCTGCTGGCCTTTACACCTATATAAACATGAAAGCAATTATTCCTGTTGAATGGACCAGTATGCAATCCCTATTATAATGTGACAATAGTCCATCCAGCATCCCTCTTACGTAAGTAATGGTCTTATGATTACTTTGCTGCCAGAAGGCCTAAAAAGGAAATACCACTTAGGCCTGAGGCTACAATATAATTCCTGTATTGTCATATGAATGTCACGCTTCTATGTGTGAGATGTGACAGCTTTGGCAGACAGAGCAATATATTCTCAACCAGAGGCAATTTCTCTTGAGGTTCGTTATATTTTCTACACGATAAATGTTTAAGCTCTTTGTGATGGTGGGGCCTAGGAAAAAAAATGTTGTGTTTCCTGTTTCAGAAAAATTAGGTCGGTATGTAGGCATTATTATTTTTTTTTCTTTCTTCTTTTTTAGACTTTGGCGATCTCTAGTGATCCAACTTATACAATACAGTATTTTAACAAAGGAAAAATTGCATGAGGACACTTACACTTTCAATGTCAATGTTGGAAAACCGATTGTACAATGTTTCATCACTCAGGTGTCAGATCATGGAGCTAGAAAACGTCGATAAGCTTGGAAAATTTATGTCCCTTGCAGCAATGCAGGGGTCCATCCCCAAAAAGGCTAGGGACGTCGGCAGTTTTTCTAGGGTCGGTCGGGAAACAGGAAACACAACTTTTTTTCCCTAGGCCTGACGGTAGTGTTTTTGTATGTTTGAGATATTCTGTATGCATTTCAGCTGCCAGACAATAATTGAGTTGCCTGCCTAGTGTATACCATATATAGATATGCAGGCACAGGTCTTGGTTTCTGCTATGTTAATGGAGTTCCAATAGCCATGATGATTCCAGTCTTATGCACATGTATGTAAAATTAATGAATTGTAAGGACAAGTCTTTGCAGCAGTTACTCATTACATCGAGTCACGACTTGAGAAAAAAACGTTCGTTTGGCGCAGTTATTTTCTTCCGTGTCAGATGAATGACTACTGAGGGAATGGATTAGTGCAAGCTTATATCATACTGCATGTACACATCATTTAAGCTTGGTGTGTTTTTACATTCTGCATATATACAGGTATCATACAGTGTGGCACAAGTAGGTAGTGACTTCAGCTAGTCCAGACACTCATCTACGATCCAATTGTGTCTTCAATACTCCAGACGTTCATCTTGGATCCAGTTGCGTCTTCACTGGTCCAGATGCTGATCTAGGATCCAGTCCAGACACTGATTTAGGATCCAGCTGTGTCTTCACCAGTCCAGACACTGATCTAGGATCCAGTCCAGACACTGATTTAGGATCCAGCTGTGTCTTCACCAGTCCAGACACTGATCTAGGATCCAGTCCAGATACTGATTTAGGATCCAGCTGTGTCTTCACCAGTCCAGACACTGGTCTAGGATCCAGTCTAGACTGATCTAGGATCCAGTCCAGACACTGATCTAGGATCCAGTCCAGACACTGATCTAGGATCCAGTCCAGATACCGATCTAGAATCCAGTCCAGATACTGATCTAGGATCCAGTTGTGTCTACGCCAGCCAAGATGAATGCTGACAGGGGAGATGATACGGATGAGTTAGCAGAGGTCAGTACACTAATCACCCTCTAATTGTGCATGCCCAGACTGATTACCCATTTTCACAGGGCCATTGATACATAGGACTGATGACATGTATTCTGTATTGGCAAATAATGTGTCTAGATTAGTAGTGATGGCCGTATAATAAAGATAACAACTCTAATCCATACAAGTTTGATAAGATGACTGTTAGATACTTAGAATTGCTTGTTGATAACAGGATGATGTTGCATCTCTGTTCCCATTTTTATAATTACTAATCATAATCTGGAAATATTTGCATGGGTGCATTAATATTGTGGATGATTGCATGCATGAATAGATACATCAGGCTCGATACATGGATAGTTAAATGATGGATGTGGATGGATGGAAGGACGGATGGATGGATGGATGGATTAATGGAAAGGGGGATGGATGGATGGATGGATGGATATCCATGGATGGATGGATGGATGGATGGATGGATGGATATCCATGGATGGATGGATGGATGGATGGATGGATTAATGGAAAGGTGGATGGATGGATGGATGGATAAATGGAAGGATGGATGGATGGATGGATGGATAGTTGGAAGGATGGATGGATGGATGGATGGATGGATGGATGGATGGATGGATGGATGGATGGATTAATGGAAAGGGGGATGGATGGATGGATGGATGGATATCCATGGATGGATGGATGGATGGATGGATGGATGGATGGATATCCATGGATGGATGGATGGATGGATGGATGGATTAATGGAAAGGTGGATGGATGGATGGATGGATGGATAAATGGAAGGATGGATGGATGGATGGATGGATAGTTGGAAGGATGGATGGATGGATGGATGGATGGATGGATGGATGGATATCCATGGATGGAAGGATGGATGGATGGATGCATGGATGGATGGATGGATGGATGGATGGATGGATGGATGGATGGATGGATGGATATCCATGGATGGATGGATGGATGTGTGGATGTATGTATGTATGGATGGATGGATGGATGGATATCCATGGATGGATGGATGGATGGATGGATTGGCTGGATGGATGGAAGGATGGATAGATGGATGGATGGATGTGCATGGATAAGTGAATGGACGCATGGAATGGATGCATGGAAGAACGAATAATTCCTCCAAGTTGCATGTTGGGACAGCAAACCAATGTTGGTTTCCCGACATTCTAACCACGTCTGTAGGCTGATAGAAATTTGCTGCGGCTCCTGTAGAAAGTGATAACTGGCGCCGACCCCATCAGAACACACACTTCAGGGGTGGGTCAGCCAATGATTGGACTTGATTGAATTTTCCTAGGCTGGAGCTGGAGAATAATGTTTAGGTGGTGCAATTGAATAGCAAGTTATTCAGCAAACTGGCACAATTGCCCGTTGCAGGTAAAATATAAATTTCTCAGTCTTGGAAAGAGAGACAGTTCAGACAAGATAAGAAGAACTGTATGATGGACAATACAGTCATTACGTCGGTGAAGGTTAGACATCCAGGTGATAAGATACGCCAAAAACAGTTACTCAAGCAACTGGATATGATTTTGGAAACGGTCAGACGTTTCAGGTAGCATCCACTACCTTTCGTCAGTGACACTAAAGGACTGCAGGAGAATTGCTGGTTTATAAGCACAAACCATTAATTGATATGCAAATAAGTAGAGAGAATTTTTTTGTGAAAGGCCTAAAGGAAATAAAAGTTAGACAAGTCAAGGCAAGGCTAATGCAAATTAGTGAAGAAGCTCCTGTTGTGAAACAACAGGAGCTTAAGTTTTAATTTTGAGAAAAAGGAACAATAGCTGCTTCTCTCTTGGTTGTTGCTACAGGCAGTTTTTGCTGTTAAGCAGTGCCCCCTAGTGACCATGTTTTCATACTGCACTGTACTAGCACTGCCCTACATGTACTCTTTACTGTCTTGATAATTTGAATGGATTTAAGACATCTGCATGCACGAAGCTTTCCCAAGATGTCCCATTAGTCCCGGAGACTGATGTTTTAGTCTAGCTTAGGTCTTAAATAGTTGTTGTTGATGGACAAAGAGCAGCCTGCCTTGTTTGTTGTTGAACATTGCTGAAGGTAAAATAATTGGCTTAATGTGGTATTCTTAATTGGATGTCATAAGCCTGTTGCACCTGGTACCTGGAGTGTAGACATGAGTCGTGACAGAGGTACTCTACTGGGTATATTCAGTATGGCAAGTTGATCACTTTGAGTGTCTTCCTTGTAATGTCCCAGATTCAATGTCACTGATACAAGTACATGTAGCTTCTAAATTTTTCATAAAAAATGTTCCTATTGTAAGTTTTAGTCAATATAACATGGCTGAAATATCAAAGTCTTTATTCCCATTTGCCACGCTACAATCTCAAATCAGAGAGGTTCAAAAAGTACTAGTTGTTGGCTTAGTCTATAATCTTGTTTATTACATGTTTAGCATATTGGGAAAAAGAGAACAAAATTATCAGAACCAAAATAATTATCCCTACATGTATGTACATGTAAGTCTTCAGTTATTACCAGCATCTCAATGATGACATGCTAAAAATCACATGCAGCACTGTGCTATCCATATGTTATCTGTATCAAGATAATTCTATCTCATTAGAGTCACAGCTTGGCTTTGGAGTCTCAATATACGACGAGATTCAAATCCGCGACAAGTGTGCCTGAATGTAGTGACAGTGTTTAAAAGGAGACGGACTTGGCACAGTTGACAAAGGTTGGTGCGTGCTACTGAGCTCTGTGGCACAGCTGTACTGTACATGTGAACTTCAGCCTTTCTACTTGTTATGTAGCAATTACAATTAAAAAGAAAAGTCACGTCTGGAACGTTCCAACTCTACTTATATGGGGGGTACAGGTTCTATATTTCACGTAACCTGTTTATTGCGTGACAAATCTTAAATACGTGTAGATAAGTCACAGGTCACATATTAGAATGCTAGACCACAAGATGACAATATCTGTACTAAAAGAAAATTGCACTGTTTACATGTTTATGAATACTTACCCTGTAAAACAAATGGAATAGTCTTCTCAAGGACTGCATCTTTCTGTTGTTCTGGTAGTGTTTAAATGCATGGACATTCCAACCAATGGAAAGGATTGCACTTCTGTAAGCCATGAACCCTATAGGGACATTCTAATTTTATCCCCTCCCGTCCTGTGATCAGACAAGACCTCTAAGCCCATTAGGGCATACTGGTACATGCCTTAGCCAGGCTGAAACGAATGAGGGTCCCCCACTTTACAGACACTAGTGGGTATCAAATTCAGGGTGAAAGGTCAGCCCCAGTGGCGTGAGTGACAGAGTAAGTCCATTCTGGAACCATGAGGAAGATGTTGGAGACCTGGACGCCTCCGTCCTTTCGGAGGGGTCTGGACCGCTTGACTCCGAGGTCCTCGCCACGTGAGTCGCCGCTCGCGTCGCCAGCGATGTCGCCGACCTCGTCACCAATGCCAATCCATAAGGTAGGAATAGTCACAACAGGTGCACAGACTGGAGTTGTTAATGAAGGGATGTGAAAATTGTAAGCACAGGCTTCTAGATTATGGTGGTCATAGCACAGTAATATATGGATTTATTTTCATAGTTGCATGGATATGTACATGTTATACCTCGTTTGGAAGGCTGACAGAACAGTAGCTTATCGAGATGGTATGGGTGACTTAGTGTAATGCCATCTTATAGCGTCAGATAAGCCACACTTACATAAAAGGTTTACTGGCCCACATAGTAGTATGCTTAGCTGAACGTCGCTGGATAATGTAGTTTTAACTACAGTTTGGAGAGGGTGACAGTATCAAAGAGGCATGGCAAACAGACCAGTATTGTTCTTTATGTTCTGTAGCGTGGATTTGGAGCAGAAGTCCAAACATATCAAACTAGTATTCACCACATACATGTGCTACGTGACCAAACTCACATGTTTACTGTAGCCTGTGTTCATTTTCACATCAATCACTCCTACTGTCAGAGCCATGTACTTCTCACAGTCAGTGCCAGTCAAAGGGCTTTCGTGGTAAACACAGACAGACTTCGGACTCCTTGACCACCCTGAAATTTAAGATAATGAAATTAGGGTAAACGTATCATAACCTCTATTGTGAAATATGATCTTCTTATTGACGTGGTTACTGTGATTGAGATATTGGCTCGTGACTTAGATATTTTTTTATTGAGGCCTAATGGCATTCAAGTAGGATTATGGTAAGAATGATAAATTGTTCCAAAACAAGTTTTGGCCCAGCCGTCTGTTCAAAGATCGACCCTCACCTGTTTCCTTTTGTTTACAACTAAGTGTACCAGACCTTTCCCGCGGATACGGGCCAGGAAAATTGCATCAGTAGCCCTGAAAGCTTTGAAACAAGTTGTGTAGTGTTTGTTTTGGTGGACTCGCTGAGTGATAGAGACGTTAAAAGCCAATCCGGACAAGTCTATACGTACAAAAATGTATGAATGGCAGGCCCTCCTAACGGAGTAGAGTGGCCGCCAACAAAGAGACAAGTCACTGGTGTAAACAGTAGGAGAGGTACCCATGGTTTTAAGTGGTCCACTTGAAGAGAAGTCCTATGCAGAGTTTGTAATGTTTTTCTGACAAAATGGCTGAAACAGAAAGGGGCAATATGCAACATTGTCGTCAAATTTTAAAGGTAAAAATGAATGTACAAAAATGGCCTGTTTTCCCGCAATTCGAGGGCACATTATGTGAGAACATATACCCTGGCTATCCCAGGTATCTTAAAAACTAGACTGTGTTGTTTTAGCCAATCAATCTTTGCAGATGACATCACCATTTTGTTGTTGCTTCTTGCTTCTGTTTACGTTTGCCTTCCTTCGTGGCCACCTTTCAATAAGGTGTCTTCACTTCCCAATCTATTGACAAGTGTGTAACTTTACGCCGTAGTATGTAAGAAATCCTATTGGAGGGATTTCACTGGTGCAAAAACAATTCTGACACACGGTGTCCCTGTCGAGATATCTCATGATCTGCGAGCCTTTGTAGAGACTCAATACTTGTTTTCGCATCCGGTGTCCCACGGTGAGAAAACAAGCTTTTTAACTTCGAGTACCACCCTTGCAAACAAAGCTGATCGGCCATGACCTACATATTTGTACCGAAGGGTCAATGACCTATATGTAAATCCATTCAGAAAAATAGCCTTGTTTGCTTTTAGCCTTTTTAATTAACAGCGACAGTGCAAATAAGTTAACAGTTACTGAGCCTTTTACTATGCTAAAAGAAACACCTGTGCAACTATTGCTACAACATTTGCTAAGGTAGAAAAAGCCCATTGATGTAAATAGACCTTTCAAAGTTGCTGAATGAATTATCCTTGGCACAACCTACTGAACAGTAATTGATATACAAAGTGTCTAAAGTCACTCAAGTGAAATTGCATATACTAGTACTTGTACTTATCAATGAGTCACAAATAATGTCCTACATTATGTAAAGGCAAATATTTTTAATGATTTATGCTGTTGTAAGATTTAAAACTCTTACTGTACAATGTATCTCTCCCTCTTGGAAAGAATAGCTGCAGTTTTCAACAATGTCAACAGGTGGCACTGCAGCACAGTGTGTTTCTGTGATACTGATGCACTTTGGCAGGAATTCTATCCACAAATTCCACTCATCCTGCAGTAAATCCATTAGTTCTGTTGACATACCACCTGTAGCTTCTTGATGTAATAATCAGGTCATCAGCGTTAGAGCTGTTAGGATTGTGCTTTGAAAGCCTTTCTAATGCACAACGTTTGCCAGCAGCAATTGGCATGTTTTAGAGTACCGCTAAAGGCACTTCTAGCTTGGTGCTAAGTGGTTGGCTTCCATTTTAGAGGTTGTCCATTTTTCTTGTGTTCAGGTTTGGAAAGGTACTTGCATAAGAAGAAAACAGTATTTTGGTCATTTTCTGCAGTTTCCTTGTATTAATAAGAATCTATAAGTTTAAAGCTGGAGGGTCAAGAAATATTGCTAAGATACAACCATGTGTAGCAGCAGTACCCCCTACGATGCAGCCAGATGGTACGACCTGAATTCTGCTCATTCTTATTGTTCAAAGTGACATTTTCTGCTGATGGATGTAATAGGATATCTCATTGGATTGTTCCAAGTTTTGGCAGGGGATGCCAGCCTCATGACATTAGAAAACAGAAATGAATTATCATCATTAACCCTAAGTATCTACATGCTTCGAAGTGTTGTGAGTAAATTTCAACGTCTGTCACTGTAGGCCCTTATAATAGCTAGTAGGTCGATCGAGTACATGAAGCAACAGTTGTTTGCATTTGACGCATCTTTTACCAGGCAGTTAAAAGGGGAGTGTCCTATTGGATCGGGTTACATGTGGGGTTTATATGGGGGTATATCTTACTTCCGCTAATCTCAAAAGTTGATATTGCACGGGACCTGCGTCCTATCCTCTCAGGGATGACCTAGCTACGTCGCCACGCTATCGCGCTTGGGACTCAAAAATAACCGAACTTACTCCGGAACAATATGACGCGGCAGTTCGAGAAGCTGAGGAGTTATCGGATGAAGCGGATAAGGGGGTACAAAACCAAGGTGAGTCCCAGGGGGATAGGGGGAGACCACCTCCTCAGGATGACAGTGTCACCGTTTGTAGGGTAGCGGCGAGATGTTGACATGCCTGGGATGGTTGAGGTCAGGCAGAGGGATTGCCCAGGGCCGAGATACTACATAGCAGCTGGAGAAGTCAGGGTGAAGGTAGAAATCCTGCCAGAGGAAGCTGGTGTGGCGTTACCCCATTGGTCATGTGTACCTCCGTTGAAGTTGGTTTCGGGTTACAAATGTACTATATGGTAGGACATAAGGTCACTGCGACTATGATTCTGACTCATACTTCAGCTGGATTGTGTACATTCTTATTCTTTCTAAAAATAAAGAAATATCTATGTTCTTAATATCTTAGTAATAGTGGATGGCCTGTTTTGAATATAAAAATTTTGAGGCATTACTGATATGAGTATGAAGATTATCGATGTATATATAGATGATTCAGGTCTAAATTTGCGTGCGTGCTGTCAATTCAAATAAGTATGACATTTCATGCAGTTATCTAACTGTAGGCAGAAAGCCAACCATTTTTTCATGTTAAACTTGAGGGTTAGAAAAATCCCAGCAAATTCTTGTAACATGCTAGATTCTCTCTCTCTTCTCTGCATTGGTAAAGATTTATGCAGTGTGGATCAAAGTAAACTATAAATGTAGTAATAGGTATGCAAAATAATCTACAGGGCCATATTTCATTCTGTGCATAAATATTGGCGCTAACTGTCGAAACGAGATACATGTATAGCTATAACAAAGGATAGCTATGAAATTCTAAATATACTTATAAAACATAAACAAATTTCAAATTGTTGCTGAGAAGATTTTGTACAGAAATAGACCATTGAATCTTGTAAACAAAATGCCATCTAGATAGCTAACTGACAGAGGACTGTACATCATAAAAGGTTTCTGCCGAAGTGTTACTACTACAGTTTGATCAATCAATGTTGTCTTGTATTCCAAGTACAACCACTGATGGCTATTAGTTTATAAGGCCACACCAATTTAATTTGTTGTTTCTCTGATTTTTTCAGAAAAAATATGAAGCGACAGCAAAAAAAAAAAAACAGGCCTAGGCATCCTATGATAGCCCCAAATGCCACAATAGGAGCCATGAAGTCAATGTACCAGGCTGGTGTAAAATTTAAACCACTGCATTGATAGATGGAAAAACTTGGTGGAAAAAAATGAAGCTTTTGAATCCGAGAACCAATTGATTAAATTGGTGTGGCCTAAGTCAGAGTTCCTCTAGATAAAATATAAAATGGACAGGTACAGACCTACAGACACTTGAACAAAGAAGAACGGACTTGTGCCTTAAGTTCGCAAAGAAGATGGACCCTGCAATGCTCCCCCCAAGAGCCTCAGACATTCACAACAAAGCCACTAGAAACTCAAACTTGATAAGGACAATCAGATGTAGAACTGACCGTTACAAAGACTCACCTATCCCTTACTTCGTCAGACTCCTAAACATGCAAAACTGATGACGAGCTTTGTGAATTATTATGAAAATTTGTGTACCATTTTAGAAATTGTATGACCTAGTTCCAATCTCAGAAGTTACGACTTTGTGTGAAAGCCTGTTTGAATCGACCCATATATTTCAAACATAACGCTAATTTTATTTCTACGTAATGCCTTAGCTAAGTCGACGACGCATCTCTTAAATGTTTTTAAATTGTGGAGATTTGAAATCAAGACCGTCACTGACTGTGAAAAATAAGGCTTAAATGAAATTTTAAAACTTATCCTGCAATTCGGTATACCATACATGTAAATTTTATATCTGTCATGTACAATGTTTACGTATTAATACTAGTCTTTTTCTTTTATCACGAATTGTACGTCTGTAATAGAATCAGCAATTCAGCCATGTGGCTGCCAGTGATTTTAAATTTGAATAAAAACCATTCATTCATTCAGGTAAAACTTGTGATTTCTTTTGTTTTTTTATGTAAGACCATCTGAAATCTTCCCAAACAAATTTGGAGTCAGGAAAATCTCCAAATACCCTCTTCGATCTTTCTCTATTAAGTAATGTCTATGAACTTCTTTGAAAGGCATTTTTGACTTTAAGATGCTTTCTTGTTCATAAGTTATTAATTCACATGAAAAAGTTATGTATCCATTGTCACATGCTTTCAACCCCCCTGGACTAACCATATGATATATGGCCCAAGATAAGGGCGCTCAGCACAAATGTAAAATGTACACCTAGTACCTAATAGCTTTTGTCATCAGATGGCCATTTCGTACCCATTACACGTCCTGCCTACCTGTGGGCTGTGACATTGAACGACCTTCCAACTTTGAAGGTCAATGATGATTGGATACCTCCAGTTCAATCCTACGGGACCAATTCGGCTTTTACTGTATCATCAATCATAAATCTTGTTTGACCTGAAGTTACCTATGGGGATATATAGGTCTTAGAATGCAGTAACAAACTACCATACACGGGATAAACGTTGGTTGTTTTGGCTGCTGTAGCCTTTGCCAAAGAGAACAGAATAGAACATCGTAAATCACATACCATATAAATATTTATAGCAATGACTAGGGTGATATCTACATGCTACATATGGCCTTGAACTTACATATCCCCAAGAAGTAGCTCACATTGTAAATTATTCATCTTTCATTTTGAATGAATCTGCAGTTCCTCATAAAACACTAAAATTCAGTCTTGTGCATTAACCTTTAATTTGTAGTGTTAGGGATGATCAGGACTAACATACATGTTGTACATGTGTAAAGTCTTTATAGCTGGTTGTGACACCCAGTGGGGTAAATACACTGAGCTAAAGCCTAAAGCCAATGGCAAAATATGAATGTTTGAACTCTCGGATGCTCTTTGCTGGGCTTAATTCCTTAGCATGGACTCAGCAGAAGTTCAAGGGGAATACATGTACATGTAGGTGAAGGAATAACGTTTTCATAGAAAGGATATACACAGAGCTAGTGGGAAAGTTATGGAGCCAAGGGCCCAAGTAAGTAAGTGGGAAAGTGCTAGTGTTCTATGCCACAGTAAAAAAAAAATGCAAAGAATTTTAGTTTGAATTTATTAATTTTACTTTGCCCTTCCCATTATTGAACAACGTCATCTCCTCCCCACAGATTTTTCAAATGAAAATCATGCAGGAAATTGAGACGGCATTATATCAATATGACAACAGGATGACATTGACCAAGGTCATTTTGTTCAGCCACCATGAAATGCCCATATGGAGAATGGAATGGGTCAATTCAGTATTATAATCAATTGATCATTGCAATAACTCAAGTTTGCAGCTTATGATTAGTTGTTAGAGTGTGTGTGTTTTTTACAGTGTGAAGTTTTGACATGTTTCATTTTGATTAGTATACTTCTAACAAGACTTACTCAGTTATCCCTTTCTTTTTTTCCTAGTCTTTGGCACCAGTGAGCTGAAGGCTCACAAACACATGTTGGAATGTACTGTAGATTGATTTAAATTCGCTGGAAATTAATTTCACCACAGGAGGGGACAGTTCTAAGTTTGCAGTTGAAACAACTGTTGTGAGGCAATGCAAGGTAGACTTACCGTAGAGCACATGTTTGTGGTGTGATGGTGTCTCAACGTGAGCTCACCACGAAACCTGAAAACATATAACCAGTGCAAATATTTCAGTATTTACAGTACCCACATGTTCTAACCAGCTAGTATGCAGCATTAGGAAGGGTATGGGTAGAATTGGGTCAGTTAGCTATAGGCTAACCAGGGATCAGGGAATGGTGCACACATGTAAACTTGTGAAAACTGCCTCAACATGTTTTGAAGGAAAGAATTATTCAGACTGGCTAGCCTCCTGTGCAGACTTCTAGCAGGGCAGCATTTGTTTCTATGAGCGGCTAGAGCGGCAGTGTATTGTCGGGGAGGGCCATGTTCGGGGAAGAGTTGTATCCACGGAGAGAGCTGTATCGCCTGCGCTAGCTGTTGGAGAGGTGTAACTCCCTCCACGGCATAACTCCTTCTACCATATTAGAGAACATTATCCCGTGTTAAAAATTGCTCCTACAAAAAATAAGCACCACTGAAGAAGTCTGCGAAGGAGGCTATATTCAGCCATTGACACAGAGATTAAAAAACGAAGTGGCTACAAGTAGCCAATACTTGAAAGTTAGACCACATTGGGACTAGGTAACTGTTTGTTTTATCAGGGATGAAAAAATGGATATGTAAGAAGTAATCATAATTTCCAGTTAAGTGTTAATTACCTTTGAACTTTTGTGCTAATTAATTGCCTTGGTACGATGCTGTTGTAACAAATTAGATTCTTATTAGTCAGAAGTTGGTAAAATTTCCTGCCTTTTGTGTTGTTATCCACTGGCCACCATCCTGGTTAATTTGTGTTCACTCTAATAACTCTGTTGGTGGGTAGTGACTTTAATGGAGCAAACGTAAACTAATAAGAACAGCACTTTAGGCTGTTAACAGTTGGCTCCTAGATCATTGATTGGGATAAAAAGTAGGATTTAATGTTAGTCTCCGTATTATCTTCAAAACAAGCTAGAGGCGATGCAAAAGGGGGCCAAGGACACAGCAAATGTTGAAACATAAGACGTATTTTAACCTTGAAAGATACAGAACGAGGATAGGTAAACAAGTCTGACCTTTCTGTAGTCGCAGCATGAATATTCATGAGGGACCAGGCCTTAGATGTATTTTTACACTTAATGATATGCAGTCACAAAGTCTAGTTTCCTTCCAAATGAACTCTAACACCAGAACCATATGCCCAGAGGGAGATATGTTAAAGAGGCTGGTAGTTGATAAAACATTGCCAGACTATTGTCTGAAACTCTGAAAACAAGTCTAGTGTCACATTAGCTTACGGTTTGTGTGAAAGAGATCTATAATTTAGTGTTGTACACTTCAGTGATACTATATATAGGAATGGTCTTTTGTATTGTGGCATGATTATAGTTAGTGGCTAGGCGAGTACGTACACTACAAAAGACTGATACTCTATCACCTGAACCTTTAACCTTAGCGTGCTAACTTTATTCAGACTTCCTTAACATACTCCCTGCTGCCTAATCCCATTACTAATGCAAGATTAGTTTCAAAATTCTACCTTTGCAGAGAGAAGGTTCATAATACACTTCTTCTGTCACTGAAGTTTCATTCTGCCATACGTTTTAATGACTTCATTGTTTACAGGATATCATTGCTTCGACTGTACATTCTGGTTTAAGGTAGTAAAAAGGGCTGATGAATGCTGTCTTTCTTCAGATAGATTGGCTTGAATGTACTTGGTCTCACCTCATATTTTTATATCAAGAAAAGCACTTAAGTCCAAAATATAATATAACCTGACTTTGTTCTTCACCTTATCAGAATTACCAACTCTTTAACTAAGTAACCAACAAATCAACAAACAAATCTGAGACAAATATAGATTTGTTTTTGTCCAAAGTCCAAAATATTATGTAACCTGACTTTGTTTTTCACTTTATAGGCTGTCAAGGACTTTGCTAATACGAGCTTGGTATGCACTGCACACTTCTGTCAATATTTTTAAGTACACACCTTTTGACTTTGAATGATGGTGTGTCATTCATGAAGTGTTGACATATGCAAATGATGATATTGTTGTCGTGACCCCAGACATACTTGTAATAGACTTAATACCACCTTTACAATGTTTAGCCTTAGCTACTTGCTTCCGAAAAGTCGATGTCAACAGTTCTGAAGTCTTATATGGAAAGTGCATGTTGTTACAGCTGTATGAAATTGGCAACCATCATTTTTTTTGGATCGGAATTATTGAGAAAAGTTGAGAGGGGTGCATGTTGAATCGGAAATTAGATCTTTGTGGACCAGGGCTTAGGAAGTTTGACTGTCACTGACAAGAACAAATTGCATATAAACGGAAGATACAGGTAACGTTACAAGCTTACTCATAGAAAAAAATCATACCAACATTTTGATTCAATCATCAGTGACCCTTACTTCTAAGACTAAGCCACGGCTCAAAGTCATAACAAACCCATTTCATCTGTAATCATGCATGAATCATTGAGTTGATCCCTGTTTCCCAACCTGTCTGCTAACCTTGGCCACCTTGCCTCCTGAGCTGCATTATGCAAGTTGTCCTGCCCTGAGCAATAATGTCACCTTGATTTGGTCCACTGGCCATGCCATAGAGCTGGGGAGTTGGCAGGCTTTGTTTTGCAGCAAGCATGCCTCCATAGATGTAAACACCGTGCACATGGCAGCTTGTAGGGGGCGTGTACCTGTTTCCCCTGAAGGCAGGCACCCCTGGGAGCTGATACAAACAACTTGCTGGAACAGTCCAAATTACAGGGGTGGCTGTGGTGCCGCCAAAGATGTTAATATCTGCATACGTAGTCCTTCACATCTTCTTACTGTAAGCAGTATTATAGATTTATTGAGTTCACGGTGATTGAATGTGACAGGAGATATGATGAGATGGTGCTTGGAATATCACTGGTGAACTGAGCAGTGGAACATCCCCAATGTCGCTTTGGTATCTCCCATATTAGATTTGCATATGAAAGGTGATAAGGTCAGTTAGGTTGTTGGTGGTTTCAGGAGTGTGCTTTGGATGTTTGTGGGCTGCTGAACCACAAGTTTAGGCTGCGGTGGGACACTAAAGGATCTCGTTATTGTCGCTGGATGTGTCACCCGTAGCGGCAGCCATGTGGAAGCGAGAACGCAAGTCTCTGGTAAGCCTTGTCATCCTCGGAGACTTTCAGTCTCACATTACCCCCGGAGTGCCCCTGTTTTGTCCTGCTCAGGTAGGAGATAATGTTGTTTTTGTTGTACATTGTTTGGCCGTGTGGGCCCTGGCATGTCTTATTGAACAGAAGGAGCCTTGTGCTGCTCTTGGCCTGGCTGCCCAAGCGAAGTGTGTACGTGCTGAGTTTGGAATAACAGTTGGCCATCACAACATTAGGGCATGGTGGTAGGATAGGATACAGCAGCAGAAGTTTTCCTTATGAACACTTTCAATGCAGTTAAAGTGGGACAGTCCTTGTTGTATAGAATTAAGGAGAGGAAGTCAGCTTAGACCCTGGTTCTTTTGATAGGAGCTGATAGGTCAGGTTGTTGTCATTGAGTCACCCCAGATCACGGCTCAGGAGGCAGATGTTTGAAGTTCATGTCACGACATTGATCTCGTTCTGGCCGTCCGCCAGCCAAGGATTAAAGTTAGATTTAATTTATCCATCACTGTCTGAGCCAACATACATGTAATGCCCCACAAATGTAAAATATGAGTAAAGGATTATATTACTTATAGTTCATACTTCTAAGCGTAAGGGGCTTGTTTGAAGGTAGGTCAGATACTTTAAGAGGGTTTTGTTTGAGTAGTTACCATGACATTGTTATCCTCTGGGACTAGTCCATGGCAGCATGTCAAAGATGGAAGATAATATTCCGTGGCAGCACATTTTGTCTCACACTCAGACAAGCATGGAGAATAACAACTACTGTATATTGCTTGAAAATGAAATGCCGCTCCAGGGCTTAATTCTACATGCACACCCTGGCAAGAGATGTTGTAAATTGTTTGGCAACGAACTTGAGGGCTTTATCATTCATGCAGCACAGCTTCTCCTTCTCTGGTTTACTAATAACAGTCGGCTTGTTTTTCATCCAGATATGTCTTGATTTCCAGATAAGTACACAAAGCTGAAAATTAAAACCATGTTGTTCCTAAGTGAATTTGTATAGATTTACAATGTGGCAGATATGCTTGATAGCTTCCCTTTTTGTTGGTTTGCCTGGTAACTGGCTCCTGACTGCTGCAGCATTTGGCACCAGTTTGTTTGTCCTGAAAGACTTGGCAGCTGGTACCTTGAATCTCGGCTTTTCTAAATCATTTTCTTGTTTGCAGCCCTGATACTTTGTTGCAAAGATCATGGGTGTTATTTGTAAAATAGTTTGATCTATATATATGCCACATTAGTGTGCTTGGCAATAAAAGACAAATGTCAAAATGTCACAAACTAAAACGTCTAACCCTGCCGATACATGTGTATGTACTTTAACTAAAACAACATTGGTGAGTAAACTACATGTAGCAAACGTCAGTCTAAATAGAGAAACATAAGTTTGAATAAATTATAAATTTATGGAAGATTGGCATTGATGGCTCTTCAACCAGCAAAATGAATTAATTGCCTATTTCTTCTTTTGTATTCATCCAATCATCAGCTTCAGGGTTGCCAAATATCTTTTCTTGAGATAACCCAACAACACAGTTTTGCAACTGATGCGTGAATTTTGTATGTATTTAAACATCAACTGGGTAAGTAACTCTTTGTATATGTCTTTGTCTTTGCCAAGAAGGCAACAACAAGTTTGCGATGACCCATCAAAATAACTACAGCACCTCTTTATTCTACCTTTGTAGTACTGAAAGGTGCTAAGAAAGCAACAACACCATTGTACTGTATAGTCAACATTTGGCACATTTCTGCAGTATCGGCTTTCTCTAGTCCCCGGGCTGAATGCTGACAGACAGTGAAGTGATGGTTTCAGCCTCTAGCTATAGTTCAGAACAACTGTTTGTGCAGATTTTCCTGGATGGCTTCCAAGGTTTTCTGGAACACTTGGCTGCACCTCTCTCCTCCATGCAAGATGTTATGACACGAATTCCTGTTAAGCCCAGCTTCTTATCAGATCACTAGTACTGCGCAAGAGCTAGCCTAACCTTAATGTATAACTTCAATTGTGGAGTATTATCAACCAACCTGTATACTTCAGGCTTCTCAGCGTTGTGTACACAATTCTAGAGCCTTGTGGGAGTTAAGTATGTACTTACTGTCTATATATGATTGCAATCACATTACCAAAGGATTTAAGATTTCCAGTCCCAGAGCACACTGTTGTTAGTAACAGTTAATCTTTAAACCTTACCAGTATACACATTTAAGGACAACCCAATTTTAGCCAACTCTTCTGTATAAAACATCTAATAATATTGATTCTAGGTCTCTGTGCTACTTATTGGGCTCTCTTTTTTTGGGTCTTAGAATTTATATCATTATACTGTCTGTTTAAGTTAAGCCACTTGTACACGTTTCAACACTTGCAGAAGCAGAATGTGCTCAAGCAATTTCCCAACCAATCTAATCAATCTCTATTATATGAAACTATTGAGCCCCATAAGTTTCTTTCCAAGACATTTAGTGTACCTTTTCGGTAATGGTTAACTATTTTTATGATGCCTGTACCTGTATTGGATCACCATGTTATTTTACAACCAATCAGTGCTGGTCCTCTTTGCTGTTCCTTAACTTGTAGAAGGTTCTTCTATATTAAAGGCATCCAATGCAATTTCAAGGCGGCAAAACAAAAAATATTCTAGATGAGGAAATGTGTCTGACATTGACATTTACTGCCATTTCTTAGCACTATCATCATCATTTTATACTTGAAGCGTTTGAAATAGCCCCAAAACAAGATACGTGAGGATTTCCTTAATTTTTGGTACCACCAATAAATAGCTAGAACCAGCCTACGATAAGAAACAAGCAATCGTTTTCCGTCAGCAACATCACATTTTTGTCTCACAGATATCAGTATGCTATGGGATAGGGTTGATTCAACTTACTACATTAAAAAAATGACCAGAAAATTGACTTTCAAAATCCAGTTTTACTGCCCTGATGAAATGGCTTCGGGTGCCTTTATTTGTAATCACTATTTACACACTTCAAAAAACAGGAAATTCCTTTTTTAGGCCCAACTCTAACTTACTTGTCTACAAAGGTCAGTGAATGTGTAGATGCTGAACTAGTATTTTCTAGGTAACATATGTTGTATCACTTTGTAATTTGTCCCCGACATTGGCATTGGTTGTTTGTAATTTATATGAAGCCTGGAGGTAACTTCAGGTGATTGACACATTTGTAGGACAGCAGAGCAGTGGAGGATGTGGTAATCAATTATTAAACCAAAATGCATCACTTCAAGCCTGTCCATACTACAACTTCTCCATCTATCATCTAGTGGAGTCACTGAAGTGTACAATGTGTTTGCATGCTGTAATTTCTTGTCAGTTAGTAACACACTTTGATTTGGGACATTAAAGATTAAGTACTCTCCCAAGCAGTTCTTTTAGAACAAGGATGTTCATTAAAAAGAAACAGTGGCAAGAAGGAAATTGTCATGTGGAAAATTTAGCCAATTTAATTGTTCTGTTTTTTACTGTAATACAAAATTAAATACACATAGCTAACATTTGATACTTTGTCAATTAAAGGCATCCAATGCAATTTCAGGGCAGCAGAACTGGATTTTCAAAGTCAATTTTCTGGTCATTATTCAGTGTTCGAAATACCCACTAGCACACTAGCAATTGCTACCTGATTTTCTTGTGCGCTAGTTGCTCCCTGACTCAGGTAGCACACCACGCAACCTGAAAATATGTACCGCTGAACTCAAAGGTGCACACTGTGCTACCTGGTTCAAAAAAGTATTTCGAACACTGTTATTGTTTTAATGTAGTAAGTTGAATCAACCCTATGCCATAGCTCACTGATAATGTGTGAAGCAAATATGACGCTGACGGAAATCAGTTGTTTATTTCATATCTGATTCTAGCTATTTATTGGTGGTACCAAAAAATAAAAGGGCTCCTCATGAAGCCTGTTTTGGGGCTATTTCAAACCCTTTGAGTATGAAGTGATGACGAAAATGTGAATTGGCAGTAAATCAGACAGATTTCCTCATCCAGAATATTTTTTTGTTTTGCTGCTCTGAAATTACATTGGATGCCTTTAAAAGATACCGTAGTTCTCTCTCTTATGTGTATTTGTATATAAGAAAAATAACGACTCAATGACCATACAGATATGTTCTCTGTGTGAATTCTAGTTCTACTGTATCTTATCTTTCATGCCAGACTTGGCTCCAACAGTGAAACTGTTTTGTAGTTTTCACACTCTCATATATTCATGATTGTTGTCTTTTCCAGACACGTGTGACTCTGTGGTATCAAAGGTATGGCAAAACCCTTGGATTAAAGCCCACAATAATCTTCAGGAAAGTGTTATTTGACGTTGCTGCCAATGACATTTTTTTCACATTTCTCAAAGTATAAAACAGATGGTAGAATTTGACATTCATGATAGTCACTGACTAGAACCTAAGCATGTCACATTTCCAAGTGTTTGGACTTTTATTGCCACTTGAGGGTGGCAAGGTAGTCTTGTGGTTAGGGTTGTTGACTCCGAATCTGAAGGTTCTGGGTTCGAATCTCTGGCAGGCACCATTGTTGTGTCCTTGGGAAAGGTACTCAACACCTATTTCCTCACTTGACTCAGGTGTAAATATGCTAAATGGTTAGGAACGTCCTCTTGGATGGGATGTAAAGCCGGAGATCCAGTGTTTACAAAGAGCACGTTAAAGATCCCACCACACTTATTGAAAAGAGTAGGGGTCCTTCCTAGTGTGAGTGGATCAAACCTTACTGCTTGGTCTCAGGTTTGGATATTGGACATCTTGAAGAGTTATATCAATCTTTCCACAAATGTGGTAAATCTTCATAAATATTACTTGAGATTTGAGATCTTATAATAAGTAACTTGTAAATTAAACATGACCAAAGGTTATCTATTTTGAATATGTTGTTCAGGTATGAGTGACCACAGTTATTACCTGGTGATAAAAGAACTTTATTGATATAATTGAGCTATAAGTTATGGGTAAAACTGCCTATTATAGTGCCATAAGTGACAGTTTATTACACTGTAATGAAGCAACTGTAGTTTACTTTCCATAAAGCAGAGATTTATTTTATTGGGTGGGAGTCAATTGGTACCTTTGCCAGAACTGTTATGTGCTGGAAAGCAATTTGCAGTGTCCCTCCCTTTATTGCAAAGTTTAGATTAGATATCGTCTTGTGAAACATCTTTCTTGCTGCTGAAAAAGTTCAAATTATATATCTCTTAGACTTCAAAGTGATGTAACAGTTTTGTTACAAGTTATAAGTTGGCATCAGTGACACAGAGATGGTAATTTTGAATCGTTGATTGGGAAAAGGTTTTGTAGTTTACTCAATTCGTACATCTGGAATTGTCAGTGATGTGGACAGAATACTTTCCATGATATGAATAATTCTAAGTAATAGAGAGGATGTATATTGCGCTATCAGAATATAAGTATCGAAAAAGTATTACGCTTGGTCTCAAGTAATACGCTTCGAGTTGAACCGAAGGCTGATGAGAGAGATATCATTGCAAAATACCAGACATTCTCTCCTGTGTGGAGTACGCAATCTACAACAAAATTACCTCCTTGCATTCTGTAGAACAATGCAATAGCCATGCTCAGTAATCAAACATCAGATGTTCCCATCCTTACATTTTTAAAGGTCGAGTGAAGTACATGTAGCAAACAAATCCATAAAGCAGGCACGTGCTTGGGGTTATAGGATTACTCTGCCTCAAGTTGAAGATTTCCCTAGCTGGTGTTATCTGTCTAGCTGCCAGCTGCGCAGTCTCTATCATGCATCATACACAGAGGAAAGATGTGCACAGTGATATCACTGCAGAGGGGCTTAAGTCAAAATGGTCGTCCTTCTGTGATTTGTGACTCGTCACAAAGTGAAGTTCACTGTCACGATAAAAGCTATCGCAGTCCCCGGTGAAAAAAGGGCCAGTTTCGAGAATGACCTCAATATGTCTGGTACTTAGAACAGGACATTGGTTAGCAACTTCCATTTCATCAACGCCATTTACCTCTTGTGCCTTTCAAGTTGAATTCTAGTCGGATATCTGCGTTGTATCAGCTAGCTCTGGAAGGGATAGGATGTTTTATGGTGTGCTCTGTGCTGCCCTATACCGGCCTGTCTTGATGGATTGAAGCGCTAGCTTGAAGCTCCTTATCCTTATAAAGCTATCCATTTTCATGTGGTAGGAATGGACTGGATGAGTAAGTAGGTATTTAGGTGCAGGTAGCATGTAATAATTCTTCTTAGGAGCTTAGGTAAAGGTAAAGCAGGTCAAATGTTTTTTGCAGGTCAGTTTTTTTTGTTGTCAGGCTACACTAATTTAATCAATTGGTTCTCAGATTTACTCTCTTCATTTTTTCTGATTTGAAAAAAAAAATTAAAAATTCAGGTTCTGAATCAAATTCAAAATGCTCATATTTTGGTCCCAACAATTGAATAAAGTCCTTTTCTTCCTACTTGTTACAGTTTTTCCATCTATCAATGCAGCAGTTTGATTAAAAGTTCACTGTTTGAGTTACAAACCACCCTGGTATATTGACTTCATGACTCCTATCATAGGATGCCTAGGCCTGGTTTTTTTGCCCTGTCACTTAATATTTTTTCTAAAAAAATCTGAGAACCAACAGATCAAATTGTTGTGGCCTTTGTTTCAATAGCCTACATTTTTCTAGTTTCACAAAGTTAATGAGATGTTTTCCTAGTATCTTTCTTCCTGGTAGTTGTAACAGCTGGTTATCCGGAACCTTCTGAAAGTCTCGGAATTGAAGATTGCTCAACCACCTGTTCATCAGAACTGGAGGAGATGAGGATAGCACCAAATATGGGCATGTATCCAACACTTCCAACAGGAGGACTGTCATTTGATTTTTTTTGGCATATGAAAAGAGGAATAAGGCATTTTATGTCATATAGTTGGGCTGCAATAACGTTCCGGCCCGTGTGATGACTATACCTGTATCATATACAGGGTTTTAATGCGTGTGCCGCGTGTGCCGATTTTGAAAATTTGAATGCCAGATTCAGACATTGAAATTGATGTTACAATTTTTTCAACTTTTGGCACATTTTGCATTGCAAGGTGTGTTTTCTCGGGTGGGTATGACATAAATAAAATACCACACCGTGTATTCCACATTACCCTGGGTACCAGCCCTCCCACGGGTGATACAGAATATACTGTGTAGTATTCCTTTGTAGAATGAGGATTTCACAACATATAGTTCAATAGCCTCCCTTTTGGGTTGTATGATACCTTAAGCAAGATAGCTATGATACTGCTAGGCCTGTGTTAAGTGAACAACATTATATACAGACTGATACAGTACAACTTTTCTCAACTTTCATATTTCTTACATTATTGATCATCTATGATAAGCCCGTCTTAGATAACTTTATCATATTTCTGTTTCCTGACAAAAATAAAAGTTTGTTGACATTTAGGTTTGACCTAGAAAATATCCAGGCCAAGGAGAACCATAAATATCACATAATATATAACAGGGTCACCTTTCATATCAGCTGAAAAATGTCCATCCAGGACAAAAATTATGTATAAACCAGGTGACAAGGGTTTAATAATTTTCTAATTATCATTTTGTACTGATTTCTGCAAGACCATTACCTGTCGTAGCTTAATTAGATGTTGTTTGTTTTGTGGTCTATTTTTGACTGAATGTTAGTTTTGCAACTTTTGGGTGATAAAGTTTTGATTGATTGCAAGTTCTCTTCCTAGAGCCTGATGTTGTATGCATCAATTAATTCTTCATGTTCCCAACAACTGACGTTTTTTCTTAGGCATTTCATTAAAAAAAGATCATAAAGCTTTAAAAGAAAACGAGCCTAAGTGCTACTGGTATCTACGAATTAAAAATCATTACCCTAGCATGTCCACAACACGAGATATCAACAGTCTGCTGCAGTAGCAAGGAAAGGTGCCAGGGGGCCCCAAATCTAATAATTTCTTCGATAGATCAAGACCTACGCACCTACCGAATTTCATGACAATCCATCCATAGCTTCTTGAGTTATCATGCTAAACCACATCCAAACATATCTATACATACATGTGTACATCCATCCATACATACAAACGCTACCAAGATGTTCTAGGCAAAGGTAATAAATGACCGGTATCTAGGATACAAGTAAAAGACTTGATCTTGCCTGAGTGTACTTGGGGGAAAACATAGTAACTTGATGCTGTAGAAAGCTGTCCATTGGTACTGATTTAATGCACCAGTTGGCACCTGATACTGAACATCAGGTTCACAACTGCCAAGGCTGACAGCTCTGGTCAACTGGGTTAGTCCACTTTATGGAGTAGATGGGGGTGTTAACCTCCAAAACATATCCAGCATCCATACATCCTGCAACTTTCCAAAACTTGGAAGGACAGTTTTTCTAATTCAGTACTAAAAAGAAATTGGTCAGACCAACCACGTTGTTTTTAAATGGTGCACTGGTTTATTGATATGATAATAGAACCATCAATTCCTCATTACTTACTTGACATATGTTTTATCTCATTAAATTATGGTAAATAAGCTGTCATGGTCTCATCTAATTAAAATAAACAAAAAAAGCCAATAGTGTCCACTTAATGTTTTTATCTATCTTGTGTGGAAAGGCCTTGGCCTCTTTGTTTGGATTGAATGTTTTGAAAGGTAATTTCCAATGTTACCTGCACCAGTGCAAGTATGCAGAACAAGACTGGCAATGAAAACATACATTGCCATGGCGACGGTGGTTGCTGTTAGGGTTTTTATTTGCATGCCACTGCGGCCCTGCCATCATTTCATGATTTTGAGGAAGACTTGGTACCTATACAGATACAGTGCACTCCTCCCATAAGTGTATAGTGAACGATCCCCTGGGTCACAGAAAGTAGGGCATCCAGCCGGGGCAGCTCTGAGAGGTCTTCCCAAAGGTGTCCAGGAATGCGGGTATAGATGTGGGTCAGAGACATGCCTGAGACATGCCTGTGGACATTCCATTCCTGTGGACAAAATGCCTGTACGATTCCTAGAATTCTTGCGAATTGCACACAATACTGTACCATTTGGCTCCTCCTCCCGCCAAAAAAGGATTTCCAGCCATGTACATGTCTATCATGAATTTGTTAAATATAAGTATGCTTCCAATAACATGATCGTTCCATATATGTGCCACTCATTCATTCAAACATTCATGAATTATAAAAGAACACAGGGCAACTGGGGCTCAGTATGCTTTTTTTTACTTAATTCGTCTTATAATGTATCTTCCTAATTTGCTGTGCATAAAAATGAAGTTAGTAGCAGAGTATAGTGTATAGAATTAAGTTATTTATAATGTTGATAATAATGATGATTTGGTTATGAAAATGAAACCTCTATTAGTATTAGGGTAGAATGATAGATTATCTTTGCTCTTTAAATATAAATGATTTTTGTTTCTATTGTATATGCACAAAGCATGATTTGTTTTCCTCGTTTCAACTTAGATTGATTTCATGTCATTCGAGGCTCGGAGTGCAAGCATGCAGTAAAATCCGTTTTGCGAGCAATTCCCTGGCAATGGTAACTATTAAAGATAATCACTGAACCTATCTTTCAAGTGATTAGCTGTGGTTAAGAGACTGGTGCAAAGGCACACACAAGTATATTAGCAATTTAGCACTAATTGTTACCCTCTTTGATAATTGAGCTGCCTTCTTTTTGGCAGCTGTTAGTACAGTAGCAAAGCTGCATTGTGCTACTAGGGCCATACCAGTTTAATTTGTTGGTTCTCTTATTTAAGCAACGAAGTAAGAAAAAACAGACCTAGGCATCCTATGACAGCCCCAAATGCTTACAAAAGAAGCTATGAAGTCAACATACCAGACTGGTTTATCATTTAAACAATGAATTTTGAACTCAAACCACTGCAGTGATAGATGGAAAAACTATAACAATTAGGAAGACAAGAACTTTCTTCAACTATTTGGGCCAAAATATGAGCATTTTGGAGTTGATTCAGAACCTGAATATTTTTTTTTTAAATCAGAAAAAATGAAGCGGGCAAATTTGAGAACCAATTGATTAAGCTGGTATGGCCTACTAGCTAACAAGTTGGTGTGGCCTAGCTAACAAAAAAAAGCGTTATGCTTCAACCAAGGTCCACCACAAAGAAAAAAAGAGGAGATAGATTAACATGCAATGTCATCGCTCAACCATTTCATCCCCATCATCCCATCAACTGGTAAAACACTAATTACCCTCTGATTGGATGTCCCCCAAAATAGATTTGCCCTTGGCAGACTGTCGATTGGATATCTGAAAAGGGACCTGGGATGATTGACAGCTCACCCTTGGGGCTTCAGACTGTATTAGAGTCTACCCTCCAGGATGCAATAGTTATGAGTACTATAAAATGGAATGAATTGAATGGGCAGCTAGTTGGTTTGTTGAGTTTACTTGCTATGATTATATAGCTAGCCAGCCAATTTATTTCCCATTCCCATGGCCAAAATTGCTAGCAAGGGGACTGCACGAGGGGTTAAGTGCATTACAATTTTTTTTTTTATCAAGCAAAATGCTCATAGCACATGCGGTAAATTAAATTACGTACAACTTAAATTCATCCACCTACCAAATATGCTTAAGTAGTACGTTGAATTATACACCTTACAGAAGAAAGGCACACCGACCCCCCTAACACTTAATTAGCCTATGAAATTAAAGCATTTTTAAGTAGCCTGGAAAATGGTATGAAATGTCCCATTTCATTGTCCAATTTCATGCAACATTGTGTATTTCAATGTTAAAAGACCCATTACACTATTTTATACATACTAGTTTATACATCAAGCCTTAGATATATGCTGAACCATTCTATGCCTAATTAGTACTCACTGGGAAAACATATTGCACCAGTTAACAGGGGGTTAAAGTTGATATATGAAATTGTAATATTCCACTGGGACTTGTTTTAATTTAGTATAATCTGTCCCTAGTGTTTGGAGGCATCTTAGTCAATATATTTTGCCATATTTCTTGTCACAAAGTAATTTGCCAGACCATCAAATGCTGAATGATCGTGTATCCCTTGTGATTCCTCAAAAGACTTAAGTGGATTTTTATAATAATTTGCTTTTACAGGCTAGGCCTTGGCTTAAGGAACAAGCGACTAAACTTTAAAAAGAAGCAACAAATTTGATTATTCTATAATTACATTTGGAGTAAAATTGAATCTTTGATAGGGGTTAAGATAATGAGAGAAAGGACAATAAATTTTAAAATCTTTACAGTGTTTTTAAGTTTGCCCTCTCACTGTGAACTTACTGTAAACTTTAAATTTTTGCGGTGTTTTCAAGTTTGCTGTCTCACCGTAAACTTACCACACCACGAACATATGTCCTGTCTTCCATTGTGTTACTGCTGTTGTTTCAACCGTGAACTCAAAGATGCTACAATGTCTTAATTTTCACTGAGCCAGTACTTAGGTCTGCATACTCAGACTGCTGTCTGGGGTACAAATAACTTGGCATGCTAAAGGTTCCCACAGCTGTGCTCTGTGGACAGTTTGCAGGACGGTTGATTGACAGGTGGTATGTAGGTGTGCAGGAGATGTTGCCTCAGGTGTGCGACGAAGCATGACAGCTCCAGGCAGGCACGTTGAAGAAAACTGGGGACGCCCCCTGTCACATGTGACTGGGTACTTTCTGGGGGGGAGACAACTACACATTGTAATAAGTCTGTGCAAGGCCACACCAATTTAATGAATTGGTTCTCAGATTTGCCCGCTTCACTTTTTTTTTTGATTTGCAAAAAAAAAAAAAAAAATCAGGTTCTGAATCAACTCCAAAATGCTCATATTTTGGGCCCAAAGTCCTTTTCTTCCTAGATGTTACAGTTTTTACATCTATCAATGCAGTGGTTTGATTAAAAGTTCAAAATTCATCCTGGTATGTTGACTTCATGGCTCCTATTGTAGCATTTGGGGCTATAATAGGATACCTAGGCTTGTTTCTTTTGCCCTGTCACTTCATATTTTTTTCTGAAAAAATCCGAGAACCAATAAGTCAAATTAGTGTTCCCAAATTGTCCTTTATACTTTTATTTTAGATCATACCCCAGAGCTATAAAAAACATTTTATAGCTTACTACAAAGTAATAAGGACGATGTCAGCATTGACACAGACATTTACTTAGTGTTGAATCAAGGCACAATGTACTGTAATTTTCCATGTGTGGAGCCTCAGCCAAATATGTCCCCCTCTACGCACAGAAAAACAAAGGTTCTGCCCACTCTATGCATACAAAATGTCAACCACTCCATACACAAGCAGCACACTATTTGCACCATGTGACAACCAGCAAACCAACCAATGACACAAGATTTATGGTGCCTATTAACAGCAGTGACTTTTGAATGAAGAACTGATGTGGAAGGTAATCAGACCAAAAGGTGGTCTATAGACAATCTAGATCTGTTTGTGCTGTGTTACCTTTGACCTTGTGGCTCCAAGAGAATTTGTGTCTCGACCAATCACAACCAAGTAGGCCTGTCTGTACAAACACACCTCACTGCATCTGCAAACCACCGAGTGTTGTCGTAGTCCCAGAAATTTGAGTGTGTCACATCGGGGAGCTTTTGTTCATGATACAGGTTGCGGTAACATGATCGGCTAGCTCCATTGTTGTTTGTGGTTAAGGCTGGGTGCTAACTTGACCATGAAGATATATGTCAAATGGCCTGGCCTGCTGCCTTCTGGATTCTCAGGGTCATGAGATTTGAGGTAGGAAGTCCACGGTAGTTCACTCAACAGGTATAGGATGAACCTCTCCAACGAATACCTTGAGCTAAAGAGACAGAGAAGGAAACAGGTGACTCCATATTTCTGGTGTTTTTGGTGGGCAAAGGTAGTGCTTCTTCGCAGGCTGCTTTCGGCAAAACTTGAGTTCTTGAGTTAACCTAGATGCTCTTATTAGACACTAATGCGTTACGCCCTAATTGCTTTCTTAGCAGGTATTTGGCTTTGTTTATATGTGACACTGTCAGTGCATGTATGTAGGTTTTTGTGAGTTTTGCAGTGACTTACTCTCCACTAACACGAAGGGGTAATACTTCTCATTTTAATTGCTTGTTATTGGTTGTAGAGGGTGTTGTAATCAATACAAGTCTGTAACAGTTATTGATCTCGTCTTTGAAGGAAAAAAACACCTAAAATGTCACTGTTATATATTTCCTTCTGTGTACGTGTACATGTACTGTGTTAAATTTCTATGCCCCCGAATCTTGTTTTTTTCTCTCTCCAACTCCTTGTTAAAGGTAGAAGCAGTTGTAATCAATACCTCTTCATTATTGATCTACGTTGTGGCAGAGAAAAACATTCTAAGTGGTCTTCAGCTCGGGCAAAAAACAGGTGGTACGGAATACTCTACACCACTTTTGAACATTTTATCCTCCTGCCTGTAACCCCAGAACCAACAGAGAGTTGGTAGCCAAGCCGCTACTTCAGTGTGCGAAAGGTTATACTCCTACGCTTTTACCCAATATACTGACTTGCTGTCGGGTTTAGTGATATTGTGGTGTTTTTTTTTTAACCTCCATGAAACAGAAGCTAGGTTTTCAGTATTTACTGATGATAAGGGTTTGACGGAGTTGCGTTCTTGGATTGTGATGATATTTGTTTAGATTCCAGAAAAAACATTACGTTACCTATAATTTTATATATGTTCACCTTTCACATACCCACTATAGTGCAGTGCTTGAAAACTTATACTTTTGTTGTTATAGTACTTCTCAGCGCTTTGTTGGGTACTAGTTTGATATGGGAGTTTTTTTGTTTGACAAAATTCCCAAAACTGGTATAGATCATTATTGGTGTTTCCTAGAGACAATAAAATGCAAGATTGTCCTTTCACCATCGATATTGACAACAACAACTTTAGACAATTGCAAGTACTAGATAAAACGTAGTACAATGTAGACAGACTTGGTATATACCCGTACTGGTTTTATTTCAATAGAAAGCCAAGATCTATTCTTAACTTTTGTCCTCCAACTGTCAGTGCATGTATTTGCTGAGATGTCAGGTAGTTTGCACCTGACAAGTCTTGAATAATTGTTTTTCTGGAAAGGTTCTATATGCAGTGTCCCTGAGAGGCCAAAGGTCAATTTGATTAACCTGTGACACCTAACATTTGCATGACAACCTTTGTTATTTGTGCCACAGGTTAATTAAAAGAATCAGTGAGGTAATAAAGGCAGTTTGGCATAGTGTCCAAACTTTTTTGTTAACGTTATATGCATGTTGCTAGAAAAGAAATGATGACAATAGCAGTGTACGTTACCTTGAAGGTATAAAAGTGATAACCATCTAACTTATAAGTTTTCACAGCCAAAAACATTTCACAGCCAAAAAACATCTAGTATGCTAATGTTCTAAGGTATGAAATGTTACCACAAACTGTAGTCTTGACCACTGTATACCTAGCCTATTCGCTAATGTACAAGTGTCATGGCTAGTTGTATCAGGTATGTTTCCAGTCAGCTGGCCCTTCTAGCAGCCACTTAAAATTTAAATGCCCATCCCAACATTGTTATTGTGTAAATCAAGTGAAACACCCATGAGAACTTGATAAAAGAAGTAGCAAGTCCCAGTTTTAGAACTAGGCCATACAAAAGTACAACTCGTACCTAAGAAGTTGGCAAGTAGATCGACAAGTAGCCACTTAAAAATTGATGATAATTGATAGGAACATAATATACAACACTACGTATCTACTAGATGCGCCTTCAAGTAGGGCACTGCCCCTTGAATACCATGCCAACAGGTGGGAACATGTGGTTTAAAAGCAATCACAGGCGGCCTACACCCAATAGCCAGCCCACTCGCTTGTTATTGTCATTTGTTGCGGCCAGTGTTGACTATTTGTTTAGCTCCGGGTGTTTTACCTTTACACTTTGAACTTAGGTTGAACCACGTCCTTTATACCAGCCTCGCAAGTCTTAAACCCAAGGACAACATTTACTTTTTACTGTCGTGTGACAGCGAAGGGGGAAAGAAAGGAAAGATGTCTGCCCAGAAGAAGCCTCAAGATCGCTTGGTTTGCTTTTTTGTCGATTTTTAGAAGTGTTTGTTTTGTGGGAGAAGTCTGAATGGGTATTTGCAGAACTTACCTAAGATGCGTATTTTGCATGTGTGTCTTATCAGATGTGGGTGGTGCCTTGCCTTGTGACTGGGTTACGCTGCCAAGTTTAGACATCTTAATCACCTTCAATTCTTGCGTCCCATCGATGTCTTCAGTTTAGCAATTGGCCAACATCTCATCCTTTAAGTTTGAGTTGAAGAATCTGATGTAAGAATTGGAAGCACTGACAGTAACTTGCTGGTGAGGTCTCTTTGTTCCAGGTCATTGAACCCAACCCGTTTTTAGGTCAGGCATTGTCAGCAATGGAAAAGTGTGGTGAAAATGTAGATTTTATGTGCATTCAGAAATAAAGTCACTAGTACTAACTATTATCCTTTACCTCCCCACCTTGCATCTCAAAGAAGTTGCATTTAATACATGATTAGCTATGTTTAAACCTAAGAGCTTTCTGGCTGTAACTGTAATGCTACTCAGACGAACTTAGCCCCAGGCCTGTTCTTTCAATGTCATGCTAGTCAGATTTAAATCTAAGGCCTTTGCCATGAGCTTGACATGAAGGGGGAGTGCCTTTGCCAAATTACCTTGAGGTTTGCCCTCCCCCATGTAAATGGCAGGACTTTTTTTGAGTCTCAAGGTCTGTCCTCCCTGCCCAAGGTCGTAAATACATTTGCCAGTACCTTGATGTGTCCCCTCCCCCTTGTAATACTCCCTAATATGTTCATAAATCTCAAGATCTTTCCTGCCTTCTTCAGACCTCAGTTCCTTTGCCATGCCGGAAAGTTGATGTGTTCATTCCCCCATTTCCTAAATTATCTTGAGTCTTGAAATGTTTTCTTGTTTCTGTAGCACCTGTTTACCAAGGCTATGCCCTGCCTTGATATGTTTTCTTCCCAATTTTCTTATCTTTTAAGTCTTAAACCAGTGTTAGAAATACCCATCTGCAGTCTGCATTTGCAGAGACATTTTCAATATTGCAGAAGAAAAATTAAGCAACGTGCAATTTTGCAGACTGAAAAAGTCAGGCTACGGGTGTTGGCCTCCGGATCCGTGGATATGGCCAAAGTTTCGCCCAAATGTACTGCACAAACAACATATTTTGCTTCTAAACCCAGGTAGTGCAGTTCCTAGGGGCAAAATTGAGTACTTCTTTGCTGTTATTGCTATACAAAAATTTCTACTACGCTGAAAAAGGTTTTAAAGAAATTTTTTAAATATTTGCAGAAAGTATTCCCGAATTGCAGAACAAAATTTTGACATTCTGCAATATTGCAGAATACTGGAAAAAAAAAAAGAATTTCTACCACTGACCTGTTTACCATTGCTATATGCCCTGCCTTGGTAAGTTGTTATGTTTTCTTACCCATTTTTTTACTGATGTCTTAAACTGTTTCCTCCTCTTGCAGGACCTGAGTGCCTTTGCCATGCCGTACCTTGAGGAGGGGCGTGAGTCCAGCCTGTCTCCAGATGGAGAGGTAGCCAGTCTGCTGCCGCCCAGAGACCAGGTCATGTCCGTGGAGGCCAGGAGGGTCAGTAGAACACCCCAAATTTTTTCCTGATTTTTTGGGGGCAGTACCACAATATTGTGTGACTGTATAAGTCTTTGCTAACTACTACAACTTTTATAATTTCTTGCTTTATCATAATCTATTACCAGTTGAAGATCTGTTTAATCAGGCCCTAATGACATTCAAAATTAACCATTCGTGCACAATTGTTCAGATTGTTCTGTTTTTGATAGAAATATTAGAAAGGCAAAACAGTGTCAATATGTCACATTAGTAATATTTCTTTGGTAATATTTACAAACTGTTGTATTTATGTTAAATGATTATTGTAGTCATGTTTTTTTGGAAAAGGTATTTTATTAATGCTACACAGTTGTCAAGGTCTTCCCCACAAAACAAATCTTCTTTTAGATACAAAGTGACATAACCACAGGTTCAGCCTTTGCAAAAAAATGTTCACCTCACCTGTTCAACCACATTTCTCTCATACAATTATAAGGACCTGAAATAATAATGAAATTGTCTTTTTTTTGATATGAAGAAAACTGTATATCTGTGTGATTTATTATTATATTATTCTTGAAGATACATGTAAATGCAACCTGTCATCCAGAGTACAATGTGCCAAAGAAAACTATTTCTCAATCATGGTCTTTCTTTGCTTAAGTTTTCTGTTCCACTTTGTGTTTTATATGTCTTTCATTTAATCCATGAGTTGTGTACACATTTCTTTGAGGTTTTATGTCTTTTGCTAATGCATGTGTACATATTCTGTCTTTCTTTTTTTTTCCTCACTTCTGTACAGGTGACAGGGGACATGGTCAGTACTGTAAAACGTTTTCTTTATACGGGTGGTACCATTTTATTTAGTCGCTTCTGTGCTGTTGTTGGTTCAACACTTTCTCTTAGTTAAAAGTTAACCTTTCAGTAAACGAATCCTTCTTTTACTTCTTGACTAGACACTCCTGTAGTTCTTTCCTTGTAGTTGAGTGGTTCTGACTGTGTATACTCTTTCTATGCAAACATTTTTAGTTACTTATTTCACTTTTTAGTTGCTTTGCTTTAATTTCTCTTTGGCTTTGTGTGCAGCCTTGCTACATCTGAAGTGTGGTAGTACTACATTGTAGTAGAACAGGGATGTTTTCTTGTGAAAGAATTCTCTGATCTCAAATGTGATTCCCCGTGTCTATAGGCCCAGTATCGTGCAGGAAGGCAGCTTTCCGCGCCGCCCAAGATGGAGATCAAGCAAGTGTACGGCCGTCCGACCACACCGCAGGACCACAAAGCAGACAAAACCTCGCCCAAAAGCCCCTCCAATAAAAAGCGTAAGTATAACGTGCTGCGAACCGGCAAAGGCACGCGTGCTGCTACTAGAGTTGATGGAAAAGAAGCTGTTATATCCAATGTTTGGCTCTGCATAGCATTTCTTGACAGTTCAGGAGAAAAGTAGCGAAAAGCTAAGAGTACCAAATGCATTTAGCATCAGTTGAAAGTCAAGCCCTAGCTTGCAGTAAAAAGAGAGTTGCTGAGCCTGATTGAAGAGGAGCTAACTGATCTGTGATGTTATTTGGCCAGTGGAAATGGCACTGCAAGTAGTGAACATAGCACTGCCCATCTGTGGTGTAAAGAACCTTGACCTATGACCTGGTAACCATGGCAACCTTGGGCTGTAGCTGGAGCAGAGCTGGAGGTGATAATGACATTGTGACTGACTGTTTTAACGCCGTGTGTACTTTCTCCATAGGCATCAGCTTCCCCTCCCCCCTGAAACTCCGCATGCCTGATTTTAGGCTGTCACCACAGGCAAGCCGCAGGAGAGCGCATACATTCTGTAAATACATTTTCTTTTGAGGAAATACTAACTTTTTTTTGCCTTTCTTGATGTTCTTGTGAAAGTGCAGTATCATCTTGGCTAGCTGTCGCTCTTTGAATGCTAATATCCCTTTAAATGAACTATGGCTCCCTCTGAAGTGTAGGATGTACCATTTTGTGTCATCTTTCCTCAAGGACACCCCTGTTTACCCTGCTAAAGGAATGTTCCATGTAGAAGTAGCTGCTGTTGACAAGTAGTGTAGGAAGTGCCATTCTTGCCACGTTCTTGAGGAGGTCACAATGTTGTCATCAATTTCAATTCGCTGGATCAAGCTATGGTAGCCAGACCTTACTCATTCATCAATATTTAAAGTTTCTAAATCCTCAAAAAAGTATCCAAGTGATACTTTGTCACATAAATCCCTATGGTCATTTTACACGCACATGCGCTCCTCAATTCATCGTTAACTACCCATCTTAACATCATTCTCAATCTCTATTTGGTTCACGCTAACTCTTGACCTTAATTTGCATACAATTTGGATGTGGAGAAATGAAACACAAAGGGGCAAGTAGTACAATCTCCTGGCTCCCAGGATTCGAACCCAATGCACCAACCGCAAGGCTAAAAGGTCCGGACCAGTTAGACTGACCAGTTGGTGGCAGTTGAACCCCACAGAAAGAAGGACTAGACTTACTGGTCAAGTGATTCAAAGTATAGACAGGAACTGTATTGTTGGAAAATGGGAGAATATCCTCTTTCCTTTAAATAACTTAAAACAAACTTGTATACTTCTGCATTCTCTAGTCAGTACAAATGAAGGTCAAGGGTTGAAAGTTTAAAAAAAAAGACAAACACCAGAAATGCACCTTTGTTGTTCTCTTGAGAACAATGTCATTGTTTATAGTATAGTCTAATACAGTTGATTTCAGGATTTTTAGCAAAGGCAATATCTGCAGCCAGTGACGGAACCAACTGAGACAAAGTTGAACATTTTGATGTTATAACCCTAGTTCATTGTTTGGTAACGTATTTTAAAAATAACAATATTACATCTCAACTGTTTGTTGTTTGTATGATACTCAAAAATGATAAATGAATTCATAAATTGTTTGAAATGATATTTTGTTCGGGGGTGAATCTAAGGTGATGGGTTAATCTAGCTGGTGGTTGGGTCCCTACAGCTAATCCTAGTTTCCTTTAAATCATAATGAATTTGTTGTAATTATTAATCTCATCCAGACAAAAAATGAAATTTCAGTTTAACTTCAATGTGTTTAAAACTACCTTCTTTCCATAAGCCAATGCTGTTAAGATAATAGTACAGCAGCTGTAAGCATAGCTCCAATAGCAGGATATTGTTTGTACAGCACTTGGCCTGTAACTTTTTAACCTTCCAGTGCCATGAGCCGATTTTAAAGCCTACTTCTAATCGGCCCTGGTACTTGGACGGTTAATGGCAAAGGTCAGGATAGTATTAGTGATGTTTTGATCCAATTATAGGAATAAATATAAGTCTGTTTCAACCCCTGTATCCATGTTATATCCCCTTACCCTGCCCTTACCTGGATTGCAATCTGTATATCAGCTACAAATCAAATGATAGAAATTTGAGACCGATTCTTGGCATTTGTCAGTTGCTTAAGATAAAATTTCAATCACCATGGAATGTCAACGCCACATGTAACTCCATGAATGAAGTTGATAATTTTACACCTATCATCCAATTGTTATACTGATTTGATGTTGATAATGTTCAAAACATGCCAAATGATCCATGATGCATTTTAGCAAGCCGCAATTCAAATCATTGTTTTATGTTTTAATTTCTGTGCCTTAGCAGCCATATGTGTTATGATATGTAGTACTACATGTGTACATGTACATATTAGTGTTTCAATGTTATTAGCATGGTTTTTGTAGCTTACACAGATAGATGAAATCATAGTCATCATTTGCCTGTGGAAAGAAATTTGCTTCCATCTAGTAGATCTAGTAGAGAGTTTATTTGAGTTAGAAAATCTTTTAGATCTGTCATGTTTGTACAGTGTATGAAAGTAGGGCAGCTTGGTCTTCCAATGACACCAGTTACGAAGTTCACTTGTCTTTTAACAGTTCAAATTCAAAGTAGATATGACTGGAAATGGTACTGTGACACCTATGTAAGTACAGACCTGGAGAAAAATCTGAAATTATTATATTTTTGAAAAAGAATCTTTCAGAAGTTATGAAGAAATCTTTGTATAGGTTTTTCTACTCTTGATTGTGAAAATTATCAACCTATCATGAGGCATTTGTGGTCGCTTATCCTTGGGGATAATTCACAGGTGGTGACAGGGTTACCTATACCTGATTGCCACAGTATTGTACACAGTGTCATACAAATTCAAAAGTTTCTCCTGTAACAATCAGGATGCAACATACAACCACCACTCCAGTTCTAATTGGGCGAGAATGGCCATGGGGTAACCTAAATATGTATGTAGGTATAGCTACACCTGCACCTACATATACATTTAGTTTAACGCATTCTTCTCAATTACTTATAGCATAAGAACCAAGTAAGCCTTACTTTCACAAGCTGCATCTTTAGAGTGGAGGATTGTGGTGAGAATTAGGACAGGATTAGTACATGTAGGGAGTCATATGCAGCTGTAGCAATGCATGCTCTGGCTTTGCCTTGCAGCCGGGGGCGGCCGTCCGGAGGTTGTCACCCGCGTTCAGCTGGAAAACTACGTATTTGAGCCCGGAAGGCCAGAATCCAGACTACGGACAAGATCGCTAAGTAAATACATAGCTTTGGACTGGCCAACTTCCAACATTGGGGTTGACTCTGTTTTCACGTGAGCTCCACCGACCAGAAATTCCTGGAACAGTGAAAGGAAAATTTGTCTTTTAGACGTATATCATACTGCAAGAAACAGTCTAAATTGATACTACACAATCATAGCTATCACCTAATTTTGCATGGTCAGAACTTAAGGATCACTTGCAGAACAATCTTTGCAAAAAGACTAAGAACCATGGGGAAACCAGAGATTCACCAATTTTGGAATGTGGCCAGTTAGCTACTGTCTTGTCAGACAAGCCAATAATGAATTGAATGATAATTATTATATGTAGCATCATATAGCATGACAAGTGTTGTATGGAATAGCCAGCCCTAGTGCATATAGTATGCAATATCAATAGTCATGGGAGTACTGTGCGTTAACATTAGTCAGGACAGCACTTTGTAGTGACAGTAGTTGAATTTAAGATGGGACTCAGCTGTCAGTGTCTGTATGTAATGCTGTAGTCCCTGTCCACTGTACTCTCTCTGTATATCACACTGTCGTGTGTGTGCCCTCTGCTCTTGTGTCTCTGTATCTACCCTGTACTTCTTGTGGGCCATGGATGTCAGTTAGTTGCTACAAGACCGCCCGGTCGAGTTGAAAAAGCTGTAGAACCGGTTGAGGCATTTGAGCTAGATGACAAAGTAACATCTTGCCAATTATCTGCCCTATTTGGGCTGATGTCTACAACTTTTTCCACTCGACCAGGAGACTAGATGTCGTTAAGGTATAGCTTTCCAACTTTAATCTAATCCAATAAAAAATAAATAAATAATCTGCTTAATAACAGGATCAGTTTCTGTGAGCTTAAAACAGCACAAAATCTTTAACTGAATTATGCAGTCTTGAACAGGAATGACAACAATAACAAACTTAATATGAAGTAAGCAATTCAAAATAAAGTCAGCCAGTAATAATAATAATATTAACTAATAAGCCCTGCTTATAACACAATAACTTGAATTGATTTTGGCACAGTGAGTACATAACTGTTAGGCCACACCAAGTAATATTTATGGATGACGTCCGCGAGCGCATTGATTTTGGCCTGTTCCCAGAAAAAAACCCAAGAAATTCCAAAGAGTCACGAAAGTGCTGCAAATCGCAAGATAAAGGGAAGATGGGATGAAAGGAAAGAAACAGGACAGGACGACAACTGCTGTTCCACTGATTTATTGCCATTTTCATGACAAGTAAAATACTTGTTGGTTGTTACACTGTGTTCTCTCATTCAATTTGTGTCCTAACATTTGTCGTCCCTTATAATATTTCAAATCTAGGCATCTTGTTTTTTCGGCCCTTCTTGGGTTTTTTTCCGCGCTCTCGCATTAGATTTAGGGTCTCCAAAGGACGTCATCCATAAATATTACTTGGTGTGGCCTTACAGTAACATGTGTTCCAGACTGAGCAGCCACATCACTTCAGATCACTTCCTGATGACCCCTGTTCAATCCATTGATGCCCTTCCTCCCTTAACCACAATTGTATTTGTCCAAACAAAATAAATTGAAACTGCTCTCTCCAGATGTTGAGATGGCTGGATGTGAGATCTAGGGGTGGACCAGAAAAGACCTTGGGGGGGAGGGGGAATCGAAAACGAGTAAGAAAACAACGACAATAATTCTCAATAAATTAAGATCAAACGTAGCAGAATGATTACAAGATGGCACAAGTTATACCTGCATTTGATGGCAGGAAAAGTCTGTAATCTTTATACCAGTCCCACTGTGTCTTACATGGTCTGCCCCCAAGTATATCGAAGCAAGATCTAGAAGAGGCAAAACAGGATGGGAGTAGTCATAAGTAGGTACATTGTACTATTCTAGTCATAATGGGTGGCTTGGTCAATCACAATATTATGCCTAATAATAAGTATATAGATTTAGCTTTTACTGTTTCGTGATTACGGTCTATTTTCTGTAATATAAGTCCTGGATTTTATCAAGTAGATGTAATATGACTGTAAACAAGTTACGTAAAGAATGCAGTTTCTTCCTACAGGCTTCAGTGAACCAAATTGTAGTCACGTTAAGATCATAGTCACATTTCTTGTTCGAGTGTCTAGAAAAAAGAGCACATTGAAAACTCATCAGATGGTGTTTAAACTGTCTTCAGTCTTCTGATTCAGAGTGAAGAAAAATCTTTTAAATGCAGCAACATATATATAGTCAATACACCGTCAATTTTGAGGTTTTATTTTTTCAAGGACAAAGTAACTGGTAGGTTCTTGTCTGTCCATGAAGATTTGTATTTCAGGTGGTTCTCCATATATCTAAACTGGCAATCATGTTAGTGTGTCTCTTCTTAATTACATGTACCTACTAGTACATGTAGGCGGTACACACACATGTTGACTGAATGTTTTTTCACCTTCAAGCTGTACTGTTACTTTCTTAATGATATAATTTTCTGCAAGTCTCGGCAAAGGCCCAGTCAACCATTACAAGCTGAAACTACACAAACTTTGTGTGAATTAAATCAAGCTGCAACCCTCCCTTCCTGCAGCCCCTACCTTGTAACATTACCATTAAGAGTTTTATATTTCTTTATCTCAATGACTTCCGAAATTCTAGAACCAGGTAACCATTGGTGTGGCCTATCTTCTGTGTGTCAATCTATCTTGTAATTTTACTTACTAGTAGTGTGTTATCTTTTTTTTCATTCATCTACCTTTTCTCCTTTGTGTGTTACAAATCATTAACTTGTTTGGCTTTTTAACCTTTTTTTCCTGCTGTGGATTCCTCCATGACCCCAAGTTGGGTTACAGGGAAGGTTAGTTTTAAGGGGTTAAATACATGTTAGCCATTGCTAGTTACCATACATGTTGAATGTTGACATGAAGACAAAAAGATGTGATTGGTCCATCTTAAACCACCTCTCTGTTGGAAGTGTTCCTGACTACATGAACGTGTGCACCTTAACTGTGCTCTCTCACATTGTGCTCTCTTCACAGCTTTTTATACCTCTGAATTTTTCACGTTAACTATCTTCAGCTTTTCTTCCATCCTGTGTGCTTATGTTATGTTGCCAACTGCAAGACATTAGGCATTAATTGTGTTGTTGGTCTGCCATTGGTGGCTTTTGACTGCTCGCTACATCCATCTAGCTAAAATCACTACAGTTACATGACTTTCACTGGCCTTTGAAACAAATTCATCTATTTCTATCAGTCTTCCATCTGTTATAAGCTTATTGGTGCACCAAAATGGTAAATCTTTCTGGTTTCAAGAAAAAAATTTGCAACAAAAGGATTTGGTACACAAGATAACAGTTACTTAACCAACTGGATAAATTTTTCAAAATCTATCAAGTTGTTTGAGTAGCTCATGTTTTCATGTGTATCTCATTACCTGAATGTCTAACCTTCATCGATGTAAAAGGATTTGGTTTTGTCACTCATTACCTGGATGTCTAACTATCATCGATGTAAAAGGATTTGGCTTTGTCACTTGGTAAGGAAATTGCTTGCTGAAACAAAAGGTGCCCTACTACTAGCATGTTGGCAGAACGTACTGCGCTTGTGCAAAACCCATAATGTATTGTGCATAGTCTCATTTAAGGTCGTATTCGCGTATCTAAGGATGACATTCGGTTTATAGTTTTCAAATGTTGCGTTGGAAAAGATATCTGCAACAGGTAAAATTCTGATGCAACATTGACTAAACATCCAAGGAAAACCGTGAGGCGCAGTACATTCTGTCGACGTGCTCCATCTACTTAGCCTGATGAAGAACATTTACTATGTATAAGATACATGTATACTGACACCGATTGCAATCCGTGTGACCGTTGCTGTTCTCACGTGTCTTCAGGTGGTCCAGGTGGTTCAGCTGTCAAGCAGGACCTCAACAAAGAGGCAGTGCTTCGGCAACGGTCCCGGACGATGAGCGGACAGAACAACGGCGCCGAGCGACCGTTCTTCCTGGTAAGGAAAACCAGTATGATGTTGATTCTACACTTTTCAGAGCTGAACTTACTCTCCAAGCAGAGGTTTAGGCTTTGGTTTATTTTTGGCATGTTTGTAGGCTCTGTACTGGTATCTTTCTTTGTGCCAGCCCTTGGGTGGCGAATTGAATACTATCTGGCAAATGGATAGATACAACCTGGCCAATTTGATACTGTTTTTGAAGCCACCAAAAGATCTGCTTGGAGATTAAGTTGAACTGCTCATACCAGTTGGTGTTTCCGGCTCGTGGACTTAAGAATAAACTTTGCTGTAATCAAAATTTCAGGAATTTCAGGGGGGCCTGCATGCCCTTTTTCGTAAGGCGTAATCAGGCCTTTTTAGTCTCCGTAATCCGTAGGCAGCCGCCCCAAAAATCAACGTAATTCGTAATCAATACATTAGCCGCAAAGCGTAAAGGCGTAATCAGCTCTGAGAATTTAACGTAATCCGTAATCGGCGGCAAAAATTTTGCGTAATTCGTAATCACTACCCCCTCATGCAGGCCCTCTTTCAGGAGTTACAGGTTCACCTGGGATAGGTCATAGATCAACTTTGTATTATCTTATTGGTCTACTTTACTGTTAACATTTTGTGTCTGAGACTACAAATTAATCTACCAATCTTGCTGAATAAGAGAGGAGTGTTTGTTTGGGCAGTTCTAAGATGGACATTTATTTCATTCTTATTGGAGATATATCAGTTTGGGAAATGTGTTGTACTGAAGTATAGAACTGCCATAATGCTTGCTACTTGATCCCACCAAGTAGAAGTGTTATAGTGTGGAACGCATTGACATCCTCTCACATGTAGTTAGTTTGCCATGTAATATTAGTAGATTGTGAAGGTGAATTGGCTTGGCTTCTCTGTGGAGCCTTGAAGAGACACCTTTTGTACAGTAGTGGTACTGCAGGCGGTAACATCTCTGATTCCTTTGACTGCTCATACAAACTTTTCAGGGTGTCTCAAAAATCTTCCTTTTCCCCATATGTTTCTCTTACTGTAGTCCTTAATAGGAAGTGTGTCCCTGTGAAATTATGACAATTTAGGACTACATGCATATGGGGGCCCGCATGCCCTTTTCCGTAGAGCGTAATCGGCCGTTTTAATTCTACGTAGAGCGTAGACGGACCGGTCTAATTCAACGTAGAGCGTAATCGGTGCATTTTGCGTAGAGCGTAATTCGCCGTTTTATTTCACGTAATGCGTTGTAGCTACCCGGAATTTATTGTAAAGCGTAATGGGGGAGGCTTCTTGAATTCAGCGTAATACGTAGCCGGCTCTCAGAATTTAGCGTAGAGCGTTGTCGGGACCCCCCATGCAGGCCCTCCTACATGTACAACATAGTTAACACCCCCCAGAAAGTAAAGACAAACTTTATGGAGTTCTTTCTTCTTTTTTATTCTGTTGACTATAGTTCAATGGTAGTTCTAAGGGAAGTGTTGTAGTAGATCTGTTGTTGTTTTTCAAATAAGATTTCAGATCAGACTTGTCAGACTTCTGTTGTTGAGTGAAAAGGAGGGCAAGGTGGTTTCAATCTTATTGACAAGCTAGGAGAGACACCTTTTGATCAGGAATGGTATTGCAGCTTAAGGTGTGTCTACATTATCGGTCAACATCCTCATGCCCATATAAGGCAATACAAAGCTTTACCTCAAAGGTCAAAGTTCAGGTTTTTGTTATTCATACGTGACCGGCATCACATTCACACCTAGTGGGGAGGGCCAGTACTCGTCTTTTTCAGCAGCATTCCAGTATTCTATGGAAGTAAGTTCCACTGAATTCTTCAAGTAGTGCAGTTTGGGGAGTTTGAAGCCCCCTTGAACACATATTTCAGGCCTGTGGTATTGTATTGTATTTTACGTCATTGAAAAACTGTTTAATATACAAAGGAACTGGTCAACCAGTTCATCAAGAAGCATTTCCTCGCCCATTGTGCTTTCATTGTGGGCTGTGACTGTCAGTTAGTTTGTTGCCGTAGGGCTCAAAGTGCAGTGTTTGGGGCTCGTGTGCCACCTATAACAATTGATCTGTTACTGCAGCTACAGACCGTTTCTTAATTAGCCTATAATATGTCACCTTTGATTGCATTGTTCCAGTACATAATATTGGAAAAGAATGTACCGAGAGGTTATACTGGTAGTTGCAGTAAAATTGTTTCGAGGCATGTGGCTGTTTGTAGGGTGTGGCCAATTTATTATTTCCCAAGCTGGTACCGAATGTATGGTTCAATACATTAATAATGTTACAGTTCATGACTTTTTCATGTAGGGAAGGTTAGGTATCATTGGGTATAATCTATGCAAAACACCATTCGAGACATTGTTTCTATGTCATTCCATTCCATATACGGACAAAAGGAAATTATAATAGAGAAATGTACTTACACCTTACCACTGTCACAAGCTGATTAGAGAAGGAAATTTTAATTGGCTCGTTATGCATAAGGTTGATTAGTCTGAGTAAAATAGAGTACAGTAGTGTTAATGACAAACTGTCTCGCTTTGAGTGACCTGCATCTCCTTGAGTGGAATTTTGAGTTGGCATATTTTTGTACTGTAGTTTAACACCTATCCAGTATCTGGAATATTATTTCCGACAGAGCATGCATATTTATTAGCTTGTTGGGGAACTGGAAGTATCAATAGCTTTTCATTTAATGGTTGGATCACAAAATCCACCAGGGAGATTTAATACTGATTGTACAACAATTTGCTGCTTAGAAACCACGTTTCAAGAGCCCATTGATTTGTGTACCAAGGTCGAATCATTGCTTCAAGAGCCGTCCCTCTCTTAAGTCTGGCGACTTTGATGTTTGTGAACGTCACATGGGGCCTTCACAGGCTTGCCCGTGGGCAGATTGTCTTTCATCCTAGTACTCCTGCTCTTTGTAATGCTTATAAGCATAAACACTGTACTGAGCCGGTCAGATTGGAGTAGGGTTTCCTACCTTTCTGGTTTAATCAGGTAGGATTTAACTTCAATCCTGCTGGAAAAGCCAGGAATATTTTTACTGTTTTATGAGGATATACCGCTCATCATGATGTTTTGATCTTGAGGTGACATTTGTTGGTTGTATACGTGGAAGGAATAAATGCTGTCTATAGAATAGAAAGGTGGAAAGCAACGCTAACCTGAGATCCAGCTATGTTAAAACCTAATCAGGTCTACTGTGGCTTCCCTTTGTTTGTCGTGTGGTCGGAGTCAAGCTAAACAAATTAAAGGCAGGATCCCAGGCTAGGGCAGCACAGTGATTTTGTAGAATTAGATGCGAGTGGTCTAATTTAGTCTCAACCAGACTAACAACACGGGTTCAAAAACAGTCAAATTTAGCCAAATAGGGAGAATAATTGGCCAGGGGAGTTTGGCTATCGTTACGGTAGTGCACTTGCCTGTGCAGCCAGTCTCACCCTATTTTTGCCCAATTCTATGGTCCTACCACCTATGGAAGGCCTGGTGGAGGCTAGGCCTAATTATTGTTGAGCAGACCTGTTTTCAAAATAGCAAGAGGGGTGGAGTTTTCATTCATTGTCAGAAGCCCGATCCTTGAAACATAATAGTCTGTAAGAACATGTAAACCTTTCTAGTGTGTATGCTGGATATACAGTAGCCTGGTCACCTTTCAATGGAACATTAGAAGTAGTTAGCCTCCATTGCGGACCCCATCGGACATGTTTTTTTCCAGCTCCGTGCAATTTTCTGATAGCTGCCACTACCAGGCTATGATTGCTTGCCAATACTAGTATGTGATTGCTACTGAGTAATCACTAATTATCTAGGTCAAAGGTCATGGCCGTTACAGTTCTACTCAACACTATTGAGTCAGTCAGGTGAAACATTTGTCCCTTTCTCACAAGCCAACAGAGAGACAGGTCCTGGAGACAGCCCTGGTCCTGATGCATTTCAGTTTTACGTTCATTTTTTTAGCCAAAATCTTGGAAAAAAAGACAGCCTATTTTTGTCAGGACTGATATAAATTGGAAACACAACATTTTTTTTTCCAAGGCCTCAACTGTTCTACTTAACAAGATTGCTCACCTGTTCCAAGGACAGCCCACCTGCCCTTGTGTCCACGGTAACGCCTGCTACTCGCCCAGCCAGGTGTTTGAACATCTGACCCTCAGTCCACTTTCTTAACAACCTGCAGGACCCTTTATGACCTCATTATGGCATGCAAGTGTTTGGAACTATCCAGAATTGGACCCAAGATTTTGTTAAGGTGGCAGCATTTCTTGAAGCGGTTGTCTCTTGCTTCTCCTGCCTTTGCAAACGGTAATGTCTATCTGACCCCGTTTTATGAGAAAATTTATGAATTTCAAAGATTTTTCACTATTTATGAGAGGTACCCAAAAAAGAGATGCCTCGTGTGGCTTGTTTTTGAGCTATTTCAAATGCTTCAAGTATGAGATGATGACGAAAATGTGCTAAGAAATGGTAGTAAAAGTCAATATCAGACAGATTTCCTCATTTAGAATATTTTTCATTTTGCCGCCCTGAAATTGCATTGGACGCCTTTAAGTTCAAAGCAGATTGTCACGTTAATTCAAACAGAGAAGTTAGCCCTGGGTTGATTCTAGATAATGTCCGTATTTTACAAAGACTACTCTTGCTTGCCTGTGGTAATGACAATCATCATAATCTGACATGACCATAAGCTACTTTGTTTATTTAGTAGGGCCAATACATGTACAAAATGTACATATACAGTGGTCAAGTCATCAAGTCGTGTGGCGATGGGTTGCCTCAAAACAACCTAAACACAATCAGTCCACATTCAAGCTGTTATCAAGTCCCTAGTGTTACAGGCATTTGTATCAGACCTATCCTTGCTAATTGCCCCCCTCCCCACTCTTGCTGCACTTCTAGCTATCATCAAGGGTTTACCACTGTTAAACATGTCAACACTGGAGAGTAATGTAAACCCAATCTCGAAACTTCAGGCATGGGGAACATTCAGTTGTTTAATCCATGTTTGGTACCATCTGCTTCTTTTATCTTGACAAAGCCTCTACAGAATTTCATTTAAATGTCCTTGTCAGTAGAGGAATTATCTGATAAGTCAAATGTCATTTATCATTGATAGAAAGAAAAAACATTTAGGCCCTGTGGTACATGTAGCTTGAGTACAAACCATCATGAGCATGTAAGTCCATATGGAGTATTATATTGCCCTGGTGTAGGTTTAGTTTCTCTAGTAGCTATCATGTCTAGATCTGTTTGTTTGTTTGTTTGTATGTTTATTTGTTTTATTAGGATCTCCATCTGTTTGATAAATCATGTTGTCTATATGTCATTATGTAAAAAATAATGGGAGGTTCAATGTACATGTATGCCATGCCATTGTTTTTCCACTTTATCACCATAATGCAGAATTCAGGGTGACTGGTGTGCTTTCTAGTATTGTAGTCCAACAATTGACCTTTGGTAAAATGTTAGTCCCTCCACAATTTATGGTTTTTAGATAATCCTTATATGGATAATGTACAAAATTTATGACTTCTTCAATCTTGGTTATAAATAGGGCTGGTAATAAACCTTGCTGCTAAATGACCAGAGAAACATATGCCCCAACGTGTCTCAGATCATTTTGGTTAGAATTTTACTGCTCCTGAAATTGAACATACATGCAGGACATGCAAATGAAGCCATATAACAAAAGGGTCTTGTGAGAACCCTTCGTTGTTTGCTTACAAGTTGTGGTGCCAGGTACAATGCTGCTTGCACGTGGTAACACATCACGTGCGTTGCTAGGCTAACCTACAGTGCTATATGACCCCCTTATCGGTGTTTTGATCAAAGAAAACAATTTTGTCACCACGCTGTATGGATAACATGATGGCATTGGCTGCGCTGAGGTTGTTCGTCAAGATACTGCCAGACTTGACTCTGATAACTTCATCAAACTACTCCGAAGATGTGAACAGGCAAGGTGTTGCCGAGGACTGGTAAGACATGTGCTGCAAGTGCGACGTTCCAGCACAAGCTTCTTTGGAGCGAACCTTACCTTCTTCTGGCTCTCCTCCACACTTGAAATTTACAGGATTTTCAACCTTCAACGAAGACTGCGAGACCATGCTGCATTCTCTGGCCTCCATGCACCTTCCGAGGTTTCTCTATAAGAAACAATGCCGGACGGTAGAAGTGATCGAGCTTCAGCAGTTTCCTCTGTCAAGATCGAAAGCGGAACGGGACGACAGAAAGCCTCGCCGGGCAAAGCAACACCGAAATGTAAAAACTGTGTCCGAACACGTCGCCATGCAGAATGGGCTACAGGAGGAACTAGGCTACACTAATTGGTCTTTCTACAAGAATTCTCAGCAGGAAGTTCTTTCCATTCCCAAAGTCTTGCCACTAGAGGATGTCACTTTACACGAACTGAATAATCATCGTAATGACGAACATCTACTGACTATACAGCCTCTTAGCGTAGAAGCACAGCTTAGACGGTTGTCTCTGGAAGATTTGGAACAGGATTCTGAGGAGTGGAAGTGTTCTGGTAAGGAGGAAGGAGTCAGTGAGGACTGGTTTTCATTTGAGGAAACACAAGATGTGAAGTTATATGTAAGAAGGAAGGTTCCAAGGATAGAGCCTCTTACAATGCCACTACCAGAGATCATGGAAGAGGATGTATTCTGGAGTGGAGATCTAGACAGTGGAGTAGGTATTTCTTCTTCTTTTACAAAGAATTGTTTTCTTTCACTTTCTGTAGCTCAGATGCCAGTACAGTAATAGTTACTGTTTTTTGTGAACATCACATGACTGTTCAACATGACGGCCTTCACATTCTCCCCTTTTATTCTTGCTGCTCTTGAGAACAGGTGATACATGGGGATTTTATGGTTCTTATCAAAAATGTCCAGATAAGGTATCGCCAGCTAGTTTATGGCACCCCTTTAATTACTTGTAACTTTACTCCTCAATTTACATAGTTATTGATTATAAATAATGATATCTGTGGATATGATACTTGCCTATTCCAATTTTTTATAGATCCTTGTTTGATGTAGTATCAGTAGCAGACTTATTTACAAGTTTATACAGATATACAATGTCCTTGTATACCCCTGTAGGTCAAGATCATTGTGTGGTATTTAGGTGCTGCTAGGTTCAACTTAAAAGCTTAGATCAGGAGATATGGCGATTTGCCAATCCCCTTACAGTTTGTCTTTGATGTACCTCTGTAAAAATGAAAGCGTCCCGGACGCTCAGGACGCCATCCCTAACCGTCCTGAACCCATCCCAGGCCATCCCAGGCCGTCGGCCCGTCCCAACACAATTTAGACCGTCCATACACGGACGCCTCGGATGGCCCAGAAGAACGTCCCAGAACCGGGGACGGTCCCAAACCGTCCGGCGTAGGTACGGATGCCTTTATGGACGCCTTTTTTAATTAATACCATCATTGGCAGCGGACGTCGGGCTTGCACGGCGGGGTTTTAGTCAAATGCACATGCGCAAATTTTGAAGGCGGCGATTTACAAAATGACCGTTACCGGTTTACACAACACTGTTCTCTGAGTTTTGTCCGGATTTTTGTGCCTATTTGTTTGATTGCGCGCACTTTTGGAGGATAGACCTCACTTATACAAGCCGCAACATGTTTCCACAACATCGTACAGAGTTTGGTTGTTACTCAAGCGACGGAATCGATACCAATGGAGCTCCGTTCCTGTGAAAGAATTTGCGGGTTTTCGTGGCGGGTCAGGCCGCCGGAACAGCAGTAGAAAAATCACCGAGTGATCGCAATATCGTCAAAGCAGTTTTTCTGTTGAGGGACAGGTAAGTGAACGAGCATTTTATGTTGTCAGGACAGTCAGATGTTAGAAAAGAAGACAGTGTTAACAATTTTACAAAGAACAAAATGCCGACTCGATCCCTGGCCAAAGCGTGCTACCCTCCCCAGTCACGTAAATACGGCGGAATGAAGGAAATTGAGGATGTTGTTCTGATACCACCATATAAAAAGACGCACTACAACATTGTAGATACATGTATACATCACCTGATCCTTAAATAAAGAATGATGATGCCGCGAAAATGGTTACAGGTAAGGTTCAATCTTACAAACTCTGAGACCGCCGCCGCCAAGCCGGCCCGCCATTGTTTGGCGTGCTGCCCTCCCCACACGCAACGAAATGTTTTGATATGACAGAATTAATAGACGCACAAGAATATTGATGAATACACGTACATTATATAAAATGTTTTAATAAAGAATTATCATTCCTTTGAAATGTGTGATTTTAAGACAATAGATTATAACTTGAAACCATTTTGCACGTACCCACCGTTCAACGTTTGCCTGCGGTCGCCACATGGTGAATCTGGGGCAAAGGTCGAATGAGCTTTCATCTTTGTTGCGTTGTTCAAGAACCCAAAGTTTTTGTACATCGCGGAGAATATTATGGAGAAAATCGTTGGATTTACGTTTGATTAAAATTTAGTTTCTAGCTTGTGGTTATTATGGCGGCCTGTGACAAGGACCACACGCAAAATACCGGTCGGAATGTGCGTTTTCATGCTGATTTATCTAAGCCATCAGTGACGGGACGCCGTCCAGAGCCCATCTGCGTCGTCGTAAAACCCGCCGGAAAAAGCGTCCGAACCCGTCCCAGAGCCCGTCCAGACCATCCCAGAGCCCATCCCAGAGCCCGTCCAGGCCATCCCAGAGCCCGTCCCAGAGCCCGTCCGTGTCGTCCATAAAGGCATCCCACAGCCCGTCCCGGAACCCGTCCCATAGCCCATCCCTGACACCATCCCCGATGCCGTCCCGGACGCCGTCCTGGACCATCCAAGCGGCCAATTTGGACGGGTCCCGAGCCGTCCTGGCCGTCCCTGGCCATCCGGGCCACTTTTTGAAAGGCGCTCATCGGCCACATAGGCCATCCCGAACGGGTGCCCGTCCCTGAAAGGATGCCATCCTGGATGGGCGTCCGGACCGTCCGGGATGCTTAAATTTTCACAGAGGTAGTCATGTACCATGTTTGTACAGCATGGGGATTGATGAAGAAATTATGGACACCCCCATACCCAAGTGGTACCACCCACTGCTTGTTACAATGCCACGCCCCCCAAATGGACAGATGCAAAAAGTCGCTTATATGCAAAATGTAGAAATGTATTGCTAATTGATAAACATTTATATGCACACCATGTAAGGTTGTGTTAGTGCTACTGGCGATGCTAAAATCGAATGTAGAAACCTTGCTTTTGTCAATACATGTACCTACCTTTGGTGGAAAGGCCAGCCTCAGATACAGTACTTGTATGTGATGAGTATCATCATGGGTATGAGATTTGGCTTCTAATTTGACTGCTGTTGTTTCCACACTAGCCTAACTAAAACCAGATTTACATGTGGGCAAAAACCTGAAAACTGCAGACGCATGCATACAAAAACTGCATATACGTCAAATTTTTCCTGCATGCATACATCGGCCTGCTTTGAAGCACATGTCCATAAGAATGTGCTTTCAGATCGTACGTCAGCCCTCGAGGTAATGTACGGTCTGAACGTACGTTCTTAACGTACGTCAAACCAGACCGATTTAAACGCAGGAAAAATTTGACATACGCAATTTCGTATGCTCACGTGTGTACGCAGTTTTCGTACATCAGTTTTTTGCCCTCGTGTGTAAATCAGATCTAAATTGTGCTCCCCACAGTCCACCCAACTGACCTGCCCCCTAGAAAGATTGGCCCTCTCTGAGGAAGGAGCCAATACAATAGGCCCCCAGCAGCAAGAGATTCACTCTGTAATACAGGTTATTTCCAGTCCAAACTGGCTCAAACAACTAACTGTTGTTTCCAGACAGAACTGGCTCAGAACCTTCCAAATCAGTATGTGGTTTGCATCTTTCTGTAGCTTTAGGTAATTGGACATCATAGCAGACACTACGTCAGCTGACATGCGAGGGATTTTCTCACCAGTGTGAACCGTCTCAGGAGCAACTTGTCTCCCCAACAGCATCCCTTCCCACATTAGCATGCTGTGTGTGGCCACAGTGTGCCGCCACATGTCACGTAGGCACCGGGCATGTTTGCTTATCGTGATTGACAGACCAAGATGCGGAGTTCACGACATGTGATTAGTAGTTGTCCCCGTATTGAGAACTTCAAATAGTCTAGTCTCCTTCGTGTCATGCATTATGTGCATATGCAGCATACGTGTGTGTGGGCTTGAGCCGTCTAGCCGTACCGTACACATGATATTACATCTTGCATCTTGTATATTAGTCTGAGTCTGGAGCAGTTTGTTATAAGATGGAGCGAGTGAAAGTCAAACGACAGAAGAAGGACCCTTCTAGGAAAGCCGGGTCGCCGATGCGGCGGCACTCTGTTCCTTGGAAGAAGCAGGTGCAAGAAACGGTCAAGGTACAATCATGTTTAGAATGTCAATTTGTGGATTCACTGGATTGTGATTTGTGAAAATACCTTCTGTGGATGGTACATTTAGGTTGGAAAGGATACTGTATAATGTATATTCCTGTGTGACGATGATGGTCCATTCCGAAAAGATTTTTCTTGAACTTCAAGGTCATGGTGCCAGTGAGGCATGTTATTACCCAAACTGCCGTCCATCCAAGCCATGGCAAAAGCCATTATTACCCAGTCTTATCCCGTGCTTTTTGTGACTATCTGCCTCTCCTGGTGTGAATACAAATGTTCAGACATGTCAGAGTCCCGCAGTCTTTAAATATTGATAGGCCCGTGTGGAGTTTTATTGCTTTATTGCCTTTTCTGGTTTAGGTCTGGTCTTGAAAATAGAAAGGCCCTGGAGGCTAGGGGAAAAGGACACATTTGAGAAATAGGAGTTAAATAGAAATAGGCATATGGGCAGACTTGACTATGCACATCAATATGTAGGAATGAAAATATTGGTGGGGGGGGGGCATGATGTTTTCAAACAGGTGTCATGCGCTGTGTTGCAGTCTCAAAGGAAGATAAAAGCTAGTTAAGGCCACACCAATTTAAGTTGTTGTTTCTCAAATTTTGGGGGAATAAATATGAAGCAATGGCGAAAAAAGAAACAGGCCTAGGCATCCTATCAGTATAATAGCCCTAAATGCTACAATAGGATACATGTAATCAACATACCAGGCTGGTTTATAATAATTCAAACAATGAATTTTTAACTTTTAATCAAACCACTAAAATCAAAACTAGGAAGAAAAGGACTTTCTTCAACAGTTGGGGCCAAATACATGTAGGAGCATTCTGGAGTTGATTTAGAATTTTTTTTTTTTTTTGCAAATCAGAAAAAAAATGAAGCAGGCAAAACTGAGAACCAATTGATTAAATTGGTGGCCTTAGGAATGTACAGTGACATTGAAGCCATGTATTAATGGCAGTGGTAAGATGAACAGTCACTGTAGTGTTATTGACATATTGTTATGAATTCTAAATTGGGGTCCATACAATAATGTTTTTGTGCTGCTGAAACACCCCAGTCGGCACACTGTTTAGTTAGTATAAATGTTAATGTATTTCTAATTAAGTTTCCTGACATGCTATCCCTATGTCTAATGCATATTTCATGGATGAATATTAAAATGAATGGTTTTCCCTTGGGCCTAGGAAAAACAAGATTGCCTATAATTGTAATCAAGTAAGGTTAGAGGTGTGACCCTTTATAGGCTCACTACCGTACTTCTATTGGACGGTCAACTAGTGCCCCACTCAGGTATTTCACTTCTGCTTCCTAGATTGTTATATCCAATATATTCAGTATCGCTAGCATTATGATGTTTTATTATGGGAAGAAAAACTGTTTATGAAATTAGGTTGACGTCAATAACGTAGCCAAACTTGAAAATTTTGGTCAGTGAATCAGTGATATTGTGTCTAAACGATGATTTATCGTGTATATGAAAGAACGTCCATATACATTGTATCCTGGTCGTAAATATGTCTAATTTTAGTGGGGTCGTTCAGAGTTGACTTGGCTTGGACGTATGGATATATCTCCTTGTCACACAGTAGAATTACTGGCCTGGTGGTCTTCTTGGGTAGGAAATCGAATGAAGCACTCATCAAATATGGCGTCGAGACATTTTGAGGCGGCTTTCTGGTGAATCAATATTGGTTGTACATGGTGAAACAACTGACAGTTTACCAATACATTTTACGTCTGTTTGCTTTTTTTCCCTATTTCAATTGGGAACCGCAGTTGAGATGATACTGAGAAGGGCTTCAACCCTGGTATGTGGGTGTACATTGTAACATATGTTGCCATTGCCTCCTTCAGGATAAAAATGGATGTAAAAGACCCTATACATGTAGGTAAAGAGATTTCTTCAATCTATATGACTTTATGAGTGTTGGGGTCAAATGAAATTGTAAAAAAAGGTCAACTTCATATCCTGTTGGTTTATGTTTTGTCACAATAAACATTTGTCTCCATTTTGTTTCAGATCCAAAGTTCAGATCCACTAGCAATGAAGATGCAGCAAGCACCACCACCCTTAGAAGGAGGTGAGAAAATTTGATCACGTCATTTACGAGTAAAATCTAGCTTCCTTTGCAGGCATTCCTGGTGCAGTCAGTGATTTTTTGGGGGGGAGGGGCAGTGGCACTGACTTGCACTCTTTTCTAATTTGCACTATTTTCTGATTGGCCAAGTTTTCTGATCCAGGGAAGGTGGTCAGAGATGCATGTGCAATCAGAAAACGTGGCCAATCAAAATAGTGCAGATCAGCAATTGTTATTGTTATACATGTATGTGGCTCTTATACATGTATATGAGCATAGGTTTCATACAAAGACCTTCTAACCACAGTAAAAAAAAAATAGAAACAAAAGTGGTATGGCCACGTGACACGGTCATCGGGACTAGCCAAAACCATCATGCAAGGAACAGTACAGGGAGGAAGAAAGAGGGATAGGCAACAGAAGAAATGGGAAGACAATATCAGAGAATGGACCAGCATGACAGTAAGTGAAACATTAAGAGGAACAGAAAACCGAGAAGGGTGGAGAAAACTGGTTGTCAGATCATCTATGGTGCTCCAACAGTCGAATAATTAAGACTAAGGGATAGATTAGATGAGTTGTGGAGTACTGTTTTTATGTGCTGTTTTTTATGTTCCAGATGATGCTGTGTATTCTAATTTCATGAGGTCACATCATATATATGATATCATCCCAACAAGCTCCAAACTAGTTGTGTTTGACACACAGCTACTGGTACGTAACCATGTGTATGCAACAAATTGTGTCCAATGGAAAAGCTCTATCATAATCATGAAGAACCGTGTGATGCTTCAAGTACAATTTTCCATGGATACGGTAGAATCACTAGAGTAAATCATTATTGATGTTCATGTTCAAAGTAAGGGCACAAAATACCCACCTGAAACCTGCAATTTGTAGAAATATTATTGAGCATGAACATGCTAACATCAACAACTTTGCAGGCTAAAATAATATAGTCTCATTGAAGAGATTCATCAGTCACGTACTATTAAGTCAAACATAAATTCTTCGAACAGTGACTGTAATTTTGAAAGGTAAATTGCTTACCTCCAAATTTTCGTTGGCTGACAGTCCAACTTGATCACGGAGTGACCTAGTCTCGCGAGACTAGGTCACTCCGTGATCAAGTTGGACTGTCAGCCAACGAAAATTTGGAGGTAAGCAATTTACCTTTCAAAATTACAGTCACTGTTCGAAGAATTTATGTTTGACACAATATAGTCTCAGTATTATAATCACATACTGCAGAAAAACAGAAATAAATGTATGTTGAGCCCTGAAACTATATTTATGATTATCATAATATTACTAGCCATAGACCCAGCTGTGTTTTATCCATCACACTAAAATAACATACACATTTATTTTCTAGGTGAAAAAAGCCTTCTTTGCTTTAGTGTACAATGGTAAGTTCCCCCGTGCATGGGTATTACTCGTTTTGGTTAACAATATATGTAGTGGCTGTGAGAAGTGATACAATTGTGTTATGATGTATGCATAACTGCTGCTGTAGTCAGCTGTGTTCAGCATGGTAATATTTCCTGGGTCTGTGACTTGTGGTGGATAAATCCTTCCCTTTGATAACTCCGACTTCCACTCCAATTTCTGACCTCTATTTTGTTTGACCTTGGAATAGCTAAGTTATAGAGAATGGCTTTATTTTGACATGTTGGATTTTTTTGGTTCTACTGAATGTTGTCCACTTTTGTCTCCTGACTAAATGTAACATGTCTTGTCCTATATATGCCTGGCCCCCTCGGAAATCAGCTCTTACAAGCTGAAGGGGCAACCCAGCCATCTTGTGTTGAAATAAATAAATAAATAAACAAAACTTATCCGACCTGAAATATGTCACACGAAGAGGATTTGGAGCAATACAGTCACAGCTGTTATATGTTAAAATTTTGTGTTTTCTGATGTCAGTCGTTACTCTGTTAGCCGCTGCCTTATTAGACCCTCTGATGTCATACTTAAACCTTTAGCCCTGAGCACAGCCTGGTTGATGCCCTGGAGGATTAGCATCAGCCCTTGGCTCTGATGTAGACGTTCTGTCTTTATACATATAGCTTAAGGCCTTGGCGGTGCCATAAATGTTTTAATGCCATACCGCTGGGAGCTCAGCTCATTCTCTATGGCTGTGCCTTCGAGTTTCTGACGTCAAAGCTGTTAATGTACAGCCTGTGCTGGTAGGGTCGTGGCAGCCTGTTTGTCCAATATACATCTATGGGCCGTGCAATACAGCAAAGTGCTTTGATCACATTAGCGGTACATGCACTGTCAAAATGTACTCCTTATGATGAAATACATATACTTGAAGAAGATGGCTACGGGAACACCAAAGACTGGAAAAATATCTTCATCAGAATTTTTAAAATTGCTTGGTGACAGTGACAAACGAAAAAAGAAATTGTGTAAACTACAGACTATCGATTTGAAGAAAATTGTGACAAAAACAATCACTTCTTCCACATGCAATTTCTTTTGCTCCATCCCCAAGTAAATGGATTGGTAAGGTGCCAGCACATGAATCATTGTCCACGTCAAGGGATATATGGGTACTGGCCGAGAATGAGTCTAAAACAAACTAATATCCTTTCCGAGATTTTTGACTGTGAAAAGAATACAAAGTTTGTCATTTATTCTGTGTCGCAGGAACTAGAACGGCCTTACAGACGGAGTTTTTACTATGCTAAATGTTTCATATGTGTTGACTAACTGCATATACATGTACATGTACACGTGCATGTACGTTTATGCACATACATCTTATGGCCATAGATAGGGGATACTGATGCCTGGAGGATATGTTTATCTACATGGATCATTACAGCCAATTCACTTGTCATGCTACAATGCACAACGTATTGCACACAAACCACAGTTGGTCCTTGAAACGACTTTCAAACGTCCCTAACCTTTTGAAGATACAGCATTTCAAGGATAATTGCACAGACTATTCCTCCAAGCACCCTACTTATTATGTTTCCCTCATCCTCTTTATTCTAATTGTAGTTTGCTTACTCTGCAAAATCAAGGCTTTATAATAAATCCTCTAGTGTGACATACATGTAGGATAACTGTAAGTTAACAATAGCATGTGGTATGTTATGGTAATCTTGACATTTTCTTTCTTTGTCAGGTATAAGGGCTGCTCCACTGTGGGATAGTAGAACTCAGAACTTTGTAGGTAAGTGTTGTCTTCTTTGATTTACTTCACCAAAATTTTCTGCTGAAATATAACATCAGTAACAGGACAGGAGGCCAAAATTGAATCAACTGACTGTTTAGATGGTGTTTGGGGAGTTTATCCTAGATTTGATGCGTTTTAAGACTTGCGCGCGTGGGTATTTATCGTGTACTGTAAAGTAATGTGCTTTTTTCACATCCTAAAATTAATGTCTGTTGGAAAATAGTACTCCTTTCCCTACTTTAGGACTCCTATAATACAAAGGGTTTCTATGAGGTTCAAAATTCCTTGTCATTTATTTTGATAAACCTCTTTTTTTTTAAAATTCCTTTAGGAATGTTGACAATCACGGACTTCATCAATGTGTTACAAAAGTACTACAAGTCTCCGCTGGTTCAGATGGACGAACTGGAGGAACACAAGATCGCCACATGGAGAGGTAAGGGGCAGTTGTCATGGTAACAGAACACATGGAGATGTGAGGGTGGGGCAGGTCCAGTTGTCATGGTAACAGAACACATGGAGAAGTTAGGGTGGGGCAGGCCCAGTTGTTATGGTAACAGAACACATGGAGAAGTTAGGATGGGGCAGGCCCAGTTGTTATGGTAACAGAACACATGGAGAAGTGAGGATGGACATGGGTAGTTATCATGGTAATATTATATATGGAGAGATGAGGGTGGGGCAAGGAAGGTTGTCATGGTAACAAAACACAACAGCCAAAGACATTTTACGGTAGCTAAGAAGAAAAAATGTAGGAAGTACACAGCTTGAAATCCAATCAATACACAAGGAGGGCAACAAATTGATTTCTTCTGCTTTCTCTCCACTGATGACCTTGGTTTGACTTTAGGCTTGATTAGCTGCAGCCAAATTCTAGTGCGATAAATTATGTGTTCTTACAGGTGTTGTGCCTAACACAAGTGACTGCCTTGCAATGCCTCCTATCAGGAATGGTTCAAACTGCAGATGAAGCACGTCAACCAAACCCCTGCCCAAAAAGGCTTAAGATTATAGCAAGTCTAAAATAGCGACTTAAAAATTCCTGGCTAGATTTAACATCTTTGCCCCCTTTCGTGTTATGCAGAGGTGCTAGGACTGACCAACCGGCCACTTGTCAGCATAGACCCAGATGAAACGTATGTACCTTTTTATTCCTTCAGAGTCTATTCTTTGAAAATAGACCTTCTCTTCTAAGGAATGATCGATGAAAAATAACTGTTTTAGAAAACCAGTGTTTAAGGTCAAGATGCCAATTGCACCAAGATGTCGAAAACAAGCTTATTTTTCCTTTGTTGAATGTGCAGGTTGTTTGAGGGCATTAAGAGACTGATCGGGTGCAAGATCCATCGTCTTCCTGTAATAGACGAGACCACGGGCAATGCAATCTACGTCCTCACTCACAAGAGGATACTCAAGTTCCTCTGGTTGTATGTAAGTACCCCAACTTCTAGTTCTACATACTATAATCTCATTGTACGTACCTTCCATTATATACAAAGATAGTGCATTACTCAAAAGCCTGTATAAGAAGGTTCTCTATTCAACAACCAGGGGTTTTCATGTCTGACGTTTGGAGAATATGTTACGTGACAACACTCTACTTTGGGACCGTAATACTGCAGCAGCGACACCTAGCTGCAGTGCGAATCAGAACCAGCCACTGTTGTCCTGAAGAAGGTGACAGACAGTCGCTGAGACGTCGGATGTGAGTTAAACCCAGGGTTGTTGAATAAAGAACCTTCTTATACGTTCTCTTGCCAACCTGATGAAGTTATTCACGGATACTCAAAAGCTATTCCCAAACAGTATGCTATGTATAGCATTGGTATTTTTTTTACCTATTTTACCTGTGTTTTTTTTACCTGTTACCTTTTTGAGCATGTGTTCTTTTAAAAGCAGATATCATGTCATGATAGACAACAAATGTTCACTGTACAACCCTTTCTCGGTGTTGATGTTGTTCTTGTTGTGACTAATTTCCAGCTGAAGGACATCCCCAAGCCAGACTACATGAACAATACTCTAGAGGAGCTGGGCATCGGGACCTATTCCAACATAGCAACTGTGAGTGCTTTGTCATGCATGTGTTAGTGTCTGGTTGTTTACTTGTCCATGTACATGTATGTGTATGAGTTAGTGTATGTGTGCATGCAAATTACCAGTATGAACTTAAGCAAAATGTGAAGATTATAACAGATTTTAAGAATCAAGAATATGATATCCAATGTTGTCATGCATGCTAGCTCTAATGCTGTGGGTCATCTACAGTAGAAAATGTACTGAACACAGTCCATATGTATTGTCATCAGTGTTTTTCTTACAAGCTGGTATGATGCCATACTACATTTGTACCTTGTGAGTTACATGTATATGTAGCTTACAATGATGAATGAATAAAAGTGAATCAAAAATGATGAATAAAAATGATGAATCAAAAATGATATTTCTATTGGGATTGTCGTAGTTGAATGTCAAAATGAGGACTTTTTTTCAACAGTGGCCACAATTCCAACCAAAAATCCAAGTGAAAACACTTGTTTGATTAAATTGGCTGAAATTTCTTGCTGTAATTTTGTCCCTTCTGTAGGCCTCGCCGGAAACCCACCTAATCCATGCTCTGCACATCTTTGTGGAAAGGCGAGTGTCTGCCCTGCCGGTTGTAGATAGTGACGGTAAGACTTGCCCCCCTCCCCACGTGGTTGGTAGATGTACCTCCTGATTTTCCACCCTTTTTGCTCCTGACAGGCCCCTGCCGACATCCCCCTAATCCAGGCCCTGCACATCTTTGTGCAGCGGAGGGTGTCCGCTCTACCCGTGGTTGATGACAATGGTGCGTTTCTTTCTCACCCCGTTTTTTTTTTCTGTCTTTCCACTCATCCTTTTCTTTTTGTAGAATGATGCCAAGAAGTAGACTTGTCACTGTTGAAGTGAAAGCTTTTGTTTGACTTAAGAAATAAACGAAAAGCCACTTTGCCAAAAAACAGTTACTCAAGCAACTGGATATGATTTTGGAACGTTTCAGGTAGCATCCACTACCTTTTGTCAGTGACACTGGTGAGATTTCAATGAACAGGTTTATAACCACGAACTATTAATTAAAGTGCAAATGAAGTGAAGACAATTTTTGATTGTCCAATTGAAAACAAAAGCCACTTCAACTATGTGACAAACTCAATTCTTGCCACATCTTAGAATATCTTTCCTCCCTCACTTCTGCTTAGGTATAGTCATCTGTTGGCTGTAATGTGCTATCATTCTTTTTCTGCTATTGACAAGCGCTTAGCAAGATATTTAACTTGTCCCTCTTGCTCTTACATGCATTTACCTACATGTACTATTACATGTCTGCCTTATGCCAAAGGGAAAAAGACCAGAGCAACCGTTCAATACTTGCCTTTTATTCCCCAGGGAAAGTCGTGGACATCTATGCCAAGTTTGATGCAATTGTAAGTAACATTTCTGATGTTAAGTGTTGAAAAAGAAATCAACTTTTCTACATAGACATGTACTGCAGTATGAATCTTTGTAAGAGAGTTGTAATTTAACATTAGTCTGCTGATTTATGAAAATTTGGTGCATACATGGTTTTATCAATAGCAAGAACTCCTATTCCATTGCAATTTTGTGTGGTTAAGTGTAAGTAAGACATTGTAGCCTATGGCATATGTTACAAGGTTGTTCATTGGCTGTAGAATCTGGCAGCTGAGAAGACGTACAACAACCTGGACATCACAATTCGCCAGGCCCTGCAGCACCGGAGCCAGGGGTTCGAGGGCGTGCACCGCTGTCTGAAGACGGAGACACTGGACACCATCTGTGACAGGGTCGTCAAGGCAGAGGTGGGCAGGGCTAGCATGTCGGTAGAACATACTGCACCTGCGAAAAACCCATAATATATTGTGCATAGCACTTTGGCAGAAGGTCTTGTTTAAGGTCATTCGCATATTTAAGAATAACATCCTGTCTATGGTGTTCAAATGTTGTGTTGGAAAAGATTTCGTCTGCAACGGGCAAAATTCGGAAGCAAGGTTGACCAAACATCCAACAAAAACCGTGAAAAATCGACTGCTGGCAGGGCTATACAGTTTAGTTATCACAATTGTGGCACACAATTTCAAACTATGGTTCTATGTCTCTTTAAGGAAAAATATGCACTGACAGTAGGAACAAGATTTAACAAAATTGCTTGAAAATTGAAAGCAGTTGAAAGAAATTATAGTATGTCATCAGAAGTTAAATGTTACAAGTTAACATGATATTTACACATTCAAAGAGAAGACACATGTACGTGTAGAAACACTTTGCTTTCTTCCATCTCCAATAAGTTTTTTCGTATACCAGTGTAGTCAAGTTTAGATAAATAGATTTAACCCAGCAGATCCGAGACAGACATTTTGTTGTTGTACGTTAGATAGAACTGTGATGTTTGTGTTGACTCCTGCAGGTGCACAGACTGGTAGTGGTGGACACAGATGACTGTGTGTTGGGAGTGGTCTCACTCTCAGATATACTCAAGTTCCTGGTCCTCAAGCCTGCAGGTAAGGTCCACCTGAAATATCAATCTGGACTTCATGTCGTAGAAAACATCATATGTTTGCTTAAATGTTTCTTTAGCCAGCCCGAAATATGCAAACCATAGCGAAGCTGCACTGGACTAGTAGCTACTTGAAAAAGCATCATGCTTCACCTCAGTTGAAGATGACAAGAGACAAGAAGAAACGTTTCCTAGACTTTTCTTCCAGTGTATTCCTGTATTCAAAGCATCTTAAGTTTGGTTACAATCATGTATCTTAGACCTTTCTTCCCTTCTAGTCCTGTATTCAAAGATTTTCCTGGTCATAAGAAACTGGATCATTAAATGTCCTATACATGTAGCAGGTTTCGACTCAGTTTGTACCTTGATACAGGCTTGGTACCCTTGCGCCCGGACACAACGATTACCTCGCAGCCTGTGTCGGAGCGAACAAACTCGCCAAACACACAACCCTCCACCCCTCCCGGAGAATGATCAGAACCTGACGTGACCAGTTTAAACCACCTACGACCGGACACACAGAGGAACATGAGATACAACAGTGGTTATCATTACTCTTGACTGTGATACTGTGAGGCAAAAATAGTCATTAAACGTTTACTACGGTAGATTCAATGAAGATATAATGTAGTCTGTCTAGAACTACTAGAAGCTAGCACAATGACAATCTAACTTGGAGCGGAACGGCTGGTCTCGTGTGGAGTACATGAACATATCATGTGTTGGTCGATAAAGACCTCACGGAAAAGAAGTTGTTCTGTTGTCTTTAAACGCTTCTGGAAAATTTACCTGTAGTTTGGGAGCAATGTAGAATTGAGGACGCATAGTACACTGCACCATTGTTCCTACAGCACAAGTATGGTTGTGTGAACCAATGTAAGTTTGATATAGTCTTAAAGACAAACCCTTCACGTAACAAACTTAGCTGTGAATCATACTGGAATTGATGCACACTTAACGTAGATTACCCATGTGTTTTTTGTTCATGAGGTCCGTACTGACTAATGTATCACAACCTGCGTATGGTTGTGTTAAAATGTATGTATGTATGTTTTCAGATGGCAGCAAAGATTTAGGTAGGAAGACTTTGTACAAACAAGTTGAGGAGTGCTACATAGTTCAGACACTGTGGTTCTGTTTAGAGTAGTGTCCGTAATCCATGCATGCATGGTGCTACTAGAATCTCTCTGTAAAATGCTAATCCATGGATTAGGTGTCGTTATGATTTGACGATTGCTCAGATCTTTCTGCATTCTTGCTCACAGTTTCCTATACGCCTACTTCACTGACATTTCATATTCTGATTTAGATCGAAATTTTCACATTTCTGTATACTGTGAAACTCACAATCTATACTCAAAATATTTACATGACTTCTTTACAGTATTTTTTTGCTATATCTGCATGATAATTTTGTAGTCCCAAAACTTCCTTTCTTTACCACTCATACAATATTAAGTTTCTAGCCTCATCACAGTATAGTGTTTAGTACCACAAGGCTTTCATTTAAACTCCCCGGAAGATACTCGAGCAAACCATTGCATTGTGTCAAACTATGGTGCAAAGACAAGTTTAGTAGATGTTGTTGTCATTGTCTTCAGAGGTTGTATTGTTTTAGTAGGATGAAGTTAGAAGTATGGATGTGTCCAAAGACGACACAGTGGTTATGAACCAAATAGAGCTCTGCAAAGTGTACAGCTGTCTTTATTATATGACTATTACTGTGTACATAAACAAAAATTAGTGTAAACAAGGCACATATGCAAATGTGCAAAACAAGGCATATGGATTATGGAGATGTAAAGAAGAGAAGATTTATGTGTTTAACCAGGATGTCTTTCAGTTTGCTTTGAAGGTCTGTGGGTTCTGTGGTCTAGTTTGGTATGCTTCATTATTTGGGCTAAATTTTCTATGAAACAACAAATGTGTCACTATTTCATCTGTACATGCTTCAGAATGGCATTTTCAGACAAAGTATAGCAAAAATGTGGAAGATAATAAAAATATGTCTCTGAAAACTATTACTATTACTGTACTACATACGGATGTTGCATCTGTTGGTAGCCTAGATGTTGCTATGAGTCTTTGAAAGTTTGATTGAACTCTGTCACCATTCTGATATGCATTACCAATGTCTCTCTATACGTTTTCACAAACATCGAAGGCTGAATGCAAGACTAGTCGTGGTAAAATGTTGTGTGTTACATTATGTATGTGAGTCCGACATTGTAATCAAGACTGGAGAACGCCTGAGCCACGAGTTGTACAACTTTGAAGTTTTGAAATTGTCCCTCCCACAGACTGTCAAAGCAGAACCTTGTACAGGGGAGCCTTATGGGCGTGGATGCAAAAATGTGCACAACGAGATTTTGGTTAAGCCGGGTTGTACCATTATTTCTCATCAGGCCTGAATGAAAAGTGGGATGTTCCATTATTTCCTCGGAAGCACGAACAGTTAAAAAGATGCCTAACACACGAAGCATTGTGAAGAATATCTAACAAAATCCATAAGGGTAAAACTCACACTAGACTGCTTGACTTTACTGAAAAACAGTTTTCAGGTCTTTTGGGAAATTCTGGTACTCCCATACTAGTTTTGATTGTTCCTAATAAAAAGTAAGGTTGTCAGTACCAAAAATGATCACATGATCTTGTAACCAGGACAGAACGACAGTTCAGTAACTTGGACTTTTGAGATGGATTCTCTTGTGTCCATTGGCAGTTGTTGAATTGTACAATGATGTCATGTTTTGTTAAGGTTCTCAACCTTGTGGATGTTGAACTGTTCTTGCTGTCTTGTTTAGGAGATCTGGTGCAATGAGGTTTTGATGCCAGGAGTAAGATGTTAAACAAAGTGTCACTGACTTCAGCATTCTCTGCAAAAGTGATTCATGCTGCATTAGAATAAGAGGAAAAGAAAGGACGTTATGTTTCCTAATGTATCTGAAGATGCCAATGGTCAAGTAAAATTGGACTGCCGTATTTGGATTTAGTATAATGGAAAAGAAAATGGCGGTGGTTTGTGCACTTCTGAAGAATTTTGCACATTAACGAATTGTTGACATGTTATGATTCTGTAAGAGTTCTTTAAACAAAAGAGGCACGTGAAAGTTGGAAATATTTTTGTGGGACCTCAAAGCTGCAGTTCTACTGTTGTCAGAGAGGTGGTGCTGTTAAAAACAGGTTGACTGTATGTTATAGATAGTAGGTTGCAACGTTGATAAATTTCGCATTTCCCTTTTGAAAATACTAAAAAGTATAGATATGTGCTGAAAGAGATTGCTATTATATATATACAGTAGTTGCTTCCTTGTGATGCAATTGTACATACTAAAGTCAGAAATTATATATATATAGTTCAGCGAACAATACTGAAAAAAAATAATTGAGAATGAAAGTTATTTTTGTAAAGCTAGAAGGACAATGTCCCTTGTAGTTTTGTTGGATTGAAGAAGAAGGCTAGGCTCTAACCCAAATGAGGTAAATACCTAGATAGATTGGATATTGCAGAGGATTCTGAAGTCAGTTGGAAGGTTACCTGCAGATAATGGCTATCTGTTGTTCGGGAAGGTTTTACTGTATACTCTCTTGTACATTTTATTTGAAAACATTGTACATAAAACTAGTTTTTCCTGTTACACGCGTATGAGTTGTTTTTATGAGCTAGTCATACATTCTACCTTGAAGGGTGCTGCACCTACAGTGTGTCCTTTGCTGTGCCACATACCATAGAAAACATTTAAGATATACCAAGGAAGTTAAAACAAGTCTGCTTTAATACTGAAACCATTATCATAAGATCCTTTATTCATCAGCATCTTTACATCTGCAATGTAACAACGCACAAATCTGACCCATACATCTGCTTGGAACAACATCTTGAGCACTATACTAGTAGATCCCACTACACTCATTGAAAACGCCTAGTGGCAATATTATAACCCCCTTGGCATATACAGAGCGAGCGTCTGTTTCATACTCACAACATCTGCTTGGAGATTATGTAGAACCAGGGTTTGCATGGCGGGGATATAGAGCAAATACACCATGCGTAGGTCAGCAAAAGAGCCGTTCTTGAGCAGAGGAACGCACGTCAAGGCTATTATTCTACAAGATAGCGGTAACAAGGATACGTCAGACATTAATTCCGTCAATCAAAGTGTAAAAACAAGGGCATTTTGGGTAAGGCATTGAGCCAGTATGTTATCGTCAGGTTGCTGTTTGGAAATAGGTGCAAAACATTCAAAAAAGGGTTAGGTTTACAAAAACACTGCTGTATAATGTGTAAAATTAGCCATTCTTTGTATGTACGCAAAAATGTGACAAACAGATTTAAATCTATAAGAAGTAGATAAATGAAAATCAGTTTCACAATAAAATATTTTCTAGTTTAAAAAAACTCGTAAATTTTCATAATTTGTCACTTATTATTTCACTTAAAATATATAGAAAATAAAACGATATATTTTGAATGTGTTAACACTTAAACAAAGTCATAATATGAAATATTCCGTAAAAAACTTGAAAAACCCATACGAGCCCGTTGGTTTTGGCCATTCCCAAATCGCCCAAATCCGGGAGTTGGAAAGATAACCGATTTTTACATACTATAAAAGGTTATGTTTGATCTTTAATTTGTTAACTTTGAAAGGCTTTTGCAAAGTAAATTTTGTGGTTCAAACAACAAAAACAATGAATGAATGAATTTTCCTGACGTAGGGAGCCATAAAAAAACATCTATGACGTTTTACCTGAAGCGTAATCAGCTATTTTAAACCCACCTACATGTAGCCAGACCTGCAGATGGCGTTCAGCACCAAGGACAGATATGTTTGCACAGAAACGTGTAGTGCACGGAAATGAACTACGCTGCATGATTGCGTTAGCAGACTCCCACTACTGTACGTTCTATACCAGTACTTGTTGCCTCAGACGTAGCCAGTGTGTGAGTTTGACATGCACTAGTCCGAAATGGTGGGGTGGGCATCACTATTTTGGAGCGGTTCGATTCTTGGTGATAAAATAATTGTGGCCATCAGGGTAAAAATTAGATCAGCTGCTGTGCACACCTGTGTAAAAATCACACATGATACGGTGTATTCAGTCTAGACTGTTGGTCATGCGGAGAAGACTAGGAGTTGTTTGTCACCTTTTTGATAAATTTTCAGCTTCCTGTTCGAAAAATATTTATTATAACGCGTAGAGCAAATCTTCGGGGATGTTTTCTATGTGGACTTATGCCGTTCCTTGGATTTTTGACGAAGAAAATGCGTATTTTCTGACCAGGTAAATTTTGGGACAAGACGAGAAAATGGCGCCAATCAGAACGGCGTGGTCATCGATGGGCTTAAATTCACAAGGTAAGACAACAAACCATATCGTCGAATAGATTTCCAACAAACAGAGAACACACTTTACTTGATATTCGTGTAAAATTAGTGTGATTTTTAGAACACAACGCGCTAGTTTCTAGCTTTAGGTAGGTTTGTTTTATTGAAAATTTCCCGTTTTCTTGAATATCGCAGTTATGTTTCTAGTTTTGTAGTTTAATTTTGAAGTAAAAAATTGACGTTAGCAGTTGTTTTTGTATACCAAAGACGTTCCTGTGCTGGGAGTTGAGAATTAAAGTGAGGCGCGAGGGTGCACGTGGCACAACAGGCAACTCCTTTAGCCACTGATGTATCCTCAAGGTATGTGTGTCCCTTGTCTGTGAAAGAAAAGATGGTACAATATGTGACTTTTCCTGCGAAAAACATTAGAATGAAACACTGGACTGTCAACACTTGCCATCAAACAAGAGCAATTACTAGTAAATGAAATACAGCACTATATCAAAGTACAGCAAATGCTTAACAATGAATGAGGGCCTTGTTTTGCCGTTGGACATTTACAATACACTTGCCCATTTTCGGCATGTTGACCACCGTCAGAGGGCAATAATTTTTTTTCTAAAATTCTGAAATCGGGCGAAAATCAATGTGCATGCTGATGTACATGTCATCCATAAAATTACTTGCTGTGGCCTAAGAGCCCATGTTGTTTCCAAACTCGCGAAATTGGCAAAATCTGGGACCGAGAGATAATATTTTCACTGTTAGGTGAATCTTAGGCGTGTATTGAGGGTCAGCTGTCCAAAGTAGACCTGACGTTCCTGTCCAAACCAAACCAGACTTGATTGGGGCTCAGCAATCAAGTTTACGTGAAGACATGGAGGGAAATGAAGTCACTTTTCACAAGTAGGTCTGTATTCAGCAAAGTATTTCTTGTTCTAATAGAATAGTCAAGCTTTATTTGTGGATGAACCATTATACGTTATTCTTCTGCTGCACGTGGAGACTATGGGATCTTGTTAACCATTTATTCTAATTTTTTTTCTGAGGCACAACACACCACCAGTGACACATTACAAACACCTAAAGTTTCTAGATCCATTCAAAGATGGATAGTCCTTTTAATGGCAATTCATGATCAGTGTTGAATGGAGAAATGTTTTTGCATCACACTAATCATACTTTAATTGTTACATCTAGGTGTGTCCTGACAATCTGTACTGACTTGGAGACTCCTGTCCAGACCAGATGAGGGCTCTGCAAACCAGGTTGACTTGAAGACGCAGCGAAGTGAAGAGTCTTCACACTTTTAGATGTGTTATATATATATATATATATATATATATATATATATATATAGAAATATGCTGAAAAAACAGCATATTTCTACATTTATTCATAATCAATGATGATCAAAGGGGTAGTTCAATCGTAGGGTTTTAGTAATTATCTTTAATGATCATTGTTGCCTGGATATTTTAACATCATACTAACTATTCATAATGTTACATGTAGGCATGTCCTGAGGGTCAGCTGTGTTCGTGTTCCTTGGATGACGGTAACTCCTGACCAGACCAGGGCTCAGCAGACGACATCGAGGGAAATGAAGACTTAGAATGCAGTTTTCCTTGGAGACGCTGAGGGAGCTGAATATGGTTTAACCAAGTAAGTTTGACTGCTTCTTATCGTTACTTTCTTGATAAATATAAACAACGGAAACAACAGTTGTTACTTATCTTGTAAAAAAACTGTTCTTTTTTACTTTTCGCTGGCCTGCTTTATAATTTGATTTTCTGCAAAAATCCAAGAACATCTCAAATTTGTTTGGCTCAGTAGTAACAGCATGACATTGTAGACGTTAGTTCTTAGCAAGGCCAATCGCTGCTTACAATACACTGACTTTTGTTTCTGTCTTCAAGATTTAAAGTTGGAGACCAGACCATGGTGGGAAGGACTTGAGGCTTTTATCGGCATAGCTGTGTGAAAGAGGGTGGATCCGGAGACCGGACTGTAGCAGGAACCAGACTTTCATCGGCAGGGCTGCAGATGTGAAAGAAGATGGGGAGGTGTGAGTATTGTCTCTTTGTTAACACAAGACAACACATCACACACTTTTCTGCATTTGTCTCTTGATTTAGATGCCCAGTTCACTCTACTGTACTCTTTCTCCATCACATTTCACAAACCCCTCTCAATCATACCTCTTTTACTGCTTTCATTAATTGCACCGTAATCACAATTTTCTGAATTTTTTTAGCCAATTTTCCTGCCCAAAAAACTAATTGGACCCTCACCTGGAAAGATAATTAGATTATCTTTTCCCGCGGTTTTAGATAGCCTAGAAATCGCTCTCTCCTTCTGACCTTTGACCCCAACACCTGGCCACCCTACATTGAACCACTCACACAGTATGTTAACGTTAGTGACACTGTTCCAACACTTTGACTTCTCCGACCACACTCTGCTACATCAGACCACCCTTCCCAAACACTTGGTGAATGGAAGGAAAGTTTTCCGTCAAAAGAGTCTGAAGAATTTCTCTCTCTTCTGGTCAGTCAATGCACTCAGCATACTCCCTTGGGGATGTCTTTGCTTGCGGAGGCATTGATGCTTCAACACATCAGTATACCAGTGCAATTGACTGACCAGGAGAGTGAAAAATTCTTCAGACTCTTTTGACGGAAAACTTTCCTTCCATTCACCAAGTGTTTGGGAAGGGTGGTCTGATGTAGCAGAGTGTGGTCGGAGAAGTCAAAGTGTTGGAACAGTGTCACTAACGTTAACATACTGTGTGAGTGGTTCAATGTAGGGTGGCCAGGTGTTGGGGTCAAAGGTCAGAGCGATTTCTAGACTATCTAAAACCGCGGGAAAAGATAATCTAATTATCTTTCCAGGTGAGGGTCCAATTAGTTTTTTTGGGCAGGAAAATTGGCTAAAAAAAATTCAGAAAATTGTGATTACGGTGCAATTAATGAAAGCAGTAAAAGAGGTATGATTGAGAGGGGTTTGTGAAATGTGATGGAGAAAGAGTACAGTAGAGTGAACTGGGCATTTAAATCAAGAGACAAATGCAGAAAAGTGTGTGATGTGTTGTCTTGTGTTAACAAAGAGACAATACTCACACCTCCCCATCTTCTTTCACATCTGCAGCCCTGCCGATGAAAGTCTGGTTCCTGCTACAGTCCGGTCTCCGGATCCACCCTCTTTCACACAGCTATGCCGATAAAAGCCTCAAGTCCTTCCCACCATGGTCTGGTCTCCAACATTAAAGCTTGAAGACAGAAACAAACGTCAGTGTATTGTAAGCAGCGACTGGCCTTGCCAAGAACTAACGTCTACAATGTCATGCTGTTATTGCTCAGCCAAACAAATTTGAGATGTTCTTGGATTTTTGCAGAAAATCAAATTATAAAGCAGTAAAAAGTAAAAAAGAACAGTTCTTTTACAACATAAGTAACAACTGTTGTTTCCGTTGTTTATATTTTTAAGAAAGTAACGATAAGAAGCAGTCAAACTTACTTGGTTAAACCATATTAAACTTGGTTAAACTCAATGTCTCCAAGGAAAACTGCATTCTAAGTCTTCATTTTCCTCGGTGTCTTTTGCAGTTCTGGTCTGCTGAGCCCCGGTCTGGTCAGGAGTTATCAAAGGAACACCAACACAGCTGACCCTCAGGACATGCCTACATGTAACATCATGAATAGTTAGTATGATGAAAATAATATCCAGGCAACAATGATATCATTAAAGATAATTACTAAAACCCTACGATTGACCTACCTCTTTGCTCATCATTGATTATGAATAAATGTAGAAATGTACTGTTTTTTAATGTTTCTGGTATAGCCTCAGGTTGTTTAACACATCTAAAAGTAAGATGTTGTAAAGCAATGTCTCACCTGTAAGACTCTTCACTTCGCTGGGACTTCAATTCAATCAACTGGTTTAATTGCTGAACCATCATCTGGTCTGGTTTGGACAGAAGTCTTCAAGTCAGGACAGGTTTCCCCCAGTCAGTACAGATTGTCAGGACACACCTAGATGCAACAATGAAAGTATAATTAGTGTGATGCAAAAACATTTCTCCATTCAACACTGATCATGAATTGCCATTAAAAGGACTATCCATCTTTGAATGGATCTAGAAACTTTAGGTGTTTGTAATGTGTCACTGGTGGTGTGTTGTGCCTCAGAAAAAATTAGAAGAAAATGGTTAACAAGATCCCATGGTCTGCATGTGCAGCAGAAGAATAACGTATAATGGTTCATCCACAAATAAAGCTTGACTATTTTATTAGACCAAGAAATACTTTGCTGAATACGGACGTACTTGTGAAAAGTGACTTCATTTCCCTCCATGTCTTCACGTAAACTGGATTGCTGAGCCCCAATCAAGTCTGGTCTGGTTTGGACAGGAACGTCAGGTCTGCTTTGGACAGCTGACCCTCAATACACATCTAAGATTCACCTAACAGTGAAAATGTTTTTCGCAGGAAAAGTCACATATTGTACCCATCTTTTCTTTCACTGAGACAAGGGACACACATACATTGAGGATACCTTGAGGATACATCAGTGGCTAAAGGAGTTGCCTGTTGTGCCACGTGCACCCTCGCCTCACTTTCTCCACTCCCAGCACAGGAACGTCTTTGATATACAAAAACAACTGCTGACGTCCTTTTTTTTCACTTAAAAATTAAACTACAAAACTAGAAACATAACTGCGATATTCAAGAAAACAGTAAAGAAATTTTCAATAAAACAAACCTACCTAAAGCTAGAAACTAGCGCGTTGTATTCTAAAAATCACACTAATTTTACACGAATATCACGTAAAGTGTGTTCTCTGTTTGTTGGAAATCTATTCGACGATATGGTTTGTTGTCTTACCTTGTGAATTTAAGCCCATCCATGACCACGCCGTTCTTCTAATTGGCGCCATTTTATCGTCTTGTCCCAAAATTTACCTGGTCAGAAAATACGCATTTTCTTCGTCAAAAATCCAAGGAACGGCATAAGTCCACATAGAAAACATCCCTGAAGATTTGCTCCACGCGTTATAATAAATATTTTTCGAACAGGAAGCTGAAAATTCATCAAAAAGGTGACAAACAACTCCGAGTCTTCTCCGCATGACCAACAGTCTAGACTGAATACACCGTATCATGTGTGATTTTTACACAGGTGTGCACAGCAGCTGATCTAATTTTTACCCTGATGGCCACAATTATTTTATCACCAAGAATCGAACCGCTCCAAAATAGTGATGCCCACCCCACCATTTTGGACTAGTGCATGTCAAACTCACACACTGGCTACGTCTGAGGCAACAAGTACTGGTATAGAACGTATAGTAGTGGGAATATGCTAACGCAATCATGCAGCGTAGTTCATTTCCGTGCACTACACGTTTCTGTGCAAACATGCCTGTCCTTGGTGCTGAACGCCATCTGCAGGTCTGGCTACGATATACGTGGGATTGAAATGGCTGATTACGCTTCAGATGAAATAAAACTCTCATACCTCCTTCGCGCCATTTTAAACAGTTTCTTACTAAGTTGAACTATTTTCCAGTTCGTATTAGGCATTTGTAGATCAACTTTCTCGGTTCAGTGCGTATTTACGAGACTAAGTATATGTTTCCTCTACTCTAAACCCCGTCTTCTCCTGCACTAGCCTGTCCATATTACTCTTTCCTTTTCAAGTAAACACAGAAGAAACACATCACTCAAAATGTAACGATCCTTGGTGAGAATTTGGGGGAAATTTCTTGGGCTGATGGTTGAGGAAGAAATGTCTGAATTCAAGTTGGGATGAATCTGGTTAGGATCAATCTGCTGCATGGTATCGTTCCCAGACTGCGGATGCGACTGAATAGCAATCCTACAGACCTATTGGTTCTTCTTGTGTGTAAACATCTCGGGACTAAGGCCCCGTTCATACGAATGCGCGTTGAGCTCGATTCGGGTAAACCACATTCCTCACATCTGGTCCACGTGCCACACGTTCCTTCTAAACCGTGCCCGAGAACGATTCGCCTAAACAACATTCATTGTTGTTTGATGAAAACACGCAAGGTGGTGTCTTGCCAATGTTAGAGGTTAGGGGTGAAAGTGCATTATGCCCTAGAAGTTGTCGTGTTTTTTTATGGATAATCGCTTGCCCGGCTCAGAGGAGTACGAAGGAGACGCAGGCTACGGGTGGCCCTTGTAAGAATTCGTTGCCAAGCCGACGCCGCCACTTGTTATTTGCGGACCCCGAGGTCAATGACCGGGTTGATATATAAAGTAAACCTGATGAAAGCGCTTCGGCGCGTTCAGACGCAAATCGCGATCCAGTCAAGGCGGTTTGAAACCACATCCAGATGTGGTTTGGGATCGAGGCGCTTTCAATGCGATTCGGAGCGTTCAGATGGAGCCACATGAATCCAGAATCCGGCCAAACCACATCGAAAGCGCTTTCACCGCATTCGTATGAACGGGGCCATAGTCTCCACCAGACTTCTTTTCAGGCTGAATAAAGAGTAGAAATCGGCCTAAAAAGGCATATGTTTGGCCAGGAGAGTTAGCCCGCCAGAGAAGGCTGGCAAATTGGACCCTCTCTGGTCGGCTAATTCTCCTGGCCAAATATATCCCTTTTTAGGACTATTTGTACTACAATGTATTTATTCAGCCTGCAAAGGAGTCTGGTGGAGACTACTCTGGACACGTCACCATGCAGAAAACATTGAATTCACTTCTAGTAGTATTGCTCACTCCCCTTCCCTACCACACCAGAACCTCCTTTCTGCTGAATATGAACACGTGTTTGGTAATATAGATGATAGATAATATGGTTAAAACATGTAATGTTATATTCTCTGCAAGCTCTATGAAAAGGTTCTTTAGCACGCGAGGAATAAGAAAAAAACAAAAACAAGAAGACATGTTCGTTTGAATTGCATCTGTTATTTTGTGTTGTCAATGACAATGAAATGCTGCTACCTCTACTTCATCCAGTGTTTGTGTTCTTCCCATAACATCAGTAAGTGGTGGGAGGCAAGACAGGTCTCACACCACAGTTCTTGTCTCCCACCACAGTTCCTACAAAGTGAACGTCTCCACATACAGGCGTTGTCCAAAGCATGGAGTCTCACAACTCAACATTCTTTACAGTTGGTACGTCAGACCAGTTTGCGCAACGTTCTTGAAATAAACGTCTTTGAAATGTTTGTATATGCAACATACACATACTAGTAAGGTTCATCTCCAAATCATTGGGAAGAATCACCATGTACAAACGTACCATCTTTGTATTAAAACAGACTGAATCTTACTTGTCTGTAACAGTTAGAGCTTTGCTTGGTATGAACATACGAACTTGTACACTAGACGCAACAGAATTGAGCAGAGGCTGGAAAAAGAAGTAACTACAGAGTTATGGGCGAATCAACGATAACTTCTTTGACCTTCGAATGACGAGTCTGTATGAAACATTTTGAGGGAGGGGAGACATATATAATTCCACTCCTCCTGTAAATCCTGTACTAGCAGTGAGCATTTCAAAGTCTCTGCAACAATGTCTTTTCATTCCAACATGCACGAGTCTGGATGGAGGCATGACATTGTAGGATGTGCCCATCTTCAGAATGGCTACATGAAAGCCTGCTTATCTTAGGTAGTAGCACAGTTTATTCACTGGTATTTCAGCATGTTGAAGGTTAAGGTGAAGCTTTCTATGTTAGACCTCTGACCTGGTCTCCTATAGCAAGTTCATTTCCACGGGGGAAGAAGCACCAGGATGGAGTTAGTTCTTAAATGTATCTACTGGCTGTGTACTTTTCTGCAGCATTTCAAGAAGCACGGTCCTGGAACTAGGAGCCTGAGTTCCTGCTTTTACAGACGCTCCCTTGGGTTGCATTCATATGTGAATCCTCTACCATATTGTATCACTAGCATGCACCATGTAAGAACTACTAGAGACTGAAGGAAAGCTTTAGCAACAGCAGGAACTTGAGCTTCATCTAGAACCAAGTCTAGAGTTGAGTGGGATCCGAGTTATATACACAGCACAGGTGCTTTATCAGAGTCTACACTGAAGGCTTTACATCTCTTTACACTAATTGAGGAAATTGTATTTACATCATTTTGGATAGCAATGCATTCTCTATCCAATTCACAGCCTGAGAGTGTATCTACGAAGTCGTACCCTACAACAAACAAAGATTTATACAGAGTGAACATAAATAAAATTAAAAGAAGATGGAGCTATGTAGTTGACTACAGCACATGTGCCTGCTTCATTTTTGTCAGGTCTCTTCTTTTACATGCGCGTGATAACGTTTCCATCTCAGCATTCCAGCAGTTTTTTTTATTCTCCAGTAACGCTGAAGGTCTCCGTCCATTTGTATTCCATCCGTTTGGCATAGTCTCGGAAGTCCAGGTTTTCAGGGGAATGGCGTTCTCACATTCCAACGTTCGTCCAGAATGGGACTGGCTGAAGCTAGCACTCCGGTATCTCTGCGGCGAGAGTCACACTCAGAACGAGTCCGTGCAGTTTTAATTGGAGCCAGAGCCGGACCCTGATCCGACACTTCCCATGCCTGTTGTAGCAGCGAAGGTTGTTCCTAGGAGCGCTGAGGGACTTCCCAGGCTCCCGCTGGAGCCGTACTTCTTGAAGCTGGGGTGCAGGTACGGGTCTCGGGCCAACAGGTGCACGTCCGGTCTCTCCTCCTTCCTGTAGGTCAGGCAACGCCGCACAAAATTCTGTAGGAACGAGAGGAAGGTGCACATATTCAAATTTCATCTTCTCCCATACGTAGGAAAAAAAGTTTATGGTGTGAACAAAATTCAGTGTATTATGCAAAAGTCTGTCAATAGTAAATCATACAGAATGAAAGAAAAATCACATCATATGTCAGACTTTCCTTTCCGTTCTGATATACACCAATGAATTCCTTAGCTATGTATTTAGTAACATTAAGATGTGGCTTACATTGTCAAAGATTACAGAAGTCTATACTTTTATTAACGATAGACCTAATGATAGCATAGCCTTATATGTTCGACTCTTTTGTAAACAATATATGTAGTGTAGTGTAGATAGCTTTAGTTGTTTTGTTTCTACGACTGTTCAGGAACACCACAAGTAATGATTCCTTACATAAATGTTTCCTGTGAAACTACTGCATTTAGTTATTAAATTTAGTTATTAAAATGTGCCAGTTCAAGTTGTTGTTCCAGCGTACCTTGGCCTCCTGGCTGATAGCTGGTTTAGAGGGAAACTCCACCGCCTTGGCGTTCAGGATAGTCCGGTTCTCCAAAATCGTGGCCTGCGACTGGTTGTGGCCGAATGGCTGACAAGAAAGGAAGACATTCAAAACATTATTGTTTACAGTTCTTCTGAATGTGTCAGATAAAATGAGGGAAGTGGTAAATCATGTGTTAACCATGTACATTGATGTATTGTTGTAGTATTGTTTGGATGCTACGGCAGATTTTGACCCAGTGTTGACGTCACACTTCAGAGAAGCCATGTGACAAGTCTCACTGGGTCAGTCTATTGAAGAAGATCAGAGGAACTGGTTGAAAGCTCTAGCTGACAACAATTCCCGTGTTGGAACAAAAGTTTTAACTTTAATTTAAACATGTAACTTACCAACACAGATGAACTTTCGTGATATAATTCTAAACTTGTTGTGGATTTGCTTTTTCAATATCTTCCAGAAAAGCTACAACATTTGTAAAGAGATGCTGACCTTCCTCCCATACAGACACTGGTAGAAGATGACTCCTATGGACCACACATCCACCTTGGAGGAGATCTTAGGGGGGCTCTTCCCAACCACAAAACACTCTGGGGGCAGGTACCTGCATGGAGCAGAACATTAGATATCAATTAAGCTAGAACTATCGTAGAGTGGAACTCGCTGCCACCAAGTACAGTTGGGGCATCACAGAAAGCTACTCTGTATGGTTACAAAACCTTAAAGCCTTCCATCATATCTTTCCAAAATAAACAGTATCTTAGGTTTATTCAAATCACATTGTTTCTTATACAAAGGTTATAATGTGTTATATTTGGACTGGGGACAGTTATTTGTTCCAACAGTTCAGGAAAGTCCTTGTCTTCCTAGTTGTTACAATTTTTCCATCTATCAATACAGTGGTTGGATTAAAAGTTCAAAATTCATTGCTTGAACTATAAACCAGCCTGGTATGTTGACTTCATGGCTCCTATTGAAGCATTTGGGGCTATCATAGGATGCCTAAGCCTACTTTTTTGCCCTGTTTTTTTCTGAAAATATCCGAGAACCAGAAAATAAATCAGTATGGCCTATGAACATCTTATCACATCAATAAAGCCACCAATGGCTGTGTCCTAACCAGTATGTCCCGGCTCCTTGTGACGTGAGCTCCATCCCCTCCTGAGAGTCTGCGTTCATGTCCCAAACCTTGGACAGACCAAAGTCTGTGATCTTGATTTCACCACTAAAGGAACCGCTACCTAGTAGGATATTGCCTGTCGGATAAAAGGGAAACAAAGATGTTGTCAAGATGTGCTTTGTGGTAATAGTTTGCTGAAAGGTGTTTATTTGACACTTGTGTATGTTTTAAGATATCTTAAAATGGATTGATGGAAAGAAGAAAGAATGGATGGATGCATGGATAAAGGAGTATTTTAATAAGGAATAGTTCGAACAACTATTTCGAAAAAGTAAATTTTCTGATCATTTCTTTATAAAGTAAGTTGACTCAACCCCACTCCATTGCAAGTAAGTGCCATTCAGGAAGTGGGGGTGCCAAATATTACTGTAACACCATATGAGTGTCTAAAAGCTGAAAACACATGTTTGTTTACATTTTGGTACTTTGTGGTGGTGCCACAAAATGAGTGCATGTTGTGTGGACTGTTTTAGCACCAAACCTAACTGTGAGATAATTGCACAAATATGTTGAAAAGTGGAAGTAAATGACAATCATATTAAGATTTTTTTCAATGAAAATATTTCAATATTTCATGTAAAAATGTTACATAATGCCCCTTTAATACTCCTTACTCCATGCAAGCCTTTACCAAGGGCCCATGCCCTGTGACTGACCTGGCTTGAGATCGTAGTGTATGACTGGTGGTGTGATCTCGTTCAGATACTTCAAGGCACTGACGGCCTGCATGATAAGAGAGCGCGCCTCCTTCTCCCCCATACACTTGTGCTGTTTCAGGTAGTAGTCCAGGTCATTCCCGTCACAGTATTCTAGGACTGTACAGAATCTGGGGGGAAAGAAAAAAGAAAACAGTCATTAGTCCACAGCAAGTAATTTTTATAGATGACACCAATGCATGCATTAATTTTCGCCTGATTTAAAAAAAAAGGAATTTTCTTGCCGTCTGACAGTGGTCAACATGCAGAAAATAATTGTGTAAATGTCTTTCGGTTCAGAGACCATCAGGGATCCAGCAAACTTGAGGCACAATTGCTCGCGTTTGATAGCAAGTGTTGACAGTCTAAGGTGTTCCATCACATATGAATACCCAGTGTAGTAGCTGCCCATGATGGTATGACGAAGCTCTTTTCTACAATTGTTCTGGGTAATCGAGATGTAAACACATCTACAAGGTAATACTGCTGATTATAGGAATAAAAGACTTGTTGGTTATGATATCATGTTTTGTTGCCTCAATTCTTGTTTTACATTAAGAAACATAACAGCATGCGAAATACTAGGTTGCCCAGTTGCACTGTGCAACCATATTTTGCTTGGTGCAACCTATTTCTACACCCAGGTAGCTCAGTGCACTACCTAAAGTTTGTGTTAAGGATGGCCCTTTCTTCCCATGGAAGACCTCATCACTTCAGGTAAGGGGAAACAACTCTGTGTCAGAAATGTATAAATGCACATTGCATTCACAATGTAGAAGAGTTGAAACTTGGGGCAACCTGTAATTTTGATGGGCAACCTAGCTTTTATCCTAGGTTGCCACTGGGCAACCTGGCTCAAAAAAGTATTTCGTACACTGACATGAGGATTCTGTGCCACTTACGAATTGTTGTCTATCTCAAACACGTCATACAGCTTAACGATCCGGGGATGATCCAGCTTCTTGTGGATTTCATATTCTCTCATGGCGTGCCTGAAAATGGAAACAAGACATGAAGATTTGTCAATAACTTCCTAACGGTGCACACACCAATTGTTCCGCGACAGGGGTCCGTGGTAGTGCGCGGTAAAAAAGTGACGAAAGGGTTTCGAGGGTTCAGGTTTGAGTTCACATTTGTCATAATCTGCTGCGAAATGGTATTAACTACTAACACGGCTGTGTTTTGTGTGTTTTGTGTGAAATTTGCTTTCGGATCCGAGGCTTACTTCCGGGTATCCCTCCGCCTTGAATGTGGCGCGGCGATTTGACCCAGATTTACGTTTCATGCGTTCTGTGGGTGCTCTTGCTATGCCTCGCGCGACGAGGTATTGCGAAAATCTCAGTGTTAGGATTTCCTTTATACTTTTCCTGCTTCTACGCAAGGGTTTTCTCTTTCCGACAATATAAGTCGTTTGGGTAGCTAAATTGTGGGTGATGGGTTTAATTCCAAGTGAAAATGGCCAACTTTTCGCATGATTTTTCATAGGAAAATCCTTTTCCCCCCCTAAAATTTATCAAAATTTGAAAGGTTAAAGAAAGTGAAATTCTTCTGTTCTTGTAGCTAGAGAGATATCCTTCATTCCCATACACAGTGTTTTTTCTTCAGAATTATTTCCTGAAAGAGACGGTCATTAGACTTGAGGGTGTGCAGAATCGAATGGAGTCCCAAAATAAACTGGGGTGTGCCCCCCTAACGTAATATTAGTTCTTTTAAGATTACAAGGCCCTCATCAGCAAATGCTAAGCTGGCCATCTATATTTGCTTTCTTTCAGATTTCGTTTTGTAATATTACATATGTTCTGAGGGAAAAAAGACTTTTTAACCCTACTGTTGTCCCTTTTAATAGAGGAATCCCTTTTCCCTAATCTACAACATAGTCAGGAAAAAAAAAAAAACACTTTGCAGGGCTTACTTGATATAGTTGGCCTTTTTATCCTCCTTCCAGTCCTTGTTGAGTTGATGAATCTTACAGGCAACATATCGCTGCTCCTTCAGATCAAAGGCCTGGACAGTAACAGAAACAGCTTAGTCAAAAGGTCTCAAGTAGTCCGATAGAACATAGCAACTTTCACCTGATTCACTAGCATCAAAGACTAATTGTAATCGCCAGATGAAAAAAGATATAGTGATTCAATGTTTTACTGACAGGGATGACCAAGCTTTCTGTACATAAAATAAATACAAACCCATTAATACATTTAGTGTGAGGGTAAGCAGGGCATGAAATACCACTTGCATATGCAGGTTAGTGCAGGTAAAATTGGAGCTGTGCAGGTATTTCTGATGTCTACCTGCACCAGTCCTTGTACTGGGTTTATATATACATGTAGGTGTATGTGGATTTTTTTATTTGCTGCATTGACTGTTACGACCTATGAAGTATAAAAGAAATAATGGCAATGGTTTCTAGTATGATCCATACTTCCTAAAGTCTGAGTGGTACAGGTAAAATTTGTCTGGTGCATGTAATTTTCAATGTTACCTGCACCAGTGCAGGTATGCAGAAAAAAGTATTTTTCTCTATGACTCTTCAAACTCCTAAAGATATGAACCACTTTTTTCCTTCTTGGTGTGGGTTACTTCACACTCCAACTATATTGATTACTACAAACATCAGCAGGGAGTAGCTTGAATACCACAGTACCTTGTGAACTTCACTAAAGCCACCCTTTCCTAGTAGACACAGCAGCAGATATCTGTCGTTCAGGGTCTCATTGTCTCGGAACCTGGCAGTGACAAAAGGAAGACAATACCTTCAGTAAATAGCATCATGTAAGCTTTACCTACCATACAAGCTTAACTTACCATACAAACTTCAACTTACAAGCTACTTTGAGGAGGGTAATGCTGATGATCAGCCATTTTACCAAGTGAGTGTACTAAACATGCAGAGAATTGATTAGATTCAAGAATAACAGGGACGGTCAGACCCCCCAAATACATAAACATACTGATAGATAGCACGTCGGCAGAACGTACTGCACCTGCGCGAAACCCGTAATGTATTGTGCATAGCACTTTGGCAGAACGTCTCATATAAGGTTGTATTAGAGCATATAAGGTTGACAGCCGGTCTATAGTTTTCAGATGTTGTATAGGAAAAGATATCGTCTGCAACATGCAAAATTTTGATGCAACGTTGACCAAACATCCAACGAAAAGTTTTTGCGCAGGCGCAGTACGTTCTGCCGACGTGCTCTGATAGAGTAGTTCAATGCTTTCTTTTAACCATCTCCCAGCTGCCTAACTCTGTAACCAATAGAGAATTGGTAGCCAAACAGCTGCTTCAGTATGCTGAAGGTTAAGGTGTTTCCTTCATCTTTAACCCTTCTATCCCAGTTTGTCTCACCGTGAGTTGTCCTCGTTCATGATCCTCTTCATCTCCCTAATGTGCAGGTTCTTCTCCCTCTCCAGTTTCTCTAGCTCCGTCGTGACCTCAGCCTCCTCCTACACACACACACACGACAAACAGGTTACAACTAGGACTAATTCTTACAAGCTGAAAACAGAAAATAGCAGGTACAAAATAATAAAAGATAACAAGTTTAATGGGGGAAAGGTGGTCTTGTGGTTAGGGTTGTTGACTTAGAATCTGAAGGTTCTGGATTCGAATCCCTTGCAGGCCCCTATGTTGTCTCCTTGGGAATGGCACTTTACACCTATTTCCTCACTTAATGAGTACCTAGCTTCAGTTAGGGACGTCCTCTCGGATGGGACGTAAAGATGGAGGTCCCCTGTTTGAGGGGAGCATGATCCCACCACACTTACTGAAAAAAGAAGGGGTCCTTCCCGACGTGAGTGGTTCAAACCTTAGTCTGGTCTTACACAGCTTCTACTTACTGTACAAGACTGGTGTGTTACGCCTAAAGGCAGTTTACCGGTTATGCGAAACAAACAAATGGGATTAAGTACCTTCTTAAGCTGAGCACTTTTTATCTTGAGAATTTCTTCCTGCTCATAATACTTGTACTCATCGCTGGTTTGGCTGAAGAGAAAAACAAAATACAAGTCAGTCAAACTGTCTAAGCAACCTTCAGTTTTCATCTTAAAGGCAATTCTTTTTCATTTTACCTCAAAAATAATGTGAAAAATAACACTTTAACAGCATGAAGTGGATGGATTTTAGCTGTATATCTTGTCAGCGTGCGAAATACTAGGTTGCCCAGTTGCACCGTGCAACCATATTTTGCTTGGTGCAACCTATTTCTACACCCAGGTAGCTCAGTGCACTACCTAAATTTTGCAGTAAGGATGCCCCTTTCTTCCATTGGGAACTGTTCATTGAGAAGTTCCCATGGAAGAGCTCATCACTTCAGGTAAGGGGGAACAAATCTATGTCAGATATGTATAAATGCTTTCTTTTCTTTTTATTTTTCACACATTGCACCTTGCACGATTAGTAATTTTTTTTTATACACTTTTGCATTTTGTTACGAGCACCTCCACCACGGCCGTCATTAGCCGCGCACCGAAACCTTCCCTGAACGTGATGCCCGAAAGGGTCTTGTTCAGTATTCATAAGATAAGAAGAAGATAAGATGCACATTGCATTCTAACAAAGTTCATAATGTAGAAGAGTTTAAATTTGGGGCAACCTGGAATTTTGATGGGCAACCTAGCTTTCATCCTAGGTTGCCACTGGGCAACCTGGCTCAAAAAAGTATTTCGTACACTGCTTGTATATGTACATAAGATGTGAACCCAGAAGTCTGTGCATGTGAGGATCACCTTGGAAGGCCACCAAACCGTGAGGGGACCTGGGGCTTGGCAAACACCCCGTCTCCGTCACTCAGGCTGCCCGATCGCCCGCCCTGGCCGTTCCCTGGCTTGGGAGGTTTTCTCTTCTGCAGCGTCTTCTTCAATCTCTCGATTTCACCTTTTTGTTCTTCTATTTTTCGCTGCTTCCTACAATGACAGAAAGTAAAAATATTGTGGAACGAGGACTAAAAGTACTGTAATATATCCATGATGACTAGTAGTCAAATTTCCATTTATATTTGTATTCCTTACCCTAAGATTTTGATAAAAAGCTAGTATGTCACTGAAGCAAGATACACCTGTCTTGTTATACTGGTACTGTCTCATTTCATACAATACATGTTTTTGACAGTTACCTTAACTGCAATGAGATAGCCTTGAAATTGTCGTACATATTAACATAGGAAATAACATCAGCAATGTATTTACTAATCTGTCTTTCTTAATAACCTTCTCCCTGCTGCCTAATTCCACAACCAATAAAGACTTGGTGCCAAATGGCTAATGTAGCATGCTGAAGGTTAATAAACTTTGTGACATGTTGTCTTACTTCTTGAGTTCAATATAAGCCCATCCGTCCACCCATTCCTCCTCGAACGACGCGCCCTTCCTGACCACGGTGTGCTGACCGATGCGTAGTCTGTTCTCCATACTCCGTCTCCGCACTTCCTTCCTGTCAGCAACAGACTACAGGGGAACACACAACACTCATGTCAGCAACAGACTACAGGGGAACACACAACACTCATGTCAATAACACACTACAGAGGAACACACAACATTCCTGATATTAACAGACTACAGGGGAACACACAACACTCATGTCAACAAGACTACAGGGGAACACACAACACTCATGTCAGCAACAGACTACAGGGGAACACACAACACTCATGTCAACAACAGACTACAGGGGAACACACAACACTCCTGTCAACAACAGACTACAAGGGAACACACAACACCCATGTCAACAACAGACTACAGGGGAACACACAGCACTTATGTCAACAACAGACTACAGGGGAACACACAACACTCATGTCAACAACAGACTACAGGGGAACACACAACACTCATGTCAGCAACAGACTACAGGGGAACACACAACACTCATGTCAGCAACAGACTACAGGGGAACACACAACACTCATGTCAGCAACAGACTACAAGGGAACACACAACGTTACTAAAGGGACTGTTTGGGCTCACACAATTAGTTTTAAAATTTTCTGAACGTTTCATAACTTTTCTTCCATAAAAACAGTCATACTTTGATATTAAGAAATGTTTGTGAAACGATATACATTAGCAGCAGAATGAAGCCTCCAAATGCAGTTCAAATTATCATCATTTTAATGAACTTTTGTGCTCAGACTCTGCATTTTGTGGCTTGTTCAATGTCAGTCATGCAAACATAGATACTGCTGTTTGGAAGTGATAAACTCTGCTTATTTTTACGCCAAAAACAGTTACTCAAGCAACTGGATATGATTTTGGAAACGGTCAGACGTTTCAGGTAGCATCCACTACCTTTCGTCAGTGACACTAAAGGACTGCAGGAGAATTGCTGGTTCATAAGCACAAACCATTGATTGATATGCAAAATAAGTAAAGACAATTTTTGTGAAAGGCCAAAAGGAAACAAAAGTCAAGACAATTTTTGTGAAGGCCAAAAGGAAACACAAGTTAGATAAGTCAAGACAAGGATAATGCAAATAAGTGAAGACGCTCCTGTTGTTTCAGAACAGGAGCTTAAGTGTTGTCTGTCCTTGGGGCTGGGAGCGCTTATTTTTCTTTATATTGTCATATAACCTATATATACACTACAATTACCTATGACTTAAATATGACCTAAAGATTGACTCACCTGATCTATTAGAAGCTTCCTATTGAAGGCCAGACACTTGGACAGGTTGTCCTTATGTCTGTCTAGTAATCTTTGTGTGGCTTCTAGCTGGTGACGCAACTCACCATTCATCTAGAAAAAAAACACAAGCAGGAGTTAAACTGCACTGTAGTTTGTCTACCCTAGCCAGGTTTTTTCAAGGATGGCAAAACCAAATGTGTGTGTATACAAATATAATTGCTTCTCTTGCTGGAATGGTATGCCACATTATTCATAAAGGTGATTCAAGCTTTCAAAAGAACTTGACCTTTATTGTCTACATACTCTAAAGCACTTTTCAAAGTCCTGTGAAATTGAAGCTATTCCACTTACTTTGGATATTATTACACAAATTTGAACCATGCAATATCTAGAAGTGGTTGTCAACTATAGTCAAACAACCCTACCCTTTGTAAGTCTTCAATAGTATTTTCCTTCTGCTGTTCCTTAGTGACTTGCTGCTCCAGTTCTGCTATTCTGGCCAAGGTCAGCTCAGTCTGTGGAGAGACAACACGTTTAAAATGATAATCAGCTATCTGACATAAGTTGCCAGGGAAACACTAACAGAGGCCCCTGTCGGGAAACTTACATCAGGGAAACTGAGCGCTCACTTAAAACCAGGTTTCTAGAACATAGACGACCCAGTTCTGTTGCATCTGAGGTGTCACAACACATCCACATAGAATCACCGGGACACACAGTTGATCTCGAGGGGATGCAAATCTTGGATTCCGAACCGGATTACTTCAAGAGAGGCATAAAAGAGGCCATATACATCAGGGCACTTCAACCTTCGCTCAACCGGGACGGGGGGCAATATCGACTTCAGACAACCTTTGACCCTTTGCTGACGTCACACGTGAGACAAATCACGTGTCCACAGCATTTGGGTCAGATAGCTGAAGAAGACTGAGAGATTCAGTCGAAAATTTCGGTGAGTGAAATCTTTGAGTTGGAGAACACACTTTAAATTCTTCATAATGTTATTTACCAACTCAGATGAACTTTCATGCAGTTATCTGACATGTTGGCTTAGATAGCTGATGAAAACCGAGAGAAGTTCAGTCGAAGATTCCGGTGAGTTTATTTCTTTCCTGAGTTGTAATTTACCGAATCAGATGAACTTTCATACTAATACGTTTAAAATCGGTTATGTATTTTCCCAACGTTTTTACACTTGACCACAACGATCTTCAGATTAAGATTGCAAATATCTTGATATCAGATGTACATGTAGTGCTTACCTGTGCTGTTGTTGAAGTGATAGGTTTAGGGTGGAAAGGTACCAAGCCTGTGTAATCTATACTGTTGCCTGATGCAGGAGAACTCTGAAACTGGACAGAAGAGTTTATAACGTTATTACAAGTTAGTCTGAGGAACTAACACTTAATTGACACTGTACATATTCTAGGGCAAATTTGAAAATGGTAGTAAATTCTATGATACATATACTTTCAGGAATGATTTCAGTTGATGACAAGGTCTCATAAAACTGCCAACTTGGCAGTTTGGAATGTCCAAATTATGTGTAAAAAGTGTGTTTGAAACAAACTTACTGATTACAATTGTTTTGTTCTTTCCTCAACTTATCCCAAAAGAACAGCTAATGATATGAACTATATTAGGACAAGTGTTTGAGATTATAATAAGCAAAGCCCATAGATAGATCTAACTTAGATTTGCAATACAACAAGCACACAGATTTTGACATAGTCTGTAACAAACATACAGGCTAACGTTTTGGAAACATTTTTGTGCTTCACACAATGATTATCAGTTGATGAATCAACTTACCCTTGCATATGCCAATCTGCTATTGAAGTTGGAGTTGGAGTTGGAACTGGAAGGGGACACCTGAAATAAAGCACATAAGGGGAACCATTTTTTTAGCAATACCACATTTCTTAATATTATTCAAAGCAGAGCATTTTCATGATATGCAAGATATTTCTCAAAGGAAGTGATATCATGTGAAATTGTTTTACAAGTAAGAAAAGTTAGTCATCAGTGCTTCTTACAAGTTTTGCGTGTCTGCAATACAGTGTTCTAGTGTTCCGTCATCTCAATTTTGTTTGACGTAATATCATGTCGAGTGCTGAAGCGCGACAATCCTAGGGGGTCCAGGGCCAGGAAAATTTTGAAATCCTGACTTTCTGAAATGCTATTTCCTGCATTTTGAGGGGCAAATTTTGCTGGTAGACTTAGCTTAGTCTAATGACTTCTCTTTCTATATCTTTACACGCTGATTTTTGTCTGGCAAAGATGACGGATTGGGCAGAATTTTTGTCATCATGAGTGGAAGAATTGCGTGAAATGACAGCAAGACGTACGCTGGCTAGAACACTGAAGTATAAGAGGCTGTACTTACTGGCTGGAAGGATGCGGGGGGAGGGGGTGACCTGGCCAGCCCCATGCCTGGGATAATGGAGTTCCCTGTTCTGTTGGGACTAACACCTGCACCAGCCCCGTGGGGGGAATGGGACTACAGGAAACAAATACATGCCAATCATTAGAATACAAGAACATCTGCAGCATGCACTGTGCCTGTGCAAAATCTGGACTTTTCACGATTTTCGTTGGATGTTTAGTCAACATTGCATCATAATTTTGCCCATTGTAGACCACACAACATCTGAAAACTATAGACGGGATCTCATCGTTAAATATGTGAATACAGCCTTAAAGGAGACGTTCTCCTGAAGTGCTATGCACACATTACAGGTTTCGCGCAGACGTGCTTAGAACACATGCCAAGACAAAGCCTTCAATAGAGAAAGATCTTAAAACAAAGATCTCTTTCTTCAAAAGCTTTTGAAACAAAAACACAATTATCAAATACAATGGCTTAGGTATTAATTAATAATCCTTATCAACTTTTTTTTTCTTCAAAAATTGTCAGGAAGTCCAGAAGAGATTTTACCTCAAAATATTCACTGATCTTCTTGGTAGGAAGTCCTTTTGATTTCCCTGAAAGTAAAGAAGAAAAACGTTTGTCATACTTTTTGAAATCTCTAGGAGGTGACTACTTATTGACCTAAACTAGATCAGTTACAGTGGTCTGTTAGAAAGAGTGCTGAAGGTTATTGAAAGATAAGACAATAAGACACAAACTCGTCAGGCTTGGATAAAGGAATCAATGAGATTACACTCTACTCAAACATACAAAGTGTTGGGAAAGTGATGGAAATTCTCTACTTACCTTGTTCCTCATTTTTCCGCTTTCTCTTTCTGTCTGTAGGTGTTCTTTTCTCAGGTGTCTGAGGTGAGTAAACAGGTACATACTTAGATACCATGAAAACAGAAACATACACGACACCTGAACCCCCCAAATATTACTGGTTATTTTGAACAGTTTAGCTACATCTTCAACAATGAAATAAATACCTTCTACTTAAAAAAACAAACACAATGACCTATTATGTGTCCATTTTACATGATAGACTTATTTAGGTCTCAAGGAAAATATATAATAATTGCAGAAAAGATTGAAGACAATAGAAAAAAAAATCGTACCTCCATCTCTTTGTCACTAATAGAACTCTGCCCCTCGCTGCCGTTGCTGACATTACTGAGGTTGGAGTCCTGGCTGTTTAGACTCTGTACAAACCCAAAATAAACAAACTCATTTTTCCACATCATGTACATGTAATTATATGACACTAATAATTTTCAATCTTTAGACCACACCATTTGTTGGTTCTCAGATTTTTTCAGAAAAAAATATGAACGCCGGCAAAAAAAAATGCTACGATAGGAGCCATGAAGTCAACATACCAGGTTTTTTTTTGCAAATCAGAAAAAAATGAAGCAGGCGAATCTGAGAATCAATTGATTAATTTGGTGTGACCTTATATGGACTTCTTATGTCTTGCAGAACTGTAATTGGATGACATCACGAGTGACATCATCACGTTTGCTGTACAAATATTCCCTCCTTCCTGCTCAAGCAACATGTGACGAATGACCTTGAACAACAAAGGTCAGCAGACAAATATGGCGTCTGTCCAGGAGATTCCATGTGTGAAGTGTTTGCCGTCTGACTTCCCTAGCCAAGGTCTGGTCCTTCTAGCTAAATAAACTCTTGTCTCCAACTAGTTTATGAAAGATAACCACCAAAACATAACATATAAACAACATAAGGATTTTACTGCACTGGTTCATTCCATTCTCAATCATGTGGGTGGAATTTTCTTTACCATTTCTGTACAAATATCCCTTCCCTTCTGCTCAAGCAACATGTGAAAAATGACCTTGAATGACAAAGATCAGCAGACAAATACGCCGTCTTTCCTTAGTTGATAGTGTATGTATCAACTAAGGAAGTAGAATAGCAGAATGCAAAAAAACCCATCATATTACTGACAGCTTTGCAGGAAAGAAATACTAATTTAAAAATACCTTCTACTGAAAAAACAACAACACAATGCCCTATATAAAGTGTCCATTTTACATGATAAATGGATTAATTCAAGTCTCAAGGAAAATATATGGTACCACAAAATGAAATGTGTCACAGTGTGACTCTTTCTATTTTATTTCCTTAGTCGTTGACAAACTCAACTTCTACAGTAACACAAACAATGGGGCAGACGGACACTTCAACTTTGAACTGACTTGGCTAAACGCCAGGTCTTAAGTACCCCTTTCCTTGATTGTTTTGTTTACCCCCAACATACCTACATTGTTACTTACCTAAGTATTCCATCTCATTTTTGTGACAAGAATCATATGATTTTCATACCCAGACCTCTGTTTAATATACACAGACTATACTTTTATTTATTCCATTTAGATGTGTTTGAAAACTGAAGGCAGTAAAATGAAACATTGCTCAGTTTTCTTTGTTAGAAGAAGCTACTTAACGTTTTGGAGACAAGTTTTCGTACATCAGTCTTTTCTAACGCTGAGCTTTTAAAAAATTCAAAATGGCTGACAGCAGACCACACATACCTTTCACCACAGATAACTTACAAGGAAAACACAGAGGGTGGTATTTGTATCCTCACTGTTTCTGCAGTATAAAAGAAGAGCTAGGGGACCGATATAAAAGTGACTTGAACGTGAGCTACTTACTCTGTTCATGACTCCAAGAAAACGAGCCTCGAAGAGCTCCTGTTTCCGCGGGTCCAGGCTTATGTGCTCCTCCATCTTGCCTGCAGGGGTAAAAGTTCATGTTGGGTCAAAGGTCAGTTCTGTACAATACAACATTGGATACTACTCATATGAATGAATAAAGCCATTAGATGTGCAGACATGAACATCTTTCTATCTTCAACTTTAAACTAGTTAGTATGTACCATTAACTTTTGTCCACTTTCCACAACCTATGTCATAATAGGCATTCTACAGGATAGCAATATACATCAATTGATACATTTGCCTATCTGTTGGAAAAATGGAGATAAAGCTGACAAACCTTAGCAACAAGGAACAAAAAGTCATTATAATTATAATAGATTTGTAAGACCAGACATTTTTAATGAACATTTTTGACCCACCGTCCGAGCCATGGAATACCAGCTCCATGCTGGGTGGCGTTCAGCTGTCCACACTAACCCAACGACCCCTGACACAAAACCATCCACTCCCTCTTTTGTACAAAGTGGAAATTCCCACCATGGAAATTTCCATTTCTAGACTACTTCAGGACTAGATTATCCACAACATAATCTGTATAGCAACAACAATGATTCATAGGTCTATGGGCCTGAGGGTACAGGCTACCTCCCAACCAAGGCTTTCAAGACTGTCTGCATTTTAGTCAATGTAAAAAAGTGAGTCAGCATGACAGGCATAATTAGGCCACACCAATTTAATGTGTTGCTTCTCGGATTCGCCGCTTCATTTTTTTCTGATTTGCAAAAAAAAAAAAAAAAAAATTCTGGTTCTGAATCAACTAAAAAATGCTCATATTTTGCCTCCAACAGTTGACGAAAGTCATTTTCTTCCTAATTGTTACAGTTGTTACATCTACCAATGCAGTGGTTTGATTAAAAGTTCAAAATTCATTGTTTAAATTTTAACCCAGTCTTTTGTGTTGACTTCATGGCACCTATTCTAGCATTTGGGGCTATAATAAGATGCCCAGGCCTGTTTTTATTTTATTTTTTTTTTCGCCCTGTCGCTTCGTATTTTTTCTGAAAAAATCCGAGAAGCAACAAATAAAATTGGTGTGGCCTTATGGAAACACTTCTTAGATAAGTTAGAACTAGTCTACTGTTTTGTCTGAATTTTTTTTCCAAAGACAGATTTTTCCTGATGACATAGAACTATCTAGGTCATAATACTATGGTACAGTCTATAACATGATTATTTTGAACCAACAACTATGAGACAACAATCGCACAAAATAAGAAATGGCATACCAAATGACTGAAGCCTCCACATCGTCAACAAAAGCGATGCCTCTTTCAAGGCAAATTTATAGCACCGATTTCTTGTCAATGATCATGTTAATTTAGAACGCAGCAAACATAAACAAAGCAAACACCTAACAACACAAACATTTCATGTGTTTAGACAAAGTGATACTGAAGTCATCAAAATGTGATTAGAGACAGAGAAATTAATATTACAGTACTTAGATAGATAGGTAAATATCATATTACAAAGGCTAATACATATTAGCTAGACAGGTGACTTGATATGGTATGAATCATACCTGTAGTTTTCTCAACCAAAATATCTATGCCTACAAAGCAATTATTGAAAAATATGCCGTTATCTTTGACCTAGAAAGTTTTGCTTCAACTAAAAGGATGTTATTGCACTTCCTACCACTACTTTTCACACTGTGATAACATATTTCGCAAAAAATAACCCAAATTGTTACTTTGCTATTCTAAGGTATGTTTTGACAACACAAAAATACATTTTGCAATTGCAGTTAAATTCGAATGAAAGTTACAGTTTTACATACCAATTTTCTGCATATAAATTCATTATGCAGCATGTTTGCTGCCACACCCATTTTAAGTGGCTCTACGTCTAACTGTGGTCATGTTTTCCCAGACCCATCCTTTGAGCCATACAAGTGTAATGGCTTGATGAGACTACATTTTTACGTCACACAGTAGGTGCCTGTGACATAAGAATCTTATCTGCATGTACATGTAGTACGATGTACTACTACGTATTAGTAGAAGGGCACTATAATTTATCAAGCTGCTTGAGGAAAAGCTGTTGTAAATGAAATAGGTACATGCATATTATCATACCTTACTGATAGTGATACTGTCCTATGCATGTAATGTGCAAGCTATACAATTGGGAATAAAAGAAAAATGTTTCATGTTGCTTACCATATTCTATTACTTCTGAGTACAATTATGGATATTCAATCTTCTTTATTCATTATTTACCACCAACTGAATTACTGATGGTTTGCTAGTTTCTACAGAGGACAGATTTGTACATGTGTTTGTACATGTGCGCGAGGGATTGATTAGAATATCCAATATCTGCCAATCTACTAATTGATTCAGAACTAGAAAAACAGGATCTTCATTCTAATGACATCACTGCTAGATTCTATGTACGTCATTGTCATTTCCATTAAAACCAAACATACAGGATCAGTGGTATTACCTTATTAGGCCATGCCAATTAGCTAGATAACCTATTTAAGACTCATTTGCATATACATTTTTAAGCCAAGTCAAAATATTGGAAAAACTACTTATTAATATACCTATGTATTTTCCACCTGACCTATAACTTATATGTTACATATACCACAAATATACATGATTTATGACTTTAAAAAAATTGTGACTTCCCTAAAGATATGCAATTGGATATAATTTGGTATGTGTACAAAAAAAGTACCTGATCATGACCTTTTATGCTCAAGTTTTTTCTTTCCCTTGTCCCAATCTTGAGATGTAATAAAATATCCAGGAAACAGGCTGTTTAAGTCCCCATTCTGAGTTGGGAATGCACCAGGTTAGGTCATGGTCACCTCAGATTAAACACTTGGGAGGCATGCTTGGAATTCTAATGATGTACCTATAAGTGACATGTAAGACCCCTCCTGTTATTAGAGATAGTGCACAAAAACAGGGCAGAATGAAAAAGCAAAACATTAAAACACACTCTGCAGTGAAATTTGAATATTTGAAAACCATACTTGTATATTATCATAAGACAAAAATATACCACCAATTCTATAGTAGTGGTAGTGAATTTGCCACTAGTGATGGGTCAATGCTGCACTTTGCCGCAGTGGTCCCGGGAGTCGATAATGGACAGTCATTTATGTTGATCTATGTTCTTCTTCAAAGGTGAAGAGCCCATCAACACACATACAGTATTCATGTATCTCCCATTTACAAAACATTCAGATAATACTGAGATAAACTGAAATGACAAATTATCAAGAGTAATGGAAGAGAAGGTTCTGAATTTGGGAAAAAAATTGAGAGAAACATTGCAAGTAAATAGAATACAGACCATTCGACTGGATCAAATATAAAGCTGCAGTCACGGGTTGCATGGATTTTCAATTTGGGGTGACACCAGGCTTGAAAAATGACCGTCAGCACTCGGAGCAAAACCTTGACCTCTGCTACGCCAAGCTTAAAATTATGTCATCAGGCTTATCTTGTGGATTTAATACCTTATATTTTTGGTTTGTTTATATATGATATCATTTGATTGCTACACTTACAAAATCATAACACTAACAGTGTATGATTGGAGAAGCACTGGCGAATTAGCATGAAGTATTGTTCAGCATGCAAATTAGTCACAGATGATGATTAGGCACACAATGCATGTCTACCACCTCAAGTGGACAATAGAACTGTTATTCTTTACCTCTCAAATGTAAATAGCTAATATCATTGAGACAACAGAGTAAACCACACCAGTCAGTTGGCATGGCAGCGTAAAATCAACACTATGAACAATGTGTGTTCATGTATGTATCTGCCGTTAATTGTTTATGCAACAGTCAATCCTAGAAGTTAAAATTAGAGATGACGGAACAACATTGTTCATTTTTGTTACCCCAAATATTCCCAAAGCTCTAAACTATATCTACAGCAGACATTTGTTTATAGTTACATGAAGGGGGGGGGGGGGTAATCTATTATTGGTTACACCTCTAGTAAGTTATACCCACTCCCTCCCCACCTTCCAATCTCCATAGCAACAGTGAGCTGAAAAATATGGTGGCATCTAAAAAATCCCTCCCTTTGACACAACATAACAATTGTACACACACTAATTTGCATACATCCTCTAACCATTCAAATCATCCCCACATCTGTCCAATCACAGTGTGATAACTTAAACTATTTATAAATACACCACAGCAACAGTGTTATAAATGATGTTAAAATGTCAAACCTCATTTCTGTATAGTCTGTTACAGTTTCCTATTTCACATCCTCCTATTCTTTCCAAATGGTCAAATGAAAGTTTACTACAACCAACCTCCTTGCTACAACTAAACGTTTTCCTAAAACATGCCACAAATAACCTTCATCTTTCAAGTTGTCCCTTAGCCCGTCAAGATTTTATAATAATAATTTAAAAAAATAGCTCAGGTCTATGTTTTCTTCACCAAATAAACATTCAACCCTTATCTTACCACAATTCAAAATGGAGGAAAGTATTTTTTGTCCCAACATTCGAGCTCGGTTACACCTAACATAGCTTTAGGGATGAAAATTGACATTTATAACGTTATACCTGTACCAACGTTCACAAAATTACCTATTTGTACGTCTAGTAAATTTTACCTACAATAACCGAACAACATAAACATTGCGTTGGGGAATCTGACTGACGATTGGAATGGAAATTCGCCATGATTTGAAATGAATGTGATCAAAGCCAAACGGATATAATTTGGGAATACAAAGGGACCTTGGATAACAGACTGCTGACCGAGGACCGTATGCTGTCCTCCTTTGGACCAGTTTTGTGGCCCTTACAGGCAACTAAAAGTAACAAGACCACTGTATGACATGAAAAATAGATAAAGTAAAGTACTGATGTTGAAAATTACAGTCGGTTTGCTTTACTTACCTTTCTATCTGGGCCTTTTCTGGCGAGTTTTCCCCCGCGAGTTTGGCCCAAGATGGCGCGCGAAAACTGCTGGCCACACGACCCAGCTGTAAACACCCACTTTTGACCCGGCCGTGACCCGACAACCACAAACGTCCCACAAACGTCCCCCAGTACCAGTCTTAAATTAAAAGACAGGACCGATTTCTGTCAGTTTCCGAGAGAACGTTGGTCAAGTGTACCAAAATATGGGAGGGGATGACTCCATCACCCTCAAACTCACTTTCAAAGTGACGTCAACGCCTTCGGCTGTCTTCGGGAGTTGTCGGAAGCCTTCGGCTGCCAGGTGGCAAACAATTAATACCTCTTGCGGACCCATGCTCACGTTTCTGCGAAAATTTTTACCACTGTTTTACAACATTACTTCAGCAACTATTCATGGACCACATTAGCTGGTATTTCAATAATTTTGGCAACTTTTTATTCCACTGGCTAAATCAGTGACGTCACTTATCTTTACGCGGGGAAGTTCCGACCTTTGACCCTAGTGACGATCTGGAACTGAAAGTAAGATGGTGAAGAAGTGAGGACACCAATGCAAGAAAAAAGGCTATATTATCGACTCTTAGAGGGTAAAGTGGCTAACAGGTCTGTTCTAGAGGATCTTTGTAAAGTGCTAGTTTGTGAATTTCGCTGTGTGTACTTTGAACCAAGGAGTTTGAACAGTTGTTATTTATCGCTTTGCATGACTATGACAACCCGGAAGTAACGAAATACATTGAAAATTCTTGTAAAATGCTAGTATTGACAATATTTTTGTTTCATTATTGATAGCAGGAAAGTAGATATACAGTGCAGATGTACATGGGCGTGGTTTGGTCTTTTGGGGCAAATGATAGGTTTACAACAAAGCGTGGCATACGGCAATGACGTCATCGTGCACGACCGAGCACACACATCATCATCATCATCATCACTGACACACAACATAGTCAGTGACTTTTGGGTTGGATTAATCATCAAATAACATGTCATTTGGTCTAGGCTGCAGACAACTGGTTCTTGTAAGTGTCTGTAAGCTGTTGTTATACAGAACTGTATGTCATTTTCATGTTGTTGTTACTAGACATGGCCTCTAGGTGCTGGGTTTCACTTGGTTCAGTTCTTCTTCAATGTTCTCAAGGTTTTTAACTCCTGGTGACTTACTTTCAGGATAAAGCATCAACTGAGAGACTAACATGGCGGAGGGAATGGACCCTGACCTGGACCTCTCTGCAGAGAGGGCAGGTTTCTTCTACACTGATGACGATGGTGTCGGCTTTTTGACAGGTAACTCTGCACCAAAGGACACCTCTCTATGATTTATTTTATCTCTGGTAAAGTCAAACTCAAGTTCTAAAGTGATCTACATGTATTATGTACCTTAAAACAGAAATAGGCTGCGAAGTTATCATGGACTATGAAAGATGACCATTTGAAAATACATTGTAGGTTGTTTTCCCCATTTACCAAAATTCCTCATCTGATAAAGATATGTACTTATATTTCTCTTCTCCCCTTCATAGAATTGAATGAGTGCATGATGTAAGGTACTGTAGTTGTAGGAATCCTTCCATCTCGAGAGATGGTGGTAACACTCTGGTGTTATGGCTGTGGGCAACGTCTTGTGTGTCTTGTCAGTTCGATCCTAGCATGGCAGTCCTGGCCACAGTTGGGGCATATAAAGGAGGCAATTCAATGTTCTAGAGTTGTTGGCATTCTTTTCATTTCTGTCTCTTTCTAAACCAAACCTCAAAATTATAATTAGGCCAAATAAACTTGAAAAATGGAAAAATGATGACTTGTTTCTCTCCATCTCTAGAGGAGGAACGTCGGGATTATGAGTTGGCTAAACAGCTGGAGGAGGAGGAGAGGAGGCTGGACAGGGAGAGGGAGGAGCAGGCACAGATGGACCGCGCCATCGCAGAGAGTCTCAGGGCCAGGGGTGAGTTCAATCATTGAAAGTCATTTGGCATGAGTGAAACACAATGTACCTGTGAAACAGGTTGTTATATCTTCTTTCTTTTGTAATACATACACATTGTAGTAGCGATGGCCCACAATGTCATGGTATCTTTTTATACACCTAGAAGATGAAGAGATGTTACAGACAGAGGAAGGAGGTATTGACTATCAACATGAACTACGGGAGCAGCTGCAGTTGGCAGAAGTCCTTCAGGTATGCTTTATGAGATGTGTACTTTGTCAAAGAAATTAGTATATCTAAGCCTTATAGTTCCCTGCCTATTTTATCAGTCTAATAATACATGTGTATTACTGTTGAACAATATTAATCTTCCTCTACCCTTCCATCAAGTTCTTGTGGTTGAAAAACATTAACTTTTTGTGTTTTTTTCCTGTCATACAGAGAAGCATGGCAAACCCAGATAGTCCACTTAGCAATTTTAGAGGCCCTGACATTCCAACCTTGCCTGACGGTGTTGACATCAATACAGCACAAGCCATCCTGACGGCACTAGGAGCCAACCAGCCAGTAGGTACGGACTCAGCTGATGGTATCAACAACAATGAAGATTCACCCATGCTGGGCCGTGTCAGGAGGGAGCTCAGGTTGCAGGAAGAGGTCAGGTTGAGAAGTCAAGGGTCACCATGGGGTCAGGGTTCAAGGTCAGATGAAGAAGGTGATGCAGAAAGGGAGAGAAGAATGCAGGCTGACTGGGAAAGGGAGGAAGCAGAAGAAGACATGATACTGGCAGAGGTCCTGTCTCAACAGCGCCCCCGAGTGGCCAACGCTGGCTCTGCAGCAGGAAGAAGTCAAAGGCCAATCAACACAAATGGTGGACTAGAAGAAGACAATGTGGTAGTTCAGGGAGCTGCAGCATCAAGTGATGCAGGTCAGCTTGTTCCAAGCAGACGGCGGTCTGTTGAAATCGAGGATGACATAGCAGATGAGTTGAGAATGGATGGGGCGCAGGGGAACACCAGTCAAGGGAACATGGCTGCCTCAACCAGTGGGAGCCAACGGAGGAGGTCGGTAGACATGGAAGAGGACATTGCAGAAGAAATCAGAATTGCCATGGGAGCAGCTGCTAACCACAGTACAAATGTGCCTGCATCCAAACCACAGTCTGGAGCAGCAGCAAGTTCTAGCACAGGAGGGACACCAAACTTCCCCCCAGCAGGTGCCATGAAGCCTTATCCTGTGGACCCAGACTATGATGAAGAACTTCCCTGCAACTGGACCCTGGGACTGGACAGGGATCAACCTTTTCACCGTATTAGGTATAAATCCACTGTGGTGTCAATGGTTGTTTTAAATACCAGGTGATATCATAAGATCTAAGATGGTTGTATGTGCTTATCTATTTGGCCACGAATGTGTAGCATGGATTTTACTGGTAAAAAAAGAACAGGATGAATAATTAGCTAGGAGACTTTTATCACTAAAATTTGTTGCAAGTACATGTACATTGAAATATATCAAGATGTTGTTATACTCGGGTTCATAAGAAATGTAACATTTCTGTTGTTCTTCCTACAGACTACTGACCACGTCAGAGGAGTACCGCCTGATTGCAGAGGAATTCAGCAGAGTCAACATCACAGTTGAGTGCATCGAACGTGTGCAGAACCAACGTCTCTGGGATAGATTCCAGTATGAGAAGCGTAATATGAAGATACGCAGGTTTGGCACTTACTGTTTAGAATTGGCATACTGTAATTAAACATGTGTTAACTTACTAGTACTGTTTTTGTGTTCCAACTTGTATGTGAAGGTACATGTGATACAGTGCAGGTAGCTGGCTCAAATCTAACCATTATTAATACAATGTACATGTATGTTGAATTTTCAAAATATTAGATACAGTGCTCTACTTGGGCATATTGCAATTGGTTGGGATTTCATGGTTTGTTGTAGTACATGTACTAAGTATCATCTATTTATTATATTTTGAATGTGTGACCTGGCTTTTGCCTATTTTTCTTGCTGCTGTAGGTCGGATAGTTTTGATCTGAATGAACAGTACCTCTTCCACGGCACCCAGTCGCAGGCTGTCAATGAAATCTGCGAGGACGGACTGGACCAAAGGCTGTCAAGAATTGGCAACTTTGGGAGGGGCACCTATTTCAGTGATGACCCCCGCAAGTGTGTGGACTATTCTGCTTCAAATAGTGACCAGGATTCCAACCCGTGCATCCTCAAATGTCGGGTTCTTCTAGGTGATGTGAAAGTGTATCCGCATGGACAAACTGACAAAGATTTAAGGAAGGAGCCACTAAGAGAGAACAGGGAGGAAGGGATGCCAAAGTCATATGATTCTGTGCAGGGCTGTGTGAGGGAATACAATGAGTTTGTGATCTACAGCAACTATAGAACACTCCCTGAGTACATCATTTACTACAGAGTCCCAGGAACAGCTAGCAGAACAACTCAGGGAAGTGCTCAAGCACCAAATGGTGTACCTATTGTCAGCGCTACTGTTCGAAAATCTCCATCTGTTAGCACAGACACTCACTCAGAGATAGAAGACATAAGTGAAGAAATGGATGCATCCCCAGCAGCAGCAAGAACAGAAGATGAGCATCCTGAGGTAAAGCTGGATCCCGACAGTGACAATACTCCGGTCGCCATGGCAACAGGATCTGACGTGCCGTCAGCAGCTTCCGGGGCTACAGGAGAAGGGTTAGATCCACATGAAGAAAGAATCAGGAGGGTGAGGGCGATCGTACAAGCAGAAAGGAGGGCAGCAGCAGAAGCGCAACAACGGCAGCTTGAAGCTTCAGCACAAAGCAGTGGAGACGGGGCTGCCCAAGCTGAACAGCAGGGGCAGGGTGCTGCACAGAGTGACCCTGCTGTGTCTGCCAAGCCTCCTGCTGAAGAGTTAGATGAGCACGAAGCCAAGCTGCGTAGGGTGCGGAAGATTGTCCAGGACCGAAGAAAGCTGGAGAAGCTTATGAAGAGTGCAGGAAAAGAGAGTGATATTGAGGCCTTGATGAAAGTCTATGATGAAACATATGGACAAGGACCACAGGGTAAGATACTTGCATGTTGACTTAACATGTATTATAGGATGAAATTGAATATCATCTGAACTTTGGACAAATTATTCATGAGGAAAGCAAACATCAAACACATGAATTTGTAGTCAACAAATTGGTGTTAGCTACTTTGCTGCTGTGAATGATTCATAAGTTCTCTAGAATGTTTCAGGTCAGAAAATTGATGACTATATGCTTTTTTGACTGCAGATGCATCAAGTGATTCTGATGATCCAGTGACCATAGTGATGGCCTACCTGATCCCAGACTTCCTGGAGGTCACAGGCACAGATGACACGGCTACAGCAAAGGAGTTCTTACGATCTGCCAACATGGATCTGACGAAGGCAATCGACTTGTATTTCCGCTGTCATTAACCACCAAATTCTCCTGAGTTTTCCCTATCAAACATCATGAAAACTTTGTTAATTTTCTTACAAGTGTGAACATCTGAGTAGATAATCCTTTGCAACTTAGAAAGGCAAAAAACAATTTGTACACAAATCTGTTGCATTCCTAAACTTTGAAAACATTCCGATTGAAAAGTGTAGAATACATAGTCAGAAATGTTTTGTTATCTTCAAACAAGTTCTTTTGTTCAAATAGAAAAGCAGGTAATTTTTGCTGGCAGTTCTGGTCTGAATATTGTAATCTTACCTTAATATTGTTTTCTTCTGTCCTTTTTACCTGGCCTACTTGTTGTTAACAATTACCTTTGTTTTGGCTTGGTGGGCAGAATTGGACGTTTGTGTAAGTTGCAGTGAAACCAATGAAAGAAGATAAATTATATAAAGCTTGCAGGAAAGTTTATTTTGCCAGAACAGGAATCCAGACAATGACATCACATCTGAGAAAGTTGCCTTTCATGGAGTTTGCCCTGTGGCAAATTAAGACAGAAAAATTCCACAGACTCGAATCCTTTGGAATAAAATATCCTGCATGCAACACGTTTGTTTGCTTTCTTTTTTCAGCCGAATGTTTCAAAATGTTGAAAACATCGGGTGTGGAAGGGAGGTTCAACCATGATTGGCTGGTGTTCGGGAGTAGGTCAGCAGTGGTCGGGGTGTGGTTGGCCCTCAAATGTCGCTCAAATTTAAGTTAAATTTGATTTGATTCGTATAGAAAGGTAGGCGTGGCCTAAACTTAGTCAGACTGCTCCCAAACTTCAGCCAACCAGGTCGGCTGGTGTTCGGTGGAAGGTTCTGAATGTGTGACTTTAGGGGCTTTAGACTGAAGTGCTATAAATCTATCATACATAAATTTGTACATACATGTACATGTAATGACTTGATCATGATGTCCCAGAAGTTTCTGAAGTATTCTAACATAAAACCCAAAGACATCTACAACTGCTAATTTCCCATTTCTGTTGTATGAAATACTTCGATTTCCACTTACATACATACATATCAGGGCTTTGATTATTCTGCTGTCGGCTTCCCTGACTCGGTGGGCAGCAGTCGGCTAGACAGGACTCCATGCGACCCTGTCCTGTGGGTCAATGTTGGACAGTCCACACATTCTAATGTCATTTTGGATGCACTCCATCCATGTCTTCTTTGGTCTACCACGACCTCTGTTGCCTTGTAACTGTAAGTCTGTGATGGTGTTGATGCAGCCACTGGCACGCTTAATGTGCCCATACCACCGAAGGCGACGTGACCGAAGCACCGACGTGATATCCTCAACACCTAGCTTTTCAAGTAGGGAAGCTAGTGGTATCTCGTCCTGGGATTTAATGCCACAAATCCACCTGATCATGGACCGGTCATTTCGGCACAAATGCTGTTGGACAGATACTGTTGGTGCCCATGTCTCACTTCCGTGGAGCATGGCTGCACGCACACAGGAGTTATACACCTTGCCACTTGTCACAAGAAACTGCTAGGAATGTTACATGCAAAACAATGACACAACACGATATCGAGTCCTTTAAATTCTCACATTTTATTACACCTGGTGCTAGTACTTTCTACATTTTTCAACATATAAAATAATATATCACCACTTGCTACAAAATATACCAACACACGACGGTGATCACAAGAAATGTTTACTAGTACATGTGTACCACACTTACAAAAGTCACCCATTACAATTATTACAACCATTCTGCCACAATTCTCACAAAATAACATTGGTGAACTTTGGTAAAAAGGGATTTTCGTTCAGAATGGCTGTTTCACTGAATTCGTTGCTCTCAAATATCTGAGATGTCAGAAAACAGTGATTCCATATATATTACATAGAAAACAGCACAAACATTTGCAATGACACATCTATAACAGCTGTACACCAGAGGGGTATAATATTTAACACTCCAACTGTCACCCATCTGGTGACAACATCCAGTTTCAATCAGCCTTGATGTTGGAAGGGTTAAAAAGAAAACATCACCTCCTGCAAAACATCATGCAGCTTTCAAATCTTCCATGCCCTTCACTGGCATACAGCTGTTTGGGTACAGAGGCAGGGTATCAATGGACTATTCCATTCAAAAAGTTTACAGGTAGAGACTGGATGTTTCTTTTAGGAGTGTACTCTTGGACCACTTAGGAAGGGACCAGGAATTTCGGTCAGGAGTAATTTTAATTTGCAGCTTGCAATTTTCTTTCCTTGCAATCTGAAGTTATTCTAAGTTTTTCTTGAAAGAAATATCTGTTTTTAAAACAGTTCTTCATTTCATTCCGTTCTTTCTGGTCTGCCATCTAAAACTGTTGTCATCAAACTTGAAAGAACACAAACTTGAAGGGATAAATCGGGTGCATTTTAGAACTGAATTTCCCAGTCTCTCACTGACAACACTTCAATGATGTAGTCCAAAGTCCTCCCAATTATTATAGCACAGATGGGCCACAACATATGTATGTGGGACAATTCTACATTCAAGCATACATTCATGGAGTAGTTCTATTACGACTGATGCAATTATGGCACCACTGATGGACATACGGAGTCCCTTATTGTACATTTTGACCGCTTTACACCTGATTTCAGGTCAGCTTGTGAGGTAAAACACCACAAATTTCATTAAAATCTGTAGACTTCCTGGGAAAGGGGCTTGTTTGCTTTGACTAAACATTACTGGCCAGTGGGATTTTGTTCAGCTTATATCTGCCCCATAATTTACTAGAAGTAAAGCTGCACAAGACTCAGGTCTTTACATAAGCCCAGAAGAGCAGGCTGTAGAAGAGGGCTCTCTCTCCATAGCCTGGATGCAAGCCAACTTAGGCATCATCCATTTCCCACTGGAGTTAAGTCCAGCTAGGTATCTGACAAACTGGCTGATACTCAGGCTATTTTCTGGCCATTTTCTTGCAGTGGCAGCAAGAAAGAGACCAGATTTCATACGGCCCAACAGTACCACTCCCAAAACCTGCATCATACTCTACAACTAAAAACAATGGAATGGGCTCCCTCCAGGTTACTTTGTAGCTCTATGAGACAGTTGAGACATAGATTGTCCTTCTAGCCCCCTATCCACTTTTCACCTACTCAAAGATCTTTAAGACATAAAATCCCATTATTGTTTAATGTACTTGTTGAGCATCACAATTTCGTGACTGTTTGTTTTGAAATTTTTGTAGTAAAGAGAGATATACAAAATACCTGATCTCAGCTTTGTAGGTTACATGGTTAAAATACCTCATTGACACTTGAGACATTTTGAATTTCCTTGCAACAGAAACCTACCCCATGTAAAGGAATCCCAGAAGAACAGAATGTGAGCACAGTAACATTGCAATGGATGACGTTCAACGATTTGTGAGAGCTTTGGGAGGGTTTTTCTTGAGGGATTCCTGTCCACAAGGTGGGAGGAATGTGCATAAATACATCTATCTGAGTAAGTCAATCCTAAGGCCACACCAATTTAATCAACTGGTTCTCGAATTCACCTAATTTTTCTTTTCTGATTTGCAAAAAAATGAACTCCAAATTGCTCATATTTTGGTCTCAACTGTTGAAGAAAGTTCTAGTCTTTCTAGTTGTTACAGTTTTTCCATCTATGAATGCAGTGGTTTGCTTAAAAGTTAAAAATCCATTGTTTGAATTACAAACCACCCTGGTATGTTGACTTCATGGCTCCTATTGTAGCATTTGGGGCTATCATAGGATGCCTTTTCCTTTTTTTTCCCTGTCGCTTCATACTTTTCGTAAAGAAAATCTGAGAACCAACAAATTAAATTGGTCTGACCTAATATCTAACAAGCTTCTAAAGCTCAAATATATCCTACAACATAAACAGCAACACAATCTTCTTACGGCACAGTATATGCCACAACCTACAACGCATCTCATGCAAGATTACTTGCCAACTCTTGCACACGTGCAACAGTTTTCTCATTGCATAATTGCTCAAGTTAGCATTGAGATTCTTAAAAGCAATGACAGTGTTCTTTTTAACTATATCAATTACAATTTCTTCAACAAGTCTGGCAGCAATTGACATGATTCCTAAGATGACTATAGTATTTAACAACTCGTTAGTAATTTGTAGATGAGTGCACTAATTGATTTTTTAGTACAATGTATTGTATGGCACAGACAAATGCACAATATTTGTGAGTTCCCTTCGACAGAAGGTTCCATGTTTTCAGCGACATGGCTTCTTGCATGATTTGATGAAATTTTGCACAGATTATCTTATCTTTTGTTACCATGACAACAGCCGTGGAAGTCCTTTTCCTTGAGAAGGAGAGAGAGTTCTGGATGGAGTAAAAAGAGTCAATTTAAACCATGGAAAATGGCTCCAATAAAAACAAGCTCTACTGCTTCAGGCTGGTAAAACATAGGATATTGGCATTTTCTTATGCACAACCAGAGATTCTCTCACCTTGCTTACATTTCAATGTCTATCAGACACCTTCCTCAGAGCTTCTGACTGGAGTACTGCTTCTCGCCACTATATGTAGCCGATGTAGGTGGCGCTTTTGCGGCGAGAGCACAATCCCGGGATGGGGGGGGGGATATAAACGTAGCCACATTTGGGATTGTGTTCTCGCTACAAAAGTGCCACCTACATTGGCTACATATAGTGGCGAGAAGCAGTACTCCAGTCAGGAGCTCCGTGGAAGGTGTCAGATAGACATCAAAAAGGTAAGACAATCCCTGCTTGTGCATAAGGGAATCCCAATATCCCAAGCTCTACTGCTTTTACAGAGCTTTTCATTTGTACAAAGCAAAAACCATTGTTATATAATTGTAGTATGTATGTCCCCTTTGGTCTGTGTTTTCCAAAGCTTTTTAATCTCATGAATGTCTTTTGTGTTTCCAAATGTTTTGAAAGTAGAAACTGGTAGGAAATGTTTGGATGAAGAATATACAATATTTGCCAAAAGGCATCCTGAGAACTTCCCTTGTCAGGAAAGAAAGAAAAAAAAAGTGTTTTGGACCACATCCATAGCTGTTGCTTTGGTGTTGTTGCACAATTGTCAGAAAATTTCTCATTCTAGTCTAGGAGTAAAAGTCACAAGAATATTCTTCTGACAATAGCGCCCTTCAATGGCTAAAACCTTTGTCATTATGATATCAGAAAGTAGTTTTCATCATAAAAACGATGCACTCGTACATACTAGTAGCTTGTACATCACTGACAACTTTTGAGTCCCAGTCATGTGACCTGGCAGTGCATGCTGGGTACCAGAAATCATTTTGTTTCTGCAAGTTGGCCTGGCAAGCTGCCCAATTGTTTTTTAAATTTTCAGAAGGTATGATTTTCTTCATCAACATTGATACCTGTTGCCCAACAATGCTGCTAACCATTCAAAATCTTCCCTCTGTGATTTACTTGTTTACTAAAAAGGTGGCCACTATCATTTTTGTTTTCTTATTTTATAATCAAGACGCTATGCTAAAATAGCCAAACTATATGGCCAGGAGATTGAATACCTTTTCATAGTGAGAACAAATTCTTTATGTATGTGCCCTCCCTCCCACATATTTGAGCATGAAAATGATCACATACAGAGATGGTTTGTTTCTGCAGCCATGAAGCTGCAAGTCAGTTAATACATATTACACAATGCAATGGTTTATTCTCCAAGCAGAGGTTTAGGCTTTGGCTTATTTTTGATGTGTTTTGAGCATTTTTATCTGGTTTTCTTTTTTGTACTGGTATCTTTTTTTTACGCCTGCAAAATGGGCGGCAAATGGATACTGTCTTGCCAATTCAATACTGTCTTGCAGCCACCAAAAGATCTGCTTGGAGATTAGCAATTGTTCACAAAGTTATGCCTGTCTGGTAATGGTAAACTCTTCTGTTATCAGCAACCACCTTTTCTCAGGGCTGACTTGTTAATGAGGAACTAAGACCCATTTCTAAGCATCCTTAATGCACCTACATTTAAGAAAACTTCTTAGTAGCAGTAAATTTAAACAGATGCTTGCTCCAAGACTGCCGTGAATGAAGCGACCCTTACATTGCACTTTTCACAACACACACATTTTCCTTTTATTTTACAACATTTGCACCTATTCTCATACATCCTTTAGTTTAGATTTTGACTTAAGTTAAGCCTGAATCAACTTTTCCCATTTTCCGGGCAACTTTTATGATGACTTACATTTTTTGTTTTTTCTTTCATGATGTCTTCCAGCACAACCATATAATGGCTAATAACTTACTCCAGTGACTCTTGCAAGAATAAAAGTCCAGCTAAGAAAGTGACGAAAGTTCTCACACGCCTGCGAGTTGACCCACGCTATCGACCTCCCGACTTCAGGCGCGGCGGACCATGAGCTTGAGGTACTGGAGAGCGTTGTGAGCGGCGTGGGCGTGGGCCTCGTCCCGGGTGTGGCCCTGGCCGTGGCACACGGTGACCGGCTGGGTAGTCAGCTGGACCAGGCACTGGTGCAGACTGGACGCGCTCAACTCCTCTGCAGCAAACATACCCGCTGTATGGTTATATAGATGCCGTCAGTTCCATTTCTTTTGCAGGAATTTTGAATGGCCTCCTTTGCAGGCGTTCCCGCTGCAGTTTGCATTTTTGCATTTTTTGGGGGGGGGGGGAGGAGGGGGGCGCTGATTTGCACTCTTTTCTAATTAATAAACTTGGCCAATCAGAAAATAGTGCAAATTGGAAAAGAGTGCAAATCAGCGCCCCCCCCATAAAAAACGCCAACCACATTGGGAATGCCTGCAAAGGAGGCTAAATTTTGATAGCCTGAAATTCAGCCATATTAGCTTCAGCTGCTCCCCAACTGGTTCCTTGTTGCAAGACGGAGGGACAGCTAAAAGGCTATTATGGCTGGGTTTCAGGCTAGAATTTTGAAATATTATAGGCTGATTTTCAGAAGATCCTGTATAATAATGACATAAAAAAACAACAGTTATATTTCATGGCTGGTTTGATATCACATCCATCAACCATAACCACACTGACTACTGTTGCTGATTTCTTATCAGGGCTATTTCATGATCACTATTTTTATGGCATCTAAATTTAATGTTGCATTAAAGTTGAATAATGAATAAGGTACATTAGATGGCTTCTGAAGGAAAAGTAGTACCAAGGACAGGACCAGTATGTATGGTATAAGGTAGCATTAGATGACTACTGAAGGAAAAGTAGCACCAAGGACAGGACCAGTATGTATGGTATAAGGTAGCATTAGATGACTACTGAAGGAAAAGTAGCACCAAGGACAGGACCAGTATGTATGGTATAAGGTAACATTAGATGGCTACTGAAGGAAAAGTAGCACCAAGGACAAGACCAGTATATAGTATGGTGTAAGGTAACACTAGACAACTGCTGAAGGAAAAGTAGCACCAAGGACAGGGGCAGTATGTATGGTATAAGGTAGCTTCAAATTACAACTGAAGGAAAAGTAGCACCAAGGACAGGACCAGTATGTATTGTATAAGGTAGCATTAGATGGCTACTGAAGGAAAAGTAACACCAAGGACAGAACCAGTATGTATGGTATAAGGTAGCATTAGATGGATACTGAAGGAAACGTAGCACCAAGGACAGGACCAGTATGTAGTATGGTGTAAGGTAACACTAGACAACTGCTGAAGGAAAAGTAGCACCAAGGACAGGACCAGTATGTATGGTATAAGGTAGCATTAAATGGCTTCTGAAGGAAAAGTAGCACCAAAGACAGGGGCAGTATGTAGAGGGCTGCTGAAGGAAAAGTAGCACCAAGGACAGGGTCAATATGTAGTATGGTGTAAAGAAACACTAGAGGGCTGCTGAAGGAAAATTAGCACCAAGGGCAGGGCCAGTATATATGGTATAAGGTAGCATTAGATGACTACTAAAGGGAACGTAGCACCAAGGGCAGGGCCAGTATGAAGTATGGTGTAAGGTAACACTTGACGACTGCTGAAGGAAAAGTAGCACCAAGGACAGGGTCAGTATGTAGTATGGTGTAAGGTAACACTTGACGACTGCTTAAGGAAAAGTAGCACCAAGGACAGGGCCAGTATGTATGGTATAAGGTAGCATTAGATGACTACTAAAGGAAAAGTAACACCAAGGACAGAACCAGTATGTATGGTATAAGCTTAGGTTACATCAGATAAGAAAACAACTGTAATGCATGAAATCATCCTGGTGATTTTACATGAACAGAACCCGTGGGTCGTACCAATGTCCAGATATTCCACCTCAAAGTTCTGTTCCTCAGCAAGCTCCTGTAGCAGCTGGCAGTAGTTGGAGTTGGGCGTGCTCAGCGAGGTGGACTTCAGCCGCGTGATCTTCTCCCCCGCCGAGTTGCGGAGGGTCGCCCAGGTGATGCCGATGCGGGCGGAGTGCATGGGCTTCACGCCGGTCTTGTTGTCTCGGACAACCTGAGGAACCAATCAGAACTAGAGTTTCAATTTGTATGCACAGAGTTTATGTAAACTATGTGTTGATTGGCTCAAAAGAAAAAGATTTCCACATAGTTTTAAACAATACAAAAATCTTCATGTAAAAAAGCTATGGCAGGGCAGTCTCCAAGATGAATTGGTTGTTGTTGTCTGGAACTTGTCTATTCTTAAAATTGCCTGGGAGGAAGTCTGACTTGTCCGTTACTAAATAAGATAGTTATGTATGTTATCTTACAATCATGATGTACATAAAAATGCTGGAATGGCTATCTTCTCTCTACTTTCTTCCAAATTGGTTAGAGAGATTTGTTAGCAGGAGACTATACAGGGTTGAACTATATCAATATGTCGTTTCATAGACAGGTATTCCATGAAAGATATGAACAGTAAGTTTACTACGTCACTGTTGGGAAGAAGGATGTATGCAAAAACATTCTAAAAATGACTAAATGAGAAGAAATTAATTTTTCTATCCTCTTTTTCTATTCTACGGAAACAGCTTTGATTGAGTGCAGATAGGTAAGATCTGGACTTGATTTAGAAACAAGTAAGAATGATCACGTTCAACTGAGAAAAAAATGACCATTCAAAAGGACAAATGCTCCAGACCAAATTGGTTTCCTAGCATAACCTCCCAGGTTGGTAAGCCATCTATGTTAGTCAGGTTTGCAGAGAAACTTTGGTTCCTGGATGTCAGTTCTACACTGCCTGTAGGCTACCCTGGGTTTCAGTCACTCCTTGTCTGAGGCAGACAGGACTTGTCTAGTACCACACAGGCTAAACAACATGTTACACTTTAGTCCTATGGAGTTTGCTATAGTGAAAGAGCAGAGACTAATATAGAGACTCCATTATTATGAATACTATCAACTTTTGCACTTTGAAACATCACAAATTCTTAGATTAAACACAGAACATTTCATACAGTGTTAAAATTCAGAACGAAAATGGTATTTCCTCAAACTCATTCAGCATAGTATGTCAAAACTATCCTCGGTTCATGAATTTGAAAAACGTTTTGGAAAGGAACAAAATGGCATGAAAACTTTTGTGGCTTTGCATAACAGAAAGTAGTCAACCGACACAGCTTTACTTGGCAGTTACCATACATAAATATAATGGGGGGGGGGGAATTGTTGGTTGCCTGTGTGGTAATAAACATCTCCTCCCCACCCCTAACTAGGAATGTCTGCGGCCCAGGGTATACCTGCTCTCCGCACCACTCATCCTCCGACTCCACCATGTCCTCGGGGGGATTCGCTTTGAAGCGCTTCTGCACACCACAGCAGAGGCTCATAAAGTTAGCCTCCAACAGGCCTTCACAGGGAGGTGGGGACTAGGTGGCTACATCCCTACCTCCTCCCTGAATGTCTGTTAGAGGCTAGGTAAAGTAGAGACTGACTTGCAGTGTTTTACCAGTGAGTATATGTCGAACAAGACACCAACAGACACTGCAGTGGCTTGAAACAAGGCAGCTCATAGGCGGAATCTTTGAGACTGGCTAACAACTTTCTTGACAAGACTGCAGGTAGACTAAAAAGGTGGCCACTAGGTAGGCTAAGAGAAGAAGCAATTTTTGTCCCCTTTCACTTGTAACAAGGGAGAAAAAGCGAGTTTTTCACCAACAGTTGTTCAATCAAACAATGAAACGAAGAACTGTGAGTGTGAAACGTATTTTTATTTCATACTCTTATTTTATTGATTAAAAGTTTCCCACTGGAAAACACTTTGAGTCAAAATATCAGTGTCTACTTTACAAGTCTCTTGACACCAATTTCTTGATTTCACTGTCACAAAAACATACAACTTAAGTACTAGAAACATACTGGCAGTCTGTACAAAAATATAACGTAATCAGTTTTCAGATAGACTTTTGGTTAAAATGATTTGCAGACTATTATAAAATGACTTTGTTTTTTTATAATTCATTGCATGAAATGTTTTCACTCTAATGATCAAAATTTTATCCATTCTCCAAGTTCAATCGTGCCCATGAAGGCAATTTGTGTATCTGCTTTCTGTGCAAGTTTTCAGGTCAATACCACTTCAGAGTGATTGAATACTAGTTAGAATTTAGAGTCATATCAAAGGCCTGATACTATATACAAAGATCAGCACTACAATTTAGGCCATAAAGAATGACTTGATTTGCGTTTGCCTGCAAGTAAATGGAATTTTAAAACATAACATCTATACTTGAAGAATCTTTGATTACGTATCCTCAATCCTTATTCAGGACTTCTGTTGAGGGTTCGGGAAGAACTTGAGGATCAGAGTTACGTACAAAAGGAACCGAGTCCTCGTCGATGTCCGCATCTCGCACCATGTCCTGCTGGTCGGGCGGGATCTCCCGCAGTCGTGTCAGAAGCACCCCCGCCGCGGAACGCTTCGCTGCCTTCTTGGATGAACCAGTCCCTATCAGACATACCCAGAGATGTCTTTGAACAAATTGTGCAAATGAAGTTGTCCATATTTCCATCAAATACTGAAATTCTGGCTCAAACACTCACACAATATTTTTTGCCTTTCCATCATTTTCTTCCTGAGTTTGAAAGCCTCTATACTTTATTTTCTGTGTTATGCTTTTAATAGAATAGGTCATATCAAAAGTATTCATACATTTGTGAGTTCTAATTGGCTTAAGCGTAACAATGCTTGTCAAAATACTTGCACTAAACTTGAATTTTGATTTGTTCCATTTTGGCCTTCATATATGTAACACATTTATTTTTTGTTTATGTATACTTTCAGTTAATTTTGTGCTGTTTAAGTCTTACAATCCTCTGTTACCTATGTTACAATTTTGTCAAGTTAACTTCTTTTGTTATACTCGATTTTAATGTTATGTATTCTGGGCCCCAATGAAAAACAATTTGGCAAAACTAAATGGGCTACCCAGACGTCTCAAGATTCAATAAATAAATAAATTCACTTTATATATATCCTATTCTTGATCTGATGTTTTCATGAATTTTTTTTTGGAGACTGACCTGTGTCCTTGAACTTCTCGACCTTGACCTGGATGGTGAACTCCTTACAGTGGGGAGGGCCCTGTTCGGAGATGACGATGTACTCGGGGAGTCTCCACCCGCGCTCCACCACCAGTTCCTGCAACTGACCAATGGGGTTGTCCGGTGGGGTCAGGACCCCGCCCGATTCGGAGTAGGTGCTGGGTGGAACAGGGCAGCTACACGTCAAGGAAACACTCCTGGTTTAGCAATATAGTCATTGCATCGTAGTGAAAGTACAGAAGGCTGTGTGGACTAAGCATATATGTAGAGTTGTGTACCTAAACAAATTTTCATTCTAAAATCAAGAATAGTTACACGTTTTCTTGATTTTTAAGTGCTAAATTGTTGGTGTCCTAAGGTACAGTGCAAAAGGCTGTGTGGGGTAAACATACATGTAGAGTTGTGTACCTAAACGAATTTTGATTCTAAAAAAATGATGATCTTTAAGATGCAATTCACCTACCCCGGTATCTTAAGGGTAAAAAATGGTATCCATTATTTTGTTCAGGTACAGGTACAGCTACAGGCACTTCAGATATTCAGGTTTGATGCACTCAGACAGTGCAAGGTACAGGTACAGGTATTAGGTACACAGCCCTAGCTTAACATAATCACGAAAAGCTTTTATTGTAACAATATAAAAAGTCTCACCTTTGTTCCCCTGCAGCAGTATGGAGGTGACTGTAAAACAACACACAATCACATCAAACGATCAATCATAGATCGTACATGTAAGGCAAGAATCATACACATTCATATACACAAGCTAAATTGGCCACCATGCCAACAAACACAGTAAGAGTACCTCATGTTGTTGGCTTCCTCAGGAGTGACCTTCCCCTGGATGATGTTCAGTGCACTCTCAGCGGCCTTGTGTTTCGCTGCCTTCTTACTCAGCCCCGCACCAGTAGCCACCACTTCCCCTACAGTAACGCTAAAGAAAAAAAAAAACGCTTGAGAAACCAAACAACAATGATAACCATGTATCAATCAAAATCTAGGCCTGAATTACAGCTAGCATTTGTGGCAGGACTTTAAGAATCTGTAATTTATAAGTAAAATTACCGGTATAGAGTAGTTGTTTGAAACCCTAATTTAGCCTAAATCAAAAAACAATCATGCCTCATAACAACAAAAAGTTGAAAGGAGTTGTTATGTTCCTTTCAATTGGACATAATACTAGTATATTATGGCTTGGCCACTTTTTAATTTTGGTTTCTGCTAGAATTTTTCATAGTAATCCTGAATGTACCCATCTTAATGTGATATGACAGAGATATTTTGTTTGCATTCTGTTCATGATTGTGCTCAATCAAGTGAACCAATTTACAAAAACAAATTGTGTGACTATTACTTGGTATGCAGGTATGCATGTTAATATTAGCTCTCCTTGGAATAGTTATATTTCAAAGATAAAACTACAAATATATGTCACTCTGTAGAGCAATATACAGTGAATGTGTTTTAAATTTGTCGGAGCTAATAACCTTATGTTTTTCTAGTCAACATGCTTTAGCTAGTTAATGTAGAGATTTTGTCTTTACCGAAACACAAAGGTCTGCTGATGTGCAGCGCCCTCTGTTGCGATGAGATCGTACTGCGCCGTTTTGCCCATGTGGGTGCTGAGCTCCTGCAAGAGGCTGATGGGAGTTTTCTGGTGTCCCATGGTGCTCATGGCTCTGGAATACATCAAGGTTTCAAGTTAACCATCTTTCTGCTGCCCATCAGTGTAACCAATACAAAATTGGTGCAGAAAGGCTACCTTAGCAGGGTTATGTCAGGCCTAGGAAAATAAATGTTGTGTTTCCTGTTTCCCGACCGACCCTAAAAAAAAACGCCGACTCTAGCCTTATTTTTGTGTGAACCCTACCACATATTGCTGTGTCACTACCACTGCAAGGGCTAGGGACATAAATTTTTTGAGCTGATTGAACTTTTCTAGCTCCATGATCTGACAGCTGAGTACCCGAGTGATAAAATAGTGCGCATCGATTTTCCAACATGTTCTGCTTATATGTACACACCAATCACCTAAGTCTAAAAAAATAAAAAATAATAATAAAATAAGATAGTCCCTACCTACCGACCCTAATTTTTTCAGGACTGAAACAGGAAACACAACATTTTTTTTCCTTGGCCTAACTGGCTTGTCCCACACTCTGTAAGTTATAATACCCTCTATAATACATGTAAGAAAATCATGGTTCCAGTCTAGGCTAAGTGTCAATAGAATGAGCAAAGCTTTGGAACAGCCAAGTTGTTTTATCAATGTATATCCTATACTATACTGAGGCAATCTTGTAAGCCATCTATTTATTAGTGTCTTGTTTTGGCATGATCTACATGTACCTTTGAATTTTAAATTTGCAAGACCAAGAGCTAATTATGACTTTGTACATGATAAAAAAAATGTCCCAATTGTACATCACCATCAAGGTCCTCCATTCTGTTACAACTCTGATAGTGATAGTGATGAGAGGACATTTACCACAAGCCTTTCAACACATCTTAAAAATTGAAATCCATACCGACGGCCTGAGTGCACAATAAATCTATATTGTCCCAAGACCATTAGCTATTTGATTTTGAGCTGTAGCTTATGGCTGTTTTAGAAGAGACAAAATATGGGGCAAGACCTCAAGAGCAAAGATATCACTAAAAACAAATGAAATTTCTGACCTAATTCTATCAACAGAGGTGCATAAATGTGCCAAGGTTACTGCCATCTTGCCCTCCCCACTTCCTTTTTTTACTGCCCCCATTACGGAATAGCCATTACACCTCCATACACAGGCAATGGAACCTACAACATAAAACGTCTGATCCTTTCAGCCCTCTCGATGATTAACTGGTACACAGGAAAGGGCCTGTACAATACTTTATCATAATCCAATATCTTCTGCCCACTTCAGCTTCTATTGATTTTCTGGCCTTAAAGTCATGCGGGGCACAAATTAAATTTCCTGCACAAACTCAGACAGTGCAAGTGTGCACTATCTTCTCCTTTCAGTACCTTGCCGAGGATCGATTGGACTGACGACTACTTACGATACCAATCACCAAAATGGAAGTCAGCGACTTTTCTTTTCTTTAGCATATTTTGAACTAGAGTTCCATGACCTCATACCATCGCCAATTGATGACCTAAAAACGGCAAGTTCCACTGTCTCATCAAGACCTACCCACATACCAAATATCAAAACAATCCTCTAGCCTTCTCGAGTTATAGTGTTTACAGACAGACAGACAGACAGACACACATACACACGAATGCTACCGAAAACATAACCTTCTTGGCAAAGGTAAAGAAGAAAAGAGACTGAAACTTGAAAGAGAGCAAACCTATTACAAATACAACACTTAAAAAACACTCCATTGAGTTTGCTCAGAACCTTTAAATTTTTTCCCATCCTTAACATTACAACTACAAGACTGTATGGTATAGATACTGATAGAAAAAGCCATGGAGCTAAGTAGCATACGTAATACTATTGTAAGCTTTGTTTTTCGCACAATCACTAGTGAGTGACTATTTTCTGACAAATATCTACATGTAAACATCAGATAAAAATTGAGATGATGATGTACATTTAGATAAGCAGACATTCTTTTGTTTTTTGAAACCTATAAAAATAAACAGTAAATAAAATATACTTTTTCAACTTGTCAAAAATTCCCAGTATTTCTGCCAGTACTCATGTATACCAAATTATATATCAAATTCTGACTCCAGGAACATTAATACCGAGCTCTGCATGACTGAGTAACTTCTGTCAGGACAACTTCAACTGGTAATACATTTCCGGCAGCCAGCTGTTGGTACTCAGCCAAGATTGGTATTAATTTAATGAAATAGTCTGCCCAGGGATCGATGCCCCACCTCCAGGCTTCCCATCCAACTTCATTGCTGATAGCTCTTAAGATTATGTCCTTAACAATCATGCAATATGTCAAGACATTATCCAGTGTCTGAGTAAGCTGTAGCTCTACTTAAGCATACTAATTTAGGAAATGCATGGAGCCTGATCATAGTATACAAGCAAGCAGGATTATAATTTAATAAGCTTATGTTTTGAGAGGATTAAAGTAAAACAAGGAGATTGTTCTTCATTTGTCAGGTAAACCTCCATGTAACCTCTGTTTTAAGAAACATAGTGTTATATAAAATGTGGCATATTCTGCACTTCCATTCAGGGCTTGAAATACTAGGTGCATATGTAGGTTAGTGCAGGTAAAATTGGAGCTGTGCAGGTATTTCTGATGTCACCTAACCTGCACTGGTCCATGTACTAGGTTTATAGATGCATGTAGGTGTATGTGGATTTTTATTTGCTGCATTGACTATTACCGCCGATGAAGTATAAAAGAAATAACGGCAATGGTGTCTGAACAATTTTTAGTATGATCCAAGTTCTCCTCAAAGTCTGAGTGGTACAGGTAAAATTTGTCTGGTGCAGGTAATTTTCAATGTTACCTGCACCAGTGCAGGTATGCAGGATTTTGAGCCCTGGCACCCCAAGGAACCACTTCAATCTATCTGGACATCAGTTTCATGATATGAACTATTCAACACTGTAGCAGATTTTCCCCAGGTAAAGTCTCCCAAGTACCCTCATGACTTATTCATTATTTATACCACAATTAGTTGCCATCCCGGAAGACTTGATTACTAACCCTACTGGGGCACAGACATGTGCAATTATGCATGGCATCATGAGGTCTGGTAATCACTGCAGTTATCACGGGACCAGAGGGGAATAGCACCTTTTAACAGCCAGGTCTGTCCTTTTTATTATACATGTACATTATACATGTACTTGGGCAGACAATCAGCCTAATACAGTGCATGTCATTGTGGCTATGGCACAGCATTCACAATTTGCTATGTGAGAAATGCAGTTGGCACTAGTGTCATGGGAAAATTACACTAGGACTGGAAGCTATATTCTAAAAATGGAACACAATATTCCCAAAGTTTGGTATATTTGGCAGTTTTGTTCCAAATCTTAATGCTTTTATATATGTATTTTGAACAATAATTAATATGTATCCCACAAGAGACATAATTTAAACTATAAAAGCATGTGGCTGTATAGAACTTCCAAACTGAATTCATAACACAAAATAGTAGTAATACTAATAGACCTCAGAGACCTCTTTTGTTGAAGATCCCCCATCATTGGTCAAAATCTACTTATCTGTAATAATTTGATCAGACAAATTTCTGACTTCGAATTAGAACTTTAGAAACAATTTCACTGGTGGCCAAGGTGATAGACAGAGAGGATAACAGACGTATCCGGTGGATCTGGGAAAGCGGTCTGGATAAGAAAGTCAACCCCAGTGATGAACCAGGACGAGGGGGGATACTTAACTTAAAATAAACTTAGCCATGTTTGGGATTGTGTTCCCGCTGCAAAAGCGCCACCTACATCAGCTACATATAGTGGCAGTACTCCAGTCAGAAGCTCTGAGGAAGTTATCTGATAGGCGTCGTAATGTAAGCAAGGTGAGAGAATCTCTGGTTGTGTAAAAGAAAATCCCTATATATATACAATTTCACCGGGCTATGGTAAGTAAGTAAGTAATGGTACAGTATACAGAAAACGACTTTTACACAGTACAGTCAGAAATGCTAGCTATTACCCATCATAAAGAATCCTCTATCGTGCCTACGTGGGCAGGAGAAAATTTGAGCAATGGTTTAATATCCCTTTGCTATGAGTCAAACGCCAAGCCATGACAAGGTCGAATGACTACAGACTCATTTGCTGTCCTACTCCCAACAATCTGACAAGCGTTGAAATAAACCCCTCAGATGTGAGGGGTGAAACATGACGGTTAAGATCATATCTGGGTCATTAGTGATGCCCTTTCATTGATGTTTCTGTTCCAAATTACATTTTTGTCCTCCATGGGAGGGGAGGGAAATCCTTTATCGTATAACAGTGGCTGTGATGATAACGTCGTTATAGGAATGTAATATAACAGGGAAGGTACCATGGGCCTTAAATTGGATATACCGGTATGTGAACGCTTAAATGTACATGTAGTCATGCAAGTTATGGATGCTCTGTTTACAAATAATAACACTAGATGCCAAATTAAAGATTACTATAGTTGAAAACATTATACAATCTTAACAGACATTACAGTTACAGTTACTCATACCAAATATCATCATGATACAGAAAAATCTATATCATAGTATATGCCTTCTTTCTATACCAAGGGTAAGGGGCTAGCATGAAATTTGTCAGGCATGCATGTGATTTTCTTGGTTCCTAGATCTTATTAGGGATACTGATGTAACAGGTTGCCTGTAAAATTCTAGATCTAGAGAAATTACCCTACCTTCACAAACTACTGTATAGCAGATATACAATGTAACATCATTCTTACTTAGTCACATTAGGATCTTGTGTTAAATAAACCACAAATTTGTGGCCCATTATCAAGTTGCACTCCAGATTTCACTAACACCATGATATGTTTCATGTAATATTATATGGGTATTGACAATTTATTGTAGATGGATACAAATATAGGCAATATCATCTCAACTGTAACCATTGTTGGTTAACAATCTCCCTTTCTGTGCGCCGACAATCATTCTTGTTAGGCCACACCAAGTAATATTTATGGATGACGTCCGCGCGCGCATTGATTTTGGCCTGTTCCCAGAAAAAAACCCAAGACATTCCGCTTCCTGTAACTATGACCAAAGAGTCACGAAAGGAAGATGGGATGAAACTTGAAAGGAAAGAAACAGAACAGGACGACAACTGCTGTTCCACTAATTTATTGCTATTTTCATGACAAATAAAAGACTTGTTGGTTGTTACACTGTGTTCTCTCATTCAATTTGTGTCCTAACATTTGTCGTCCCTTATAATATTTCAAATCTAGGCATCTTGTTTTTTCGGCCCTTCTTGTTTTTTTTCCGCGCTCTCGCATTAGATTTAGGGTCTCCAGAGGACGTCATCCATAAATATTACTTGGTGTGGCCTTACTAAGCTAGACAGATATGATGGGCATTATGCATTTTACGAGACGAGTCAATCATGGACATTCACGTGCTCATCTATGATTTAACCATCACAATTAACATTTTATGCATGCCACAATTCAGAGCTACCACAACCTAGAGTATAAATACACTGGGTTATTCCATTCATACAAAAGTGGTGATCAGAAAGTAGATATAAATCATAGTGCCCTTAAAAGCCACCATTGCCAGGTCCCTAGGGACTTGCATATGCCATTGTGTTCTGTGGTATGCATAATTACCACAAAGCTAATGCACAGTTACAATATATTATATGGTATAAATTGGAATGAATGCAGATACAGTGCATATGAAATGGAGCTGAAATAATACAATAGTACGATGATATCTTATTCTTAATCATACAAATGTAATATACTGAATACATACATTATATATGTAATATATTCATTATAGAATGAATCAGAAAACAATGTTGTAATAAATTACAGGGAAAAATCATCACACGTATGCAGATCTAATATACATACGGAAAATTCTTATTTCTTATAGAGAAAAAGTGATCGCATATAGACAAATGATAGTATAGGAAAGACCTGCGAAACTTCTATGCATAAAACAATCAAGGAGGTTGGAGCATTAAAAAATAAACACACAGTGTAACAAAAATAGCAAAGCCGACATTTCATTGACTAAGCAAGGGCCTAGAAGCGCGCTAATAAATATATGAACATCGGCTATCAAAATTCATGATAATTCTTCGTAAATATACATGGATCGGGACAATATGTGAAGGGCTACAAGCAAGAAAAGCGACGAACAAAAGACACATGTGCTTTGCACTTACCGGGAACTTCTGCAGGAATTCCAGACCGTGGCAAGCGATGAAAAGCCGGAGAACCTTCCTAAGTCCAGTCAGTAATGAAACTAAAACCCCAGAACTCCCTTGTTTACAGGAATCCCGGGATTTTAAGCATCAAAACGGACCCTTGAAAGGAAAAAGGTGCGAAATTTTGGAGCCCGGTCCCTCCCAGACAGTCCACTGCGCAACTCTGAACCGTGGATGCTGATTGGTTAGAATGTAGGGTGAAAGTTCAGAGGTCAGAAGTCATAAAGATGGCTGTCGGAGAAACATGTGGGGAGATGTTTCGTTAGTTTCTTGATTTCAGTCTTTTTATCCAACGTACTTGCCTTTCCTCTGCGGTTGAGAAAGTGTCCAAGTCCATAAGGTAGGTGCCCCACTATGCAGGAATCACTTTTGGTATTTTTACAAAAGAAAGAAGTGCCTTTTGCAGAACACGTAAACACTCACGCTGCACCACTTCAAGTTTCTTGATGAAGTTTTGTACGCACTTGTCCATATGAACAACCAGCCGTCGTGGTTGGCAGACTAGACGTTGATATAAATTGGAAAGGGTACATAACCAAGCTGCAAGATTCTGTACGAACAACTATAAAAGGGGTGCTAATGTCACGGAAATGAAAGCAAACCTACAGTGGGTGTAACTGTTTTTTCCTAGAACTATATTGTAGAGTGGAACTCCATCGCTGCCACCTAGTGTGCTATGACTGAGCATCAGATTTAGATGTGAAAAGACTAGGTGTAACAAGTCGTTCAGTGTAACATAGCCAGCTGCCGCCGTGCCGTGTGCCTGAGTGAGAAGCTGGTGTGTTACAAGGAGGGGCGGTTCTATCAGCTATACAGATACAGATATAGAGTCTTGTTTCAAATCATAACATGTCAGATTGAGTATGTTTAAATTGCTTCCGTTAGATTTTTCTACTTATAAGAGGGAATGTCGGACGACTCGGACCATTACCAACTCGGCCCAGTCAACTCGGCCCACCCCCTTGGTCAACTCGGCCCATTTCCCTGGTCAACTCGGCCCAATACCGGAGACAGAAATTTAGGCACCAACACACACAAGTTACCATGCATGGCTGTCGCTCTCAACACTAGTCTCATGTGTAAACTGGACGACTAGACTGTTTCCATAGGCGAACAATTCAACAGTTCGAAGTTGTCTGACAAAAAACGCGGTCTGTATGAAAATCATGTTGATTGTCCAAGCGCCGGCGGTTTGGGACGTACAAACACCTCAAAGTCAACAGTTCAAAGTTGTCTGACAAAAACGCGGGCTTTATCTAGAAACATGTATACAGAAAGCAGAACACTTTTTTTTACAAAGACCTGGTATTTAAGTCAGTGTGCTTCAAGCATATATCAAATGCATTAGTCAACAGCCAGACTCGAGACTTAGTTAGCGACCGCACTATTGTAGTTGTGTATATTTGATGGTTGGGCCGAGTTGACCAGGGCGGTGGGCCGAGTTGACCAGGGGGTGGGCCGAGTTGACCAGATTTGCGATGGGCCGAGTTGGTAATGGTCCGAGTCGTCCTGCTTCCTTATAAGAGGTACCGAATAATTTACACAGTACGCATCCCTCTCTAGTTGTCAGGGAAACCAGTGGTAACAACATGCCTCCCAGAAGAAAACGGTCTCGAGGCGGAACAAATGACCCAGAAAATCTGAAGAAGGCCCGCTGGGATATCCAGAAACTGACCCAGGGGGAGGAGGCACCAACTCTTCCTGCACCTCAGCAGGAGAGAAGAGTCCAGAGGTTACCCAACAGGAAGCAGCAAAGGAAAGCCGACAGGAAAAACAAGAAGGCCAGGAAGGATGCTTTCTACAGACACCAGAAGGTATAAATTATTATTACATTCAACAAGTGATATAACTCTTTCTTAACTGAGTGTTAAAATTTGTTTTCTTTTAATGTGATGTTGGAGAATGTATGTAATGTTCTGAAAGATAAAATGCTTTAATTTGTAGTTGTAGAGTAGAGTAGAATAGAGCGGAGTGGAGCGGAGCGGAGCAGAGCAGAGCAGAGCAGAGCAGAGCAGAGCAGAGCAGAGCAGAGCAGAGCAGAGCAGAGCAGAGCAGAGCAGAGCAGAGCAGAGCAGAGCAGAGCAGAGCAGAGCAGAGCAGAGCAGAGTAGAGCCAAGTCTGCGGTATCTAAGAACTGCATGGTTTTAGATGTTGTTGCAATTGACTTTTCCTTATAATTTGTAGGTCCCAGAAACCACCACCTCAAAACAAACAGACCCCAGAGGAGGTGAAAGAAAGAAGGGCACAGCAGAACAGCAGAAGAGAGTTCACTTTCAACTTCAAGACATGGCTCACAAAGCTGAAACTAGTGAAAGTAAAAGTGATGTAGAGGAGGAGACCGTGGAAGAGGATCATCGGAACAAGAGCATCAAAGCCTTAATGGAGAAGATGGATAAGAAAACGGTAATCTTTGCAACGTCTAGTTTGAAAAGAGAATTCTATGACTAAATTGTTCTGGCAGTATTTAAGAGATGAATTTTGCAACCAGAATAGCTGACAGAATTTACATTAGAATTGTTTAATTGAATGCAAGTTTGAACTGTAATTTCCTATACTCGTAGGGTATATCAGTTGTTATGTGACTCTTTTCAGAGAATTTGAGATACCTCTTAGCAAAACAAAACTGTATTTCTTCTTGAGTGTTCTTATAATAACAGATGTTACCCTGCTTTGTCACCAGAAAAGAAAAGCAGGAAGGACACAGAATAAATCCAAAGAGCAGCTGATCCAGGAAAATGAAGAGGAAGACAAGATTATCAAGAGACTGGAGAAGAATCTTGGCTATAACAAGAGGAAGACAAAGACCATTCCAATGGCGTTGAAGAGAGATGGTTTTGACTGTATCCTTTTGATGTGGTTCACTTCACTGCAGCTGCCTAAAGTTAATGATCACCATTCAGCGTGTGAAATACTAGGTTACCCAGTTGCACCGTGCAACCATATTTTGCTTGGTGCAACCTATTTCTACACCCAGGTAGCCCTGTGCACTACCTAAATTTTGTGGTAAGGATGCCCCTTTCTTCCATTGGGAACTGTTTATTGAGAAGTTCCCATGGAACTCATCACTTCAGGTAAGGGGAAACAACTCCGTGTCAGAAATGTATAAATGCACATTGCATTCTAACAAAGTTAATCATGATATTATGTAGAAGAGTTTAAATTCGGGGCAACCTGGAATTTTGATGGGCAACCTAGCTTTCATCCTAGGTTGCCACTGGGCAACCTGGCTCAAAAAAGTATTTCATACACTGCCATTGTCTTTTTCATCCTTGATAGTGTACATACATCGTATTCCAGGTATAAAATAAAAACTTTAGGCAGAGGTATTGTGATGATGTAAAAGTCTGTCCCCATACCATATAACATATAGAACTAGAACAATTGGTGGCAAGGTGAAAATAAGTACCTATGGATTTCTTGGATGGGACATAATTTAATAAAAGTGGTGGTCCCATGTTTGAGGAGTGCCAAACTTCGAGCACGTTGAATATCCTACCAACCTTATCTAAAAGAGTAGGGGTCCTCCCCAGTGTGAGTGGTTCAAACCTTACAGTCCGGTCTTACACAGCTTGTACTTACTGTACAAACTGATGTGTTACCCCTAAAGGCGGTTTACTGGTTATGCGAAACAAACAACCCTTAACTCCCATGACAGACTTACTGGAGCTGTGTGATGAAGATACCAGAAAGGCAGCCATCTTCCAAGACTCAGATGGGGAGGAAGACCAACCAGGTGACAAGGTAGGACTCATCAATGGGCAATCTCATTAAACTATCCAACAGACACTACAACATTATGTAATATTTCAACAAACATGTTGTTTAGACTCTAGTAAGACAACTTTCTTTTCAATTATTTTTATAAACTGAGCATTAGCATTGTCAAGGTGAATAGTCGTGATACCATCAGTGTAAGATTTGTGTTTGTTTTAGACATGAGTATTTATGGTTACCGTACTGTTTTATCTTTCCTTTATCTATCAGGAAGCAAAGATAAAGAGGAAAGCAACTGAGAGTGATGATGATGATGATGACATTGAGGATGATGATGATGATGAGGAGGAGGATGACAGTGATGATGATGATGATGAGGAAGATGGGGAGGATGACAGTGATGTAGGAAATGGTAGCTCTGAAGATAATGTAGAAGGGATGGAAGACATTGATGACTTACACAAAGCCTTAGATGAACTAGAAGAGGGTGAAGAAGACTCTGATGAAGATGACTCGGAAGAGGATGATAGTGATGAAAACATGGAATATGATGATGATGATGATGATTACAGTGGCATGATTGAAAAAGGTCATGACTCTGACAATGAAAATAACCTTCGAGAAGACTTAAAATCAAATGACGAAGAGAAAATTCTGACCAAACCTAACTCTGTAAAGAAACCAGATAGTGCTAAATCTAAGAATTCAGACCTCCAAGCTGCTACAAAGGTAAGCAAAAAGGAACAGAAAGGAAAGAGAAAAGAAAAAGGTGCTAAAGATCTACAGGATCAAACTGATGTTAAAACCAGTCAACAGAAAGACACAGTCACAGACAAAGATGATGCTGGTAAAGACAAAGCCTCAGAGAAAACAAAGGAGAAGTCAGACATCTATGGCGGAGCTGTGGCCAGGTACATCCCACCTCATGAGCGACTGCAGCCACCAGGTGATGATGAGACAAGGAAGGTGACGTTAGAGCGGCTCAGGAAACAGGTGAAGGGGCTGATCAACAGGTGAGCCTGATGCTATGTTAAACTTTATCTTATCTTGTAAAGCTGTAGTCCTCATCCTTAAGTTACTGATTTACAGTTTAACCCATTCTGGGTAACCTTACTTTGATTTGAAGTTTTACCTTGCATCAGGTGGATTACCACTAAGGTTGTTTGATTGTAAAGTTTTAGATCAATGCTAATTGGAAAATGCTTCTTTCTTTTTAACACAGGTTAAGTGAAGGCAACATGCACGGCATTGGGAAACAGTTTGAGAGTTTGTATGCCAGCAACAGCAGGAATGGTAAGATTTACAATTTTTAAATGGCAAATTTTTTCCCTCAAATGGGAGGAATATATTTCTTTTTACCAGTCTGCAATGTTATAACTTATATTGTGAGAATATCTATGATAATCACGTATCCTACAAAATGTACTAGTACATCTTTCCTGGTGAATATGAAGACAACAAATGTAGATTTATACATAGAAAAACCCTGAATGCCTTGATGTTACAAATCATGACTGTACTGTAGGAAGTATAAAGGAAAGCTTGCTAAATTGTGAGCCCATGATTGTATTTCCAAAACCATCCACCACTTCAACATTTTCCCCCACAGACATGAATGACATGGTGACCTCTGCGCTGACGGAGGCGTGTCTTTCCGCCGACCCTCTCCCGGAGCGACTGATGATGGAACACTGCATGTTAGTGGCCTTACTGCACAACAACATCGGGGCAGAGCTTGGCGCTCACATCGTGGAGTTCCTGGCCCATCGGTTCGACAGTCTACACAGAGCCAACGACAACCGTGGGGAGGGAAAGGAGTGTGACAATGTGGTGGCCATGTTTGCTCACCTTTACAACTTCAAGGTCAATATTACTGAATTACTTAGCTTTTCTAATCATACTTTAAGGAGGATATCCAAGAATGTAAAATTATGTTCCTTTTATGAATCTCTTTTGATTATATTAAGGACATTTTATCAATATGTTATATACATTTGTGCTTTGTAAATTGTTGATATGAACCTTGATATGAAGTATCCCATGTGTGAAACAAAGTTTTGTAACATTATTTGTAGGCTATGTATTTACTATCACCCTTTTTATGCTGACACCCGTCACACATGTATATGTCACAGTGGAAATTGGAATCCAGGGCAATCTGAAATTGTCGTAGGGGAGATTGGAATTCCAATCTACTAGGAATTGTAGGTTGTAGGTCAATAATGTTCTTTCTTTTATTGCCTCACAGCTCATCCACTGCATTCTCATTTATGACATCATCAGGCGCTTGATTGACAGCTTTAATGAACGAGACATAGAACTCATATTGGGAATACTCAGGAGTAAGTATTACTTGTCTAGTATTCTTTAGCTGCAATGCTTTGAAATTATGTCAGGTTTTAGAACTGCCCTCTATTGGCTGCACAGGGTACTGCAGTATACCATTACATGTAGTAAAGCTATTTCATTTTACTGTGTTGCATTGTCCAAAAGATCATATCATTTTTACTTTGACTATAGGGGAGAGAAATGTGGTCCAAGGAAGCCAAATACAATATATCAAAGAATTCTGTGTTTAATATGACATTTGTACAGTACTTTGTCCATAATTATGGTGTTTAACAAATTGAAACAAGCTTCAACTTGAGTGACTGTCTTAATGATTATGTCTGAAGCATATTACTAAAATAATGTTGCAAGATTGCACATTGCTTTATTTTGCTATGTACCTACACAATATACCTGGCAATGGAGTACAGTAAACTCACCCATACACCCTGCCCCCCCCCTTCCCTTCCAGATGTGGGGTTCCTGATCAGAAAGGACGACCCAGCTGCGCTGAAGGACGTGATCCAAGTCATCAGTACCAAGGCTGCAGCTGCCAATCAGGACTTCAGGGAACAGTCAGTCTCTTTACTACATATTTACCTTTACCAAGGAATAAAGTAGAGTTGATTCATTCCTCATCTATCACACTGCATTCGTCCCTCAGTAAGACATCTGGAGCTGCATTTCCTGTTTCACCCCATGGGCTTCTTCAACTGACAGGCTGAATAAAAGTTCTAAACGGGAACTATGCGGCCCCAGATGTCTTACTGAGGGATGACTGCGGTGTGCTAGATGTTGGTTAGCTTGAGGAATGAACCCACTCTACTTTATACCATTACCAAGGAAGTTCTGTTTACATATTTCCTTTTTTACTTTTAAGTTTTTTGAGCTCATGCTTCAAGTGTTCTGTAATATGTTACCATAATGACAGGTTTGATATCAAATAAACATGTTATTATCTACTTTGCTTTTAGCCTTGCAAGAGTCTCACATTCTAGCCTAAGTATACAAATATGATGTTCCAGGTCTCGGGTGAAGTTCATGCTTGAAACTATCGCTGCTCTGAGAAACAACAACATGAAGAAGATGCCGAACTACGACCCAGCACACCTGGAGCATCTCCAGAAGCTGCTCCGAGGAATGCTCAGAAATAAAGGTACTTGTCCAAATTTTGTTTTTCAACCACCTTTTACCTCCCCAAACGAAGTCAGGTACCCATTTTAGAGGAAAATCCTGCCTTTTCGTGTCTGCTAGCCAAGTCACTCGGCCATTTTATCTATGGAGATTTACCACACATTGTGGAAGGATTGACATAACAGATGGCTATCACCTTTTTAAGATGTCAACCCTGAGACCAGACTGTAAGGTTTGAACCACTCTGGGAAGGGCCCCTACTCTTTTCGATAAGTGTGGTGGGATCTTCAACATGCTTGAGGTATGTCTCTCCTCAAACACAGGACCTCCGCTTTACGTCCTATCCAAGAGGACGCCCCTATCCTAAGCTAGGTACTCATTTTCACATGAGTTTTTCTTTCTTTCTTTCTATCCAGTTTAACGTCTTTTTTCCCCGAAACGGGGGTTAGACGTGCTTGCATCAAGTGCAAGTCTTTTTTGAAGCAGGATTTTTACAGCTGGTTGCAATTCCTAACGCCAACCCAAACCCTAGTAGGGCCCAGGATCCCTCTAACTGAGGGGGGAAATACGTGTTAAGTGCCTTTCCCAAGGGCACAACGTCTAGGTGCATGTCCAGACATGTCTGGGTCCAACCCTGGGGATTGAACCTGGGTCTCCTTGCTTGACAGTCGGATGCTCTACCACTACACCACAGACGCCACATAGAGACGCCACATGAGTCCAGTGAGAAAATAGGTGTAAAGTCACAATTCACAATGAATATTTCTCCCTTTCCTGTTGACAGGCAGCATGACTGACACCCAGCTGCGCATCCCCCTGGAGGACCTCCTGTCTGTGGAGGAGAAGGGTCGCTGGTGGGTGGTGGGGTCAGCGTGGACGGGGAGGGGGCCGGGGAAGGGAGATGACGACGGTGAAGGTAACGTCGCTGGTCCATCTCTCTTTCATCATCAAATTTTTGAAGCTTTGGAAACTTTACTGCCAATGAACTATTAACAGTGGAATTGAAGTATGACAATATTGAATCTTTATTGCATGTTCATTCCCCGGGGGGATAAATGCAGGAGATCAATGGAAATACAATGTACTAGAAACAAGTATAAAAGGCTAACATTAGATCTAAGGTATGAAAAAGCTAAAAACTATACAAAGTACATGTAGTATCTATCTACGTTCTACAATACAGCATTTACTTTAGACCCACTAGATGGCAACCAAAATTAGATTTGGATTTGGTGTTCCTTGGTTTTATCATTGGTATATGATGCACAATATATTTAGTATGATTTAAAAGACAACAAAACATACAAAATGTAGTTGTATAAAGATGCATTCTTTATCCAAGAAATTCAATAAGCGACTGTTCGAATATTTGATCACTCAGCAGTTACTAGTACTCAGTGGTCACAGCTTCTAGTGGAAAGGGGGTGTAATCTAACTCACACACTCACTCACTATCTGGTTTAATGTCAGTTGTTCCCCATCTCCCGGGGGTTAGACGTGCTTGCACGCTGATGCTGAGGCTTGATGGTAGTCCACCATTTGCCTCTATCCAATCTACCAGTAGTGTGTCTCAAGTGATTTGTGATCTTGTCTTGTCCCACGTAGGCGCTGCCGTGAAGGGTGAGATAAGTGAGAAGATCTCGGAGCTGGCCAGGAAGCAGCGGATGAATACAGACCTGAGGAAAAACATCTTCGCTGTTGTCATGACCAGTGAGGTGTGTCTAAGTGAAGACATTCATTTGTCGTATCATGTGATACTGTGTTATCAGATATACCATGAGATCAGAGATTTTGTATCCAAGACTTTGGTATTTGTAACTCTGAGGTAAGAGACAGGAAAGTTGCCTGACGGAAATGTTATATACATGTATACGATAAAGTAGTCCTTTGCAAGCTGGAACACTCACTTACTCACTTACTATCCGATTTAACATCAATCGTTCCCGTCTCCCGAGGGTTAGACATGCTTGCACACTAATGCTGAGGCTTGATGGCAGCCTGCCATTTGCCTCTATCTTGTTGGTTCACCCTGGCACAGCATTGAACGTGTAGTGTGCCTAGTCCAGTGGTTAGCGACCCAGCCTCTTGACTAAGAGGTTGGGAGTTTGAGTCCCGGCTGTTGTCGCTCACCCGACATGCACGCTACTGTAAAAGTCTTTAGGATTGGACGTTAAGCCGTGGTCCACTGTTCATTGTGCTTGTCGAAAAGAGCTAGAGAAATTTCCCCGGTACAATGTACCTGTAAATACTGTACATAATGTCTGTCTTCTCTGTTACGACCAGTAGAAGAGTGGCTCTTCAGTGAGCTAAAACTGGATAGAGATCACTTTTTTTTCCTTTCTAACAGCATTTGAACCTTCTCCACATCTGTCCCCAGGATTACATGGATGCGTTTGAGAAGCTGCTCCAGCTGCAGCTGAAGAAATCCCAAGAACCTGAGATCATCCACGTCCTCCTGGACTGTACCATGCAGGAGAGGGGGTACAACCCCTACTACTCCTACCTGGCACAGAAGTTCTGTGACTTTGACAGGCGATTTATGGTGAGTGCACCTTGTTGTTCCTATCCTAAGGCCTTTTTGGAATATTTGTCAGTGTTGTGCACTATGGCATTATCAAACCACAATGAGTTAATCGTTTGTATATCTTCTAGTACAGTGTCTGTGGTGGACCAAAGTTTGTTTTATACATGTACATGTATAACCAAGGAGGTTAGAGGGAGGCTCCCTCTAACCTCCTTGATATAACTGTGCAGCAAAGTGTTTGTTTTAAATAACTGTGCAACAAAGTGTTTGTTCTGCATAACTGTGCAACAAAGTGTTTGTTCTGCATAACTGTGCAACAAAGTGTTTGTTCTGCATAACTGTGCAACAAACTGTTTGTTCTGCATAACTGTGCAACAAACTGTTTGTTCTGCATAACTGTGCAACAAACTGTTTGTTCTGCATAACTGTGCAACAAAGTGTTTGTTTTACATAACCGTGCAACAAAGTGTTTGTTTTACATAACAGTTCAGTAAAGTTTTAGTCACGAAGTTAATTTTGATTCCACAAATATACTGTGGTTTGTAGGCACAACCTGGCATCATCTGTCTTCTATCACAGACAAATCAGAAAAGTATTTGTGGTTTAGTCATTCACTCATTGACTTACTCGTGATAGTGTTGTTTGCTAAGAGGGTCGCAAAAACAGTGCAAATATCTGTACTTTTATCTCCTATCTGTACACAAGCTTGAAACATGAGTTATTCAGTGCCTTATGCACATTGCAATCAAAACAGGACCTAACATTTGGTATATAGAAATGCATGCCTTTATGCTATGCTAAGATATTACCTCCTCTCTTCTCCATAGATGACGATTCAGTTCAGCCTGTGGGACAGGTTTGCAGTGATTGACAGCCTGTCTTCCCAGAATTCCTCTAACCTGGCCCAGCTGGTGACACACCTGCTAGTTACCATGGCAATCCCACTGTCAGTGTTGAAGGTGAGACATAATTATTTCTTGACTGTGTGTTTCTCAACATTGAGGCTCATGGATAGTTTCTCATTTAAACAACAGCTCACTAAGGTCATGGTATGGCTTGTTTCTTTCTCGTGCAATGTTCTTTTACCATCACTCGAGGCTAATATAAACAATAAGTTACCAGACATGAAAGACTGCTGTATCATCTTATGTACATTCCTTCAGCAGTTTATCTGTGTGAGCACACATTTAAACAGACATTCTATGACAATAGTCTTATGGCCGCACCTGGGGTCGTATTGAGGTCACCTGAGTTAGCGCCGAATGGCAGCCGCTCCAGACCCTTGCGATTAAGCCCCACCACCATTGTAAGCTCCTCACAATTCAGCCCTTGGCTGCAAGGAGAGAGTAAGCCGGCCCACCAATCTATAATAGCTGCAAACAATATGAAGTTGTCTTCCATTTGAAGAGAGATACAATGTGTATACAAGTAGTTAAAGATTCATCCATTCTCAACCATCCTTCTTATTGTGTGTTTTTTTTTCAACGACAGAAATTTGAGTTTGCTGCACTTGAGAAAGCAACGGTACAGTTCTTACGACAGATCCTCCTAGCCCTGCTTCTGGAGCAAGAAGAGAACACTGTCCAGGCCATCTTTACCCGCGTTGCCAAGTTCCCCAAACTCCAGCAGTTCCGAGACGGTCTGCGACTGTTCATGAGCCACTTCCTCATGAAGAAGAAATCCAAGATGGAGGATGAGATAGCTCAGAAGTTGAGAACAAGACTTAGAATGGCAGAAAGAGCCCTGCTTGGTACAGGAAGCAAGGCAGCTGTTTAGAACTCAGCATTTACTACAGATTTGTCTTTAGATTTCAGGAAACATTGACTGAGTTCAGAATACTGGAACTTTTATTACTCCGTGAAGGAGGCCAGTGACCTCTGGCGGAGTCTTGCAGGCGGTTGGATTTTTGTGTTTGCAGTTGTAACTCACGATCCGTTGGCTGCATTGTTGTGTAGTTTGGCATGTCATCTGCTAGTATGCGTGAAATGATGCACTTTTTTTTTACACTGTAGCAAAACAGACAACATTGGCAACTGTGGAAAGCAAAACAGCCAAAAATATGCCTATGCAGACATTGTATGTTTCTGTTTCTTATTACATGTATGATTGCATGCTGAAATATCTATGAAATAGTATCATTATAAAGTAGAGTGGATTCATTCCTCAAACTAACCGACATCTTTCACACCGTAGTTGTCTCTCAGTAAGACATCCGGAGCTGCCTAGTTCCTGTTTAGAACTGTTATTCAGCCTGAACTATGCGGCTCCAGATGTCTTACTGAGGGACGACTGTGGTGTGCAAGATGTCGGTTAGCTTGAGGAATGAATCCTCTCTTTATAATAGTAAATATATTTCCTTATATAAAGTAGAGTCATGACAATTTTTTTTCATGTTAGAGTCATGACAGTTTTTTTTTCAAAGCCTGCTTTCTGTTTCTATATAACTGAAGGTGACACATTGTGAAGGAACATTGATGGTTTTCACAGCCAACATTGATAATGATAAACATCACCACATGTATTTCCCATCATCCTACTTAGAAGTACCTAATCAAGATTTAAATTTAGCTTAATGGAACTGGGATGAAAATCAATCCGCTTAGTGATTGCTTGCATCGTTAATGCATTCAATATGCCCATGTTTTATTGCTCCAATTTTTATGTTCAAATTTTGGTGGTTTACATCTTTATGTGTTCAGTAGGGCTGCGTACCTAAACGTAACATCAGGTACAGGTACTAGTACCGGTACAGAGGTTTAGGTACAGGTCCGGACCTGTACCTGTACCTGAACAATTCACGTGCGTCACAGTGTGGGAAAGTGGCCGCTGGTGTCAAGCAGCGACTTGATCCCAACCAATACGCAGGTTGTAAACGTCTCCTTTTTGATTCCTAGATGTCTGTCGGAAACAAAAATATGGAAAAATATTGTTGCAAAATGAGAGAGACGGAAGCTAAGGTAAATCTCTTTATTTTAACGCTGGATGTTCATTTTCCTGGCAGGCCTCCTTGTGTATAATGATCATCAGTAGTAACAAGTATGGATTTTTGTTCCGGTCCAAAAAACCGGTCCACCGACGTTTCGGTTTTTTTCGGTCCGTACAAAACCTGGACCGGTACGCAGCCCTAGTGTTCAGCACAGTGTTCTAGCCATTGTCTGTCTTTCCGTCATTTGACGAAATTTTGTCGCTCATGACAAACAAAAATTTTGCCCAATCCGTCATCTTTGACGAACAAAAATCGGCATGTAAAATATGGAAATAGATGTCACTATGCTAAACTTAGTCTACTAGCAAGATTTGCCTCAAAATGCAGGAAATAGTGTTGCAGAGCATCACGATTTAAAAATCTTTGGGGGGGAGCGTGTCCCCTGACCCCCTAAGATTGTCATGGTTCAGCGCTCGACATGATGTTACGTCAAACAAAATTGAGATGACGGAAAGAAATTCAGGCTGGCTAGAACACTGGTTCAGCATATTCAGCCACAAGTCAGACTAAGAAGCAATGAGTCCTAGGGGGGTCTGACAATTGGCTCAATCTATTGTCATATTATCATTTGGCTCCAGGCTCAATATGTGCAAATGGAGCACAAATTGGATTGGATTCTGCCGGGGCAAACCAAAATCACCAATACAAAAGCAGTTAACGTTTTGTAGGGTGAAGAAAATTAATGAAGATTGCCATGCAGTGATGGCCTTTGGAGCAATTTTTATGTTATCATGTTTTATGATAGTTGTCCTATTTTTTTGCACAAACATTTTGTGTGGAAAGGTTGAAGTAATAAGTGAAGAATATTTCAGGTTATGAAAAGTGAAATAAAGAACACAGGTCCAATGGGATGTAAGATATTTAATTAACCACAAAATAAGTTACATATTACCCAATACCGGTAATACACATCTCTTATCATACCCTATAGACTATAAGTTAAGCACAAGCATGGACTACAGTATATTCCCTTGTATAGCATCAGTAGTTTAGCTGAGGTTCCTTTTTAAAAATCTGAAATTGCTGTAATATCAGGATTTTTCTATGTTAAGTCTATTTTTGAGATCATCAGTTACTGTGGTTACAAAACCACAAGTTTTCACACTTCTCTAATGTTACAAGGGAACATCAAATACAGCATCTGAGAAATTACATTCTGTTTGTGATTGTCTTTACTTCGCAATATCACTAGAACTGCTTGAGTTTCTGTATCTTGCAACATCTGCTAGAATACTAGTAGTAGTTACACTTTGTACACCCATGTACACATAGTACAATACACACTTTCTCAATATGCAGACATTGGATATTCTGATAACCACTTAACTGCTTATGATTCAAAGGTATTTTACATTGGTTTTCTGTTGTCACCATACATGACAATGCCTCTTCCTAAGTTCTTTTCATATATTTTTGTGTTAAGTGATAAACCCTGAAATACTACAAGACAGCATAGCAGACATAAAATAAGTGGAAACCTTCGTATACAGTGGCACATATGATGTTACTTGTTGATATTACCTTCGAATTCAGTGTGGGATGTTAATGTTAGAACAACAAATATTTCACTGCAAAAGATCTGTGCATTTTTTAACTTTGCAAGATAGCACAGATTTGAGAAAAATACCACAAGGTACCACAAATGTATCTTCAAGACTACATAATACAAGTCAGTTGTACATATGACTTTGGACTCTGAGACCAAGGGCAAGATAAATAATACATTGCCAAGTGAGTCAACAGTGTGATGTTGAAATGTTTATGCTGTTTGCTTTACGTGTTCAGTGTGACATTTTATCACACTTGGTCTTGTGGCCTCGGATCTTTATGTGCACTCCTTGTCAACTTACACAGTAGTTTACAAATATTCTGTGCTGTATTTGAGGCACTTATAAACCATAGCTATAGACTAAACTATTAAAGGCACCCAAAGCGATTTCAGGGCAGTAAAACTGGATTTTTAAAGTCAATTTTTTCATCCAGAATATTTTGTTTTGTTTTACTGCCCTGAAATTGCATTGGATGCTTTTAAAATGTATTTACTACATAGACACGAAGATACATAACATTCTTCTACATCTCTGAAATGTATGGAGTTTTTACTGGTGGCAAGGTTTGCTGAAGGTGACACGATACAAGGACAGCTGTGTTGGCCTTAACAGACACAAGAGTTGACAAAACTAAAACGATGGTAATGCATAACAAAATACACCTTAAGGTTTATATAAGAATACTGCAGTTTAAGCGAGACTAACATTAATAAGCGAATAGAGTACTCCAATATGTACATGTACCAACAAAATACTTATGCCCGTACTCAAAAATACCCTTTACTTCTTCACCCATATCATATTGCTTACTTGAACAAAAGTGTACTTTTGTTCTGAAGTTAGTATATGTACAGCAAACACTAAATGTCTATCCTATATCCGGCTTGAGTTGTTGATAAGCGCTGCACATGTATATGGCGGCTCTGTTTGTGGTTAATGTGATAAGGCCAGGTAAGGTCCGTTTGCTGCTCTCAGTCACTACCGCTTGGCACGTCCGAGTCTGTTTCAAGGTCCCACCACAAATGTGTTTGAAGGTTTCTGATACTATGAAAGAAGGCAAAGAAATGTACAACATTAGTACATTAGATTTTTTTTAAACATACGAGTTTTCTGCATTGTGGAGATGCAATATGATTTTCTAATTTTAACAGGTAGTATGCCATATGTACTGGGTGTGGCGGGGCACTAAATGCGCTATTGATGTTCATAACAACACAGTATATTTGTCGTTTCTATTTGAACTAAGTTGAATCAATTAAGTGGAATAAAAGTCATATAGCGGTAACTGAAAGCAGAGAAAGTTTTGTAACTCCAATGATATTATAATGTCCTTGGTAACTCTAAATGTCGACCTCTTACATTCATTCTTTAAATACTCAACAATTAGTTACTGACTGTAATAGAAGTCTCAACTGCCAAAACAAGGCTCATCTTCCATGGAATCATATACATGATATAAACGACAGAATTACTGCAACTTTTTGCCCTATGGCTGATTACAAGATGTTATGAGAAACAAGGCGAAACATTGGGGGGGTAAAATCAAAATAAAGGAGACTGCAAGGTCAGCAAAAGCTGACCCTGCCATTTAAGTGGTCAGCTAGCTAGCCTAGGGCGTCAACAAGTTTGCCAGTGGTCGGCAAACACCTGATAACACTGTAATGATAACTATAGAGTCTCCTTGTCAACAAGGAGAACAGACGAATCGTTTAGATACAGTTTTAGACTTGTGTCATGGTTAGTCCTTGTTGCTTTTGTTACGGCGATGTCAACATGGGCGTATACGTTAGCTGTCAAGTGTGACCGTCACGACAGTTTGCTCATCTATTGTGGCAACACATTTTATTGACGCCCTTGTTCAGGGCACTCACTCCTACATCATCTAGCAAATGACCATATTAAAGGAATGCGGCGTTTTCCGTACTCTGTTGAAAATCACCATAATATTACGTAGACTTCTAATGTGTATTGAGTACTCGCCCCTTTCGTGTTTCATCAGAAATGTATAGTGTGAATATATGCATTTGACCTAAACGATCGCTTTGAGTAGTTCGGTACCCAATGCTAAAAGCTTGTCCCGAAACCATGAATGCCAGGAATGCTATTAACAGCCATAAAAAACAATTTGTCATCTTTAAAATACGTCTGTCGCTGTCTACAAAGCGATTTCAAACCTCCAGTCGAATCACCTTTTGCACACATGTCTAAAATCATTAGTACTTTGATTTTATGCTTCATCTTGAAGTCTGTAATGGCGAATGGATTAATAATTCATTGCTTCAATGTATTTCTCTTGTCTGAGTTTTGTTGATGCTTGGCAACGTGTAAACCTTGATATGTGATCGTTCATCCAATGAGTCAGCTCCACGCTTAGGTGAACGTCATTTCTGTCCCGGTTGCACGCTCATAGCACTTATCACGTTTTCGTTTACATGACTAATTTCCCGTTAAATTGGCAGTGCTACCGTTTCATCGGTTACAAATGGAATATGTAACAGGCCAATAACCTCCCACGTCTGTTGCCTAATGTATAAGTTGTGTTATTGTTATTTCCTGTTGTGGAAAGGCGTTGCAAAATGTAGGCGTCTTCCTATACTGGTTCTCTCATTGCTTTTTTCAAACATGGCATGTCGTCTTTTAGCAAAAAAAGAAATGGATATTGAGAGTAGTTTAATAAACAATGCGACGCGCGTGTGTGTGTGTCACGGTGTGTGTGTGTGTGTGTGTGTGTGTGTGTGTGTGTGTGCGTGTGTGTGTCACTGCACGAAAAGTATATAACAATGGGAGGAAATGCCAGTAAAGTCGGGTAATGTTTACTTTAAAACAGTACTAGTATCGGACTTAACAATGGTAGTAAATAAAAGTCAAGTCCAGTAAACATTACACAACTTGACTGGTATTTACTATCATTAGTATATCCAACTTTTCGTGCAGTGTGTTTATGTGTGTTTGTGCTATTACATTTGTGTTTACTTACATGTGGTCTGTCGGTATGCAGTCAACAAGAACACTTCAAAGTGTTTCCAATGCTGTTGACCTTAGGTCAGTCAATACTCGCTCAGTAAATAATTCTGTCACATGGACAGGTCGATTACTGGGTACTTTGAGGGAACCTTTAGCTAAGAAGATCCTAAGTATCTGTTGTAAACCTCCTTGATAAAAACGAAAAAGGGTATGCACTTAGGTGTAGTCAGGCTAGACATGTACACGGTGTTCTTCTAAATGACTACAAAACATTAAGCCTGAATAGTTTCCGTTCAGATCCATTAGAAACCGTAGATTATAATTGATCCAAATCTATTCAAATTTTGAAAGTGATCTACATCCGGAGCCTAGAAACAAGCACGCAATGTCGGAAATATTGGTGGAACCTCAGTTATGTGACGTTTCATTCAAAGCGTGCCAGACGGGCTTTGCTGGTTAGCTACCTCCAAATGTACCCGCCTACATTTTCTTTAGAACTGTGTTGAACTCGAGTCATTCATGCAAAACTGGAACACACTTTTATACTATTCAAGACTATGAATGCAGTACAAAACATGACGACTGTACAACTTACAACATAACATAAAGGCTCTTGGAGGAGGGAATGTTTGCATTGACACTGGTTTAGTGTAAAGAATTCTGTTTCTGGCTGTTCTACATTGCCCAGTCATCTGCAGACAGAGTCCGTGCCCACGTACCGGAAAGTTGGGCTCATGTGTAGTCAATCGTTCATCGGAAACTCGTCCAACAACCAAGCTCTCATGTCAAAACAGCTTGGCCAAAACAGGTACTTTAGTCCATCCTGACCCGTAACCCAATCCCCATTCAAACCAACGGTAACCTTTGCTTGCACAGCGCAAACGAACACACCCACTAAGCCTACTCAAGCCTGGTTATGCACCTCGTAATCGCGCTTCGTGTAGCATGTGGGAAAACTCTAACAAAATTGCTAATTTTCTTTTTGTGCACGATTTCATACTTTATTGTCTGCCCGCGGGGAAGTTTTGTGTAGTTGGGACTAGGCATGTACACTTTGTACATGTACAGACAGCTTGATTCTGAAAGACTCATCTTGCCGCTTCCTCAACTTTTATTGTAACTTAAGCTTTCAAATCTTGCTTTTGTGGAGAGTTTGTTGTGCCTTAAACAACTACAGTGACGAGACAACACAGTACCAAGCCAATCGTAATTAGTCTGGAGGCTTCCGACATACCCAAACACCTCTGGACTGCGTAAACTCACCTGTGCTGGCCTTAAGGCTAAGCAACCAACCCGACCTGTCGCTAGCCTTGTGCTGTCATGAAAGAACGTCCCAGATATTAACAATGGGCCTGTTGTTCTGTAGAAAACTACTTCCCTATCAGACAACACGAAGCATGGACTGTACCACGGTTCTTGAGGTTCTGTAGTACACAGCCACAGAATAGTGCACGGTACCACCTGTACCAGATGGATGAACATGATCCACCCTGCCACGCAGCTTACCTTTTTCAAACTCGCTCTCGGCTGTCCTGTCTTCAGCTCCGTGAGGATCATCTCACGTTGTTCTTTTGGGTCGGAGACGTCTTCTATCTCTGGTGATTGGCGCTGTGAACTGGTGACCACTCCGTCGGGGACGCTGGATTCTCCTGCCGGGTCCGCCTCGCTCAGTCCATCGGGCTCACCCCTGCCCAGGTCCCCGTTCACTCCTACTTCCGGTGCCTCTGCTGGCGTGTCCTCAACACAGACACCTGTTTCTACAGTTTCTGAATCCATTTCTATTTTAAAACGGCAAGTATGCGAGCAGCTAATGACTAAGTAAATTCCAAAAGGAAGTAGAATTGACCCCCTTGTGGTAGGAATATGGGTAAAGAAGGACTACGCTACCACACACCGACGTCTGTGACTGAGCGCTGGAAATGGTTGGGTGAAATTACATATGGATAAATCATCGATCACAACAGGTGTGATCTCGCGAGATTCTCCGAGATTTGACATCGTGCAGGTGGGACGGAATGTGGTAGACAAAAGGCAAAAGTGGAATGCAGGGTTGATGAAATCCTTTTTTCTTCCGAGAATTAAAATGTATTATTCCTTTTTTTCACGCATGATAAAATGTATTGACTTCCACTGCTATTCAGACGATAAAAATAGCACGTTCTTTATTGTGCGTTTATGGTTTTCACAGCTTCAAATTTTTTACTCAGAAAAATTTGAAGAGATGATTCGGGAAAACGCATCAATTTCATGATGTAACAGGTAGTATTAGGTACTACCGTAGTAATATGTTTGTGTTATAGCAATATTGAATAATGTTTCAAAATAAAAATACCTTTAGTGAAGCCATGTTTGCTGTGATGATATATGAGATTATCATCTCTTCATTTCATAAACTTACATTTAACCTCCATGACGACGTATGGTGTCTTTCAATCCTGCCTAGTGATGTAAAGTTACATGAGCATGGAAGTTGGTAGAAAATTTGGTATGCCCAATTATCTTTTTGTTCATATTTGGAGGAACTACGCCCCATAAGGCTCATGTGGTCCTGAGTGATCTTTTTTGTGATGGAAAACAGTTAAAGTTTTTTTAACTCTTTCATAATGGAAGATTACAGTACAGGATATTAGGTAAATTTTCATTTCAAAGCTCTAAAGCCACAAAAGGTATTCTAAACACGGTTTATACTTCAAGATAACCTTTTCAAGTGGTCCTTAGTGAGGGTAAATCAATCAATTAATTCATGACACAGTTTATTGAGTGTACTTACAGGGGGCTTGGATTGAATACCATCACTGGGAAGTTTTCAAGACTGAGAATTACACCTCATCACACAACCATCATTTCCCAATATCTACTGCACACTATGTTGAAGCTTTTAATGCATTACAGCATTTGCATAAAACTGTCCAAAGTGACAATGGGGACATCAGTGAGAACAGTTTATTGCTTCTGAAGATGGGTACAAACCAAAGACACACAGACAAGTACGTAGGCAGACATCACAAAGCAATGTACATGTACTAATATGTGATCATATTTGTCTGAACACTGGAAGATGAGGTTGTAGAACATTAGAATATTTCAAAATAATGTATGCTCACTTGTAAATGTTGTTAATGCTATGAAGGATAACTTCTGTACTTTAAGTTAGTGTAAATACATAACATTGTACAGCAAAGATATCTATTATACTTGAGGTTGTAGGACAATGAAATTTTGAAAATAGAGTACATCAACTTATACATCAACTTGTACTTGTACATGTCCTTAAACCCGGGGATTCCGATACCTGGTATCGGCCTAGTAATGGGCCCCATCTGGTCCCAGGCTTCTTATATTATATAGATTCCCCCGGGGTTTAATGCCATGAATGATAACTTCTGTACTTAAAGTAATAGACAGGCAACAAAGATGATAGTTCACTTCTAAAGGAAACCAGGTCACTCATATATCATAGTGATACTTAAGCATAACATGTGAAGACATAAAAATACCCGGGCTACTGTGGTGTTTGTCTTAATTACTAGTATGTTTCTTGGCATATCATTGTGACATCTTCTTGTTCATGATTCAGTTCAGTTCATCCTGTTCATGATAAAAAAAGTATTTGTAAGGGATTTTGTTGCTATTTAGTCCAATTTTGTCAGAACTGTTTCCAGGTTATATTGTCTGCTACTGTTGAAGTCTAACAGTCTGTCTTTTTGCAGGTTCTCTCTCCTCCTCATACTCTATCTCCACCTTCCCTCGTTTTCTCCTCAGTCCTGGTCTCCACTTCCCCCTGCCCTTCTCCCCAGCCTCATCATTATCCTCCTCATCCGTCGACTCTTCTGCAAACTTCTCTCCATCTTCAATATCTGAAATGTCACTCTCCTCAAAGTCTTCAACATACTCCACCTCAGCCTCACTCTCTTCTTCCATCTCTTCTTCAAGTTCTCCTTCTTTTTCTTCTTCCTCAGCTTCGCTTTCTGAAGACACCTCTTCTTCCTCCAGTGCCTTGTCAAAGGCAGTCTGTGAGATGTTGTAGATGTCACCGTAGGTGCCCTGTAGGGTACAGAAGGTTTAAGTTGTCAGGACTTGGTTTTTGTTTCTCAGTTTTAGGTGGGACGAGAGGAAGATATCTATACATAATAAGCCAGAAGCTTCTGTTAGTGTTAGTGTCATGTTAGTTGTTAATTTTGTTAAGAAAAAAAAGAGCAGTTTTTAACACATTGTATATTTTAGCTAGATGGACCTAATAACCAATGTGCAAGAATATAGAATCATATTCACTATAATTTCAGTATAAAATCATTCTCAACAACATCAGCTTTGCTAAGTACATTCTCCTGAATGACTTATGAAAAATCATATGGTACATGTTGTAATTGCTTTGTTAAAATAATTGTGTTTACTTTTCTATAGTTTTAAAAGACCTTACAACAAAGTCCCTGTATTTTTTCTGGGCAAATAAAGTACTTATATATTATTCAAATTGAGTAATGAAAGAAGCTAAACATGGTACATGTACCTGTTTAAGTCTTTCCAGCAGCTCTTTTTCAATAGCGTTTTCCACCTGAGCAGCGACCAGAGCCTTCTGTTCCTTCCTACGTTCTCGTTTCTCCACCTTCCGACTGAGGGGAACCAGCTTCTTCTGTCGCTTCAGGGTCAGCTTCCTCATGCGGATCAGGTACTGGGTGATTTTTGTAAACCTCTGCTTACACTGGAGAAAAAAATTAGCACACAAATGAAGTTATCATGGGCACAGCGGCACAAAATAAGTAATCAATTAGAGATATAGACAAGTAATCAATTAGAAATATGTTAAGCATAGGTTTAGCACATCAGCAGAGCATATGTTGTGCCTGCGCGAAACCCAAAGTTTTCGTTGTTTTCGTTGGATGTTTGGTCAATGTTGCATCAGAATTTTGACTGTTGCAGATGATATCTTCTCCGACACAATGTTTGAAAACTATAGACGTAATGTCATCCTTAAATACGTGAATACTACCTTATACAAGACGTTCTGCCAAAGTGCTATGCACAATACATTACGCGTTTCGCGCAGGTGCAGTACATTCTACCGATGTACTGGTTCTTTTATGCTTAGAATGAAAGGTCCCAAAGGTGCTCTCACTTTTTGCCTGATGAAGTAGGGCCAGTAGATGAGGTTGTCGCTGATCTGTTGTAGAGCCTTCTCATAGTTCCTGGACAGTTTGACTTTCTCCCACAGTCTGCCTGGGAAGGCTGCCCGCTCTATTGTCTTCATGTACAGGAAACACACACCTTTTTCCTCCCTAAAATATCAATTAAACACATTCAACCACAAGATACAAGTACATGTATTCCTATTATATAAAGCAAGCTAATGGTGATAATAAATGTGCAACATACAGCATAACATTTAAAGCTGCATTATGTAACATTAGGACCATACAAAAAGTCAATTTTGCTGGTCATTTCTTTACTAAGCAGGGGTCGAAATAGATTTTGGGGCCAACTTGCACTGGTGCAGATGAACAAAAAAATACTTGCACCAGAAGAAAAATAGTTGCACCCCCAAAAATAAAACGAACACAACCAAAAGTACATGTAGTAACTTTAATAAAAACTTGATGGATTCTGGTTTTGTTCCCTTTCCAGTTCTTTATTGGGTATTTCTACAGGTAGTAACAGCGGATAAAGCAAACTTGCACCGCGGTGCATACCGGCAAAAAATTAGTTGCATGACACCAAATTTACTTGCACCAAGTTGCACACAGAGGGGTATTTCGACCCCTGCTAAGTAAGTTGAATCAACCTTACTCCATTGCTGCATATGTGTCATTCAGGAAGTGGAGGTACCAAAATAGTGAAAAATTAAACCGTTCTCCAACTCAATGCTAATGAGGTGCCAAAATATTACGAAAATATGTTGAAAAGTGGAAGTACATGACAATCACAGAATTTTTTTTTCAATTAAAATATTTCAATTTTTTTGGTGCAAAAATGTAACATAATGCCCCTTTAAAGAATGCAGGAAGTAAGGGACACAAATTTACCCAAGATTTTCTCGAGAAAACATAAAATACAGATACCAATGGTTTCCAAATACCAATACCATTTTCTTAGATCTCACCTAACAGTGGCGTACTGACTGTTGGCCAGGGGACACGATCCCCGGTTGCACAACCCTGTCAAGCTGTACTCATTCCTGCAGAACTTCTGACTCTTCGTCTTGACCTTGAACGAGCAGAAACCCTTGTTGATGACACTCCAGATCACGTCGTCGTGTTGCATCTTGGAATTTTGGCGAGAAAAGCTTCGGAAAGGACGACAAAATTTGCTGTAACTTCAGCACATGTTCCGACACACGGTCACCATCTTGGATTAAATGTAAGTTATGCTACTGTGCTAATAGGGAGAGTCAAGTATATAGGAAAAACATTAGATTTACTACTGCTCAAAAACTTCTTACATAACATCTTTTTGCTATTAAAAATGTCTTGTATAGTGTAGTGGCCTATATATTTGCAGTTTTTCTGTATTTATTGAGGGTTAGAAGCTTTTAGGAAATTTGTGTTTTATAGTTGACCCCTATTTTGATTTGGAATGCTCTGGTCTCCGCGGGAGGCGTTTGCTCATCATCATCATCATCATGGCTTCCCCAGGCGAAAAAGAAGAGGAGAAGCGACCGGCGTGGGGAAACAGGCGTCTAAATGACCCAACACAGGTTTTCCAACATAACGCATGGTAAGGGAATGAGTCTACATAGTCAAGAGGAAGCAATGGCTTTATAAAGGATGAGATCTGAGCGTCACCTAAGAGAAAATGTGCGTGAATGATATTCTCATCGGCCAATTTTCTTTAGCCTGGGTGCCAGACTGTTGCTGGGGCTAGTATACAGGCTAGCTAGCTCCTCGGCTCCAGGGCCAACATGTCCCCGAGAAAATTTTACCATAGACACCCCTACGTTAGACCCTGAGCAACAGGATCTCAGGGTCTAACTCGGGTCTGGCCTATGTATAATTTTTGGCCCTCAGAACAGTCTGGCATCCAGGCTAGTTTTCTTACATTAGGTTCTTCGCTTCGGCATCTTCCTATTGATCATTCATTGTTGCTCGTGGCAGTCTCAGTGAAAAGGAGACGAAGAAAGTTCAAATTCTGCTTCAACTTAGTTCAAGTTCAACGATCTACTAGTATACAAACAGCTATGATGAGAATCTTTCTGATGACAAAATATTCACGAATATTTTCTTCGTTTCCTGCCATTGCAGACGTGCTAGAGAAGCTAGGATGAGGGGCGGTTTGGCTCGCCTTCCCCTGTTAGTCAGGCGGTTGGTGTGTGTACGTGTACGCTGTTGTCACACACGGACTCGTAAGCGACCCCCGTTTGGCGATCGCTACCTCACAGATCCAAGCCGAGTATTTGAACATAACAGCTGGTGAGTTAGCAACATGAGTCGACCAATCATGTGGAAGTCATTGTCATGGTTACACCCCTATGTTTGAAACCCCTTATGTTAACATTCCGACACCCCTTTGTTCCGACACCTCAACCTATGTTCTGACAAACCTAACCCCATGTCAGGGGTGCCTGAACATAGGACTGTCCCCGAAAGTTAGTACATAGCAATCATGTACGCTGGTGTGTCACAATGAGGGGTGGTTATATCGGCTATACAGATACAGATACAGATGTACCTTCAGGCAGTCCCAAATCTCACAGACAGAGAGACTACTACTACTACTATTGCTATGCCATCTACTTCTGTGTCTTCAAATAATTATGTTATCCATAGATTTTTAGAGCATAATTTACCTGGACTCCAGGAGTATGTCAATATAGCAGCGGTATAAATAAACATTCCATTTATCAGGACATAGAATAAGAAGGTGACCCAGTATAAGTGTGAAATGCTGAACACCAATGTTGTCTTCCCATCAGGGACAACGTGGAATGGGATGAAGCTCAGGATGCTCAGGCGAAGCAGAAAGTCAGTGAAAATGCCCAGGACCCAGTTCCTCCTGATCTGCAAGGTTAGTACAATTCTGGCAAGAACTATCATCAACTAACAATACAACTGTACATGTATCTGACTCTAAACCAAGCATGGTGCACATGCCTCTTAGTGTTAAAACCAATCTAAAGTTGCAAATTCAAGAGTAGCATTTACTACATGTGTACATGTATTGTGTAGAGGGAAAGTAGAACAGTCCTGTTGTGAGGGGCATTTTCTTAAAATTGCAGAAATTAACATACTAGTACCAATGTCTGAAAATAAGTAACATTTGCACAGTATCTTTATTAGGGATTTGCAGTTACGAGGGTTGTTCAAAAAGTTCTCGGCCTCACCTGGAAGAAAGAGGTGAAACTCCCATTCTTGGGTATAGCTGTATACTATGACGTCTTAAGTCACTGCCCACAAAAATACAATTTTTGATATTCATTAATTAGCACGTGGCGCCCCTTGAAAATCAGCAGGTGCGGGCAAAATCACAAAATGGCCGCAACAGGAGATCGTGCTGTGATCAAGTATATCGATAAAAAGGGGTGTCTCCCAAGGAAATCCATGAAGACATGGTCAAGGCACTTGTTGATGACTCCCCTTCTTATTCAACTTTAAAGAAGTGGGTTGTCAACGTCAAACACGGCAAGGAGAGCACGAAAGATGAACAAAGGCCAGGATGCCCCAAATCAGCCACCACGGACAATCAAGTTGAGGCCATCCATCGCATGGTAGTGAATGACAGATGTGGGTCTGCTCGACATGTAGCAGAGTCTCTGGGCTGAGTTGTGGCTCAGTTCACAATGTTTTGTCAGACATCTTGGTGATGAGCAAGCTGTCTGCAAGGTCGGTGTATAGAATGTTGTGTGGACATCAGATTTTGAACAGATTGGACATTTCAAGGAACGAATTCAGTCCAATCCAGGTGATTTCCTCAAAAGAATTGTCACCCAAGATGAGACATGGGTTCACCACTTTCACCCCAAATCAAAACAGCGTAGTAAACAATGGATGCAGAACGGTTCCCAGTCCCCCTAGACGTTCAAGCGAGTGTCATCCGTAGACAAGGTTTTGGCCTCTGTGTTCTGGGACAGTGAGGGAGTAATCATGATTGACTACCTGCAAAGGGGTCAAACCATCAATGGGGAGTATTATGCATCAGAATTGCGACAGTTGAGGGCAGCAATCAAAGAGAAAAGGAGAGGAAAGGTCCGACCTGGCGTGCTGACAATGCACCTGTCCACACCGCACGGGTGTCAGTGGCAGCAGCAAACGAATGTGGCTTTGAAGTCTTACCCCACCCTTTCTATTCACCTGACCTAGCACCGTTGGACTTCTACCTGTTTCCTAAACTGAAGACCCCCTTACATGGTCAACGTTTTGATGGTAATGATGGCGTCATCGATGAGGTTGAGGCCTATTTAAGGGCTCCAGATGCAACCTTTTCCCACCAGGGGATAGCAAAGCTGGAACATCACATGACCAAGTGCATTGAAGTTAGAGGGGACTATGTTGAAAAATAATGTAAGAATAATCTTTCTGCCATGACGTTTTTTGGGAGAGGCCGAGAACTTTTTGAACAACCCTCGTATGAAGCTGTGAAAGGAAATACGATAATTTAAAAAAAATCTGTTTTTGTCCTACAGAAGCATATGAAGCAAAGGCTGATGAGTTCTGGAATGACTTCTACTCCATACATCAGAACAGATTCTTCAAAGACAGACACTGGCTCTTCACGGAGTTTCCTGAGTTGGACATGAATCGAGATGAGGGGAAGGAAAGAGAGGAAAAGGGAGAAGTCTGTACTAGTACTTCAGATCGAGAGAAGGTGACAGGCACTGCAGCTGGTGACAAGACTACACTCTCTGATAAAGACAAGGAGAGAGCAAACCTGGAAGAAGATACTTCCAAGGCAGTTGAAGGGGATACAGAAAGGACTAGTGTTGTAACAGAACAAACAAATATGTCATCTGACTCAACACACAAGCCTGTAGGAGACAGTGGTAGTGAAAACAATGCTGTTCTTACTGATCTTTGCCAAACCCTGGACCACCTGGCTGTGAAGAGTGAGGAGGAGAAGGCTGGGGACTTCCCTGGACAACATGCCAGGACTAGGATGTTTGAAGTCAGGACTTTTTTGTTTGTTATGTTAATGACTTGTAGATGCCATAATAACAAAACAGTGTATAAAGATTTATGACAAGTGAACATGGGTCCTGCTTGTTATAAATTTGTGGCATATTTTAGAAACTTGTATTGCTGTTTGTTGCATTATTTGTTTTAGTTCTAACATCCAGTTTACATGGCCTAGGGTAGAACCTGAATACTGAAAAGACTTTTTTTCAAAATTCTGCCTTGCAGGTTGGCTGTGGGGTTGGCAATACAGTGTTTCCCATTCTTCAGACAAACAAGTAAGTGAAACATGCAGGCTTTAACAATGTTTACAAATGCATGTGGTTTTGATGAAGGTAGGGATATTACATATTGTGTCTTTGTCCACCTTAGAGAACTTAGAGACTTGTTGCTTTGATAGCAACAAAGTATTCTTAAGACAAGTCGAATATAATTCTTGACAAAATATTTAACCATACACACAACGAAGTTTATTGCTCTGGGGAGCTTTCGAGACGTAACACTGTCTCTTCATCAGCCCAGTGAAGTCAGGTCTCGAACCGGAGTTCTCTTGTCACGTGACTTGGTGTTGATTATCACGTGACAAGAGACAGTCATATACAGGTTTGAGATAGTGACGCCCCCTGTCTCTGTTCAAGGTATGTACTGCGTTGTCTGTGGATCTGGATCGCCTCCCGAACGCCCCTTGCAAACCAATCGGAATCTTGATCCAGCACTTTTACACTGTCCCAGTCTATCTTGTGTTTCTCCTTGGACACGTGTTTCACAACCGGTGATGACACACAGCTCGGTCTCTTGTGTTCCTGTAGACGGGCACGTAGTGGTCTCTCCGACTCCCCTACGTATGTTGCAGAACAGTCCAGACAGGGGACAATGAATATAATTCATTACTGTACCTGTAGTGAGAATAATTGGGAACAACGGGTAGAGAATATTTACCCCAAAATGCCAAAAATATAACACCCAAAACAACCGGATGCTTTCTCCACCTACCTTTGTTGGAGTTGGTTTCATACTACACCAACAGAGCCTTTTAGAGAGTTTTATCTGCTATAGCTATGTTTGCTGTATGTTGTTTAACCAATGAATTTGTGTGTTTGTACAGTGATCCTGGCCTCTTCATGTATTGCTGTGACTTTTCTGCCACAGCGATTGATCTTGTGAAGGTGAGTAATCTCAAGTATGGTAGGTTTAGCAAGTTTAATAGTCACACACTATATACTTTGGGATGAGCAATTGGCTACTGAATGCTTTGTATTGATCTGAAATAATAAATAGTGTAGTGCTCATTATCATAAGGACTCTCTTGCCACTACCATTATGGCATAGAAGGAAAGTTATATACACTGTATGCAACAGATACATACAACTCAGTGCTCTAACCAGCGTCTTTCGGTCATTTGACGGAATTGCGCTGCTCATGATGGACAAAAATTTTGCCCAATCCATCAACATTGACGGACAAAAATCGGTGTGTAAAGATATGGAAAGAGATGTCATTAAACTAAGCTTAGTCTACCAGCAAAATTTGCCCTTCAAAATCTAGGAAATGGCATTTCAGAGGGTCAAGATTTCAAAATTTTCCTGGGGAGCATGCTCCTGGCCTTGCACCTTCGCTGATCGACATGATGTTATGCCAAACAAAATTAAGATGACAGAAAAAAAATTCAAGCCGGCTAGAACACTCATTCGACTATTCCTGTTGATGATACTTCTATATCTTCCCTCTCAGCAACACCCAGACTACACCACCAGAAGATGCCATGCCTTTGTACATGACCTGACAGACACTACCTCACCTCTACCGTTCCCTGAGGCCAGTTTAGACATCATCATCATGATATTTGTATTGTCAGCCATCCATCCAGATAAGTATGTTTGCAGTCATCTGCTAAGATGTTGTCTGTACATTATTGGTGTAAATTTAGTAACTCTAGCTAAGCAACATATATGTTTGATAAGTCAGTGATAATATTCATAGACTGGTTATATTTTGCAAGTTCACTTATATACATATGTTGATGAAGTTTAGACATCCAGATAATGAGATACACAAGAAAACAGTTACTCAAGCAACTGGATAGATTTTGGAAACTTCAAGACGTTTCAAGTAGCATCCACTACTTTTTGGTCAGTGACTAATAGGATCTGTAGTTGAACAGATATTTATCCGAAAACTATATTGTTTGGGATGGGCTACCAAGAACATTTCATCAAATGTTTGACATCTTCTGAAAATTACATTTATGATACATTATTTTAGAAGTTATCATAAAATCCTGCCATTATTGCAAAACCCTTGAACAATTAACTTTCATAATTTTCACTGTCATAACCTTGTAAAATACCACCATTACACCATTACTCATTGTATTTCTTATTGAATTTCTGTTGTTGACAGAATGCAATCCACTGTGGACCACCTTGCAAAGTACCTGAAGCCAGGAGGAAAACTTCTGTTCAGGGACTATGGGAGATATGACTTAGCACAACTCAGGTTTAAGAAAGGTAAGACCCTTTCATGTACTGGCCAAGTAACTTGGATACAGTCTTCTTAGATGATTGTATTTCAGCTGATAGTTAAAATATAGTTCTCTAGATCTATGACGATGAAAATCATGAAAAGCTGAACTAAACTGTAGCCATGTTTATATTCTGCACTTCTGTACAAGACAGCATTTAAAACTAGTATTACTGTATTTTGCTATTCTAAATGATATATTTTACCGTATTTTACAAATGTGATCTTTTTATCCTCTGCTAGGACGCTGTCTTTCAGACAACTTTTATGTCAGAGGTGATGGAACACGGGTCTACTTTTTCACACAAGGTAATGGTACATGTATGCACATGATATGTTTGAGCAAGTATGTTAGTAATGAGATGTGTTACCCCCAGTCTGTTTTCATCTCACATAGTGCCGTTCTCAGTTTGCAGTTACAGGACTCGAAATACTTTTTCTGCATACTTGCACTCGTGCAGGTAGCACTGAAAATTTCCTACACCAGACAAATTTTACCTGCACCACTCAGAATTTAGGAAGTACAGATCATACTAAAAACTGTTCAGAAACCATTATTTCTTTTACATTTCATTCAAAGTTTACAGTAGGTGGAGCCAGTCAATACACAAATAAAAATCCTCATACACCTACATAAACCCAGTACATGTACATGGACTGGTGCAGGTTAGGTGCAGGTAGACATCAGAAATACCTGCACAGGTCCAATTTTACCTACACTAACCTGCATATGCAGGTGGTATTTCGAGCCCTTAGCTATTTAAGAATGTAAGCCATTACAGATATATATCAACTTAATGATTCCAACTTCTTTTCCCACGTCTCCAGATGAACTCAGGACTCTGTTTGGCTCCGCTGGTTTGCAGGAAGAACTGATCTATGTGGACAGAAGGCTGCAGGTCAACCGAGGTCGCCAGGTCAAGATGTACAGAGTTTGGCTCTTGTGCAAGTTTAGGAAACCACTGAATTAGATGGAAAAAGATTTACAACAATTTGTAGAGACTAGAATCAGGTCATGAATGTAGTATTTTAAATGATCTTATTACATTATTTAGTAATCCTCAAATTTACCAGGCTTTTGCTATATGCAAATGCATGCATGTTGGTATTGTCATAATCAGTTACAATCATATTTGGCATTACAATTTGAATGACATGTTTTTCATACATGAAAAGACAAGCAGATAAGTACATCTCAATGTTTATTGTGTTATAAGGTAACATGAATGTCATCCTGTTTAAAGGTATGAACACTACGATCATTGGAGACAAATTTTTACTCTAAAATCATGATTTTCTTATGGTATCAGCCCAACATCATGTCTGCTGTCCAATCTTGATTGTATTAAGCAGCAGCATTTTAAGAAAACCAGTTTACTTTCCTTCAAATGTAATTTTAAAAGTGCAGTAAATCAACTCTCATATGCATTGTATTCCAGTTCACTTTGTCAATGTACGTGATGGAATTCTTCATAAATTTTAAGATTGTTTTGTTGATATTGACATTGTATGAATTGCTTTTACATTCATGGAGTTTTGAATAAATGAAATGGTCTATCAATAATGACTCTGGTCATTGATAAGAACTGACATAGTGAACGTCCACTTCACAAATAAGTTTTTACATATTAGAGGGATACTTTTTTCACTAAAAAGAGCACTATATCTTATATACATGTACATGAATGCAGCAACAGAAGCTGTTGACTTTGAAACTTTTACACATATTAAACACTTTGCAGACTGTTTTTAGGCTGAATTGTGCTGGCATTTACAAAAAAGAGCAAGGTCAAAAATATAGAATGCTTATTGAGCTCAGCTAACGATCATTTAAGGAACTGAGGATTAATCATCTCTGTTTCTTCCTATGTATCAAACGAAAAGAAGGCTTTATTAAAACCCCTGTATTGTCATCAGTCACTTCAAACAAATGGGGTTTTATTTCAACAAAGGCACATTTCATCATGCAACATAAGGTTGACCAATTTTTGAGGCTGCAAAGACTCCATTATTGCAATAAGCAGTCGTAGAAAAACCACGGTTTAGCATGGTTTACAGCGTGTGTTCGTTTTGAAAGAAACACTGATGGTCTCACAGCGTCCCCTAGGCCCTATCTACCGCTCTCAGTACTGCAGTCCATGTTGCAGACGTACTTTCATGGACTGCAGTTTTGATACAAATCTATAGAGGTCGCTAGTAGACCGTGCGGTTACCGGTGTCACGGTACGGACTATCGAGCCACCCCCAGCGTTTTACCGTCCACTTGGTCCACTTTTCCGTGTTTGGCGCTTGTAATAGAAACTGTTGCAAAATCGCACTGCCGCAAAATTCGACCACCCAAGCGCTGTTGCATCACGGGAATGGGAAACTCGTGAATGGAGCTTCATTCCCATATATGGAAAACGAATATGTAACTTTAGTAACATTTGATACGTTTTTCTACAAACATACCCAGAAAGACCTATGTTTGAGAGTCATGTCTGTACAGGTGAAAAAAATGTTGATTTAGAACAGTAAAAAATTGTCATAGCAGGATCGGCTAACATATTGCGATGATATTTGGAGCAGAAAACACTGAATTGGCGCAAAGTCTGATGGGATCGAATAAGGACGCGCTGGGTGTCAAATTCATCTGAGACAGACTAATGAGGTAAACTTTACTTTCAACGTTTAATGTCCATATCAAGTGCCCTCTTTACCACATGATGTTACAAGGCGCATCATCATTATCTACTTGAGATCTTTGGACCGAACTTCTCATATAGTATCTTACATTTGACTGTTTTGAAGCAGTCACGCCTCGCACAGGCCTGCTTAGTTTTCTCGTAGGCAAGTCGGAGTAAAGCTTTGAAAGAAGTAAATATTTGACATTGTCCTAGCCATCACATTAGAGGACTCCACCTCGCTCTTAAATACCAGATACATGCTATGTTAACACTACAAAAGCTACGAAAGCGTCGTGTGACTGGTCTCTCGCATTTGGATGTTGCGGTCAAAGGTCAAGTTTTGGCGGCAGTTGTGAATTTGACCAGCTGTATTAATATGTGCGCTCCCCCTTGATATTATCTAATGGCCATTTGATACAAGAATTAATTCTGAACTGATTACGATCAACCTCGGCTTGGTTAATACCCGTACAACTCAACAGCTGTCCTGGTAGGAGTGCTGTAATAATTTCTTGTATGTTGTTGAAATGTTTTCAGTCAATTTCAGCCTTTTGCTACCAATAACTGAGATTGACAAAACATTTTAGGCTGGGACTGAATTGGGCAGCTGAAAGGTCTAGTCAGATGCTGCCATGCCACAGATCAAGGAGTGGACGGAGGAAATATTCGCTCAGCTGAGAAGTCAAAGTATAACTCTCAGGTCCAAAGGTAAGAACAGCTTTTAGAATGAGCATAAGAAAGGTGTTTTACTATAAATGTTGAATGGAGAGCCTTCAATCGTTCTCATTTAATATCCAGTCGTGCTGATTGTGGTACCCAGGTGTCTGTTATTTAATTCTGCATTGATTACGATTAACCTCTGCTCAAAATTATAAACTAAATATCCATATTGGTACTAACTAAAAAAGATACATATGACAATACAGTCTATGCTTTGCAGGATTTTCTGCAAAGAAAAATGTAATCAGATGAAGCAACCTCACAGATCTGTTGGTTCTTTCTGAAAAATATGTTCTTCTGGTGGTCAGGACCTCATGTTTACAGTGAGAACAGTAGAAAGCTGGAAGCAGATGCAGAGAGAAAGGCTGATAACCAGTCGGAAAGTTCACTTGAGAAGGAGAATCAGTCAGATGATGCACTCAAAGAGGAGACAAGGATTCAGGTAACAAGTTACTGTGTTCTCATTAGAACTCAGAGACCTGTCATTAAAACAATGATTAGGTGCTCACAAGTAGTGCTGAGATGCTCACTCACTACACTATCACTAAGTCAAGAGTCCCTCGGCTCCAATGACTGTTCTTGATCTCTTCCTGTCTTTCATTTCAACCATCAGGTTTCTTCTGTCCATATTTGCTATTTGATATTTGCTTACAGTGTTCGAAATACTTTTTTGAACCAGGTAGCACAGTGTGCACCTTTGAGTTCAGCAGTACATATTTACACATTGCGTGGTGCGCTACCTGAGTCAGGGAGCAACTAGCGCACAAGAAAATCAGGTAGCAATTGCTAGTGTGCTAGTGGGTATTTCGAACACTGGCTTAAAAACAGAACCTTTCAACTTTGATTCATGTCACTTTAGATCAAGTGACACTTAAGTTCACGATGACGATGATATACTATATGTTCTGTTCCCTGTACAGCTGGAACATGAGGCATGGATACAATGTGACAAATGTTCCAAGTGGAGGAGAGTAGCTAAGGAAGTAGCAACTGAGTATGCAGACAAGGACTGGCTGTGTAGTCTGAATACTGACTCTAAACATAACAGGTTAGAATCAGGTTTATTGTAGAAGTTGTAGCTGGTGTGTTATGCCGAGGGGCGGTTATGCTGGCTATACAGATACAGATATACATAGAGCATACAACACGGTGTATTCCGTATTGCCCGAGGTATCGGCCCGACCGCGATCCAACTCGCGAGAGGGCCGAGACCGAGGGTGATGCGGAATACACCGTGTTGTATGCTATTTATATCATACCCACCTTAGAAAACAGGTCTTTCAAGGCGAAATGAGCAAAAATTTGGTGTCCCTAAACAAACAAAACTGCTCAACATCCATTCCAACGTTCGAATCCTGTATTCGAATTTTCGAAAGCGGCACACATGGTTGGGGCGAACCCCGTTCGAATCGTTCTATAGAAGCCCGTTTTATACACCCGGTCGTACGGGAGAATACAACACGGCCGGGAGCACTGTTTCGCGGCCCGGGTATGATATAAAGAAGTTTAAATGATGTACATCTGCCCTATCTGAATAGAAACCGAAGATTTCTGCAAGGCTTTTGTAGTACTAGTGGTAACAGTAATATTTCATTTTGTTACTGAAAAGACTTGTAGTAAGATTAAATGATTACAGTGGTAGATGTTGTTGTAGCAGCTCAATACAACCATTGATGTGAGGAATGGTAGAAATACTGAAATCACGTAAAGATGGCTTTTGGTCTTGGTCTACAGCTGTATTGATAAGGAGGAAACCCACGATGAGAGGAAAGCACGGAAGTACGGACTGCGCTACGTGTGTAGTGAGATTGCCGTGGGAAGCCTCGTCTGGGCACGTTTAGATGGCTTTGCCTGGTAAGTTTTGAAGTTCAGTGTTTTGTCCGATATTAACTCCTGTGCGTTTCTGGTATGCACTGTAGTATGAACCAAATTTTTGTTAGAATATGAAGTATAGTAACTCACTCACACACTGTCCAGTTTAACATCTGTTGTTCGTTGGATGAACTTGTACATTGATGCTAAGGCTTGAAGGCAGCCTGCCATTTGCCTCTTTCCTGTGGGTTCATGCTGAGTGTGTAAGTTGAGGTAGTGGAAATCCTCCTCTATGTGTGAGATGTGAAATTTATGTCATGTGACTTAGGGCAATTTGTAGATACATGTATCGCTGTATCAAGGTATATACTGTAAGAATCATAGTATAAAGTAGAGTGGATTCATTCCTCAAGCTAACCAACATCTATAACATCACAGTTGCCCCTCAGTAAGACATCTGGAGCCGCATAGTTCCCATTTAGAACTTTTATTCAGCCTGTCACATATAGGAATACTATAGGAATCATACTTTTGATAAAGTACATGTATGTTGTCAACACTCATGTATTCATGTGTCAAAAACCAGTGCAGTAGTCCTTTCACTCAATGTATAGGTAACCTCAGCCATTTTTGCTGTACCAGGTGGCCAGCTGTGTTGACCCCTGACCCAGAGAACGGTGAACACACTGAGGTGGATGAAGACGGGGACGTCACCTGGTACCATGTGGAGTTTCTGGGCCCTAAACCTTCTCACAGCTGGTGCAACTACAGAAGGGTGGAGGTTTATGGCAAGAAAGATGCTACAACAAATGTTGCACAGGTTTGATTTTTTTTTCATTGTCAATGCATCATAAATAGTTCTTGACAGGTCAGGGTCGGTATCAAATTGTTTGAAATGCATAGTGTAGGTGTCCTAGATTTAGACTTAGGGGCGTCTCGTGACGCATGAGGCAGTCAAGGTATTCCACCTTGCTCTGTCAACAGCCAGCCTCAAGGCGTCTTTCCAACTCTTATTTACTGTTTGGAGGTCCCTCTCAATTGTCTGTTGCCATTTCATCTTTTTCCTACTGGTTGCGAGTTTGGCGCAACAAGATATGATGATGATGATCTTTTATCTTTTATCGCCAGTTCATCTTTTGATTTATAGGTGCCCCTGCATGCCAAATTGAAATGTCATAATGATTGTAAATTAGTATGATAACAGTTATCAGATATCAATCAAATTAGTTCTTTAAAAGGTTGATAAAAGAGTAAATGTAAATCAGTAGATGTCTGAAAGGTCTGAGAAAAGTGGGTAAATATGATCTTTTTTATGTTTGGAAGTAAGATAAGAAAATTATGTTACACAGGTAGCAGAGTCAAAGACGAGGAAGAAAGGAAGAAAGTATCCCCACCTGAGAGCTCCAAAGGCAAGCCAAACTCTGCAACAGAGGAATCTGAACACCGCTCTCAAGGAAGCAGACTACCTGATGAGCCTTACAAACCAGCAGAGGTTACAGAGATGTCATTTTAAGTGGTCACCGAAGACAACAGAGGATTCAGAGAATGGCAGCTCAAAAGAGTTGAAAGGTAAAGCAACTAGCAAACGTTTAATTCTGTGAAGTCTTTTACACAAACAGTTCATTTCAACAGTTTTTCCATTTCGGCCATTAGGCCGAAATGGTAATGAGGCGGACACCAAGGTGCGGTGGATGGATCCATGGACCCATGGGCGGGCCATGCATCCATGGGCGGGCGAACACTGCGTTACTGCTTCAAATCGCAAGAGGGCGAACACTGCGTTACTGCTTCAAATCGCAAGAGGGAGTGAGTGTACATACCAGGTCCCGGATGTATCGTCATACCAGATGCCATAGCGGACATTTAGGCAGGTTTTACCTTTACACGATCCACAATATCAGCAGTTATAAGCGTATCAGGCATAGAGTCACAGGAAAACTGTATAGCTTAAAAGACTAAGGACGTGGACAATCAATGACATCGTGCTTTCTTTGACTGTTGCATCGATTTTTCCGTGTAAGGCTTCTGCCCCCCTCCCCTCCGGAACGTGAAACAAAAAATATCTATACCCTTTTCGTATGACCCAGTGCATGCTAGGCTAAGTTTCTTGCTTTAATGCCAGCAAATGCTTGCCAATTTTAAGTGTCTTCTCTCCAGTGCTTTTGTCGTGTCGTATTCAGTTTATTTCGTTCCGTTTCTTAGAAATTTTAGCTTAAGTATACGTATGGGGATCGAGGGGAGCACATATGCACGTTCTGTATACCGGTAAGGCCTGAAAAAAAATGTTCCCTGTTTCCCGACCGACCCTAGAAAAAACTGCAGACTCTAGCCTTTTTTTGTGTTCAATAGTCTGATAATTTTTCTGGGACACATGGGCAGTTTTTTTGTGTGCGAAGATTACGGCAACATTTACAAAAAAGACGACGCATACAACAACAACAACAACAACAGCAGCATCTGATACATGCATCTGATGTTCTAAGTTCTTAAAATTGTCTTTTACTTTTGCTGATCACTGTTCGGTGCCGACATCCCCTACGAATACTGTAGTGACTGTGTGACGGGCTGGTTATAAATGCCCAGAGGGGAGAAGTGTTATCCTGAAGGATGTTGTCAAGTGTTCTCAGGGTAGCTCTGTCACGTCTACTTGCTAGCGTAGGGAGCGAGTCAGCAGATAGCCCAATTATCCTGAGACAGCGTTTCTGTACTGACTCCAGGTAGTCCGAGAGATGTTTGGGCAGTCCACCCCACACTAGTGTCATCACCAAGCAGATGTAGCGTGGTTTTCATTGATGCAGACTAACATATCTAAACAGCCATCTCCAACCAGACACACAGTGACATATACAACATGTGGCAGTGATAGCAGGCCGAAATGACAGCTTTTTTCAAAAGCACTTGTTTTGTTGTTGTAGGATATGTTAACTGGTATGATGTAGTTCACCAAACAGCATAGGATTGATTTTTTCATAGTATGCAGACACCCCTATATATGAAAACTTGACTTTAGGTGGATGGTGTAATGGAAAAAAAACTGAATTGGTAAAGGTAACTTTCATCATGAATAGTAGCTTTGTGATTTGAAGATTACAGAGCCAAGACCAGCCCAGCTGTAGAGTCCACATGTTGCAAGAAAATGTCTACAGAGATGAGGATGAGAAGCACAGGCAAGAAAGGAACAAGTTTGAAAAGAAACAGGCAGACTGAGAATGCTGGCAGTGGCAACGATAAGCAAAAAAACATGCATGTATCAGGCACTGAGCTGCAGAGCTCTGCTCCTTCAGTTTTGGTGAGTTGCTCATATGATATATGTGATATTATCTTATAATTTCCTTGGTCATCATTGTGCGTGCCTTCCCTGATAGTACAAATGTACATGTAATATCGAAAATTATTACCACATTTCCAGTCCGAAATTTGGTAACACAGTATTGCAGCTACATGTACTGGCATAATGAAACAAATTTCAAGGTCGATCGCGATTGTGGAATGTCCTTTTGTGATTTCAAGGCCAGCATTGTTTCAGCTCAGCTACAGTTATAGACTACTTCTGTAATTAGTGTAATACAATTAGATGGCACCATATATAATGCATGAATAGTGGAGATAACTGCACTCTTTCTCCTTTTTTAGCCTCCTGATCTTGGCACATGCACAGAGAAGGACTTTGGCATGATGGTGAGTGCTTTCATGACCTCACATGGCAAGCATGTCAGCTCACCACCGGTATGGAACGGTTCAAAGGTCAGCCTGCACCAACTCTTCACAGCTGTTATGGAAAAGGGAGGATACAGCCAGGTATGACTCAAGAAAAGCGTCTTATAGCAGAGTGGATTCATTCCTGAAGCTAACCGACATCTAGCACACGGCAGCCTGTGTGACAGGCTGAATAAAAGTTCTAAACGGGAACTCCAGATGTCTTACTGAGGGACGACTGCGGTGTGATAGATGTCAGTTAGCTTGAGGAATGAATCCACTCTACTTTATGATGAAAAGCCTCTTGTAAGAAGTATGGAAAGATAATACAGGAGTTTACTTAGAGGAGTTTACATTTTTTCAGCTCACCAAGAGAGGGAAAGCAGGAGGATGGTCAGGAATCTACAGGTTGCTGGCCAAATGCAGCATGACTTCTCATGGAGGACAGGCAGCTAGGAAGTACTATGAAAGGTTAGCTTTTTACCAAACTGCCCACTTTCTGCTTACCACCAGCCTGCTAAGTTGTCTTCAGGGTGGTCACTACGGAATGCTGTGTTTATTTGTATTTATAGCCTTAAATGGTCCTGGCAGACCTACAATCATAACAAACTGTCCTAAGTGAATAAAAAGCATCTTTTAAGACCCATTTTCAAGTAAAAGGTAGGACATGCTGCTGAGTTGATTGCTGTCCTTGGTGCTGAAAGTTGGTTTGATCCCATCCGTTGATCTGATATGTGGGAATCTGACGTAGACCTACTAACTGCAGTATATTAAAACCATATTTATACCCTTGTAGTAAGAAAAAGGCTGGTTACGTGAAAAGATTTGAAGATAACATCATTTTTGATAGTTGTTGAATCGTTTTTTTGTTGGAAGACAAATTGTATTTCCACAAATATGTGAACAAAAAGGAAGACAGATTTTGCCCCACAGTGCTGGATTTGTAACAATCTTTGTGTGTTTTAGTAGTTTTATCTTCAACTAATTCTATACTTTGTAGATTTAGCCCTTTGCCCCGTTAGCTCAAGAAACAGTTGCTGGAAGATTTGGAAACTAGGGATGGCACAAAAGAAACTAACTGGGATGGAGTGTTCACTTTCATTTGCAGGCTGATAGCTGCTGCTTTCTTTTACAGGAATCTCCTGCCATATGAGATGTTTCTGAGTGGCTGTTCTGTGGAGGAGATACAGCAGGTCATGAAGAAACCACTATGCCAACCAAACAACACTTCTGCTCTGACCACTGAGCAACATTTGCTGGGAGATGACCCTACCGAAGACATTCTCGGTACCTTCCTTGAAAGTAAAAACTGCACATGGCCAGAATCATAACAGTTATAACAAGCATTTGTTTCTGTACAGTTTTTTGAGTAACATCTATCAGGTTACAGTATGCTTTAAAATGACCATATAATGCCCCTGTAAATAACTATTGACTATTGAAATGAATGTGAAGTGGAATTCAAGCATAACATTTTATTCTCTGATGAATCATAATACCTGCTTCTGGAGTAGAGAGCTTCTTTTTAATGGATTATATTGGTTTTACCTTACCTATTTTAACACTCTCAAATTTAGTATATGTTTGATACTTGTCTGTTTCAGATGATGAAATGCTAAAGATGGAAGATATGGAGAACATTCTCATCAGTCTGGATGAAAGTATCAAGGCAGACATGTATGATGCCAAATCTGATGCAGGTAATGTTGTAACTTCTTAAATCTGAACTATTTTGTAATCCTCTTAGTATGCTGTATTGTTTCAGGTCAGACTGAAGAATAGTCAAGTCTCTACTCTTCCATGATGTAAAATGTAACATACTGACTTGCCAGAAAGAACCAATTTGATGAAAAATATTTCAAAGGCAGAAACAGCAAAGGAAGCTAGTTGACAAGTTTGATTGATTGCAGGTAGTATGAACCAGACAGGTGCTGCTCCCTTACTGAAGTTCTACTCCAACATGTACGAAGATGAGCCTTCTGGAGATTATGAAGTGGCAAGTAGCAGTCTGATGGAGGTGGATGCTGACATAAGTTTCTTGCCTGCTGTTGAAGGTATACTATATATTCTTAGTAACCTGTTTGGTTGAGTGATTAGCCAACATACTTCTGGACCAGATGATTGAGACTTTGAATCTTTTCGTATTTCAGCCAACTGGCTCACTTCCCTGGTTACTAAATCTGTATATACTGTATATAGTTTCTGTTGTCGTTGTGTATAGTATAGAAATAGCCTCCTACATTTCTTTTACATTTGTAGTAGCTCACATAAAGTTCTAGCACATTTATCACAGCCATATACTTCCTGTGGTGGTTTCCAAGACACACATGCCACATGTTTCTTATTGTAAAATCAACATTTGCATCCTTCAGTCATGTGAGACTGTAGAGGTGCACCCATATTCATGTAGAAATACCAAAGTACTTTTGCTGTGCCAAGATCAAAACATGCACATTTATAGTTCTGTGCTCCTGTCTGTATGCCTTAGTCGGAGTGCCAGCAGCAGAGGTTGAGAGACATGAGGATTCCATGATGGAAGAGCTGGAAGCCATGCAGGTAGATCTGGATGAACTGAACACCAGCCTTGGCCAGGAGCTGCTAGAGCTGTAGTTTGTGGGAACCTAGGTATGTGATTTTATTGTTATAAGTCTTATGAAACCTTTGGTCAATTCCTAACTTGTCCTAGGGAACAGGGACAAATTAATACTAGAAGGATGAAAATGCTTTTCAGGTTTTGGCTTTGCTGAGCTATTGTGGTTAAAACAAATCAAGATATGGCTGTAGTGCCTTAAAAGTTTCTAACAGTGAGGGGTATAGAAATGTTAAAACCCCTCCCCATTTTGTATTGTGCACACTAAGGCCATGTTGATTTGATTATATGGATGACATCCGCGCGCGCATCAATTTTCGTTCGTTTCCAAAAAAAAAAAAAGTTTTCGACCATACTGGAAATTGTACAAAGCAGCTGCAAAAGGAGCAAATATATGCCGTAAATAGAAAAAAAATTTTTTTTCGAAAACTATACTAATATCGTAGAATACTAAAATCAATTCCAAAGGAAGAAGAAAATGTGAAGAAATAAATATGAAGAGTCTATTATTCGCCATACCATAATCTGTGTGTTGAGCCATTTGTTCAACCTTCATGACCACGTAGATTTCATAATGAAGGCAACTTTTTTTTTTTGCCAAACTTTTTTTTATTCGCACGCTCGCATCAGTTTTGGGGTACCCAGAGGATGTCATCCATATAATCAAATCAACATGGCCTAATGGTGACAAACACAGATACCGGGTGAATATAGCATGGAGAAGGTTGATATACAGATTGTTGTTATAGATGAAGAAAAGTTTTCTTTACTACACCTTCCTTTCATCTATAATGATGATCCTAGTTAAGTTAATCATCCCCTGTTCTTTAACTGAAATAGTATGTCCTCAGTCATCTCGTTTACTGGTTGCTTTGCATTTATTTCAGCTGACAGAAATGTGTGTATCAAGCCTTGTGAGGCCATCCTATGTAGGGACAAGCACTTTGTTGTCAGTCTATTGAAGATCACAAGAGGGTATTTATCATTTCTGTCTAGAATATGCAATGTTCAGCTTGGTTACCTTTGATTGAAAGTTATTGTGATTTCTCATTTATTGCAGTGGTACATAGACATGCTAGATATCTATATCTAGATATGATATTTAGATAGGATATATCTAGATACGATATTTAGGGAGGTGCATACCCTCAGATACCTCATGCTTGCATCATCAGAGATGTACTTGATGAAGCACAAACATGCATCCATTCAGTAAGAAAGATGCTTTTCTTTTCTCTCCCATTTCCAGCACACATACATGTATATTACATATACTATGTTGTTACATGAATCCTTCAGTTGTCAAATATTTCTGGTTCACTCACAGTAATTTTGCTGTAAATTGGTTTGCATTATAATTGACTTAGGCTAAAACAAAAGAAAAGTTTGCCTTTGAGAATTGCTTGGTTGAGTTACATGTACTCCATGAGATGTTCTGCTTGTTGGCATTGTTCACTTAGCCTAAAATGTTTCTTGCTTTCATGGGTTCATTGTCATGTTTCATGTACATTGTAAGTTCAGGTTATGGAAGTTAGGGACTGTTTCAATAACAGGTTGGGTAGGTAGTCAAGGACTTAGATAAAAAACATAGCTGTCCAGGGACAACAATTATGTATGGCGCTGCAAAAGAGGGCAAGTATATCTGTTACCATCCATGGGATATATAGAACTTGCTAATAGGTACATGAAGAAACTGTACTTTCAACCCCTCTTATTACATTTGATGTTCTACCAGTTATATAGATATACATATGCATGAAAGTTTGTTACACATTAACAAAATCAGTTACTGTACTTTGAGACAGCAAAAGTTTAATTTGTTTGAACACATTGGTTCTATTAGTGGTCCTTTTGGTAAGAAGGAAATACAGGCCTGCCAGATTAAAGACAGAGTTGAATGTGATCAATGGTTCACGTTTCAGTGTGTTCAATTGCCATCTACTCATTGTTAGAGAGTAGATGTATGTAATGTCTATCTACATCCTTTATTCCATCCTTTCTTCTGGGTGGCCCATGCTACAGCATCCTACTATAGCTTATATACCGGCACAGAAATTGACACCACTACTTGAAAGATTTTTCCCATATTTTATTTGCTCCCCAAAGTAAGCTGAGCTAGACTGGAGATTTATCTCATTATATAGAGATACTCCATAGAGAATAGATAAATGACTAATGCAATCGTATTTGACATAAGAAGAGAGAATATATTATTGTCTTTACTTCTATTTAAAGGATTCATACCCTTTGGTATTTGACATAAGAAGAGAAAATATATTACTGTCTTTATTTCTACTTAAATGATTCTTACCCTTTGGTATTTGACATAAGAAAAGAGAAGACTTTAAGGATTCTTACCCTTTAGTCCATTATAAATTTAAAAGCTTTACAAGAGAAGCAGCATTATAATATTAATTTAAAAGGAATATGAAGCAGCATTGTCACTCGAATAAAAAGCAGCACTGTAGTTTCTAACAGATAACTAGTTGCTGTAACATAGTTGCTTTCCCTCCTTAGCTATTCTGTTCAATGATAAATAATGCATGTCATTCTTGCCTATTTGTTATTTTAACATTGGACAGGACGGCCTATATGTATCTATAAATATCTATTTTAAAAAGTATCTATAAATATCTAGTTTGATACAATCAATTGACAGGTGAGTATTGCAACATAATACTGCTAAGGAAATTTAAGCTATGTCAATATCAATATATTGTCATTGTCAATATGTATAAGTCATCTTCTATAGTGCACATAAAGATTCTGGATTTTTATATTAATCTACTTTTTTTCTGATAATAATACTATATAGTTAGATATTTATATGCTGGTGATTTTGCACAATATTTGTTCACTCTGAAGCTGCCTCCATTTTTAGGTCATTGGGGGCAACCAGGTAAACTTGGGTCGCTCAAGCTTGAACTGTAAAAAAAAAGGAATAGATATTAATCTAGTCTACCATAATGATTTGAAATTAAGGTAAAATTTATTAGTAGCTGAAGAATATAATATGCTTTCCTTTGAGGTGTGAATTTTTTTAGCAATTTTGTGATAGTGGTATGAACATGTTTCTTAGTTGAAGAAAGTACTACAACTAATCAACAACAATAAAACAACTAAAAACTTCAAAGAGAAAAATCATATGCCCTTTTTATTCATAGAGAGTTGTATGACTAGTGTAAATGTATAAATGTGTGTAAGTGAAAACAATTTGTACATAAAGCATCAAAGACAAAAAGGTAGACATTTAATCTATGTTGATTTTGTCAAGTCAACTGGTGTGCCTTACTTTTCGATCTTGCTTGAAGATCTGATGGTATTGCTTGAGGCTTTCATCATCGGACTCTCTGTATATTTCATTGGATGTTCGACGTCTGACAGATTCAGGGGTTGGCATGTACCTAATGTGGGGAATGTTGCTAGGATTAGTAGATAGTATCAGTTTCTAGATACACTGATGAACTTTCAACCAGCAAATGCTCTTTTCAGTAACCGTGATCAACAACTGCTGCATGTTGACAGTCATCTCAAGATAAATTTGTCCTACATGTATAAACAGGATTCAAAGAGGGTTTCCCATGATACTAAGCTAACACATTAGCATTCATTTTTGTAACATTTAGTGCTGTGAATTTAAGATACAGTGTGGCAATCTACATAACTGCAGGAAATGTAATCATTATGGTGTATCAAAACGTATGATGTTAGAAACATCCAATTAGAGTTGAGCAGAAAGAAAATAGCCTTACAAAAGTTTTTTTCCACATCAAGTTTGAATTAGCTTTCACTGTTGACATTACATTTACTGAAATTTTTGACATTGCCATCTACCAGCACAGCTTAGCTACCATATGATGTTCTGATATAAGGCCACACCAAGTAATATTTATGGATGACGTCCGCGCGCGCATTGATTTTGGCCTGTTCCCAGAAAAAAAAACAAGAAATTCCGCTTCCTGTAACTATGACCAAAGAGTCACGAAAGTGCTGCAAATCGCAAGATAAAGGGAAGATGGGATGAAACTTGAAAGGAAAGAAACAGAACAGGACGACAACTGCTGTTCCACTAATTTATTGCTATTTACATGACAAATACAAGACTTGTTGGTTGTTACACTGTGTTCTCTCATTCAATTTGTGTCCTAACATTTGTCGTCCCTTATAATATTTCAAATCTAGGCATCTTGTTTTTTCGGCCCTTCTTGTTTTTTTTCTGCGCTCTCGCATTAGATTTAGGGTCTCCAGAGGACGTCATCCATAAATATTACTTGGTGTGGCCTAAAAGGAAATCCTCTAACCGTCCTATAAACAGTGGTGCATCACTCCCACTGAAAGATGGACTGTCAGTGTGGGAAGACCAGGAGTCTGGGTTCCGCCCAAGACGTGCTGCATAAGAACTGTCATTGTCGACGACACTTGTTGTCTTGTCTGTCATTTTGGGAGCAACAATGAGAAGAGACTCCCGTGGAATGAAGCTGTAAGAAAAAATGGAATCAGGGTTATTACAACACATTATTGCATATATCAAACAAAGCCATAATGCAGGGTCAAGTAATTGTATTTCAGAATAACATAGAAAATAGTGAAAGGACCATTACTGGATCAGAAAGCTTCAGTACTTGGGTAAATGAATACAGATCATAATCATGAGATTGAAGTATACTAGTGACAAATATTTTGCTCAATAGTTTGCTCTGGTATACAATTTGACATGATGTTATTATCCTGCATTTCCATGCATGGCCATGGCATTACAGCAAGGACACAAAGATGTCTTTTGCAATTATTCAAACATACAAAGTTGTAGAGTTCTATAATTAAAGAAGGGAGGAGGAAACTTACTAGAGGAGCCTTCTCCTCTTGCGCTTCTTGCGTGCAGCTAGGATAGCCAGACAGCAGCAGCATGGAATTATTGCTGCCAGTGCTGCCAAAGCTGCCAAAGATCCTGTTTCAGCAGCTCCAATCAGTTCTAGGACAGAAGTATTACACTTTAAGTCATAAGCAACTGTACTTAATAATAATATGTCTCTCCTTCTGTGATTGTAAGGGTTTGCCAGAAAAATCAGTTTGTCAGAAGTGATGTACATGTACATGTATTTGCTTTTGAACAGCAGTACTTAAGAGAAAAAGTACTAGGTGATTTTTCAATTAATCAACATAGCCTTTTTGTGTAGTCAATTGAATAATTTGCAAGTTGAATGTAGCATTATACAGAAAAGGGCAATGCAAACCAAAATGAAGATCCTGTTGATTTTTTTACCTTCCTTGTCACCACAGCTATCACTTCTGGTGCCGTTGGGGCATCGACAGAATGGAGTTCCGTCAGTGTCATTCTCACAGGTTCCCAGGCCACAGTCTGGACATGTCTGTGTTACTTGTTCCACCCACTTAATTTCAGGGGGAACTGTGAAGGACATAGACTACAAGTTAGATACATATTCACAGTTTCACTGTACATTTTTATCTAGGAAAGGGTCTTCAACAGGGGATTCTAGTCTCTACTTTTGCTTGACCCGTGGTGAGTCTAAAAACTCCTCAGTAGGACTGCCACTAGGCACAGTAAAATCGGTCTGCAAATGGGTTATCTGGGTTAAACCAAGGACACACAGTGTAAACTGTAATGTCCTTGGCTAAACATACAGATATTTTTTATCAGCCAGTCTCCCAGTCTCTTCGCGTGAATAATGAAAAGTAACTTACCCCCACAAGAAGAAGTTGTCACATTCCACACAAGTCCTTCTGGGCAATGGCAGGAGTGGGACCCAAGAATGTTTGTGCATGATTTGTTGTACAGTGCACAGTCGTCTATTGCCATTTCACATTCATTTACATCTGTCAAAAAAACGAATTCATAAAATTTTAAATGCATTGTAGATTGAGCATTTCCTCCGAAGCATACAACTTTCTTTGTCAAAAGTTTCCCAATCTGGTGATCTGGACCTTACATATATAAGCAAAGATCTTACGCCTTATAAGTTGGACATTATAATTTTAAAACAAAGTGACAATAGATGAAAAAAATGATTTCTGGCCAGTTGAAAATATTGCAACTTTCTCCGGTACTTACCCATGCATTTAGTTTTATTTTCAACCTCAATGAAACCTGAATGGCAGCGACATCGATATTCCCCATGATGATGTAGAAAGCAGGTCTCTACTGGAGTGCAGCCAGTGTGTAGAGTCATCCTACACTGATCTCCCATAAGTTCCCATATTGCTGAAGGCGTAAAAAGTGTCAGAATGTATATGAATACCCTTTCCATAAAACTAGCCTAGCAAAGCGAAAAGTAAATTTAGACAAGATCTAGTATAAAGAACAATAACCAAATTAAGTGGTTGCTTTGTCAACCAGTTTGCTTGTATTAGTACTTTGAATGCATGTCAGAAGTTTACATAAAATATGTGGAGATGTATGGCAATGCAAGATACAAATGCTGGAGAAAACATAACCTTCCTTTCAGAGGTTATGATGTAAACTCACACAAGTTTCCGTTAGTCATGTTTTCAGGTACAAAATGGAAGTCATCTAACAGTTCCAGTGATCTGTACCGAAGCAGGTGTACCGCAGCTCGAGTTGAGTTGATCTCAACACTGACAATGATACTCCCTGGCCTAAAAAGATAATGTTTGTGGCGTTGTGGTTAGATGCTGCAATCCGTTCAATTCTAGCATGTATGCAAGTTATGCAACATGCAATCAATAGCATGATCTGGCCAGGACTGAATTTAAACAAAGTTAACATGGTGTAAAAAAATATGTAAGACATGTATCTTAACAAATGAGTCATCAGTTACCATGTAATGTGAGTAGTAGCAGAATTGTTCTCACTCATTGTTTAACAGCCACAATTGTTGAGTAAAAAATGTCTTTACCTATTATTTGTTTCCTGCTCTTAATAACAGACAGCACAAAAACATATTACCCAGGAAGAGCTGTAATCACTAATACATAATATATAATGCAAAACTTTTCTCCCCATAACTATTTGGTGCTGCATGGCACCCTCAGAACAAGGGTTCCAAGATATAGGTAAATTTAAAATACTGCCGCAGCAGTGTTTTGAAAAAAAGCAGGATTGTTTGAATTCCTTGTTACCAGGTATGCCAGAAGACTGCATTTTTTAAATTTCTTAAGTGGCTGTTGGGTTAGTCATACTATGATCTGCTGCATTGAATACTAACAGTATCTTGAAGTGCCAAACATTTGTCATCATGCAATGTGTCTCAGCCTGAAACTCTTCCTCTGACCCAGTACACGCTATTAGTCTACCCCAATTTTAAGGTGACAAATGCATTGTAACGTACCTGATCCCCAGGAACCTCATACCAAAGATACCTTCAATGTCTTTCAGCATAGTTGTAACCTGAAGATACAAGAGGATGTAAGTTAGTAACTGTAACCAAGGGGGATATTGATTACACAGCGATTTGATTCTCACTCACATTTGATTATTTTTGTTTTCACAATATAATGTTTAAACGTACAGATGTTTGAACTTACCATCTTCATGTAGTAGTCTTCAACCAACTTGTACACCACACTGTTAACGTCTCGAAACCTTTCAGTCCACGGAATACCCACCATTCTTGAGGACAGCACCGAAGTCACAATCTCTGTAAAAGTCCAGTACATCAAGGTTTGCACTTGCATGTAATTAAACACAACTGACTTCGAACAGAGTTGCTAACATACAAGTGAACATGATTTATCACAAGCTGTATCCTGAAGGACATGTGGTAGTATAATATGCATGTAATAAAAACTTATATCAAAACATTGAGACAATACAGTATCTTTGATAAATATTAAAGACAGTATATCAGTATGATCAGCTTGCTGATTAAAGTTTCCACACAATACTGCTCGTAGAAATAACAGTACACTGACAATAAGCTGAATAAAATTGTACCTATTTCACATCCACACTTAAAAGAAACTTCATAGTCTTCACACTGGCCAGCATCGGTGTCCAGGTTGTCACTATTAAAGCACCTCAATCCAATCAGTCCCATTGTGTTGTTACACAGCACTGTCTGACCTGAGAAGTGTGGAGACACGTCTTCATCTAGTTGTCTTATATACATGTATAGTTGTCATTTCCATGTCTACATACATCAGAAGGAATTGACAGCTGTGACTTGAACGCATGAACCACATTCACTACTCAGAAGGTTTGACATTGTAACTTTTGACCTGAACCTAGAGATGCCATTTCCTGAGGTGTGGCATTAGTACAATTATGGCTAGATTGGCTTTTGACTGTCCAAATATTCTGATAGTGTTACAGTTTTTAATCAATGGATTTCATATGACATGCTTTTGTGGAATATTAAACATAGCTGTTCAACATTCTTAGTCTACATGTATTTCATAATGGTATATTCTGTTATGCTGGTAGAAAAAGTAGAATGTCCTCACCTAACTCATCAGCAGTTTGGTTTGTTCCTACTTTCCTACACGTGACGTTTATGATGTAGTCATCCTCACAGATGCTGTAATTTAACTGCCTGATGTTTTCCAGTAGTTCCACCTCACCACCAAATTCTCCTGGTGTGGTTGTGTTGGTGTTGAAGAAGGGGGTCCAGTAGGGCTCACAACTGTCTGTTTGGTTTTCAATTTAAAAGAAAGAGCTTAGCAGTGAGGATGGAAGGAAAGCCTAAGCCTAATGTCAATCATCATTTTAAAAAAGTCAGTAATTAGATATTTGCACCAAGATAATTGAAGTCAATGTGGCTTGTAGAAGATGTTTGAATTTCTTTTTGTTGATGAAGCATGTTTTGTTTACTGGTTGAGCTGTTTGATATCTGGAGATGGGACTATATGTTGAATCTGTGGTGTTGTCTTACCTCATGTGTGACTTGATGTACCAATTTAATTTGCAGTTCGTACCTAAAGCCATTTTTTTAGGCAACACTGGCACTTAATTTGATGGTTCACAAAAGTTTCAAGCTAGTTTATGATTGAACTCCGATAGGAGGAAAGTGTTGAATATTCTAGGTACAAAATGTAATACTCTAAGGAAAACAAAGTTGATAGCAGTTGCCATCTTATGGTAGATGACTATCAGCTTGTACCAGCTTCTAATATTTCGGAGTTGCCATCATCTCTTGAAGTAGGCTGTGTCATAATATTATGTCAAGCCAAACTCTGCATTTTCAGCTATTTGCAAAAAAAATACATACCCATGGCTTGAACAGTGGATATGGCACAGAGTAATATTGTATACTTTAGGTACATTACGTTCATTTGATATCACACAACAGGTATGTCATGATGTGTGTTTTCAGTTGTGAAGTGCCCACATGACCACTTCTGGTCATGGGGCCGGTAAGCGGTAAGTATGTCATACCTGGTGGAGGTGATGGTGTTTCTGAAGAAAGAAAATGAAAACATAAAGTTAAGGAGAACAAAAGTTTTATGTATACTATACTCTATATTTCTGCATCCTAGTCTAGTCTATTAGCAAAACATTATCATTACTGAGCGAACCAGTAAATCAATCTTAGATTTTTCTTCATAGTCTTCACAAAAATGTACAAAACCTCCCAAATTATATGCAACATGTCAACTGAATTGGAGAAAAATGTATTTGGGTGATGCATGATGCATGGGAATTGGTGATGACAGAAAATGGGGCACTTTCTTGTGTGGATGAGTTGGAAGCGATGAGAGGGATTGGGTGTAGGTTTTGAAGTTGTGAGGTGGCATGCCCTTCTTCCATGGTACATTCTTCTCTATTAAAGAAACAACCATTATCTTTGAAATTGGACCTTCCACTTACCTATGCACACGCGGCCATGTCTGTCTGTGTATCCAGTGAAACAGCGACAGTTTGTTTCATTGCCCCAGGTTAAGCAAAGCTCCTTTGCTACACATCCTGAGATAAACTCTCCACAGTTCTTCATAGCATCGTGCAGTGCTGAATAGAAGTATAACATCATGATATTAAGTGAAACTTTTGAGGTGTTGAAGTCATCTAGGCTCTATATTAGTAATAACAGCAATATGATCTAGACAATTATTTGGTTGACGTTCATGTACAGCATGTTGTCAGGTATTACTTGTCTGCGTGACTCCACTTTTCAGAATTGGAAGACAGTTGAAGAATTTGGTATAAAAATGCTGAAGTATTATACAATCATCATGTTTATGGAATAAATTTGAAATGAACTTTTCCGGTGTAACTTGTGTGTGATATGTAGTTTATCTGCTGCTGAGTAACCTTCTTAGTTCTAAAGCAAAAGGCATTGAATATAGGTACATGGATCATCATCATCATGGCCTTTTCATCTTGTACTCATGAGCACTCAGACTGCAAGTGAAAATTACCCTTGATATATAAAGTTGACTTTTACTCTGTACCTGTATTGGCTTTGCATTTCATACAACAGCTAAATTGAGCATGAAAATAAAGAAAGGTGACTTTTGATAGTAATGTTTTTCATACTGTGCTCATGTCCATGTTCTTCGTCCAGTAGCCGCCTCTGTTGGTCAATGGCGATCAAATACGCATAGCGTTCAGGAGACAGTTCATCTACAAGCACTGTCTTTAGCCAATCATTGCCCAGGATTCGGGAGTATGCTGTTGGAATCAAATCCTCATACAGGTCTAACTTTGTTGTGACATCCACACTACCATTCCTGTGTATGAAATCAAACAATAACAACAAAGATACTAAACAAGATACTAAAAATGTTTTGTCATCATATGTCAAATGGCATAAACAGTCAGGAATCAATGCCCAGGCATGACAATATATATGAACAGTCACTGTTACTGTTAGTAAATCAATTTCATTCACAATGACATACCCTTGTAGATATTATCTTATTGGTACCCAAATTTATTGGTTCAGGAGAGGTTTTTAAAGTTATCAATACATGCAGCATGTCGTTTGAAAATATTCTTTTATCAATTTTAGTTTTCCATTACTACTTTGTACAAGAATGAGTCGAAAACTTACCTTACATCCACAATGGTCAGGTTTATACCGACTCCGATATAATCATCAAAAATCAACCCAATCTGGAAGGCAAAAGATTAAAAAGATAATTGTAACTCCTTCAAAATTACTCAACAAGTGATGCAGGTATTTGATAAATTTTTGATTTGAGAATATAACTTTGAAACACATGTTACAACAGATTCAAACAAATAACAACCATACTCACTTACATGTAAAAAGGTAGATTTTAGATTAAAGTGCGCTTAATATTACTAAAACATTCTGAATTGGACTCAGTTTCTGTTTTTATCACAATGATCATTATACATTAGGTCAGCTCAAGATAAGAATGAAATCAACATAATTCTTATCTGACAATTATTACGTCAATACTTTTCACATATTACAGAATTGTGTCTGACAAGATTGTAATAAACTGCCGAGCAACTTAACATAAATTGGCATCTTGGATATACACTATATCTCTAGCTTTTCTGGCCTGTGTCATACAATTCTTCTTCCAGCTATAACTTATCTATACACCAAGTGTTTAGCACTAGTTATATAGCATAATGTCAGCCTGAAAGGGAACATAATGGCTGTAACATTATAGTGCAAAACTCTCCAACAAAAATAAAAGGACTTACCAGTCTGAAGACACCTGCTTCCAACCATATGTAATCTTCTGTCCCTTTGATGGACATATTTTTCGTGTATTCAAATCCCTCCATTTGTGTGTGAATAAGGACCTCCGACACTGAAATAAATCATGGGAGTTCAATCTGACGCATGAGATACCTTTCAATACATGTATGTAGGATCCAACAGTTACATAATTTTACATTTGTATATAAAAGTTTTGGTTGGGAAGCTGTTCAAATTTGTCAGGGGGGTGATGTGGTGCCGTACTTCACAATATTGATATTTTGTAACAATTGACAGAGACTAAAGCGATACCTGTTTGATGAATGGTGACATTGTTTGGCAAATAGAACTTCTATGTTCATTTAGCTTATGTATAAACTGTTACAGTACATCCGCAACATCACAAGAGAAGTTGGACACCAATACATGTAATGAAAACTGTGTACTACATGTATGTGTTTGATAACCAATAAATTCAATCAAGATTGTAGAAATAAGATGCCAGAAGCAACACGAGAGGTTCAGTAAAAAATAACTGTTAGGTTTTAGTAAAGTCACCTAGAACTGGAGATAATCATGAAAATAGACTGAGGAGAAGTATGTATCACGGTATACACTGTCTTATTGGCAAATATAGCCAGTTCAGATTTTCTCTCAGTTCTCGGGTCTTGCTTCGCTTCTAAACAGAAATGTCAAAGAACCAAGGAAACAAATTACTTTTGTCTTATTACACTAAGTACATGTGGGCCTAATTATCAAAGAAATGTTCATATCATGCAGGTACTCACCGTTTCCGGAAAATGGTGGATAGGTGGTCATTGGTTGTGGAGTTGTCGTCTCTATATATGGAGAGTAGCATCAATGCTTCAAATATTGATATACATGTAATTGTTTTAAAAAACGTAAAGTTAACGCTGTTTACATGTTAAATGGTCCCTCTTAGGCCTTATGCCTCCATGTAGGAGCTTTTGGTTTCAAATTTGGTGAGTCATTTATGAATGGTTTCGGTTAGTTCATTGCTATCTACAATGTGGTTTTTAGGAGATGGGCTTTGGTTTGGAACGTTTTTGCAGCCGAGGTACATGTAGAAACAGACTAATTGAAAATAAACTCCCAAATGGGACTTACTATGATCTAGATATGCAGTGATGCCACCAGAATGCAAGCATTACTCTGTAAAAAGATACAAACAAACCTGGACATCCACAGTGGAAACGGACTCTGTAGTTTGAGCACTGTTGATCCTCTGTAAACCAGTTCTCAGCATTGGTGCACAGAAGTCCTTCCTCTATGGTGCAGCTTGCCACATCACCTAGATGGGATTTGAAGTGGCGCATGTATTGTTTAGTCAAAGCTACTACAGTGACAGTACATTTGAGACTACAGATAAGAAATATTCTGGTTCTGTTCAACAGCTACCATGTTTCATGCCATTTCTTATTGTAGCTATGCAGTAGTACAGAGAATATTTGACCATTTTATTTCTTCCAATCAGTTGTAGAATCAGGTTTCATTTTCTTACCATCATTAATTAGAAACTGAATGAGCTTGAATGAACTCAATAATCAGATAACTGTAAATTATAACTTTTTGGAGGGATCCATGTATATTGTTTCTGACGGAAGCCTTTCTTCTATCAGAAAAGCGTAAAATGACTGATATAGAATAATGGGACAGAAGTAGCTATAACTTACCTGTTTCAAGATACGATATGCCATTGTCATCTACACACTCGATGTCTGTAATTGTTTGGCCGTGACAGATCATGTACTGTGTTCTGAGGTCTTCCAACGTTTCGGTCTCCTGGCCATTTCGTCCTGAAGTAGGTGCGCTTTCATCAAAGAAGTCAGTCCAGTGTGGGGTGCATGGTGCCTCTGTAGTTGGGCATCCACAATGGAAACGGACTCTGTAGTTGGAGCACTGTTGATCCTCTGTAAACCAGTTGTTAGCATTGGTGCACTGAAGTCCTTCCTCTGTGGTGCAGGTTGCCACATCACCTAGAAGAAAGTGGGGCATGTATTGGTTAGTGAAAGCTATTAACACTAGATAGAAACATTCTCTACCCGTGCTGAAGACAAATTTAAATGTGATGCTACTTCTGTTCAGCAAGAACCATGCATGTTCTTGGCTTTTTAGTATCATAGCTGCACAATAGTACAGAGGGTATATATCATTTTCTATGTTGCTTTTGCATGTGTTTTTCAATCAGATGAAAAATCAGTGTCATTCTATTACCTTTATTGATAAGAAGCTCCCAGAACTTGGATACATACAAGATACTGATAACCACAATTTTGTTGGGATACACATATCTGCTGTAAGCACTGCATTTAGCAGTGTAAATGATTGAAAACCACACAGAAAGATGAACCAGGAGTAGCTATAACTCACCTGTTTCAAGATACGATATGCCATTATCATCTACACACTCAACGTCTGTAATTGGTAGGTTGTGACAGATCATGAACTGCGTTCTGAGGTCTTCCAAAGTTTCAGTCTCCTGGCCATTTTGTCCTCCAGTAGGTCTGCTTTCATCAAAGAAGTCAGTCCAGTGCGGGATGCATGGTGGCTCTGGAGTTGTTGGGCATCCACATTGGAAACGAACTCTGTAGTTGGAGCACTGTTGATCCTCTGTAAACCAGTTTTCAGCATTGGTGCACCGAAGTCCTTCCTCTGTGGTACAGGTTGCCACATCACCTAGTAGAAATTTAAGTGGAGTGTGTATTGGTTAGTGAAAGTTACTAATTAAACTGAAGACAACAGATAAGAAAGTTTCTGTACCTGTGCTGAACACTAATTTCAATATAGTATGCTGCTTTTGTTCAACAATAACCGTGTTCTTTGCTATTCAGTGTTAAAGCTGCACAGTACGTAGTACATAGAATATGTACATATTTGATGTGTTGCTTTCTTATTTCAAATCAGTTTCAAGATCAGTGTCATTCTATTAACTTTATGGATAAGAAGGTCACAGAGCTTGAATAAACACAAGACACTGATAACCACAGTTTTTATTAGGCATATGCATAACATGTCTGCCACAAGTGTTGCATTTATCAGATTGGGTGTAAAATGGGTGAAAACCACATACTATTAGAATAATGGGATAGAAGTAGCCTTAACTCACCCGTTTCAAGGTATGATATGCCATTATCATCTACACACTCAACGTCTGTAATTGGTAGGCCGTGACAGATCATGTACTGCGTTCTAAGGTCTTCCAATGTTTCGGTCTCTAAGCCATTTCGTCCTGTAGTAGGTGTGCTTTCATCAAAGAGGTCAGTCCAGTGCGGGGTGCATGGTGGCTCTGGAGTTGTTGGACATCCACATTGGAAACGGACTCTGTAGTTGGAGCACTGTTGATCCTCTGTAAACCAGTTGTCAGCATTGGTGCACCGAAATCCTTCCTCTGTGGTGCAGCTTGCCACATCACCTTGCAGAAAATTTGAAATGTCTGCTGTAAGCATATCATTTATTGGAAGAAATGGGAGGGGGGAGAGACACACAGAACATATTGCAGGAGACGTACATTGTAGCTATAACTCACCTGTTTCCATGTATGATATGCCATTATCATCTACACACTCAACGTCTGTAATTGGTAGGCCATGACAAATCAGGTATTGTGACCTGAGGTCTTGCAAAGTTTCAGTCTCCTGGCCATTTTCTTCTTCAGTAGGTGTGCTTTCATCGAAGAACTGAGTCCAGTATGGAGCGCATGGTGGCTCTGGAGTTGTTGGACATCCACATTGGAAACGGACTCTGTAGTTGGAGCACTGTTGATCCTCTGTAAACCAGTTCTCAGCATTGGTGCACCGAAATCCTTCCTCTGTTGTGCAGCTTGCCACATCACCTAGCAGAAAATTTGAAATGGGGCATGTTTGAATAGTCAATGCTACAACATTGGAGACGACAGATATATATTATGTACCCTTGCCGAAGACTAATTTCAATATGATGCTGCTTCTGTTCAGCATCAACCATGTTCTCAGTTATATAGTATCATAGTTGCATGGTAGTACAAAGATTATCTATATACGTGCCGCCTTTCATCCGTTTATTTAAAAAAAAAACTGAGTTTCAAAACCAGTGTCATTCTCATACTTTTATTGATGAGAAGCTCGCAGAGCCTGAATACAAACAAGACACTGACAACCACAGTTTTTGAGGTTTATGCATAATGTTTCTGCGGTAAGCATAGCATTTATTGGTATAAAATGGGAGGGGGCTGGCACACAGAACATTGGAGGAGATATAGCTATAACTCACCTGTTTCAAGGTATGATATGCCATTATCATCTACACACTCAACGTCTGTAATTGGTAGGCCATGACAGATCAGGTATTGTGACCTGAGGTCTTGCAAAGTTTCAGTCTCCTGGCCATTTTCTTCTTCAGTAGGTGTACTTTCATCGAAGAACTGAGTCCAGTATGGAGCGCATGGTGGCTCTGGAGTTGTTGGACATCCACAGTGGAAACGGACTCTGTAGTTGGAGCACTGTTGATCCTCTGTAAACCAGTTCTCAGCATTGGTGCATCGAAGTCCTTCCTCTGTGGTGCAGCTTGCCACATCACCTAACAAAAATTCAAGTGGAGTGTGTATTGGTTATTCAAACTACTACATTGGAGACACTACAGATAAAAAAATGTTCTTTATCCGTGATGAACAATAATTTCAACATGATGCTGCTTCTGTGCAACATCAACCATGTTCATGGCTATTTAGTATCATAGCGGCACAGTAGTACAAAGAATATCTAATACATATTTGCTGTGTTTCTTTCGTATAATATTTTTCAATCAGGTTTAGAATTAGATTAGAATTAGAATATTACCTTTATTGATGAGATGGCAGAGAAGTATATATCTCACCTGTTTCAAGATATGATGTGCCATTATAATCTACACACTCAATGTCTGTAATTGGTAGGCCATGACAGATCAGGTACTTTGACCTGAGGTCTTGCAAAGTTTCAGTCTCCATGCCATTTCGTCCTGTAGTAGGTGTGCTTTCATCAAAGAGGTCAGTCCAGTGCGGGGTGCATATTGGGTCTGGAGTTGTTGGGCATCCACATTGGAAACGAACTTGGTAGTTGGAGCACTGTCGATCCTCTGTAAACCAGTTGTTGGCGTTGGTGCACTGAAGACCTTCCTCTGTGGTACAGCTTGCCACATCACCTAGCAGAAATTGGCGTGTATTGATGAAAGCTACTAACTTGGAGACTATATATACTGATAAGAAATATTCTTTACCTATGATGAACACTACTTTTGATATGATGCTGCTTCTGTTAAATAGGACCCATGTTCTTGGCTATTTTGCATCATAGCTGCACAGTAGTACAGAGAATATCTACCAGTATTTACTGTGTCGCCTTCGCATACTCTTTTCAATCAGATTTAGAATTAGTGATGAGAAGCTCACCGAGTATAAACAATATCCCACTAATAACCACAGTTTGTAAGCATACTTTGCTGTGTTGCTTCTGTATAATCTTTTAAATCAGATTTAAAATCAGCGTCATTCTATTACATTTATTGATGAGAAGCTCGCAGAACTTGAATAAAAAAACTTAGTAACTGATAGCTACTGTTCTGTAAGCATACGTGTAACATGTCTGTTGTAAACGTTGCATTTATCAGTGTAAAATGGGTGAAAACCAAACAGAATAAGGGAACATAAGTAGCTATAACTCACCTGTATCACGATATGATATGCCATTATCATCTACACACTCAACGTCTGTAATTGGTAGGCCGTGACATATCATGTGCTGCGTTCTGAGGTCTTGCAACGTTTCACTTTCTATGCCATTTGGTCCTCCGGTAGGTGAACTTTCATCAAAGAACTCAGTCCAGTATGGGGCGCATGGTGGCTCTGGAGTTGTTGTCACTGTAAGGTTTGGTACGAGTAAAACTTCAATGTAACTTAAGTGTAAAAGAACTCAGTCCAGCTGGGCTGCATGTGTCTGGCTATGGCTTTGACAGAATTATAATTATTCATTGTGTAATATTGGCTCTCAATCATTTTTGATTCTCAGTGCTCTATATAAGTAGGTTGTCTATCAGTTAGCAAAGAGAAGCAGCAAATTTTATAAAGTGTAAAAGTGAAAAACCGGAAAATTAAATGTTACTTTATTATCTGGTGTATCGTGATAAAATATACATGGGCAGTCACAGTAGAAGCAAAGTTGGAGCACTGGGCACATGTATTTCCTGCTTACATGCAATATTCGTATCGGCAATGTCTCATTGTGATATGAGGCATGTTTACAATGCTGTTGGTTGTTGTTCGTTGACTTAAGTGTGTTCTTGATACATGAGGTAAATTCACCTTATGACTTTGTTACAGCAGAAACATGCTAGTCATGTCGTCTACCTTGTGCTATTACACGTGCACAAAAATTACATACTTGGACATTCACAGTAGAAGCGAATTTTGTAGTTGTCGCACTGCATGTCTGACCACCAGTTGTCGCTGTTTAAGCATCTGAATCCTTCAGTCACGTTACAGTATGCTACATCACCTAAACATTTAAATAGACAGTAGGTGAACAGCACTTCACATATTTTCCGACTGCTGGTGGGAAATTATTTTCAACTGCATGTAAATATTGTTGGATCCCACCTTTATTTTGATTTTAATTTCCTTCAAAATGTGGATTGACCACCTCATGATGGTTAAATACTGTGATATAGAAATTAACATAACATGAATCGGGTGGTGCAGTACCTTATTGTACGATTAGTTATATTGTAAATTTTAATTGGAATGGTTGGTAGCTCCAGTTAGATACTTGAATATGCGCAATAACTTTGCAAATGTATATACATTCACTTACCTGTTTCGTTGTATGGAGTACCAGAACCATTCACGCACTGAACGTCTGTGATTAGCATCTCATAACAGATCATGTACTTTTCCTTGAGGTCTTCCAAAGTTTCAGTCTCCTTGCCATTTGGTCCCAGAGTTGGTGTGTTTTCATCAAAGAACTGTGTCCAGTGCGGGACGCATTTGTCTGATGTTGTTGATGGAATTGTTGTCATTGGTGGCTCTGTTGTTGCTGTAAGAATTGAAGCTTGATGTTGACTTGTTATTCGACTTAATATTGCACTATAATATATGATGATATAATTCACAGTTGGTACCAGTATGAGGAGGATATGGATTTTTTGTCAACACTGATGCTAAATGTGTATTTCCTGCTCGCAATTATCCTATCAGTAATTTTTGATTGCAATGCATGTCACGTTTGCAATCATATTCATAGTTTTTACAATCATTTTTGTTTGCATAGTGTATTCATATGTTACATGCATGAAGTAAATTTACCTGATGACCTTAGAACATCAGAAACAAGTTAGTAATATCGGATACCTTCTGCTATTACAGGTGTACAAAAAATTACATACTTGGACATTCACAGTAGAAGCGAATTTTGTAGTCGTCGCACTGCATATCTTCTGTGAACCAGTTGTCGCTGTTTAAGCATCTGAATCCTTCAGTCACGTTACAGAATGCTACATCACCTAGACATTTATATAATAAATAGACCGCGGGTAAACAGGGTTTCACTTATTCTGACTGCTGGTGGCAATTTTTCCCTTCTTTTGTATATAAATATAAGTGGATGCCACCTTCATCCTTTAGTTTAATTTCCTGCAAACAGTATCTTCACCGCTTATAATATAATGACGGGAAATATACCGTGAAATCTAAATTGTCGCCACGTAGATTAGGCAGATGAGATCAGGTGCTTTGATTGTAGGTAATGGTTAATTACCTTAAGATTAGGTTTGATTGATAGGTTAGTACATTAAGATACAAGTATATTCACAAAATTGTTGAAATGTACATTACCTGTTTCAGTGTATGGTACACCAGTACCATTCACGCACTGAACGTCTGTGATTAGCATTTCGTAACAGATCATGTACTTTTCCTTGAGGTCTTGCAAAGTTTCAGTCTCCATGCCATTTCCTCCTGAAGTTGGCGTGCTTTCATTAAAGAAATGTGTCCAGTACGGGACGCATTCGTCTGATGTTGTGGATTGAATCGTTGTCACTGTTGGCTCACTTTGTGTTGTTGCTGTAAGAATTGTTGTACAATGTATATACTATTATGTTAATGTTGACTTTACTTATTGTTGCTAACTATTGTATTTATGACTTTGGTAATTCAAAGTTGTTATGAGTATGAGGAGGATATGGATCTTGTCAACACTGTGTATTTCCTACTCACATGCAATAATGGAATTTTTAATCTCTTATTGTGACACATGTCACATTTACAATATAATCATGATATTCACCGTTGCTGCATTGTGACTTGTTTTCATAATGTGTAATACATTGCATTATTAAGTAATTCTACTTTGTGAATTTGTAACAACAGAAACATGCTAGTCATTTCAGTTCCCTTGCGCTGTTACATGTTCACTTAAAATTTACATACTTGGACAGTTGCAGAAGAAACGGACTTTGTAGTCGTCGCACCGCATATCCTCTGTGAACCAGTTGTCGCTGTTTAAGCATGTGAATCCTTCCGTCACGTTACAGAATGCTACATCACCTAGACATTTAAATAGACAGCAGGTAAACAGGGCTTTATGTTTTCCGACTGCTGGTGAGAAATCATCTTCTTCTTACCACACGTATGAATGAATGGGCACTTTATCATTATGTCATTATAGCTTGCCTAGCCCACTCCGGCTTGGGACACCGATGTTTAAAATTGTTTTCAACTAGATAATCAAAGAAATTCCGATATATCAAAGAAATATGATATGTTATTGGCAAAAGCTGGTTAATGCACCTTATATACACAGGAAGTTAGGCAAAGGAACGTCTTACTAAGATAGAAATAAGCATAATAGATACAGGAACATCAGCCCATAGCGGTAGGGTAGGGCAACAGCAGATTATGCACTATATGTAGTTATGATATGTGCTAACTCTGGTTTTCTGAAAACCATTCTGTTCATCTCCAACCATTATTACTGCATATAAATATTGCTGAATACCACCGCCATTTTTATTTCAATTTCTTGCAAAATGTAACATCATGTCACCAATTGACAACAGCAGTGCCATAGCATTATTTTGATATTCATCCATGCTACACAAGGCTTAGACATCTACATTACCTGTTTCAGTGTATGGCGTACCAGTACCATTCACGCATTCAATGTCTGTGATGACCATGTTGTGACATATCATGTGCGTTTCCCTGAGGTCTTCCAAAGTTTCAGTCTCCAACCCATTTTCTCCCAGAGTTGGTGTGCTTTCATCAAAGAACTGTGTCCAGTGCGGGACGCATATGTCTGTTGTTGTCGGCTGAATCGTTGTCACTGGTGGCATTAAGGTGTTATCAAATAATACAATATGTAAATTGGCTTACGTATTACTAAATACTTCTTATTGTGTAAACGACTGTTTGTAATTTTGGTAGATATATATTTTTGGAAGGTACTAATGACGTAATGAAGTTACGTCATTGGTACGAAGTTGAAAATCTAATGTGTATATTTCGTTTACATTAAATTTTGTATCTTAAAACTGCCAAAGGCCTTTCTTAGTGCCGCAAGGGAATGGCACAAAATGAAGCCATCATACCAGTAGCTCAATACATTTTTGTGGTACCTACCTTCTTCCTCACACCCACAGAGAAAACGAACTTTATAATCTTCACACTGCTCATCGTCTGTGAACACGTTTCTGCTGTTGAGGCATATCAAACCGTCCGGTATTGTACATGTTACAACATCACCTAGGTATTGAAACAACAGTAAGATATTTTTAAAATTAGCAAGTTGAATGTTTACAAGTAGGATTCCACCCTTTGAAAGATAATGCAGGAATTTGTCCCATTTGTCCTCTTTGTCTTTTATACCTGTAAAACCTGCAAATTATTTACGCTTTGCGTCCAATATACTCAGCAGTACTTAAGAAGTATCGTTGTAAGTATCCTGGGAACATATTTGTTACTTCTCTTCAATTGATAGCAGTAGAGGGCGTATACAAAGTTAAAAGGAGCTACGTTAAATCAGAGCACTTTAAATACACAAATAATGTAACGTGTTTGATTTTAAGTCAGCGCACTCTTTTGCTGAATTCAAGATACAGTATACACGAATCACAATATTGGTACACAGAATAGACAATTCCAAAGAGTCCTTAAGATTGGTGCTTATATACCTGTTTCATCGTGAGGTCTGTTGGTTATGACATCCAGGCACTGAATATCGTTAATCGGTCTGTTGTCCTTGCATATGTTGTACTTTGTTGCGAGGAATGACAGTGTTTCCAATTCATATCCATTTATTCCATGAGTTGGCGTGTTCTCGTTGTAGAAGTCGGTCCAGTACGGGGTGCATACAGGCTCTGTTGTTGTTTCAACTGCAATTTTGAAAAATCAGTAGTATGCTTAAGGCTGGCCATCATATTATATCTTATTGGATGAACTGATTTTGTATGTACAAGGGTACACAGTGTACGACTTTTTTGAGGGGCAACCTGGGTTAAAAACTAGATTGCACAGAAAAAATTGCACCACCTTCAATTCGCTGATTTCTTTGAGTACATACATACATACAATACAATACACAATATCACTGAACAGCCTTTAAATAACAATACAAATAACAATATAACTAATAGCCTTTAACTGATCTAAAGCCTACAGTGCTACCTTTAAGTATTTATGTAAGCCAATATATAATCTGGAGCCTGTTCAGGTTCCCTGTGCCTCCTACGATATGGTGCAGTCATTTGTCGGTGTGTGCTCTTGCCAGCTGCCCAACATCGTCCGATGGCATCATCAGGAGAAAAGTGTCTACCTACCTCCTCTTCAGAGAGCATGATAGCCATAAGGCCAGTGAGCGATATGAGATTTAAAAAAGGAAGTTCAGAAAAGCATAAGACAAGCACACTCAAAATATGTGGCAGACATACTGGGGGTAGCTATTATTGACAAAACCCAAACATTGTGGTCATACATAAAAGGCTTGAGGAGAGACCTTGTCGGAGTAGCCCCTCTAAAGGTGGGAAGCACCATTATCGGTGACAGCGGGAAAAAAAGCACGGTTCACAGTTCAAAAGTGTCTTCACAGAAGAAGACACCACAGGTATGCCGTCTCTCGGTCAGCCCTGTACCACTTCTATGGAACAAATAGAAGTTTCTACTGATGGTGTAGAAAACATGCTTCGCAATCCCTCTAAAGCATCCGGTCCAGACCAAATACCACCTTGGTTCTTCAAAACGACAGCTAGTGAAATCGCACCTGTATTAACCATTATCTCCCAACACTCATTAAACACTGCAGAAATCCCTTAAGAAATTTAAAAAAAGGAGATAGAGTGGTCCCCAGCAACTACAGATCTGTCTCACTGACCTGCATATCCTGCAAACTACTTGAACACATTATCCATAGCCAAATCAGTGAAGCACTTAAGAAAGTTACAATATATTGACAGGCTACCAGCATTGATTTAGAGGCAAGCGATCCACAGAAACACAGCTTATACTAACAGTTCATGACATAGCTAGCGCATTCAACAGTAAAAGGCAGGTAGATTTAGCAACACCTTATTTCACCTTATTTGGTTAAAGGTTTTCCTGACCAACAGAGAGCAGGCAGTAGTGGTGGAAGGAAAAACCTCGGCTCCAGTTAGAGTAGTGTCTGGGGTTCCACATGGAACCATCCTTGGACCATTGCTCTTCCCCTTGTACATGTATATAAATGGCCTATCAGATAATCTTGATTCAACTGTTAAGTTATTTGCAGATGACTGTCTGCTATATATAGAATTTTCTACACAGAATGACTCACAAGTTCTGCAAAAATATCTGAACACCCTCGAAGAATGGCAAAGCAAATGGCTCATGCAGTTTCATCCCGAAAAATGCACATAACAAACAAACGAAACCCACAATAACTAGCTACCAGTTTTGTTGTATATAGTAGAGTGGATTCTTTCCTCAAGCTAACCGACATCTCGCACACGCAGTCGCCATCTGGAGCCGCATAGTTCCCATTCAGCCTGTCACAGTATAGCTACTAGTTTTCTGGTCAGGCTTTGGCAACAAGAAAAACCCACCCGTATCTGGGCGTTACATTGACAAGCAGCTTGGAGTGGAGTGCGCATGTTAACAATATCACAACGAAGGCTAAATAGACATTGGGAGTGATGAAACGTGTTCTATGGGCATGCCCAACAAGAGTGAAATCACTTGCATACATACCCAACCTAGAATATGTCGTGACAGTATGGGATCCATCTACATAACGGCACTTATGCGAGATCGTGTTACACGCGCCCCTTTCTTGCATTTACGGAATCATGTTCCCGACTGCTGCTCAGCCAGCGGATGTGGGAAAAGCGGCATCCTACTGCAAGATTTATAGGTTATGCGCTGCGCTACCTCAGCTTAGAAATAAGTGGCGTCAAGCAAAATATTCTTGCGCTGGGCAAGCGGGTATTTCGCTCGATTGTACAGGTAGAGTTCTCTGTCAACTCCGATCGCGATCTGCACTGCACCCAAAAACGCGCGCACGCACACGAGCACACACACACACACACACACACACACACACACACACACACACACACACACACACGCATACAAGCACAGATACACATATATTCGTGTGCCGTTTTCACTTCTGTGAAGTATAACTATACATTGACATTGTCTGATTCACCAACATGTATGCTGTATCTTGCGGATGTACATTAGCAGGAATGTTTTTCCATGCACACGTTGCTTGTACTAACATTATCAATGGATATGCTGTTGGGATTCATCGCTGTGTTCTGCTTTCCAGAGTGATTTACTGACCGAGATTCCCTTTCTTTACAGCAAAAATATACAAATGTAACCGCTACCGCTGTAAGAAATTAAAAAAGATGTGCTAGAGTCTATAACATCTACATGTACAAATCTGTCTATCTACAGTTAGCCATGAAATGATAACTGAATTTGACATTTGAAATTAACTGTTGGAATGTTTCCTTTTCAGCAATCCTATTCTCAAGTTAGAATTTATAGGTCATTCGGTTTCATACCTAATCAATATCTATCCAAGTGTTTAACTTGCTTATTTGTACTTCTTAATACGGGACACGTGATATTACCTGGGACAAATTCTGTGGTTGTCGCTGGTGTTATTACTGATGTAGGTTTAGTAGTTGTTATTATTGCAGGTGTAGTCTCTTCCTGTTTTACTGTGCTTGACAAGACCGTTGTTGGAATAGGTATTGTTGTCTGTGACTTTGTAGAAGTTTTTCCTGTTGTTATTGTTGTTGCGTCTGTTGTTGGTGATGCTGATGTGCTTCTTTCTGACGTACTGGACAGGATGGTTGATTTTTCCTTTGTTGATGTTGTTGTTGTTTCTGCTTTTGGTACGGATGTAGTTGTTTCTGCTGTACTCAACGAAATGGTTGATGTTATTGCATTCGTTCTCTATTACCAATGAAATGATAAGATTTGCCATTAAATGTTGAAAGTTTTCCTTTTTAGCTATCTCACTCTCATGAATGTATAGGTCATCCGTTTTTATCACTAATTAATATGCATGCAGGTGTTTAACTTTCTTGTTTGTTCGCTTCCTAACATAAACGTGACATTACCTTGGACAAATTCTGTGGTTGTCTCTGGTGTTATTACTGATGTAGGTTTAGTAGTTGTTATTATTGCAGGTGTAGTCTCTTCCTGTTTTACTGTGCTTGACAAGACGGTTGTTGCAATAGGTATTGTTGTGCGTGACTTTGTAGAAGTTTTTTCTGTTATTGTGGTTGTTGCGTCTGTTGTTGGTGATGCTGATGTGATTTTTTCTGACGTGCTGGACAAGATGGTTGATTTTTCCTTTCTTGATGTTGTTGTTTCTGCTTTTGGTATGGATGTAGTTGTTTCTGCTGTACTCAACGAAATGGTTGATGTTATTGCATTTGTTCTTTGTTACCAATAAAATGATAATTTAACATTTGCCATTAAATGTTGGAAGTTTTCCTGTTAGCTATCTTATTCTCATGAATGTGTAGGTCATTTGTTTTTGTAACTAATTATATGTAATATGCATGCAAGTGTTTAACTTACTTGTTTGTTCGCTTTCTAATACAAACTGAACATTACCTTGGACAAATTCTGTTGTTGTCTCTGGTGTTATTACTGATGTAGATTTAGCGGTTGTTATTGTTGCAGGTGTAGTCGCTTCCTGTTTGACTGTGCTTGACAAGACCGTTGTTGGAATAGGTGTTGTTGTCCGTGACTTTGTAGAAGTTTTTCCTGTTGTTATTGTTGTTGCGTCTGTTGTTGGTGATGCTGATGTGCTTCTTTCTGACGTACTGGACAAGATGGTTGATTTTTCCTTTGTTGATGTTGTTGTTGTTTCTGCTTTTGGTATGGATGTAGTTGTTTCTGCTGTACTCAACGAAATTGTTGATGTTATTGCATTTGTTCTCTGTTACCATTAAAAATGATAATTTAACATTTGCCATTAAATGTTGGAAGTTTTCCTTTTTAGCTATCTTATTCTCATGAATGTATAGGTCAATCGTTTTTGTAACTAATTAATATGCATGCAAGTGTTTAACTTTCTTGTTTGTTCACTTCCTAACACAAACATGACATTACCTTGGACAAATTCTGTGCTTGTCTCTGGTGTTATTACTGATGTAGATTTAGCGGTTGTTATTGTTGCAGGTGTAGTCGCTTCCTGTTTGACTGTGCTTGACAAGACCGTTGTTGGAATAGGTGTTGTTGTGCGTGACTTTGTAGGTGTTTTACCTGTTGTTATTGTTGTTGCGTCTGTTGTTGATGATGCTGATGTGCTTCTTTCTGACGTACTGGACAAGATGGTTGATTTTTCCTTTGTTGATGTTGTTGTTGTTTCTGCTTTTGGTATGGATGTAGTTGTTTCTGCTGTACTCAACGAAATTGTTGATGTTATTGCATTTGTTCTCTGTTACCATTAAAAATGATAATTTAACATTTGCCATTAAATGTTGGAAGTTTTCCTTTTTAGCTATCTTATTCTCATGGATGTATAGGTCAATCGTTTTTGTAACTAATTAATATGCATGCAAGTGTTTAACTTTCTTGTTTGTTCGCTGCCTAACACAAACTGGACATTACCTTGGACAAATTCTGTGGTTGCCTCTGGTGTTATTACTGATGTAGATTTAGCGGTTGTTATTGTTGCAGGTGTAGTCGCTTCCTGTTTGACTGTGCTTGACAAGACCGTTGTTGGAATAGGTATTGTTGTCCGTGACTTTGTAGAAGATTTTCCTGTTGTTATTGTTGTTGCGTCTGTTGTTGGTGATGCTGATGTGCTTCTTTCTGACGTGCTGGACAAGATGGTTGATTTTTCCTTTGTTGATGTTGTTGTTTCTGCTTTTGGTATCGTTGTTTCTACTGTACTCAAGGAAATGGTTGATGTTATTGCATTTGTCCTCTCTGTGCTTTTAGGTTTTACCTGTGATGTTGACAGGGTAATTGTTGTCGTTGTTGGTACTAATTTAGTTGTCTGCGCTGTACTTAACAAAATTGTGGACGTTATCGGTTTTGTTGTCTGTGTGCTTGTGAATTTTCTCTGTGAAGTTGTTGGGGTTATTTCAGCTGTTTTTGTATCTGTTGTTGCTACCAGTGTAGTCGTTAGTTCTGTACTTGGCAAACCTGTCGACTTTATCGGTTTTGTTGTCTGTGTGCTTGTAAATTTTCTCTGTAATGTTGTAGGGGTAATTTCTGTTTTTGTCGCTGTTGTTGGTACCAATGTAGTCGTTTGCGCTGTACTTGACAAAATTGTAGACGTTTTTGGTTTTGTTGTCTGTGTACTTGTTAATTCTCTCTGTGAAGATGTTGGTGTTATTTCAGCTGTTGTTGGTGTTGCTGTTGTTGCTACCAATGTAGTCATTAGTTCTGTACTTGACAATACTGTCGACTTAATTGGTGTTGTTGCCTGTGTGCTTTGAACTTTTCTCTGAGAAGTTGTTGGGGTTAGTTTAGCTGTTGTCGTTTTTTCTACCAATTGAGTCGTTAGTACTGTACTTGGCATTTCTGTTGACGTTGTCAGTTTTGTTGTCTGTGAGCTCGTACGTTTTCTCTGAAAAGTTGTTGGGGTTATTTCAGTTGTTTTTGTCGCTGTTGTTGATACCAATGTAGTCGTTCGCGGTGTACTTGTCAAAACTGTGAACGTTATCGGTTTTGTCGTCTGTGTGCTTGTAATTTCTCCCTGTAAAGTTGTTGGGGTTATTTCAGTTGTTTTCGTGGCTGTTGTGGGCACCAATGTGGTCGTTAGTACTGTACTTGACAAACCTGTCGTCTTTATCGGTTTTGTCGTCTCTGTGCTTGTAAATTTTCTCTGTGAAGTTGTTGGAAGGGTCTGTTTGGGTATTGTTGTTTCCGTGCTTGTTGCTGATAACGAAGAAAATCATGAGTGAAAGTAGATATATGCATGTTGTTTGTGATTAAAAATTATACTATAAGACAATGACAGATGTCAGAAACGAACGTTTGCGAATTCGGAGCTAGGAACAGAACTATAAAGAGGAATCGAGTCTACTTACGTCTAGCTACCAATTGGCCTTTCTGCAGTCAGCAATGAAAGATTTGACATTTGCTTCTTAAGGTCTTATTTATCCAATTCTCAAGAATTTAGAGGTCATTTGGTTTCATAACTAGCTATCAAACCAATATGTATGGAAGTGTTTAACTATCTTATTCACCTACTATGCAAAAGCGACTTTACCTTGAAAGAATTGCGTTGTTGTCTCTGGTATTATTGCTGATGTGGATTTAGTAGTCATTGTTGTAAATGTAGTCTCTTTCCCTTTTAATGTGCTTGACAAGACGGTTGTTTGAATTGGTTTTGTTGTCTGCAACCTTGTAGATATAGATTTTTCCTCTGTTGTTGTCTCTGCTTTGGGCATTGATGTACTTGTTTCTGCTGTGCTCAACAAAATGGTTGCTGTTATTGGTTTTGTTGTCTCTGTGCTTGTAAGTTTTCTCTGTGATGCTGTGAGGGTTACTTTAGTTGCTGTTGTTGGTGCCAATGTTGTTGTTAGTGCTGTACCTGAAAAGACTGTCGATGTTATCGGTGTTGTTATGTCCGGGCTTGTAACTGTTTTCTGGGATCTATTTGTCGGGGTCAATTCAGTCGTTGGTGCAAATGATGTTCTCTCTATAGTACTTGGCAAGATTGTTGTTTTAGTTGGGGTTATAGTCTTTGTGTTTGTAGTCGTTTGTACTGTACTAGACAAGTCGGTCGATTTTATCGGTTTTGTTGTTTGCGTGCTTGTAAGTTTTGTCTGTATAGTTGTAGGGATTAGTTCAGTTGTTGTTGTTGTTGCTGTCGTTGGTGTCAATGTAGTTGTTCGTACAGTACTTGAAAAGTCTGTCGACTTAATTGGTTTTGTTGGTTGTGTGCTCGTAGGTTTTCTGTGCGATGTTGTTGGGGTTAGTTCAGTTGTTTTTGTGGCTGTTGTTGTCAATGTAGTCATCAGTACTGTCGATTTTGTTGTTTGTGTACTTGTAGGTGTTTTCTTTAAAGTCGTTGGCAGTGTCGGTTTAGCTGTTGTTGTTGCTGTAGTTACTGATAACGAAAAAACGCATTCGTGAAACCAGGTACATGTATATTAGTTTCATTAATTAGTTCTCTACGTGTTATTAAAAGCTAGCAACTAGACAGTGAGAAAAATATTCAGAGATGTTCCAGTTACAAAAGAAAGAGTGATTGATTTTGCCTGTGCTTGCTGCTCAGATAGTGCCTTTTATTGACAATAAAAAAGTGGGGTGTGTAGAACGAGAGAGTGCAGGAGAGAATTGTATTCAGATGTGTCATTACCTGGTGATGTTTTTGTTTGTGTACAAGAAGGTGTCTCCTGTGATCTTGTGGGCATCATTGGATTTCTTGTACTTTTCACTGTACTTGACAAGGTGGGTGATTGTATCGGTTTTGTTGTCTGTGTACGTGTAGATATCTTGTTATAAAGTGATAAAAGCCATCTCTCAGATGTCCAGTGGCAAAGCCCAAGGCCCGGATGCGATAACTGCGGAAGTGTTTAAGGCAGCTAGACCAGCCACCCTCTCTGAGATGACACACATCTTTGACAGCATGTGGAAAGAAGGGAGAGTACCCCAAGCCTTCAGAAACACAAACATCGCCCATATGTGAAAAGGTGACCGCCGACAGTGCGACAGCCACAGAGGGATTTCCCTCCTATCAATTCCCGGCAAGATACTGGCTCGTATCCTACTCAACCATTTGCTGCGACACCTAGGCCCACTTTAGCAAGGTCTGCTCCCGGAGAGACTATGCAGTTTCCGTTCTGGAACAGTCAATATGATCTTTGCTGCACGCCAACTCCAAGAAAAATACCAAGAGCAACACTGTGACTTTTACTCAACATTTGTAGATCTAAGAAAAGTCTTCGACTCGGTCAGCTGGGAAGGACTCTGGCAGATCATGGAGAAATTCGGCTGTCCAGGCAAGTTCATTACCGTAGTGAGACAGTTTCATGACGGCATGCTAGCTCGAGTTCTTGACAACGGAGAGGTGTCTGATGCCTTTCCAGTAACAACAGGAGTGAAACAAGGATGTGTATACTTTTCAGCATGATGTTTGCAGCAATGCTAACGGACGCCTTCGACGACAACAGCCTAGGGATCAGTATCAGCAAGCTGTTCAATGCCCGCCGTCTGCAAGCTGTCACCAAAGGATACTGCAAAGGATACTGATTTCCTTTTTGCTGACGACTGCTCGCTAAACGCTGAAAACGAGCCCGAGAGGCAGAAACAAATGAACCAGTTCTCAACAGCTTGTACCAACTTCAGCCTCGAGATTAGCACAAATACTGATTTTATGCCGGACGACGGGAACAGAGCTTTGCTTTAGTTTGGCCCTTAGTTGTATCATTCCGAAATCACTTTTGAATCACGCGGTGTTCACATGCTGAGCAGCCAATCAGAGAACAGAAAAGCCACGAGGAGTAAACTTCTGGAAACTTCCCGCGTCACACGTCCTCTTCTACACTGAGACTTGTAGAGCCGGACGCCCATTTTTCTCACGTCCTTTTTTCTGACCTTTATCGGTCCTATTGCTGCCAGCTTTGTTTTCTTTTGCATCGGGTGTGTTGGTGAGTTACCGTACGGCGGGTCTTGGCGGAAATGCTCTTCTAATCGTTTGCGGTGAGCGTTTTTTGGATTTGTTTTTGTTTCCTTTGACAGTCATGGCGGAGGCCCCTCCCCCCCAGAATACAAACATCCTTATCTTGGGTCATTCTTTTGTTGCCCGCCTGCACTCGTTCCTGCAACGGCGCACGGTCACAGCCTCTGGCAGGGAGATAGATCAGAGTTTCTGGTGTGATAACTGTAGTTTCACCTTCCTTTTTGTTCCCGGGTGTACTGTACGATCTTTTGACTACAGTTCTTATTTGTGGGATGAACTACCCCGGGTTGACATTGTATACCTAGAGTTAGGTTGTAACGACTTGTGCAACACAGCTCTGTCACCGGAGGAAGTCGCATACCAGCTAACTGATCTGGCCTTAGCTTTGAAGAATAAAACAGAGGCCCGTCAGATAACAGTTGGCCTACCCTTGAAACGTGTTTTTGATCCGCCAGGTATCCCTTACAATGACCGGTGTGAGCGCTGTGTGTGCAGCATGATCGACTTGATTTCTAGAAGTCAAAACCCTGGCCTCACATGGTGGAGCCACAACCGCATTTTGGACCGTTACCTTCCCTCCCTTTTCTAACAGGATGGCTTACACTTCTCAGACTATGGAAATTTCTTATATTTCAAGAGTATTCGAGGAGCCATCCTGAAGGCTTTGGATTCAATTTAAAGAAAAATTTAACAGACTGCCCTTCCCAAATTTGTCTTGTTTTGGTTTTCGAACTGACTGCACCTCCCTTTGCACCTTCGGTGGGTTACCGTGGTGCCAGGGGGGGATGCCTGAAATTCTGTTATCTATATGATAGATCCTTTTAGAAATTATCCCATGGATTGATTTTTCCGTGTAAAGGCGTGTACGTTGGTACCCAAATTTGTTTTTGATTCTGCTTTCGAAATCGACTACATCTCCCCCTGCACCTTCGGTGGGATACCGTGGTGCTGGGAGCAGATGCCTGACATACTAATTTTTGTCACAGACCCTCCTAGAAATTATCCCCGAACTTATCTTTACATCGAATACTTTTTCGTGGGCACTTTGGCGGGCTGCCATGGTGCCATCCTGAAAAAGAAAAAATAAATAATTCCCAGTCAAAATTATGTAGCGGATCCAATCGTGGTGTCCATTACACTTTCGGTGGGTTGCCGTGGTGCTTAGGGCAAATGCGTAAAAAACTTCCGTAAGCCATTTTATGAATTCCCAATTTTTCTACCGGGAATTGTTCTCTGGCATGAGCCTGAGACTCAGTCATAAATTTTATGCTGTGGACTATGTTTTCCCAGCTTTTTATTATGTTACCCGTGCCTGGCTCTGGAGGGCAGCCTCCAAAACCAATGGCACTTGTCATAAATTTTTAGTGCTGTGGATTCCCGTTATGAGAATCCCGGCTTTTTCCTGATTTTATTCATAGCGCCTGGCTTTTGAGCCAACGACACTTGTCATAAATTTTTGCGCCGTGGTTTGTATATAAACTTAAACTACCCGGCTTGCTGTCCCCTGTTCTTCATGTCAGGGTTACTGTTCCGGTTTTGTTGCCATGATGAGACAAGTAGCCCAGATGCCCCTCAGCGCATACATTCCTTTGTTCGTTGCTTTTCGTTCCAGCCTTGTTTCATTTTCATTTTTTAATTTATTCTCCAGCGCCCAACAAATAATTGTGCAAATCCCGATCACAATCCTGAAAGTGTGTCTTGGCTAGTATTACACCAAAATTATGTTACATTGATCAGTGGGCCTCTCGGGGGTGTCCGTGTCGCAATTTTGCTCCCCTGGCGAGCTTTCTCGCTACGCTCCCTTGGTGGTCTTAGTTCAGAGTTTGGATTCTAAGGAAAAATTCCCGTTGTTGTAATCGACTCAGGATTTCCGCAATTACTTTCTCTCAAAGTTGTGTTGAAAGAATTACCAGGTTTATTGTATTCTTGAGATCTTCGAGCGTGTTGCAAGATGACTGTTTCTGTCATATGGAGGCGTGTTGCCTGTGTTTCACGTTTGTGTCAATAAAATTCCTAGTATTTCCGCCAAACCCGCAATTGTTGGTTGATACTGTGTCCATTAGCTATGGTCCTAGGAGGTAGACATAAAATCACTTTCGCATGCGAAATACTGATTTTATGCCGGACGACGGGAACAGAGCTTTGCTTTAGTTTGGCCCTTAGTTGTATCATTCCGAAATCACTTTTGAATCACGCGGTGTTCACATGCTGAGCAGCCAATCAGAGAACAGAAAAGCCACGAGGAGTAAACTTCTGGAAACTTCCCGCGTCACACGTCCTCTTCTACACTGAGACTTGTAGAGCCGGACGCCCATTTTTCTCCCTCCCACCCTTGCCCTACTTGAAATTGCAGTTTGTCTGGGTCATTCTTAACTCTGTCAACATATTTCTTAATTATTTTGCGGAGGCCCTCAACAGTTTCAGTTCTCAACAGCTTGTACCAACTTCAGCCTCGAGATTAGCACAAAGAAGACCAAGATTATGCACCAGCCTGCCCCCGGAAAACTGTAGAAGGGAACCATGCACAGGTCACTGTAAACGGACAGATACTACAAAGCATCAACAGGTTTACAAACTTGGGAAGTGCACTGTCACGAATGGTTTATATTGATTATGAAGTCACTAGCAGAATCTCCAAAGCAAGTACTGCATTTGGCAGACTGAGAGAACATGTGTGGAATAGCATTGGAATCAGCCTCAACACCAACATAAAGGTTCTCACAACCCTTCTGTATACATCCGAATCCTAGACAGTTTATCGAGGACATGCAAGACAGCTCAACCACTTTTACATGATATGCCTTCGGAGTATCATGCACATCCGTTGGCAAGACAAGATCCCAGATACCGAGGTGCTTTAGCAGGCCGACACTCCGAGCATCTTCACCCTCTTGCAGAAGGCGCGGGTGAGATGGGCAGGGCATGACAGCCGCATGTTTGACCAGCGCATCCCGAAGCAACTGCTCTATGGAGAGCTTAGCAGGGGAAAGCGCACAGTCGGAGGGCAAAAGAAGAGGTTCAAAGACTGTCTTAAGCATCCCTAAAGGACCTAAATATAGACGTCAACACATGGGAAGCCCAAAACTTCGAATTATTATATTTGTTGACTTTCGTAAAGCCTTCGATAGTATACACAGAGGGAAAATGATGAGAATACTGAGGGCTTATGGCATTCCTGATATACTGGTGGATGCATATTACATCACAGCACAGAAGCAAAAGTACTTACACCGGATGGGGACACTGAATTGTTTTACATCACTGCAGGAGTTCTACTAGGTGACACATTGGCCCCCTACATTTTTGCGATTATGTTATGCGACGGACCATAGGTAACCAAGAACTAGAACTGGGCTTTGAGCTTGAGAGAAGAAAAAGTAGTTGACATCCACCTTTCATCATAAACGACCTAGATTTTGCAGATGATATTGCACTTTTAGCCGAAAGATTACAACAAGCACAGCAACGTCTGCTCAGAATGGAAAGCGAAGCTGGAAAAGTAGGACTGCATCTAAATGCCAAAAAACCAAAATGATGACCTTCGAACCAGAAGTGGCGACACCATAAAAGTGGTGAATAACTTTAAATATCTCGGCTCACAGATGGAAAACTCTGAAACTGACTTTTATGTCAGAAAATCTCTTGCTTGGATCAACTGCCACAAGCTTAGTAAGATATGGAAGTCTAATCTCCCCGACAGGATTAAAGTGAAGCTTTTGCCACCGTGGAATCCGTTCTGTTATACGGGTCAGAAAAGTGGACCTCAACAAAGTCACTTGAAAAAGGCTAAATGGCTGCTACACCCGCATGCTACACATGTGCCTTAACGTCTCATGGCAGCAAAATTAACAAACCAACAGTTGTACCAAGATCTCCCAACTGTCGCCATGAAAGTTCAACAGCGCAGAATGAAGCTGGCTGGTCATTGTATTAGACACTCTGAAATTCCTGCATTACACCTTGTACTCTGGGAACCCACTACTAAAAAAGGAAAAGAGTCAGGGGAAGACCCAGAGACACCTACTTAGACAAGCTACGTACTGACACAATCCTGCAAGATAGTAAAGAACTACGACGGGCCATGGAGAATGAAGTGTTGTGGAGGAGTATCTCTGGATTGGTTCGAGCGGGAACTCGAACTAAGCAAGTAAGTAAGTAAGTAAGTAAGTAAGTAAGTAAGTAAGTAAGTAATAAGAGTGTAGCTCTGTATGAATGCTTTCATGTATGTATGTATGTATTTATCTGTAGATATTTTTGACCCCATATGATAAGCAAAATGTCAACAGAAGTCATTTGCTATGATCACCAACATTAGGAATTCTTCTTACATAACCACAGATTTTTATTTGTTAACGTTTTAGCATTGAATCTGTTGCCTTCATCTACGGTTGTGTAAGAAGAATTTTATGTATCTATGACCTACCAACCTGATAAAGCTACTGACGAAACTTACTTTAAGGTAAATATTTTGTAAAGTGATTTTACCTCTTGTGGTGGTTTCTTCTGTTTGAGCTGATGTTGCAGTTGTGGACAATTTACTGGTTGTTCTTGTAGGTGTTGCAGGTGTAGTTTTTACTGTACTGTTTGTTCTTGTTTCTGTTGACGTCAATATGTCAGTTGTGGCTAATTGGGTTGATTGCATTGATACTGTTGTAGCAGCTGAAGTAGTTGTGACAGATATAGTTGTTTTAACTGGGGGAGTCTGTGTTGGTAGCATGATTTCAGTCGTCCCTGCAGAGCTTTGTAAGTCAGAAGACTGTCTCGTTTGTGTTATTATGAATGTAGAAGGTATTTCAGTTGTTGTTGGCATTGATGTGGCTGACGCAGCTGTTGTGACTGTCCCAGTGGACCTACCTGATATTGCCGAACTGGCTTTTTGGGTTGTTGCTGGGGGCTTGGTTGATTCCTCTTGTTTTGTTGGAGTTGTTAAAACAGTTGTTGATTTTGTTGTTCGTTTTGTAGTAGTCGATGTCGAAGATTCAGTTTCCGTTTCTGCTGTTGTTGTAGCTTCAGTTGTTTCCATAACATCAGTAGTTGGTATAGGACCTTCTGTTGGTTCAACTGTAGTCGGCGCGGCATATGTTACCTAAAAAGAAAGGGACAATTTACTGGTTGTCCTTGTAGTTACTGGTCATGGAAAAAACATTCAGCATAAAATTTCACTCAAACTAACACTCTTGTTCTACTTTGTTAACCGTTATCTGTTACAAAAGATTATCAGCCCGTCACAATTTTACTTGGATTTGGCCACTAATGATTTTTGATTGATACTACAAACTAATATCTATGATCATTGTCTTGAGTGTACATGTAAGTGATAGCTTATAAATAATTTCAAAGCATGCACCTCCTCTTCTGTAGTTGTTGCCAGTGTGGAACGAGTTGTGGTTGAAGACTTCGTTGTAGCAGCTGTAGTTGTCGTAGTTGTCATTGTTGTTGGGGTAGTCTATAATGTATCAAGAACATGCGATGTAATAATAGTGGTCGGATGCAGTCAGAATCAGAACATGAATGTTTGATTGTCAAGAAACATCATCAGACAACAAAATAGTGTTAAATGACGTACCATTCAGTCATGATGTGAAAAAAGGTTTTCCTAACGCCATTACTGTTTAGTATAGTTAATTCATACTTTTAATAATTTTAAGAAACACTTTTAGACCATTTGAATGCTCTAAAATGTGAAATTGTGAAGAAAATTTGAAACTTATTTAATATTTACTTACCGTGGTCTGAGTGGTTGGTTCAGCAGTAGATTTTTCAGTTGTAACAAAGGTTGTCTCTTCTGTTGTATGCTCTGTTGTAGGTTCTGGGGATGTTTTCTCTGTTGTCAATAGTGTTGTTTGCTGTAAGGAAGTCGAAACGGAAATTATTTGTATTGTTTAGACTGACTTGCAGGACATTGCAGGTAAGTCCTAAAAGTTAGAAACTGGGGGTGTTTCATTGTTTATCTTCACACTTAATTATATCTGTGTGGTTTGATGTGTTGTTTTCCTGGTAGTGCGTGCAGTTCTTGTCTTTGCAGTGGATACTATGGTGGTTGGACTTGAAACTATTTCCGTTGTTATTGATATTGTTTTGATTGTAGAGTTTACAGATGTTTGGATTGTTGTTGGTAAAGGTGTTCGTTTACTAGTTGTATGCCCTGTTGTAGGTTCTGTTGTTAATGGTGTTGTAACTATTGTGGCAACTGTTGTTGGTCGAAGAAATGATGATATTGTAGATTCCTACATAAAAATGATATCACTTTGAATAATGTGTTGTCAAGAATACTACAGGGGAACAGCATATATTTCATTGAAGGTATTGAACAAGTGCTTGAAGTGGGAAATCGTATATTGCGAGTTTTTGTATGTCACGTGTACTCTTGTTTGTAGATGTCATCATACCTGTGTGGTTTGTATTGTAGTTTTTCTTGTGTGTGTAGGAGTTGTTTTTACAGTCGAAACTTGTGTGGTTGTACTTGCAGCTGTTTTAGTTGTAGTCGGAGATGTCTTTTCAGTTGTGGAATGTTTGGTTGTTTGGATTGTTGTGGGAATCGTGGTTGTTTTACCAGCAGTGCGCTCTGATGTAGTCTCAAAAGATGTTTTCTGTGTTGTGATTGGTGTTGTTTGTATTGTTGTAAGCGTTGTTGGTTGTATGGAAGTCGAAAGTGTAGTTTGCTAAAAATGGTATTACATTGATTAATACCATTGTTTGACTTTAGGGTCTACTTCATGAAGCTGATTCCAAGAATTAATCTAAGATTTTAAAGTGAACAATGTTGCAGTATAATAGCTATAAGAATAAAGCATGTGAAGTATGATAAGGAGCGTATTTGTGTAGAAAGGTGAGTGTTTTGTTGAGTAAAAGATGGGTGATACCTCAGTTGTTTGTGGTGTTGTTTTCTGGGTGGTACGCACAGTGCTTTTCTTTGCAGTTGACATTTCTCTCGTTGGACGTATAGTCGTCTCAGTTGTGGTTGGAGATGTGGTTAGTACCGTTGAACGTTCCGATGTTTGTATTGTTGTGGGTAACGTAGTTGTTTCGAAAGTAGTATGTTTTGTTGTAGGTTCTGAAGTTGTTTTCTGCGTTGTGAGTGGTGTTGTTGCCATTGTTGTCTTAGCTGTTGTTGCTGGTGCGGACGTTGAAACAGTTGTTTTCTATGTGTATAAATAGTTTTGTTACTATGAAAAGTGCGCTGAAGAATTGGCTATTAACAGGGCTATAACAGGGGAACATCATATATATCAACGGAGGTATTGAACAAGTGTTTGTGGTGTATATTGTGTATTCAATGTCGAAGTTGAGTGTCAATGATACCTGTGTCGATTGAGGTGTTGTTTTGTGATTAGTAACTGAAGATGTTGCCATAATTGTATGTGTAGACGTCTGGTTATTTGTAGTTAAAGTTGTATCTTTCGAGGCTGCGCTCTCTGTTCTAGGTTGTGAGGATGTTTTCTGTGTTGTTAACAGTGTTGTCTGAAGTGCTGTGGCTGTTGGTTGTAGGGAAGTTGAGAGCGTAGTTTCCTGCATAAGGGTAATGATCTTGCTTTTACTGACTACCAAACCTATAGTGTGCTGGATGATACTACATATAGAGACAGGTAACATTGAAGCAATGGGAATAATGGTGTAATTAGTGCTAGAAGTGTGAAATCGTATATCACAATTTTTCTGTACATTAAGTATTTTGTTGTTAGTCTGCAAACGTCATCATACCTGTGTGGTTTGTATTGTTTTTCTAGTTGTGTGTGTAGGAGTTGTTTCTGCAGTCGAAACTTCTCTTGTTGTACTAGCAGTTGTTTCAATTGTAGTCAAAGATGTTGTTTCAATTGTGGAATGTTTGGTTGTTTTGATTGTTGTGGGAACGGTAGTTGTTTTACCGGCAGAGCGCTCTGTTGTAGTCTCTAAAGTCGTTTTCTGTGTTGTTATTGGTGTTGTTTGTATTGTTGTAAGCGGTGTTGGTTGTGTGGAAGTCGAAAGTGTAGTTTGCTACATTAAAACAATGATATTACATAGATTAACTTTAGGGTCTACTTCATGAAGCTGATACCAGAGATAAATCCAAGATTTTTAGTTTGGCCAATGCTGTAGTATAAGAGCTATAAAATTAAAGGATGTAAGTTATGATAATGAGCATATTTGTATAGAAAGGTGTTTTGTTGTTCAGTAAACGGTGGGTGATACCTCAGTTGTTTGTGGTGTTGATTTGTGGGTGGTACGCACAGTGGATTTCTTTGCAGTTGACACTTCTGTTGTTGGACGTGTCGTCGTTTCAGTTGTGGTTGGAGATGTGGTTAGTACCGTAGAACGTTCCGATTTTTGTGTTGTTGTGGGTAATGTGGTCGTTTTGAAAGTAGTATGTTTTGTTGTAGGTTCTGAAGTTGTTTTCTGTGTTGTAAGTGGTGTTGTTTCCATTGTTGTCTTAGCTGTAGTTTCCGGTGCGGACGTTGAAATAGTTGTTTTCTATGTGTATAAAAACAATATATTAGTTAGTTTGAAATGTGCGCTGAAGAATTGTCTGATGGCCGTGTTAATGCACCTTTAAAATCATTCTGTTGGCAGGGCTATAATAGGGGAACTACATATATATCAATGGAGGTATTGAACATGTGTTTGTGGTGTATATTGTGTATTCAATGTCAAAGTTGACTATGAATGATACCTGTGTTGATTGAGGTGTTGTTATGCGATTAGTAACTGAAGATGTTGTCATAATTGTATGTGTAGACGTCTGGTTATTTGAAGATAAAGTTGTATCTTTCGAGGCTGTGCTCTCTGTTCTAGGTTGTGAGGATGTTTTCTGTGTTGTTAACAGTGTTGTCTGAAGTGCTGTGGCTGTTGGTTGTAGGGAAGTTGAGAGCGTAGTTTCCTGCATATGAACAATGATCTTGCTTTTACTGAGTTCCGAACCTAGAGTTGGCTGGATGACGCTATATGTGTAGGCAGGTAACATTGAGGCAACGGGAATAATGGTGTAATCAGTGCTAGAAGTGGGAAATTGTATATCACGAGTTTTTGGTATGCTAAGTATTCTGTTGTTAGTCTGGAAACGTCATCATACCTGCGTGGATCGTATTGTAGTTTTTCTAGTTGTGTGTGTAGGAGTTGTGTTTGCAGTTGCAACTTGTGTGGTTGTACTTGCAGCTGTATCAGTTGTAGTCAAAGATGTCGCTTCATTTGTAGAATATTTGGTTGTTTGGATTGTTGTCGGAATGGTGGTTGTTTTATCAGCAGTGTGCTCTGTTGTAGTCTCAAAAGATGTTTTGTGTGTTGTGATTGGTGTTGTTTGTATTGTTGTAAGCGTTGTTGGTTGTATGGAAGTCGAAAGTGTAGTTTGCTATATCAAAAACAATGGTATTACATGGATTAACTTTAGGGTCTACTTCATGAAGCTGACACCAAAGATTCATGTAAGATTTTAAAGTGGCCAATGTTAGAGTATAATAGCTACAAAAGTAAAGCATGTGAGGTATGATAAGGAGCGCATTTGTGTAGAAAGATGAGTGTTGTTTTGTTGACTAAAAGGTGGGTGATACCTCAGTTGTTTGTGGTGTTGTTTTCTGGGTGGTACGCACAGTGGATTTCTTTGTAGTTGACACTTCTGTGGATGGGCGTATTGTCGTTGTAGTTGGAGATGTGGTTAGTACCGTAGAACGTTCCGATGTTTTTATTGTTGTGGGTAACGTAGTTGTTTTGAAAGTAGTATGTTTCGTTGTAGGTTCTGAAGTTGTTTTCTGTGTTGTGAGTGGTGTTGTTTCCATTGTTGTCTTAGCTGTTGTTGCTGGTGCGGACGTTGAAATAGTCGTTTTCTATGGGTATAAAAAATATTTTTACTTTGAAATGTGCGCTGAAGAATTGGCTAATGGCCGTGTTAATGCACCTTTAAAATCATTCTGTTGGCAGGGCTATAATAGGGGAACTACATATATATCAATGGAGGTATTGAACATGTGTTTGTGGTGTATATTGTGTATTCAATGTCAAAGTTGACTATGAATGATACCTGTGTTGATTGAGGTGTTGTTATGCGATTAGTAACTGAAGATGTTGTCATAATTGTATGTGTAGACGTCTGGTTATTTGAAGATAAAGTTGTATCTTTCGAGGCTGTGCTCTCTGTTCTAGGTTGTGAGGATGTTTTCTGTGTTGTTAACAGTGTTGTCTGAAGTGCTGTGGCTGTTGGTTGTAGGGAAGTTGAGAGCGTAGTTTCCTGCATATGAACAATGATCTTGCTTTTACTGACTTCCGAACCTAGAGTTGGCTGGATGACGCTTTATGTGTAGGCAGGTAACATTGAGGCAACGGGAATAATGGTGTAATCAGTGCTAGAAGTGGGAAATTGTATATCACGAGTTTTTGGTATGCTAAGTATTCTGTTGTTAGTCTGGAAACGTCATCATACCTGCGTGGATCGTATTGTAGTTTTTCTAGTTGTGTGTGTAGGAGTTGTGTTTGCAGTTGCAACTTGTGTGGTTGTACTTGCAGCTGTTTCAGTTGTAGTCAAAGATGTCGCTTCAATTGTAGAATGTTTGGTTGTTTGGATTGTTGTGGGAATAGTGGTTGTTTTATCAGCAGTGTGCTCTGTTGTAGTCTCTAAAGATGTTTTCTGTGTTGTTATTGGTGTTGTTTGTATTGTTGTAAGCGTTGTTGGTTGCATGGAAGTCGAAAGTGTAGTTTGCTACATTAAAAAAAACAATGGTATTACATGGATTAACTTTAGGGCCTACTTCATGAAGCTGACACCAAAGATTCATGTAAGATTTTAAAGTGGCCAATGTTAGAGTATAATAGCTACAAAAGTAAAACATGTGAGGTATGATAAGGAGCGTATTTATGTAGAAAGATGAGTGTTGTTTTGTTGACTAAAAGGTGGGTGATACCTCAGTTGTTTGTGGTGTTGTTTTCTGGGTGGTACGCACAGTGGATTTCTTTGTAGTTGACACTTCTGTGGATGGGCGTATTGTCGTTTTAGTTGTAGTTGGAGATGTGGTTAGTACCGTAGAACGTTCCGACGTTTTTATTGTTGTGGGTAACGTAGTTGTTTTGAAAGTAGTATGTTTTGTTGTAGGTTCTGAAGTTGTTTTCTGTGTTGTGAGTGGTGTTGTTTCCATTGTTGTCTTAGCTGTTGTTGCTGGTGCGGACGTTGAAATAGTCGTTTTCTATGGGTATAAAAAATATTTTTACTTTGAAATGTGCGCTGAAGAATTGGCTAATGGCCGTGTTAATGCACCTTTAAAATCATTCTGGTGGCAGGGCTATAATAGGGGAACTACATATATATCAATGGAGGTATTGAACATGTGTTTGTGGTGTATATTGTGTATTCAATGTCAAAGTTGACTATGAATGATACCTGTGTTGATTGAGGTGTTGTTATGCGATTAGTAACTGAAGATGTTGTCATAATTGTATGTGTAGACGTCTGGTTATTTGAAGATAAAGTTGTATCTTTCGAGGCTGTGCTCTCTGTTCTAGGTTGTGAGGATGTTTTCTGTGTTGTTAACAGTGTTGTCTGAAGTGCTGTGGCTGTTGGTTGTAGGGAAGTTGAGAGCGTAGTTTCCTGCATATGAACAATGATCTTGCTTTTACTGAGTTCCGAACCTAGAGTTGGCTGGATGACGCTTTATGTGAAGGCAGGTAACATTGAGGCAATGGGAATAATGGTGTAATCAGTGCTAGAAGTGGGAAATCGTATATCACGAGTTTTTGGTATGCTAAGTATTCTGTTGTTAGTCTGGAAACGCCACCATACCTGTGTGGTTCGTACTGTAGTTTTTCTAGTTGTGTGTGTAGGAGTTGTGTTTGCAGTTGCAACTTGTGTGGTTGTACTTGCAGCTGTTTCAGTTGTAGTCAAAGATGTCGCTTCAATTGTAGAATGTTGGGTTGTTTGGATTGTTGTGGGAATTATGGTTGTTTTACCAGCAGTGTGCTCTGTTGTAGTCTCTAAAGATTTTTTCTGTGTTGTTATTGGTGTTGTTTGTATTGTTGTAAGCGTTGTTGGTTGCATGGAAGTCGAAAGTGTAGTTTGCTACATCAAAAAACAATGGTATTACATGGATTAACTTTAGGGCCTACTTCATGAAGCTGACACCAAAGATTCATGTAAGATTTTAAAGTGGCCAATGTTAGAGTATAATAGCTACAAAAGTAAAGCATATGAGGTATGATAAGGAGCGTATTTATGTAGAAAGATGAGTGTTGTTTTGTTGACTAAAAGGTGGGTGATACCTCAGTTGTTTGTGGTGTTGTTTTCTGGGTGGTACGCACAGTGGATTTCTTTGTAGTTGACACTTCTGTGGATGGGCGTATTGTCGTTTTAGTTGTAGTTGGAGATGTGGTTAGTACCGTAGAACGTTCCGACGTTTTTATTGTTGTGGGTAACGTAGTTGTTTTGAAAGTAGTATGTTTTGTTGTAGGTTCTGAAGTTGTTTTCTGTGTTGTGAGTGGTGTTGTTTCCATTGTTGTCTTAGCTGTTGTTGCTGGTGCGGACGTTGAAATAGTCGTTTTCTATGGGTACAAAAAATATTTTTACTTTGAAATGTGCGCTGAAGAATTGGCTAATGGCCGTGTTAATGCACCTTTAAAATCATTCTGTTGCCAGGGCTATAATAGGGGAACTACATATATATCAATGGAGGTATTGAACATGTGTTTGTGGTGTATATTGTGTATTCAATGTCAAAGTTGACTATGAATGATACCTGTGTTGATTGAGGTGTTGTCATGCGATTAGTAACTGAAGATGTTGTCATAATTGTATGTGTAGACGTCTGGTTATTTGAAGATAAAGTTGTATCTTTCGAGGCTGTGCTCTCTGTTCTAGGTTGTGAGGATGTTTTCTGTGTTGTTAACAGTGTTGTCTGAAGTGCTGTGGCTGTTGGTTGTAGGGAAGTTGAGAGCGTAGTTTCCTGCATATGAACAATGATCTTGCTTTTACTGAGTTCCGAACCTAGAGTTGGCTGGATGACGCTATATGTGTAGGCAGGTAACATTGAGGCAACGGGAATAATGGTGTAATCAGTGCTAGAAGTGGGAAATTGTATATCACGAGTTTTTGGTATGCTAAGTATTCTGTTGTTAGTCTGGAAACGTCATCATACCTGCGTGGATCGTATTGTAGTTTTTCTAGTTGTGTGTGTAGGAGTTGTGTTTGCAGTTGCAACTTGTGTGGTTGTACTTGCAGCTGTATCAGTTGTAGTCAAAGATGTCGCTTCATTTGTAGAATGTTTGGTTGTTTGGATTGTTGTGGGAATGGTGGTTGTTTTACCAGCAGTGTGCTCTGTTGTAGTCTCTAAAGATGTTTTGTGTGTTGTGATTGGTGTTGTTTGTATTGTTGTAAGCGTTGTTGGTTGTATGGAAGTCGAAAGTGTAGTTTGCTACATCAAAAACAATGGTATTACATGGATTAACTTTAGGGTCTACTTCATGAAGCTGACACCAAAGATTCATGTAAGATTTTAAAGTGGCCAATGTTAGAGTATAATAGCTACAAAAGTAAAGCATGTGAGGTATGATAAGGAGCGCATTTGTGTAGAAAGATGAGTGTTGTTTTGTTGACTAAAAGGTGGGTGATACCTCAGTTGTTTGTGGTGTTGTTTTCTGGGTGGTACGCACAGTGGATTTCTTTGTAGTTGACACTTCTGTGGATGGGCGTATTGTCGTTGTAGTTGGAGATGTGGTTAGTACCGTAGAACGTTCCGATGTTTTTATTGTTGTGGGTAACGTAGTTGTTTTGAAAGTAGTATGTTTTGTTGTAGGTTCTGAAGTTGTTTTCTGTGTTGTGAGTGGTGTTGTTTCCATTGTTGTCTTAGCTGTTGTTGCTGGTGCGGACGTTGAAATAGCTGTTTTCTATGGGTATAAAATATTTTTACTTCGAAATGTGCGCTGAAGAATTGGCTAATGGCCGTGTTAATGCCCCTTTAAAATCATTCTGTTGGCAGGGCTATAATAGGGGAACTACATATATATCAATGGAGGTATTGAACATGTGTTTGTGGTGTATATTGTGTATTCAATGTCGAAGTTGACTATGAATGATACCTGTGTCGATTGAGGTGTTGTTTTGCGATTAGTAACTGAAGATGTTGTCATAATTGTATGTGTAGACGTCTGGTTATTTGAAGATAAAGTTGTATCTTTCGAGGCTGTGCTCTCTGTTCTAGGTTGTGAGGATGTTTTCTGTGTTGTTAACAGTGTGGTCTGAAGTGCTGTGGCTGTTGGTTGTAGGGAAGTTGAGAGCGTAGTTTCCTGCATATGAACATTGATCTTGCTTTTACTGAGTTCCGAACCTAGAGTTGGCTGGATGACGCTTTATGTGAAGGCAGGTAACATTGAGGCAATGGGAATAATGGTGTAATCAGTGCTAGAAGTGGGAAATCGTATATCACGAGTTTTTGGTATGCTAAGTATTCTGTTGTTAGTCTGGAAACGCCACCATACCTGTGTGGTTCGTACTGTAGTTTTTCTAGTTGTGTGTGTAGGAGTTGTGTTTGCAGTTGCAACTTGTGTGGTTGTACTTGCAGCTGTTTCAGTTGTAGTCAAAGATGTCGCTTCAATTGTAGAATGTTGGGTTGTTTGGATTGTTGTGGGAATTATGGTTGTTTTACCAGCAGTGTGCTCTGTTGTAGTCTCTAAAGATTTTTTCTGTGTTGTTATTGGTGTTGTTTGTATTGTTGTAAGCGTTGTTGGTTGCATGGAAGTCGAAAGTGTAGTTTGCTACATCAAAAAACAATGGTATTACATGGATTAACTTTAGGGCCTACTTCATGAAGCTGACACCAAAGATTCATGTAAGATTTTCAAGTGGCCAATGTTAGAGTATAATAGCTACAAAAGTAAAGCATGTGAGGTATGATAAGGAGCGTATTTATGTAGAAAGATGAGTGTTGTTTTGTTGACTAAAAGGTGGGTGATACCTCAGTTGTTTGTGGTGTTGTTTTCTGGGTGGTACGCACAGTGGATTTCTTTGTAGTTGACACTTCTGTGGATGGGCGTATTGTCGTTTTAGTTGTAGTTGGAGATGTGGTTAGTACCGTAGAACGTTCCGACGTTTTTATTGTTGTGGGTAACGTAGTTGTTTTGAAAGTAGTATGTTTTGTTGTAGGTTCTGAAGTTGTTTTCTGTGTTGTGAGTGGTGTTGTTTCCATTGTTGTCTTAGCTGTTGTTGCTGGTGCGGACGTTGAAATAGTCGTTTTCTATGGGTATAAAAAATATTTTTACTTTGAAATGTGCGCTGAAGAATTGGCTAATGGCCGTGTTAATGCACCTTTAAAATCATTCTGTTGGCAGGGCTATAATAGGGGAACTACATATATATCAATGGAGGTATTGAACATGTGTTTGTGGTGTATATTGTGTATTCAATGTCAAAGTTGACTATGAATGATACCTGTGTTGATTGAGGTGTTGTTATGCGATTAGTAACTGAAGATGTTGTCATAATTGTATGTGTAGACGTCTGGTTATTTGAAGATAAAGTTGTATCTTTCGAGGCTGTGCTCTCTGTTCTAGGTTGTGAGGATGTTTTCTGTGTTGTTAACAGTGTGGTCTGAAGTGCTGTGGCTGTTGGTTGTAGGGAAGTTGAGAGCGTAGTTTCCTGCATATGAACATTGATCTTGCTTTTACTGAGTTCCGAACCTAGAGTTGGCTGGATGACGCTTTATGTGAAGGCAGGTAACATTGAGGCAATGGGAATAATGGTGTAATCAGTGCTAGAAGTGGGAAATCGTATATCACGAGTTTTTGGTATGCTAAGTATTCTGTTGTTAGTCTGGAAACGCCACCATACCTGTGTGGTTCGTATTGTGGTTTTTCTAGTTGTGTGTGTAGGAGTTGTGTTTGCAGTTGCAACTTGTGTGGTTGTACTTGCAGCTGTTTCAGTTGTAGTCAAAGATGTCGCTTCAATTGTAGAATGTTGGGTTGTTTGGATTGTTGTGGGAATTATGGTTGTTTTACCAGCAGTGTGCTCTGTTGTAGTCTCTAAAGATTTTTTCTGTGTTGTTATTGGTGTTGTTTGTATTGTTGTAAGCGTTGTTGGTTGCATGGAAGTCGAAAGTGTAGTTTGCTACATCAAAAAACAATGGTATTACATGGATTAACTTTAGGGCCTACTTCATGAAGCTGACACCAAAGATTCATGTAAGATTTTAAAGTGGCCAATGTTAGAGTATAATAGCTACAAAAGTAAAGCATGTGAGGTATGATAAGGAGCGTATTTATGTAGAAAGATGAGTGTTGTTTTGTTGACTAAAAGGTGGGTGATACCTCAGTTGTTTGTGGTGTTGTTTTCTGGGTGGTACGCACAGTGGATTTCTTTGTAGTTGACACTTCTGTGGATGGGCGTATTGTCGTTTTAGTTGTAGTTGGAGATGTGGTTAGTACCGTAGAACGTTCCGACGTTTTTATTGTTGTGGGTAACGTAGTTGTTTTGAAAGTAGTATGTTTTGTTGTAGGTTCTGAAGTTGTTTTCTGTGTTGTGAGTGGTGTTGTTTCCATTGTTGTCTTAGCTGTTGTTGCTGGTGCGGACGTTGAAATAGTCGTTTTCTATGGGTATAAAAAATATTTTTACTTTGAAATGTGCGCTGAAGAATTGGCTAATGGCCGTGTTAATGCACCTTTAAAATCATTCTGTTGCCAGGGCTATAATAGGGGAACTACATATATATCAATGGAGGTATTGAACATGTGTTTGTGGTGTATATTGTGTATTCAATGTCAAAGTTGACTATGAATGATACCTGTGTTGATTGAGGTGTTGTTATGCGATTAGTAACTGAAGATGTTGTCATAATTGTATGTGTAGACGTCTGGTTATTTGAAGATAAAGTTGTCTCTTTCGAGGCTGTGCTCTCTGTTCTAGGTTGTGAGGATGTTTTCTGTGTTGTTAACAGTGTTGTCTGAAGTGCTGTGGCTGTTGGTTGTAGGGAAGTTGAGAGCGTAGTTTCCTGCATATGAACAATGATCTTGCTTTTACTGAGTTCCGAACCTAGAGTTGGCTGGATGACGCTATATGTGTAGGCAGGTAACATTGAGGCAACGGGAATAATGGTGTAATCAGTGCTAGAAGTGGGAAATTGTATATCACGAGTTTTTGGTATGCTAAGTATTCTGTTGTTAGTCTGGAAACGTCATCATACCTGCGTGGATCGTATTGTAGTTTTTCTAGTTGTGTGTGTAGGAGTTGTGTTTGCAGTTGCAACTTGTGTGGTTGTACTTGCAGCTGTATAAGTTGTAGTCAAAGATGTCGCTTCATTTGTAGAATGTTTGGTTGTTTGGATTGTTGTCGGAATGGTGGTTGTTTTATCAGCAGTGTGCTCTGTTGTAGTCTCTAAAGATGTTTTGTGTGTTGTGATTGGTGTTGTTTGTATTGTTGTAAGCGTTGTTGGTTGTATGGAAGTCGAAAGTGTAGTTTGCTACATCAAAAACAATGGTATTACATGGATTAACTTTAGGGTCTTCTTCATGAAGCTTAACACCAAAGATTCATCTAAGATTTTTAAGTGGCCAATGTTAAAGTATGATAGCTATAAAAGTAAAGCATGTGAGGTATGATAAGGAGCGTATTTGTGTAGAAAGATGAGTGTTGATTTGTTGACTAAAAGATGGGTGATACCTCAGTTGTTTGTGGTGTTGTTTTCTGGGTGGTACGCACAGTGGATTTCTTTGTAGTTGACACTTCTGTGGATGGGCGTATTGTCGTTTTAGTTGTAGTTGGAGATGTGGTTAGTACCGTAGAACGTTCCGATGTTTTTATTGTTGTGGGTAACGTAGTTGTTTTGAAAGTAGTATGTTTCGTTGTAGGTTCTGAAGTTGTTTTCTGTGTTGTGAGTGGTGTTGTTGCCATCGTTGTCTTAGCTGTTGTTGCCGGTGCGGACGTTGAAATAGTTGTTTTCTATGCGTGTTAAAACAATATTGTTAGTTTGAATTATGGGATGTACATGCTGGCTGTAGGTGATGTTATAGAGGTGGGAACAGAATGTTGCTTATTATAATAATAAGTTTTAACATTTTAGTATGTTAATTTTATGTTTCATGGTATGCAATTTACAGTCAATGTAATAAAGTAATCGCTATCGCTTTTGCAAATTTCGTTAAGAGATTAAAGTAGTAAAGATGGCTTCAATTTCCTGGAAAGATGCTGCCGTTTATACTAATGTCCTACCTGTGTGGTTTGTTGTTTTGTTTGTGTTGTGGGTGGAGTTTTTGTTTTTGTAATTGTAGAATGTTTTAATGTTTCGATTGTTCTCAATGTGGTCTGCTCTTTAGTTAAATATATTGATGTTGTATGTATCTTAAAGTCGTTTGTGGTTTTGAAGTTTGCAAAGGAGTCGTTTTCTATGTGGTAAAATAATGTAGCCGTTAATAATAAAAACCATTATGTAATCTACAAGCAACATGTGCCAGAGAAGGACATCTACTTTTTAAAAGTTTACCTCTGTCGTTTGTTTTGTAGTTTTGGCGGTGGTGCGTGCAGTTGTTGGCTCTTTGGTTGTATGTGGGGTCGTTTCAGCGGTTGTTGCGGCTGATGTTGTTTTACTTGTAGAACGTTCAGATGTTTTAACGGTGGTTGGTAACGTGGTTGTATGCTCTGTTGTAGGTTCTGGTGTTGTTTTCTGCGTTGTTAACATGGTTGTTTCTACTGTTGTAGGTAACGTTGTTTTCTGCGTTGTTAACATGGTTGTTTCTTTTGTTGTAGGCAACATTGTTGTCTTGCCAGAAGTTGTAGGTTCTAGTGTTGTTTTCTGCGTTGTTAACATTGTTGTTTGTACTGTTGTCTCAGCTGTAGTCGGTCTCGAAGTCAAAATGGTAGTTTCCTGCTGAAAGAAGACATTACAACTTATTTCGCCGTCTTACAAACAATCTGGTAAAACGTTTTTGATTGCGGTATTGCTCTCCTGGTGTTGTATTAGGATATTGCATATTTTGATGTGTGCCATCGATCATTGATTCATTATCTACCTGTGTACTTATAAGTGTTGTTGGTTGTTTGGTTTGTAGAGTTGTAATCTCTGTTGTAGGAGCAAGTGAGGATGGAAGCAATGTTGTTTGAAGAGTTGTTGGGAAGTTAGATGTTCTAGCTGTAGAATGCTCTGGTGTGTGTATTGTATTCAGTGTTATTTTCTTTGTTGTATGCCCTGTTCCTGGTTCAGCTGATGCTTTCTGTGTTGTCTGCATTGTTGATGGTACTGTTGACTCAGATGTTGTTTGCAGAGAAGTGACAACAGTAGTTTCCTAAAGAGAGTATAGGAGTAGGAGTGTATGACTTGAATGATGTACATTTATTTTGTCAATGTCTGAGTGAAGGAAATATTTCCTAGTAATCGATTTAAACAGACAGGAATAGAAAGGTTTTGAATTATGTTTTGTGAATTCCGTTTTAAGAGAAAGGAAGACAAATGGAAATTGATAAAAGGTGTTAGATATGTTTTTTTTGGATTGCAAAATAGCACTGGTAGAATATAGTAAAGTTGGCCAATTCGTCAAAGGTCAGAATTGTATTTTGCTAGAGGCTTTGCTTGAGTGTTTCGTTCGTTAGTTTTAGTGTTTCTTCTACAAGTGTAGTTAAATGTGATTTGGTATATTGAATGCATTTGATTGACATGTTTATCTTCTGTAAGCAGTTATTTATTGGCACCGGTTACATCTGAAATTTCTTTCTGCTAATTCCACTAATTTACCTCCGTCGTTTGTATTGCAGTTTTTGCGGTGGTGCGTGCAGTTGTTGTTGCTGTCGTTGTTTGACTTGTGGAACGTTCGGATGTTTTTACTGTTGTAGGTAACGTGGTTGTTTTGCCAGTAGTATGTTCTGTTGTAGGTTCTGATGTTGTTTTCTGTGTTGTTAACATTGTTGTTTGTACCGTTGTCTCAGACGTAGTCGGTTTTGAAGTCATAATGGTAGTTTCCTGTTGAAAGAAGAGACTTATATTTCATCGCCTGCTAAATAATCTATTGTAAATGGTATGTTTTTGCGGTGTTGCTCTGCAGTTGTTAGATATGCTTGTTGTATATTTTGATGTATAGAAATTATTTATTGATTTAGTATCTACCTGTGTACTACTAAGTGTTGTTGGTTCTGTGATTTGTAGAGTTGTGATATCTGCTGTAGGAGCAAGTGAGGTCGGAAGCAGTGTTGTTTGAAGAGTTCTTGGAGGTTTTGATGTTCTAGCTGTAGAACGTTCAGGTGTGTGTATTGTAATCAGTGTTGTTTTCTTTGTTGTTTGCTCTGTTGTTGGGATAGTTGATGCTTTCTGTGTTGCCTGCATTGTTGATTGTATCGTAGACTCAGATGTTGTGTGCGGAGAAGAAGTGACAACAGTAGTTTCCTAATGAGAAACGATTGATAGGTTTTCAAGAACGTATTTTGGAATGTGTAAATAAAAAAAGTGTTTTTCATTGACATGTATATTTCTTTTATGGACCAAAAATATACCTGTGTAGTTTGTAGTGTTGTTGGGGATTTAGTTTGTGGAGTTGTAGTCTCTGTAGTAGGGTAAAGTGAGGTTGGAAGCAATGTTGTTTGAAGAATTGTCGAAAGCCTAGATGTTCTATCTGTAAAACGTCTGGATGTGTCTATTGTTGTAGGCAGTGTTTTAGTCATTGTTGTATGGTCTGTTGTTGGTTCAGTCGATGATATTTTTGTTGTTTGTAGAGTTGGTGGTAATGGTGTGTTAGATGTCGTCAGTTGTTGCATAGTAGATACTGTTGTTGTCTAGGAATTAATTTAGGTAGAAAAGGAAAGTAAGGATTTAAAGTCAATATAGATTTTGTGTAACACATTGTAGGTAGTAAGAAAATTGAAGACAGTTCCTACAAGTAGAATACCAGGGAGTTGGTTAAATCAACAAAAACTGCCATCGCTGCTCCTACCCGCATACATCAGTGTCCACCATGGTTGTTTTAGCGTTGTGGTTCTAGAAGTGTGAGCAATTATACTTGTAGTTGTCAGTTAGCTATTGGCACTGTTCACATCTCTAGTTTTTCCTGCTAATTTTAATAATTTACCTCCGTCGTTTGTATCGTAGTTTTGGCGGTGGTGCGTGTAGTTGTCGGCTCTTCTGTCTGTGTAACTGTAAATACGGTTGTGTGTGGTGTTGTTTCAGCGGTCGTTCTTGCTGTGGTTGTCTGACTTGTAGAACGTGCAGATGTTTTCACTGTTGTTGGTAACGTGGTTGTTTTGCCAGTAGTATGTTCTGTTGTAGGTTCCGGTGTTGTTTTCTGCATTGTTAACATTGTTGTTCGTAACGTTGTCTCAGACGTAGTCGGTTTCGAGGTCAATATGGTAGTTTTCTATCGAAAGAAGAGACATAGTTTTATCAGCGCCTTCTAAAAATCTGTCAAAACGTTGTTTGCGATGTTGCTCTCCAAGTATTAAATTGGATTATTGTATATTTTGATGTATGTAATCAATCATTGATTCGGTATCTACATGTGTACTAGTAAGTGTTGTTGGTTTTGTGCTCTGTAGAGTTGTGATATCTGCTGTAGGAGCAAGTGAGGTCGGAAGCAATGTTGTTGGGAGTTTAGATATTCTAGCTGTAGAATGCTCTGGTGTGTGTATTGTAGGTAATGTTGTTTTCGCTGTTGTATGCTGCGTTGTTGGTTCAGTTAATACCTTCTGTGTTGTCTGCATTGTTGATGGTATTGTTGACTCATATGTTGTTTGCAGAGAAGTGACAACAGTAGTTTCCTAATGAGAGTATAGACCTGTATGACTTGAATGATGTACAGTTATTTTGATTGTGTATAAGTGAAGGAATATGTTTTTTGCATGTAAGCAGTTATCAACTGACACCCTAATTTCTTCCTGCTAACTCCTATAATTTACCTCCGTTGTTTGAATCGTAGTTTTGGTGGTAGTGTGTGCAGTTGTTGGCTCTTTTGTTGGTGTAACTGAGAATATGGTTGTGTGTGGCGTCGTTTCAGTGATTGTTGTTGCTCTGGTTGTTTGGCCTGTAGAACGTGCAGATGTTTTCACTGTTGTTGGTAACGTGGTTGTTTTGCCAGTAGTATGCTCTGTTGTAAGTTCAGGTGTTGTTTGCTGTGTGGTTAACATGGTTGTTTCTGATGTTGTAGGTAACATTGTTGTCTTGCGAGAAGTACGCTCAATTGTAGGTTCTGGTGTTGTTTTCTGCATTGTTAACATTGTTGTGTGTACTGTTGTCTCAGACGTAGTCGGTTTTGAAGTCAAAATGGTAGTTTCCTATCGAAAGAAGAGACAAATAGTTTTATCGCGGCCTTATAAAGAATGTGTCGAATCGTTGTTTGTGATGTTGCATTGTGCTGAATATAATTGTTGTATATTTGATGTATGCAATCAATCATTGATTCGGTATCTACCTCTGTACTTATAGTAAGTGCTGTTCTTTGTAGAGTTGTGATTTCTGCTGGAACAAATGAGGTCGAAAGCAGTGTTGTTTGAAGAGTCGTTGGGCGTTTGGATGTTCTAGCTGTAGATGGTTCGGGTGTGTGTATTGTAGGCAGTGTTATTTTTGTTGTTGTATGCTCTGTTGCTGGTTCAGTTAATACTTTCTGTGTTGTTTGCATCGTTGATGGTATTGTTGACTCAGATGGTGTCTGCAGCAACGTGACAATAGTAGTTTCCTATTGAGAGTATAGACGTGTATGATTGATAGGATTTGAATGATAAAGTTATTTTGATTGGGTGTAAGTGAATGAAATATTGTTTTTGACTGACATGTATATTGCTTGTATTGAGCCAGGATATACCTGTGTAGTTCTTAGTGTTGTTGGTGTTGTGGTTTGGGGAGTGGTAATCTCTGTGGTAGGAAGAAGTGAGGTTGGAAGCAGTGTTGTTTGAAGAATTGGCGAAGGCTTGGATGTTCTCACTGTAGAAAGTCTGGATGTGTGTATTGTTGGCAATGTTGTTTTCATGGTTGTTTGCTCTGTTGTTGGTTCAGCTGAAGATCTATCTGTTGTTGCTATTGTTGATCGAGTTGTAGTAGGTTGTTGCGTTGTGGAAACTGTTGTTTCCTAGTGATCGAGTTAAACAGGGAAGCAAAGGATGTAAAGTAGGTTTTGTGAGACCTCTTTTAAAATTCAGTGAAAGGAAATGCACCTTAATATAAATTGTATAGTATGGTTTTCATGCGGACTTCAGAATAGTACTGGTAGAATTTAAGTAAGAAAGTTGAACAAATCGACTACAACTGTATTTTGTGAGAGTTTTATCTGTTGTCGGGTTTCCGCCGAGTACCTTTTTGTGTGTACTTTGGTAGTTTTATGACAGTCATAATTTATGTGTTTTGTCTAGTTTGTGTAGTTAAAATTTGACTTGTCAGAGGAGATGTATTGGATAGAATGTTACTTGTATCTAAGTCGTTATTAATTAGCTCTGTTTACAACTCTAATTTCTTTCTGCTGAATCCAATCTACCTCCGTCGTTTGTTTGCTGGTGGTGCGTGCAGTTGTCGGCTCTTCTGTCTGTGTAACTGTAAATGTGGTTGTGTGTGGCGTCGTTTCAGCGGTCGTTGTTGCTGTGGTTGTTTGACTTGTAGAACGTGTGGATGTTTTTACTGTTGTCGGTAACGTGGTTGTTTTGCCAGTAGTATGTTCTGTTGTAGGTTCTGTTGTTGTTTCCTGTGTTGTCAACATTGTTGTTTGTACTGTTGTCTTATCTACAGTCGGCTTTAAAGTCAAAATGGTAGTTTCCTGTTGAAAGGAGAGACCAGGATTTGGATGAATTGTGATGGACTTGTTTTGTACTTGTGATGCATTGTGCTTTTTGTTGTCTATAAGGAAACAAAGGTCGAAATAATTTTATGTAGGGACAATAGAGTGATTTTTTTCTCGTCTAAGTTTGTCTTAATGCGATCTTTACCTGTGTAGTTTGTAGGGTTGACTTTTTAGTCGTTTCCTCACTAGTCCTCTCTCTTGTTGGAATGACAGTGGTTGGATGTACTGTTGTTTGAACAGTTGTGGATGCTGTAGATGGTTGAAAGGTGGAGTGTTTCGATGTTTGTATTGTTGTGTGCTCCGTTGTGGGTTCAACTGACGACTTCTCCGTTGTAAGCTGTGTTGTTTGTACTGTTGACTGAGGTGTTGTTTGTTTCAGTGTAGTTGAACTTGTCGTTTTCTATAAGGATAGCAAGTGATTTGTGTAAAGTGTATAATCTATTATTGCATATATGGTGCACCCCCGGTGATGTATATACTTTTTGTTGACCTACATTATTGGCTAATTTAGTTTATCTTTACCTGTGTAGTTTGCAAGGTTGATTTTTCAGTAGTTTCTGCAGTGGTCTTATCTGTCGATGGAATCGCAGTTGTTGCAAGAACTGTCGTTTTAGCTGTTGTGGATAATGTGGTTGGTTCAAGCGTGGAGCGTTCCGATGTTTGCATTGTTGTTTGCCTCGTCGTTTGTCTCGTTGTATGATCTGAAGTCTTTGCAACCGACGTCTTTGGTGTTGTTAGCAGTGTTGTCTGTATTGTTGATTGACGTGTTGTTGGTTCCAATGAAGTTGAGAAGGTTGTTTGCTAAATGTTCAAAGCAAATGTTAGGCCTGAGTATAAAAATGTATGGTCTAATCTTGCATGCTATACTAAATCTATTATGTGAAATGGTGGTGACCCAATTTCTTTAAATTTTACCTGCGTAGTCTGAAGTGTTGATTTTGCAGTCGTTTCTGCTGTAGTCCTCTGTGTTGTTGGAATGACAGTACGCACCGTTGTTTCAACAGTTGTGGATGATGTAGATGGTTGAAACGTGGAGTGTTCCGACGTTTGTATTGTTGTGTGCTTCGTTGTGGGTTCCACTGACGACTTTTCCGTTGTAAGTTGTGTTGTTTGTACTGTTGACTGAGGTGTTGTTGGTTTCAATGTAGTTGAACTGGTTGTTTTCTACAACAACAGGACAGGAAGTGATTGGTCTTGAGAAGAATGTTTAATGTAATAGATATTCTAATATCACCTCTGCGATCATCTGTATACCTTTCCACCTACACATGTATAGTTTAGACTGATTTTAGTCCATTTTTGGTATAGTTTAGACTCATTTTAGTCCATTTTACCTGCGTACTCCGTAGGGTAGATTTTTCAGTCGTTTCTACTGTAGTCTTCTCTGGTGTTGGAATGGCAGTGGTTGGAAGTACTGTTGTTTTAGCTGTTGTGGATAATGTGGTTGGTTCAAGCGTGGAGCGTTCCGATGTTTGCATTGTTGTTTGCCTCGTTGTTTCTCTCGTTGTATGATCTGTAGTCTTTGCAACCGACGTCTTTTGTGTTGTTAGCGGCGTTGTTTGTATTGTTGATTGACGTGTTGTTGGTTCCAACGAAGTAGAGAAGGTTGTTTGCTAGATGTTCAAAGCGAATTGTTAGGGCTCAATATAAAATGTGTTGTCTAATCTTGCATACTATACAACACCTATTATGTGAAATGGCTATGACACACACATTTGACTAATTTGGTTAACTTTTACCTGCGTAGTTTGCAGTGTTGATTTTGCAGTCGTTTCTGCAGTAGTCCTCTGTGTTGTTGGAATGACAGTACGCACCGTTGTTTCAGCAGTTGTGGATGCTGTAGATGGTTGAAACGTGGAGTGTTCCGACGTTTGTATTGTTGTGTGCTTCGATGTGGGTTCCACTGACGACCTTTCCGTTGTTAGTTGTGTTGTTTGTACTGTTGACTGAGGTGTTGTTGGTTTCAAAGTAGTTGAACTGGTTGTTTTCTACAACAACAGGACAGGAAGTGATTGGTCTTGAGACTAATGTTTAATGTATATTCTAATATCACCTCTGCGACCGTCTGTATACCTTTCCACCTACACATGTATAGTTTAAACTGATTTTAGTCCAATTTACCTGCGTACTCCGCATGGTAGATTTTTTAGTCGTTTCTACTGTAGTCTTCTCTGTTGTTGGAATGGCAGTGGTTGGAAGTACTGTTGTTTTAGCTGTTGTGGATACTGTGGTTGGTTCAAGCGTGGAGAGTTCCGATGTTTGCATTGTTGTTTGCCTCGTTGTTTGTCTCGTTGTATGCTCTGAGGTTTTTGCAACCGACGTCTTTTGTGTTGTTAGCGGCGTTGTTTGTATTGTTGATTGACGTGTTGTTGGTTCCAATGAAGTTGAGAAGGTTGTTTCCTTAATGTTGAAAAAAAGTTGTTAGGCTTAAGTTAAAAATGTATGGCCTAATCTTGCATACTATACAACACCTATTATGTTAAATGGCTATGACACACACATTTGACTAATTTCTTAAAATTTTACCTGCGTAGTCTGAAGTGTTGATTTTTCAGTCGTTTCTGCAGTAGTCCTCTGTGTTGTTGGAATGACAGTACGCACCGTTGTTTGAACAGTTGTGGATGCTGTAGATGGTTGAAATGTTGTGCTTTCCGACGTTTGTATTGTTGTGTGTTCCGTTGTGGGTTCCACTGACGACTTTTCCGTTGTGAGTTGTGTTGTTTGTACTGTTGATTGAGGTGTAGTTGAACTGGTTGTTTTCTATATGGATAGGACAGGAAGTTATTGGTGTTGAGAAGAATGTTTCTAATATCACTTATGCGACCATCTGTATACCCTTTCACCTACACATGTATACGCTAGACTGATTTTAGTTCTTTGTTTACCTGTGTACTCCGCAGGGTAGATTTTTCAGTCGTTTCTGCTGTAGTCTTCTCTGTTGTTAGAATGGCAGTGGTTGGAAGCACTGTTGTTTTAGCTGTTGTGGATACTGTGGTTGGTTCAAGGGTGGAGAGTTTCGATGTTTGCATTGTTGTTTGCATTGTTGTTTGTCTCGTTGTTTGCTTCGAGGTCGGCTTAACCGAAGTTTGAGGTGTTGTAATCAGTGTTGTTTGTACCGTTGATTGACGAGTTGTTGGTTCGAAAGAAGTTGAGAAGGTCGTTTGCTTTGTATTGAAAACAAATTTTTAGTCATGAGTATAAAATGTACTAATATTGCATACTAACCCTACTATATGAAATGTTGATGACTCCCACTATTGATAAACTTAGTTCCCGTTTACCTGTGTAGTTTGCATGGTTGATTTTGCAGTCGTTTCTGCAGTTGTCCTCTCTGTTGTTGGAATGACAGTGGTTGGTTGTACTGTTGTTTGAACAGTTGTGGATGCTGTAGATGGTTGAAACGTGGAGCGTTCCGAAGTTTGTATTGTTGTGTGCTTCGTTGTGGGTTCAACTGACGACTTCTCCGTTGTAAGTTGTGTTGTTTGTATTGTTGAATGAGGTGTTGTTGGCTTCAATGTAGTTGAACTGGTTGTTTTCTATAAGGATAGGACAGGAAGTAATTGGATCTGGGTGGGATGTAAGATTTAACATTGAGTTTGGAATGATTAAAATATAGTTTGTTGATCTACAGTATTGACCGATTTAGTTAATCTTTACCTGTGTAGTTTGCAAAGTTGATTTTTCAGTCGTTTCTGCTGTAGTCTTCTCTGTTGTTGGAATGGCAGTGGTTGGAAGTACTGTTGTTTTAGCTGTTGTGAATACTGTGGTTGGTTCACTCGTGGAAAGTTCCGATGTTTGCATTGTTGTTTGCTTCGTCGTTTCTCTCGTTGTATGCTCCGAAGTCTTTGCAACCGACGTCTTTTGTGTTGTTAGCGGCGTTGTTTGTATTGTTGATTGACGTGTTGTTGGTTCCAATGAAGTTGAGATGGTTGTTTGCTAGATGTTCAAAGCAAATTGTTAGGCCTGAGTATGAAACTGTGTGGTGTAATCTTGCATACTATCACCTTCACCTTGTCCCATCCTCAGTGTCTGGAGGGTCGGAGCATACTATACTAAACCTATTATGTGAAATGGTGATGACCCACATATTTGACTAATTTGGTTAACTTTTACCTGCGTAGTTTGCAGAGTTGATTTTGCAGTCGTTTCTGCTGTAGTCCTCTGTGTTGTTGGAATGACAGTACGCACCGTTGTTTGAACAGTTGTGGATGCTGTAGATGGTTTAAACGTTGTGCTTTCCGACGTTTGTATTGTTGTGTGCTTCGTTGTGGGTTCCACTGACGACTTTTCCGTTGTGAGTTGTGTTGTTTGTACCGTTGACTGAGGTGTTGTTGGTTTCAGTGTAGTTGAGCTCGTTGTTTTCTTTAAAGACAGAACATGAAGTGATTGGTCTTGAAGAGGAATGTTTGATGTAAATTCTAATGTTGCTTATGCGACCATCTGTATACCTTTTCACTTACACATGTATACTTTAAAGTGATTTTAGCATTTTTTTTACCTGCGTACTCCGCATTGTTGATTTTGCAGTCGTTTTAACAGTAGTGCTCTCTGTTGTTGGAATGGCAGTGGTTGGAAGTACTGTTGTTTTAGCTGTTGTGGATACTGTGGTTGGTTCAAGGGTGGAACGTTCAGATGTTTGCATTGTTGTTTTTATCGTCGTTTGTCGCGTTGTATGCTCCGACGTCGGTTTAACCGAAGTTTGGGGCGTTGTAATCAGCGTGGTTTGTACCGTTGATTGACGAGTTGTTGGTTCCAAAGAAGTTGAGATGGTCGTTTGCTATGTGTTGAGAACAATTTTTTTAGGCCTGTGTATAAAAATGTAGTCTAATATTGCATACTATCCCCTCTATGTCAAATATTGATGACTCTCACCATTGCTAAACTTAGTTCCCGTTTACCTGTGTAGTTTGCATGGTTGATTTTGCAGTCGTTTCTGCAGTTGTCCTCTCTGTTGTTGGAATGACAGTGGTTGGCTGTACCGTTGTTTGAACAGTTGTGGATGCTGTGGATGGTTGAAACGTGGTGCGTTCCGACGTTTGTAATGTTGTGTGCTTCGTTGTGGGTTCAACTGACGACTTTTCCGTTGTACGTTGTGTTGTTTGTACTGTTGACTGTCGTGTTGTTGGCTTCAGTGTAGTTGAACTGGTTGTTTTCTATAAGGATAGGAAGTGATTGGTCTTGAGTGAGAAATGTATAATCTAATATTGCGTTTGGAATGATTGAAATATAGTATGTTGATCTACATTAATGACCAATTTAGTTAATCTTTACCTGTGTAGTTTGCAAGGTTGATTTTTCAGTCGTTTCTGCTGTAGTCTTCTCTGTTGTTGGAACGGCAGTGGTTGGAAGTACTGTTGTTTTAGCTGTTGTGGATACTGTGGTTGGTTCACTCGTGGGGCGTTCCGATGTTTGCATTGTTGTTTGCCTCGTCGTTTGTCTCGTTGTATGCTCCGAAGTCTTTGCAACCGACGTCTTTTGTGTTGTTAGCGGCGTTGTATGTATTGTTGATTGACGTGTTGTTGGTTCCAATGAAGTTAAGATGGTTGTTTGCTATGTGTTGAAAACAAATTGTTAGGTCTGAGCATAAAATGTATGGTCTAATATTGCGTTTGGAATGACTGAAATATAGTATGTTGATCTACATTAATGACCAATTTAGTTTATTTTTACCTGTGTAGTTTGCAAGGTTGATTTTTCAGTCGTTTCTGCAGTAGTCCTCTCTGTTGTTGGAATGACAGTGGTTGGTTGTGCCGTTGTTTGGATAGTTGTAAATGCTGTAGATGGTTGAAACGTTGTGCGTTCCGACGTTTGTATTGTTGTTTGCTCCGTTGTGGGTTCCACTGACGACTTTTCCGTTGTAGGTTGTGTTGTTTGTACTGTTGACTGAGGTGTTGTTGGTTTTAGAGTAGTTGAACTGGTTGTTTTCTATAAGGATGGTAAGTGATTGGTCTTGAGTGAACTGTATACGTATGGTTTAATATTTCGTTCAGAACGATTGAAATATAGTTTGTTGATCTACATTATTGACCGATTTAGTTGATTTTTACCTGTTTAGTTCTGATGTCGGTGCAGCTGATGACTTTACTGTTGTAAGCTGAGGAATTGTTGGTTTTAGTGAAAGTGAACTAGTTGTCATCTAGTAAGTAAAGCAAGTGATTGGTATGTACTGATAATGTATGTTATTTTTCAGATATTGCATACTCAAGCAACGTTTGACGTACTGTTCGTTGTGCCTCACTTATGATTGATTTAGTTTGGCTTTACCTGAGTAGTTTGTAGGGTTGATTTTTCTGTCGTTTGTGCAGTTGTCATCTCTGTTGTGGGCATGAATGTGGTTGGTAGTACTGTTGTTTCAATTGTTGTGGATGCTGTAGATGGTTCAAGTGTGGAGTGTTCTGATGTTTGTATTGTTGTAGGCAATGTTGTTGTTTGTCTTGTAGTGAGTTCTGATGTCGGTGCAGCTGAGGACCTTTCGGTTGTAAGCTGCGGTGTTGTTGGTTTTAGTGAAGTGGAACTAGTTGTCATCTAGTAAGTAAAGCAGGTGATTGGTATGTAGTGAGAATGAATGTTATTATACAGATATTGCATACTCAAGCAACGTTTGACGTACTGTTAGTCGAGGCTCACTTATGAGTGATTTAGTTTGGCTTTACCTGTGTAGTTTGTAGGGTTGATTTTCCTGTCGTTTTTGCGGTAGTCTCTTCAGTAGTTGGCTTGGCCGTTGGAAATGTTGTTTTGATGGTTGTGGATGCTGTAGATGGTTCAAGTGTGGAGCGTTCTGATGTTCTTATTGTTGTAGGCAATGTTGTTGTTTGCCTTGTAGTGAGCACCGATGTTGGTTCCACTGACGACTTTTCTGTTGTAAGCTGCGTGGTTTGTACTGTTGACTTTGATGTCGTTGGTTTTAGTGAAGTTGAAATGGTTGTTTTCTGGTAATGACAAGAAGTGATTGGGTTTGAGAAAAAATTGTTGTTTTGATATGATATACTCAGCATACTAATCACTGTCACCGTTGCATACCCATTGTTTGATCTAGACTTTTTACCTTTGTTGTTTGTAGGGTAGATTTTTCTGTCGTTTGTGCAGTTGTTATCTCTGTTGTGGGCATGACTGTGGTTGGCAGTACTGTTGTTTCAATTGTTGTGGATGCTGTAGATGGTTGAAATGTGGAGCGTTCTGATGTTCTTATTGTTGTAGGCAATGTTGTTGTTTCTCTCGTAGTTAGTAGCGATGTCGGTTCAACTGACGACTTTTCTGTTGTAAGCTGCGTTGTTTGTACCGTTGTCTGTAGTGTTGTTGGTTTTAGTGAAGTTGAAATGGTTGTTTTCTAGAAATAACAAGTCATTAGGTTCGATTAAAGATGTTTATTTATGTTTTGATATACTCAAACAACAAACTATTTACCGTTACTTCATCAACTAAATAATCTGGATGTTTTTACATGTGTAGTTTGTAGGGTTGATTTTCTTGTCGTTTGTGCAGTTGTCCCTTCTGTTGTAGGAATGGCAGTGGTTGGTAGTACAGTTGTTTTGACAGTTGTAAATGCTGTAGATGGTTCAAGCGTAGAGCGTTCTGATGTTTGTATTGTTGTAGGCAATGTTGTTGTTTGTCTTGTAGTGAGTTCTGATGTCGGTGCAGCTGAGGACCTTTCTGTTGTAAGCTGCGGTGTTGTTGGTTTTAGTGAAGTGGAACTAGTTGTCATCTAGTAAGTAAAGCAGGTGATTGGCATGTAGTGAGAATGAATGTTATTATACAGATATTGCATACTCAAGCAACGTTTGACGTACTGTTAGTCGAGGCTCACTTATGAGTGATTTAGTTTGGCTTTACCTGTGTAGTTTGTAGGGTTGATTTTCCTGTCGTTTTGGCGGTAGTCTCTTCAGTAGTTGGCTTGGCCGTTGGAAATGTTGTTTTGATGGTTGTGGATGCTGTAGATGGTTCAAGTGTGGAGCGTTCTGATGTTCTTATTGTTGTAGGCAATGTTGTTGTTTGCCTTGTAGTGAGCACCGATGTTGGTTCCACTGACGACTTTTCTGTTGTAAGCTGCGTGGTTTGTACTGTTGACTTTGATGTCGTTGGTTTTAGTGAAGTTGAAATGGTTGTTTTCTGGTAATGACAAGAAGTGATTGGGTTTGAGAAAAAATTGTTGTTTTGATATGATATATTCAGCATACTAATCACCGTCACCGTTCCTCACTTACCCATTGTTTGATCTAGACATTTTACCTTTGTAGTTTGTAGGGTTGATTTTTCTGTCGTTTGTGCAGTTGTTATCTCTGTTGTGGGCATGACTGTGGTTGGCAGTACTGTTGTTTCAATTGTTGTGGATGCTGTAGATGGTTGAAATGTGGAGCGTTCTGATGTTCTTATTGTTGTTGGCAACGTTGTTATTTCTCTCGTAGTGAGCACCGATGTCGGTTCAACTGACGACTTTTCTGTTGTAAGCTGCGTTGTTTGTACCGTTGTCTGTAGTGTTGTTGGTTTTAGTGAAGTTAAAATGGTCGTCTTCTATAAATAAAAAGTGATTAGGTTCCGTTAAAGATGTATATTTTTATTTTGATATACTCAAACAACACACTATTTACTGTTTGTTTATCAACTGAATAATTTACTAGATGTTTTTACATGTGTAGTTTGTAGGGTTGATTTTCTTGTCGTTTGTGCAGTTGTCCCTTCTGTTGTAGGAATGGCAGTGGTTGGTAGTAAAGTTGTTTTGACAGTTGTAAATGCTGTAGATGGTTCAAGTGTGGAGCGTTCTGATGTTTGTATTGTTGTAGGCAATGTTGTTTGTCTTGTAGTGAGTTCCGATGTCGGTGCAGCTGAGGACCTTTTGGTTGTAAGCTGCGGTGTTGTTGGTTTTAGTGAAGTTGAACTAGTTGTCATCTAGTAAGTAAAGCAGGTGATTGGTATGTAGTGAGAATGAATGTTATTATACAGATATTGCATACTCAAGCAACGTTTGACGTACTGTTCGTTGAGCCTCACTTATGAGTGATTTAGTTTAGCTTTACCTGTGTAGTTTGTAGGGTTGATTTTCCTGTCGTTTTTGCGGTAGTCTCTTCAGTAGTGGGCCTGACCGTTGGAAATGTTGTTTTGATGGTTGTGGATGCTGTAGATGGTTGAAATGTGGAGCGTTCTGATGTTCTTATTGTTGTAGGCAATGTTGTTGTTTCTCTCGTAGTGAGCACCGATGTCGGTTCAACTGACGACTTTTCTGTTGTAAGCTGCGTTGTTTGTACCGTTGTCTGTAGTGTTGTTGGTTTTAGTGAAGTTAAAATGGTCGTCTTCTATAAATAAAAAGTGATTAGGTTCCGTTAAAGATGTATATTTTTATTTTGATATACTCAAACAACACTCTATTTACTGTTTGTTCATCAACTGAATAATTTACTAGATGTTTTTACGTGTGTAGTTTGTAGGGTTGATTTTCTTGTCGTTTGTGCAGTTGTCCCTTCTGTTGTAGGAATGACTGTGGTTGGTAGTACTGTTGTTTGGATGGTTGTGGATGCTGTAGATGGTTCAAGTGTGGAGCGTTTTGATGTTTGTATTGTTGTAGGCAATGTTGTTGTTTGTCTTGTAGTGAGTTCTGATGTCGGTGCAGCTGAGGACCTTTCGGTTGTAAGCTGCGGTGTTGTTGGTTTTAGTGAAGTTGAACTAGTTGTCATCTAGTAAGTAAAGCAGGTGATTGGTATGTAGTGAGAATGAATGTTATTATACAGATATTGCATACTCAAGCAACGTTTGACGTACTGTTAGTCGAGGCTCACTTATGAGTGATTTAGTTTGGCTTTACCTGTGTAGTTTGTAGGGTTGATGTTCCTGTCGTTTTGGCGGTAGTCTCTTCAGTGGTGGGCTTGACCGTTGGAAATGTTGTTTTGATGGTTGTGGATGCTGTAGATGGTTCAAGTGTGGAGCGTTCTGATGTTCTTATTGTTGTAGGCAATGTTGTTGTTTGCCTTGTAGTGAGCACCGATGTTGGTTCCACTGACGACTTTTCTGTTGTAAGCTGCGTGGTTTGTACTGTTGACTTTGATGTCGTTGGTTTTAGTGAAGTTGACATGGTTGTTTTCTGGTAATGACAAGAAGTGATTGGGTTTGAGAAAAAATTGTTGTTTTGATATGATATACTCAGCATACTAATCACCGTCACCGTTACTTACCCATTGTTTGATCTAGACTTTTTACCTTTGTAGTTTGTAGGGTTGATTTTTCTGTCGTTTGTGCAGTTGTTATCTCTGTTGTGGGCATGACTGTGGTTGGCAGTACTGTTGTTTCAATTGTTGTGGATGCTGTAGATGGTTGAAATGTGGAGCGTTCTGATGTTCTTATTGTTGTAGGCAATGTTGTTGTTTCTCTCGTAGTGAGCACCGATGTCGGTTCAACTGACGACTTTTCTGTTGTAGGCTGCGTTGTTTGTACCGTTGTCTGTAGTGTTGTTGGTTTTAGTGAAGTTAAAATGGTTGTCTTCTAGAAATAAAAAGTGATTAGGTTCCATTAAAGATGTATATTTTTATTTTGATATACTAAAACAACACACTATTTACTGTTTGTTCATCAACTGAATAATTTACTAGATGTTTTTACATGTGTAGTTTGTAGGGTTGATTTTCTTGTCGTTTGTGCAGTTGTCCTTTCTGTTGTGGGAATGACTGTGGTTGGTAGTACTGTTGTTTGGATGGTTATGGATGCTGTAGATGGTTCAAGTGTGGAGCGTTCTGATGTTTGTATTGTTGTAGGCAATGTTGTTGTTTGTCTTGTAGTGAGTTCTGATGTCGGTGCAGCTGAGGACCTTTCGGTTGTAAGCTGCGGTGTTGTTGGTTTTAGTGAAGTGGAACTAGTTGTCATCTAGTAAGTAAAGCAGGTGATTGGTATGTAGTGAGAATGAATGTTATTATACAGATATTGCATACTCAAGCAACGTTTGACGTACTGTTAGTCGAGGCTCACTTATGATTGATTTAGTTTGGCTTTACCTGTGTAGTTTGTAGGGTTGATTTTCCTGTCGTTTTGGCGGTAGTCTCTTCAGTAGTGGGCCTGACCGTTGGAAATGTTGTTTTGATGGTTGTGGATGCTGTAGATGGTTCAAGTGTGGAGCGTTCTGATGTTCTTATTGTTGTAGGCAACGTTGTTGTTTGCCTTGTCGTGAGCCCTGGTGTCGTTTGAACTGACGATTTTTCTGTTGTAAGCTGCGTTGTATGTATAGTTGACTGTAGTGTTGTTGGTTTGAATGAAGTTGAGATGGTGGTTTTCTAGAAGGAACAACTGGGCATTAGTCAAAATATATTTCAAATGCTGCAATGTGATGCCTAATTTTGCATGCTATTTTTTTTCAAACACAAGATTTTTTCGCTTCTCTCCTATGTAGAGTTGACCTTCATGTCGTTTTAGCGGTAGTCGCTAGAACTACTTTCCAAGCAAAGGTTGGTGGGAAAGATTGTAACCTAATACAAAGGTCACAATCATCCCCAACAAACCTCTGCTTGGAGAGCAAGACAGAAAGTTAGAAATGTTGCTTTGCTGGCTGTGAATGCTGTACATTGTTGAAGTGTAGAGCATTCTGATGTTTTCATTGTAGAGCGGTCTAATGTGTTTATTGTTGTAGGTTGTCTCGTTGTGCGCGCTGATGTCGGTTCAACCGACGATTTCTCTGTAGTACACTGTGTTGTTTGTTAGGTAGACGGAATAGTTGTTGGTCTCAGTGACGTTGAAACGGTAGTTTTCTAGTAAAATGATACTTGATCAGGCATATGAGTTTTCATAACGTCTATGCCTTCAAAACAAGCAGAATGTGTAGTACGTATCTACTGGGAATACAAATGAAGTGTACGTGTACCAAACAGTGACAAACGTGGAATGGGTAGGGGAAGCTGCGTTCGGAATAAAGCACTCATCAGTGTAGGTGTAGATGCTGTGGTGTTTACCTTTAGGTAAGTAGATGGTAGTAAGTGTAGCATGCAAAGTAAGAAGGTCAGTGTTAGAAATTGCAGTCGTATTGAAAGCTGTTTTGTGCAAAGTTGTATGATCTGTGGATATAGAAACCGTGGACTACTCCGATGTGTGCACTGTTGTTGGGTAAGTAATTGGTTGATGGAAAGACATTGCTGTTTAATTATTTATTATTTGCATTGTTGACTGCGATGTTGTTGGCAGCGAAGAAGCAGGACCTATGCTTTTCGAGTTGTAATACGTAATGGAAATGTGGTGTACAGTTTGTTTGTTCAAGCCGTGTAACAAATATGCAAATGCTGGAGGAAAACGTGCGTTTAGATTATGGCGTAATCATATAATAATGTAGGTGCTGTGGTGTGTACCTTATTAGTTGGTAGTGATGGTAATTACCTGTGTAGTGTGTAAAATAGAAATGTCGGTTGAAGGAATTACGGTGGTTGGGAGAGATGTTGTTTTCTGTGTTGTATGAGCTGTAGATGTAGGAAACGTGGACTGTTCTGATGTGTGTATTGTTGTGGAAATAGTCGTCGGCTGTTGGGTAGATTTTGCTGTAGAAAGTTTAGTGGAAGATTTTCTTGTTGTATGTTGAGTTGTTTGCGTCGTTGACTGGAATGATGTTGGTTGCACAGAAGTAAAAAATGTGCTAACCTGGTGATAATACATGATGGAAAATGTAGTGTATAGCATGTTGTATTAAGTGATGTTACAAATGTGGAAATGCCAGATTGAAAGCTGTAATTAGATTAGAGCACTTATTATATTAAAAATGTAGGTGCTGTACATGTATTGTTTACCTTAGTAGTTGGTAGTGCTGTTGTCTGCGTAGTGTGTAAAGTAGAAATGTCGGTGGTAGGAATTACAATGGTTGGGAGAGCTGTTGTTTTCTGAGTTGTATGAGCTGTAGATGTAGGAAACGTGGACTGTTCTGGTGTGTGTATTGTTGTGGAAATAGTCGTCGGCTGTTGGGTAGATTTTGCTGTTGAATGTTTTGTAGAAGATTTCCCTGTTGTTTGCTGAGTTGTTTGCATTGTCGACTGCGATGTTGTTGGTTGCAGTGAGGTGGAAAATGTGCTAACCTGGTGGTAATCCGTAATGGAAAAATAAGTGTATGGTACATTGTCTTTGGTCATGTGAGAAATGTGTAAATGCTAGAAGAACTCGTTGTGAGATTAAGGCACCTACATGTATTGTAAAATGTAAGTGTGCTGTGAAGTTTACCTTAGTAGATGGTTGTGTTGTTACCCGTGTAGTGTGAAAGGTGGAAAGGTCGGTGGTAGGAATTACGGTGGTTGGGAAAGGTGTTGTTTTCTGTGTTGTATGAGCTGTAGATGTAGGAAACGTGGACTGTTCTGGTGTGTGTATTGTTGTGGAAATAGTCGTCGGCTGTTGGGTAGATTTTGCTGTTGAAAGTTTTGTGGAAGATTCCCTTGTTGTAAGTTGAGTTGTTTGCTTCGTTGACTGCAATGATGTTGGTTGCACAGAAGTGAAAAATGTGCTAACCTGGTAGTAATACATGATGGAAAATGTAGTGTATAGCATGTTGTATTAAGTGATGTTACAAATGTGGAAATGCCAGATTGAAAGCTGTAATTAGATTAGAGCACTTATTATATTAAAAATGTAGGTGCTGTACATGTATTGTTTACCTTAGTAGTTGGTAGTGCTGTTGTCTGCGTAGTGTGTAAAGTAGAAATGTCGGTGGTAGGAATTACAATGGTTTGGAGAGATGTTGTTTTCTGAGTTGTATGAGCTGTAGATGTAGGAAACGTGGACTGTTCTGGTGTGTGTATTGTTGTGGAAATAGTCGTCGGCTGTTGGGTAGATTTTGCTGTTGAATGTTTTGTGGAAGATTTCCCTGTTGTTTGCTGAGTTGTTTGCATTGTTGACTGCGATGTTGTTTGTTGCAGTGAGGTGGAAAATGTGCTAACCTGGTGGTAATCCGTAATGGAAAAATAAGTGTATGGTACATTGTCTTTGGTCATGTGAGAAATGTGTAAATGCTAGAAGAACTCGTGCTGAGATTAAGGCACCTACATGTATTGTAAATTGTAAGTGTGCTGTGAAGTTTACCTTAGTAGATGGTTGTGCTGTTACCTGTGTAGTGTGTAAAGTAGAAAGGTCGGTGGTAGGAATTACGGTGGTTGGGAGAGCTGTTGTTTTCTGTGTTGTATGAGCTGTAGATGTAGGAAACGTGGACTGTTCTGATGTGTGTATTGTTGTGGAAATAGTCGTCGGCTGTTGTGTAGATTTTGCTGTCGAAGGTTTTGTGGTAGATTTCCTTGTTGTGTGTTGAGTTGTTTGCGTCGTTGACTGGAATGATGTTGGTTGCACAGAAGTGAAAAATGTGCTAACCTGGTGATAATACATGATGGAAAATGTAGTGTATAGCATGTTGTATTAAGTGATGTTACAACTGTGGAAATGCCAGATTGAAAGCTGTTATTAGATTAGAGCACTTATTATATTAAAAATGTAGGTGCTGTACATGTATTGTTTACCTTAGTAGATGGTTGTGTTGTTACCTGTGTAGTGTCACTAGTGTGTAAAGTAGAAAGGTCGGTGGTAGGAATTACGGTGGTTGGGAGAGCTGTTGTTTTCTGAGTTGTATGAGCTGTAGATGTAGGAAACGTGGACTGTTCTGATGTGTGTATTGTTGTGGAAATAGTCGTCGGCTGTTGTGTAGATTTTGCTGTCGAAGGTTTTGTGGTAGATTCCCTTGTTGTGTGTTGAGTTGTTTGCGTCGTTGACTGGAATGATGTTGGTTGCAGAGAAGTGAAAAATGTGCTAACCTGGTGATAATACGTGGTGGAAAATGTAGTGTATAGCATGTTGACTTAAGTGACGTTACAAATGTGGAGTGGAAATGCCAGAGTAAAAGCTTTAATTAGATTAGCAGCACTTATTACATTAAAAATGTAGGTGCTGTGCCTGTGTTGTTTACCTTAGTTGTTGGTAGTGCTGTTGTCTGTGTAGTGTGTAAAGTAGAAAGGTGGGTGGTAGGAATTACGGTGGTTGGGAGAGCTGTTGTTTTCTGAGTTGTATGAGCTGTAGATGTAGGAAACGTGGACTGTTCTGATGTGTGTATTGTTGTGGAAATAGTCGTCGGCTGTTGTGTAGATTTCGCTGTTGAATGTTTTGTGGAAGATTCTCTTGTTGTGTGCTGAGTTGTGCTTATCTATTGGTAATACATGATGGATAAGGTCGTGTATAATATGTTGACTTCATGAAACAAATGTGGAAATGTTAGAGGAAAGCGAGCGTGTGTCTGGATTAAGGTACTTATTGGAGGTAATATTGTAGGTGACGCCATGTTTACTATGATTAATATTAGTTGATATAGTTGTAATCCATGTAGTGTGTAAAGTAGAAATGACGGTGGTAGGAATTAGTTGGGGGAGCTGTCGTTTTTTGAGTTGTATGAACTGTAGATATAGGAATCATGGAGTGTTCTGGTGTGTGCATTGTTGTTGGTATCGTTGTCGTAGTTCTCCTTGTTGTAGGTTTAGTGGACAGTTGCCTTTTGCTTCCTGTGTTGTGTATATTGCTGGCTCTGGTATTGGTAGTATCGTTGACGTGGACATAGCTCTTATCTAGTGTTCATATAATGGTCAACGAATCGTTTTGTTTGGAAAGAATTGTTAGCAAGGTTATGGCGCAGTCAGTAAAGACCTGCTGCGAATTACATTCTATTAATCAAATCTCTTACCGAAGTAGTCATCTCTGAGGTTGGGATGAATGTTGACTGGAATGTTGTTTCTTCCGTAGTGAGCTGCGTAGTTTGAAGTACTGTAAATAAAAAAATAAATAAAAAAATAAAAATGGACTCATCGTCTCTTCTGTTGTTATCACAGTAAACATTTTATAGGAAATATCCTCTTATCGCTGCATATTAAGTAGAAATTGAAATTAACACGTTTGAAATTACAACATTATTGCTATGGTCTTAAGGTTGTTGTTGGTTATCTATTAGACGTTGCCATGGACGTTTGTGTGAGTTGTTTGATCGGAGGTGTTGTAGTTTCTTCTAGATGAACACCCCAAGACTTAAATTCTATCAATGCAAAATAGATGCTGTAATTTTTTTATTCCTTGACAACAGAAAGCTCTGATTTACAGATTAAAGGGTTTAGGAAGAAATGCCCATTTTGATCAACAGATGTGTCCTTTTTACAAGTCTTACCTGTAGTAGCCTCTGTTGTGGGAAGCACAGTAGTTGGGAGCGTTGTCATATCGGTGGTTCGGTGCGTACTTTCCCCTGTTGTGGCAAGAATAGTTGGTATTATTATTTTTTTTTGGTAGTTGCTGTTTTAAAACACAATGTACATTTGTACATTGTAATTGCCGGAAAGTCTTGCCTGGGAAAGAAAGGATGTCGTCAGTGGATCGTCATATGTGAAAATGTGTTGGAGCAGTAGTGCTGTTATTGGTTTCCTGTGCAGTTTCCAAGGTCAGTGACATGATAGTTGTCAGTAGTCTGCGTTGAGGTTTTCTCTGTGAAAAATGTTTTGTTATAACTTAAATGCAAAGTTGTCCTGGTTTGTATCTTGGTTCGTCTTTGAAGTACATGATGGAACTTTCGTTGAAAAGGATAAATAATATAGGTTTTGTGTTTGTGTTGTTGTCTGAAACTTGTTGGTCCGTGTTTTTCCCGTCTTCTTTAATTTCAATTAAAACAAGATATTTCAGTGGTTCGGCTATAATACGGTGCTGATTTGTTTCTTACTGCAGTCAATAGATTCCCATTCAATAGAAGAGTTGTTAGTTCGTGTTAAGAGTGTAGTTTTTTTTTACCTGTGGTGATCTCCGTTGTTGACTGTACCGTGGATGGTAATGTGGACTTTTGAGTGCTTCGTTGTGTTGTTTTGTAAGTGGTGATAATAGTAGTTGGTGTCGTTGTTTTTTCGGTGGTATGTGCTGTAGTTTTCTCTGCAGAAAGATGTTGTTACACATATATTTGCTATGTTTTGAAAGTCCTCTAGAATAGTTTTTTCTTGGAGTTAAACCATGTTCACCCATTTGTTGTTTCAAATATACAATGTTACTTACACCTTTTCCCAGTGCAATGGAAGTAATGGGTGGAAGCTAAGAAAATTTCTACATTTAGCGCTGGCTGTCAATAGCTCGATAGTCACAAGTGTAATATGTAGAAATAAAATATTACCTGTGGTGACCTCTGTAGTGGGACGTAGCGTTGTTTGAGCTGTAGTTTCGTGAGTGGTTTGCTGTGTGGTTTCAGCAGTAGTACGAGGAGTTGTTTCATGTGTGGTTTCAGCTGTAGGTTTAAGAGTGGTGAGTTTGGTCATTGAAATGTACAAATTATAATGTGTAGTTAAAAATACATGGAAAACATGTTGCACATGTTCCCTCTTTTGTCATTTGTGAATATTGTAATTCTGTGTGACAGGGAATGGTGTTCAAATTCCAATCCCATGGTTCGAATTCCTTTTTTTATGTTGATGTTTGATTTTTGTCTAATAGAAATGCATTTGGAAATCAATATGTCTTTAGTATGCCGTCGTGTATTTTACCTGTTGTGGCCTCTGTTGTTGGGTATACCGTAGTCGGAACCGTAGTCTTTTGAGTGCTTTCTGGTGTTGTTTTTTCAGTGGTGCCAATGGTAGTTGGTATGGTGGTCTTTTCAGTTGTCTGTTCTGTAGTTCTTTCCGTAGAGATGTGTGTTGTGACTAGAGGAGTTGTTGGAAGCGTTGTCTTTTCTGTTGTTAGCATTGTGGTTTCCTCTGAGATACCATAGAAAAAATAGTTGGTATTACAGTATTTTTTGTAAGGAGATTATGACGTTGATTTCTATGCAGAACAATTAGAGTGTCAATGTCTTTGTAAGCTAGCCACAGTTGTTGCAACGCAGTATTTAGGATATGTACAAAGTGTAGGTATAGTGATGGTTTAAACTCTGTTGTCTTTGCCTCTAGTCTCAAGGCTTCTCAGGAATTAGACATTTTATCCGCATTTTGGAGAGTGCTTTTACTTGTAGCTGTCTTTTTGTGTTGTTTGTTGAATAGTAAGGAGTGTACATGTAGTTAGTGTCGTCGTCTTTGGTGGTGTGTACTGTCGTTTATCCTGTCTTATTCATATCATTTGCTGTCCTGTTTAATGACATTAAAAGTTACAAGATTTTGAACTGGCAAAATTTAGTTTCCAAAGTATTACCTGTGGTGACCTCTGTTGTGGGAAGTACGGTTGTTTGTGCAGTAGTTTTGAAGGTGGTTTGACGTGTTGTTTCTTCAGTGGTTACGGGCGTTGTTGCTGATGTAGTTTGTGCAGTACTTTTCCCTGTAGCAAAATGTGTCATTAGACTCAAGACTGATTTTGATATTAGAAAACATACGTGTTGGTCATGAAGTTTCGTTTTTACCTGTTGAGACTTCTGTGGTTGGAAGTGCTGAAGTTAAGATAGTGGTGCTATGAGTAGTTTGTTGTGTTGATTTTTGAGTTGTGACTAGAGTAGTTCGCTTAGTTGATTTCTCTGTAGTCGGTGCTGCAGTAGTTCTTTGGGTGGACAAGTGTGTGGTAGGGATTGTTGTGGTAGGAAGCGATGTCTTTACTGTTGTTGGATGAGTGCTCACGGCTGGGACAAAATGTGGAAAAAGTGATTGTGTATGAGTCAATGTTGCAATTTTTTCTTGTACCAGTTGGATACTAGTTTGTCGGTACTTTTCTGAGGGAGAGTGCGGTTTTACCTGTTGTGGCTTCTGTTGTTGGTTGCACTGTGGATAGTATTGTAGTCTTTTGAGTAGATTGTTGTGTCGATTTTTGAGTGGTGGCAATGGTCGTTGGCTTAGTTGTTTTTTCGGTGGTCTGTTCAGTAGAACTTTCTGTAGTGAAAAGTGTGGTGGGGACTATAGTTGTTGCAAGCGTTGTCTTCTCTGTTGTTGGACGGGTGGTTTTCTCTGAGATTATATAGGACAAACGATATTGTTGATGAAGTAATTATTGACAGAATGTCTGAGATGTTGATTTTTGTCCGGTAGGTTATTGCTGCAAGAGATTATAATGGTTATCTCTATACAAGGTTTGTATGGCTAGAGTGTACCTCTCCTTGTAGGTTTAGCTTTTTTGCAATATTGATATCATTTAAGATATTTGCATCTTTTAGTCATAATGTTTTGTTCTGTTGTCATTTTGTGTAGTCAGTGCTTTATAAAATTGTTATACTGCCGTTAGCAGTATGGAATGTACTTCTCTGTTGTTAGTTGTGTTTCAGTTTGTACGGTAGATTTTTTAGTAGTTTTTTGTGTTGTTTGTTGAGTAGTGAGAAGAGTAGTTGGTATCGCCGTCTTTGTGGTGGTGTGTGTAATTGACGTAAATATTAATAAGTCAGATGTTCCTTTCTGTTATTACTAGAAATTCTTTTCTAACTTTCAGGTTTTGTTCCTGGAAAGCAGGTATTACCTGTAGTGACCTCTGTTGTGGGAAGCACGGTTGTTTGTGTGGTAGTTTTGAGGGTGGTTTGACGTGTTGTTTCTTCAGTGGTTGCGGACGTTGTTGGTGACGTAGTTTGTTCAGTAGTTTCCGCTGTAACAAAACATACCTTTAGAATGAATCCTTATTTAGGTATTGGAAATATATGTGCTGGTCATAAAGTGTCGCATAATGAATGCGCCAGGATTTCAATGTCTTCTTCGAAAAACCAAATACTGAATAGTGATCTGAAATCAATTTGATGTGCGCACTTTGAAGTATTTATGTGTAGTGTAATTATTCTCCTTCGGCAAATTGCAATTTATGTGTGGTTCTACCTGTTGACACCTCTGTGGTTGGATGTACTGAAGCTAATATAGTGGTGCTATGAGTAGTTTGTTGTGTTGATTTTTGGGTGGTATAAAAAGTAGTTGGCTTTGTTGTTTATTCTGTAGTCTGTCCTGCAGAAGTTCTTTTGGTCGTCAAATGCGTTGTAGGGTTTATCGTGGTAGGGAGAGATGTTTTTACAGTTGTTGGCTGAGTGGTCATTGCTGTGTAAACATGTTTTTAAAACTAATCGTACATTAATCATTGTTTTATTGTTTTGTTCTACCAACTGGATGTTGGTTTGTTAATATGCTCATAGGGAGCACCAATATGTAGAAAAAACAAGTTTGCTGGTGGTTTTCGCAGGTACGAGTGTAGTTTACCTGTTGTGACCTCTGTTGTAGGTTGCACTGTGGATGGTATTGTAGTCTTTTGAGTAGTTTGTTGTGTCGATTTTTGAGTGGTGACAATGGTCGTTGGTATGGTTGTCTGTTCTGTAGTTCTTTCCGTCGAAATGTGTGTTGTTGGGACTATTGTTGTTGGAAGCGTTGTCTTCTCTGTTGTTTGTCGGGTGGTTTTCTCTGAGATTAGATAGGAAAAATTGATTTTGTTGATTTTCTTTTTGTAAGAACATTTGAGATATTGATTTTTGTCCGTTAGCTGCTCGCTGCAAGAGATGATAAAGTTAGTACGGCTTAAGTAGTTTAAAGTTAAGTACGGCTAAAATGTACATGTCTTTATAGTCCAGCCACTTGTTACAAAGGTAATGTCATTGTTGATATCTACATCGTGTAGTTGTAATGTTTTATTTTGTTGTCATTTTATGTAGTCAAGTTTCTAAGGAATTGTTAATAATGTTTCTTAGCAGTATGGAACGCACTTCTACCTGTTTTGATCTTTGTTGTTAGTTGTGTCGTTGATGGTAACGTAGATTTTCGAGTAGTTTTTTGTGTTGTTTGTTGAGAAGTGAGATTAGTTGGTGTCGTTGTCTTTGTGGTGGTGTGTGCTGTAGTTATTCCTACAGAGAAGTGTGTAATTGACGCATATATCAATGAGCCTGATGTTCTTTTCTGTTGCTACTAGACATTCTTTTTGAACTTTCAGGTTTAGTTTATGCAAGCAAAGTATTACCTGTGGTGACCTCTGTTGTGGGAAGTACGGTTGTTTGTGCGGTAGTTTTGAAGGTGGTTTGACGTGTTGTTTCTTCAGTGGTTACAGACGTTGTTGGTGATGTAGTTTTTGCTGTAGTTTGATCTGTACTTTTACCTGTAGCAAAATGTGTCATTAGACTCAAGACTGATTTCGATATTAGAAAACATACGTGTTGGTCATGAAGTTTCGTGTTTACCTGTTGAGACTTCTGTGGTTGGAAGTGCTGAAGTTAAGATAGTGGTGCTATGAGTAGTTTGTTGTGTTGATTTTTGAGTTGTGACAAGAGTAGATTGCTTAGTTGATTTCTCTGTAGTCGGTGCTGCAGTAGTTCTTTGGGTGGTCAAATGTGTGGTAGGGATTATTGTTGGTGAAAGAGATGTCTGTACTGTTGTTGGATGAGTGCTCACGGCTGGGACAAAATGTAAAGAAAAATGTAATTGTGTATGAGTCAATTATGCAATTTTTCTTGTACCAGTTGGATGTTGGTTTGTCAATATCTTAATAGGGAGCACCGATTTGTTGCAAGAAACTAGTTTGTCGGTAGTTTTCACAGGAGAGTGTGGTTTTACCTGTGGTGGCTTCTGTTGTTGGTTGCACTGTGGATGGTATTGTAGTCATTTGAGTAGTTTGTTGTGTCGATTTTTGAGTTGTGGCAATGGTCGTTGGCTTAGTTGTTTTTTCGGTGGTCTGTTGGGTAGTTCTTTCCGTAGTGATAAATGTCGTCGGGACTATAGTTGTTGGAAGTGTTGTCTTCTCTGTTGTTGGACGGGTAGTTCTCTCTGAGGTTAGATAGGAAAATTAATTTTGTTGACTTTCTTTTTGTAAGAACATTTGAGATTTTGATTTTGTCCGTTAGCTGCTCGCTGCAAGAGATGATAAAGTTTAGTACGGCTTAAGTAGTTTAAAGTTAAGTACGGCTTAAATGTACCTGTCTTTGTAGTCTTCCCACTTGTTACAACAGTAATGTTATTGTTGATATCTACATCGTGTAGTTGTAATGTTTTCTTTTGTTGTCATTTCATGTAGTCAAGTTTCTAAGGAATTGTTAATAATGTTTCTTAGCAGTATGGAACCCACTTCTACCTGTTTTGATCTTTGTTGTTAGTTGTGTTGTTGATGGTAACGTAGATTTTCGAGTAGTTTTGTAATCGACGCAAATATCAAGCCTGATGTTCTTTTCTGTTGCTACTAGATATTCTTTTGGAACTTTCAGGTTTAGTTTATGCAAGCAAAGTATTACCTGTGGTGACCTCTGTTGTGGGAAGTACGGTTGTTTGTGCGGTAGTTTTGAAGGTGGTTTGACGTGTTGTTTCTTCAGTGGTTACAGACGTTGTTGGTGATGTAGTTTTTGCTGTAGTCTGTTCTGTACTTTTACCTGTAGCAAAATGTGCCATTAGATTCAATACTGATTTTGATATTAGAAAACATATGCGTTGGTCATGAAGTTTCGTTTTTACCTGTTGAGACTTCTGTGGTTGGAAGTGCTGAAGTTAAGATAGTGGTGCTATGAGTAGTTTGTTGTGTTGATTTTTGAGTTGTGACAAGAGTAGATTGCTCAGTTGATTTCTCTGTAGTCTGTGCTGCAGTAGTTCTTTGGGTGGTCAAATGTGTGGTAGGGATTATTGTTGGTGAAATAGATGTCTTTACTGTTGTTGGATGAGTGCTCACGGCTGGGACAAAATGTAAAGAAAAATGTAATTGTGTATGAGTCAATTATGCAATTTTTCTTGTACCAGTTCGATGTTGGTTTGTCAGTATCTTGATATGGAGCACCGATTTGTTTCAAGAAACTAGTTTGTCGGTAGTTTTCACAGGAGAGTGTGGTTTTACCTGTGGTGGCTTCTGTTGTTGGTTGCACTGTGGATGGTATTGTAGTCATTTGAGTAGTTTGTTGTGTCGATTTTTGAGTTGTGGCAATGGTCGTTGGCTTAGTTGTTTTTTCGGTGGTCTGTTGGGTAGTTCTTTCCGTAGTGATAAATGTCGTCGGGACTATAGTTGTTGGAAGTGTTGTCTTCGCTGTTGTTGGACGGGTAGTTCTCTCTGAGGTTAGATAGGAAAATTAATTTTGTTGATTTTCTTTTTGTAAGAACATTTGAGATATTGATTTTTGTCCTTTAGCTGCTCGCTGCAAGAGATGATAAAGTTTAGTACGGCTTAAGTAGTTTAAAGTTAAGTACGGCTTAAATGTACATGTCTTTGTAGTCCAGCCACTTGTTACAACAGTAATGTTATTGTTGATATCTACATCGTGTAGTTGTAATGTTTTATTTTGTTGTCATTTTACGTAGTCAAGTTTCTAAGGGATTGTTAAGAATTTTTCTTGGCAGTATGGAATGCACTTCTACCTGTTTTGATCTTTGTTGTTAGTTGTGTTGTTGATGATAACGTAGATTTTCGAGTATTTTTGTAATCGACGCATATATCAATGAGCCTGATGTGCTTTTCTGTTGCTACTAGACATTCTTTTTGAACTTTCAGGTTTAGTTTATGCAAGCAAAGTATTACCTGTGGTGACCTCTGTTGTGGGAAGTACGGTTGTTTGTGCGGTAGTTTTGAAGGTGGTTTGACGTGTTGTTTCTTCAGTGGTTACAGACGTTGTTGGTGATGTAGTTTTTGCTGTAGTCTGTTCTGTACTTTTACCTGTAGCAAAATGTGTCATTAGACTCAAGACTGATTTCGATATTAGAAAACATACGTGTTGGTCATGAAGTTTCGTTTTTACCTGTTGAGACTTCTGTGGTTGGAAGTGCTGAAGTTAAGATAGTGGTGCTATGAGTAGTTTGTTGTGTTGATTTTTGAGTTGTGACAAGAGTAGATTGCTTAGTTGATTTCTCTGTAGTCGGTGCTGCAGTAGTTCTTTGGGTGGTCAAATGTGTGGTAGGGATTATTGTTGGTGAAAGAGATGTCTTTACTGTTGTTGGATGAGTGCTCACGGCTGGGACAAAATGTAAAGAAAAATGTAATTGTGTATGAGTCAATTATACAATTTTTCTTGTACCAGTTGGATGTTGGTTTGTCAGTATCTTAATATGGAGCACCGATTTGTTTCAAGAAACTAGTTTGTCGGTAGTTTTCACAGGAGAGTGTGGTTTTACCTGTGGTGGCTTCTGTTGTTGGTTGCACTGTGGATGGTATTGTAGTCTTTTGAGTAGTTTGTTGTGTCGATTTTTGAGTGGTGGCAATAGTCGTTGGCTTAGTTGTTTTCTCGGTGGTCTGTTGGGTAGTTCTTTCCGTAGTGATGAGTGTCGTCGGAACTATAGTTGTTGGAAGTGTTGTTGGACGGGTGGTTTTCTCTGAGATTAGATAGGAAAAAATTATATTGTCGATGAAAATCTGAGATGTTGACTTTTGCCCTTTAGATGTTGCAAGAGATCTTGAAGTGTATCCGTATGTTCGTTTAGCATGGATGGATGGAGTGTAACTGTATTTGTAGTCTAGGTATTTTTTCAACAGTAATGTAACTTATGATATCTGCGACGTTTAGTTATGATGTTTTGTTCTGTTGTCATTTCGTGTAATCAATGCTTCTAATAAAGTGTTTGACTTTTGTTAGCAGTATGGAATGTGCTTTTACCTGTAGCGATTTCTGTTGTAAGTTGTGTCGTTGATGGAAGTGTAGATTTCTTAGTAATTTTTTGTGTTGTTTGTTGAGTAGTGAGAAGTGTAGTTGGTATCGTCGTCTTTGTGGTGGTGTGTGCTGTAGTTTTTTCTACAGAGAAGTGTGTAATTCACGTAAATATCAATAAATGAGGTGTTCTTTTCTGTTGCGATGATGATTGTTACTTTTGTGGTTGGAATTAGTTTTGAGGTTGGGTAATTATTTATCAGAGACATTTAGAAAGGTTAGTCATTTGTATCATGTCACGTATGTGTTTATACTTGCTGGAGATACAGTGTAGTATGCATTTACCTGTAGTTATCTGTGTTGTTGGGTTTAACGTCGTTGGTAAGGTGCTGAAATGTGTCGTTACAGGTTTCGTCGTTGGGATAGTGGTTTGATGAGTGGTTTTTGCTGTAATGAAATGTCAATGTTTATTTTATATACTCAACGGTATTTCGACGGCAAAGTGAAAGACAGTGTGTTACGTTGAAAAGTTCATCTCCAGCAAATGGGAATCAGGCTGTATTATTTTATGCTGTATTCTTTTGTTCTAGCAGTTAGATTTTTTTGGTTTAATATCTTGATAGGGACTGACAATATGAAGGAAGGACCTAATATGTCGATTGTTACACAGTAATGAAAGTGGTTTTACCTGTTGTGACCTCTGTTGTAGGTTGTAATGTGGTTGGTATAGTACTCTTTTGAGTAGTTTGTTGTGTCGATTTTTGAGTGGTGACTATTGTCGTTGGTATGGTTGTCTGTTCGGTAGTACTTTCCGTAGTGATAAGTGTGGTCGGGACTATAGTTGTTGGAAGTGTTGTCTTCTCTGTTGTTGGTCGGGTGGTTTTCTCTGAGATTAGATGGGAAAAATCGTTATTGTCGATAAACTAATTTTTCTACGAAAATATGAGGTGTTCGATTTTGTCTGGTAGATGCTTGCTACAAGAGATCTTGAAGTTTATTTGTATGTTCGTTTGGTATGGATAGAGTGTATGTAGTCAAGGCATTTTGTTGACAGTAATGTAATGGATAGCATCTACAACTTTTCGTAATGATGTTTTGTTCTGTTGTCATTTTGTGTAATCAATGCTTCTAAGAAAGTGTGTGACTTTTGTTAGCAGTATGAAATGTGTTTTTACCTGTAGTGATCTCTGTTGTTAGTTGTGACGTTAATGGTAGTGTAGATTTTTGAGTAGTTTTTTGTGTTGTTTGTTGAGTAGTGAGAAGAGTAGTCGGTATCGTCGTCATTTTGGTGGTGTGTGCTGTAGTTTTGCCTACAGAGAAGTGTGTAATTGACGCAAATATCGATGAGTCAGGTGTTCTTTTCCGTTGCTTAAAGTATTTAAAACGGCCATCTTTTTACTAATGTATGTATATTCATGTTTGGTTGTCAAGCGTATTTTAATGGAAAAAGGTAAATTGCCAGGTATTTTTGAACTTTCACGTGTATCCGCTGAAGACAAAGTATTACCTGTGGTGACCTCTGTTGTGGGAAGCACGGTTGTATGTTTGGTAGTTTTGAGGGTGGTTTGACGTGTTGTTGTTTAGTTGTTAGAGATGTTGTTGGTGATGTGGTTTGTTTAGTAGTCTGTTTTGTAGTTTTCTCTGTAGGAAAGACGTGTCATTAGAATGAATACTGATTTAAGTATAAGAAATATATGTTTTGGTCATAAAGTGTCATATAATAAATGCGTCCGGAAGTCAATGTAAACTGTCATATAATAAATGCGTCCGGAAGTCAATGTTTTCTTTGAAATATTGAATGTTGTAATACCATGTCGAATATTGGTTTTAAGTCAATTCGATATGTGCACTTTGAAACATGTGTAGTGTAAGAATTTCTTTATTGATAAATTACAATTGATGTGTATTTTTACCTGTTGAGACCTCTGTAGTTGGAAGTACTGAAGTTAAGAGAGTGGTGCTATGAGTAGTTTGTTGTGTTGTTTTTTGAGTGGTTAGAAGAGTAGTTGGCTTTGTTGTTTTCTCTGTAGTCTGTGCTGCAGAAGTTCTTTCGGTGGTCAAATGCGTTGTAGGGTTTATCGTGGTAGGGAGGGATGTCTTTACCGATGTAAAATGAGTGGTCATTGCTGTGTAAAATGTTTAAAATGTTATCGTATATGAGTCAGTGATGTATTGTTTTGTTCTACCAGATGAATGTTGGTTTGTTAATGTCTCTATACTGGGCATCGGTGTGTAGGAACAAACTATAGTACTAGTTTGTTGTTTTCGTTGGGATAAGTGTGGTTTTACCTGTTGTGACCTCTGTTGTAGGATGCACTGTGGATTGTAATGTAGTCTTTTGAGTAGTTTGTTGTGTCGATTTTTGAGTGGTGGCAATGGTCGTTGGTTTTGTTGTTTTTGCGGTTGTTTCTTGGGTAGTTCTTTTCGTAGTGATAAGTGTGGTCGGGACTATAGTTGTTGGAAGTGTTGTCTTCTCTGTTGTTGGTCGGGTGGTTTTCTCTGAGATTAATTGGGAAAAATTGATATTGTCGATGAAGTAAATTTTCTAAGACAATCTGAGGTGTTGATTTTTCTCCTTTAGATGCTTGGTGCAAGAGATCTTGAAGTGTATCCGTATGCTCGTTTAGTGTGATCAGAGTGTGACTGTATTTGTAGTATAGGCTTTTTTCAACAGTAATGTAACTGATGATATCTGCAACGTTTAGTTATGATGTTTTGTCATTTTGTGGAATCAATGCTTCTAATTAAATAATAAGTGTTTGACTTTTGTTAGCAGTATGGAATGTGTTTTTACCTGTATTGTAATTGAACGACGTAAGTTTCCAGCTATTTTAATTTTTTCAAGTGTACTCGGTAAAGACAAGGTATTACCTGTAGTGACCTCTGTTGTGGGAAGCACGGTTGTTAGTGCGGTTGTTTTGAGAGTGGTTTGATGTGTTGTTTGTTCAGTTGTTACGGACGTTGTTGATGGTGTAGTTTGTTTAGTTGTTTGTACTGTAGTTTTCCCTGTAGCAAAATTAATTTATTACTGATTACTAAATTGAATATTAGAAAACATATGTGTTAGTCTTGAAGTGGCGAAAGATGGAAGAGCCAGGATGTCACTGTCCCCTTCGGAAGGCTGGATTCTGTACGTATTGAAAGTACGTACGTTAGATGAAAGCGCCAGGATGTCCATGTCTACTTCGGAAGGCTAGTTAAGTATGTATGTGTAGTAAATGTTTTTCATTAGTCGATTGCAGCGGGTGTGTTCTTTTACCTGTTGAGACCTCAGGGGTCGGAAGTATTGTAGTAAAGACTGTGGTATGAGCAGTTTCTTGCGTTGATGATTGTTACTTTTGTGGTTGGAATTAATTTTGAGGTTGAGTAATTATTTATCAGAGACATTTAGAAAGGTTAGTCATTTGTATCATGTCACGTATGTGTTTGTACTTGCTGGAGATACAGTGTAGTATGCATTTACCTGTAGTTATCTGTGTTGTTGGGTTTAACGTCGTTGGTAAGGTGCTGAAATGTGTCGTTACAGGTTTCGTCGTTGGGATAGTGGTTTGATGAGTGGTTTTTGCTGTAATGAAATGTCAATGTTTATTTTATATACTCAACGGTATTTCGACGGCAAAGTGAACGACAGTGTGTTACGTTGAAAAATCCATTTCCAGCAAATGGGAATCAGGCTGTATTATTTTATGCTGTTTACTTTTGTTCTAGCAGTTAGATTTTTTTGTTTAATATCTTGATAGGGACTGACAATATGAAGGAAGGACCTAATATGTCGATTGTTTACACAGTAATGAAAGTGGTTTTACCTGTTGTGACCTCTGTTGTAGGTTGTAATGTGGTTGGTATAGTACTCTTTTGAGTAGTTTGTTGTGTCGATTTTTGAGTGGTGACAATTGTCGTTGGTATGGTTGTCTTTTTAGTTGTCTGTTCGGTAGTACTTTCCGTAGTGATAAGTGTGGTTGGGACTATAGTTGTTGGAAGCGTTGTCTTCTCTGTTGTTGGTCGGGTGGTTTTCTCTGAGATTAGATGGGAAAAATCGTTATTGTCGATAAACTAATTTTTCTACGAAAATATGAGGTGTTTGATTTTGTCCAGTAGATGCTTGCTACAATAGATCTTGAAGTTTATCTGTATGTTCGTTTAGTATGGATAGAGTGTATGTAGTCAAGGCATTTTGTTGACAGTAATGTAATGGATAGCATCTACAACTTTTCGTAATGATGTTTTGTTCTGTTGTCATTTTGTGTAATCAATGCTTCTAAGAAAGTGTGTGACTTTTGTTAGCAGTATGAAATGTTTTTACCTGTAGTGATCTCTGTTGTTAGTTGTGTCGTTAATGGTAGTGTAGATTTTTGAGTAGTTTTTTGTGTTGTTTGTTGAGTAGTGAGAAGAGTAGTCGGTATCGTCGTCATTTTGGTGGTGTGTGCTGTAGTTTTGCCTACAGAGAAGTGTGTAATTGACGAAAATATCGATGAGTCAGGTGTTCTTTTCCGTTGCTTAAAGTCTTTAAAACGGCCATCTTTTTACTAATGTATGTATATTAATGTTTGGTTGTGTAGCGTATTTTAATGGAAAAGGGTAAGTTGCCAGGTATTTTTGAACTTTTAAGTGTTTCCGCTGAAGACAAAGTATTACCTGTGGTGACCTCTGTTGTGGGAAGCACGGTTGTATGTTTGGTAGTTTTGAGGGTGGTTTGACGTGTTGTTTGTTTAGTTGTTAGAGGTGTTGTTGGTGATGTGGTTTGTTTAGTAGTCTGTTTTGTAGTTTTCTCTGTAGGAAAGACGCGCCATTAGAATGAATACTGATTTAAGTATAAGCAATATATGTTTTGGTCATAAAGTGTCATATAATGAATGCGTCCGGAAGTCAATGTTTCCTTTGAAATATTGAATGTTGTAATACCATGTCGAATATTGGTTTTAAGTCAATTCGATATGTGCACTTTGAAACATTTATGTGTAGTGTAAGAATTTCTTTATTGGTAAATTACAATTGATGTGTATTTTTACCTGTTGAGACCTCTGTAGTTGGAAGTACTGAAGTTAAGAGAGTGGTGCTATGAGTAGTTTGTTGTGTTGTTTTTTGAGTGGTAAGAAGAGTAGTTGGTTTTGTTGTTTTCTCTGTAGTCTGTGCTGCAGAAGTTCTTTCGGTGGTCAAATGCGTTGTAGGGTTTATCGTGGTAGGGAGGGATGTCTTTACTGATGTAGAATGAGTGGTCATTGCTGTGTAAAATGTTTTTAAAATGTTATCGTATATGAGTCAGTGATGTATTGCTTTGTTCTACCAGATGAATGTTGGTTTGTTAATAATGTCTCTATACTGAGCACCGACGTGTAGGAACACACTATAGTACTAGTTTGTTGTTTTCGTTGGGATAAGTGTGGTTTTACCTGTTGTGACCTCTGTTGTAGGTTGCACTGTGGTTTGTAATGTAGTCTTTTGAGTAGTTTGTTGTGTCGATTTTTGAGTGGTGGCAATGGTCGTTGGTTTTGTTGTTTTTGCGGTTGTTTCTTGGGTAGTTCTTTTCGTAGTGATAAGTGTGGTCGGGACTATAGTTGTTGGAAGTGTTGTCTTCTCTGTTGTTGGTCGGGTGGTTTTCTCTGAGATTAATTGGGAAAAATTGATATTGTCGATGAAGTAAATTTTCTAAGACAATCTGAGGTGTTGATTTTTCTCCTTTAGATGCTTGGTGCAAGGGATCTTGAAGTGTATCCGTATGTTCGTTTAGTGTTATTGGAGTGTGACTGTATTTGTAGTATAGGCTTTTTTCAACAGTAATGTAACTGATGATATCTGCAATGTTTAGTAATGATGTTTTGTTCTTTTGTCGTTTTGTGGAGTCAATGCTTCTAATTATATAATAAGCGTTTTACTTTTGATAGCAGTATGGAATGTGTTTTTACCTGTAGTGATCTGTGTTGTAAGTTGTGTCGTTGATGGTAGTGTAGATTTTTCAGTAGTTTTTTGTGTTGTTTGTTGAGTAGTGGGAAGTGTAGTTGGTATCGTCGTCCTTGTGGTGGTGTGTGCTGTAGTTTTATCTACAGAGAAGTATGTAATTGACGCATATATCAATGAGTGAAGTGTTCTTTTCTGTTGCTGAAAGTCTTTAAAACAAACATATTTTTACTAGCATATATTTATTCATGTTTTGTATCATTGCCTTAGAAGATAGCGATATTCTACAGGCTTGTGGGGCCGGCAAACTGTAAACTGGATGGCTAACTCCCTCGGCGTGTTATCTCTCTCTATTTGGCCAATTTCTACTATTTCCAGCCGTGCCCTCAAGCCTGGTAGAGGCTAGTATTGTAATTGAACGACGTAAGTTTCCAGCTATTTTAATTCTTTCAAGTGTATCCGGTAAAGACAAGCTATTACCTGTAGTGACCTCTGTTGTGGGAAGCACGGTTGTTAGTGCGGTAGTTTTGAGAGTGGTTTGACGTGTTGTTTGTTCAGTTGTTACGGACGTTGTTGATGGTGTAGTTTGTTTAGTTGTTTGTCCTGTAGTTTTCTCTGTAGCAAAATTGATTTTTTACTGATTACTGATTTGAATATTAGAAAACGTATGTGCTAGTCTTAACGTGGCATAAGATGAAAGCGCCTTGATGTCAATGTCTCCTTCGGAAGGCTAGATGCTGTACCACCGTGTAGAATATCAGTTTGATTTCATTTTTATTTGAGCGCTTCTTAGTTAAGTGTGTATGTGTAGTAAAATGTTTTTCCATTAGTAGATTGCAGTGGGTGTGTTATTTTACCTGTTGAGACCTCAGGGGTCGTAGGTATTAAAGATAAGAAAGTGGAGCTATGAGTAGTTTCTTGCGTTGATGATTGTTACTTTTGTGGTTGGAATTAGTTTTATGGTTGAGTAATTTTTTTTTCAGAAACATGAAAAAAGGTTAGTTATGTGTATTTGAATTGTGGGTATACATGTTGCGTAATTGTTTATACTTGCTAGAGGCAGTATGCATTTACCTGTAGTTATCTGTGTTGTTGGGTTCAACGTCGTTGGTAAGGTGCTGAAATGTGTCGTTGGTTGTATCGTGGTTGGGATAGTGGTTTCATGAGTGGTTTTTGCTGTAATGAAATGTCAATGTTTATTTTATATATTCCACAGTCTTTTACAACGGTACTTCAACAACAAAGTGAAGGAGAGGATGTAAGGTTGTAAAATTCATTTCCAGCAAATAATGGCAATCAAGCTGTATTATTTTATGCTGTATTCTATTGTTCTAGCAGTTAGATTTTGGTTTATTATATTGATAGGGACTGCCAATATGTAGGAAGAACCTAATTTGTCGATTGGTTACACAGGGATGAAAGTGGTTTTACCTGTTGTGACCTCTGTTGTTGGTTGCATTGTGGATGGTATTGTACTCTTTCGAGTAGTTTGTTGTGTCGATTTTTGAGTGGTAACAATGGTCGTTGGTATCGTTGTCTTTTCGGTTGTCTGCTGGGTAGTTTTTTCCGTGGTGATAAGTGTGGTCGGGACTATAGTTGTCGGAAGTGTTGTCTTCTCTGTTGTTGGTTGGGTGGTTTTCTCTGAGATTAGATGGGAAAAATTGATATTGTCGATAAAGTAATTTTTCTACGAATGTATGATAGGTTTGTTTTTTCCGGTAGATGCTTGCTAAAAGAGATCGCAAAGGTTGTCAATATGTACGGTTAGTATGGTTAGACTGTATGTAGTCAATGTATTTTATTGATCAGTAACATGATCGATAATATCAACGTTTAGTGATGATGTTTTGTTCTGTTGTTATTTCGTGGAATGAATGCTTCTTATAATTTTTGACTTATGTTAGCAGTATGGAATGTGTTTTTACCTGTAGTGATCTTTGTCGTTAGTTGTGTCGTTGATGGTATCGTAGATTTTTTAGTAGTTTTTTGTGTTGTTTGTTGAGTAGTGAGAAGTGTAGTTGGTATCGTCGTCTTTGTGGTGGTGTGTGCTGTAGTTTTTCCTATAGAGAAGTGTGTAATTGACGCAAATATTGGTAAGTGAGGTTTTCTTTTTTGTTACTGAAAGACTTTACAACGACCATTCCTTTACTAGTATATATGTATATATGTATACATTTCTGGGCCCCCTTGGAAATCAGCAAGTAATGCGGAAGGGGCTACCCAGGAGTGTCCAAGATGAAATAAATAAATAAATTCATGTTTTGTTGTCCAGTGTATTTTAATGGGCAGACGTAAATTGACAAATATTTTTAACTTTTGAGTGTATCCTTTGAAGACACAGTATTACCTGTGGTGACCTCTGTTGTGGGAAGCACGGTTGTTTGTGTTGTAGTTTTGAGGGTGGTTTGACGTGTTGTTTGTTTAGTTGTTAGAGATGTTGTTGGTGATGTAGTTTGTTTAGTAGTCTGTTTTGTAGTTTTCTCTGTAGGAAAGACGTGTCATTATAATAAATACTAATATAAAGTGGCATATAATTAATGCGTCCAGGTGTTAAATGTTCTAATACCATGTAGAATATTGATTTGAAGTCTAGAAGTCAATTTCACGTGGTGCTTTGAGTAATTTGTTGTGTTAAATTTTGGGTGGTAACAAAAGTACTTGACTTTGTTGTTTTTCTGTCGTCTGTGCTGCAGAAGTTCTTTGGGTGGTCAAATGCGTTGTAGGGTTTATCGTGGTAGGGAGAGATGTTTTACTGTTGTCGGATGGGTGGTCATGGGTTTGACAAACTGTTTAAAAAGTTGTCGTATATGAGTCAGTGATGTATTGTTCCGTCTACCAGGTGGATGTTAGTCTGTTCATAACGTGATACTGAGCACTGATATGTAGGAAGAAACTGGTTTGTCAGTTTTTTTTTTGCATGAGTGTGGTTTTACCTGTTGTGATCTCTGTTGTAGGTTGCATTGTGGATGGTATCGTAGTCTTTTGAGTGGTTTGTTGTGTCGATTTTGAGTGGTGACAATGGTCGTTGGTATGGTTGTCTGTTCTGTAGTTCTTTCCGTCGAGATGTGTGTCGTTGGGACTATTGTTGTTGGAAGTGTTGTCTTTTCGGTGGTCTGTTCGGTAGTTCTTTCCGTAGTAAAGTGTGTTGTCGGAACTATAGTTGTTGGAAGGGATGTCTTCTCTGTTGTTGGTAGCGTGGTTTTCTCTGAGATTAGATAGGATAGGGAAAATTGATGTTGTTAATAATGTACATTTTGTTAATTAAGATCTGAGATGTTGATATTTGTCCGTTACCTGCTCGCTGTCAGGGATTAAGTTTATTTCTATGTACTGTTTGTACGCTGAGAGTGTCCATATATGTCTAGACGTCTTTGTATGCTAGCCATTTGTTCCAACAGTTATGTCATTGATATCTGCAACGTGTTGATATGATGTCTTGTTCTGTTTAATTTAGAATACCCAAGGCTTGTAAGGTATTGTTATATTTCTTCTGTTGTTTTTTTAGTTGTGTAAGGAGTATTTGGTACTATTGTCTTTAGTTTGTGGTGTTGTATAGTTTTTCCTACAGGGAAGTGTGTTATGGACAAAAATATTGATGTGCTAGGTGCTCTCTTCTGTTGCTGAAAGTCTCTAGAACGATTATGCTTTTACCTAATAGTATACATATGTGTTTATTTATGTTTTTGTTGTAAAAAGGAGGATCGGTCGTCCAAGCACAACTCTCAAGAAACTCATTGAACCTGAAACCAATTTACAAGTACGACTTCCATCTGCAATGACTGACAAACAGTACTGGAAGCAGAACTTCACTTGCTGCACCACGTGACGAGGAAGACCGATGATGATGATGTTGTCCTGTGTAGTTCAATGGGAAAGTAAGTTATCATTGACATTCTTTTATCTTTACGTGCAGTTTCTGAAGACAAAGTATTACCTGTGGTGACTTCTGTTGTTGGAAGCACGGTTGTTAGTGCGGTTGTTTTGAGAGTGGTTTGACGTGTTGTTTGTTCAGTGGTTACGGACGTTGTTGATGGTGTAGTTTGTTTAGTTGTTTGTCCTGTAGTTTTCCCTGTAGCAAAGTTAATGTATTACTGATTACTGATTTGAATATTACAAAACGTATGTGTAAGTCATAAAGTTGCGTAAAATGAAATCGTCAGGATGCCAATGTCTTCTTCGGAACGCTAGATGCCGTGTAGAATATTGGTTTGATTTCATTTCTATTTGTAATGAGCTCTTTTTAGTTAGGCCATAGCAAGTAAATTTTATGGATGACATCCTCCGCAGACTCCAAAATTAATGTGATGGGGCGAAAAAATTAAGGCAGGCCAAAAAAAAAAGATTCCAGTATTTTTAAATTATTAAATCGTAAACCTTGTTGAACAAAAATTTAGGCGGCAAAACATGATATCATACCCAACAGGTCTTTTATCGCTGTATTCAACAGTATTACCTGTCCTTGCAGATTTGTCTCTATTAAATAGAATTTAAAAAGAGGTTGTAAGGTTGTAAAATCCATTTCCCGCAATTGGGAATCAATCTGCATCATTTTATGCTGTATTCGTTTGTTCTAGCAGTTAGATTTTGGTTTAATATCTTGATAGGGACTGACAATAAGTAGGAAGAACAAAATTTGTTTACACAGGGATGAAAGTGGTTTTACCTGTTGTGATCTCTGTTGTAGGTTGCATTGTGGATGGTATTGTACTCTTTTGAGTAGTTTGTTGTGTCGATTTTTGAGTGGTGACAATGGTCGTTGGTATGGTTGTCTGTTCTGTAGTTCTTTCCGTCGAAATGTGTGTTGTTGGGACTATTGTTGTTGGAAGTGTTGTCTTTTCTGTTGTAAGTCGGGTGGTTTTCTCTGAGATAAGAGAATTTTTTATCAATAACTAAATGGTCTCTTTTGAGGACATCTGTAATGTGTATCCGTTAGCTGCCTGTTGTAACAGAAATGATCAAGTTCAGTTACATGGAGTTAGCTTCAGTCAAGTTCAGTTGCATATCCGTCATAGATGTTTAGTTATGTAAAGGAAATACTTTCGTATCCATCTATCTGTGCACTGGGCGATGATAACACCGTTTTAACGTTGACACCCTCTGATGTTAAATGTTTCTAAAACATTTTGATGCTTATGTTGATGTGTTTTACTTCCAAATACTATTGCCCATTAACCTGTTGTAATTAGTTTTGCTTGCTTCTCCGTTAATAGGGTTGTGGCCACAGCAGTTGGCTTGACTTTAATTGCAATAATAGAAACCTGCGTGGCGTTGTTCACGTTGATATCAATTTTTTAAAAATTAAAGTCATAACCATCGTCACCATTGTGTTGAAAGTCATTGCTTGGTTTGAGAAACAAGATGTGACAACATTAATTGTAAACTCAAAGTTGTGACATTATGGTGGGCTCAATTTCGTTACTGTAGTATCGATATCAATGTAGTTTACCCGTAGTGACCAAGGTTGTAGGCTGTATTGTTGAAGGAAACGTAGATTTATGGGTTGTTTGTTCTGTCGTTGCAATTGTCGTTGGTAAGGTTGTCTTTTCTGTCGTCTGTGCTGTAGTTATTTCCGTAGAGATATGCGTTGTTGGGACTATTGTTGTTGGAAGTGTTGTCTTTTCTGTTGTATGCCGTGTCGTTTTCTCTGTAATAAACAGATTGTTGTTTGTGACTAATTGCTCAGTGTTGGGGCATCTAGATTGTAGATGTGTTCTTCAAGAGATTGTTTCTGTGGATATTGCTTCACCAATGACTAACGAGTTTAATGTTTTGTGTATTGATATGTTGCGACTATTGTTGTTGGAAGTGTTGTCCTTTCTGTTGTAGGCAGCGTGGTTTTCTCTTAAATAAAACAACTTGTTATCTCTGACTAATCTCTCGTTGTTGGGGCTATAGATCGTACATGTGTCCGCTAAGAGAATGGTCCAGGAAAGATTATTTACCCAGTGTAATGTTTTTTTAAGTATCTTTATAGTTCGATAGTATTACCCGTGGTGACCAAGGTTGTAGGCTGTATTGTTGAAGGAAGTGTAGATTTCTGGGTAGTTTGTTGTGTTGTTTTTTGTGTGCTGACAATGGTAGTTGGTAAAGTCGTCTTTTCGGTGGTCTGGGCTGTAGTTCTTTCCGTAGAGATGTGTGTTGTTGGGACTATTGTTGTTGGAAGTGTTGTCATTTCTGTGGTAGGCCGTGTGGTTTTCTCTGCAATGAACAGATTGTTGTTTGTGACTTATTACTAAGTGTTGGGGCATCTAGGTTGTAGATGTGTTCGTCAAGAGATTGTTTCAGTAGATAGTGTTCAACTAAAGTCTAACGAGTGTAATGTTGTGTTTCTTGATATGTGTGTAGTTATATTGTTTTACCTGTAGTAAACAATGTGGTAGGTTGTACTGTTGAAAGAAGTGTTGACTGAAACGTAGTTTGTTGTGTTGTTTTTTGTGTGGTGACAATGGTAGTTGGTAAGGTGGACTTTTCGGTGGTGTGTGCTGTAGTTTTTTCAGTCGAGATGTGTGTTGTCGGGGCTATTGTTGTTGGAAGTGTTGTCCTTTCTGTGGTAGGCCGTGTGTTTTTTCCTGCAATGAACAGATTGTTGTTTGCGACTAATTTCTCAGTGTCGGCGCATCTAGAATGAAGATGTGTTCGTCAAGAGACTATTTCCGTAAAAATTACTAAACTAATGTCTTACGAGTGTAATGTTATGTATCTTGATATGTCTGTAGTTGTGTATTTACCCGTAGTAATCAAGGTTGTGGGTTGTACTGTTGAAAGGTGTGTTGACTTAAGGGTAGTTTGTTGTGTTGTTTTTTGTGTTGTAACAATGGTAGTTGGTAAGGTTGACTTTTCGGTGGTGTGTGCTGTAGTTCTTTCCGTAGAGATGTGTGTTGTTGGGACTATTGTTGTTGGAAGTGTTGTCCTTTCTGTTGTAGGCCGCGTAGTTTTCTCTGTAAGAAAATAACTTGTTATCTATGACTAATTAATCGTTGTTGGGGCATCTAGATCGTAGATGTGTCGGTCAAGAGAATTTTTCAGCAGAGATTGATAACCTAACGTTAAGCCAGTGTAATGTTGTATTTTCTTTGGTCATAGTTAAATAGTATTACCGGTGGTGATCAAGGTTGTAGGCTGTATTGTTGAAGGAAGTGTAGATTTCTGGGTAGTTTGTTGTGTTGTCATTTGTGTGGTGACAATGGTAGTTGGTAAAGTTGTCTTTTCTGTGGTCTGGGCTGTAGTCCTTTCCGTCGAGAAGTGTGTTGTTGGGACTATTGTTGTTGGAAGTGTTGTCCTTTCTGTGGTAGGCCGTGTGGTTTTCTCTGCAATGAACAGATTGTTGTTTGTGACTTATTACTAAGTGTTGGGGCATCTAGATTGTAGATGTGTTCGTCAAGATTGTTTCAGTGGAGATTGCTAAACTATTGTCTAACGAGTGTAATGTTGTGTATTTTTATATGTTTGTAGTTATATTGTTTTACCTGTGGTAAACAATGTGGTAGGTTGTACTGTTGAAAGAAGTGTTAACTTAAGGGTAGTTTGTTGTGTTGTTGTTTGTGTGGTAACAATGGTAGTTGGTAAGGTTGACTTTTCGGTGGTGTGTGCTGTAGTTTTTTCCGTCGAAATGTGTGTCGTTGGAACTATTGTTGTTGAAAGTGCTGTCCTTTCTGTTGTAGGCCGCGTAGTTTTCTCTGTAAGAAAATAATTTGTTATCTATCACTATCTACTCGTTGTTGGGGCATCTAGATCGTAGATGTGTCGGTTAAAAGAATTTTTTTAGCAGAGATTAGTAACCTAACGTTAAGTCAGTGCAATGTTGTATTTTCTAAGTATGGTCATAGTTAGATAGTATTACCGGTGGTGATCAAGGTTGTAGGCAGTATTGTTGAAGGAAGTGTAGATTTCTGGGTAGTTTGTTGTGTTGTCTTTTGTGTGGTGACAATGGTAGTTGGTAAAGTCGTCTTTTCGGTGGTCTGCGCTGTAGTTCTTTCAGTCGAGATGTGTGTTGTTGGGACTATAGTTGTTGGAAGTGTTGTCCTTTCTGTGGTAGGCCTTGTGGTTTTTTCTGCAATGAACAGATTGTTGTTTGTGACTTATTACTCAATGTTGTGGCATCTAGATTGTAGATGTGTTCGTCAAGAGATTGTTTCAGTAGAGATTGCTAAACTAATATGTAACGTGTGTAATGTTGTGTTTTAATATGTGTGTAGATATTGTTTTACCTGTAGTAAACAATGTGGTAGGTTGTACTGTTGAAAGAAGTGTTGACTTAAGGGTAGTTTGTTGTGTTGTTGTTTGTGTGGTAACAATGGTAGTTGGTAAGGTTGACTTTTCGGTGGTGTGTGCTGTAGTTTTTTCCGTCGAAATGTGTGTCGTTGGAACTATTGTTGTTGAAAGTGCTGTCCTTTCTGTTGTAGGCCGCGTAGTTTTCTCTGTAAGAAAATAATTTGTTATCTATCAATATCTAGTCGTTGTTGGGGCATCTAGATCGTAGATGTGTCGGTTAAGAGAATTTTTTAGCAGAGATTTGTAACCTTACGTTAAGTCAGTGCAATGTTGTATTTTCTAAGTATGGTCACAGTTAGATAGTATTACCGGTGGTGATCAAGGTTGTAGGCAGTATTGTTGAAGGAAGTGTAGATTTCTGGGTAGTTTGTTGTGTTGTCTTTTGGGTGGTGACAATGGTAGTTGGTAAAGTTGTCTTTTCGGTGGTCTGCGCTGTAGTTCTTTCAGTCGAGATGTGTGTTGTTGGGACTATTGTTGTTGGAAGTGTTGTCCTTTCTGTGGTAGGCCTTGTGGTTTTCTCTGCAATGAACAGATTGTTGTTTGTGACTTATTACTCAATGTTGTGGCATCTAGATTGTAGATATGTTCGTCAAGAGATTGTTTCAGTAGAGATTGCTAAACTAATATGTAACGTGTGTAATGTTGTGTTTTTAATATGTGTGTAGATATTGTTTTACCTGTAGTAAACAATGTGGTAGGTTGTACTGTTGAAAGAAGTGTTGACTTAAGGGTAGTTTGTTGTGTTGTTTTTTGTGTGGTAACAATGGTAGTTGGTAAGGTTGACTTTTCGGTGGTGTGTGCTGTAGTTCTTTCCGTCGAAATGTGTGTCGTTGGAACTATTGTTTTTGAACGTGTTGTCCTTTCTGTTGTAGGCCGCGTAGTTTTCTCTGTAAGAAAATAATTTGTTATTTATTACTTAATTACTCTTTGTTGGGACATCTAGATCGTAGATGTGTCGGTTAAGAGAATTTTTCAGCAGAGATTAGTAACCTAACGTTAAGCCAGTGTAATGTTGTATTTTCTATGTATGGTAATAGTTAGATAGTATTACCGGTGGTGATCAAGGTTGTAGGCTGTATTGTTGAAGGAAGTGTAGATTTCTGGGTAGTTTGTTGTGTTGTCTTTTGTGTGGTGACAATGGTAGTTGGTAAAGTTGTCTTTTCGGTGGTCTGCGCTGTAGTTGTTTCCGTAGAGATGTGTGTTGTTGGGACTATTGTTGTTGGAAGTGTTGTCCTTTCTGTGGTAGGCCGTGTGGTTTTCTCTGCAATGAACAGATTGTTGTTTGTGACTAATTTGTAAGTGTTGGGGCATCTAGATTGTAGATGTGTTCGTCAAGGGATTGTTTCAGTAGAGATTGCTAAACTAATGTGTAACGAGTGTAATGTTGTGTTTTTGATATGTGTGTAGTTATATTGTTTTACCTGTGGTAAACAATGTGGTAGGTTGTACTGTTGAAAGAAGTGTTGACTTAAGGGTAGTTTGTTGTGTTGTTTTTTGTGTGGTAACAATGGTAGTTGGTAAGGTTGACTTTTCGGTGGTGTGTGCTGTAGTTCTTTCCGTAGAGATGTGTGTTGTTGGGACAATTGTTGTTGGAAGTGTTGTCCTTTCTGTTGTAGGCCGCGTAGTTTTCTCTGTAAAAAAATTATTTGTTATCTATCGCTTATTAGTCGTTGTTGGGGCATCTAGATCGTAGATGTGTCGGTTAAGAGAATTTTTTCAGCAGAGATTAGTAACCTAACGTTAAGTCAGTGCAATGTTGTATTTTCTAAGTATGGTCATAGTTAGATAGTATTACCGGTGGTGATCAAGGTTGTAGGCTGTATTGTTGAAGGAAGTGTAGATTTTTGGGTAGTTTGTTGTGTTGTCATTTGTGTGGTGACAATGGTAGTTGGTAAAGTTGTCTTTTCTGTGGTCTGGGCTGTAGTCCTTTCAGTCGAGAAGTGTGTTGTTGGGACTATTGTTGTTGGAAGTGTTGTCATTTCTGTGGTAGGCCGTGTCGTTTTCTCTGCAATGAACAGATTGTTGTTTGTGACTTATAAGTAAGTGTTGGGACATCTAGATTGTAGATGTGTTCGTCAAGAGATTGTTTCAGATGAGATTGCTAAACTATTGTCTAACGAGTGTAATGTTGTTTTTTTTTATTTGTTTGTAGTTATATTGTTTTACCTGTGGTAAACAATGTGGTAGGTTGTACTGTTGAAAGAAGTGTTGACTTAAGGGTAGTTTGTTGTGTTGTTGTTTGTGTGGTAACAATGCTAGTTGGTAAGGTTGACTTTTCGGTGGTGTGTGCTGTAGTTTTTTCCGTCGAAATGTGTGTCGTTGGAACTATTGTTGTTGAAAGTGTTGTCCTTTCTGTTGTAGGCCGCGTAGTTTTCTCTGTAAAAAAATTATTTGTTATCTATCACTTATTAGTCGTTGTTGGGGCATCTAGATCGTAGATGTGTCGGTTAAGAGAATTTTTTCAGCAGAGATTAGTAACCTAACGTTAAGTCAGTGCAATGTTGTATTTTCTAAGTATGGTCATAGTTAGATAGTATTACCGGTGGTGATCAAGGTTGTAGGCTGTATTGTTGAAGGAAGTGTAGATTTCTGGGTAGTTTGTTGTGTTGTCATTTGTGTGGTGACAATGGTAGTTGGTAAAGTTGTCTTTTCAGTTGTCTGCACTGTAGTTCTTTCCGTAGAGATGTGTGTTGTTGGGACTATTGTTGTTGGAAGTGTTGTCCTTTCTGTGGTAGGCCGTGTGGTTTTTTCTGCAATGAACAGATTGTTGTTTGTGACTAATTTTTTAGTGTCGGCGCATTTAGAATTAAGATGTGTTCGTCAAGAGACTATTTCCGTAAAAATTACTAAACTAATGTCTAACGAGTGTAATGATATGTATCTTGATATGTCTGTAGTTGTATTGTTTTACCCGTAGTAACCAAGGTTGTGGGTTGTACTGTTGAAAGATGTGTTGACTTAAGGGTAGTTTGTTGTGTTGTTTTTTGTGTGGTAACAATGGTAGTTGGTAAGGTTGACTTTTCGGTGGTGTGTGCTGTAGTTTTTTCCGTCGAAATGTGTGTCGTTGGAACTATTGTTGTTGAAAGTGTTGTCCTTTCTGTTGTAGGCCGCGTAGTTTTCTCTGTAAAAAAATTATTTGTTATCTATCACTTATTAGTCGTTGTTGGGGCATCTAGATCGTAGATGTGTCGGTTAAGAGAATTTTTTCAGCAGAGATTAGTAACCTAACGTTCAGTCAGTGCAATGTTGTATTTTCTAAGTATGGTCATAGTTAGATAGTATTACCGGTGGTGATCAAGGTTGTAGGCTGTATTGTTGAAGGAAGTGTAGATTTCTGGGTAGTTTGTTGTGTTGTCATTTGTGTGGTGACAATGGTAGTTGGTAAAGTTGTCTTTTCAGTTGTCTGCACTGTAGTTCTTTCCGTAGAGATGTGTGTTGTTGGGACTATTGTTGTTGAAAGTGTTGTCCTTTCTGTTGTAGGCCGCGTAGTTTTCTCTGTAAAAAAAATTATTTGTTATCTATCACTTATTAGTCGTTGTTGGGGCATCTAGATCGTAGATGTGTCGGTTAAGAGAATTTTTTCAGCAGAGATTAGTAACCTAACGTTAAGTCAGTGCAATGTTGTATTTTCTAAGTATGGTCATAGTTAGATAGTATTACCGGTGGTGATCAAGGTTGTAGGCTGTATTGTTGAAGGAAGTGTAGATTTTTGGGTAGTTTGTTGTGTTGTCATTTGTGTGGTGACAATGGTAGTTGGTAAAGTTGTCTTTTCTGTGGTCTGGGCTGTAGTCCTTTCAGTCGAGAAGTGTGTTGTTGGGACTATTGTTGTTGGAAGTGTTGTCATTTCTGTGGTAGGCCGTGTCGTTTTCTCTGCAATGAACAGATTGTTGTTTGTGACTTATAAGTAAGTGTTGGGACATCTAGATTGTAGATGTGTTCGTCAAGAGATTGTTTCAGTGGAGATTGCTAAACTATTGTCTAACGAGTGTAATGTTGTTTTTTTTTATTTGTTTGTAGTTATATTGTTTTACCTGTGGTAAACAATGTGGTAGGTTGTACTGTTGAAAGAAGTGTTGACTTAAGGGTAGTTTGTTGTGTTGTTGTTTGTGTGGTAACAATGCTAGTTGGTAAGGTTGACTTTTCGGTGGTGTGTGCTGTAGTTTTTTCCGTCGAAATGTGTGTCGTTGGAACTATTGTTGTTGAAAGTGTTGTCCTTTCTGTTGCAGGCCGCGTAGTTTTCTCTGTAAAAAAATTATTTGTTATCTATCACTTATTAGTCGTTGTTGGGGCATCTAGATCGTAGATGTGTCGGTTAAGAGAATTTTTTCAGCAGAGATTAGTAACCTAACGTTAAGTCAGTGCAATGTTGTATTTTCTAAGTATGGTCATAGTTAGATAGTATTACCGGTGGTGATCAAGGTTGTAGGCTGTATTGTTGAAGGAAGTGTAGATTTCTGGGTAGTTTGTTGTGTTGTCATTTGTGTGGTGACAATGGTAGTTGGTAAAGTTGTCTTTTCAGTTGTCTGCACTGTAGTTCTTTCCGTAGAGATGTGTGTTGTTGGGACTATTGTTGTTGGAAGTGTTGTCCTTTCTGTGGTAGGCCGTGTGGTTTTTTCTGCAATGAACAGATTGTTGTTTGTGACTAATTTTTTAGTGTCGGCGCATTTAGAATTAAGATGTGTTCGTCAAGAGACTATTTCCGTAAAAATTACTAAACTAATGTCTAACGAGTGTAATGATATGTATCTTGATATGTCTGTAGTTGTATTGTTTTACCCGTAGTAACCAAGGTTGTGGGTTGTACTGTTGAAAGATGTGTTGACTTAAGGGTAGTTTGTTGTGTTGTTTTTTGTGTGGTAACAATGGTAGTTGGTAAGGTTGACTTTTCGGTGGTGTGTGCTGTAGTTCTTTCCGTAGAGATGTGTGTTGTTGGGACTATTGTTGTTGGAAGTGTTGTCCTTTCTGTTGTAGGCCGCGTAGTTTTCTCTGTAAGAAAATAACTTGTTATCTATGACTAATTAATCGCTGTTGGGGCATCTAGATCGTAAATGTGTCGGTTAAGAGAATTTTTCAGCAGAGATTGATAACCTAACGTTAAGCCAGTGTAATGTTGTATTTTCTTTAGTCATAGTTAGATAGTATTACCGGTGGTGATCAAGGTTGTAGGCTGTATTGTTGAAGGAAGTGTAGATTTTTGGGTAGTTTGTTGTGTTGTCATTTGTGTGGTGACAATGGTAGTTGGTAAAGTTGTCTTTTCTGTGGTCTGGGCTGTAGTCCTTTCCGTCGAGAAGTGTGTTGTTGGGACTATTGTTGTTGGAAGTGTTGTCATTTCTGTGGTAGGCCGTGTCGTTTTCTCTGCAATGAACAGATTGTTGTTTGTGACTTATAAGTAAGTGTTGGGACATCTAGATTGTAGATGTGTTCGTCAAGAGATTGTTTCAGTGGAGATTGCTAAACTATTGTCTAACGAGTGTAATGTTGTGTTTTTTTATTTGTTTGTAGTTATATTGTTTTACCTGTGGTAAACAATGTGGTAGGTTGTACTGTTGAAAGAAGTGTTGACTTAAGGGTAGTTTGTTGTGTTGTTGTTTGTGTGGTAACAATGGTAGTTGGTAAGGTTGACTTTTCGGTGGTGTGTGCTGTAGTTTTTTCCGTCGAAATGTGTGTCGTTGGAACTATTGTTGTTGAAAGTGTTGTCCTTTCTGTTGTAGGCCGCGTAGTTTTCTCTGTAAAAAAATTATTTGTTATCTATCACTTATTAGTCGTTGTTGGGGCATCTAGATCGTAGATGTGTCGGTTAAGAGAATTTTTCAGCAGAGATTAGTAACCTAACGTTAAGTCAGTGCAATGTTGTATTTTCTAAGTATGGTCATTGTTAGATAGTATTACCGGTGGTGATCAAGGTTGTAGGCTGTATTGTTGAAGGAAGTGTAGATTTCTGGGTAGTTTGTTGTGTTGTCATTTGTGTGGTGACAATGGTAGTTGGTAAAGTTGTCTTTTCAGTTGTCTGCACTGTAGTTCTTTCCGTAGAGATGTGTGTTGTTGGGACTATTGTTGTTGGAAGTGTTGTCCTTTCTGTGGTAGGCCGTGTGGTTTTTTCTGCAATGAACAGATTGTTTTTTGTGACTAATTTCTTAGTGTCGGCGCATTTAGAATGAAGATGTGTTCGTCAAGAGACTATTTCCGTAAAAATTACTAAACTAATGTCTAACGAGTGTAATGATATGTATCTTGATATGTCTGTAGTTGTATTGTTTTACCCGTAGTAACCAAGGTTGTGGGTTGTACTGTTGAAAGATGTGTTGACTTAAGGGTAGTTTGTTGTGTTGTTTTTTGTGTGGTAACAATGGTAGTTGGTAAGGTTGACTTTTCGGTGGTGTGTGCTGTAGTTCTTTCCGTAGAGATGTGTGTTGTTGGGACTATTGTTGTTGGAAGTGTTGTCCTTTCTGTTGTAGGCCGCGTAGTTTTCTCTGTAAGAAAATAACTTGTTATCTATGACTAATTAATCGCTGTTGGGGCATCTAGATCGTAAATGTGTCGGTTAAGAGAATTTTTCAGCAGAGATTGATAACCTAACGTTAAGCCAGTGTAATGTTGTATTTTCTTTGGTCATAGTTAGATAGTATTACCGGTGGTGATCAAGGTTGTAGGCTGTATTGTTGAAGGAAGTGTAGATTTTTGGGTAGTTTGTTGTGTTGACATTTGTGTGGTGACAATGGTAGTTGGTAAAGTTGTCTTTTCGGTCGTCTGGGCTGTAGTCCTTTCCGTCGAGAAGTGTGTTGTCGGGACTATTGTTGTTGGAAGTGTTGTCATTTCTGTGGTAGGCCGTGTGGTTTTCTCTGCAATGAATAGATTGTTGTTTGTGACTTATTACTAAGTGTTGGGGCATCTAGATTGTAGATGTGTTCGTCAAGAGATTGTTTCAGTGGAGATTGATAAACTATTGTCTAACGAGTGTAATGTTGTGTATTTTTATTTGTTTGTAGTTATATTGTTTTACCTGTGGTAAACAATGTGGTAGGTTGTACTGTTGAAAGAAGTGTTGACTTAAGGGTAGTTTGTTGTGTTGTTGTTTGTGTGGTAACAATGGTAGTTGGTAAGGTTGACTTTTCGGTGGTGTGTGCTGTAGTTTTTTCCGTCGAAATGTGTGTCGTTGGAACTATTGTTGTTGAAAGTGTTGTCATTTCTGTTGTAGGCCGCGTAGTGTTCTCTATAAAAAATAATTTGTTATCTATCACTAATTAGTCGTTGTTGGGGCATCTAGATCGTAGATGTGTCGGTTAAGAGAATTTTTTCAGCAGAGATTAGTAACCTAACGTTAAGTCAGTGCAATGTTGTATTTTCTAAGTATGGTCATAGTTAGAAAGTATTACCGGTGGTGATCAAGGTTGTAGGCTGTATTGTTGAAGGAAGTGTAAATTTGTCATCTATGACTAATTAGTCATTGTTCGGGCATCCAGAGCGTAGATGTGTTCGTGAATATAATTTTTCAGCAGAGATTAGTAACCTAACGTTAAGCCAGTGTAATGTTGTATTTTCTATGGTCATAGTTAGATATTATTACCGGTGGTGACCAAGGATGTAGGCTGTATTGTTGAAGGAAGTGTAGATTTCTGGGTAGTGTGTTGTGTTGTCTTTTGTGTAGTGACAATTGTAGTTGGTAAAGTTGTCTTTTCGGTGGTCTGTGCTGTAGTTCTCTCCGTCGAGATGTGTGTTGTTGGGACTATTGTTGTTGGAAGTGTTGTCCTTTTTGTGGTAGGCCGTGTGGTTTTCTCTGCAATGAACAGATTGTTGTTTATAACTTATTACTAAGTGTTGGGGCATCTAGATTGTAGATGTGTTCGTTAAGAGATTGTTCCAGTGGGGATTGCTCAACTAATGTCTAACGCGTGTAATGTTGTGTTTTTGATATGTGTGTAGTTATATTGTTTTACCTGTGGTAAACAATGTGATAGGTTGTACTGTTGAAAGAAGTGTTGACTTAAGGGTAGTTTGTTGTGTTGTTTTTAGTGTGGTAACAATGGTAGTGGGTAAGGTTGACTTTTCGGTGGTGTGTGCTGTAGTTCTCTCCGTAGAGATGTGTGTGGTTGGAACTATTGTTGTTGGAAGTGTTGTCCTTTCTGTTGTAGGCCGCGTAGTTTCCTCTGTAACAAAATAATTCGTCATCTATGACTAATTAGTCATTGTTCGGGCATCCAAATCGTAGATGTGTTCGTGAAGAAAATTTTTCAGCAGAGATTAGTAACCTTACGTTAAGCCAGTGTAATGTTGTATTTTCTATGGTCATAGTTAGATAGTATTACCGGTGGTGATCAAGGATGTAGGCTGTATTGTTGAAGGAAGTGTAGATTTTTGGGTAGTTTGTTGTGTTGTCTTTTGTGTGGTGACAATTGTAGTTGGTAAAGTTGTCTTTTCGGTGGTCTGTGCTGTAGTTCTCTCCGTCGAGATGTGTGTTGTTGGGACTATTGTTGTTGGAAGTGTTGTCCTTTCTGTGGTAGGCCGTGTGGTTTTCTCTGCAATGAACAGAATGTTTTTTGTGACTTATTACTCAGTGTTTGGGCATCTAGATTGTAGATGTGTTCGTTAAGAGATTGTGTCAGTAGAGATTAGTAACCTAACGATAAGCCAGTGTAATGTTGTAGTTTCTATCTAAGTATGGTTATAGTTAGATAGTATTACCCGTGGTGATTAAGGTTGTAGGCTGTACTGTTGAAGGTAGCGTAGACTTCTGGGTAGTTTGTTGTGTTGTTTTTTGTGTAGTGACAATGGTAGTTTTTAAAGTTGTCTTTTCGGTGGTCTGGGCTGTCGTTCTTTCCGTCGAGATGTGTGTTGTTGGGACTATTGTTGTTGGAAGTGTTGTCCTTTCTGTTGTAGGCCGTGTGGTTTTCTCTGCAAGGAAATGAATTGGTATTCGTGTCTAATTTATCTGTTTCCTGTTTGGTCCACTTGAATATTGATATGTCCATTACGTAACTGATGATTACTGAGTCTAATTTTGGACTTTCCGAGAATTTTTGCAGTTATAATTATATAGTGTTTTCAGTGGCTATTAAGGTTGTGTTTTCTGTTGTAGGTTTGTACATAATATTTTGGACAGACTGGTGAAAATCACGGATATTTTCCAGATCCTTCGTCGTTTGCTTTGCAGTCCTGCACTCACACGTGTGTTGATATATTTCTATGCCGAATTAAGTATTGCACATTCACCTGTTGTAATTTGTGTTGTTGGGTTTACTGTAGTTGGCAGGGTGGTGACCTGTGTGGTTGGATTTACCGTTGTTGGAATAGTGGTCATGTGTGTTGTTTTGTCTGAGATGAAATGTGAACATATAAAAAGGCTTGGTTACGTTTGCAGTCGTTGAAATAATGTTGTTTGAAGTATTAATTTTGCTTGAGAAGAAACCTGCAAGAGCGGTAATTTATTAATCAAATGTTTCTATGTTATAGAGGAATCAATTTCGTTATTCTATTATCTGTTTCAAAGTAGTTTACCCGTGGTGACCAAGGTTGTAGGTTGTACTGTTGATAGTAGCGTGGATTTATGGGTAGTTTGTTGTGTTGATTTTTGTGTAGTGACAATGGTGGTTGGCAAAGTTGTCTTTTCAGTGGTTTGTTCAGTAGTTTGTTCCGTCGAGATTTGTGTTGTCGGGACTGCTGTTGTTGGCAGAGTTGTTTTCTTTGTTGTAAGCCCTGTGGTTTTCTCTGAGATTATACATGTGGTTATCAATAACTAAATACTCGGTTGAGAGAATATCTTGATTATAGACGAGTTCGTTTAATTCAAATGTCTTTCGTCAATCAATTTGCAGCGGGGGTGAAGAGTAATGATTGGCCAAAGCAGATTTTTGCAGGGGGCGAATGGAAACGGCGGGAGAAAAGAACAAGTGGTTAGGTGGGGTTGTTTAGCAGGTAGTTGTACATGTTTTTGCCTTTCTCGTGTACGACATGGGTTTATCAGACTCAAGGTAACATTATAGGGAAGAAAATAATTAGATCATTAACATTTTGGTATACCTGTTGTGATTTCTGTTGTTGGTATTGCCGTCGTTGACATCGTGGTGACTTTTGTTGTAGGTTGCACTGTTGTCGGGATGGTGGTGACGTGCGTCGTTGATACAGTGGTGTCTTGTGTCGTTGATCTTGTCGTTGGGAAGGTGGTGACTTGTGTTGTTGGATTCGCTGTGGTAGGGATGGTTGTAACGTGCGTCGTTGATACAGTGGTGTCTTGTGTCGTTGATCTTGTCGTTGGGAAGGTGGTGACTTGTGTTGTTGGATTCGCTGTGGTAGGGATGGTTGTAACGTGCGTCGTTGATACAGTGGTGTCTTGTGTCGTTGATCTTGTCGTTGGGAAGGTGGTGACTTGTGTTGTTGGATTCGCTGTGGTAGGGATGGTTGTAACGCGCGTTGTTGACAGAGTTGTGACTTGCGTTGTTGGATTCCCTGTTGTCGGGATGGTGGTGACTTGTGTCGTTGACCTTGTTGTTGGGAAGGTGGTGACTTGTGTTGTTGGATTCGCTGTGGTAGGGATGGTTGTAACGTGCGTCGTTGATCTTGTCGTTGGGAAGGTGGTGACTTGTGTTGTTGGATGCGCTGTGGTAGGGATGGTGGTGACTTGCGTCGTTGACAGAGTTGTGACTTGCGTTGTTGGATTCCCTGTTGTCGGGATGGTGGTGACTTTCGTTGTTGGATGCGCTGTGGTAGGGATGGTTGTAACGTGCGTCGTTGATCTTGTCGTTGGGAAGGTGGTGACTTGTGTTGTTGGATGCGCTGTGGTAGGGATGGTGGTGACTTGCGTCGTTGACAGAGTTGTGACTTGCGTTGTTGGATTCCCTGTTGTCGGGATGGTGGTGACTTTCGTTGTTGGATGCGCTGTGGTAGGGATGGTTGTAACGTGCGTCGTTGATCTTGTCGTTGGGAAGGTGGTGACTTGTGTTGTTGGATGCGCTGTGGTAGGAATGGTGGTGACTTGCGTCGTTGATAGAGTGGTTACTTGCGTTGTTGGATTCCCTGTTGTCGGGATGGTGGTGACTTTCGTTGTTGGATGCGCTGTGGTAGGGATGGTTGTAACGTGCGTCGTTGATCTTGTCGTTGGGAAGGTGGTGACTTGTGTTGTTGGATGCGCTGTGGTAGGAATGGTGGTGACTTGCGTCGTTGATAGAGTGGTTACTTGCGTTGTTGGATGCCCTGTTGTCGGGATGGTGGTGACTTTCGTTGTTGGATCCCCTGTTGTAGGAATGGTGGTGCGCATGGTGGTGACTTGCGTTGTTGGACTCCCTGTTGTCGGGATGGTGGTGACTTTCGTTGTTGGATGCGCTGTGGTAGGAATGGTGGTGCGCATGGTGGTGACTTGCGTTGTTGGACTCCCTGTTGTCGGGATGGTGGTGACTTTCGTTGTTGGATGCGCTGTGGTAGGAATGGTGGTGCGCATGGTGGTGACTTGCGTTGTTGGATTCCCTGTTGTCGGGATGGTGGTGAATTGCGTTGTTGGACTCCCTGTTGTCGGGATGGTGGTGAATTGCGTCGTTGCTATGACTTAAATAAACGAAAGATGGGAGATGTCAGATACCATCTATCCCCAAGAAAGAACAAAACCTCTCCAAAATATACAATAAAATAATGTCGAACTAGAGTTCCACGACCTCATACTAGTACCTATGAATTACATCACTTGATCATATTCTCATCCCAATGTCAGTGTAATCTTAACAAAGAAGGCCATTCTACCATTTTCTCATAAATTATGCAAATGAGGTCCTGATTTAAATACGTTATGTTGAATGATGTTCACCTCCAGTTAACTTCGAAATGCACAAGTATGAAATTGCTAGCATCAACCACTATGGAATTATAGTATTATGAAAATTAGGTCTTCATTTACATAATTAATATATGGCAATGTTTCCCATTCTTAATTGCACATGTCACAAGGTAGAATAGTCCTATCATGGAAGGTAACTGAATTATAGAATTCGTTCATTTATTATGTAAATTAGATCATACTTTGCATAATTGTCATCTAATTATGTCAAGCATCACTTAAGCTACCTACACACCACATATCCAGACGATCCGTCGACCGCTTATTGAGTTATCCTACTTTAAAACATTTTCATACAAATGCTCCTGCAGTTCCAGAGCCAGCTGCTAGGGGGCCTAAACTTATGTCACTTCTACCCGAGCACAAGAGCTACCTACCATCCAAAAATCATGACCCTAGCATGTCCAGACCAAAATCTAATCACTTCGAGGTCTCATCAAGACCTACCCACCTACCAAATATGAAGACAATCCATTTAAGCCTTCTCGAGTTATCGTGTTTGCACACACACACACACACACACACACGCACACACACACACACACACACACACACACACACACACACACACACACACACACACACACACACACACACACAACCGAACGCTTCCGAAAACATAACCTTCCTGGCGAAGGTAACAACGGCAGTTAGTACACGTCCGGTTGTCAACATTGAAAGGGGTCCTCTTCTAATACCCTTGCCACTATAGTCTCTATCATAGCATCATGAAACCCATCTTACGTGTGCATGTTGGAACAGGATTACTCCATGTTCCGTTAGCTTGGGTTCCGTTAGCTTCGCACGTCGCATTATCAGCGCCGGTCAGAACGTATCCCGGGTTACAGGTGAAGTTGACCGAGTTCGGGTAGGAGACCGGTCCGGTAGGACTCACCGTTCCGTTAGCTGGGGCCATCACAGCAGGGCATACGACCACTGGAATAGAAAGTAAATAAACAACGCTCTCTGTCAAACCTGGGTATAAAACCACAATGTCTTGTATTTGCCTTCTGCTGAGTAGGATATCTAGACGATTCGATATTTCGTTACAGAAACCTGCACAGCAGATCCTATAGCTACTAACGTTAACGTTATATACTGGAGTTCCACGACCTCATACCTTCGCCAAATAAGGTTACCCTTTATGACTGATCAATGATAGATTTCCCCCCTAATTATGCAAATAAGATCCTTATTTGCATGAATTACATCAGTTGACCATATTCTCATCCCAATGACAGTGTTATCTTAACAAAGAAGGCCATTGTAGCATTTCCTCATAAATTATGCAAATGAGGTCCTGATTTGAATAAGTTATGTTGAATGATGTTCGCTACCAGTCAACTGCAAAATGCGCAAGTATGAAATTGCCAAAATCAAATTAGGTCTTCATTAATATATGTCAATGTTCCTCTCATTCTTAATTACTCTAATTAGTCACAAGGTCGAATAATCCTATCATGGAAGGTAGCTGAATTATAGCATTCCCTCATTAATTATGCAAATTAGATCCTCATTTGCATAATTGTCATCCAATCATGTCAAGCATCACTTAAGCTACCTGCATACCAAATATCAAGACAATCCGTCGACCGGTTATTGAGTTATCCGACTTAAAACATTTTCATACAAATGCTCCTGCAGTTCCTGCTAGGGGACCAAAACTTATGTCACTTCTTCCCGAGCACAAGAGCTACCTACCATTAAAAAATTATGACCCTAGCATGTCCAGATCACGAGATATCAAAACCGGAAGTTCTGCTGCAGTACCATGACAAGCCGCCAGGGGTCCAAAATCTAATCATTTCGAGGTTTCATCAAGACCTACCCACCTACCAAATATCAAGATAATTCATCTAAGCCTTCTCAAGTTATGCTGTTGACACACAGACACACATACGGCCACGAAAACATAACCTTCTTGGCGAATGTAATAAGTGCATCACAAGTACGGACGGACAACAGAAACATTCTGAGATCATGACATTTGCGATAGGTCCACACCTTCACACATAGTCCCATTCCCTGTGAAGCCATTGTGGCAAAGACAGTAGTATCCATAGTCCCATGTCGGCATACAGGTGGCATTATTGTGGCAGGTGTAGTTGACTGTGTCATTGTTGTTGATTGCGGTGAAGTTGACTGTGCCTTCGCAGCCTAATAACACCATGAGGGCTGCGGGAAAGAGAACATCATTTTGCTTAATTTATTTGTTTTTTTAGGAAACGTTTATAGGATACGCAACTGGTATATACAAGTACAGTTTAATTTCATGCGTAACTATAATGGATTTAAAGCTTTTCGGGATTTTCGTTACGTTAGTGAACATTTAGAGACATGAAATTCAGCCAAAAGAATTTAGCGTATCTTACATTGAAGACGATTCGTATTGAACATAGCAACTACATGGATACTATCAAGCTTAAAAAAAGTCGATATGTTTTGTTACATCCATACCTCTTTTTCCTGTAGCCGTCTGGTTTACAAAGTAGTTTACAGAGTCATTTCCAATTGTTTCTCCTGCCAAGCTATCTACCAGGGCGGTTAGATTTGCCTCATCGTCCGGGTGTACCTCAGCCTCAACTACAGGAGTCACGCTCCCGTGCCTGAGTAACAAGCGTAACAAAGAATATCCCACCATATTTTCTTCATCGTGCAGTACCATTACTGATATTGACTCATTTGGATCTGTTTCTAATAAATGTGGTGCGCTTAGATTAGGATATGTGCCCAATATTTGAACGGTAAATCTAAATATCGCCGTGCATTAAGGATTGGTTACTATGTATTTTTACTTACCGCACGTCGATGATAGTGATGCGTCCCATGCTAAATATGGAGAACATCTGAACTAGCTGTAACAACCATGAACAGGTGGTCATTGATTCATTCCATTTGTACACAAGATTTATTTAGTCATGATAAGTACGCGATTCTGCATTCTAGCTCGCATTTCCTCTGACAAATATTTGTTTCTCATTTTGGAGTTTTGAAGAGACTGAAATAATAAAAAAATTGCCTGTCGGCTTTTTGTATGCATGCACCAAAATGTGTAAGTAGGGTTTTGCTATCACGTCTGCAGGTAGCGTTTTGGCACTACGTGTGCAGGTAGCGTTTTATTCACCGCGTGTGCAGATAGCGTTTTTTTCACCACGTGTGCAAATAGGGTATTGGCACCACGTGTGCAGATAGCGTGTCGTCACCACATGAGCAGATAGCGTTTGGCACATTATATAGTGAAACGTTAAGCCCCTGTCACACATTCACAACCTTCCCCCGAATTAGGCCACGCTTACCTTGCTATACGAATTGAAACGAATTTGGGTTAAATTGGAGTTAATTTGATCCCTGAACAAACCCCGAACGCCAGCCGACTCACTCCTAACCATGTTTGGCGGGCGTTCTGCTAGCGTTTTGGAGGCTAAATTCGTGAGTGTGTGGCAGGGGCTTTAACTATGTGTAATCACTGGTGATTCATTAAACAAGTGTGAGGAAACGGGGGAGCGTTTCATTACGAGCCCTGATATCGGCATGCGAATACTATCCCCCTACAGCTGACTCGTATATGTACCCACGTCAGTAAAGCTTAGACACCCAGGTCATGAGATACACAAGAAAAATGTTATTTAAGCAACTGGATAGATTTTTTAAAAACTGTCAGACGTATCAAGTGGCATTACCAAGTAGCATCAGGGACGAAAAGCAGCGCGTGCTACTTGAAACGTCTGACAGTTTTCAATATCTATCCAGTTGCTTGGGTAACGGTTTTCGTGTGACCGGTACATACATGTAGTACGCAGTTACACAAATTACGTACAATAAACCTGAAGCTGATTGTGAAGGCGTTGAGGCTTGCCGGCGTAGCCGTAACGACGAAAAAATCCAGGTTTATCAGCTGAAATGCCAGGTACACGATGATGTAGGGGTGGTCACCTTATGGGGATTAAGAAATTGATAAGGTTTAGAAAGAGTAACCAACTGTTTGCTTAAACTGAAAGATTTTATTTATCTTAATAGCGTACAAATTAAAGGTACATACTTAAATTGAGAACATATTGCACATTTACCAGCTGTTGACGTTGTTTGGCGCGTGGAGACCGGAGTGGATGGCTTTACCGTGGTTGTGGTCATGTTTGTTGTTTTGTCTGAAATAAAATGCAAAGAAATTAATAAGCACCAAATTACATTTTTTGTTTACACTAAGGCGTTTAAAGATATAGTTTTGCATGAGAAGAACCTGCAACAGCAGTGATTGCGATTGTTAATGTTGCTGTGAATGTTGCTGTACCGCAGAGAAACATATTTCGCTTCGCTGTACATAGTGGGTATCAATAAAGCTTTACCCGTGGTAAACACGGTTGTGGGTTATACTGTGGATTGTGTCGTAGATTTATGTGTACTTTGTTGGAAGTGGGTGAACAAGACGTCGTTTTACTGGTGATATCCTCCGTCTCCGAAAAGCATTGCCGCCCTACACTCACACTTATGTTGATATGTTTCAATTCCGAATGAAGTATTGCAGATTCACCTGTTGTAATTTGTGTTGTTGAGTTTACCGTAGTTGAGAGGGTGTTGACCTGTGTAGTTGGCTTCACCGTGGTTGGATTAGTGGTAATGTGTGTTGTAAGTAAGTAAGTTTGTGTTGTTAAATGTAAACATTTGAAAAAAGATTTAGTTAGCTGTCCTTTACTCCAGGGTGTTTAATTAATTTTGCTTGGAAAGAAATTTGCAAACGTGGTAATAAATCAAATGTTTTTATGTTGAAGAGGACTCAATTTCGTTATTCCATTATCGATATCAAAATAGTTTACCCGTGGTGGCTAAGGTTGTAGACTGCACTGTTGATAGTATTGTCGATTTATGGGTAGTTTGCTGTGTTGACTTTTGTGTGGTCACCATGGTAGTTGGCAAAGTTGTCTTTTGGGTAGTTTGTGCAGTAGTTGGTTCCGTCGAGATTTGTGTTGTTCGGACTGGTGTTGTAATGTAAACATGATGGAAAAAAACAACGTTTAAATAGGTCAGCTGTCGTTTACACCATGGTGTTTAAAGTATTAGTTTTGCTTGGGAAAAAATCATCTGCAAAGGCGGTAATTTTCAATCAAATGTTTCTATGTTGAAGAAGAGTCAATTTCGTTATTATATTATCGGTATCAAAGTAGTTTACCCGTGGTGGCCAAGGTTGTAGGTGGTACTGTTGATAATAGCGTAGATTTATGAGTAGTTGGTTGTGTTGATTTTTGTGTGGTCACAATGGTAGTTGGCAAAGTTGTCCTTTCGGTGGTCTGTACAGTAGTTGGTTCCGTCGTGATTTGTGTTGTTGGAACTGCCGTTGTAATGTTAACATGTCGAAAAACGTTTGGTTAGGTTAGCTGTCGTTTACACTATGACTTAGCTTGGGAAGAAATCTGAAAAGGCAGTAAATTTTCATCAAATGTTAAAGAGAAATTAATTTCGTTATTATATTATCGGTACCAAAGTAGTTTACCCGTGGTGACCAAGGTTGTAGGTGGTACTGTTGATAGTAGCGTAGATTTATGGGTAGTTTGCTGTGTTGATTTTTGTGTGGTGGCGATGGTAGTTGGTAAACTTGTCCTTTCGGTGGTCTGTGCTGTTGTTCTTTCTGTAGAAATTTGTGTTGTTAGGGCTGCTGTTGTTCGCGCAGTTGTCTCCTCTGTTGTAAGCCGTGTGGTTTTATCTAAAATTATAAATATGGTTATCAATGACTAGATGCCTTAAGAGGACATTTTGTTTGTAGATAAGGTCGTTAATTGCTATTTGGAAATTGTTAATCTAATGTATAAAAATATAGTTTATAGTTCATATAAATACAAACTTGTGGGCTATGTTTTTTGAAAGTGCACGTGGTTGAAAATGCACAGTTATGCCGGGAACATCCTCTGTTGTTGGATGATTTGTAGACATGCCCACATATCTGTCAATATCGTTAAATTGAGAATATATTGCACTTTTACTAGTAGTCCTTTGTGTTGTTGGCTTTAATGTTGTTTGGCGCGTGGTGACCTGTGTGGTTGCCTTTACCGTGGTGTTTAAAGTATTAATTTTGCCTGGAAGCAAATTTGCAAAAGCGGCAATTTTAAATCAAATGTTTTTGGAGTAAAGAGGAATCAATGCCGTTATTCCATTATCGGTATCAAAGTAGATTACCAGAGGTGACCAAGGTTAAAAGCTGTAATGATGATAGTAGCGTAGATTTTTGGGTAGTTTGCTGTGTTGATTTTTGTGTGGTCACAATGGCAGTTGTCTTTTCGGTGGTTTGTGCAGTAGTTGGTTCCGTTGAGATTTGTGTAGTTCGGACTGTTGTTGTAATGTAAACATCTTTAACAGGGTTTGAGTAAGTTTGCTGTCGTTTACACTATGGTGTTTCAAGTATCAGTTAAGATTGAGAAAAATCTGCGAAGGTGGTAATTTTGAATCAAATTTTAAAGATGAATCAATTTTGTTATTCTATTACCGATATCAAAGTAATTTACCCGTGGTGACCAAGGTTGTAGGTGGTACTGTTGATAGTAGCGTAGATTTATGGGTAGTTTGCTGTGTTGATTTTTGTGTGGTGACAATGGTAGTTGCCAAAGTTGTCTTTTCGGTGGTCTGTGCAGTAGTGGGTTCCGTCGTGATTTGTGTTGTTCGAGCTGCCGTTGTAATGTTAACATGTCGAAAAACGTTTGGTTAGGTTAGCTGTCGTTTACACTATGACTTAGCTTTGGAAGAAATCTGAAAAGGCGGTAAATTTTAATCAAATGTTAAAGAGAAATTAATTTCGTTATTCTATTATCGGTACCAAAGTAGTTTACCCGTGGTGACCAAGGTTGAAGGTTGTACTGTTGATAGTAGCGTAGATTTATGGGTAGTTTGCTGTGTTGATTTTTGTGTGGTGACGATGGTAGTTGGTAAAGATGTCTTTTCGGTGGTTTGTGCTGTTGTTCTTTCTGTAGAGATTTGTGTTGTTGGGACTGCTGTTGTTCGCGCAGTTGTCTTCTCTGTTGTAAGCCGTGTGGTTTTATCTGAGATTATAAATATGGTTTTTAATGACGACTAGATGCCTTTAAGACGACATTTCGTTTCTAAATAAGGTCGTTAATTGCCAATTGCAAATTGTATAAATTGTTTATAGTTTATATAAATAGTAACTTGTGGGCTGTGTGTTTTAAAGTCGGTCAAAATACACCTCTATGCCGAGAACATCCTCTGTTGTTGAATGCTTTGTAGACAGGGCCACATATCTGTCAATATCGTTAAATTGACAATATATTGCACTTTTACTAGTAGTAATTTGTTGATGGCGCGTGGTGACCTGTGTGGTTGGGTTTATTATAGTTGAAATTGTACATGTGGTAATGTCCATGGTTTTGTTTGGAATGAAATGAAAAAATAAAAGAAAGTAAAAAGAAAAAAAATATGATTTGTCAATTACACCATGGAATTTGGAGATATAGTTTTGCATGAGAAGTATACACAACAGCAGTAATTGTGATTGTTAAAGTGAATGTTGCTGTACCGCAGAGAAATCTATTTCGCTTCGCTGTAGTCGGTATCAATGAATTATTTACCCGCGGTAACCAACATTGTAGGTTGTACTTTGGATGGTAGAGTATGTGTACTTTGCTGTGTTGTTTTTTGTCTGGTAACAATGTTGGTAATGTTGTATTGTCGGTGGTTTGTGCAGTAGTTCTTTTGGTTGAGATGTGTTCCGTTGGGAGTTGTTGGAAGTGTTGTATTTTCTGTTGTAAGACGTGGTTTTATACAAAACAAGTCGAATTGTGCTTTGTGACCATTTATTCTGTTCTTTCGGCATCTGAGAAGTAGTTTTGATTCAATTGCCCCTTAAAAGATTGTTTTAGCAGTGAGTGATGATCACATTTTAACGAGTTTAGCGTTTTTTTTCTTCCGTATTGGTTTGGACGAATTTTTAGAATATCAGGTTTGTGGGAAATATTTTGTTAGAAGTGGGTGAAAAATACTGCGTTTTACTGGGAATATCCTCCGTCGTTGAAAGCTTGTCTTGCTACGCTCACATATGTGTTAATATATTTCAAGTCCGAACGAAGTATTGCACATCGACATATTGTAATTTGTGTTGTAGGCCCTACCATAGTTGGGAGGGTATGGACCTGTGTGGTTAGCTTAACCGTGGTGGGAATAGTGGAAAAATGTGTTCTTTTGTGTAGGATGAAATGTGAACATGTTAAAAAAAGGTTTGGTTATGTTAGCTGTCGTTTACTCCACGCTGTTTAAAGTATTAATAATTTTGCTTGGAAAGAAATTGGCAAAGGTGGTAAATTTGAATCAAATGTTAAAGAGGAAAGAATTTCGTTATTCTATTATCGGTATCAAAATGGTTTACCCGTGGTAACCAAGGTTGAAGGTTGTAATGTTGATAGAAGCGTAGATTTTTGGGTAGTTTGCTGTGTTGATTTTTGTGTGGTCACAATGGTAGTTGGCAAAGTTGTCTTTTCGGTGGTTTGTGCAGTAGTTGCTCCCGTCGAGATTTGTGTTGTTCCGACTGTTGTTGTAATGCGAACATGTTAAGAAAATGTTTGGTTAGCTTTGCTGTCGTTTTTTACACTATGACGTGTAACGTATTAGTTATGCTTGGGAAAAAATATGCAAAGGCGGTAGTTTTGAATCTAAAGTTAAATTTAAAGAGGAATCAATTTCGTTATTCTATTATCGGTATCGAAATGGTTTACCAGTGGTGACCAAGGTTGTAGGTTGTTCCGTTGATAGTAGCGTAGATTTATGGGTAGTTTGCTGTGTTGATTTTTGTGTGGTCACAATGGTAGTTGGCAAAGTTGTCTTTTCCGTTGTTTGTGCAGTAGTTGGTTCCGTCGAGATTTGTGTTGTTTGGACTGCCATTGTAATGTTAACATGTTGAAAAGGATTGGTTAGATTTTCTCTCATTTACATCATGAGTTTTAAAGTATACATTAGTTTTGCTTGGGAAGAAAGTTGTGAATGAAATATTAAAAGAGGAATCATTTTCTTTATTCTATTATTGGTATCAAAGTAGTTTACCCGTGGTGACGGAGGTTGTTGGCTGTACTGTTGATAATAGCGTAGATTTATGAGTAGTTGGTTGTGTTGATATTTGTGTGGTGACGATGGTAGTTGGTAAACTTGTCCTTTCGGTGGTTTGTGCTGTTGTTCTTTCTGTAGAAATTTGTGTTGTTGGGACTACTGTTGTTCGCGCAGTTGACTTCTCTGTTGTAAGCCGTGTGGTTTTATCTGAGATTATAAATATGTATATCAATGACTAGATGCCTTTAAAAATACATTTTCTTGATAGATAAGGTCGTTAATTGCTATTTTTAAATTGTCAATCTAATGCATAAAAGGTTTATAGTTCATCTAAATAGAAACTGTATTGTATTATTGATCATATATAAAAATGGTTTACCCGTGGTAACCAAGGTTGTCGGCTGTACTGTTGATAGCAGTGTAGATTTATGGGTAGTTTGCTGTGTTGATTTTTGTGTGGTGACGATGGTAGTTGGTAAAGTTGTCTTTTCGGTGGTTTGTGCTGTTGTTCTCTCCGTTGAGATTTGTGTTGTTGGGACTGCTGTTGTTCGCGCAGTTGACTTCTCTGTTGTAAGCCGTGTGGTTTTATCTGAGATTATATATAATATGGTTATCAATGCCTTTAAAAGGACACTTTGTTTATAGATTAGGTCGTTTATTGCTATTTTCTTTTTTTTCAAGTTAATGTATAAAGCGTTAATAGTTTTATCTAAATGAAAACTTTTTGGGCTATGTTTTTTGAAAATGGGTTAAAATACACCGTAATGCAAGAAACATTCTCTGTTGTTGGATGCTTTGTAGACATGCTGACATATCTGTCAATATCGTTAAATTGAGAATATATTTCTCTTTTACTAGTAGTAATTTGTGTTGTTGGCTTTAATGTTGTTTGGCGCTTGGTGATCTGTGTGGGTAGCTTTACCGTGGTTAGAATGGTGGTAATATGCGTTGTTTTCTATAAAATAAAAAGCAAAAGAAAGGAAAAAATTCGATTGGTCAATCGCATCATACTATTAAAAAATATAGTTTTGCATAAGAAGTTTATGCAACACCGATGATTGTGATTGTGAAGTGAATGTTGCTGTACCGCAGAGAAATCTATTTCGCTTCGCTGTCGTCGGTGTAATCAATGAAGTTTTACCCGAGGTAACCAAGGTTGTACATGTAGGCTGTACTGTGGGAGGTAGCGTTTCTTTGTGTGTAGTTTGCTGTGTTGTTTTTGTGTGACGACAATGGTAGTTGGTAAAGTTATCTTATCGGTGGTCTATGCAGTAGTTCTTTTGGTCGAGATGTGTGTCGTTGAGACTATTGTTGTTGGAAGTGTTGTCTTTTCTATTGTAGAACGCGTGGGTTTTATCCAAAATGAGATAAATTGTGTTCTGTGATTAATTATTGTATTTTTTTGGCGTCTGAGACGTAGACTTGCCCGTTAGAGGTGACTCCTGAGTTTTGTAGAAATGTTTCAATTTCATGTTTGTGAGTAATATTATATTGCAAGTGGGTGGACAATACTGCGTTTTACCGGTGATATCCTCCGTCGCTATTTGAAAGCTTTGTCGTCCTACACTCAGACAGTATGTTGATATATTTCAATTCCGAAGTATTGCACAATCAGCTGTTGTAATTTGTGTTGTATGATTTACCATAGTTGGGAGGGTGGAGACTTGTGTAGTTGGCTTTACCTTGGTTGAAATAGTGGAAATGTGTGTTTTTATGTATAAGATGGAATGTTAAAATGTTGAAAAAAGGTTTTTGGTTAGATAAGATCTCGTTTACACCATGGTGTTTAAAGTATTAGTTTTGCCTGGGTAGAAACCTGTAAAGGCGTTATTCTAAAGTAATTTACCCGTGGTGACCAAGGTTGTAGGTTGCTTCGTTGATGGAAGCGTAGATTTTTGGGTAGTTTGCTGTGTTGATTTTTGTGTGGTCACAATGGTAGTTGGCAAAGTTGTCTTTTTGGTGGTTTGTACAGTAGTTGGTTCCGTCGAGATTTGCGTTGTTCGAACTGCCGTTGTTAACATGTTGAAAAAACGTTTGATTAGGTTAGCTTTCGTTTACACCAGGATGTTTAATGTACATGTATTGAGTTTAGCTTGGGAAGAAATCTGCAAAGGCAATTATTCTTAATCAAATGTCAAAGAGGAATCAATTTTGTTGTTCTATCATCGGTATCGAAATGGTTTACCCGTGGTGACGAAGGTTGAAGGTTGTACTGTTGATAGTAGCGTAGATTTTTGGGTAGTTTGCTGTGTTGATTTTTGTGTGGTCACAATTGTAGTTGGCAAAGTTGTCTTTTTGGTGGTTTGTGCGGTAGTTGGTTCCGTCGACATTCGGGTTGTTCGAACTGCCGTTGTATTGTTAACATGTTGAAAAACGTTTGATTAGTTAGCTTTCGTTTGCACCATAATATTTTATGTATTTGTTTAGCTTGGGAAGAAATCTGCAAAGGCAATTACTTTCAATCAAATGTTAAAGAGAAATCAATTTCGTTATTTTATTATCGGTGTGGAAATAGTTTACCGGTGGTGACCAAGGTTGAAGGTTGTACTGTTGATAGTAGCGTAGATTTTTGGGTAGTTTGCTGTGTTGATTTTTGTGTGGTCACAATGGTTGTCTTTTGGGTAGTTTGTGCAGTACTTGGTGCCGTTGAGATTTGTGTTGTTCGAGCTGCCGTTGTAATGTTCACATGTTGAAAAACGTTTGGTTAGGTTAGCTGTCGTTTACACCATGATGTTTTAAGTATTAATTTTGCTTGGGAAGAAATCTGTAAAGGCAATTACTTTCAATCAAATGTTAAAGAAAAATCAACTTCGTTATTTTATTATCGGTATCGAAATGGTTTACCCGTGGTGACCAAGGTTGTAGGTTGTTTCGTTGATGGAAGCGTAGATTTTTGGGTAGTTTGCTGTGTTGATTTTTGTGTGGTCACAATGGTAGTTGGCAAAGTTGTCTTTTTGGTGGTTTGTACAGTAGTTGGTTCCGTCGAGATTTGCGTTGTTCGAACTGCCGTTGTATTGTTAACATGTTTGAAAAAAAAACGTTTGATTAGGTTAGCTTTAGTTTACACCATGATGTTTAATGTACATGTATTGAGTTTAGCTTGGGAAGAAATCTACAAAGGCAATTACTTTCAATCAAATGTTAAAGAGAAACCAATTTCGTTATTCTATTATCGGTATCGAAATGGTTTACCCGTGGTAACCAAGGTTGTCGGCTGTACTGTTGATAGCAGTGTAGATTTATGGGTAGTTTGCTGTGTTGATTTTTGTGTGGTGACGATGGTAGTTGGTAAAGTTGTCTTTTCGGTGGTTTGTGCTGTTGTTCTCTCCGTTGAGATTTGTGTTGTTGGGACTGCTGTTGTTCGCGCAGTTGACTTCTCTGTTGTAAGCCGTGTGGTTTTATCTGAGATTATATATAATATGGTTATCAATGCCTTTAAAAGGACACTTTGTTTATAGATTAGGTCGTTTATTGCTATTTTCATATTTTCGAGTTAATGTATAAAGCGTTAATAGTTTTATTTAAATGAAAACTTTTTGGGCTATGTTTTTTGAAAATGGGTTAAAATACACCGTAATGCAAGAAACATTCTCTGTTGTTGGATGCTGTGTAGACATGCTCACATATCTGTCAATATCGTTAAATTGAGAATATACTAGTATTTCCCTTTTACTAGTAGTAATTTGTGTTGTTGGCTTTAATGTTGTTTGGCGCTTGGTGATCTGTGTGGGTAGCTTTACCGTGGTTAGAATGGTGGTGATATGCGTTGTTTTCTATAAAATAAAATGCAAGAAAAGGAAAAAATTCGATTGGTCAATCACATCATGCTATTGAAAAATATAGTTTTGCATAAGAAGTTTATGCAACACCGATGATTGTGATTGTGAAGCGAATGTTGCTGTACCGCAGAGAAATCTATTTCGCTTCGCTGTCGTCGGTGTAATCAATGAAGTTTTGCCCGAGGTAACCAAGGTTGTACATATAGGCTGTACTGTGGGAGGTAGCGTTTCTTTGTGTGTAGTTTGCTGTGTTGTTTTTGTGTGACGACAATGGTAGTTGGTAAAGTTATCTTATCGGTGGTCTATGCAGTAGTTCTTTTGGTCGAGATGTGTGTCCTTGAGACTATTGTTGTTGGAAGTGTTGTCTTTTCTGTTGTAGGACGCGTGGGTTTTATCCAAAATGAGACAAATTGTGTTCTGTGACCAATTATTGTATTTTTGGCGTCTGAGACGTAGACTTGCCCGTTAGAGGTGAATCCTGAGCCAATCTTTAACAAATTTAGCGTCTTATCTTCTAAATAGTTTTGTAGAAATGTTTCAATTTCATGTTTGTGAGTAATATTATATTGCAAGTGGGTGGACAATACTGCGTTTCACCGGTGATATCCTCCGTCGCTATTTGAAAGCTTTGTCGTCCTACACTCAGACAGTATGTTGATATATTTCAATTCCGAAGTATTGCACAATCAGCTGTTGTAATTTGTGTTGTATGATTTACCATAGTTGGGAGGGTGGAGACTTGTGTAGTTGGCTTTACCGTCGTTGAAATAGTGGTAATGTGTGTTTTTATATCTAAGATGGAATGTTAAAATGTTGAAAAAAGGTTTTTGGTTAGATAAGCTCTCGTTTACACAATGGTGTGTAAAGTATTAGTTTTGCCTGGGTAGAAACCTGTAAAGGCGTTATTCTAAAGTAATTTACCCGTGGTGACCAAGGTTGTAGGTTGTTTCGTTGATGGAAGCGTAGATTTTTGGGTAGTTTGCTGTGTTGATTTTTGTGTGGTCACAATGGTAGTTGGCAAAGTTGTCTTTTTGGTGGTTTGTACAGTAGTTGGTTCCGTCGAGATTTGCGTTGTTCGAACTGCCGTTGTATTGTTAACATGTTTGAAAAAAACGTTTGATTAGGTTAGCTTTTGTTTACACCATGATGTTTAATGTACATGTATTGAGTTTAGCTTGGGAAGAAATCTGCAAAGGCACTTATTTTTAATCAAATGTCAAAGAGGAATCAATTTTGTTGTTCTATCATCGGTATCAAAATGGTTTACCCGTGGTGACGAAGGTTGAAGGTTGTACTGTTGATAGTAGCGTAGATTTTTGGGTAGTTTGCTGTGTTGATTTTTGTGTGGTCACAATGGTAGTTGGCAAAGTTGTCTTTTTGGTGGTTTGTGCGGTAGTTGGTTCCGTTGAGATTTGTGTTGTTCGAGCTGCCGTTGTAATGTTAACATGTTGCAAAACGTTTGATTAGTTAGCTTTCGTTTGCACCATAATGTTTTATGTATTAGTTTAACTTGGGAAGAAATCTGCAAAGGCAATTACTTTCATACAAATGTTAAAGAAAAATCAGTTTCGTTATTTTATCATCGGTATCGAAATGGTTTACCCGTGGTGACCAAGGTTGAAGGTTGTTCCGTTGATGGAAGCGTAGATTTTTGGGTAGTTTGTTGTGTTGATTTTTGTGTGGTCACAATGGTAGTTGGCAAAGTTGTCTTTTCGGTGGTTTTTGCAGTACTTGGTGCCGTTGAGATTTGTGTTGTTCGAGCTGCCGTTGTAATGTTAACATGTTGAAAAACGTTTGGTTAGGTTAGCTGTCGTTTACACCGTGATGTTCTAAGTATTAATTTTGCTTGGGAAGAAATCTGCAAATGCAATTACTTTCAATCAAATGTTAAAGAGAAATCAATTTCGTTATTCTATTATCGGTATCGAAATGGTTTACCGGTGGTGACCAAGGTTGAAGGTTGTACTGTTGATAGTAGCGTAGATTTTTGGGTAGTTTGCTGTGTTGATTTTTGTGTGGTCACAATGGTAGTTGGCAAAGTTGTCTTTTGGGTGGTTTGTGCAGTACTTGGTGCCGTCGAGATTTGTGTTGTTCGAGCTGCCGTTGTAGTGTTAACATGTTGAAAAACGTTAGGTAAGGTTAACTGTCGTTTACACCAGGATGTTTTAAGTATTAATTTTGCTTGGGAAGAAATCTGCAAAGACGTTATTTTTTAATCAAATATAAAAGAAATCAATCTAGTATCGGTATCGAAATGGTTTACCCGTGGTGACCAAGGTTGTAGGTTGTTTCGTTGATGGAAGCGTAGATTTTTGGGTAGTTTGCTGTGTTGATTTTTGTGTGGTCACAATGGTAGTTGCCAAAGTTGTCCTTTCGGTGGTCTGTGCAGTAGTGGGTTCCGTCGTGATTTGTGTTGTTTGAGCTGCCGTTGTAATGTGAACATGTTCAAGAAAGTTTGGTTAGGTTAGCTGTCGTTTACACTAGGATGTTTAAAGTAGTACTTATGCTTTGGAAGAAATCTGGTAAGGTGCTAAGATTGAAACAAAAATGTTTCCATGTTATAAAAAAAAGCAATTTCATTATTATATCATCGGTATTAAATGAATTTACCCGTGGTGACCAAGGTTGAAGGTTGTGCTGTTGATGGAAGCGTAGATTTAAGGGTAGTTTGCTGTGTTGATTTTTGTGTGGTGACAATGGTAGTTGGTAAAGTTGTCTTTTCGGTGGTTTGTTCTGTTGTTTTTTCCGTAGAGATTTGTGTTGTTGGGGCTGCTGTTGTTCGCGCAGTTGTCTTCTCTGTTGTAAGTCGTGTGGTTTTGTCTGAGATTACAAATATGGTTATCAATGACTAGATGCCTTTAAAAGGACACTTTGTTTAAAGATAAGGTCGTTAATTGCTTTTTTCTGACATAGAATGTTAATATGTTGCAACAAGATATGGTGTTGGCTGTCATTTATTTACACCATTATGTTTAAAGCATTAGTTTTCCTGGGAAAAAATATGCACAGGTGGTAATTTTGAAATCAAATTTTTCTATGTTAAAAAATAATCAACTTCAGTATTCTATTATCGGTATCAAAGTAATTTACCCGTGGTGACCAAAGTTGTAGGTTGTTTCGTTGATGGAAGCGTAGATTTTTGGGTAGTTTGTTGTGTTGATTTTTGTGTGGTGACAATGGTAGTTGGCAAAGTTGTCCTTTCGGTGGTTTGTGCAGTAGTTGGTTCCGTCGAGATTTGTGTTGTTTGAGCTGCCATTGTAATGTGAACAGGTTGAAGAAAAGTGTGGTTAGGTTAGCTTTCGTTTACATTATGATGTTTAAAGTAGTAGGTTTGCTTTGGAAGAAATCTGCTAAGGCGCTAATTTTGAAAGGAAAATATTTCCATGTTAAAAAAATAATCAATTTCGTTATTCTATTATCGGTATCAAAGTAATTTACCCGTGGTGACCAAAGTTGTAGGTTGTTTCGTTGATGGAAGCGTAGATTTATGGGTAGTTTGTTGTGTTGATTTTTGTGTGGTGACAATGGTAGTTGCCAAAGTTGTCCTTTCGGTGGTCTGTGCAGTAGTGGGTTCCGTCGTGATTTGTGTTGTTCGAGCTGCCGTTGTAATGTGATCATGTTAAAGAAAGTTTGGTTAGGTTAGCTGTCGTTTACACTAGGATGTTTAAAGTAGTACTTTTGCTTTGGAAGAAATCTGGCAAGGTGCTAAGGTTGAAACAAAAATTTTTCCATGTTAAGAAAAATCAATTTCATTATTATATCATCGGTATTAAATGAATTTACCCGTGGTGACCAAGGTTGAAGGTTGTGCTGTTGATGGAAGCGTAGATTTAAGGGTAGTTTGCTGTGTTGATTTTTGTGTGGTGACAACGGTAGTTGGTAAAGTTGTCTTTTCGGTGGTTGGGGCTGCTGTTGTTCGTAGAGTTGTCTTCTCTGTTGTAAGCCGTGTGGTTTTATCTGAGATTATATATATCGTTATGAACAACTTAATCTATGACTGAGAGGACATCTTGATCATAGATGAGTTCGATTATTTGTCCATCCGATTTGCAACGGGGGCGAAGAGGAATGATGGGGCAAAGCAGATTTTTGCAGGGGCGAATGGTGGCCGCGGGGAAAAGCAGAAAGAGTAAAGTGGGTTTGTTTAGCAGCTAGGTAATTTTACCTGATTCTTCCTTTCTCGTGGGCGACATGGGTTTTTCAGATTTGGGTGTTTTGCGTTGGAATCTCGGTGGGTGTGACTACAAATTTTACATCATAGGGTAGCATTATAGCAAGGGGGGGGCTGAACTGGTGCCCAGTAGGAAAAAGAAAGTCGGGAGGCCAGACAACGACCTGGATGAGTACGGTCGAGCGGAACCTCGTAGTGATTGGTCGCGGATGGGAGGGGGTGCAACGGCCAGCAACTGACGAAAGACTGTGGAAGACATTGACGGCCCGCCTCGGTGCTACGCACTGAAATGCGGTGATGATGATGATGATTATAGCAAAGAAAATAGAAAACAATCAGATGATTAACAGTTGTCCATACCTGTTGTGATTTCTGTGGTCGAGAGAGTTGTGATTTTCGTCGTTGGGAAGGTGGTGACTTGTGTTGTTGGATTCGCTGTGGTAGGGATGGTTGTAAAGTGCGTCGTTGATACAGTGGTGTCTTGTGTCGTTGATCTTGTCGTTGGGAAGGTGGAGACTTGTGTTGTTGGATTCGCTGTGGTAGGGATGGTTGTAACGCGCGTTGTTGATACAGTGGTGTCTTGTGTCGTTGATCTTGTCGTTGGGAAGGTGGTGACTTGTGTTGTTGGATTCTCTGTGGTAGGGATGGTTGTAACGCGCGTCGTTGATACAGTGGTGTCTTGTGTCGTTGATCTTGTCGTTGGGAAGGTGGTGACTTGTGTAGTTGGATTCGCTGTGGTAGGGATGGTTGTAACGCGCGTTGTTGATACAGTGGTGTCTTGTGTCGTTGATCTTGTCGTTGGGAAGGTGGAGACTTGTGTTGTTGGATTCGCTGTGGTAGGGATGGTTGTAACGCGCGTTGTTGATACAGTGGTGTCTTGTGTCGTTGATCTTGTCGTTGGGAAGGTGGAGACTTGTGTTGTTGGATTCGCTGTGGTAGGGATGGTTGTAACGTGCGTCGTTGATACAGTGGTGTCTTTTGTCGTTGATCTTGTCGTTGGGAAGGTGGAGACTTGTGTTGTTGGATTCGCTGTGGTAGGGATGGTTGTAACGCGCGTCGTTGATACAGTGGTGTCTTGTGTTGTTGATCTTGTCGTTGGGAAGGTGGTGACTTGTGTTGTTGGATTCGCTGTGGTAGGGATGGTTGTAACGCGCGTCGTTGATACAGTGGTGTCTTGTGTTGTTGATCTTGTCGTTGGGAAGGTGGTGACTTGTGTTGTTCTTCTCGCTGTGGTAGGGATGGTTGTAACGTGCGTCGTTGATACAGTGGTGCGTTGTGTTGTTGCATGCCTTGTTGTCGGTATGGTGGTGACTTTTGTCGTTGATACAGTGGTCTCTTGTGTTGTAGGCCTTGTTGTTGAGAGGGTGGTGCGTTGTGTTGTTGCATGCCTTGTTGTCGGGATGGTGGTGACTTTTGTCGTTGATACAGTGGTCTCTTGTGTTGTTGGCCTTGTTGTTGAGAGGGTGGTGCGTTGTGTTGTTGCATGCCTTGTCGTCGGGATGGTGGTGACTTTCGTCGTTGTGACTTGTGTTGTTGGTGGCACTGTTGTCTGTATTTTATGGTGGTCACCTTATGAGGATTGATGTTGATAACGTTTAGAAAAGTATGCTAATGCTTACTTAAAATTGAAAGATTGCTTTATTTCAATAGTGCACAGAATTACAGATGCATAGTTTTGTGGTTGAAGTATTAGATGAAGAAACTATCCTATATTGAATTGGTTCATAGATATTAATGTTGTAGAATTTGCACTCCTGCGTTAAATCAGCAGTTCCATGTCAGGAAATGAAGACATTGCTTGAGAGTCAAATAAACGTGAAATCGCAATGAAAAAGGTTTAATTGGTTGATTAAAAGTAAGATAAAAGACGTATCCTACCTAGCATACAGGCGTAGGGTTTCATCTTCGAACAGTCCTCGAATTTTAGCTTATAACCCGCAGCCGCAGCGAGGATGACGCAGTCCTTATCTTCTGTGTTTGTCATATTTGGGTGGCCACCCATCCAGTCTTCACCGTGAACTATCAATTCATCGCCGTCACCCCACAAAAATATGCCCTCCGTTTCCTGTAAATTTAAATATTGAGAGACTTAATACCACAGGATATGGGGTTGTCTTTTTATGAAAGCATCATTTTCAGAATCATCATTAACCTGTAATTTGTATTGTATATGGATTCTACTTACCCGGTCAGAAAGATAGACCCAGGAGGATTCATTCCCTCTGGTCATCATGACATCCACAACAAAGTGGTAAGCGTCATCAGTTTCAGGGTGAAACAACGTTGCCCCAGAACACGCACACTTTTCAATGGCGTCGTTGAAAGTCGCGTCTTGTTTCTCAAAGAAGTAACAGGTGTCGTATCCTTGGTGATGTATCCATTCCGTCGGGCAATCTTCGGAGTAAGCCATAATCATGATAGTTGATTAAAATGCATGTATATAAGAGATGTTGAAAAGTCACAACATGGAAAAAAGTTAGGTGCTGTTGCCAATACTAGAATCGAACCAAAGAAAGGTTTTAGATGGTTGGAGATGTTGGTATAGGAAAGGATGCAGATGAGGTACAGGGATGCTAATTAGTTACCTCCAAATTACCATAGAAGAAGGGACATCATTTAGGTTTTATCCGTTTACCTGCTTGACATACAAAACTCGCTCTGTCGCTGAGTTGGGTGCAAGATGTTGGAGACCATTGGTGGGAGTTTGACGGCTCAATCATTACGCAATCATTAGCATCATCGTTAATAGTGGCGATGTCTGCTTTCCAATTTGTGTAACCAGCGGGATCCAACGGAGAGCCATCACCCCAAACAAAGGTTCCCTCAGTGGTCCGATCGTCTGCAGAAAAAGAAGAAAAGATAAAGAAAAAATAGCATTTCGTTACGATTTTTATATTAACATCAACTATGAGATAGATACAGCTTACAGCCTCTGATGTCCGAGGATTGATTGATTATATGAGAATAAGTAGGCAAAGCTAAAGTAAAGTTAATAAAAGGACAACTTGAAAAATACCAAATGATAAATTCAAACCTTCGTGCTAAAGGTCGCTACAACGTAATGTTCCTATCTTAAAAAGACAAACGTGTGTGGACAAGACAAGAAAGCATACTATACAATTATATACGGAAAACCTTATTCATAATGAGTAATGACTTTTGTAATCAGTAGACAATGACTTAAGCGATATTGTATATACTCCAAGTGTAACGCTACGTATCTAATCCAGTACCTAATGCAATCCAAGTATTGGCAGTGATTATTTCTTCCAAGCTCTGTTGAATCCCAATATCAAAAGGCATTACAAGGGTTGCATCCAACAGCTGGCAGAGATCCGTCGCCTGGTCATACGTTGCAGGGGTTGAAAATAACCTGTAATACTGCTCCTCGTATTGAGACCACGTGTTGTTTCGGCAGGTATTGATGGCTGTGGGTCAGACAGGTATAAGGAGTTAAAGTCTCCTGTTATTATTATCATGCTAATTGACGATATGCACAACAAGAATCACTAGATCAGGCTACTTTTGTCAAGCTGTGAACAATGGAAGACAACTCCCGGAAAGACTTTGTTTTGAAAACGGGTTACTCACGGAGTTCACAAATGTAATATCTATTTCCCGTTAGGCAGTTGCCTGTGTTCCATTCCATATCATCTCCGTTAGCCTGGTAGTACACACAGTCGTCTGCTCCCGTGTTGGTGTTGGTAGCTGACCATTTTTCAAATGTTCCGAGTGAATCACCATTGATGTAGATGTACGTCCCTTCAGTGGCTCCGAATATTCCATTATCTAGGAATGGAAGATGAAATGTGAATACAGGTATAGATTGAAAGCAGATTATCAATACAGTCTATTGTAACAGTAGGTAACTTAACTTCTTTCCCTCCTTGCCTGTTATTTAAATCAGCAATGGTCGCGGGTTTCCGGAGGGACGTCAGGGGTTAAAATTGTATGATTTTTACTGGGTTGAAACTCTGGCAGCTTGAGGGCCAATCGGAATGGAAGGTCCACCAGAGCATTGCTTTCCCAGGAGAATGTTAACCTAAATTTAGCAGTAACATTTCCAGTGACAACTGTAGCGATTGCCGATGAATTTTGCTCCCTGTGAGGCTTGGTCTCTGGTAAAAGTCATGTATCGTATGTTATAGAGTTCAGTCACATGAAGCCAAGAGCCTACCTGTTATTCCAATCCAAAATTGACCGAAGCCCAACGCTGTTGCCAGTGTAACTAAGTAGTCGTGTTCTGTTTGAGACTTTGGCATTACTAATGTCGCCCCGTCAGATTCACACACAAGCGCCGCCATGACCCAAGAACGATTTTCCTGATGAACCTTGTAGCACTGTGTCCCTTCTCCGCCGGTGTAATATCCACTAGGGCAACCTTACAAAACAGAAGTAACATAATCACTATATTGTAAATGAATGAACCATGCAAACACGCCACTAAAAGTTAGCAAGCGATAAATGATCGTTTTATAATTCCTAAATACTTACATGTAAGTCGTAAAGATTTCAAGAAGGGTCGATACTCAGCAAAGTACAATTGCTAGATGTAAAATGAGCAAACATTTCGGAAATTGGTATGACTGAATGTGTGATAAAATAGAATTTTGGGCTTAAAACGTACCTGGGTTACAATCATACGAGCCGTCAGTATTGCTGCACCTTGTTCCGATTGAACAATTGTAGATTCCAAGAGCGCATTCATCTATGTCTGTAAAAGACATTCCCGCCTGTGAATCAACTATCATCATCTTTTATCAATTCAATAACGATTAATGAAACAAACAATAGGAAGTGAAAGATACTATCTGATACTATCTGTCCCCAATATAGAACAAAACCTCTCCCAAATGTAGAAACCATAAAAGAAAATTACATAAAATCACGCTTGAAGGAATTATAGGCCAAATATAATCGGACGTCTCTATGCTACTCTCAATCACTGAATCTTAGTATCTTTGTCCCCTCCTTACCGCACAGATTTGGGGAACCCTCGTAATGACAATGTACCATACTCAGTACATGCGTCAAATACAGACGGACAACAGGAACATTATGTGATCATGACATTTGCGATATAGGTCCACACCTTCACACAAAGTCCCATTCCCTGTGAAGCCATCGTTGCAAATACAGTAGTATCCATCGTCCCAAGTCGAAATACAGGTGGCATTCGGGTGACAGTCATGGTCGAGTGTGTCATTGCAGCCTATTAACACCAAGAGTGCTGCAGCAAAGAGAACATCATTTTGCTGATTTAGTTTTGTAGGAAACGTTTACGGGATACTTCGCAACTGATATCTACAAATACTTTTTTTTTTGTTATTTCGTGACGTTAGTGAACATTGAATACATTAAATACAGACAAAAAAGTTCATCGGGCAGAAGGCATAACTTTCATGGGAGACAATCCGTATTTAACACAGCAACTACATGAATACTATCAAGCTTAAAAGAAGAAATTTGTTATCTTAAATCCATACCTTTCCATCCAGTAGCCGTCTGGTTTACATAGTCACTTCCAACTGTGCCACCTTCCAAGCTTTCTATCAGGGCGAGTAGATCTGCCTCTGAGTCCCTGTGTACGTCAACCTCAACTACAGGAGTCACACTCCCGTTCCTGTGTAACAAACGCAACAAAGAATATTTCACCATATTTTCTTCATCGTGCAGTACCATCACTAGTATGGACCCATTTGAATCTGTTACCAACTAGTTGTTGAAGGTTAGACATCCAGGTAATAACGTACACCAAAAACAGTTACTCAAGCAACTGGATATGATTTTGGAAACGGTCAGACGTTTCAGGTAGCATCCACTACCTTTCGTCAGTGACACTGGAAAAATCCAATTCAGCATGCAGGTTTATAAGCACGAACTATTGATCGATATGCAAATATCAATCAAACTTTTGTTTCCCAATGGACTATCAAAAATTTGTCTTCACCTATTTTCACATCAATCAATAGTTCGTGCTTATAAACCTGCTGAATTGGATTTTCTCTAGTGCCACTGACGAAAGGTAGTGGATGCTACCTGAAACGTCTGACCGTTTCCAAAACCATATCCAGTTGCTTGAGTAACTGTTTTTGGCGTTTTAAATTAGGGTATGTGCTCAATATTTGAAAGCTGTGATAATAAATCTAGGCTATCGTTGTACATGGAGTATTGCTTACGATGTTTTTCTACTTACCGCAGGTCAATGACAGTGATGTTTTGTATCCTGTCTGCCGGGATAGATCCGTCTATGAACAACTGTTCTAGCTGTAACAACAATGAACAGATGATCATCGATTCATTCCATTTGTACACAATGTACGTGATTCTGCATTCTAGCTCGTCTATTCTGTTATATGTCTGTTTCTCATTTGGGAGTTTTGAAGCGACTTTGATAAAGAAAATGGCTGTCGGCTTTTTTTTTTCATTTTTGCATATAGCGTTTTGGCACCACATGTTTAACCTGCTATGACCAGAGTGTGAGTAGAGCCATTTACCACCTTGGGATAAACAGTACTTCTCAACAAGAGCACAAATTACTGAAGTTTCCTTACGAGCCCTGATATGGCCATGCGAATACCTTATCACCAACAGTTGACCGGCACATAGTATGCTATTACTTGGACTACGTACGTCACTAGTGAAGCTCAGTTTGAAGGCGTCGATGCTGCTCTGTGTCGCCGTAACGGTGGCATAGTCCAGGTCTATCAGTTGAAATGCCAGGTACACGAAGGTGAAGGCTGATGAAAAAACAGACATCAAGAATATAATTTGTTTATGGTGATGCCATATTTGTATGGATTGCTATTTGCCATACGTAAGTATTCAAAATCACAGGGTGTCTGCTACACCACCAGTTACCATGGTGACAGCCGTCTGGTCCAGGTCATTGACCTTGTGTGTTTGGAACGGAAGAAGAAGAAACAGAGCAAAAACAATATGTTTCCTTCTGCGAAGGTAAACATAATTACCGTCACAGAAGAAGCCATCGCCGGGGAAGCCAGGCCGACACTGGCAGGTGAAGGATCCGTAGGTGTTGGTGCAGGTGGCGTTGACATGACACGGGGATTCCAACCGGTCATCGCACTCGTCATGGTCTTCATATCGATAAGAAAAGAAAATCGTCAGTGGATTTTGTTTTCCCCAAAAGTAAACATTGATAATGACACAAAAGATTACGATGAAGGGAAAGCCTATAAGTTAGCGTTGCATATATAAAGACTGTTGAGACATTTGCAGTGTGTTCACCGTCGGAATGATTGTAAACAATTGAATGCACATTAGAGATACCAAAAATGATTTCCGAAGACGTATTTGAGATGAATAAACGCTGTTCCAATGCCAGTTCGAAATACAGATGGCGGAGGGTATGGCTTACCTTGTTGACAGACGGCTGGGTGTGTGTTCGTGCAGCCCGTGCGGATCCAGTCATAATCTTGCGTGCCATCCATTGCCACGCATGGACCATTTCCGAGGGAGTTAGCCAATGACAGAAAAACTAATGGCGTATCGTCACTGACATACGTATACGTGTTGTCAGCATCGAGATCAGCTATTCCAATCCAGGTTGTTGAAGTTAAAAATGATTTGATGTAGTCGTGCTGTTCTTGGCTCCTTGGCTCGGCTGCTATCGCACCTAGACCGGTGCAGTAAGTCAGCGCACCTTGAGCGTTGCCGGGGGCCGGGGATGTTATGTAGCAGAAGCCACCATAGAGATTGAAGCCGGCATTACACACTGCAGGAGATAAGCAAATGCGGTACGAATGAGTCACGTCCTTAGATATCCAAATGATAGAATAGAAAAAATCTGGGATGCCATCTTTTATGATATTAAAGTACTAAACATGGGAAATGTACGTGGAATTTTGTACAGGGCCATTATCGTATCCAGAACCGTGCCCATCTAGCTATATATAGTTCTATGCCTGAATTGGTTAGGGTTATGACCAGGCACGGTTTTGGATAGTCTCCGCGTATCCAGGAACTTAGATTTGTCTCACGGTTCTAGATACGCATGGGCTATTCTGGATAAAGCACGGTTTTGGATACAACAGCCATTTTCATTTTTGAATGGGTCAAGGCGTAGCAACAGTGAAAATTCCCTAGCGCTAGACATGTACCCTCTTTGTAATAGTTGTTCTGTGAAACCGAATATCTTGAACGTACCGTGACAGGTGAAGCCATCACCACTTAAACCAGCATTACATTGGCAGGTGAACGATCCGATGGTGTTTGTGCACTCGGCGCTAACATCGCACGGCGAAGACAGGCATTCGTCAACGTCTGTAATGTAAGATAAAGATAAGAGAAAGCGAATGACTAAAAAAAGCAATGGAATTAGCTTCTTAGCATCGCACTCTTTCTGTTCTCAAGTACAAAAATCACAGGAAAATGATGGATCTAAATCACAGTTATCAGTTAAATCACTATGTTTGTCTGGTCTGTATATCTATATTGTTATTGCATTGTATATCAGGTTCTTGGGGGTGTTATCAACAAAGAGGATAAAATGAAGTCTAGTTATATAAGTGATAGAGCAAAAACCACGATAATTGTAGAGAGAGATGGAATAATCAATAGGAATTGTAACTGGTGGAATGTTGTCGATTGTTTCGTAGACAACACGAATGGCACAGGACGTCAATCATTGGAGCGCCATTCCCGTGTAAGAATGTGTCATGAAACGTTAAATATGCTGGTAGTCTTGTGTGGAACTCAAAATGTACTCACCTTGCTGACAAACAACTGGATTTGTATCCAAGCATGAAGTTTTCAGCCAGTCGTAATTTTGAGTGCTGTCCATCACGGCACACTCCCCACTTCCTGGCGACGCTGCCCATGGCGTGAAAACTAGTGCAGAGTAGTCACTGGCGTACGTAAACGTGCCGTCCATGTCATTGCTGTCAGTTATTCCAATCCAGGTGGTTTCAGTTAAAAATGATTTGATGTTGTCGTGCTCTTCTTGGCTCTTTGGTTCGGCTGCAATCCCACCCTCGCCTGTGCAGTATCCCAGCGCTTGTACGGCATTGCCAGCTACCGGAGATAACTTGTAGCAGTACCCACCTTGCATTGTGTAGCCTGTATTGCAAAATGCTAGAAGAAAGAGACGTTTATTGAAACCATCTGAATTAACATTGAAATAGGCATGGTAAGTAAAAAAAGGTTTGAAAGAACTATATGGCTACCTTGATATTAAAATTCCTTTGAATGAAGCTTATTCCTAGAGAAATGATGTGTTACGTTAATATATTGAAAACTTCAGTTCTGCTTTGTAACGTTCTTTATGTAACACTGCTTTTACAATTGAGCGAGGACAATTGTTTGTAGAGTCTTTTCTACATAGCTGATTAGGATACAGCTCTAGCTTAGCTTTATTATAGTATTCGCACAATGAAAGTGAATATCTTTATACATACGCGTGCAGGTGAAGCCGTCACCGTAGTAGTCACTTTGACATTCGCAGGTAAAAGATCCGATGGTGTTTGTGCAGATCGCGTTTGTGTCGCAAGGCGACATCTCACATTCGTCGGAGTCTGTGGGGAGAAAGAAGTAGACCACATTATAGAAAAAGTTGGTGTGTTACGCTAAAGGGCTAAACAGATGCAGATACACATACAAAAGAAAAAGAATAAGGGAACCTAGACAAAGCACTTGGCATGTCATCATATTTTTCTCCATATGCTTTCACCTATCGTCATCTAGGGTTTGTCTGGTGAGCCGTTTAGGCAACGGCTTTTTGGGGGGTTACCTAAAATCAATGTATACTGAGAATTGATTTATCCCCACACACTATTAACATTTATTAAACCATACAGCTGAATTTACCTGGTACGAGGTACGAAACATGCCCACTGGTGACTACAAGGTAATATGGCTAGCTCAAGACAATTAATGTGCGTACAGAAGAGGATTTGAAAAATGTCAAGACAGCTAGTCCATCAAGTGCTTGTGGACAATGATTACGTTTGTTTCAACACAACACAACACAACAAACAATACAAACCTGTTTCGCAGACGGCAAAATAATCTTGTGTGCAAACTGTTGGATTCCACAGGTAGTCGTCGTTTCTGTCCATGATGACACAATCTAGGGCGTCTGTATTGCTAACTGACCCCCATGCACTAAACTCACCTACAATGATGGTAAATAACAACGTCAACTATACATAGTAATCATGCACGTACATTAACATGAACAGACTAGCATTCTGATTGGATTGGCTCTTTGTTAATGAAGACAGCAGTATTGTTGAAACACATTCCCAAGTCAAATATCTCTTAACAAAGTATCCCCATATTTACCTTTTACAAAACGGAGATGCTCTAACTTTTAAATGGCTTGCTAGACTATACCTGTACTGTTTAAACAACAAGACCACCGGCTCCATTACAATGAAAGTCCCCCATCTTGGTAATTAAGAAAGTACAGAGCTTAAACTTTGTTCCAGCACAAAACGTGAGTGCATCGAATTTTCGACTGTCCTGTCCTACTCTACTTTGGACCAATTGCTAAATTCGCGTATCCCTAAGGTCATGTGCTTCTTCAATTAAATTCTGAGGAAGATTGCAGTCAGACAGTCGAAAGGTCGATGCGACAGCTTCTTGTTTTAGCTCTAGATCTGTTCTCTGCTCCCATACATTTTACAGAAAATGATGCCCAAGACATGACTAACCTAGAGCAGTGCCGTCAGTATATCCCCATACCCCCTCTTCATCGAAATCGGTTATGCCGATCCATGCCGATATGTAGCCGCGGACTATGGTTTTCAGCAGGTCATGATGTTCCTGGGTCTTTGGCTTGGCGACGTCTACTCCCAACGGACTCCCCGTCTCACTCCCACAAGCAGTCACTGCTGCCACTCCATTCATTCTTGTAGTGAGGACTTTGTAGCACATTGTGTCGGTTGTGCCTCGAAAGCCAGTGGGACAATCTGCGCAATATGATATTAATTTATTGTATTTACCTATTTAGTTTTTCTGTTAGTCTCTCTCAGTGACTGGGTACTCCCTTTTAGAAAGGCCCTGTTTACATACATGCATACAGATAGAGAGAATTAAGCATGTTGGCAAAATCAGAGGCCAAAATTGTTATCAATAATTAAATGATAAGATAACATGACTTTATAAGGTTATTACGAGACCTGAAAGGATTATGACTGTATATTTGTTTCAGTGATAATTATGTTATGTCCTTACATATCCCATGAAAGAAATGGGCATATGATAGTCAAATAGATATTAAACAGGGAATAAAGTTACTGAAATATACATACTTAGTTCGACTGGCCATGTAGCAGGTTCTGTTGGGGAAAAAGAAAACATATTTAATGTCGTCAACTATTACAGTTATGTTTCCACAAATCAATATTAATGCTCTTTGATTTGTCCAACAATATCACTAAAATTAGTGTCGTTTTTTGTTTTCCTCTAAGAGTAGCGAATCAACAACTACTTAAAACTACATTATCTTGTCTTCGTCAAGAGTCAAATCAAATTCGGTTAAGGCAACGATTTCCAAATGGTAGACCATATCTTGATTCAAAGATAGTTGTGTTTGATGGCGTGGACGCTTATCTCCCTATCGGTTTTCATAACATACTTTCGCAATTCGTTCAATGGTGATTTACTTACCTATTTGGCAAACGTATGATACTAGTAACGGCTTTCCATCTGCAACAGGGTCACAGAAATATGGTGTCCAGTTGTAAGATAACGTTCCATCCATCTGCACACAGTCTTTGTTACCTGCGTTACTGATTCCCGACCACGGTTGGAAAGCCCCTATAGGTAAGCCATCCATGTACAGGACTGTCCCTTCTGTGGCAAAGTCATTTATGCCAATCATTGCTGAAGCTGGTGACGATGCTGCCGTTAACACCGCTATGATGTCATTATGCTCGTCTAGGCTTTTTGGATCCGCCAGTCTTCCTCCCTCGAAGGCGCAGGCAGCTTGGGCGTCGTAAAAGTTGACGGAAGCGATAACTACTTTGTAACAATAGGGATCTCCAAAGGTGTATCCAGCAGGGCAACCTATAAAACAGATGGGGAAAATATCGGTTATCAGTGGAATAGTATGTAGGACTGGGACGCTCCACAAGTTCCAAATGTTTGTCCTTCTGGGTCTCAATTATCCGACACATGTGTTATCATGTAAGATACCTGCGTTTAGATTGTCCTGAACAATACTATGAAAATGTTATAGTTGTTATTGCAAGGAAAATCTTAAGTTGTTCTGTGCGCATAAGCATAAATTCGATCTTTTAATATATTTAAAAAACACTAAATGTCACCAGACACCACAGGGACTAAATATAATCATGGATTAAAACGGATCCTGAGGTCAAAAATAGTCTCAAATGTAGATGCATTTATATCAATCTACGCAAGGAGGCGTACGGATCAGAGTGAGAAGTAAAACCGAACCACACCCACATCGTCCTTCAACTTAAAGCCGGTTGCCAGAGAGACGTGTCAGTCTAGTTACATGTCAAAGGTTCTTAGCTACGAGCCGCTGGCATTCCAGCAATGTTATCGCAATGGTTTTCGTCTAGTCTTGGGGTTAGAATAATAATATGCACTCATTATGATGTTGTTTTCTTACTGTACTGTTAGCTACAGATCATGTGTTTTGTCCTGCCATTGTAAAGGGAGGATCTTGATCGATAAGCCGTGTACTCTCATCTTATTGTTACATGTGAATGAAGAGGAGAAACTACGTGGCACAAACTGTTCAGTTTGCACGAGTACGATCCGAGAATGATCATGCCCAGTCAAGGGCCTAATCTTCATCTGTCTTTTTTTTAAATATCCTTTGGCCTATTTTATACATTAAAATATAGACTCAGGCGTCCCTTTGTTTAGAACAATTTGTGACAACCATGACCTTGGCAACCATAAACTTATTAAGAATAATATCAGGCATCCTGTATAAGATCACTTTTTTATCTGGGGATCTGGACAGAATTTCCACAGACCGGGGTCTCTACCCTGACATGTACATAAAAGTGGTGATATATATATTAGTGATGATGGGTTCTTGTATTGTTGATTATGAACTTACACAATAACGCACATCTATATTGAATTATTACATACTTGGTACTACTTAACATATGCGCTGGTCCCCTTTCGTTGAGATGTTGACTTTCCCCTCTGAGTCCAAATATCATGGAGTGTCTAATTACGTTAATTTTCAGTGTAGCTCATAGTGAGCCCATTTTTGGCTATTTACCTAGTGTTTAGTGGTTTGGCTGGACATATCGCAAATAATGTAGCTAGTCCTAAAAGTACCAATACAATTTCATAATCCCCATAAAAACATAATCTCTGAGACTGCAACTTAACAAAATACCACAAGCCTCAAACATTTCTTACTAATATGAGTGGAGTGTGGCGAAATGTACTTAGACCTAGTATCATGTACAACATACTGGAGTTATATCAGAAATATGCATCTACAAGCTCCTCGACCTTAGAGATGTATGGAGCTTTCGCCTAAAATTGATGTTCTCTGTGTCTACCCCAAAACTGTCGCATATCAATGGTAGCAATCGCAGTCCTAGTGAAGACAGTTTATGCTTGTTGTAAAGTTCGCAGACATTATATGTGCCAAACAGTATTGGATGGGTCAGAACAACTTCTTTGACAACTGTGCCTTGTACATGAAGGGATTCCTGTGTAAGGTGCAACTCAACTGACAGAAAGTCCTCTCCATACACCTCCTCTCCCTCTTCTCCTCCAACTTCCTGAAATAACTTTTTCCTGGCCATGGTAGCAAGTCTTAAAATCCCAAACTACAACATTTTGAAGTGACATGATATATGCAAATAGTGTTAATGAAGTGTTGTGGGCGTATGTCATAGTCATAGGTACCCCCATACTAAATCGCAGGTCATCTGGTTTCAATATTATTGATACCAGGTCATATAGGAGCCACAAATATATACATTTTGGTCACAAATATACATTCTTGATCATTTGTATCATATGTCACAACAACACAGACTTGGACAGAAATCTCGAAATTATTGAACAGATAACATAGATTGACTTGGAATTTGTGGATTCTATAGAATGCTTCGGAATTCATTTCAATGTATGCAGCGTATGTTGGCTATTTGCCTTGTGTTTACTAGTTTGGTTGGACATATCTTTATGTAGCTAGCCCTAAAACTACCAGTACAATGTCATAATCCCCTTAAAAATATAGTCTCTGAGACTGCAACTTAACAAAATGCCACAAGCCTCAAACATTTCTTACTAATATGAGTGGCGTGTGGTGAAATGTACTTAGACCTAGTATCATGTACAACATACTGGAGTTATATCAGAAATATGTCGTCGCATGCGAAACGTTTACATTTATGCTCACACTAAAACATACACTCTATACATTAAAATGCCTTCCGAAGCATTCTATGGAATCCACAAATCTGTGTTATCTCTTCAATGATTTCGAGATTTCTTTCCAAGTCTGTGTTGTTGTGACATAAGATACAAATGATCAAGAATTTATATTTGTGACCAAAATGTATATATTTGTGGCTCCTATATAACCTGGTATTGAAACCAGATGACCTGCGATTTAGTATGGGGGTACCCATGACTATGACATATGCCCACAACACTTCATTAACACTTTTGGCATATATCACTTGCCACCATGGTCAGGAAAAAGTTATTTCAGGAAGTTGGAGGAGAAGAGGGAGAGGAGGTGTGTGAAGAGGACTTTCTGTCAGTTGAGTTGCACCTTACACAGTAATCCCTACACAGCACAGTTGTCAAAGAAGTTGTTCTGCCCCATCCAATACTGGTTGGCACATATAATGTCTGTGAACTTTACTACAAGCATAAACTGTCTTCACAAGGACTGCGATTGCTACCATTGATATGCGACAGTTTGGGGGTAGACCCGGTAGACACAGAGAACATCAATTTTAGGCGAACAGCTCCATACATCTCGAAGAGCTTGTAGAGGCATATTTCTGATATAACTCCAGTATGTTGTACATGATACTAGGTTTAAGTACAGAGAACATCAATTTTCGGCGAAAAGGTCGAGGAGCTTGGCCATATTTTGTGCAATATTGACCACCTTTTTGTATCATTGAGAGTTGCAGACCATCACAAAAATTACTACCTACAAATGGTTAGAAAATAGCGAAAAAGTCCAAAATATACAATTTTCAAGTAGTGTATGCCAAAAGTAACAATTTAGATTCAAATTCAGATTCAGGTTTATTGAATATCGACTGGCATGTCACAGTGGAGTGCATGAAAAAAGTCGAGTATTTACAACATACCGCCAATTATTACAAATAGATAAAATTAGAGTAACATCTTACATATGTCTGCATCATTATCATTAAAATTCTACAATGAACTCAATGGTTTAGTCTTGGGGTCATCGTGGTCTGCCCCTTTGAGAACCCAAATTTCTTTTTTGCTAAGATGTATACAAAGATCTAAGCCATAACTGTGCCAGGAATCAAATAATTCCATCTGCCTTTCAAGCAACTATTGATCGCTAAAATTTTCCAAAGACTGGCTTTTTGTGAATTTTGGAATTTTACAAAAACAGGTCATCTTTTAACATCTGCTGCACCTCAATACAAAACAATTCGAACAAAACTTTATGTCATTTGGGGTTAAGATATGGATTAAAAAATATGTTAGGGTCAACAAAATATATATGACTTTCTGGGAGTTACAGAAGGTCAAAGATGGTCTATCTGGGGTGAGGCTAAGGCCTTCAAATGGTGAAAATCCGCCATTTTAGAAAATGGCCGTTGGAATGGCCACTGATCCAAAACGTACCCATTTTGTAGGTTTGGGCCAAGCTCCTACCATCACACAAAGTTTGAGCAAATTTTATTTTTGACTTTGGCCACTTTTTTTTATTTGCTTGGTTTTTACAGACACCTGCTTTTAAAAGACAGTCATCTACCTAATCAGAGTGTCTGTGTCTTTACGCCTGCCATAAAATTTCAAATGGTGTCCACAGTAAAAATATAAAATAGTATTGCACTGAGGAGCTCAGTAACTGTCTCATTCCAAAACAAGTTAAACAGTCTTTGCTCTAAGTGGCGTGACATCAAAATTACTTTTATATCTGCATTATACTCTAGACTACAGACTTATTAAAACAATGACACGTTTAAGAGATAAACATCTGTTCATCATCAATTCAGACTTCATTCCAAGCGTTCAGCAATTCGACCTTCAGGGGAGTGCAAATTGATACGACCTGCGTGACTTGCATGATTATTCATCACAAAAAAGCAACACAATGTATAGCATGAGAACGAATTATCTTGGGAGTGACCTTTGCCCTAGCCACACGGCACTCTGCCACGTATGCAGCCATAGCTTGCACACTCTACAACAATACTGTGATGCATACATATATGTATATGTTCGGCCGAACAAAGAAAGAGCTTTGGGTTGTATATGTGGCATGGAAAACTGTTCAATTCCAATTGTTATCTGGCACTGACCTTACCAAGAAGGCCTTTCGACATACATATCCTATCACACGTTATCATGTGATATTCTCCTCCCATTTCTGTAAACCGTGTGTTTACTGTTGTTTTCCAAGTGTGGCACCAAGCACTTCGAGGTACAACTTCTGGCGTGTAAACGTTTGTCTGGCTGAAATTATAGACCGATCAGCTGACCTTTTAAGTCGCCGTTTGAATCTAACCGGTCATCTGTGAAATTTTTGGTCTTTTGTTACGCCTGGGCTTCGGGCTATAGCACCACGCGCTAAATAAACTCAGTTTTCATCTAAAATCTCATTTCAGTATCCATGGCTGTCATAAAGAGAATGTACAAGGTGACTCACGACATATGTTTTTTTCTAAATAGGCGGAAAGCTTTAGGTGCATTTGCAGCTTTTTCCGGGGAAGGTGGCCTTCTAACGCCTTTGGTAATTGGACTGTCAATGATATGACCTTTAATAAGCCCCATCTCTCAGCTTTGTCTAAACATTTTGTGACGATAATCCCTGTCAACAGACTTTAAACACACACAAAAATGGCACAAAACCATGTAGCAACATTCTGCCCCGTCCTACTTTGTAACTAAAAGACTTTGAATCCGTCAGAAGGCAAATCAACCCCTTTCAGACAAGTGACCCACTGGAGAGGAAAATTACATTGACGTAGTTAACACATTCTTCGGGAGTCAGAGATGGCGTTCTATACGTAAACTAAAATCCGATTCATATGTTCGGTATAGTTCATCAAACAGTCAAATTAGAACTGAGTCGCTGTTGTTGGACGGTTGTTTACATTATGCCTACCCGTGAATCTACTCAAGAACATGGAAAATCCTAAAGCTTTCCATGCATGCTGTTGGTCTGTGACCTTTATTGACGAAGATTAACAACAATCATACGCGCTACTTATGATGCGTAATGGCAGTGTTGCGAAATTGGCCGAAATCACTTCAATATAATATGTACTATGATGAGTTGTCGAAAAGTGTGGGAACGGTGTAGTGAAAATGAAAAAGTTGGGGAACAGCAAATTGTTTAGTCTCGACGTTAACTTTAAGTACACTGTACTCTAATAAATGTGTGTGTGTGTGTGTGTGTGTGTGTGTGTGTGTGTGTGTGTGTGTGTGTATGTATGTATGTGTGTGTATGTTTATCTGTCACTGTGCAAATATGTTTGTGTGTGTGTGTGTGTGTGTGTGTGTGTGTGTGTGTGTTTACATGTCACTGTGCATATATGTTTATGTGTGTGTGTGTGTGTGTGTGTGTGTGTGCGTCTGTGTCTGCGTCTGTGTCTGGAGAGATAGGGGGAGTGAAAGATCTTGCTGGAAATGTAGATATGGTACAAGATGACTAAATCAGCAACAGAAAAGTACGTCAATCTATCGGCTAACCAGTCACACACTCTAAAAGTTGCATATATATGCAACGGTTACAGACGACGAAGTATGACAGCTTAGAATATACAAGACAACTGTACATGTAAAAAACGTTTCATACAACTAAAGCTACATACAATTGAAGCCGCATATAGCCGCCCATGTCAATGGCACGGGTATATAGTGTAGGCCGGTAAAAGCTAACTATTTGTGTCCCGCGTGTCTGCTTCTCTCTTGCTCCCCCCCCCCCCTCAGCTCTATCTCTTTCTCTGCCTGTCCCCATACATATTCACACACACACACACACATGCACACACACACACACACACACACACACACACACACACACACACACACACACACACACACACACACACACACACACACACACACACACGTAGAGTGTATGTAGAGAGAGAGAGAGAGGTGGGAAAGACTTGAAGAAATAGATGGAGAACTCGATCCCCTCTACCAGTATACCGTGTAAGCCAACAGTATGTAACAACACCTTCAGTCATATGCTACATTTACACTCTATAGATGTGATGGTACTAGTACATGTTTCTTATGTTAATAATGTTAATAATGATGGGTACACGAATAGAATTATTTGAAAGCCACCCTTATTCTTGTGTAATTGAAATGTTGTACGTTGATCTTGATTTAGTGGCAAAATGGCGACGTAGACAGTCAATTAATTCATCAATGGAACGATCAGTCGATATACGTATCTATCACTCAATCCAGCTATTCATTTACCTATCTTGTTTATATACCCACCTATATTGTAGTATTACTAGTATATTATGACATGTAGCTTCATTTGATACGCTGAGTCGGCCTAATAAATTAGATCTATATAGGACATAGCTGCATATGTGGTAAATAAACTAAAGCCAATATTACGCTTTGTACATCTCTATCTAGATACCCTGATTGGAATCAATGAACTCTGTGTAGGACATAGCTGCATTCAGTGTGTTAAAGTCAGTATTACGACATGTAACATGTACATCTCTATCTAGATAGATACCCTGAATCGTCCCAATGAACTCTATGTAGGGCATAGCTGCATTCCGTGAGTTATTGATAAACTAAAATCAGTATTACGACATATAGTCCTTTATCTAGATCCATGCCCTGATTCGACTCAATTAATTTTTATACAGGGTTATAGATAAGCTAACGTGTCCATGAACTAGTTTGGGACATTTCAGTGACTTTTGGGTCTGTATGCTGACAAGCATTCGTAGAAAAGACATACCTTCTTCACATCATTAATGATACAGAGAGCTGATATCGATAGTCATATCAACATATGCCACACTTAATGTCCCCCTACTTAGCACTATAGCTTGTTGATTTGGACTGTATAAAAATAATGTATGTAACATACACAGGGTGATGTTACTGTATTAGGTGGTTCACATTTAAATAGTTTAACTAGCTCTTAGCCTGGGTGCCATCATATTTGTATACCGGGACTCCCATAGTCGCTCCCTACAAATTGTTGACACAAGTGATTCAAGCAAAAACTCCCTTTCTTGTGCACAAAACATGATACAAACGCGCATCGACCCGATATCTGTTCCGGGTCCCCAATCTGAACATGTATTTGCTGTGCAGTGGCACAGAAATGTGCGTTTTTTTTTTCACTAAAGAAAGTAGACTTCACTCAAAGATAACTCAAATAAAAATGCCAAGGAACAAAGAGCAGCCTATTGAGCAATATAAGAGGAGCATGATGCATACTGTCGTCATTGACCCAGCTCTCAGCATGTTTTGATAAATATTCCGTGGAAAATGTTACTATTAAAGGATATATTCTCTCTACTTTTGTCTGTAAAATATAACTGGTGATCATTCTAACGATAAGAAAACATATAGTTCTTTTGATCTTGTCACATTTTGTATATCTTCTGATCTAGAATAAATGAGTTGCCCTACCTTGAGCTGATGCCCCTCCTACCAGTTGTAGCACTACTGCCAAGAGCGTCGTTACTAGTCGCAAGTTTCCCGGCAAAGTTTTCCATACACCTTTGGTCTTCACCCGCCAGCATTCCAAGTATATACACATGATGATAGCAGCAAGCGTACTTATTCCTAAACTACAAGTTTCTTTTCCACAATTCTGTCGCGGTAGAGAGAATTCGCGTCCGGTGTACAGGACAAATCTTTCGTTGCTGAAGTCACAATTTAATCGTTTGCAATGACGCACGTTGAAAAACTTGAAAGGTGGGTTCACGCCTTAACCAAGGCCAGCCGAAGTCACCTAGGTGGCCGGCATACTATTGATCTAATCACTTAAGTCTGATGACAGATATTGTGACTTTTTCAATTGGGCTTTTGCTCCAGTTCTTACATCACGGTTGGATAAAGCAAATAATATGGAAGGCTGGGGGTCTCTTTTATTCCAGAAATGCCTTCTGTAGAGTTCACCGTGCATTTAATTAGCCCAGTGTGTGAACCTACCGAGCCTTAACGTGGCCACAGGCGTGTTCATATGGTTTAGCCTCCAGCTAAATCTAAACGTTTCGTCAGGTCTCAACATATATTGCTTAGTTAGATTGTATCCTTACTGGTACTATTCTGCTAGCCCTTCTTAGGACGCCATATCGTTGGTTTGCAAATATAATAATAATAGATAATAATAATAATAATGATAAAGCTAACTCAAAGGTATAGATGAGTTTCTATAGGGTTTTAACCTATGTGTAGGCATTGCCCGTAAGTGGCTGCATTTTACTCACGGTACAAATCATAGTGTAAATTGTGACAGAGAAACGTGTAAAATTATGAGTCCGTTGTAATTACGGCCTACTCAACTAAGTGTAAGTTTTGGTACAAACAGGACATTGTTGTCAATTGCTGCACGTTTGACAGGCGTCTCTAATTATAATTACTTTGACCTCCGAATAGAGTTTCACTGTGTTCAGCTATTACTACCCCCCCTCCCCACAGTTCGGTTTGTCTTACCAATGAACATGATAAGTTATGAGCAGGGTGACACGAGAACTTAGAAACGTTTTCAGACCTTAAAAATCCCTAAGTATAATCCTTCCACGTCGTTTGAAATATCTAATAAGGTCTGACCTGTTGATGACTGTGAGCATGCGTACTAAGCCAAAGATTGCCACTGAGGCTTCTTGCCAAGGTCGATGCCCTGTGGGCCTATCCTGTGGACCACAGTTCTTGCCATGTGACTCTCTGTTGTTCGGCAAGCAATGAATTAGTTTTACACCAAACCAGACCGGTATTTTGTCTCCAAAGTGCCGAAGAAGTTAGCATCCTTGACCTAAAGTAGATTCAGAAGGAATTATTTTATGTCCTCATGACAAGCTTTCGTGGTAAAAAGCACGTCTGGTCTGGTCAGGAATTCCGTCCGCATGTCATCTTTGCGCCAGAGGCTATTCCAGAATCCTTGCACGTTTGCTGTCAGATCCTACAACGATTAGATATATCTGTTTCACCCAGATTAATTTGTACCTCACTGTGCGTATTGAAACAGATGTATGGGTGGGGGAATGTGTTAAACGTGTAATTACTGTGATACAATTGTCGCTGCCTGCATGTGTATTGTCCTCTGGTATAATTACCCTTCGGCATATCACGCCGCCGCTGTTGAGACTAACTACATTAATCACTAATCTGTCCTCGTCACGAGAGAGCTGTTTACACTGTTGGGTCTGAACTAAATAAATAAAAAACACATGACTTCTAACTTTTAATACACATTTCGTCCTGTTGAATCTTGTGCAGAATTCTTTGGGGGAAATCGAAGTGGTTCAGAGAGTTCCAAATTTGTTGTGTTTGGTGTGACGCTGGTGTTAAATCAGGTGTGACGCACTGTGCATGATGGGCCTTCCGGTACTGCCCTGTTACCCACTTATCGTAGATCAGAAGATTAACAACTCAAGTGTGTAATTCAGCTGCATATGCGGGGAGCGTTCAGTTGTTACGGGGCGGTGGACTGAATATGACTTACTCGGGCAAGTGTGTGCGTGGGGAGCACTTCGGTACTTCAATTAAGGAAATGACCTCTGTATTGGTTGACTTAGAAAAGATCTTGAACTTACAAGGTAATTTCCATTTGGGAATTTTACAAAAAGACAAAACAATCGAATTGATATAAAAAGGTCAATATAAAGAATGCCCCCCTCCCCATCTTTCCAAGGGTATTGTCCCGAGTGCACTGTATTTGTCCCAGACATACAGTTTTAAAAAGCGAGAGAATTTTCATGGGTCATTGACTCTAAATACACAGATTAAGCTCTTCAAGGCTGTAAGAGTTGTGGCTTATGCGGCAGACAATTAAACATATTAGAACAGAATGGTAAGGAAACATGGATATTAGAAATAAAAGGAAAATATACCAAAACTTTTTCATTTTGTGCCACCTACTATATATATATGTATCTATATATATATATATATATATATAATGTCTCAAAGATGACCTTTCACTTTTTTAATTGTTAGGCCCATTGAAAGGACATCTATAATTTTACTGCTTAATTTCTGAATGACTTGATGAAGCGGAACAGTATCACAATGTCGATCCCTATGACCTATGACCTTGGAGTATGGGCACTTTACTCCAAGGCCCCGTCCTATATAATGTCCTTAGCCCTAAAGACATGAATAGAAGGTTTACATTACCAATACATATTTGACTCTTTAAGTGGTTTGTTGTAAAAATACAAACCTATATTGCCTTAGACGTACATACATCTTAATATAAATGTTGTTAGCACAAGTATGACAAGATTGACGCCATGACACAGTGGCCACCCCCCTCCCACTATGCGCACTGCACGTACACAACACACGTTGACCTCGAGGTCTTTCTTCACCTTCCCAATGAACCTTAACCTCATGACCTCCCAACTCATCGTTCTTCCATGATCAATTGACTAATTTATCAGTGTAGTGTGCATAATCTGGGTGTACATGTACTGACGAACTTTTTGAAGTAAGATGATGTTTGCTGTTGCAAGGAATCAACAAACCGCGTTCTTAGATAATGTTTACAACACTGGCAAATGTTTCCTTCATGCTATTCAGACTCGCGTGAATAAGCTTTACACAAAAGTAGTGATGCAAAACTTCGGGTTCCACGTCAGCAAGGCATTTGCAACAGGATGTGGGGCATTGTACAGACGGGCTATGCCCAGTGATTTTGAATACCGCACGTACGTAGCTGAACATCAGCTCGCGTGAGGTAAAACATGTGGTTGAAGACAACTGTTTAGTCATTATTCCATTCACTGACCTACGCTGAGATTCACTTATCATAGGTCACTAACCACAGTGACTTGTTCGTCAACTCTTTGTCTCCTGAAAAGGTTACGTGGTTGGTTTTGTTGCCTTGCAGGCGAGCAAGACTTTGCTGTCACCATATCTATCCGGCATAAACATAGCTTTTTATCTTGATAACAGTCCACGTGTCAGTTGCTTTGATTGAAAAAGACCCTGGCTTGACTACTGACGTGGGTATGGCGTGGTTATGGTATTTAGAGCTTTGCCGCTGTTTAACTTCAGAGAGTCACGCAACAGTGACGTAATCTGTACTGCGGGCCGCTAAATGGCCTTTTGACAGTCACACATTTATCAAACAATTATGCCTGATCAGGACTAGATAATACACAATACCTTTGAAGATTACACCCTATAGCGCCTACTAACTCATCAATAAGATTTGTAGTCACTTTAAAAATTCCATAACCGAGTTAATACTATCAGTATAATATCAACACGTAGAATTGTTTGTGCTGAGAAATGCATGAATACCTACTGTTATGTATTGAATGACAATCTACAAAGATTGAACCATGGCGGACGGTATAACTTCTGATTGGTGGTTAACATTTCAGTGTCTGTAGTTTGTTGAGTTGTGTTTGACTGCCTCAAACGGATGTATCGTTCCCTCTATCTTATTTTTCTATATTGAACCTCAGGAAGAACTTGCACATAATAGCGCCCATGCGTTTGCTAGTTGCTGCACCCATGATATCCACCCGCATATCTGTATTTAGTTCCCGCAAGGAGCTTATCTATATTGTTGCTGCACCCGGTCAGGATAGCATCGACGCGACACGAACTGTTCTTATCCCTGTACGATCTAAGCGAATGAGATTCTCTCTCTCTCTCTCTCTCCCTCTCCCTCTCTCTCTCCCTCTCCCTCTCTCTCTCTCTCTCTCTCTCTCTCTCTCTCTCTCTCTCGCAAACGTCACATATGATAGAAATAGTGAAAAGGTTAAAAGAACATACATCCATACAGTGAACATAGATTAAGGGGTCATAGAGTTTAGGTATGGAGAACGAGCTCGGTTCACGTGAGTGCAGTGCCACCTTGCGACTTCACCATCAAACAACATGACCATTGGAGATTCTTAACATTGTTGGCGGGCATTTCAAACAAGACAAAGGAGAGACGTTGCATTACTATTCAGCGACATTCCTTGCTTTGCCTTCTTGCTGCTATCAGCTTTTAATTCAGCCATAAAAAGACTCACATAGACCAGCCTAAAACAAGGGATCCTCTTTAAGACTAGTTTGTGAACCGGAAGACCAACACTGAGACGTGATTTTAATGGCATATTCAATCACAACCTGTAGATGATCTTGATTTTTTAAAAATTATTTGCAGTCGACAGGTACAGCTAGTGTGAGGTAGGGCAAGGGCGAAGAAAGCTTCAGTAAACCTACTAGTATTTGACTAAGGGTGAGATTCCAAGTTGAGTTCGAATTGCATTGCCTTTCCTACATGTCGCGTAGCTATAACCCTGTGTTGTCATACTGTAGGATCCAATTGAGGTAGAATCCATAATAGGGTATTGTACCTGCTCCCCTGTGGCTTATATCTAATTGAAACGAGATATTTGTACCATTGATAATTAATCCCGCATGGGGCACTGTTGCGCACTTGGGTAATACGTAATGAATTAGATTATGCCTAAGGGTAAGAGCGTGCTGTAACTAATTTGTATCCTTTGGTACATGCTTTTGTTGACGCTTGTGAACAGTACAGCTTTTGAATTTTCAGACAGGCCAGTCTAACACATGTAGGTAACGAGACAAAAGGAAATCTGATGTTCTTGGTAGTTTCCACTCCTGTACTTTAGGAGAGAATTAGGATTTTCCATCACTTTTAAGTGTCATAATTTGTCAAAGAGATGACAGAAAAATTAACGCCACAGCATTGTAACATTTATGAAAACGTATCCTGTCTAGATTGAAAAATATGAAAAAACATTACGTTGACCCTGAAACGCGCTTGTTTTAAATGCCAGATGGCATATGGCCGAGAGCTACATGTAACATTTTTTTCATTAATATCATTATCAGATAAATACGCATAACTGCTTGAAGGAAAAGTCTTGCGTTACAGTGTGCCTGGACAGTGTCCCTGGACACCGCTGTTACTGTTGCGATTAACGTAGTCGTACAGCAACAGTTTTCTTAAATTGCATGTGCTGGGTACTTACCGCAAGAACCATAATAGAACATCCTAAGAACAAAAACAACTCTAGTGCACACTGCTTTATATTTCCCTACAAAGGAAACAAACCCTATGCAAAGATTCTGTGATCCTGCCCTATGCTGCGCTACAGACATCTACAAAAATGCCCAAACGATTTTTCTGAAGAGAAATAGGACTTCGGTCGCTTGTCATCCATGGTGGTTCATTACGATAATTACACATCAATAACGCAAGTAATGGTCACCCATTAGCTTTGATGATCGTCATTACAAAGTCTGTATCTACTCACTCTAACATTAGGGACTGATCTCACACATTAGGAGCCGGCTGTATGTTCCAGATAGTTTTATGAAAGCTCCGTAGACTTTGTGTTACACTGTTCAAAGGTTTTGTACAGACTAGAGCCATAAAACAGCGTACATCCTTCCACCAGCCTTACTACAGCCTGCCAGCCGGATCCAGGCTGAACCTGCCGCGGGCTCTCTGTCGAGGATAGCGGTGGTGAGACGACATTGTGCAGTTGTGCTGCCTCCTGGTGTGAGTAGAACTCAGTGTTTATTTGGTAGTTCCCGGTATGGTTTTAAGCTCACTTGATGCAACATTGGGATTTCTGTATCAATCGTGTGGATGATCTTGATCTTGGTTGTCCTGTGAACGGTCCTGATTTTGCATACACAGCCAGCATGACATTCAAGCTTTCGACACTTCATACGCAGCATTGGTGTACATAGAGAACATATCTTGATATATTGTAAATCTAGTGTCAGTGAGTGCTCTTGTTTCCTTTTGCTTCTATTGGAAGATAAAGAACCCATGTCCTTCTGCCCAAGCTGTGAAATAAGCCCGTCTTGTCTTTCCCTAAGCCGTGATGTTTTATCTTGTGTGTCTGACAGCTGCGCTTGAATTTTCCACTCCAGCTGACTTCTACTTGTCACGAAAGCGATAACCTCGTAGGGTCCTTTTGTAATGTAACCCCGTTCCTTGGCATATGTACAGCTCTCCTGAGGTGCAATTAACGGCCTGACATTTTATAGGGCCTTTCCAACGATCCAATCATTATCCTTCTTCCCAGCGTTTCTAAAAACATCACGTTGGTGGAATCATGCAGCAATTAGTGAGCGGTAAGCGAGGAATGACCGTTTACTGCACATACATGTACTTGTAAAGATTTTCAAGGACTAACCATGAATAAAAAAATAACATCTTAAAATTTCCTCTTCTACTGTTAACTTTAGAAGGTTTTATGATATATATATATATACTCTCTTCTTGCAATGTCGTCTAAAATTGCCGTATCTGTATACCCACTGACGATGATACGTATACAGTTCCCATTACACCTTCATGTTCAAAATACAATCACAGATTCAATTTGTAGACAGCTTTGAACTTGATAAAAAGATGTTTTATGGTGTATCTTAGCTCAACAAACTTATTTAAAAACCAATTTAAAAACTTGTCTAAAAACCAATTTACAAGTTCCAAATTTACAAAGTTTGAGTCTGGCAGTCGACATGAAAATTATCTCATAAATATTTTAAAACCGCATGAATATACGATAATGGACAATATTATTTCACGAAATACATGTATGTTGTTAAAATCCACATGTATGGCACAGAATACTAGTAACCATACTGGTTCAACAAACGTGTCTGATATGGCATTGGAGAGAGGCTGTATCTCTGTGTCTTTGCCTTCGGGATGTTCAATTTGTGTCCATTTGTGGTACTAGCCTATAGGGTGGTAGCCCTTGATTTTCAAGTACTATGACGTTTAACTTTATTTATGAGAATGATTGCCAAAAGTAATCTATAACAGCCTACGGCTGCGACGACATTTACGTCATACACATTTGTCATTTGTTGATTTGTCACTAGGAATCATAGCCCAATCGGGAAACATGAAATGATTGATAGTGAAGTTATTTTTGCACAGGAAAGGTCGAATCTCGATCAACCCACCCTGTATAACAGCGTGTTTATATCTGTTAAGTCATACGGCACCTTTCTACACCGCATGTAGTGCAAAGCATTAGTAATCAGCGTTGAGTGGTTTGCAACGGTATCTTTAGAAGCTCCAAGCTGTAGGAGGCACTTCAAACGCCAGACCGACCGTACATGATATGCTCGCCGAAGGATGCAAACTCACTCCAGTAGTTGGCGTACAGGGATTACTCACACAGGTTTTAGCCTCAACTTAATCATCCAGATGTGGCATTAGTAACCTCCGGGCCATTATACAACCATAATGCAAGACGTGATGACTGTATGGGCCTCTGACCTTGTATGTTAAAAGTATGTGTGACTGACACAGTTCCAATCTACATGGAGTACAAGGTACCCGTATGTAATCATTAGCGTGATTGGATCATGAATAATGCCCCACCAATGTTAGATGGATGTTGCATGTAATGGTAATAAAACACATGCCCTGACATCTGGAGATGAATTCTTCATCATTCATTTTGCTTCTAGCATGCAAACAATGTCACCGAGAGGCATTGCTCTTACTTGATCACTGATGAAGTTTGCCCTTACAACCTTCGTCAGCTCTTTTGTATGCTCGTTTTGTAAAACATTCTTCAGACGTAGTTGCTATAATTGCTTTCTTATCTGACTTCACACGCTTCCGATGCTACTACAATTACATACCCGTTGGTTTATGAAATGGCTCATCGTTATATAGGTTTGACCACGCTGGTATTCTGGAATGATTTTGTAGTTACCTCACGTGCTGTTAGTGTCTTCGCTGGCCTTGCAAAATCTGGGTGCCGAGAAGAGCAAATTGCTTTCTGAAGTGAAATAACGACGCCAATAGTTCATCAGACAGGGCATGTCAGCTTGGTGCAAGCAGATGTGTGTGTGTGTTTGTGTGCATTTATGTTTGTGTGTGTGTGTGTGTGTGTGTGTGTGTGTGTGTGAAGGTGTGTGTGAAGGTGTGTGTCTGTGTGTGTGTGTTTGTCTGTGTGTGTGTGTGTGTCTGTGTTTGTGTGTGTGTGTGTGTGTGTGTGTGTGTGTCTGTGTTTGTGTCTGTGTGTCTGTGTGTGTGTGTATGTGTGTGTGTGTGTGTGTGTGTATGTGTGTGTGTGTGTGTGTGTGTGTGTGTGTGCGTGTGTGTGTGTGTTTGTGCCCAGGTAGTGGCAGTAATATCGGTGGAAAACTCAGTAACTGTCAAAATTTGTTGATTATAACTTGATGACGTTTGCCTTGTCTGACGTTCTGTCTCTATCAGCAACGTTTTCCTTACCAGTATCTTATTGGCCAATCAACATCCAGGTCAATGAGGAATCGTATTATGACCTTTCGTCATCATCATCATCGGTCTTCCTTGTCAAGAGGTGCAGCAAGTGAAGTTCTGCTTCCAGTACAGTTTGTCAGTCATTGCAGACAGAAGTTCAGGTCTCATGACCTTTTGAGTTGCAACAAAAGACTGTCTACCATATGTGGTACTGTGTAACCTCTTGCAGTCTTGGTGCCGACGTACATGGACTATACCAACCCTAACTCATTTTGGCTCGCCCATCTAAATCTATACATAACATTCATTTTCACCATTATAGTCATAAATTTGCCGCCTTGGGAACATCAAAGGCTGATTTTGGTTCCATTTACGAGACATTGGGTTATGGAAGGTTTTATTACATTACTAACTGTAATGGATTCGGTGTCATATTGTATAAATCTCCAATTAGTGCTGCGCGAGCACCTTTAATGATGTTACACACGACTGCTAGCTCAATGGCATATTCATGCTTGTGATTACTGTCCGGGACGTTGCTTCTACTACTTTTCCATGTGATTAAATTTCCGTATTTTTAAGCATTTTTAACAGGCTTACGTAGGAGATGCAGAGAAACATTTTATGGCTCATGAACATACTTTATTTAGTAGTTATCACCTCTGTTATTGGTTGATTCTCATTGCAGTTACGAATGTACGACATCTCGCTTCAAGGTTAACGAAAACCAATACTCTACAAAAGACTTGTACTGATTAACAATACCTTTTAGTGCTGGTTGTGTGCTATCTTCTTATCTTTCACAATCCCATTCTTTTGAAAGATGCAAGCTTAAGCTATAAGGGGGAAGTCAAAGCTCTCTTGCTGATTAGGCACTGTAAATGACATCGACAATAAAGCACTGTTACCGTGTTAATCCAGCTAATGGAGATGTGTATGTACTAGCCCTGTTCTTTTCCTGTGTCCGGACGTTGTACAATTATACAGAAACGAACCTTAGAAGTATAAAGCTGCAAAACATTTAAGTCGGCAATATGCTTTTATGGAAAATGTACCCTCATATTGTGCTGATTCACCCTGGTAACACAGTAATTACAACATGCATTGTGTTTTTGAACACCTAGCCATATTTTGGATTATATTTCAATGTCCCAAAAGCACCTTATTGGCGTGGTTTTATGCGTTTACCTTTACCTAGTCCCATCCTCATGCCTGAGGGCCGGGGACTATGGTGGCCTCCAGTATCAGCCTTTTCCATTCCTTCCTTTCTCTGTGAGGAAGTTTTGCACTTTTAACTTTGCTTCCTTGTACCTGCTGCAGGGCCATGGTGCAACATGACAGGGGTGTTCGGATCTCTGCTGTTCTGCACCTTCACAGTCCTTACTTCCGGTCAGGCTGACTTCATCTCGTCAAAGGAAAGTAAGTTCTCGAAAGAAAATAGGATTCTCAGATAAGTCGTTTGGTTTCTTGTCGTTAACTTTGACTTAAGACACATATGTTGTAATTGTCCATCATCATCATCATTGGGCATTCTCATCAGAGGTGAAGCATGATATCATGCTTTTTCTAGCAGCTATGCTTGTGCAATGCGGCTTCGCTACGGCTCGCGCATATAGGGGGTGATGATGTTAATCACCGCGTGGCTAATACAAGACGGGGGTTGGCCAGGCCTCCGTCCGGGTGATTTGTAGTGAATCACCAACTCCCAGACAGTAGAGTTTGTACCATCGCACACCGGGGCATGCCCCTACTCTTTTTCGAAAGGTGTGGTGGGTTCTTTTACGTGCTCGAGGTGTGGCTCTCCCCAAACACGGGACCTCCATTATACGTCCTATCCGAGGGACGTCCCTAACCGAAGCTAGGTACTCATTTACACCTGAGTGAAGTGAGGAAAGTCGTGTAAAGTGCCCTTCCCAAGGGCACAAGATCGGTGACATGGGTGGGGATCGAACCCGGGACCTCTTGGCCCCAAGCAGAAAGCGCTACCGCTGCGCCACACGACCCCACTCTAATTGTCCGGGCTGCCTCAGAAATACCATGCAAAGATAAGCAACTATGACATGTCGTTTCGAGGTCCTCTTACTTTATAGACTTGTATATAAATCTGATTACAGGAAATCATAATTATACTGCCCAAAATGATGTTTCTTATCTATGTCGTTCTGTACTATTTCCAGATACCAGGTAATCTTTTTACTCTGCCAAACGACCCGTAAAATGAAGTTACCAACGTGCGTCACTGTCATTGTCATTATCGTATGTTCCCCTGGCCTTGGCAATGACGTTTCGTTGGTACTTTTACAGTCACAGTGATAGAGACGAGACTGTTATTCAGTGAAAAGCCAGATTGGAAGTTTTAATAACCTGCAACGTCTAGTAAGGCCACACTTTTATGGATGGCATCCTCTAGAGACCCCAAAACTTATGCGAGAGGGCGAAAAAAAACAACTCTAGCAAAAAATGCTGCTAAACCACAGGAAGTACACAGCGGCTTTTACGACAAGCCGGCACATACCGGTCATTTGCAGCATTTATGTGTCGGCACCGTACTGAGTTTTGGAGTTCGGTAGCCTGGGTGCCATTCTCCGTTAGAGCCTCCTCGGAGGTGACTTTTTGTGGAAAACAGGCAAAAATCAATGCGCGCGTGGATGCCATCCATAAATTAAATCAGTGTGGCCTAAGGGATGGGTCTAGGGTTCTTACATTAAACCCTCATCATCTGTAGTTCATTACAGTAGCAAATAGATTGTAGAGACATTGCTGAAAGGCATGTACATCCTGACTCCGCACAACATAACGATGAAAATGGTGATTCAGAATTTGAGAAAACGATTTATATCGATGTTAAATGGCATAGATAATATTGCATCCTCAACTGAACTGCAATGTTATCTGCATCCTTAACTGCATCTAATAGTATAAGGTGAGTGGTTTGTATAGAAGGCAAGTATATCATTTTTGGCATGATTGGCTGTACCAGAAAACCATGACCGTTCTTGGCCATGCCTGACCTCTAACGAGCAATGGAATAGGATATTTGATTTTCCATTTGGCCTCCCCAACATACAGGCACTTCCCTGTGATGTATGGACCGAGTGTACCAAGTACAATCCCCCTTGAAAGTGGGAAGCAAATGATGCATCAACATCTCAGAGAACGGTATTATTTCAAAATGGAATATGAGAGTGGAAACATAAATCAAAACGTAACATCTAAGCCCAGAGGAAGGGTATGTACATCACGAGACATGTTAAAGGGGGGCAAAACTAATTTTTTTTTAGTCCACTGCAGTATAAATATACCACAAAGTACAATTCTTACTTGTTTTACATTAGTCCATGACAGATTAGCGTTGTTACACCATTTCAAACTCGCACCTTTAATCTAATTTAATCGGTGAGGTCTCACGTCCTTTAACCGTACGCGTTGTGACGTCAGTGTGCAGCCACCACGCATCTCACAGCACTAGTATCCTGCACACTGACGTCACAAGGGTCAAAGGTCGTGAGACCTCACCGATTAAATTAGATTAAAGGTGCGAGTTTGAAATGGTGTAACAACGCTAATCTGTCATGGACTAATGTAAAACAAGTAAGAATTGTACTTTGTGGTATATTTATTATACTGCAGTGGACTAAAAAAAATTACTTTTGCCCCCCTTTAACGAGTAATAACATATGACATGCCCTAGTTACAAGCCTTGCAGAGACCGTGGAAGCGTGGCGAGACTGTGGGCAGCCTGAGCTGTACACTCATCTCCTGGTCACGTGCACGTTACACTTCGTCACTGATCTGTTGGAGGCTGGGAACGAGAGTATATGCCTGTGGCCAATTTCATCAAACTCAGCCCTTTGGTAAGACTTCGTTGTAATTTTCTTTCATCCGGCTTTTCAATTTTGCTTCAAGTAGTTTTTTTCCCTCCTTGTTTTCAAACCTGTTTTTCATTCATTCCAGGCCATACAGTCGCCTTGTGTCGTGCACACATCAGGTTGGATACATAACAAACTGTAGAGAAGCCATCTTGGTCAACAGATTTATGCTGGAAATACACAAAAGGTAACGGAATGTTTATATGGCTCTTATTCCATACCCTGCCTTGTACCATACCGTCTTTGGCAGCGCAATATGCATCATTTGTCTTCATTAGGTTGCTTTATAGAAAAAACAAACAAAAAAGGTTTACAAGATGATGATTAAGATAAGAGCGAGGAAATTGACCAACAGTGCACAAAGGATGTTGTATTTGCATATGTAGAACATATGTTGTTTGGCTGGAGATTTTTTATATATATATAATGTGCTGTGGTGAGCAATACCCACCAGATTGTGCACATCTAAGAAACAATCTAGTGGGCAATCAATGACTCACAGCTGCCAAGAGTTCATAATTTCAATGAAGGAGGTGTCGGTGATTTGTATTGTATAGCCCAACAGCTGTGGTACGTTGATGGAAATGAAATGTGATTGGCAGTGACGTCGACAGTTGTAAACGAAACGAAACGAAACAGAGGCTTCAAACAATGCATGCAATCGGGGTAACGTTTTGCAAATACTTTTAATTTTGCCAAGATAACATGCTTTTTCATCGACATCTCACTGTTCCCCGCTCCTGTAGTTTTTATGCTGACTGTCCAGTGCCGTCTGTGGTGCAGAGAGACGCCCCTACCTACATTTCCGCCATTTTTATCACCTTCACCACGTCCTTGACCGTTGCCACTGTCGCTCTGCTGGCATCTGGATATTTGCCCAATCGAAGGTGACACCTGGCGGTAACGAGATGAAAAGCACCCACCTGTTAACAAATAAGTACTCTCTCCTGAATGAATAGCAAAGTTCTTTATTCACAACCACTTGTTTAACAAGAGGCTCTTGTTAAACAAGTGGTTGTGAATAAAGAACTTTGCTATTCCATTATTCACCAACCTGATGAAATAATTCACGAATGTACTTTCTTTTGTTGACACTGCTCAAGATATGCCATATACATTTTGTATACCATGTCAAGCGGTGGTTATAGTCTATTGACAAATAATATAAGAGGACTTTTCAGCAATCGTAAACAACATTCAGTTTCAAAAAGGTCGAAATAGGAACTTCGTTATTTTTGTTTACAATTTCAGTCGTGGAGGACATGAGCTTTATATAATGTCTGTATATAATTGTGAAGTTCCTGACGGTCTGTGTTAGAACAATGTTTTATCTTTTATGGAAGCTATGAGACTTTGTTGATGTTACAATTATACAGAGGACATCGAGGTGATTTAGTAAGAAATGCATCCTACATCTGCTACACGTTAATGATGTATATTTATCATTTGACCAGTTACAAATCTTAGCGTAAATATGCATGTGGGCTTGATATGCATCTGTTCAAGCTGACCGTATGTATGTCGTCCATACATGTGTGCAATATACTACTAATACTTGTTGCAAGAAGCTGGATTTGTACTGTTGTTTTATTTACCAAACACCTACTAATTACCCCCTCCCTCCTGACGATGTACCCTTGAGTAGAAGATTCAAGTCTTGCCCCCAGGCAGGCTGAAAGTTGGTGCTCTTATGTGGGAAAGTTGGTGACCTTGCTAACTTTACCTAACGTACCTTAAACTCCTCAGTTGTCTTAAACCATTCTTTGACAAGTTTAATGGACCCAAAATTAAGTAGTTCAGTAGATCTATTACAAGCTGGGTATACGTGAAGAAAGCTAGAACTTCAGCCGTATACACACCATGCACACGTGTTCTCCTGTTCACTGTGTGTGAGGAGGCTTATTCATACTAATCACACACGACATTTTTAGATCCTTAACCAGTTGCTGTGAAATTTGTGAAGCTAGATGGCGAGCATTATACACAATCAACTGTCAAGTCTTAAACAGCCCCTGTCGGTTTCAACGTTGTATTTGCGTGCATGCATGTGATATAGACTTCATCCTGGTAAGGTTTCTAGACCATGTTGCCCCCCTCCCCCTTCCCCAGCGAAGGTTAGATCAGAATGATATCCAGACTACATGCACTCTGTCTTAGCTTATCAGTTATGTGTTTAACATCCCTCGACATCGGGACTGGTCTTTTTGTTCTACTTTTACTCGTCGATCCACTTGAGGATAGGCAATCATGTCTATTGGTCATTCTATTGGTAAAGGATCAGTGTGTCTTAAATGAAAGGATAATGGTGTTACGTTCTGACATTTATGGTTTCAAAAGACACGCCAGTGACATTTAAGGACACGCTCTAATAAAGGGGTTGCCAGAGCCTGGGGTGAGGTCAGCAGGCGAGGTCAACATTTGATTTGTCAAAGAATCAAGTGGTGTTCTCTCTCATGACTGTTTCTTGTATGACTTTATCAAAAATACAGTAAAACCACTTTGAAAAGTTTTAAAAACGACATGTGTGGTTCGACGAGAGTAGAGACAAACACATGGGTGTGTCTGAGTACATTCCCCGATCGATGTAGAGCTGATAAGGACACTAATAAAGCGCCTGGTCTTCAAGTCACTAAGGTCACATTTCCAAACATGTTTGCTTAAACGAAAAATGAAAAAAATCGTACCAAGAATATACACAAATAGTGCTCATGGTTATTTTTTTCAACATTTTTGTCCGGGCCCCGAGTTGGGAATTGTGACCTAAACATAAGTGTCTCCTCCCCAATTACATACACATATACATGCACACATAACTTTTTTTTTGTTTTCTATAGTGTATATACCACATAGTTATCACTCCTGTTTTCTATAGCCTTTTGAAGACATCACTGATATTGGGCAATACAATAACGTAGGTTGACTGAGTGTCAGGTCATGTCCCCAGGCGGTTACAGTAAAAGTTTCACAATATGTAACAAAATTGTGTGCTTCAAATTTCACCTTAAGCTTCTTTTGTCACCAAATGACAAGAACGTGTGATTTAATCAAGTCCTGCCTTCATATTTTTCGATAATGTGTTTAAGTTGAAGAAAATGCGTGACACCATAATTATGTTAATTTGAATGGGGTCAGGGTGAGTCAGGCATGAAACAATCGGCTTTATTGTCTTTGTGCATTCGCCGCCAAAGACGGAGACAGAGTACGCCCAGTTTGAAAGAGCGAGGCATTTCCTCCCTAACCGAAGAAGTTCGAGTAGCTCGTACAGACTCGTAGCTTGTTCCGAAACGACGCCAGGTGAGTGAAATGGGTGTCCTGTCGAGCTGGACAGCTGTCGGAGTGGTGGTGCTGATCATGGCGCGACTACAGGTCGACCGAGGAGGGACGGCACTGGCACAGAATACAACACGTGAGTCCTTGAGAAAATGTCACGCGGTTTTCTAACATAAAAACTAGTAACAACTTTACTATCAACTGACATAGTCTGCCTGTCATTTGTTTAGCCACGATAGACCTATACTTTTTAACGTTAAAAACAGCAATTGATTGTATCATGATGCCTGTGGATGTAAACGTCTTGAAGTAAGAATATTATTAGATATATGTCATGTGCTACCTGTTTGTGGTACACTATTTGAGGGATGTTATTGAATCTACGTATTTTCTCTTCCATCCTGTCGTCACATAGATATGGTAAACACCATGTACACAGCTGTTTCTTACTTAGCCTTGATGTGGTGAGTCTAAGCTTCCGATAAATCCCCTGAGTATGTTGTACGTATAAAGTCATTCTTCCCCTTATATCCCCTGACATAAGTGGCCATCTTTTTCTATTGTGCTCGTTCTTTAACACAGTATTAACTGAAAGGTCTTGGATTCCTAACGAAATTTGATACTGACAATATTCAATTTGTATCCTAACTTCTTTAAAAGGGGGTATATTTGCCAGTTATTTGTTCCTTCGCTCTTCTTTTGTGCCTGTTCTTTGACTTTGTTCATTGAAAGGTCGTGAAATCCTTGAAATATACATACAGCTACTGTTTGGTGTTTGACCTAATTTATTAATGAGCGACTCACTTGTAAGTGGGAATCGACTTTAGAATGTCTAGTTCTTTATCATATCAGTGGAACACGTTTATTCGTCGAAATGTTGTAATTAATGTTTTAAGCTTCGTTTCATGACGCAGGAGTCCGTGTTTATGTACAGAGAGTGTGTAAACTTTCCCCAGTCCTGACCTGGCTGTCAGAGTTGTCTTGAAGGTCATTGATAGGCGTGCTCATTTTCCACTTCATTAGAGTGAATACATGAGCTCACGTCCGAGTTTGGTGACAAACTTTCACCTGATTTATTTGCATATTCTTTTACCTTCGCCAATAAGGTTATGTTTTCGGCAGCGTTCGTATGTCTGTCTGTCTGTCTGTCTGTAAACACCATAACTCAAAATGGCTTGAATGGATTCTCTTGATATTTAGTAGGTGATTAGGTCTTGATAATACTAATATTTTGAGCCCCCTAACGGAATGAGGAAATGCTAGAAGGCCTTCTTTGTTGTGTAATGTTCTCCTTGGTTGTCCCTACAAAGTAAAGTTTGTGTCCACCAACCGCAACTGATACCAACACATTGGTATCAACGCAACGAATGTGGTGCTCATTTCTGGCTGTACGCCCATGGTGGTAGACGTAAACTGTTTATTACTATGGTACGTCTGACAACTAATCACATGCACAACTGCGCCATGTCAAATTTCATGGACACTTTCTTTATACCATTGTTGAGTACCTGAAGCGACTGAAGTAAAATTTTACCCAGTCACTGATTGTCTTAATGGCAAGAAGTTCTGTAAACATGAATGTTCAAAACTTACTTCTGTATTTCCTTAATTGGTTGATCAGGTCTTTGACACCGCAAACCATTGCAAATAGAAGAATGGCGCAAAGACGTATGAAGCACAAATCTTCCCTGTAGGCATTTTATAATACATGAAACTGCCATGACTAGACAACAAATGAGGTTAATGAACGATCTGTTATAACAATTAGTTTACATTGTAGATTCTAACGCTATATTGTATACTACTTCTTTTATATATAGGTGACATATTAAACCAGCCTGCATTTAAACCATGCAAAATCACGTCCGGGGATATAAAATCTATGTTCAGTGTTCCGGGCTGGTTTGAAAAACTCCCTTCTATGTGATTCATTTTAGAAAGGACCACTATCCCAACGACGAAACACATTACAACAGCATTCACCACGATTCCCACGACGAAGCATGCTACAACGGCTTTCACCACGATTCCAACAACGAAGCATGCTACAACGTCTTTCACCACCATTCCAACGACAAAGAATCCTACAACACAAAAACAGACTACTAAAAGGACTACAGAAAGAACCACGCAGGCTACTACGCAGATGACTACAGACCAAACTACAGTGGAAACCACAGCACAAACAACACAACCATCAACGCAGATGACGACAGAAGAAACAACGCGACCGACGACTGCAAGAACTACGGAAGAGATTACCGAACAAACTACACGGCCAACTACTCAGGTGACGAAAGAAAAAACAACTGGGCAGACTGCAACTGCGCCGGTCACCACGATTCCAACAACGAAGCATGCTACAACGGCTTTCACCACGATTCCAACGACAAAGAATCCTACAACTCAAAAACAGACTACTAAAATAACTACAGCACGAACCACGCAGATGACGACAGAACAAACCACACTACGAACAACAGTAGAGACCACAGCACAAACGACACAACCATCAACTCAGACGACGACAGAAGAAACAACTCGACTGACGACTGCAAGAACTACACGGCCAACTACCCCGGCAACGACATACTCTACCACGATGAAATCCACAATACAGACGACCACGCCTCTGCAGACGACAGAGAAAACAACGCGTCTAACTACAAGAAAGACCACAGAAGCAACATCGCGGCCAACAACTAAGGAGACCACTGTGCTAACAACTCAGATGACGTCAAAACAAACAACACGGCCAACCACTGCAAGGACTACGGAAGAGACCACAAAACAAACTACACGGCCAACTACTGCAAGAACTACGGAAGATACCACAATACAAGCTACGCATTTCACCACGATTCCAACCACGAAGAATCCTACAACGCCAAAACATACTACTGTAATGACTACAGCACAAACAACAGAGCTTACCACACAGATGACTACAGAACAAACTTCACTACAAACTACAGTGGAGACCACAGCACAGACAACACAACTATCAACACAGATGACGACAGAACAAACTACACGGCCAACAACTGCAAGAACTACTAGAGAAACTACCAGACAGACTACTGTGAAAACTACGGAAGAGACCACAAAACAAACAACACGACCAACCACTGCAATTACTACAGAGGAGACCACAAAACAAACAACACAACCAACTACTGCAGGTACTACAGAAGAGACCACCAAACAAACAACACGACCAACTACTGCAAGTACTACCGAAGAGACCACCAAACAAACAACACGACCAACTACTGCAAGCACTACAGAAGAGACCACAAGACAAACTACACGACCAACTACTGCAAGCACTACAGAAGAGACCACAAAACAAACTACACGGCCAACTACTGCAAGAACTACGGAAGATACCACTATACAAGCTACGCATTTCACCACGATTCCAACGACGAAGAATCCTACAACGCCAAAACATACTACTGAAATGACTACAGCACAAACAACACCGTTTTCCACGCAGATGACTACAGAACAAACTTCACTACAAACTACAGTGGAGACCACAGCACAAACAACACAACTATCAACTCAGATGACGACAGAACAAACTACACGGCCAACAACTGCAAGAACTACTAGAGAAACCACCAAACAAACTACAAGGCCGACTACTGTGAAAACTACGGAAGAGACCACAAAACAAACTACACGACCAACTACTGCAAGTACTACAGAGGAGACAACCAAACAAACAACACAACCAACTACTGCAAGAACTACGGAAGAGACCACCAAACAAACTACACAGCCAAGTACTGTGAGAACTACGGAAGAGACCACCAAACCAACTACACGGCCAACTACTGCAAGAACTACGGAAGAGACCACAGAACAAACTACTGCAAGAACTACGGAAGAGACCACGAAACAAACTACACGGCCAACTACTGTGAGAACTACGGAAGAGACCACCATACAAGCTACGCATTTCACCACAATTCCAACGACGAAGAATCCTACAACGCCAAAACATACTACTGAAATGACTACAGCACAAACAACACCGTTTTCCACGCAGATGACTACAGAACAAACTTCACTGCAAACTACAGTGGAGACCACAGCACAGACAACACAACTATCAGCTCAGATGACGACAGAACAAACTACACGGCCAACAACTGCAAGAACTACTAGAGAAACCACCAAACAAACTACAAGGCCGAATACTGTGAAAACTACGGAAGAGACCACAAAACAAACTACACGACCAACTACTGCAAGTACTACAGAGGAGACAACCAACCAAACAACACAACCAACTACTGCAAGAACTACGGAAGAGACCACCAAACAAACTACACAGCCAAGTACTGTGAGAACTACGGAAGAGACCACCAAACCAACTACACGGCCAACTACTGCAAGAACTACGGAAGAGATCACCATACAAGCTACGCATTTCACCACAATTCCAACGACGAAGAATCCTACAACGCCAAAACATACTACTGAAATCACTACAGCACAAACAACACCGTTTTCCACGCACATGACGACAGAACAAATTTTACTTCAAACTACAGTGAAGACAACAGCACAGACAACACAACTATCAACTCAGATGACGACAGAACAAACTACACGGCCAACAACTTCAAGAACTACTAGAGAAACCACCAGACAAACAACAAGGCCGACTACTGTGAAAACTACGAAAGATACCACCATACAAGCTACGCATTTCACCACGATTCCAACGACGAAGAATCCTACAACGCCAAAACATACTACTGAAATGACTACAGCACAAACAACACAGTTTTCCACACAGATGACTACAGAACAAACTTCACTGCAAACTACAGTGGAGACCACAGCACAAACAACACAACTATCAACTCAGATGACGACAGAAGAAACAACTCAGCTAACTACTGCAAGAACTACAAGAGAGAGTACCAAACAAACTACACGTCAAACTACTGGAAGAACTACGCAAGAAACCACCAAACAAACAACACGACCAACTACTGCAAGCACTACTGAAGAGACCACAAGACAGACTACAAGGCAAACTACTGCAAGAACTACGGAAGAGACCACAGAACAAACTACACGGCAAACTACAGTGAAACCTACGAAAGAAACTACAAAACAAACTACACAGCCAAGTACTGTGAGAACTACGGAAGAGACCACCAAACAAACTACACGGCCAACTACTGCAAGAACTACGGAACAGACCACAAAACAAACTACACGACCAACTACATTGAGAACTACGGAAGATACCACCATACAAGCTACGCATTTCACCACGATTCCAACGACGAAGAATCCTACAACGCCAAAACATACTACTGAAATGACTACAGCACAAACAACAGAGTTGACCACGCAGATGACTACAGAACAAACTTCACTGCAAACTACAGTGGAGACCACAGCACAAACAACACAACTATCAACTCAGTTGACGACAGAAGAAACTACACGGCCAACAACTGCAAGAACGTCGGAAGAGACCACTTTACATACTACAAGGCTGACAACTTTAGAAACTACGGAAGAGACCACGAAACAAACTACAAGGCAAACTACTGTGAAGCCTACAGAAGAGACTACAAAACAAACTACACAACCAGCTACTGTGAAAACTACGGAAGAGACCACCGAACAAACTACAAGGCCAACTACTGTGAGAACTACAGAAGAGACCACAAAACAAACTACAACGCAAACTGCTGCAAGATCTACGGAAGAAACCACTGTACAAACTACACGACCAACTACTGTAACAACTACGAAAAAGACCACCATACTGCCTACGCATTTCACCACGATTCCAACGACGAAGAATCCTACAACGCCAAAACATACTACTTTATTGACTACAGCACAAACAACAGAGCTTACCACACAGATGACTACAGAACAAACTTCACTGCAAACTACAGTGGAGACCACAGCACAGACAACACAACTATCAACTCAGATGGTGACAGAACAAACTACACGGCCAACAACTGCAAGAACGTCGGAAGAGACCACTTTACAAACTACACAGCTGACCACTTTAGGAACTACGGAAGTGACCACGAAACAAACTACCAGGCAAACTACTGTCAAGCCTACAGAAGAGACCACAAAGCAAACTACACGGCACACTACTACAAGAACTACGGACGAGACCACCAAACAAACTACACAGCCAACTACTATGGGAACTACAGAAGAGACCACCAAGCAAACAACAAGGCCAACTACTGCAAGAACTACAGAAGAGACCAGCAAGCAAACCACAAGGCCAACTACGGTGGGAACTACGGAAGAGACCGCGAAACAAACTACAAGACAAACTACTGTGAAACCCACGGAAGACACCACAAAAAAAATTTCACGGCAAACTACTACAAAAACTACGGACGAGACCACCAAACAAACTACACAGCCAACTTCTGTGAGAACTACGGAAGAGACTACTAAGCAAACTACAAGGCCAACTACTGCAAAAACTACGGAAGAGACCAGCAAGCAAACCACAAGGCCAACTACGGTGGGAACTACGGAAGAGACCACGAAACAAACTACAAGACAAACTACTGTGAAACCCACGGAAGAGACCACAAAACAAACTTCACGGCAAACTACTACAAGAACTACGGACGAGACCACCAAACAAACTACACAGCCAACTTCTGTGAGAACTACGGAAGAGACTACTAAGCAAACTACAAGGCCAACTACTGCAAAAACTACGGAAGAGACCAGCAAGCAAACCACAAGGCCAACTACGGTGGGAACTACGGAAGAGACCACGAAACAAACTACAAGACAAACTACTGTGAAACCCACGGAAGAGACCACAAAACAAACTTCACGGCAAACTACTACAAGAACTACGGACGAGACCACCAAACAAACTACACAGCCAACTTCTGTGAGAACTACGGAAGAGACTACTAAGCAAACTACAAGGCCAACTACTGCAAAAACTACGGAAGAGACCAGCAAGCAAACCACAAGGCCAACTACGGTGGGAACTACGGAAGAGACCACGAAACAAACTACAAGACAAACTACTGTGAAACCCACGGAAGAGACCACAAAACAAACTTCACGGCAAACTACTACAAGAACTACGGACGAGACCACCAAACAAACTACACAGCCAACTACTGTGAGAACTACGGAAGAGACTACTAAGCAAATTACAAGGCAAACTACTGCAAGAACTACAGGAGAGACCACAAAACAAACTACTGTGAAACCCACTGAAGAGACCACCAAACAAACTACAAGACTAACCACAACGCACGTCACGTCGATCCCAACGACAAAGAATCCTACAACGCCAAAACATACCACTGAAATGACTACAGCTAAAACAACACAGCTTACCACGCAGATAAGTACAGAAGAGAGTACTGTGGAGACAACAGCACAAACAACACAACTACCAACTCAGATGACGACAGAGCAAACTACACGGCCAGGAACTACGGAAGAGACCACCAAACAAACTACACGGCTAACTACTGTGAAACCTACGGAAGAAGCCACCAAACAAACTACACGACCAACTACTGCGAGAACTACGGAAGAGACCACTATCCCAGCAACAACATACTCTACCACGAGGAAGACCACAAAACAGACGACCACGCCTCTAGAGACGGCAGAGAAAACTACACGTCTTACTACAAGTAGGACCACAGAAGCAACATCGGGGCCGACAACTGAGGATACCACTTTGCTAACAACTCAAATGACTTCAAAACAAAGTTCACGGCCAACTACTATTAGAACTACGGAAGAGACGACCGAACAAACTACAAGACAAAGTACGTTGAGACCTACGGAAGAAACTACCAAACAAACGACACGGCAGACGACTGCAAGAACTACGGAAGAGACCACTTTACAAACTACACGACCAACTGCCCCGGCAACAACATACTCTACCACTATGAAGACCACAGTACAGACGACCACGCCTCTAGAGACGACAGAGAAAACAACACGTCTAACTACAAGGCAGACCACAGAAGCAACATCGCGGCCAACAACTAAAGAGACCACTGTGATAACAACTCAGATGGCCTCGAAACAAACTACTGTAAGAACTACGGACGAGACTACCAAACAAACTACACGGCCAACTACTATTGGAACTACGGAAGAGACGACCGAAGAAACTACAAGGCAAAGTACGTTGAGACCTACGGAAGAAACTACCAAACAAACGACACCGTCAACTACTGCAAGAACTACGGAAGAGACCACAGTAACTCATGTCACAACTATCCCAGCAACAACATACTCTACCACTATTAAGACCACAGTACAGACAACCACGCCTCTTGAGACGACAGAGAAAACAACACTTCTAACTACAAGGCAGACCACAGAAGCAACATCGCGGCCAACAACTAAAGAGACCACTATACTAACAACAACTCAGATGACCACTAAACAAACTACACGGCCAACTACTATGGGAACTACGGACGAGACCACCGAACAAACTACAAGTCAAAGTACGGTGAAACCTACGGAAGAGACCACAAAACAAACTACACGACCAACTACTACAAGAACTACGGAAGAGACTACCGAACAAACTACAGGGCCAACTACGGAGGAGACAACAAAACAAACTACACGTCCATTCACTGACAGGACGACACGACGGACAACTGTCAGCAGTACTCAGAGGACTACAGAAGAGTCAACACAACAATCAACTCTACGGACTACTACGGATCAAACTACCCAACCAAGTACGCCACATACAACCACCGTCAGTTCCACGGAACAAACAACACAACCAACCACGGAAATAACCGTAAAACAGACAACTAAACGGTCCACTATATTAAGTACAATGCAACCAACTCTCGAGAGGATCACAGAAGAAACAACGCAGCAATCCACAGAGGGAACTACCGCACGGAAAACAACGTTTGACACTACTATAGAAACCACACATCCAGCAACAATGAGCACCAGTCAACAGACAACACAGCCAAAGTTCACTAAGAAACAAACCACAAGACCAGCCACTCAGGAGACGACACTGCAGACGACAGTTATCGGCACTACTGTGGGAACCACAGTGCCAACAACTATTGAGACTACAAAACAAACAACTCGGCAATCTACTCAAGTGACTACAGAACAAACCACACTACCAAGAACCACAGAGACCACGAGGCGATCTACACAACCCCTTACGGTGTCAACAATACTCTTCCCAACAAATATGCCAACGACGCACTTTACAACAGAGCAACCAATAATTCAGTTCACTACAGGAGAAACTACAGTGCCAACCACTCAGGTGACGACAGTTATTGGCACTACCGAGGGCACCACAGCGCCAACAACTCTCGAGAGTACAAAACAAACAACTCTGCAATCTACTCAAGTGACTACCGAACTAACCACACGATCAACAACCACGAGGCAATCTACACAACCTACAACAGTGTCAACAACGCGTATACCAACGATGCATATTACAACAGAGCCACCAAAAACTACACATATCTCAACAACTCAGTCAACCACAGAGAGGACCACACAGGAGACGGCAATGCCTCTAGAGACCACGGAGACTTCGACTGCAGGTAAGACAGCACAGCCAACACCAAAGACAAGTACAGAACATACAACACCACAAACCACGCACATAACCACAAAGCAAACTTCACGACCGACGTCCAAGACATCTCAGTTCACCGCAGAGCAAACAACTCAGCCAACCACTGAAGAGACGACAGTACGAACAACACAAGCAACATCTCAGATCACTACAGAGCAAACAACTCTGCCAACCACTGAAGAGACGACCGTACAAACAACACAAGCAGCATCTCAGTTCACTACGGAGCAAACAATTCAGCCAACCACTGAAGAGACGACAGTACAAACAACACAAGCAACATCTCAGATCACTACAGAGCAAACAACTCCGCCAACCACTAAAGTGACTACCGTACAAACAACACAAGCAGCATCTCAGATCACTACAGAGCAAACAACTCTACCAACCACTAAAGAGACTACCGTACAAATAACACAAGCAACATCTCAGATCACTACAGAGCAAACAACTCTGCCAACGACTGTAGAAACCACAGTACAAACAACACAAGCAACATCTCAGATCACTACGGAGCAAACAACTCTGCCAACGACTGTAGAAACCACAGTACAAACAACACAAGCAACATCTCAGATCACTACAGAACAAACAACTCAGCCAACCACTGAAGAAACTACAGTACGAACAACACAAGCAACATCTCAGATCACTACAGAGCAAACAACTCAGCCAACCACTGAAGAGACGACAGTACAAACAACACAAGCAACATCTCAAATCACTACAGAACAAACAACTCTGCCAACGACTGTAGAAACCACAGTACAAACAACACAAGCAACATCTCAGATCACTACAGAACAAACAACTCAGCCAACCACTGAAGGAACTACAGTACGAACAACACAAGCAACATCTCAGATCACTACAGAGCAAACAACTCAGCCAACCACTGAAGAGACGACAGTACAAACAACACAAGCAGCATCTCAGATCACTACAGAGCAAACAACTCTACCAACCACTAAAGAGACTACCGTACAAATAACACAAGCAACATCTCAGATCACTACAGAGCAAACAACTCTGCCAACCACTGAAGAGACGACAGTACGAACAACAGAAGCAACATCTCAGATCACTACGGAGCAAACAACTCTGCCAACCACTGAAGAGACGATCGTACAAACAACACAAGCAACATCTCAGATCACTACGGAGCAAACAGCTCTGCCAACCACTGAAGAGACGACAGTACAAACAACACAAGCAACATCTCAGATCACTACAGAACAAACAACTCTGCCAACCACTAAAGAGACTACCGCACAAACAACACAAGCAACATCTCAGATCACTACAGAGCAAACAACTCTGCCAACTACTGAAGAGACAACAGCACAAACAACACAAGCAACATCTCAGATCACTACAGAGCAAACAGCTAAGCCAACCACTGAAGAGACGACAGTACAAACAACACAAGCAACATCTCAGATCACTACAGAGCAAACAACTCTACCAACCACTGAAGAGACGACAGTGCAAACAACACAAGCAACATCTCAGATCACTACAGAACAAACAACTCAGCCAACCACTGAAGAAACCACAGTACAAACAACAGAAGCAACATCTGAGTTTACTACAGAGCAAACAGCTCAGCCAACCACTGAAGAGACGACCGTACAAACAACACAAGCAACATCTCAGATCACTACAGAGCAAACAACTCTGCCAACCACTGAAGAGACGACCATACAAACAACACAAGCAACATCTCAGATCAGTACAGAGCAAACAACTCTGCCAACCACTGAAGAGACGACAGTGCAAACAACACAAGCAACATCTCAGATCACTACAGAGCAAACAACTTTGCCAACCACTGAAGAGACGACAGTGCAAACAACACAAGCAACATCTCAGATCACTACAGAGCAAACAACTCTGCCAACCACTGAAGAGACGACAGTACAAACAACACAAGAAACATCTCAGATCACTACAGAGCAAACAACTCTGCCAACCACTGAAGAGACGACCATACAAACAACACAAGCAACATCTCAGATCAGTACAGAGCAAACAACTCTGCCAACCACTGAAGAGACGACCATACAAACAACACAAGCAACATCTCAGGTCACTACAGAGCAAACAACTCTGCCAACCACTGAAGAGACTACCGTACAAATAACACAAGCAACATCTCAGATCACTACGGAGCCAGCCTTTGTGATTTCCACGCTTCGTACTATGGTACATGCGACAACTGAAGATACTACAACACATAAAACAACTGTTGGCACCACTCAGAAGACCAGCGAGCGCACAACTCCGATGGCTACAGAACAAACTACACCTCCTACCACAGAGAATACATCGGTAAAAACAACAAAATCAACAACTCAGATTGCTAAAACCACAAAATTAACAACTCAGATGGTTACCGAACAAACTACAAGGCCAACCACCGAGAAAACAACAGTACAAGCAACCAAACCAACAACAAAGATGGCCACAACACAAACTACACAGCCAACAACGCAGAAGACCACAGAACAAACAAGATCAACAGCTCAGATGGCTACAACACAACCTACACAGCCAACAACACAGAAAACCACAGCACAAACAACAAAATCAACAACTCAGATGGCTACAACACAAACTACACTTCCTACCAGTGACAGGACAACATTGCATACAACAAAATCAACAACTCAGATGGCTACAACACAACCTACACAGCCAACAACACAGAAAACCACAGCACAATCAACAACTTTAGCGCCAGTTAGAACCACATCCACAATGAGTCCAACGATAATAACATTGCTGTCTACTCTTTCCAAAACAGGTACTTCTCGTCAAGTGATTTGAAGAGAGGAGTTTCGGCAGACAGATACATTCTGGACAGACCACGGGATCACTAGTCGGTACTCTGCGCGGGTAATGTTCGCCCTTGGTCTTGCACAGCCGCAGCGCAGGAAAATAGCATCTTCCTTTCTGAGCACTTTTCTTCTCTGCTATCAGCACACACCGCACTCACACCTGTGTATCTGTCACACGGCTAAACGTGCCGGTGTAGTTCCTTTCGTGTACGTGTAGCTGTTCTACAGGTCCCGAGGATACCGTCTCCTACACAAGCCCGTCGTCTCCAGCAAGATTTAGGACCTGATCTCACGTATCCTTCGAGCAATGTCACAAACCCTGTCAGTGTTTTATTACATCATATTGTAGGAAAACAGCAGGACTCTGGACAGCCAAAGCGTGTGAAGGACCGGAGCTCATGTATCCTTTAAGCAAAGGATTGCTATGCTGTTCCTGTTGTTTTAGCTTTGTCCCTGCAGTTTTGTAAGCAGCGCGTAGAAGATGCAGACAAAGCGTGTGAAGGACCGGAGCCCATGTATCCTTTAGCAAAGTATTGTTATGTTGTAGTTTTAGTTTTGTCCCTGCAGTTTCGTAAGCAGACCAAAGAAGATGCAGCCAAAGCCTCTAAAGGACAGGAGCTCATGTATCCTTTTAGCAAAGTATTGTTATGTTGCTGTTGTTTTAGCTTTGTCCTTACAGTTTTGTAAGCGGCTCGAAGAAGAATGCAGCGGCTGGCTGTGGATGCAGTGTACTTGGGGATAGGTGGTGAGTATACACAGTCATGTAGATACACATGTAGACATGATACATGTATCTCGAATTATCCCATACAACAGGAAAACTGCCCACGATGTTGGTGGGGTAGTCATGGACACTCTGAGGTCTGCTTCAACCTGATGGTTTGTCCTAAGAACGTATTGAATACTAGAACAATTACAGAACAATCCTTTCTCTTTGTTCCAATGTTTGAGACATCCACGTTCACATAATGTTCCAAACTGCTGTTTTATACTTAGAAGAACGAAGAACAGGATGACTATCTACCGACTTCCAACCATCGTTCACCCGTACTTCCTGACGGTCTGAGGGTTATCCTATCGAAGACCAGAGGAAAGTCAGTAAGTCTTGTCGTTTGTGTTGAAAAAATACTTGGCTTCTTTACTCCAGCGCAGGATGAGGTTTGACTTGAATCTGTACCAAATACGTGTTTTGTGAATGAGATCCATTTTGGACTGTCCACTGTCTGCTTTATAGCTTGTAATGTTAATATTGTATCTCTTTATAGGTCATTGACCGAGAAGAAGATTTAGAACAACACTGATTCTTGCCATCGTCACTTCAATGCATCAAGCCTACATAAGTAGCTGTAAAAACATAAACAATACATACATGTTGGAGGGTTGGTTTCAAACAGTGACGTAATAATGCAAGATACAGATGTATCATATAAAGAAGTATATATAAAAAATCGTTTGAAATCTTAATAAAGAGAACAATGATAGTTGCCCCCCTCCCACACCAAATAAAGTGTGTCCATTACATGTACATTGTAGATGTTAGGCGTTACTAAAATGGAATAACACGACAGTAGTCAGTTATATAATGCTACTTGCTCGACATCGGGACTGGAGTTTTGTTCTAATTTCACTCGTCGAATCCACTTGAGCTTAGGCAATGGCATCTTAAGTTTTATTGGTAAAGGATAGGTGTGTCTTAAAGGATACAGTGTTTCGTTCTGACCTTTATGATTTGAAAGGACACGCCGCTGGCATTTAAGGACACGCTGGCCCTGGGGTGAGGTCACCAGGCGAGGTCAACGTTTGTCAAAGAATCAAGTCGTGTTCTCTTTTGTGACTTTTTTTAAAAATCACAAAACTGTTTATTTTGTCACCAAATGACAATAAAACAAGTCCTTTGATCAAGTCCTGCCTTCAAAGTTTTTCTATAATGTGTTTAATTAGGAACTGATGCTGACACCATAATTATGTTAATTGGTATGGCATCAGGGTGAGTCAGGTACGACGCAGTCGCCTTCGAATTTATTGTCTTTGTGCATTCGCCGTAAAACACAGAAGCAGGGTACGCGTAGTTTGAAAGGGCGAGGCATTTCCTTCCCAACCGAAGAAGTTTGAGTAGCTCGTACAGACTGCTTGTTCCGAAACGACGCCAGGTGAGTGAAATGGGTGTCCTGTCGAGCTGGACAGCTGTCGGAGTGGTGGTGCTGATCATGGCGCGACTACAGGTGGACCGAGGAGGGACGGCACTGGCACAGAATACAACACGTAAGTCCTTGATAAAATGGCACGCAGTTTTCTAACATAAAAACAACATTGTTTAGCCATGATAAACCTGTAGGTTTTTAACGTTAAAACAGCACTAATTATTGTAGGTATGATGTCCGTGGATGTAAACAGCTTAAAGTAAGGACATTACCGTCCAACACGTGAGTCCTTGAGAAAATGTCACGCAGTTTTCTAGCATGAAAACTAGTAACAACGTTACTATCAACTGACATAGTCTGTCATTTGTTTAGCCACGATAGACCTATAGCTTTTAACGTTATAAACAGAAATTGAATGTATGATGCCCGTGAATGTAAACGGCTAAGGACTTTATCCTTACAAATTCTTACAAAAATCCATACAGCTGCTATTTGGCGTTTGACCTAATTACTTTAATGAGGCCTGGGATATTTTGCAGCAGAGCTTGTAAGTGGGAATCGTCTTTAGAATGTCTAGTCCTTCACCAGATTAAGGACACACGTTTATTTGTCGATATGGTAATGTTTACTCCCAGCTTTACCGCGTCCTAACCTGGCTGACAGAGAGTTGTCTTGAAGGTCGTTGAAGGGTGTGTGCATTTTCCACTTCATTAGGGTGAAGACATAAGCTCACGTCCGAGTTTGTTGACAAACTTTCACCTTATTTTTTTGTATATTTTTTTCACTTTTGGTCAGACACCTCTTTAGTCTGATAATCTAGGCCAAGTATCATGACAATTTGTCCAAATCCGCACCACCATCGTATTAAGTATACTTAAACTAGAGGGCACGTAGCCACCTAGACCGCTGCATTGCGCACTAGTTTCGTCTCTTGTGTAAAGTTCCCCTTAGTTGTTCCTAAAAAGAGTAATGTTTGTTGTTCACCAACCACAACTGATACCAACACCTACCTATCAATGCAAGGAATGTGGTGCTCATTGCTAATAGACGTAAACTGTTTACTTCCATTCTACGTCTGACAACTAATGACGTACACTGCAGCTTCGCCGTGTCAAAAGTCATGGACAGTCAACCATCTATGTAATTGTTGAGTACCTGAGGCGGCTGAAGTTAGATTTTACACAGTCACTGACTGTCTTAAGCCCCTGTATGAGGTATGACCTTTCTGTATGAATCGAATCGAATTTGACTCAAATATGAATGGCAACCACGCCCCGAACAACTCCAGAACACCAGCCAATCATAGCCGAACCTCCCGTCCACACCCGAATGTTTTAAACTTTTTGAAACATTCCGCAGGCGTAGCCGAACACCAGCCGACCTTGCTCCCGACCTACTCCTAACCATGGTTAGGGGGAGTTCTGCTAGTGTTCGGGAGGACATATACGGCTATGTGTGACAGGGGCTTTAATGGCAGGAAGTTCTGTACACATATAGAATTTCCGTATTTCCTTAACTTGGTTGATCAGGATTTTGATATCGCAAACCATTGCAAGTATGGCGCACAGTAACAATGAAGCAAAAATCTTGCCCTGTGGTCATTTTGTAATGCGTGTAGCAGGCAAACGTCATCACTACACTACAAATGAGGTGATATCTGTAATAACAAGTGTAGATTCTAACGTTATATTGTTATAACAATATATAGAGGCGACATATTAAACCAGCCTGCATTTAAACCATGCAAAATCACGTCCTGTGATATAAGATCTATGTTCATTGTTCCGGGCTGGTTTAAAAAAAACTTCTTTCTATGTGATTCATTTTAGAGAGGACCACTATCCCAACGACGAAGAATCCTACAACGCACTTAAGCACGATTCCAACGACAAAGAATCCTACAACGCAAAAACATACTACTGAAATGACTACAATTCCCACGACGAAGAATCCTACAACGCAAAAACATACTACTGAAATGACTACAATTCCCACGACGAAGAATCCTACAACGCAAAAACATACTACTGAAAGGACTACACAACGAACCACGCAACCATCAACTCAAATGACGACAGAAGAAACAACTCGGCTTACTACAACGGCGCAGGTCACCACGATTCCAACGACAAAGAATCCTACTACGCAAAAACATACTACTGAAAGGACTACACAACGAACCACGCAGCCATCAACTCAAATGACGACAGAAGAAACAACTCGGCTTACTACAACAACGCAGGTCACCACGATTCCCACGACGAAGAATCCTACAACGCAGAGACATACTACTGAAATGACTACAGCACGAACCACGCAGCCTACCACGCAGATGACGACAGAACAAACTTCACTGCAAACTACAGTGGAGACCACAGCACAGACAACACAACCATCAACTCAGATGACGACAGAAGAAACAACTCGGCTGACGACTGTAGGAACTACAAAAGAGACCACCGAACAAACTACACGGCCAACTACCCCGGCAACAACATACTCTACCACGATGAGGACCACATTTCAGACGACCACGCCTCTAGAGACGACAGAGAAAACAACACGTCTAATTACAATTCAGACCACAGAAGCAACATCGCGGCCAACAACAAAGGAGACCACTGTGCTAACACCTCAACTGACCTCAAAACAAACTACACAGCAAACTACTATAAGAACTACGAAAGAGACCACAAAACAAACTACGCCTTTCACAACGATCCCAACCACAAAGAATCCTACAACGCAAAGACATACTACTCAAAGGACTACAGAACGAACCACACAGCCTACCACCCAGATGACGACAGAACAAACTACAGTGGAGACCACAGCACAAACAACACAACCATCAACTCAGATGACAACAGAAGAAATAACTCGGCCAACGACTGCAAGAACTACGGAAGAGCCCACCAAAAAGAGCACACGGCCAACAACTCTGGGAACTACGGAACAGATCACCAAGCAAACTACAAGGCAAACTACAACGCACTTCACCACGATTCCAACGACAAAGAATCCTACAACGCCAAAACATACTACTGAAATGACTACAGCACAAACAACAGAGCTGACCACACAGATGACTACAGAACAAACTTCACTACAAACTACAGTGGAGACCACAGCACAAACAACACAACTATCAACTCAGATGACGACAGAAGAAACTACACGGCCAACAACTGCAAGAACGTCGGAAGAGACCACCGAACAAACTACACGACCAACAACTGCAAGAACTACTAGAGAAACCACCAAACAAACTACAAGGCCGACTACTGTGAAAACTACGGAAGAGACCACAAAACAAACTACACAACCAACTATTGCAAGTACTACAGAGGAGACCACCAAACAAACAACACGACCAACTACTGCAAGAACTAAGGAAGAGACCACAGAACAAACTACTGCAAGAACTACGGAAGAGACAACCAAGCAAACTACAAGGCCAACTACAACTCACTTCACGACAAGGCAAACTACAACGCACTTTACGACGATTCCGACGACGAAGAATCCGACGACACAAAAACATACTACCGAACAAACTACACGGCCAAATACTGTGAGAACTACGGAAGAGACCACCGAACAAACTACACGGCCAACTACTGTGAGAACTACAGAAGAGACCACCGAACAAACTACACCGCCAATAACTGTGGGAACTACAGCAGAGATCATCAAGCAAACTACGAGGCAAACTACAACGCACTTCACCACGATTCCAACGACAAAGAATCCGACAACACAAAAACATACTACCGAACAAACTACACGGCCAACTACGGAAGAGACCACAAAGCAAACTACAATGCCGACCTCTGGGAGAACTACAGAAGAGACCACCGAACAAACTACGCGGCCAACAACTGTGGGAACTACGGAAGAGACCACCGAACAAACTACACCGCCAATAACTGTGGAAACTACAGAAGAGATCACCAAGCAAACTACGAAGCAAACTACAACGCACTTCACAACGATTCCAACGACGAAGAATCCGACAACACAAAAACATACCACCGAACAAACAACACGACCGACGACTACGGAAGAGACCACAAAACAAACTACAAAGCCAACCACTGTGAAACCTACAAAAGAGACCACCAAACAAATAACGCTTTTCACCACAATTCCAACGACGAAGAATCCTACGACACAAAAACATACTACCGAAAGGACAACGTCACCAACAACTCAGTTCACTACGGAACAAACTACACTGGCAACAACCTCAGAGACCACAGAGCAATCAGCACGACCTACTATGGTCTCAACAACAAGTTTCCCTACAACTTACTTAACTACGATCCAAACAACACTCTTCCCAACGGTTGTACCATCGACCCACGTTACAACGTCGCCATCTATTCAGTTCACTACGGAGCAAACTACAGTGCCAACCACTGAGGAGACGACACTAGATAAGACGATCCCAACAACACTCTTCCCAACGGTTGTACCAACGACACACGTTACACCAACAGGTCAGTTCACTACAGAACAAACTACAGTGCCAACCACTGGGAGAACTACGGAAGAGACCACCGAACAAACTACACGGCCAACAACTTTGGTAACTACAGAAGATATCACTAAGCAAACTACAAGGCAAACTACAACGCACTTCACCACGATTCCAACGACAAAGAATCCGACAACACAAAAACATACTACTGAGCAAACTACACGGCAAACTACTGTAGGAACTACGAAAGAGACTACAAAGCAAACTACATATTTCACAACGATCCCAACGACAAAGAATCCTACAACGCAAAAACATACTACTGAAAAGACTACAGCACGAACCACGCAGCCATCAACTCAGATTACGACAGAAGAAACAACTCGGCTTACTACAACGGCGCAGGTCACCACGATTCCCACGACGAAGAATCCTACAACGCAAAAGCATACTACTGAAAGGACTACAGCACGAAGTACACAGCCTACCACACTGATGACGACCGGACAAACTACACGGCCAACTACTCCAGCAAAAACATACTCTACCACGATGGCAACTCCGATGTCTACAGAAGAAACTACACAGACGTCACCGGTTGGAACCACAGACACAACCACTATGACGACAACGATAATAACGTTTCTGTCTACTCTTTTAAAAACAGGTACTTCTCGTCAAGTGATTAGAGTTCGGCAGGCAGGTACATTCTGGGGAGACCACGGGATGCCGTTCAGCGCGTCGCTAGTCGGTACTCTGCGCGGGTAATGTTCGCCCTTGGTCTTGCACAGCCGCAGCGCAGGAAAATAGCATCTTCCTTTCTGAGAGCTATTCTTGTCTGCTATCAGCACACACCGCACTCACATCTCTGTCTTTAACACACGGTGGTGTAGTTCTTTTCGTGTAGCTGTTATACAGGTCGAGAGGATGCCGTCTCCTACACAAGCCCGTCGTCTCCTGCGTTGTTAAGGGTTGACAGATTCAGGACATGATCTCACGTATCCTTTGAGCAAAGTGACAAACCCTGTCAGTGTTTTATTACATCACATTGTAGGAAAACAGCAGGACTCTGGGCAGCCAAAGCGTGTGAAGGACCGGAGCTCATGTATCCTTTTAGCTAAGTTTTGCTATACTGTTGTTGTTGTTGCTGTTGTTTTAGCTTTGTCCCTGCAGTTTTGCAAGCGGCTCGAAGAAGATGCAGCGGCTGTGGATGCAGTGTACTTGTAGATAGGTGGTGAGTATACACAGTCATATAGACACACGATGTTGGTGGGGTAGTCATGAAACGCACTTCTTTAACATGACGGTTTGTCCTAAGAATGTAGTGACTAATAGAACAATTACAGGGCAATCATTTCTCTTTGTGCCAATGTCTGAGACATCCATGTTCCATAATGTTCCAAACTGCTGTACATGTTTTATTTAGATATGAAGAACAGGATGACTAGCTACCGACTTCCAACCAACATACTAGTACTTCCTGAAGGGCTGAGGGTTATCCTAGCTATCGAAGACCAGAGGAACGTCAGTGAGTCTAGTTTTTTGTGTTGAAAAAATAGTTGACTTCTTCACACTTGCACAGGATGAGGTGTGAATTGAATCTGTACCAAATACTGTATCGACTCGTGTTTTGCGAATGAGATGAATTTTGGACTGTCCAATGTTTGCCTTATAGCTTGTAACGTTGATATTGTATCTCTTTATAGGTCATTGACCGAGAAGAAGATTTAGAACAACACTGATTCTACCCAACGTCACTTCAATGCATCTACATGTAACTTACATAAGTAGCTGTAGAAACATAAACAATGTGTACTAATTGCTGGGGGGTTGGTTTCAAGCACTGGTAATGCAAGATGTATCATATAAAGAAGACTAGACAAAATCGTATGAAATCGTAATAAACAGGACAATGATAGTTGCCCCCCTCCCACACAAAATAAAGTGTGTCCACACACACTAGGTGTTAGGCGTTGCCAAAATAGAATAACACGACAATAATCAGTTCTGTGTTTAATGTCACTAGCTCGACATCGGGACTGGCCTTTTGTTCTAATTCCACTGCTCGAATCCACTTAGCTTAGGCAAGTGTGTCTTAAATGATAAGATTACATTTACGGTTTCAAAAGACATGACACGCTTTCAGAAATGGGCTGCCAGACCCTAAGGTGAGGTCTGGTCAGCAGGCGGGGTGGTCATTTGTCAAAGGATCAAGTGGTGTCCTCTTCCCTGACTGTTTGTCTCAAAACTGCAGTGAAACCACTGTTTTAAAAGTATAAAAACGACATGTTTGGTACGAAGAGAGTAGAGACAAACACGCGGGTGTGTCTGAGTACATTTCCCGATATAGAGCTGATAAGGACCCTAACCAAGCCCCTCGACTTCAAGTAATTTTAGTCTCTCCCTCCCCAATCACATTTACACACGTGTACATTATCATACACATATTTTCTTGCTTTCTATATTGTATATACCACATAGTTATCACCTCTGTTTTCTATAGTCATGGGCGCCTTTGAAGACATCACTGACATTGGGCAATCCTATAACGCGGCTTGACTGAGTTGACAGATTATGTCCTCAGGCGGTTACAGTAGAAAATGTACAACATGTTACGAAATGGAGTGTTTGAAATTCCACCTTAAGTTTATTTTGTCACCAAATGACAATAAAACGTGATTTGCCTTACATTTTTTGGGATAATTGGTTTAATTAGGAACCGAGGCGTGACACCATGATTATGTTAATTGATTTGGTGTCAGTGTGAGTCAGGCATGACGCAAATCGCCTGGTATGTTATCTTTGTGTATCGCAGAAGCAGAGTACGCCCAGTTTGAAAGAGCGAGGCATTTCTTTCCCAACCGAAAACGTCGGAGTAGCTCGTACAGACTGCTTGTTCCGAAACGACGCCAGGTGAGTGAAATGGGTGTCCTGTCGAGCTGGACAGCTGTCGGAGTGGTGCTGCTGATCATGGCGCGACTACAGGTCGACCGAGGAGGGACGGCACTGGCACAGAATACAACACGTAAGTCCTCGCGAAAATGTCACTCAGTTTTCCAATATAAAAACTAGTAACAACATTGCTTGGCCATGATAAACCTGTGAGTTTTTAACGTTAAAACAGCACTAATTATTGTACGTATGATGCCTGTGGATGTGCTTAAAGTAAGGACATTACCTGATATATGTGTCACAGGGGAGACTGGAATCGAGGGAGACTGGAATCAGGTTTTTTTATTGCTTCTAACCCTAAAATGTGCTGCATACTACTCACCAGTGACAGTGATCTTAGTTTATAGCTAACTTCAAAAACTAGTGAGTATGCAGCACATTTTAGGGTTAGAAACAATCATTGAAAAACCTTGATTCCAGTCTCCCCTGGATTCCAGTCTCCACTGTGACGTATATATGTGTTACCTGTCTTGGTACACTATTTGAGGGCTGTTTTTGGATCTACGTATTTTCCCTTCCATCCTGACGTCGCATAGGTATGGTAAACATATACACCATATACACAGCTGTTAGTTTTCTTAGCCTTGACGTGGTGGGACTAAACTTCCGAAAAAAAACGAGTTTGTTGTACGTATTGTACGTATACTATACAGCCATTTGTTCCTTTATCCCCTAACATGTGGATACAAATTGTGGCCACATTTCTCTTTTGTGTCTGTTCTTTAACACGATATTCACTAATAGGTTAGGGTTAGTCCTAATTTCTTTAAGTGGGGGTATATTTACCAGCAAATAGACTTTGTTGTTCAGTTATTTGTCACTTCTCTTTTCTTTTGTGCTTGGTCTTTGATACAGTATTCATTGAAAGGCCGTGAAATCCTTAAAACGTTTCATACAGCCACTATTTGGTGTTTGACCTAATTACTTTGATGAGGGATATTTTGCAGCAAAGCTTGTAAGTGGGACTCGTCTTTACAATGTCTAGTTCTTGATCAGATCAGTGGAACACGTTTATTCGTCGAAATGGTAATGTTTTAAGCGTCGTTTCCTGACACAAGGGTCTGTGTTTACCCCAGTTTTCCCCACGTCCTGACCTGGCTGTCAGAGTTGCCTTTAGGATCGTTGAAAGGCGTTTGGTGACAAACTTTCACCTGATTTATTTGTATATTTTTCCCCTTTTGGTCAGACACATCTTTAGTTTCATAGTCTAGTCCAAGTACTAGTATCATGACAGTTTGTCCAAATTCGCACCACCGTCGTATGAAGTACACTTCAACCTGAGGACACGTAGCCACCTAGACCGCTACATTGCACAGCAGTATCGTCATGGGATTGCCTAGAGTGTAAAGTTCCCGTAGGTTGTCCATAAAAAGTAAAGTTTGTTGCCTGCCAACCATAACTGATACCAACACATTCGTATCAACGCAACGAATGTGGTGCTCATTTCTGACTGTACGCCCATGGTGGTAGGCGTACCAGGCACAACTAATCGACGTGCATTCCACAGTGTCAAATGTCATAGTCAACCATTTATGTAATTATGGGGCACCTGAGGCGACTGAAGTAATATTTACCACAGTCACTGGCTGTCTCAGTGTAAAGAAGTTCTGTTCGCATATGAATATTCAAATCTCCCCTCCGTTTTTCCTTACCTTGTTGACATCGTAAACAATTGCAAATGGAAGTATGGCGCACAGAAACAATGAAGCAAAAATCTGTAGGCATTTTGTAATGCATGTAGCAGGTTAATGAACGATCTGTGATAACAAATGTGGTATTATAACGTTACATTGCTATTATAAGATATGGAACATATCACACCAGCCTGTATTGTCGGAAACTTTACGGATTTAACCACGCCACTTTTAAGATCATTATTCACCACTGTGGAGGTTATGGCGTCTTAACCGATATGAAATGGAGACTTCTATTTGGTCGACGTCTTCTAGCTTTATGATAATAAGATCTAGAGGCCTGTGATATAAAATGTTCACTCTTCCAGACTATAATACTTGACATAACTCCTACTCCTTTCTATGTGACTCATTTTAGAAAGGACCACTATCCCAACGACGAAGCATCCTACAACGCATTTCACCACGATTCCAACAACAAAGCATCCTACAACGCATTTCACCACGATTCCAACAACGAAGCATCCTACAACGCACTTCACCACGATTCCAACAACGAAGCATCCTACAACGCATTTCACCACGATTCCTACAACGAAGCATCCTACAACGCATTTCACCACGATTCCTACAACGAAGCATCCTACAACGCATTTCACCACGATTCCAACCACAAAGGATCCTACAACGCAAAAGCATACTACTGAAAGGACCACACAGCCTACCACGCAGATGACTACAGAACAAACTACAGTGGAGACCTCAGCACAAACGACACAACCATCAACTCAGATGACGACAGAAGAAACAACCCGGCTTACTCAAACGGCACAGGTCACCACGATTCCTACAACGAAGCATCCTACAACGCATTTTACCACGATTCCAACGACAAAGAATCCTACAACGCAAAAACATACTACTGAAAGGACTACGGAACGAACCACACAGCCTACCACTCAGATGACTACAGACCAAACTACAGTGGAGACCACAGCACAAACAACACAACCATCAACGCAGATGACGACAGAAGAAACGACGCGGCTGACGACTGCAAGAACTACGGAAGAGGCCACCAAACAAACTACACGGCCAACTACCCCGGCAAGAACATACTCTACCACGATGAAGTCCACAATACAGACGACCACGCCTCTTGAGACGACAGAGAAAACGACACGTCTAACTACAAGAAAGACCACAGAAGCAACGTCGCTGCCAACAACTAAGGCTACCACTATGGGAACTACAGAAGAGACCACCAAGCAAACTACAAGGCAAACTACAACGGCGTCAACGCACTTCACCACGATTCCAACGACAAAGAACCCGACAACACAAAAACATACTACCGAACAAACTACACGGCCAACTACTGTGAGAACTACAGAAGAGACCACCGAACAAACTACACAGCCAACAACTGTGGGAACTACGGAAGACACCACCAAACAGACTACAAAGCCAACCACTGTGAAACCTACGGAAGAGACCACCAAACAAACTACACAGCCAACCACTGTGAAACCTACAGAAGAGACCACCAAGCAAACTACAAGGCAAACTGCAACGCACTTCACCACGATTCCAACGACAAAGAATCCGACAACACAAAAACATACTACCGAACAAACTACACGATCAACAACTGTGGGTACTACGGAAGAGACCACAAAACAGACTACAATGCCGACTACTGTGAGAACTACGGAAGACACCACCAAACAGACTACAATGCCAACCACTGTAAGATCTACGGAAGAGACCACCAAACAGACTACAATGCCGACTACTGTGAGAACTACGGAAGACACCACCAAACAGACTACAAAGCCAACCACTGTGAAACCTACGGAAGAGACCACCAAACAAACTACAAGGCAAACTACAACGCACTTCACCACGATTCCAACGACGAAGAATCCTACGACACAAAAACATACTACCGAAAGGTCAACGTCACCAACAACAACTCAGTTCACTACGGTACAAACTACACTGGCAACAACCTCAGAGACCACAGAGCAATCAACACAACCAACAACATTCTTCCCAACGGTTGTACCAACGACCCACGTTACAACGTCACCATCTACTCAGTTCACTACGGAACAAACTACAGTGTCAACCACTGAGGAGACGACACCAGATAAAACGATTCCAACAACACCCTTCCCAACGGTTGTACCAACGACCCACGTTACAACGTCACCATCTACTCAGTTCACTACGGAGCAAACTACATTGCCAACAACTGAGGAGACGACACTAGATAAGACGATCCCAACAACACTCTTCCCAACGGCTTTACCAACGACACACGTTACAACAGTTCAGTTCACTACAGAACCAACTACAGTGTCAACTACTGAAGAGACCACACTACAGACGACAGTTTTCGGCACTACTGAGGGCACCACAGCGCCAACAACTACTGAGAATACAAAACAAACAACTCTGCGATCTACACAACCTCCAACGGCGTCCACCACACCCTTCCCAACTGCTGTATCAACAAAACACGTTACAACAGAGCCACCAACAGTTCAGTTCACTACAGAACAAACAGCAGTGCCAACCACTGAGGAGACGACACCAGATAAAACGATTCCAACAACACTCTTCCCGACGGTTGTACCAACGACGCACTTTACAACAGAGCCACCAATAATTCAGTTCACTACAGAACAAACTACAGTACCAACTACTGAGGAGACGACACTACATACGACAGTTTTTGGCACTACTGAGGGAACCACAGCGCCAACAACTACTGAGACTACAAAACAAACAACTCTGCAATCTACTCAAGTGACAACGGGGCGATCTACACAACCTGTTACGGTGTCAACAACACTCTTCCCAACGGCTGTACCAACGACCCACGTTACAACAGAGCCACCAAAAACTCAGTTCACTACGGAACAAACTACAGTGCCAACCACTGAGGAGACGACATTGGATAAGACGATCCCAACAACGCTCTTCCCAACGGCTGTACCAACGACGCACTTTACAACAGAGCCACCAACAATTCAGTTCACTACGGAACAAACTACAATGCCAACCACGGAGGAGACGACACCAGAGATGACAGTTAACGGCACTACTGAAGGAACCACAGTGCCAATAACTACTGAGACTACAACACAAACAACTCGACAATCTACTCAAGTGACCACGGGGCGATCTACACAACCGCTTACGGTGTCATCAACACTCTTTCCAACTGCTGTGCCAACGACGCACTTTACAACAGAGCCACTAGAAACTCAGTCCATTACAGAACAAACTACAATGCCAACTACTGAGGAGACGACAATGGGGAAGACGATTCCAACAACACTCTTCCCGTCGGTTATACCAACGACGCACTTTACAACAGAGCCACCAACAATTCAGTTCACTACAGAACAAACTACAGTGCCAACCACTGAGGAGACGACACTGGAGATGACAGTTAACGGCACTACTGAGGGAACCACATTGCCACCAACTTCTGAGACTACAAAACAAACAACTCTGCAATCTACTCAAGTGACATCAGGGCGATCTACACAACCTGTTACGGTGTCAACAACACCCTTCCCAACGGCTGTACCAACGATGCACTTTACAACGTCACCATCTACTCAGTTCACTACGGAGCAAACTACATTGCCAACCACTGAGGAGACGACACTAGAGACGGCGATCCAAACAACACTTTTCCCAACGGTTATACCAACAACGCACTTTACAACGGAGCCACAGCAACCTCAGTTCACTACGGAACAAACTACAGTGCCAACCACTGAAGAGACGACACTAGAGATGACAGTTAACGGTACTACTGAGGGAACCACTGCGCCAGCAACTAGTGAGACTACAAAACAAACAACGTACTTTACCACGATTCCTACAACCAAAGCCTTCTCAACAACGGCTATACCAACGACGCCCATACCACCGACGAACATTACAACAGAGCCACCAAAAACGCAGTTCACTACGGAACAAACTACAGTGCCAACCACTGAGGAAACGACACAAGAGGCGGCGATCCCAACAACACTCTTCCCAACGGTTATACCAACGACGCACTTTACAACAGAGTCACAGCAACCTCAATTCACTGAGGAACAAACTACAGTGCCAACCACTGAGGAGACGACACTAGAGATGACAGTTAACGGCACTACTGAGGGAACCACTGCGCCGGCAACTATTGAGACTACAAAGCAAACAACGTACTTTACTACGATTCCTACAACCAAAGCCTTCACAACAACGGCTATACCAACGACACCCATACCACCGACGAACATTACAACAGAGCCACCAAAAACGCAGTTCACTACGGAACAAACTACAGCGCCAACCACTGAGGAAACGACACAAGAGGCGGCGATCCAAACAACAATCTTCCCAACGGTTATACCAACGACGCATTTTACAACAGAGCCACAGCAACCTCAGTTCACTGAAGAACAAACTACAGTGCCAACCACTGAGGAGACGACACTAGAGGCGGCGATCCAAACAACTCTTTTCCCAACGGTTGTACCAACGACGCACTTTACAACAGAGCAACAGCAACCTCAGTTCACTACGGAACAAACTACAGTGCCAACCACTGAGGAGACGACACTAGAGACGACGATCCAAACAACACTTTTTCCAACGGTTTTCCCAACGACGCACTTTACAACAGAGCCACAGCAACCTCAGTTCACTGGGGAACAAACTACAGTGCCAACCACTGAGGAGACGACACAGGAGGTGGCGATCCAAACAACACTCTTCCCAACGGTTGTACCAACGACGCACTTTACAACAGAGCCACAGCAACCTCAGTTCACTGAGGAACAAACTACAGTGCCAACCACTGAGGAGACGACGATCCAAACAACACTCTTCCCAACGGCTGTACCAACGACGCACTTTACAACAGAGCCACAGCAACCTCAGTTCACTACAGAGCAAACTACAGTGCCAACCACTGAGGAGACGACACTAGAGACGACGATCCAAACAACACTCTTCCCAACGGCTGTACCAACAACGCACTTTACAACAGAGCCACAGCAACCTCAGTTCACCACGGAACAAACTACAGTGCCAACCACTGAGGAGACGACACAGGAGACGACGATCCAAACAACACTCTTCCCAACGGTTGTACCAACGACACATGCCACATCGATTTCACCAACAACTCAGTCAACCACAGAGAGGACCACGCAGGAGACGACAATGCCTCTAGAGACCACGGAGACTTCGACTGCAGGTAAGACAGTACAGCCAACACCAAAGACAAGTACAGAACATACAACACCACAATCCACAGACATAGCCACAAAGAAAACTTTGAAGACCGACGTCCGATACGACCGCAGCGCAAACAACACACGCAACATCTCAGATCATTATGGAACAACAACTCAAACAACACAAGCAACATCTCAAATCACTACGGAGCGAGCCTCTGTGACTTCCACGCTCCTTACAACGGGACATGCGACAACTGGAGGTACTACAACACACAACTGTTAGCACCACACAGCAGAACACTCAGACGACCAGCGACGTAGATGACTACAGAAAAAACTACACTTCCTACCACCGAGAAGACAGGATTGTTAACAACAAAATCAACAACTCAGATGGTCTCAACACAAACTACACTGTCTACCACCGAGAAGACAACGACAAAAAGAACAAAACCAACAACTCAGATGACTACAACACAAACTACACAGCCAACAACCCCAAAGACCACAGCACAAACAACAAAACCAACAACTCAGATGGCAACAACAACAAAATCAATAACTTAGATGGCTACAGAAGAAAGTACACAGCAAAGCAAGATGAAGACAACAGCACAAACAACACAGCGAACAACGACAGAAAAAAAACGCCAACCATGGTACTGACGACAAAGACAACGACTTATACGACAACACAGCAATCAACTGTAATATCTTCTCAACGAAATACAAAATAACATTAACACATCTAACACATCTACTAACCCTACTAACTACGAAACAAACTACACAACTAACAACAGAGATAACGAATTTACATTCCACGCAAGTAACCACAGTTCCTTCTTCAAAACTAACCCAACAAAGACTACAGAATCAACAATGCCAATTAACACCACTAGTACATGTCACCAGTTAGAACCACATCCACAATGACTCCAACGATAATAACGTTGCTGTCTACTCTTTCCAAAACAGGTACTTCTCGTCAAGTGATTTGAAGAGAGGAGTTTCGTCAGGCAGATACATTCTGGACAGACCACGGTCGCTAGTCGGTACTCTGCGCGGGTAATGTTTGCCCTTGGTCTTGCACAGCCGCAGCGCAAGAAAATAGCCTTCCTTTCCGAACGCTTGTCTTGTCTGCTATCAGCACACACCGCACTCACGTCTGTCTCTAACACACGGCTAAATGTGCCGGTATAGTTTCTGTCCTGTAGGTCTAGAGAATGCCGTCTCCTACACAAGCCCGTCGTCTCCTGTGTGGTAAAGGGTTGACAGATTCAGGATTGAGCAAAGTGACCAACCCTGTAAGTGTTTTATTATATCACATTGTAGGAAAACAGCAGGACAGCCAAAAGGACCGGGGCTCATGTATCCTTTTGGCAAGGTATTGTTACGTTGTTGCTGTTGTTTTGTCCCTGCAGTAGTTTCGTAAGCAGTGCGAAGAAGATGCAGCCAAAGCGTGTGAAGCACCGAAGCTCACGTATCCTTTTAGCTAAGTATTGTTTTGCTGTTGTGGTTGTTGCTTTAGCTTTGTCCTTACAGTTTTGTAAGCGGCTCGAAGAAGAATGCAGGGGCTGTGGATGCATTGTAATTGTGGATAGATGGTGAGTATACACAGTCATGTACATGTAGACACACATGTAGACATACATTAATGCATCCTCAACGTAAGAAAAACTGTCTCGTCACGATGTTGGCGGGGTGTTCATTGACTGTGGTCTGCTTTAACATGACGGTTTGTCCTAAGAATGTAATGACCAATAGAACAATTACAGGGCAATCATTTCTCTTTGTGCCAATATCTGAAACACCCATGCCCACATAATGTTCTAAACTGTTATTTTATTGTTAGATATGAAGAGCTGGGTGACTATCTGCCGACTTCCATTCACCGTTGGCCCGTCATACTCCTGGAGGGTCACGTGTTCTGAGAGTTATCCTATCCTACCAGAGAAAAGTCAGTGAGTCTTGACCTTTGTGTTGAAAAATAGTCAGTTGACTTCTTCACACTAGCACAGGTTGAGGTTTGAATTTAATCTGTACCAAACACTTGCATCTTGCAAATAGATGTATTTTGGACTGTCCACTGTTTGTCTTATCGCTTGTTTTATAGGTCATTGACCGAGAGGAAGATTTAGAACACTGATTCTAGCCATCGTCACTTCAATGCATCTAACTTATGTAGCTATAGAAACATAAACGGTGCATACATGATGGAGGGTTAGTTTCAATCAGTTTCGCAATTATGCAAGATGAATCATATGAAGAAGCATGAACAAAATCGTATGAAATATATAATAAACAGGACAATGATAGTTGCCCCCCTCCCACACAAAATAGTTAGTCGCTTGACTTTCATTCAGTACAGAGGTTCAAAATCACTCACATCTACCCGCAATTTTTTATAGTAAATTCTTCATGCTATGTTCAATCATTACCGGTCAAATGTTGATTGCCACTATACATACTGAGTTGGGATTGGGTGTTAAAAATAGACGTCCATTTTCGAGGGAAACACCTTTGGCTAGGTGTGGTTACACTGGCTGCGTAGCTATGGCTTGAAGTTGCACAATACCTCAATCATATATATGGGATCGTTTTGCCCTGTCAACTTGCGTCGTTGCCCTTCGAAGTTATGGACACCTACAGACAGCAATGTAGAATAGAGATAGAGTTACCCTTTTGTTCTTATCAGTTTTTATAGATTTCCCAGCAATGTTTGGCTGCAATGGGCGGTGCAGTCCGTACGCTTCGATTATGTGATGGAAATAATAAAGAGTGGCCATACACACTAACTGACTAGGTGTTATAGGCGTTGCCAAAATAGAATAACAGATTAAATGGCGACTTCACATTTACTGCCTCTCGTCTACTCGAGGGGAGAGGGGGCCCCTGGGGGAGGGTGCCATTTGTTGGAATATCTCAAGTTTCCAGACTCTTTATTGACCTTTGTTGGCTATTCTATCTAGGTATTGTTACAAAGATGGTTCATATTTCTTTTTATACTATTATCAAAGTTATGGACATTTGCCCAGAATTCATCCAGACAAAAGGCTACACTGTTTGCCATGTCACTGCGTTTCTTAAGTGGACCTATTACTCACTTGGTTTGACACACGATAACTAAAGGGGGGAGGGGGGCGCTGTGACATTTGTGTGCCTCAGTGAGCCGATTCAAAGATCAACGTGCGTCATTACACCTTTTGTCATCGGCAGGGCGGCTACCAAAAAGGAAATGTCATTCTGGGTGTGCCCTTGAGAACACAATGACATGTGCGTCAGCGATATGAATCAGAACTACCAATTATGTGCGCCCAATGGACTCCAAATCCTCAACTCTGCCACGAACCTGTTCTGCAAGGCACGCACACCAAAAGGCAGAAAAGTCCGCCATCATTATTTATCCAGGTAATTAAAAAAGGCAAGGTCGACAAGGTCAGCAATTATAGGACAGGCGCTAGACAAGTGGACAGAATTTCTTTTATTCAACTCCCTCTGTTCTTACTCTTATCATCTGTAACCTCTGCTACATGAGATCGTTTTACCACCCTCACTTCAGATATTTCAAATGTCTTTCTTTGGTTTTCTTTTGAGTTTTTTTTGTAGACGTACGTATGCAAGCTAAGAATGTCTCACACAAACTGTACATGTCCCCAGGCGATAGACATCCGTGGGAAGGTTGTTGAATAGTTTAAATTTTGTCAACTGGGATTTTTTCATCATGAGTAGCGCCTTGTATGATGTTCTGACATAATCATATTACGGTACAGCCCCCTTGGGGACACCTTGTAGACATCGTGAGGTTTTGTTTTCTAAATCTTATCTGTGAAACATGACATCTGGTAAAAGCGCCTGTTTAAGCTGTTTAATCACAGTCTGCTATTTACCAAGGTCAGTCAGTCATGAAATTACACACTAATTTTCTTCGTCGGCTCAGGTACCCTTTTGGTTTTTGTGACGTTTTCGTGCGAAGCCTATCATTAATGCCACACCTAGATGGTTTATATATTAGCGTGCACTGCTGCAAACTAAATCAGTACTGAGAAGACTGTTTCTAGCTATGTTAGCTACACTACGCGTCATAGTACAATGTTGAAATTGTCCAAATGGGGAACTGTGGTGGTAGTGGTCCTTACCATGGCCCTCCTGTCCTCTGAGCTTGGAGGGGTGGTTCGGGCACAAGGTAAGTTGTGTCACGACTTGATCGTCTGATAGCGACATCTAAACAATACCGACGACGCGTCGGTGAAGGTTAGACATCCAGGTGATAAGATACGCCAAAAATAGTTACTCAAGCAACTGGATATGATTTTGGAAACGGTCAGACGTTTCAGGTAGCATCCACTACCTTTCGTCAGTGACACTAAAGGACTGCAGGAGAATTGCTGGTTTATAAGCACAAACCATGATACCGACGACGGTTTAGTAGGTCATATCATAGATTGGTGTTTGTTAATGATGCAGTTTTCTTTCAACAACTTTGCCTGGGTAGAGACTTTTCGTCATGAAAATATACTTTAGACCTGGATGAGTTGGCTGTTGTATTTTTTGGTATTCTGTTGGAATTAACGTCGATGAAATATGCATCATTTAGCCTTAGCCGTTTCTACCGCCGTTGTAGCCTGTACCAGGCTTCAGAACCGGCTGCAAATAGTAGAAATTGACCAAATAGACAGATAACATGCCAGGTGAGTTGATCCGCTAACCTAAAGGAGTACATTTTGGTAAGTACTCCTTTAGCGGATCAATTCGCCTGGCATGTTATCTGTCTATTTGGTCAATTTCTACTCTTTTCGATCGCTTCTGAAGCTTGGTAGAGGCTACGCCACTCATCGGTAACGTTTATCGTTTGTAAAGCACATGTTTTCTTTAGTTATACCTCCAAACCGAAGTTCAACTTTCATGCCTAATGATTTATTTGTGTAGACGGCACAGAAAAAAAAACATTGCAGTCATATATCGTCCATTCTGGATTAATTGTTTGGTTTAGACATTAATTTGAATGTATGTTAGAACTCATCCCATCATCACCAGAGGAAAATACACCTCAAGGACATTCAACATGCTTAGATTTAGCCATAAACTCAGATAATAAGGGGAGCACAAATTGAAAGGTTCAGGGAGGACAGAAAATGAAAAAGACACGACAGGGCGGGGCCAAGAAGGGTTTGAGAGACAGGGGAACGTTCATTATTTTTCATGACCGCCATAGGTACGTGGCTAATCAAGTGTTTTCGTTCTTCTTCTTGTATTTTGTTTCTAATTGATTGATTGGCGTCATAACAACTAACCACTGAGAAATTTTGTAAGTTTTATTAGTTTTTGAATAGATGCATTCTATGTACGATTAATACATTTGTGTATCAAGGTGGTATGACATCGACTATTCCGGGTTACTGATTATTAAACAGTTCTTTCCTTGCGTTTGGATGTAAATTCCCTCTTGCAACAGCGCTCTCTACTGGTTATCAACAGAAGTGCATGCTTGTCAGACTACTCATTGTTTCTATCAGGGGCAAAGATTAAACAACGGTTTTGGCATCATCGCGCATTTTCTATGTGTTTCCTGATCGCTTCCGAGGTTGACATGGTTCTTGACATAGTTAATACAGCACGGAATAATGAGTATAATTAGCTGGCTCAGGGTGAATGGGAGTAGAAGGCTTAGGGTCTAATGATAATCTCCATTACCATTACCATATCACCAAGGTAAATCCATGTAGGGGAGGAGGGTTGGTATTACAAGTGTTCATTTTGCAACAAAACATAATAGAATTTTTCGTTCTGATGTATCAAACCGTGTGTATACAAGCCATGAGGAGTGAAATTTCTTATTTACACCGAGACCCTCTGTTTTTCAGGAAATAATACACACGTTACAACAATCCCGACAACAAAACACCCTACATCGCATTTAACAACGATTCCAACAACGCATGATCCTACAACCCACTTAACCACGATCCCAACAACGCATAATCCTACAACCCACTTTACCACGATGCAAACAACGATCCCAACAACGCATAATCCAACAACTCACCTCACCACGATCCCAACAACGCATAATCCTACAACCCACTTCACCACGATGTTCACAACGGATAAGACCACTGAGAGGACTACTCAAGAGACTACAAAACAAACAACTCGGCAATCGACCCTACAGACTACCAAGCAAACTACTGAACAAACTACCAGGCCAACTACGGAAGAGACGACCAAACAAACAACGATCCCAACAACGGCTGTACCAACGACACAGGTTACAACGGTTCAACCAACAACCCAGGTCACAACGGAGCCAGCAACAACGCAAAAAACAACGCAGCTGACTACTGAGAGAACTACGGAAGAGACCACAGAACAAACAACTCAGCAATCGACTCAACAGACTACTAGGCCAACTACGGAAGAGACGACAGAACAGACAACGCTTGAAACAACAATATCAACGACACAGTTCACAACGGTTCAACCAACAACTCAGGTCACAACGGAAGCAACAACAACGCAGTTAACTACGGAGAGGACAACACAACCTACGACTCAAAAGACCACGGAGAGGACAACACAACCAACAACTCAGCAGACTACAGAGAGGACAACACAACCAACAACGCAGCAGACCACGGAGAGGACAACACAACCAACAACGCAGCAGACCACGGAGAGGACAACACAACCTACAACACAGCAGACCACTAAGAGAACAACAATACCTACAACACAGCAGACCACGGAGAGGACAACGCAACCTACAACTCAGCAGACCACTGAGAGGACCACACAACCTACAACACAGCAGACCACGGAGAAGACAACACAACCAACAACTCAGCAGACCACTGAGAGGACAACAATACCAACAACTCAGCAGACCACTGAGAGGACAACAATACCAACAACTCAGCAGACCACGGAGAAGACAACAATACCAACAACTCAGCAGACCACTGACAGGACAACACAACCAACAACGCAGCAGACCACTGAGAGGACAACAATACCAACAACGCAGCAGACAACTGAGAGGACTACTGAAGGTACTACAAAACAAACAACTCGTCAATCGACCCTGCTGACTACTGAACAAACCACTAGGCCAACTACTGAAGAGACGACAGAACAAACAACGCTCCCAACAACTGAGGTACCAACGACACAATTCACAACGGTCCAACCGACAACTCATTTTACAACGGAATCAGCAACAACGCAGTTAACCACGGAGAAGACAACACAGCAGACCACTGAGAGAACTACGCAAGGAACTACAGAACAAACAACTTTGCAATCGACCCTTCTGACTACTGAGCAAACTACTGAAATGACCACAGACCACCAGACCACACAACTAACAACACATGTGACTACTGAACAAACCACTAGGCCAACTACTGAAGAGACAACAAAACAGACAACGCTCCGTACAACTAAGACACCGACGACAAAATTCACAACGGCCCAACCAACAACTCATTTTACAACGGAATCAGCTACGACGCAGTTAACCACGGAAGAAACCACATTACCATCGACCACATCTGTAGAGACCACACAGAAGACAACACAGCAGACCACTGCGAAAACTACGGAAGAGACCACAAAACAAACAACTCGGCAATCGACTCAAATGACAACTGAGAGGACAACGCAACCAACAACACAGCAGACCACGGAGAGGACAACAATACCAACAACTCAGCAGACCACGGAGAGGACAACAATACCAACAACCCAGCAGACCACTGAGAGGACAACACGACCTACAACACAGCAGACCACTGAGAGGACAACACGACCTACAACACAGCAGACCACTGAGAGGACAACACGACCTACAACACAGCAGACCACTGAGAGGACAACACGACCTACAACACAGCAGACCACGGAGAGGACAACACAACCAACAACACAGCAGACTACAGAGAGGACCACACAACCTACAACTCAGCAGACCACTGAGGGGACAACGCTACCAACAACACATCAGACCACTGAGAGGACAACACAACCTACAACACAGCAGACCACGGAGAGGACAACAATACCAACAACCCAGCAGACCACTGAGAGGACAACACGACCTACAACACAGCAGACCACTGAGAGGACAACACGACCTACAACACAGCAGACCACGGAGAGGACAACACAACCAACAACACAGCAGACTACAGAGAGGACCACACAACCTACAACTCAGCAGACCACTGAGGGGACAACGCTACCAACAACACATCAGACCACTGAGAGGACAACACAACCTACAACACAGCAGACCACGGAGAGGACAACAATACCAACAACTCAGCAGACCACTGAGAGGACAACAATACCAACAACACAGCAGACCACTGAGAGGACAACACGACCTACAACACAGCAGACCACTGAGAGGACAACACAACCAACAACACAGCAGACCACTGAGAGGACAACGCAACCAACAACACAGCAGACTACAGAGAGGACAACGCAACCTACAACGCAGCACACCACGGAGAGGACAACGCAACCAACAACTCAGCAGACCACGGAGAGGACAACGCAACCAACAACTCAGCAGACCACTGAGAGAACAACAATACCAACAACACAGCAGACCACTGAAAGGACAACAATACCAACAACTCAGCAGACCACGGAGAAGACAACAATACCTACAACTCAGCGGACCACGGAGAGGACAACGCAACCTACAACGCAGCAGACCACTAGGAGGACAACACAAGCTACAACACAGCAGACCACGGAGAGGACAACAATACTAACAACTCAGCAGACCACGGAGAGGACAACGCAACCTACAACGCAGCAGACCACGGAGAGGACAACGCAACCTACAACTCAGCAGACCACGGAGAGGACAACGCAACCTACAACGCAGCAGGCCACGGAGAGGACAACGCAACCTACAACTCAGCAGACCACGGAGAGGACAACGCAACCTACAACGCAGCAGACCACTGAGAGGACAACACAAGCTACAACACAACAGACCACGGAGAGGACAACAATACCAACAACTCAGCAGACCACTGAGAAGACCACACAGCCAACCACTGAGAGGACTACTGAAGGTACTACAAAACAAACAACTCGGCGATCGACCCTGCTGACTACTGAACAAACTACTAGGCCAACTACTGAAGAGACCACAGAACAAACAACGCTCTCAACAACTATTGTAACAACGACACAGGTCCCAACAACTGTCGAGACTACAAAACAAACAACTCAACATTCTACTCAAGTGACTACAGAGCAAACTACACGACCAACAACTGCAGAGACCACGAGGCGATCTACACAACCTACTACGGTACCAACAACAAGTGTTGCTACAACGTACTTTACTACGATCCAAACAACACTCTTCACAACGGCTGTACCAACGACACGCGTGACAACAGAGTCACCAACTACTCAGTTCACTACGGAACAAACTACAGTGCCAACCACTGAGGAGACGACACTAGAGACGACAGATATTGGCACTACTGAGGGCACCACAGAGCCAACAACTATTGAGACTACAAAACAAACAACTCTGCAATCTACTCAAGTGACTACAGGACGAACTACAACGCGTGCTCCTACAACGTACTTTACTACGGTCCCTACAACTGAAGTCTTCACAAGTCCGGTCTTCACAACAATGTCCCCAACAACGCAGTTTACCACAGAGAGGCCCAGAGCGGACACGACAACGGCTCTAGAGACCACGGAAAGGACAACTCAGCCGACCACCGAGAAGACTACAGCCACCACGGCTCGCACGAGCGTCCTGACATCCCAGCCTCCATCCACAGGTAGTACACAAACCCAGTCTGAACGGGCGAGTTTCAGGGTAGACCATGCTATCAGGAACCACTGTCTTGCAGTGTAAGCGCGCCACGAACGCAATTGTCTTGCATGTACAGCTGCCATTTCGACATAGGCATAGGCGTAGGGAAAAAGAAATCGCGCGATGTACTCTCCGAGAAATTCTGTTGACGATAGCCACTCACAGCGCCCACCATGCGTCATGTTCACCCTTTACACAGAAACACGACTTGCCATACTTCTTGTTCGTCCAGTGTTTTTTCAGAATTTTCTACAGGTCAATGTTCGACAATGTGTCCGGACAGAGACAGTACAGTGGAGGTAAAGTGAGCGCCTGTATCCTTTGCAGTCAAATAACCCATGCACAGCCCTTTGTTTCAGCCATTTCCCTCAGATTTTCTCCAGGTAGGTCTCCCAAGATGGACGGATTCCTGCTAGGTCTGGTACAGGGGAAGAACAGGGATTTTTCAGCGTCACAAATTAGGAGGTATGACTACAGTCTTGTTGTAGACTTTGGTCAAATTCAGGTCATTGCTTCAGTGCATAGTCATTACCATCGTCATCACCAACTTGTATGTTTTCTGTACATCTGCAGGAGGATAATTTGAAGTGACTGCTCCTTTGTAACGGGTACCAGCTCTCGTATCAAGCTACTGGGTGTAGAAGGTGTGTATATCTTGCGCTACACTTTATAACACAGAAATTTCTTTCAGAAAGCAACATTATAAAATATCTCATCTATTAAACCAGTTATCTACACTACCAGTCTGCTCATTGTTTTCTTTGTGAATGGTTTAATGCCCAAATGATCTCAATTTCTTTTTTGTCTTCTTTTTTTCAGGTCACACTGCAAGAGCCAGCGGTCACACCTTATGATAGCGACCGGATCTACATAGACATAGTTTGCGACTTATTGATTTGACTTGTTGTGTATAACGTTGGATTTTCTTGTATTACTGCAATTTCCATCACATTGTGTATGATTACGAGGATGTCAGAAAAACGTATTCACAAGTGTTATTGTGTCTTTTATCCTGTAACATTCTATGTCATTCCAGTCATTGAAACTATTAAAAAGTGTAATGAAGACTATGCGATCTAGTGTGGTACTGCAGATACGGAGTTGACATTGTCTCAATTCCGAGGGCATTCGAAACTATGTGATTTAAAGTATTTCCTATTAGAAGTGACTTCGTAAGTTTAATATCTATCCAAGGAATTATGCTACGAATTTAAACTATACAAGGAATGTTGTTCCTGATTCCTTGACAACTTTTAAGACTGGTTTACTTAAGCAACGATGTTGAAAATTGAAGTATGTATTGAAAGTGTCTAGTGTCTGATATACACTTTGGGCGGCGACATCAAAGCCAAGCGAAATAGACCAGTACTTAACGTATTGACAGTAAGCTCGATACATCTGATTCAGACGCACTCACTGCAATCTGTCTTATCCACATCTAAGCTTTTAAGTTGCCTGTAGTGTGTTATATACAGACAGAAAACACCATCTAGAGCCTTCCAAAGTGATTATTCAGACTTCAAAGCAACTGCAGCCTTCTTGTTGTTCGGTTTTACATGAACTTATCTTTATTGCATTCCTCCAAATGTACATTGGGAGGGGGGAGCACAACTGCCTACCCCTGAATTGTGTACAATTGTTACAACAAAACACCACGAAACAATACATTAACATCTATAAGTATATACAGAGACACATACAAAATTATTAAATATTCACAATATTGCATCTGGTCGAGTAGTACAAGTTCTTGTGGATTCAAGGCCCGGAAAGTGAATCGTTGTAAAGTCTGATGGCGTGGTACAGGAATGACTGCTGCAGTCGTTTGGTTCTTGCATAGGGAACGGTGATGTTGTGACCGTTCCTCAGTGCTCTACCTGTGGCAGATTGTCTATGAGCAGGAACCAGGTCGTGCAGGGGGTGCTCGCCATGGTACACCAGGTGCGTACCATGATAGGACATGATATTGTGCGCATTTCCTGAATCACCCCCAAACACTAACGTTAGTAATAATCTCCAAGCAGATATGTGGTAGAAAATCGTAACGTTTTCTGTCCGGTCGGGATTTTTAACAGTTCTCCACTTTAATGGGAATGGGATAGGGGCTGTCACAGGATCCCTGCCAGGCTGAAAATGTTACCATCTTCTGCCCAAAAATCTGCTTAGAGGTTAGCTAACGTTGAACCTCCTTGCTCTGAGCCTGACATTATCGTGAGAGAGCACGTCGGCAGAACGTACTGCGCCTGCGCGAAACCCGTAATGTATTATGCATAGCACTTCGGCAGAACGTCTCATATAAGGTTGAATTCGCGTATATAAGGGTGACATCTCGTCTGTAGTTTTCAAATGTTGTGTAGAAAAAGATATGGTCTGCAACAGGCAAAATTCTGATGCAATGTTGACCAAAAATCCAGCGAAAATCCAGGTTTTGCGCAGGCGCAGTACGTTCTGCCGACGTACTGGATAGGGGCTGTCACAGGATCCCTGCCAGGCTGAAAATGTTACGATCTTCTGCTCAAAAATCTGTTAGAGGTTAGCTAACGTTGAACCTCCTTGCTCTGAGCCTGACATTATCGTGAGAGTACCTTATCATGATGACAGATAGTGCAGAATACGCGTGACTCATAACCCGGATTAAAGTGTAAACGACATATCAAATATCATGTGAGAAGTAGGTATAAAATCTACCATAATCCATCATCACACGTCATCACACCGTGACGATTACATCCGGGTCACATCGACCGGAGGTCATATTTACCGGAAACGCGTGAGCAACTTTTGTAAGCAAGACTTTGGACTGGAGAGGACTCAACAAACAGCGTACATGTACAGATAGACGGACATGTTTTAACTATATCCCACACGTTAGCTCTGTGTTCTGTGAGGATAGAGGGAGCCGGACTAACTACAGGTGACTTATAATGAATGAAGGTAAGATGAATATGAATTTGTCATGTTTATTTCTCTGTTGTTGTCCTGATTTACATGTACAGGTAGGAACAATACCCTAATACATGTGACAGTTATGGCATGTTTATATGCAGATGCTGGGGGGGGGGGGGGGTCGTAACATTTACTGACAGACAAGCTCGGCAGCTAAAAACGTCACTACGTTAAACCCCACATCTGCTTGGAGATGAGGGCAGCTGAAACACCTTAGAGATGCTAATTATCTGTTTTGTTGTTCCGACTTCCCAGCGTCCTTTGGCTTGAACACCGTCCTCTCTTTCATTGAAATGGTTTCTAAATCGAAAACTGTATTTTCTTGGATGACTTTGTAGTGCTGTAGCACTGTGGCGTTCTCTTGAAGGAAAACTCTTTCAGTATCCAGCATTTGAGTGGTTCCTATGTGTGCCGACACAGGGTGTATAAATCAACACTTACTTAACGTTTAGTTGAAGTGGTCTCTGTGATTGTCAAGAGCGCTGTGTCCTGTTTACTTTTGGGGTGAAAAGCCCTCAAGGCTAAGCACAACACGGGTCTCCGTGGATTCGTTCACTAGCTTTCAACAAATGGAAACATGTTTTGGGCGTAGACTTGCTGAAAGCTGTGGTCCAAACTTTCGTTATGTTTTGCGTACTCAAAAGTGCAACCATGCCTACCGTATTATGTATGCGTACAGCACAGAGGTCGCCACTTCCAGGTTCGCCTATTCTAACTGTATATTGTTGGTGCAGAAAAAAGTTCGGTGACTTCCTTTCTAATCTAATAATCCTTTTTAATGGATTTAATTTTGATTTAGCCCCTTTATGACCTTCATATGACATTTGAAATTTCATCGCTGACATTGATCAACAACACAGGGAATATACAACATCCAACAGTGATAAATTGCTGTATATTTACACTACGTCACACTTAACGTTCACCTGTTCCGTGTCAAGTCTTAATGGCCTGTAGACAAGACAGTCATTCATTCAGTCTCGATCTCCAAGCAGATATCCGAAGTGAAGATAGTAACTTTTTCAGACTTGCTTTTTCAGTGCCTACTTTGTCGCTTTTGGTGACACAGTGGGGGGGGGGGGGGTAAGGGTGGATTTGGCCTTTATAATACGGTTGGGCGAGGGCAGATCGCTAGCACTGGAAACGGTATTCAAACTTCTCCGATGATCTATCTGGTACCAGCAAAAATGTGGCAGTTACAAAACTTTACCATATGCCCTCATCACAGCATCTACTTGACGATAAAGACAGTCCTCTAGTCATACTGTTGGCACTATGTTCACATTTAGACCGGTCTTTTCTCTCGTGACAAAAACAATTGAACATAAACAACCACTGTTAACAGTGTCAATGTCGTTTTAAACCGTCCCTCACAAGCTTGCTTGAAATGCATCATTTACAGTTTATAGGCGACTGTAGGTCTCCGTGTCAAGTTCCTTCGTGAGTGTGAATTTAGAAATGGTTAAACCGAACAAAGACTTTGTTTGGATGTTAGACTTCCACATAGCTAAGGGGTCAACCAACCATTGTTAGAACTCAAAGAATGGTTAAACAGGTACACCACGCGTAATTAAACCAAGTAAGTATGTGGAAACACAATATATATACATAATATAGAATTGTTGAAATAGTACTAGTGACATACTTAACGTTATAAATGAATCACAAGTTCGCATACATTCTAAGGCCTTCACTTCTTGGCTCATCCGTCGCTATGTGCATACACTACTTACAAAACAAACAAAACTGAAGAGCAACCATGAGCATATGTGAAGCCATATTGAATACGATAACACTTATAAATTACATCATAAGCATATGTTGAACATGACAACACTTACATATAGACAAGGTTAACGAGGCATTCATCTGCGTACTGGCAGTACATTTATCTGATCGACCTTCCTGTAATTCGTCATAATTTGTCTACAATTCAAACGTCTTGTGAGTCCTTATTTCAATTTTCGAGCGACGTAAATCAAGCCTCTGATGACTAGATAATTGCTGATGACTATCTCACTACAGTCATTCAAAGTCATCTTCTCTTCCCTAGTCATACATTATTTACAAACATGTCATCCTTTAACTGACAAGCTTTGTGATTCAAAAGGACACGCGTAACTTCAGCTTCTGGGTGATAGATTGGAGTGAATCTTTATTATACAGTCGGCTGACATATCAGGCTAAATTTTGTTGGTATTTACAAAGGTTGGCTCCATAAAATTTGCATACAAGATCACAATTATATCGTCAATTATCAACACAAATGTCACTTTATCATAAAAGTATGTTCTGAGTTAAGTAGACCAAGGATGTAACGTTTCGTCCTTTAAAAATAGTTACTAGATAAGTGCGTAAATGCGTACATATAAAATATAGACGTTGTATCAATACAGTCCTTACATGTCGTCACAAGCAGTGTTCAGTTCAATGGACTAATCATATATTCAACAGGTGTACTAGGTATGGGATCAGAAAGTGTTAGTGGAAATAACAGTTAACAATGACGAAGGTGGTTTATTATAGGTCTAAAAATATGTAACACATCGTTTATAGATTGACGTGATGCCACTAGTATCTACTGACGATATCTTGTTACATTGTAAAGACTGACTACACTGTATACGTAGTTAAAGAATAGCACAATATCATGACGGTTCTAGCATGCACTATTGGTAGCCATTCCTACAGATGGTTTATTATTAGTCGGAAAATATGTACTACATCGTTTACAGATTGAAGAGACGCCGTATACGTAACAGTACACTAGTAGCTACTGACGATATCTTGTTACACTGACTACACTTTTTGCGTAGTAGAAGACAGCAGCATGCACTACTGCATGGTAGCCATTCCTACAGATGGTTTATTATTGGTCGGAAAATATGTACTACATCGTTTATAGATTGAATTGATGCCATAACAATACAGCAGTAGCTATTGACGACATTGTAACGACTGACTACACTGTATACGTAGTCAAAGAATAGCACAAGATCATGACGATTCTAGCATGCACTACTGGTAGCCATTCCTACAGAATATGTTCGGTAGCATTCTTGACTAGTCTGTTCGTCATAGGTATGTTTCTGTCTGCAGAAACAAAACAAATATCACATCCGCCAACAATGAGGCGGGTGAAAGGTGGTTTGAAAAATGCACTCACGCTGTTTTCAGAAGGCCAGACGAGGGCGCCAGAAACACGATTTAACTAGACGGATGTTTGCTTCTGCTCGCATATAGGGCGGCCGAAACAAATTCCGTGACACCCGAAGGTTATCTTTTCAAACCATGTACATAGTCCGTTTTTTAAGTCCAACAAGATTGAGAGAAATGTCAACATAGAAAGCCCTCGAGGTAGGATTTGGTCCACTTCTCCACACGTAAATGTGATAATCCCAGATAGATACGCCGTAAGCTTAAGTCGTTACTGACCTTTTCATGACTTAATAATACTTCATAATAACCACGTGACTTCTGAAACACCTGTCGTCATGGACTGTGCCACTTTCTAGGGGAATACTTTTCTCATTTACATAAAAGTCTGACATATATTACTCACGAGTGCTACTCATGTATAATATACAAACTTTATTTATTTAAGTATCAAACTAATTGATTGTATATATAGCTGCTAAATAACAAAAACACGTTATAAATCGAGAGGCTTACCTAGATGAGAAAGCTAAGTGGAACATCCCAATTTACATTATTTACAAGCCAAAGTATCGGGTCAGTCGGTAGAGTAAAGAAAGGTGTTGTGCTGTTTGTTTTTCGTTCTGTGGGAGGACACTCAGGTAAGCTCATAATACCATTTTGCTTACTGTATGAAGTGTTGTATTCAATGACATATCCGGCCCTAGGCGTATGAATTCGAATGTAGGAAAACTGTGGCTTGAAACGTAGAAAGTAGACAGCGTTTAGGACTTGGTCTTGCAAAATTCTCACAGAAGCGACAAGTGTACAAAACAGCAGCTACAAGTGTACAAAATTTGTCGTCAGGGCAGCCTATTTTTAGGTTTCAAAAGGGACTTTATTCCGTGCCAATGGTCCATGTACACTAATAGGTATGCTCAACAGTATGGTCTGGGGATTTCAAAACGGAACTCAGATCTACAAATATGGAATACTGGAACTACAATTAATGTTGCTGACCTTTACATCGAACGGTTTTGTCGGTCATGTTTTTTTTGTCACGTATATTCTATTAGTGCCCCTTCATGATCTCCTATGGTATTTAATTATGCTTCAATACTTCAACACATTATTTCCACCTGCCGTTGTACATTATCATGACAAAACAACTGTCATGCCCTTTTTACTGTTACAGTAGCATGCAGTGCGCAAATAATATATTAGTTTTGAGGAGGACATTTACGTTGAAGTAACCAGTGTTTGTGTGTAAATTTTGTGCTTGCATATGTCTCACAATGCCCAGTGTTTGCACTATGCCATGGAATCCACTGAGTGTAAATACAGATATGGATATTGCCATGGCAGATGTCAAAAGGTCACTGTCTTAACAACAACGTTGGGGAGCAATTAAGAAACACAACTCTAGATGCTGTGTATCCCTTAAGGTGCATAATGTAACATTAGAACATGCAAAAAGTCAATTTTCTGGTCATTTCTTTACAAAGTAAGTTGAATCAACCCTGCTCCATTGCAAATACATTTGTAAGTGCCATTCAGGAAGTAGAGGTGCCAAAATATTACATCATACTAGTGTGTTTAAAAGCTGAAAACACAGCTAGCGCTGTTAGTTTGTTTACATTCTGGTATTTTGTGGTGGTGCCATAAAGTGAGTACGCCTCGTGTTGGCTGTTTTAGCACGAACCATAAATGCCAGAAATGTGAGACAATTGCACAAATTTGTTGAATAGTGGAAGTAAATGACAATCACATGAAGATTTTTTCTGTGACAATATTTCAATTTTTGGTGCAAAAATGTTACATAATGCCCCTTTAAATAGTAGACATGGTGTTGACAATTCGGACAGTTGAATTACATGTATTGGAGAAGACAAAAAACGTGCGGTGTTGTCAACAACGTTTTGGTGAAAAGACCTGAACTGGACACAAACATGTATCATATAGACTGATAAGATCTGGTGCGGAGAAAGTACCGTGGGAAGTGCGCTTGCAGTGACGCGCGCTGTGGCTAGAATGTGCTATTGATTTGTGTTATCTGTTGTCAGTATGCTAAAAAAAGGATGTGTACAGGTACAGGTAATAAATTGGAGTGAAAGTAGATTTTATCTTCTGTCACCTTGGCCCTATGAAAGTTTTCAAACGACACTTAGGCCACACCGACTTAATTTTATGGATGACATCCGCGCGCGCATTGATTTTCGCCTGTTCTCAAAAAAAAAAATCATGTCTTTCGAGGCTTCACGGAACTCCGGAGCTCGGCTGAAACTCAGTAAAGACTGCCGACTCATAAATGCCGCAAAAGGGCGGCTTATCGTAAAACGAAGGAGGAAGCTGTGAAGGAAGATGAGACCTGAACAAGACTATCTACATCTACCTCCTGCAAATAAAAACTTGTTTGTTTGATGCAGTCATTGTGTCCTGTGCTTCAATTCGCAATACCGGCTTTGTATTCCTGTGGTTAAGCAGCATTTTTTTTGCGTCTTTTTTTGTTTTCGCCCTCTTGCATTAGTTTTGTGGTCCCCAGAGGATGTCATCCATAAAATTAAATCAGTGTGGCCTTATATACGGCTTAAATGGCTTTGAAGTGAATCGTTATGCCGAGTACGCAATGAATTATAACGTCTGTAGGTAGGACGCGTCAGTCAAGCCTCTGTCACACATTCAGAACCTTCCCCTGAACACCAACCAACCAAGTTTGGCTGAAGTTTGGGAGCAGTGTGACCAGACGCCTACCTTTCTATACGAATTGAATCGAATTTGAGTTAAATTTTAATCAAATTTGACCCCCGAGCACTGTTGATGACCTACTCCCGAACACCAGCCAACCACTAGCCAACCATGGCCGAGCCTCTCGTTTACACTCGAATGTTTTCAAACATTGTGAAACATTCGGCTGGCGTAGCCGAAAACAGTAGCCGACCTTGCCGAACACCAGCCAACCACAGCCGACCTTGCTCACGACCTACTCCTAACCATGGTTGGGGCAGTTCAGCTAGTGTTCTGGAGGCCATGTTCGGCTATGTGTAACAGGGGCTTGAACAACAAATGTGTACGCGAGGAATTCACATGAAATTTCTCCGTTTCATTCTTTTAGAAGTTTTTGTCGTCTGACCCACATAACTGTACAAATAGGACGTTAACTGGACTAGAAATGCCTCAAGGTCACTCGTACAACACATTGTGACCTAGTTAATGGTTACAGGTATGTTAAGTATACAAGTATACATTTATATATGGATTAACTTTCATCATTCACTGCAACAGATTTTCTGCATGAGACACACACCCCACTGGAGGGGGGGGGGGGGCTCTGAGTGGGCGTGAAAGGGGGTATCTGGAATTCCGATATGTCCAAAAATGCACTTACTACCCCCCTCGGATATCGCTTTGGAAGATCTCTGGTAGGATTACATCATGATGTGACTCTTACGAGAAACAATCCTCCCGAGCGAAGAGGTTATCAACTACCCATCGCTCACTGTCATGTTTTCCGTTCCGTACCATTATACATGAACACATACTACAGACTGGTTACTACGGAGAGCTCGCAGGCGGCGTTGCTATTTGTTTAGGCGGAGTTTGGAGGCCACGCGCGTCGTATCGTTCCGCGATGTTTGGGAAGGGTCGAGTAGGTTCAGCTGGCGACGTACAAATGCTCTAGTCTCTACCAGACTAACTACACTGGCTATAATAGGGAGAATATTTGCCAGGGGAGTTTGGCCGCTTTGTGGTTTGACTGGCCGCGGAGGGGGAAACTAACCCTCCCGCGGACCGACTCTACTGGCCAGTTATTCCCTTCTTTTGCCGAATTCTACGATCCGTACCCCCGTAGGAAGGCCTGGTGGAGGCTACAAATGCTCTGTGCAAAGGTATGTTTGTGGGCTGGTCAGATGTGAAAGCTAGTATAGGGTACTTTGAGTGTTTTCAGGCGATTTCAGGTCATCACAGAGGTAAGCTTGGCGGCCACAGAGCTCTAAGATCCTGTTCATTGTTCCTTGAATAGATCACCAAGGTTTCCCACTTTCCGGTTAGGTACGTTTTCTCCATTATATATTTGTCCTACATGTACTTCCCTGCCTCACTTGGACTTCGCCATGTTTTATCTTGATTCGTGTGGGCTGTTTTCAGTTGATGTTTATGTGTGTCGTGCATATGTTATGACAGATTTATTACTTTCTTATACCGCTTATACTTCTTATACGAATTGTGCAATCTATCAAAGCTCTGTATCAAAGGTACAGTGTATCACGAATTCGAAGGTCGTGAAATAATTCTCAATGCCCGGCGTTGTTCACCCACAATAGAAACGTAATTAATTGAATGAACATGTTGGCTCTTCTTACAATATTGACTATCTTTATCGGTTATGTAGTTGGCCTGCAAGCGATAAGATTGTCGAACACCGTACGGTACGATGAAATGCGTGTACAGCAACCGACGCCCTAGAGGGGCGGATAGCATACATTTTCTCCTAGCTAATGAGTTCCTCTATACTAAAATAACCCATGTTTATCATCGGTTTACTACTATTCTTGCCTACATGCAATACGATAGTCATATATGACGACTCCCTCCATCCATATACAGGAACCACGCGTAAGGGAATAAGATCTAGATACACTTGTTCCATGATTTCAATGTCACAGTTGTTTAGGGTCATGTTGGGGTCGACTGAGGTCTGTGGCTTTTACACTTGTGAGTCACGCCTGCACTTGTGTGTAATGCATGTCAAACATGTGTAAGGCTGTTATGGTGTTGTCTCAAACGGTTAGATATAGATACTAGTATTCCACGCATTTCTCAATTTCAGTTAGTGCTGAAAATGTATTTTTCGTGGGTTTGAAATTAAGATATCAGATTCTGAACTCGTATTTGCTGAAGACAAGGGTGATTTCTCAAGTCGTATGCCTCACATTTTGTCAAGCGTTCATGTGAATAGCGGCAAATCTGGTGGCCTCAGTCGGTATTTGGAGCGTCACAGACCCATAACAGACGGGCTGGTCTACAACTACAGCCTCACCACTCTTGTATAAAAGGCTATCACATTTACTCTCAAAGCAGAGGTTTAGACTTCGGCGTATTTGTGGCGTGTTTTAGGCGCTTTTATCGGGCCCTCTTTTTTTACTGGTATCTTTTTTTTTCCACCAGCCTAACTTCGGGTGGCAAAAGGTAACTGTCTGGCAAATGGGTACAACCTGGTTTGGTTTGGTTTTTATGAGGATCTCCATTAGTGTGTTAATTCACACTATTCTTCCTGGAGTCCTGGTGAGGTACTCATTTACACCTGAGTGAAGTGAGGAAAGTCATGTAAAGTGCCTTTCCCAAGGGCACAAGATCGGTGACATGGGTGGGGATCGAACTCGGGACCTCTTGGGCCTGAGCCGAACGCACTGGTCAATTTGATACTGTCTTTGCAGCCACCAAAAGATCTGCTTGGAGATTATATCACATTGAGCAGCTGACATTCTGTAAAGTTTTTTTTTTCCGTTCCAGAAATTGAATATGAAGCAGTGATTGCTTCTAGATCTATAGGCTATGCATTGAAAAATCTAATATGAAAAATCCAGTTTGCTTGTATTGTTGGTCTAATTTCATATATCAAAATTTCACCCGGGGTAAAATGAAAAACCATACGAATGAAAAGCCTTGCTGTCTTACAGTTTGCCATAGATGCATGGTCTTAGTGAATACGGAGTAGCAGACTGAGACTTATCTACTTCCTGTCAGAGACACACTGTTTCCGGTGGTTTGCTCTCCACCAATGACGTGATAACCACCTGTTTCCAGTTTGTACAGTTCATCATACAGTAGACTCAACATTCTAAATGACCAAGGAGCTTCTACAACGGTTGGAGGTTGTAGAAGCTCCTTGAAATGACCCACCAGCAGCTGCCTGGCATTACAACACAAACTACGTAGTACTACATGTATGTCTACTGGCCATTGACATGGTTTATGAATCTTGCACCAGAAACTAACAAACCAACTTCCGTTCAGTAATAAACACTTTTGTTCATAGGCGTAGGTAAAAGACAGTATTCTGCAACTTTGGCTGCATTTAGATATATCCAAGCACAACGTATATCACAAATATCTCTACTAGATGTATCTGTAACCTTCTACTAAGTTTGTAAATAGACCACAGTGTAAATACACCAAGCATCCTTGTCCACAATCGAAGAAACGAGGGCTGAGAAGCTCACGTGACATACATATTCCAAGGACACCCGTACGTCTGCTTGAGTCTAATTTTACATCGCAGCCTATAACAGTCACAGTGGGTAACAGTAAATTCTGGCCATTAAACAAACCTGTGAACACATTAGCAGTGCCCTAGTACTAGACAGACTTTTTATAGGTCTGGCGGCAGTTTATGGCCTAATCCAATCTCCTTCTTTAGCCATTTCCCTCCACATACCTGCCTCGCCCCCTGAAGTATCCTAGAAACTCGGCCAGCGGGTTGCAGTCACCCGTTACTAATATCAGGGTCACGGGGTCAAATCATTACATTTCTGTGCCGAGAAGGACCGCTCTATCATTGAGGGGATGTGGGCGATGCAGTCACAGGAAAATGTGCCAACTGTAGAGACGCTGACCATGTGTATGTGTCGTACTGGGATCCTATGCTATGCTGTGTAAGTTCCAAAACTGAGGGAGAGTTCAAATGGTCTTTACTACCCGCGTGTTTGGCTGAGTTGGATCCGTACTGACTTACGGTATGTTGTTGTGCTCTGTTTTCCATGCTGAATTTGTGCCCGGTGTTTATAGTACTTCAACCAACCGTTAAATTCGCGTTGGGTCTGCTAGAAAGCTGGATAGATACGTACCGTACCAACTCTTATGTCTTCCGTTGTGCCAAGTCTCATTTTAAACCTCCTTGGCCGTACGTAGGTCCTTACATCATCACTGAGTATTCTCGGATGCAGATAGAGTGATCTTAACTACAAGGAAAGAGGGAGAGAGTGACAGAAAATCACCAAAACAGACCAATTCCAAATAGTAGCTTATTTTCAACTTGTAGCTGATTTGCTGCACGGTTTTCCCTTGCATATATCGTACACATACAGTGGGGAGAGACTTGGCATTTTTAAAGCTCCTTGTCTGTTTTCTCCATGCAAGCGAAGTCATCCCCCCGTGCTGCATATCAAAGGTGATAGATGGCTTAGTAATTTGTCATGGCTACAGAGGTATTCAGCCGTAAAAACAACACATGCTGGGGTCGGCCTGTGTGGACACGTTCAACTTGGATTCACTGTCAATGATAATCATATGATTTACGACCCTGTCTCGTGTATCACTGTACGCACTAACCATTTCGTTCTACCCAGGCCTAGACGGAACTAATATGAGTTATCTTTAGCCCCTGTCACACATTCAGAACCTTTCCCCCAACACCAGCCGACCAAGGTTGGCTGAAGTTCGGGAGCAGTCGGACCAGATTTAGTCCTTTCTTTACCAGTCGAATCAAATTTGAGTTAAATTTGAGTCAAATTTGACTGCCAACCACGCCCCGGCGTACTCACAAACACCAGCCAACCACCAGCCAACTATGGACGAACCTCCTGTCCACACCCGGATGTTTTAAACATTTTGAAATATTCGACTGGCGCAGCCGAACAGTAGCCGACCTCGCCGAATACCAGCCGACCTTGTTCCCAACCTACTCCTAACCATGGTTGGGGGGAGTTCGGCAGTGTTCGGGAGGCCATATTCGGCTATGTGTGACAGGAGCTTTAAACGGAACTACATATGATGCATCTTTCCTATGTTAATCTATTGTAAAAGTCGTCCGTGTGTGCTATTATGTGTTAGCCGCCGAGAAAAAACAGAATTGTATTGCATGATTATATTTTAATGTCTCGATACTGATTAATGATTCCAAATTCAACAGGTGTTCCACATTTCGCGTGGATTGGAAAAACGCCACCCTAAGCTAATGCGTCCGATATGTGCTGGCACGAGTTGCCCTACAAAACACACTTCTGGGTTAATCTCAAAACCTCAGTCTTATGGAGAAATTGGAGATCAAGTACCACGTTATTGGTTCTTCTCTGGGTTAGTCTGGAGCCCTTTTTATCGTAGAGTCAGAGAAGCTGTGCTTCACTCCATTGCACAAAACCCATTCTTTACGCACATCTTAAAGCATGCGTAAAGGTTCATTTTCTTCACTTGTGTGTACTTTTACGCAAGCTTTAAGGTGTGCTTAAAGATAGGATTTCGCGCAGTGGGCACCAGACAAACCGATAATACTTCTTTCCCTCGCACCAGGAGGTAATCTTTCAGTCCCACCAAGTAGCGTTGCTGGGCGAACTGCCCACAATATTTCACCAAGCATGCAGTTACTAAGTGAAGGAGGTCTTGTGGACTGATCTCAAGTGGTCTTGGACTGCTCTCAAGTGTCTGTTCTTGCAAAATAAGGTAACCTGTTCCAGATGTAACGTCACCTGCGGTCAGGGGAGGAATCATCACCTTAAACGCTCCCTTGGGAAACATTCGTCTTCCGTGAACTCCTTCCACGGTTAGAGTCTACCTCTGTGTTTGTCGTAATGTTTGTTTATTAGCCTGAAAACCATGATAGCTATAGGTCCGCTCCCAAAATTCACTCCCCGCCAACGAGGAGCGGACCTATAGTAAAGCTAACAAGGCTGTGTTTCAGGCTATTTGCTTATGGGACCTAAAGTCGAAACAGTTTCCAGTCTATTCATATTGCTAGAATGCGTCCTGTGGCTACTCTCCAAGGTTTAGGTTTCGGCTTAGTTTTGACGCATTTTCAAGCATTTTTATCGGGATTTCTTTTTTGTACTGGTATCAAGTGGACACTCCCCTGCCAATTTGATACTGTCTTGCAGCCACTGAAACATCTGTTTGGAGATTATCCTGTGTAATGGCCTCGAGGAAAGACTATGTGAAAATGGTCCCCTAAATAGGCAGTGATTGAATTGGCAGCATCTATAGGGCTAGAGCAATGTCATTTATCTCCGACATAGAAATATCAACATGTCTCGGATTGGGCATTATTCAACTCATCTTTCTAAGCCAGTTTCCTCAGTCATAATTTTAATCGACATTATTCCCTTGTGGTAAAGACAAATACGACTGAAGGCTGTGTTTACTGGGCTTGAAAAAAGATCGTGTGAGAAGTCCGGTTGGTTTAGTCACAAAAGCCGGACAATATGGAGCATTGTGAAGCTGAATTGGTCGACATAAAGGTCTTCTATCGATCTGGGATTAAGGAATAAAGCGCACGGGGTGAAGACGTAATCTTACAACAAAAGGAAAGGTTAAGTGCCGTCTGTGCTTATCATACTTCTTCCAGTGCCGGTTGCAAACGTCTTATAGCAGTGTCGCCTTTCCGTAGAGCCTTCTCCACTGAGGAAAGAATGCTATCTGTGAAAGTGTTCGCAGTTTGCAACGCCACTCAGTAAAGCCCCTGTCACGCATAGCCGAATATGGCCTCTCAAACACTGCCGAACTCCCCCCAACCATGGTTAGGAGTACATGTAGGTCGGGAGCAAAGTCGGCTGGTGTTCGCCCAGGTCGGCTACAGTTTGGCTGCGCCAGTCGAATGTTTCAAAATGTTTAAACATTCGGGTGTGGACGGGAGATTCGCACATGGTTGGCTTGTGGTTGGCTGGTGTTCGGGAGTAGATCTGGCAGTGGCTGACTCAAATTTAACTCAAATTCTATTCGATTCAATTCGTATCAGACCTTGGTTCTGAATGTGTGACAGGGGCTTCAGTGAGTCAACACCATGCACTGTACCATACATGTATGGAAATTTCACGTTTTTTCTTGATTACACTTCGCTATGTCCTTTCAGTGAAGAAATATGCTAAGGGTGGCGAAAAGGGAAGGAAGAGTATTCCTTGTCCATAAATGTCGATCACAAGTGGACGTGGGTTACCTTCCCCCAGGCAGATGTTGAAATGAAATATTCCAACATTTTTCTGCTGTATTGTCACATACTTGTCACGGTGGTGTAGCGAGCAGCCTTGGTTTGAATTCTGTGCATTTGTCTGTGTTGACACATCTCCTCAGTGTTTCCTCAGTGACGACAAGAATTGTACATTATGTACTTACGTGTCCCATTATTTCGCTAGTTCTACATAAAGCAAGCCCTGTCACACGTAGCCGAATATGGCCTCCAGAACACTGCCGAACTCTCCCCAACCATAGTTAGGAGTAGGTCGGGAACAAAGTCGGGGAAGGTCGGCTGGTGTTCGGCGAGGTCGGCTACTGTTCCAAAATTTTTAAAACATTCGGGTGTGGACTGCAGGTTCGGCCATGGTTGGCTGTTGTTCTGAAGTAGGTCAGCAGTGGTCGTAGCGTAGTGGGCAATCAAATTTGACTCAAATTTAACTCATAGGCGTGGCCTATATCTGTTAAGACTGCTCCCAAACTTCAGTTGGCTGGTGTTTTGAGGAAGGTTCTGAATGTGTGACAGGGGTTTTAAGAGATAGGCACTCCTGTTGTGAACTACCGAGTAAGTGCTGCAACATTACTACAGGGTATAATCTTCTTCACATCACTTGCGACACAAGTATAGCTTTAGGCTACCGCCCAAGCACGTTGATTGGGAAGATTGTAGCCTTCTCCTAGTTATACCTAGTTTTCAGACAGTCTGCCCAATGAGATTGGCCCAGTTGATTGAGACGCTTGTCAGAAAACGGAGTGGATGAGAAGAAGGTCACAAATCTTCCCAATCAGCGTCTACTTGGAGGGTAGCTTTTAGAAATCCAACAAGACAACCGCTTTATATTTCCAGTATGCGGGGTGATTTGTCAGCAAAAACAGTGCTGTGCAAGCAGACGTTGGTTGGGAAGATTGTGGCCTTCTCTTATGCCGCGTTTTCAGACAGTCTACCCAATCAGATTGGCCCAGTTGATCGAACACTTGTCAGAAAACGGGGTGGATGAGACGAAGGTCACAAATCTTCCCAATCAACGTCTACTTGGAAGGTACAATGTAGTTTTAGTTTTCCCTACAAAACAACCGCTTTACATTTCCAGTATGGGGGGGGGGGGCAATGTGTCAGCAAAAACACTGCTGTTCAGGTAGACGTTGATTGGGAAGATTGTGGCCTTCTCTTATGCCGCGTTTTCAGACAGTCTGCCCAATCAGATTGGCCCAGTTAATTGAGACGCTTGTCAGAAAACAGGGTGGATGAGACGAAGGTCACAAATCTTCTCAATCAACGTCTACTTGGAGGGTAGTTCTAGAATTGCCAGCACGACAACCGATTTATTTTCCCAGTATGCGGAGCAATGTGTGAGCGAAAACACTGCTGTCCAGGTAGACGTTGATTGGGAAGATTGTGGCCTTCTCTTATGCCCCGTTTACAGACAGTCTGCCCAATCAGATTGGCCCAGTTGATTGTTAGAAACAGGGTGGATGAGACGAAGGTCACAAATATTCCCAATCAACGTCTACTTGGAGGGTACATGTAGCTTTAGAATTGCCAATAAGAAAACCAACCGCTTTCCATTCCCAGTGTGCGGGCCGATTTGTCAGCAAAGTGTCAAGAAACTGAAACAGAAAGCCTCCCTTTTTCTGTGTGACTGATGTTTGTGAGAGACTATTTCGATGGTATGACCGAGTACAGGGAAACTCATATCGATGAGGAAGAAGATTATCTTTAATGACACCATTTATAATGATGTAGTTCCCGGTAATTACACAGCTGATAAGGTGCCCCCTGAGTGAACTGACCTCATTTCGCAGAAAAGACCCAATTTGCTTGGCGGATAAAGTCTCTTGGGTCTCCTTCTCATTGGATGGTCAAAGATCGTACATTAGAACTCAACATTTGACTGTGCAGTGGTAGCGATGTAAGCATACACATTGGCTGCTGGCTAGTAGGACTGGTCGGTAGGACTACGTGGACGTGGAATGGATGGCAGGTAGGATATATGTACATAGCAAAGAGGCTGTAAAAGAGTAAAGCCTGGCTTAAATAGCTTCCACAGCAGTCTTCGGGGCTGGACTTCTTTCCTGGATTATCATGTATTGTTTTCTGGTTGTATATCTAAGTATATCGAGGCCAGGCTACAGACCCTACGTCTTACAGAAAATTGAAGACATTCTTGGGACTTTCGTACATGTGTCGGACAAAACGGAGATGTACTGTGGCGGAAAAGTTGTCGTAGATCCTTTTCGGCGGTCGGTTCTGTCGTATGACAGTCGTAGAGACTCTGAAATCGTCCTACTTACTCGTCAATAGCTTCTAGCGACCTCCAGGCGTTATTGGGTTATATGATATCAAACTATAACTGTCATATATAATCCTAGCAAACGGATTTTCCCAGATATCACCATAACCTGTGATGTTTTTTTTCTAGTTTTACAATCAATCAATCAACTTCATTGCTCAACAATTGTAGCTGGTACAATGTATGGCAAAGAAACAACAAAGGTACATACACAAACTAATACTAAAATATGATTCTATCGGGCTAGTCCATAATGATACTAAAGCTAATCTATTGTGTTTTCTTAGGAAGAGTATTATTACATTTTGTAATTCAGGGAATATGTCAGCTATTTACAATATGGTGTCGCTTTTGTAGTGATTAAAAAATGAATTTTCCAAGACACAAAAGGATCCATCCCAGACCCTAAAATAGACGGAATCGATAGCTCTGACGTCACCTGCTCAGAATCGCCTCCCTTATCAGTGTATTAATCACGCTAAGCCCGGTTTTGTCACGCCAGGCAATTGTGCTACATGGTAACGTGTCAAACAGTAGCAAACGGATGAACACACACTCAGATACTTATCTTAATAAACGAGTCCGTTATATAAGTACTTAGCCAGTCTTTCGTCATTTCTTACTCGCGCACTTGCGTACGGACCTTTGTATAGGATTTGAAGACAAGACACTCAGAAGAAATACTTCTAACACCTGCTGGTACTACTTGTATAACATTGGCTTTTACACCTGTCATCCCCTTTGTTTGTTGACAGTAAGATTGATTGAATGGTTGTTATGTCGTTATGAACTGCAGGTGAGAAGCAGAAGCATCCAGGCGGAAAATGACTAAAGCAAGATGGCGACCACACGAGTGACAGTGTTGTCTTGCACGTTCGGTAAGTTGTGTTCTTTCCGTCCTTTCATGTTGTACAAGTTATATACTAGTAGTCTCCAAGCAGATTTTTCGGTGGCTGCAATACAGTATCAAATTGGCAACACAGTATCAAATTGGCAACACAGTATCAAATTGGTCAGACAGTATCCAATACGCCACCCGTTTGGCAGGCGTAAAAAAAGAAGATACCAGCACAGAAAAGAAAGCCCAATAAAAACGCATAAAACACGTCCAAAATAAGCTGAAGTCTCTGCTTGGAGAGTGCATGTCATAAAGAAACGAACGAGTTGCAGACTTTGAAAGACGAATACGATAACCCTGGTTTGTTTCAGGAAACGTGTATTCTTTTGCTTCCCTGTTTTAGAATAATTTCGACATAGCGCGTTTCCGTCTCGTACGTATCACATAATGGTCGATGCCATATCCAAGCGTATGTCTTTTTTGAGGGGCAAAAACATTTAAAACGTATACAAAGCAACATTTCAATTGCAAATGTACGACAGTATCGTGAAAAACCTGGGCCAAAAAGCCTAATCCTAAAACCCTAATCCTCTACACCACGAAACATAATGTTGTTGTTGGAGTGTTCTAATTTTAAAGTTTGCCGTCCTGCAATTTGGCATCGACCGTTACGCGTTTCAAATGGCAACGACCGTATACTAGACGTTAGCTTCGACGTACTTGGAAATGCAACAAGTTACGGCGCCTCCTATCTGCACTGCAGATACTTTTTAATAGTTATTTTTATTATTGCAAGCCTGTAAATGCAATAATAGTTTGTGTAGCGAATGAAAATGTGGTAAGAAAAATTACATCAAGGAAAGGATAATAGAGGATATTATCCCATTTAACTAGCACGTCGGCAGAATGTACTGCGCCTGCGCACAACCCTGATTTTTCACGTTTTTCGTTGGATGTTTGGTCAACGTTGCATCAAAATTTTGCCTGTTGCAGACGATATCTTCTCCTACACAACATCTGAAAACTACAGACAGGCTGTCAACCTTATATGCTCTAATACAACCTTATATGAGACGTTCTGCCAAGGTGATATGTACAATACATTACCGGTTTCGCGTATGTGCAGTACGTTCTGCCGACGTGCTCATTGAACTACAAATTGGGTCTCAGGACAAAACAGGCGAGGTTTGAAGACCGGACCCCTTCTTAGAAACGACAAAACCGCAAACATGGGCGTCAAGGTTTTCTTAACTAACTGTCAAATAATTGACCCATTAATACTTAGATGTTGATATATGATGCCTGTCCACAACTATTTGTTTGTTCCTCATGTTATCTTGGTTTATTTGCAAATTTATTAACACATATGTTGGGAAGCAGATTCACGTCCCCAGTGCTGTGCCCAACATATGTTGGGAAGGCTCGATTTTGTTTCTCATTTTTGTAATCCTGATGTTATCAGGACGTCTTAGTAACATTATAGACTAGTAAAACAAAAGCAGTACTCCTATGCCAAGAGGATCTGAAATCCCCAGCACAGAAAGCATATAATGCACAGAATTGCCATCAGTACAAGGGTGGTTAAGAGAGCTTCATAAAAAATGTCTCCTAGCGCCCAACCGTAGTCTTCAGGTTCATATGATAAAGAAGAGCTGATGAAATAAAGAATGGATGTGTGGATTTGTGTTCATCCGCGAAAGGCGCAAAAATAATTGACTTTTCTACCCTCAGCGTGAGTCTATAGTGTTTTGCCATTTATCATTGCCTGATGAGAGTAAATCATGCCATTTAAAGTAAGGTCTCATCATCCGAGGGTACTAACGGGGTGTCATCACAAGCACACCGCGAATCATCAGTCACTTCACAAAACCGCCAGGGGTTGCCAAAAGGTCACTACACAAGTCAGGGAGCGCATGAAAACATCTTTATCCGTGAAATCTATTGCTGATTTTGTTGTTGGGAGGATCCTAGACACTAGAAATTTGCTAGACACTAGAAATCTTTCGGGCGAGCGAGTGCAAGGAGCCCCGTTACAAATTGGATGTCACCCAGGCTAACTAGACACAGTGAAGGGATCGAAAATTTCTCTTAAGTATACTCGTGGTAAGGAACAAGCGGACAAGCCTGTTTTACGAACATTCTTACATACGAAAACCTCACATTTACGACGAATGTCACTTTCATGGAAGTCCCAAACTTCTAAACTGAACCTGACTCCAACAGGAGCTGTATAGATTATAGAGAGGATTGGAGAGAGTAATGCCAAGGATACACCGTTCTGAGTCATGGGAAAAAATGCACCACAAACCTGCACTTTATTGTTTGTGTGAAGACTGGTAAGTTGCGTGATATTGTGGTGAAATGCCTTTATGTGTTTGTTTATTTTCTTTCGCCAGCTTTCTGTTCTCAAAACAAGATAACAAAGGGATATAATAAGAAAGGGGATGTTTTTGTTTTCGACTTTTGACATTCTGTGTCACCACGGTAATCTTCCTCGCTAAAGTAGTGGTGACAAGTTCTCTCCCTCGCCATCGGTACCTACTGGAGCAGAAAGCGTCTGGTATTTGTCTGCGTGACTCCTGCTTTTTCGTGTCTTCTTGACCCAGCTGTCAAATGAAAGTTTCTTAATGAGATTCCTAAACTACTTATGTTTCGTTGGGTGAATTGATTTTGAAATCCTATTCAGCCGTACGTAGAGACTGGCACGTTGGTAATGTTGCGGAAATGCTGCGCGCAGTACACGTACGTACAATGTACATGTACATGATGCCCCTGTCACACATTCAGAACCTTCCTCCGACCACCAACCAACCAAGGTAGGCTGACGTCCGGGAGCAGTCTGACCAGATTTAGGCTACATCTACCTTTCCATACGAATTGAATCGAATTTTGAGCCAAATTTGAGTCAAATTTGACTGCCAACGACGCCCGGACCTACTCCCAAACACCAGCCAACAACCAGCCAACAACCATGGCCGAACCTCAGTCCTGTCCACACCCGAATGTTTCAAACATTTTGAAACATTCGGCTGTCGCAGCCGCGCCGGACAGTAGCCGACCTCGCCGAACACCAGCCCAACTTGCTCCCGACCTACTCCTAACCATGGTTGGGGGGGAGTCCGGCAGTGTTCGGGAGGCCATAATTTCGGCTATGTGTGACAGGGGCTTAAAGTTGTGTGTCCTGTTTTCTATCCTTGTCAGTACGGATCAGCAGCAGGTGTTGAGGTCGAAACCTCTACTCAGCTGAAATGTTTGTTTTTTTTCAACTCAGTAAAATCATGATCAGCTAAGAAACAGAAGTAGAAGATACAATTGAAAGTGCCCTTGAAGTTGAAGAAAACACAGTCATTGCAACAACTCTCGAGACTCCATTTTCTTGAGACCAAAGACTTGAAGCATCTCCAAAATGAGAAATCATTACAGGGTTAATCAAGATTCCTTCGAGTCGTCCTCTACGAATGATTACACCCAGAGCTGTCACTCGCACAGCAGTGCTTGTCATTTAGCCTTCAGTCTGTAATGGTGTAAGAGACCCCAAATTGCTGACCCAGAATTCTCGCCGCCACATTCTGCAGTACTATTAACCTGTGCACTGATACCGAACGGACACATGAGACTCCAGCCAGGGAACATTCTAGTCCAGGCCTCCAGCTGCACCCAAACATGTATACATGTACTTGTTGATCATAATCTCACGAGATCTCGTTCGTAAAATGAAAAGATATCGTCCCGCAAGACTGAGACAAGTGTAAGATAAAGCCCCTGTCACACACAGCCGAATATGGCCTCCCGAACACTGCCGAACTCCCCCCAACCATGGTTAGCTGAGTAGGTCGGGAGCAAGGTTGACTGGTGGTTGGCTGGTGTTCGGAAGTAGGTCAGCAGTGGTCGGGGCGTTGTTGGCAGTTAGATTTGACTTAAATCTAACTCAAATTCGAGTTAATTCGTGTCGAAAGGGAGGCGTGGCCTAAATCTGGTTGGACTGCTCCCGAACTTCAGCCAACCTTGGTTCTGAATGTGCGACAGGGGCCACACATTTCTACTATTATATCATGACATACATGTACATGTACTGGCCTGACGACCAAAAATTTGACAAGGGACAAAAATCAGTCTCTTTGCTATGGTGGTGACAGTTTCGTGATGTTTATGATTTATGATTTTCCAATTTGTAGCAGAGCTCGCACTTAGTCAAGAAGTTTGGACTTGCTTGTGACTTCTTGATTTAAGCCAACCAAGCGGGTTTTTTTTTAATAAAACCTCCTTACGCCAACTTGATACCGGGGAACAACAGTCACTGCCGTGGATATCATGGCACCAGTGCAGCCACTCTGTCAAACTACGATTCAGGCTTGATCTGAAAGTTGACCGACAGAGAAAAGTATCATCAAAATACATGTATTTCTTCATGATCCTCGCTAAACTGTCTTCCCCCATGCACAGTGATGTCCCAGCTACTGTTGGCGGTCGGCCTGTGCCCGGACATGCAGACGTACGACAGCTGGATGGCCTGGTGTGAGGACGAGTTCACCTACTCAGTCAACGTCACCTACATCTGCGACTGGGAACAGACTATAGAGTGAGTTTTTCCCTCTATCCAGTTCCTGAAGCTTCTGTCACTTTCATTCTACCCTCTATCCAGTATAGCCCCTGTCACACATTCAGAACCTTCCCCCGACCACCAGCCAAACAAGGTTGGCCGAAGTTCGGGAGCAGTCTGGCCAGATTTAGGCCATGCCTACCTTTCTATACGAATCGAATCGAATTTTAGTTAAATTTTAGTCAAATTTGAGCCCCCCAACACTGCTGACCTGCTTCCGAACACCAGCCAACCATGGCCGAACAGTAGCTGACCTCGCCGAACGCCAGCCAACCAAAGCCGACCTTGCTCCCGACCTACTCCTAACCATGCATGGTTGGGGGGATTTCCGCAGTGTTCGGGAGGCCATATGTGTGACAGAGGCTTTAGACGGTCAGAAAACGGGACGAAGTTGAACACACTGCATACTCTGCAACTCTATGCAAGCCTTGTACACTTTCTGGGTGCCAGTTTCACTCTAACACAATAAGAAATGCGTGACTATATTTGAGGGCCTGAGATCGTTATGTTGTTGTTCTCAGTACACCTGGCTCTTTAAAAAAATGAAGCATATAGAGATTTTACATTTGTTAGACAGTACTACGGCCAGTGTCCCTATCTTGGAACCAAGCCAGCATCTACGCAATACACACATATATACATATATATATCCCGGTGTATATATATATCTATTGAAGTATCTATTACACTTCATAAACACATCCTGTTTATGTTTTACTCCAGGCCGTACAGTCGTGTCACCAAGTGCGCAGAAGCCGTGTCCCTGACTCTGAACTGCACCGACAGGAGGCGCTTGTTCGACGTCTTCATGCTGGACCTCCACAGACGTTTCTTCGCGAACTGCACTCCCCCGCAGGAGCCTGACTTCGACGCGCCCGACGACGTCTTCGCCGCCGCGGTGGCCATTCCGACCATCCTGGTGTTGGTTGCCGTGTTTGCCTGGACGTACTGGAACGCGAATAAGAGATACTGAATGGAATGATTCAGTCCCGCTACTACAAGATGAGAAGGAATATATCGGAAAAAAGATGTTGACAAAAGATCTCGGATGTTTGGATACCGGTTTACCTCCACATCGTCAAAACGTCTGACGTATCGACGGTCAGCCTGTGTATCGATCCATGCCAGAGTGTACAGTACAATGTACTAAGATTTAAAGAAAAGATCATTCTCTTTTCTGAAAAAGGATGCCTAAAATCGGTCAATATAAGAGCCATAGGTTAAACCGAGGACCTTATATAGGGTGAAAAAAAGGCAAGGTATAAACTAAGCCAGTTGCGTCCGGGTTTCCACTGTACGTATGGATTTGCCCTATATATTCACTTACATAGCCTGTGGGCTACAACTCGGTACGTTATAATAAGCAGACAATATTCAGGTATAGTCGTGTACATAGTGGAGGTCTGGTTGTTTAAAACTTGTGATGTAAATAATGACAGAAAACATGTAAGGCTACAATGTCCCCGTAGAAGCAGAAAGAAAACACAAAATCACTCGTAAAAACTGTTTCGATTTTAGATTGCCTGTTGGAATATTTCCTACATTGAGTCCCATAAAACCCTTGTGAATGTATTTATTGCAAACTTGTTGCGACGTCGGACATGGCAAAATTGGGGTGCATAGGTTACGTAAACCGCTAGAGGGCGTGATGAGATTGCCTACCCTCCTACAGTCGTTATACGTGAGTGAAGACGTCAATGTTTATATTTATTACCACTACGGAGCTTTGACAGTGGTCAGAAAATGGATTTCCGGACTTTCATGCATTGTAAAATACGAAGACATATAGCTGATGAATGTATTGTTTATAGAAAAAAAGATAAAAACTAAAAGAGACGAAATGCACAAATTTCCATTTCTTGCTTTGTCTTCTTTGATACATTTTCAACGTTCATACTTATGAAGATAATCTTATGTGTTTTTCTGCAACCCTATATATTCTGCTATATATTTCCTTCTTCATATGAGTGATCATATCGATAACTTAACATCAACCACAAGTCTCCAAGGCCCTGTGTCAATATAATTTTCTTGATGTATGCAAGGAGGTTCAATTAATACCTTGATTGAACCACCTGTGGTGCTGACAAAGAGGAAGTCTTCGGCTATCCTGTATAAACAATAGCGCATCATTATGATAATCCACCTCCCTATCCGTGCCCTCTATTACCTATTGTTACTGTATACCACCAGACATCCACGCTACCGGCGTTCCGCCCGAGGCTACATCATTAGTACGTTTCCACAGCAACGCTTCAGACTAATTACCTAAAAGATGCGCAGCCTGTTGTCTGTTGTCTGAGACAGCTGCGTGACTAACAAGTCAGTTTCCCTCTACTCGAGAACGTTCAGACAGTAGTACTCCTACTACCTAAGGCTGGAGGACCTCCCACGAGCGAGGCCAGTCCTGTGTGTGTCGTGCTGAAGGTACGTTCTTGAGTTACAGCTAACCGTGGTGTTACCTTAGAAACAGCTAGAAGTAGAGTTAGGAGGGTCGCTAGGTTGAAGAGGGGGGGGGGGGGTCATCTACATATGTTTGTACTAGCGTCAACAGTCAATATTTACAGGATGTCCTATAACGCCACACTTGACGCGTGTCTAAATACCATATGATCAGTGATTTTGTTACCTTCGCCAAGAATGTTATGTTTTCGGTAGCGTTCGTGTGTGTGTGTGTCTGTGTGTGTATGTGTGTGTGGCTGTCTGTAAACACGATAACTCAAAGGCTTAGATGGATTGTCATGATATTTGGTAGATGGGTAGGCCTTGATGAGACCTCAAAATGATTAGATTTTGGGGCCCCTGGCTGCTTGTTAAGGCTGTTTTAACCGTAAATCTGTTAAGACAGCTTTCCGCAATGATGCTTGAAATCTACCTGAAATTACATCCCAATGTTTTGGTATTTGACTCTGCGTGCTGACCTACATCTGCATATGGGTCAAGGACTACATAATAATGGAAATGCCACTGGAAGAAAAACAACGTGCACATATGGGACCGGATGTAACGTGTTGTTATTGTTGTTGTTCGTCCTATTGTTCGTCCTCTTGTGGCCACGTGGAACATGCATCTGTACATGTGCTTGTAGTACTTGTGCACAATTTCCAAGCAGATCCTACGGTGGCAAGACCGGTGGCTGATGGACACTCCTCAGGCCAATGGATACAGCCTTGTCACCGTAGGATCTGCTTGGAGATCACTTGTGCAAAACCTCCCAGCAAAAACGAAGACGCCCACCCCAGTACTGTATATATCTGTACCTGGTACATTATGATTCTCTATCATTTTTCCGTTTATAGTTTTGATCTTTTCATTTACATAGCTTTGGCTGTTTATCCATTATTTAGCTACAGTTACATGGTAGAAAAGCCTATCCCATTTTATCACCATGCAGGAGATTCAGCATTCTGAACTAAATAAATGGGTGAATAATCTGGTCTATTTGCATTAAGCACAGATGACGTGCATTGCCCTAAGCTTAAGAGTGATACTGCAGATATTTATAGTCAATAAGAGGAAACGTCAGCCAAGTGCTTATGAAAAAATCACCGACAAGAGTTCTGAATGGTATTTAGGACAAGGAAGGCTGTTTATGAATGTATGGTATGAGCCTGCTTACACACACATCCTTGTGAAAATTGCTTGGTTTTCCCAAGGGTTGTCCCTTGGTTGTCCTTTTAACCTTACCTCCGTATCGGAAGCCCCAGAACATGTGAACAGACTTTCACGAGCTTAGACGGTATTTGTTGATCACCAGAAGGTCACCAAATTTCAGAGAGTCACAACGTACTTATTCGCCTGAAAATCTACCCTTAGCACGAGATGGGGGCTCGATGGCCTGCCAAAATAGATCTCTAAAAGTCTCGCGATGTTCGAGCATTACTCAATTTTCTGTTGAAAATGTCATTCTGAGCTCGCAGACTCATCGGATGATTTTAGCCTCTACCAGGCTTCGGGAAGCGGCTGCAACAAGTAGAAATTTTGGCCAAATAGACAGATAATATATGCCCGGAGCGTCAATTCAAACTGTACTCTTTAGCAGACCAACTCCCCTGGCATGTTATCTGTCTATTTGGCCAATATTTCTACTTGGTACTTGTTCCAGCCGCTTCCCGAAGCCTGGTAGAGGCTAGGATGATTTGTTTTCCTGCTAGCTGTATAACAGGAGTATTAGGTGGCAAAATAAACTAGTTTGCCATGTTGGTATAATGTTGGTACTACAAACCTGATCTTGATATAATATAAACACTTTGATGTTAAGTCACAAAGCGACATTTTTATCTTTAGGATTGCCATCTTCCCCGCCCCATTGTTTACCTTGTGTTCTACTTAAGTCAAGAGAATGTCTCAAAGCTAAGCACTAATCCTATCCCCAAGTGTCCAGTAAAATAGAGTGGCTATCTTTAGTGATACCGCACAGATCCGATAATTGACCAAACCAACAGGCTTGCACCAGTCGGTAAGTATAGTGGTTTAACTTTGTAGTGTAGTTTGGATACCTTTATGGGATAAAGCGTACTATTAGTGTTTGAGACGAAGCTATCGCAGTACAATGTACGAGGCATCTACTAGTATTTGCAGTTCCACTGTCAGCCAGGAAATTTTAGAATTGGGTATTAACGTTATATATAATCTCCAAGCAGATCTTCTGATGGCTGCAAGACAGCCTAAACCTCTGCTTGGAGAGTAGGTATTATGTAGGTGACAAGATGAACAACATATCTACTGCCATAGATTATTTCATGATCATTTTATACATGAAGGCACCTATAAAAATGCCAAATATACTACGAGTTGCTTTCACATTCAATCTGTTTGGCCCTGATTGAAATCGTTCCGGCTGGCTGCACGAAACAACGAGTTTGTTTTTCAAGCGTTACGAAGAAGGGGAACTTAAAGTTAAACATAGATTTAACTGCGTCACGTGAAGTGTTGAGATCTTGTCTGTTTAAGATTTCACAACTGTTAAAACAAAAAGATCCTACGAAAGACGTAGATCTTACGTAGGTGTGTTCAAACGAACGTCATACGTTACCTGGTCTTTACACGCTAGTTTAACCACACTTGCGTACGAGCTCCAATGGGGCGAGTGCATTTTCATTGTTCTGCGGGGTCCAAACTTAGTTTTGCCCCTCGGGGCTTATGAAAATTAGCACATGTGCGTGTGAGAAAAGAGGGAGGTGTCTAGAAAAGTCTCCGGGCATGGGTCAACGCGTTTGGATGCACTCTGAATATGTCGCCATTTTGAGACGGTCTTGTAATTAGGGAAAATTCGTAGCAACATATCTCTGATTGAATCTTAGACATGACCTTGGTGTCTTCCAGCTGACTCGCTTAACATCTGGTTGACAGACGATCTGCGGAACAACACCGTGAGTACAAGGTGGGTTAGATTAGATAGCTATGTCATGTAAACAACATGCAATTAATGGCGTCCAAGCTAGCAATTACGAAATTCTCAGAGCAAACTTATACCGGAACGTAAATGTCTATTAATAGTTGGCCTCAACCGTCTTAGATATGGAGATATGACACTACCTTAACTTCTCATAGACAGAGTTTTTGTTCAATAGCTATTTTACATTACCATGTAGTTTTACCAATGAGATTTTTAACCGCCTTGGTTGTACTAACTTCTCGTGTGACCTAATCGTTGATACAGAACGTGCTGCACTTGTGACAGTACTAGAGTAAGAATCAAGAATAGAACAGATAGGGACGAAATCTTAATGATATTTGGGACGTATGTAGGCACAGAAAACGGCTAACGTTGTGGTCGTTCTTCGACTACTTGGAGCTTCTGAGACACCTACGTATGTCACCCAGGGTGGTAAGAAATGTCGTGACGAGACATGCCAAGACAATTTTACGCCAAGTAAAAGGCACGACAAGACCATTTTCTTTTATACGTAATTTATCTCATGGGTGATTTCATTTAGACTTTCTGTCTCGAAGCTAGCCTGGACAATATTGGTGCCAATTGCATACGCGGTCCTTCCTCCTTACAGGTCAGTCATAATAGGTTTGTATGTTCTGATGGTATTATGTCACATTTTCGCACGATTATTACATCCTATGTTCCTTTCAGCGCAACCTTAAAGGCATCCAATGCAATTTCAGGGCTACAAAACAAAAACATATTCCTAGTGAGAAAATCTGTCTTATACTGATGTTTGCTGCCATTTCTAAGCACATTTTCGTGATTGTCATTTGCACTTTTCAACATATTTGTGCAATTATCTCACATTTCTGACATTAATTTATGATTGGTGCTAAAACAGCCAACACGAGGCACACTCAGTTTGTGGCACCACCACAAACTACCAGAATGTAAACAAACATGGCTGACAGCTGACTTTTAAACAAATTGTAAGTCATATTTTGGCATCTCCACTTTCTGAATGGAACTTATTTGCAATGGAGTAGGTTGATTCAACTTTCTTTGTAAAGAAATGACCAGAAAATTAACTTATTGTATCGTCCTACTACATAATGCAGCTTTAAAACTCCAGTTTTGCCACCCTGAAATTGTGATTGATGCCTTCACTAAAAACGTGAAGACATACGGAACAGCATCTAGCTGCCTGTAGGTTTGGTGCCGTGAGTAAACAGAGGTAGAGTGGTCCCTTGGTTCTGGTGACCTTGAGTTCATGGTAATAGTTGCAGACTAGAAAATTGACTTTGACTTTCAGGAGTTTTGTCGCCCTAAAATGTCTTTAATAAAAACGTGAAGACATACGGGATAGCATCTAGCTGCCTATAGTTTTGGTGCCGTGAGTAAACACAGATAGAATACTCTAGAGTGGCCCCCTGGTCCTCTTCCTCTTCCAGTTGAAGTGACCACTATCATCGAGTTGATCATTCTGTCACTTTTAGTTGAAGGAGGCGAGAGGTCACCAACCTAGGTCATGTTCTACTGTAGTTTGGAAGCCCTAAGACACAAAGGTGTCAACAGTTGTGGCCTCCACCGTTGCCTGTGGCAGAAACGAGGCCATACGGTACTGGGTCCTACCACCTGGCTGTACAAACTGTTGGCCGTGCACCCTTCTCTCACGTACTGGGGCAGGCTGTAGTTTGCCCCTAAGACCTTCTGTACAGTTCTGGTGACCTTGAGTTCACGGGTAGTTGCAGACTTCCTGCATTAGGGTCGCTTCCTTGACCCCGTGACCTGGCCTGATTCTGTCGCAATGCTAGTGTGTGTCTTTCCGTGATGTACAATAGTTTCCTTGTCTTTCCAAAACATTAAGTTTATGTCTACAAACTCTTCCTTAATCATTTGTTTCACCTATGCCCCCCTTGGGCCACTAGTGAAGGCTTTATACAAACATGCCACCCAGGTTTACATGTAGATCTACCATCCACCTCATTTTAAGCCACTACTTATTAACCCAGTTAAGACAATTTGCTCAAAGGTTCAATGACGTCTTAAATGTTATCCTATGTGCGCAAGCTGACTCCAAGTCCCACTGTGACCTAGTTCCTGTATTTCATATTGGCACACTGGGCAATTGTACTTGACCCCATGTAGCCCTTCCCGAATCGACAAAGCTACGGTTCGGTAGAGGCGTGGAAAGTTAGTTGACATGTATTTATGAGTGTTAGGTATCTGTATTGTGTAGGGGTGAACAAGTTACACTTACAGAAAAGGATACGATATGCGTTCAAAGTACGTCAATATTCTCTCGTTGCCCATTTTGTTGCTCTTTCAAAAGTAAATGGAATATTTGAAGCAAATTGGCAGAGAGAGAGAGAGAGAGAGAGAGAGAGAGAGAGAGAGAGAGAGAGACCGACCTTGTTACTGACAATTTTGTCTGCAACATCGCATAAATTTAAAGGATGATAATATGCATGGCACATCGTCCTTCAAACAGATTATTTACGCGATTGTATACGTCATTATCGTGGTTGAAGGCAATGAGAGCGCTTGTAACATTATCCTTCGGTGTGTCCAACACTTGTTATGTTTACCTTCGTAAAACTAGAATTAGGGAAACATATTGTATTGGGTCGGTTCTTAGCTTCCTCTTCTTACGTTCCATTTCATATTTGCCACCATGCATACCAGGTCGGTAACAATTGTGACAGTGACGCGGTTGTCATCCGTTGAACCATAGCCATGTTTCATAATAAAAATCATAATACTGAAGGACAGTAAGATTTTGTCGGTAGGGGCAGAGTAATAAAGTTATGATTATGTGCTTGGTTGACTATCGTGATTGCATAAGCCGTAATACTGACATCGTAACGTAGTTTTATTTGTACACCCCGATTCGTCCTAGAATGGTACGTTCCTATACCCAATTCTCACACGATGCAATCCCTATAGACAGAACACGATATCTCTGAACTGTGCCCTGGCTAGGCGTGGCACACTGTTTCAGCGCACCCAGAGACAATGTATTGGTTATTACTAAGGTCTGATTGAAACTCCAGGCGTGTACGCTTCAAGTTGGACAACAAAAACCGTACTACTAGTATCCGGAAGACAAAGCTCAGTCGCCTGAGTATCGCGCCATTTCGTGGAAGCTTTTCAGTGCTGACTTACTCCTCAGTTCTTCTTGTTTTGGTGGACTGAATGAACCAGCAAAATTCGCATGCCATCCGCTCAAAACTGTGAGAGACTTTCGTCCCTTTGATCCCGATGTATTGACACTGGATTTTCCTCATGGTAAGACACCAATTTCTTGATTCGTTTATTTATTTATTTATCGTTCAATGTAGCAAGACAAGAAGAACACTATCAGAGCGAGCTCACTGTAGATACATGTCAACGGAAACTGACCCATGGAAATCGGGACAGATGCGTGTAAAACTGTATATGTTGTATGAGTTACACTAACCCAGCTCATGTACGTGTGTGGTTAGGAAATACAGATTAGTTGTGTCAGCGATAGCACTGCTAGTCATAGTGGTGTGTGGGGGTGGGGGTATGTTTTGCTACTTGACGTACAACACATGTACAAGTTAACTTGTTCTAGTTTACATAGCATTTCATTCGTACGGATTCGCGATTGGTTGTATTTTTGTTTCAGCTTCACGTTTCTCTTGAATATTTCTTTTTCTTAGCCCCAAAATCATAATTCAGCCTTGCTTCTTGCTATTTTTAAAGATACAAACCTGCTTAACCTCGAATTCACTCCCTGAGAGTTGTTATATCCCGTGGCCTTTGCCATGCCCACCAGCATGGGACCAACGCGCGGAAAAACGGTTCCACATGTTTTAGTATAAGTACGCTTCTCGTTTCTTGGTCTTTCTCTACTACAATGTATCTTTCTGGTCACATTAGCAATTTAACACCTTTGATTATGAAGGGCAAGGGAAGGATTTTGTTTGATCAAGCATGTTCTCATGTTTGTCTCAGTAGTTGAAATTTACTACGATCGGAACTCTACTAGTATAGGTAGGGTACCTTGGTTGTTGGTAGTGGTCAGGTTGAGTTTCCTAAACTAAACCGTTCCAGATTTCCCGTTGACACATGATCGCCACTGTTAGGTTCGTCCATGTATGAGCTTCAGTTCTAGGCCAAGGGCAATATCTGTGTTATCGATTAACTACATGTATGCCTACATAACTACATGAATATGATACTAACATGCGCCAAAAATAGAAACGGCAACGCTGTTTACCACAAAGGAACCAGGTGTAAGCTTGTAAAAAGACACACAAAAACCCACAAGGCACCAATTTTGTTATACTGTATTTCATTCCCTATTCCATGACAGAAAACATTGGGCTCAGTTCCGACATTTTGTGATAAATAAAAGATTAACCACAGAAAAAAGACTGAATTAACATTATATAAGTGATGGTTTTTGTGTTATTGGGTGTGTTAGTAAATTTTAGAGGGTCAGACTTGTGCGACCTCACGCGTACCTGTTGATAGCTGAAAGGTATATAAGATGTTGACATGTGTCCAAATTCCTATACTGAGCTCTTGGCATGGGAAGAAGACTCGTAATCTATGTCTGCCTTTCTGTAATTGACCATAGACGAAAGGTCCAGTTTTCAAATCAAGTTAGGATCGTGCAGAGGGGTTGTGTTAGTACGACATTACCTATTGGGTGAAGAGTTCGTGTCCTATGTCTATTTTTCAGTCAGCTTTCTGCCTTAGACTATCTTACACGTTATTAGTTTATGACGAAGATGATTTTATGTGCATTAGTTACACAACCACAAATCTCACTGTTTCTTGTTGCGTCGACGTCGTCCCTTGGCTGTATGTACACATGTATGTATTGACGTGCAAAGTTAAATTAGAATTTGTCCTTCTGTCCTGCACTAGACCTTATCGTAAACCACACACCACAGTCACGTATGAATAAAACAGGTCTTTATCGGCGTTTCCTCAAGCATGAAACGTAGTCTAGGTTTCGAAACGATAACCTTTTACCCTGTGTTACCCATTTATTGATTGGCGACCGTAAGACTTGGCTAGGCCAGTGTTAATCCCCCAACAGATTCATGCAAAAGTTACGGTAATTGTTTCACGTTCCGAACAGTGGAAACCATTAGAAGTATATATGATAAATGGTTGCTAGGTGCTGAATATCGCATTAACGCTGTAAAAGTTTAATGCAGGAATGCGGCAAAAAGGTTGTCATAATTCTAAATCTCGCTCTAAGCTTTTTATCGCTGTACTCGGGCATTGTCGCACCCGGTAACGATATGTCATGTCGGCCATGGGTCACAATAGAGACTGTACAGCAGGCAGTCGTCTGGGCTAAACTTAGCAAGGTCAAACTATCTTGGTGTTATTGACAACACCTTCTGGGTATCACAAATCTGACGGGAGTAAAAAAAAAAAAAAGAAACAGGATTGGCCTATATGTATATAGATATATAGCGTTAGATATATATATATAGAAATATATGATAACTGTTGCAATCGATTGGGCACACGACACACTGTGACACAGAAATGGCGTAGCAAGCAGTGAATATTCTATTCTTTTCTTAGACAAGGGGCATTGAGGAAAAACTCGTATAAAACTTTTGTAGGCTACATAAAGTTGTTTTCTTCGTAACTGTTACATCTCTTACACACTTACCCCTCGATTTCTGGCACGTTTCACCGAGGTAAGGCTAAGAGCACTTGCGGTTATCATTGCACATCCTTCCAAAGGAACGAGTCATCCATTTATGTATAAAGATAAAGATAACCTTTATAGCACAACAATTGTGCAAGGTACAAAGTATGGCATCTACGGGTACATAACTACAGTTCCATAAGGCTAATCTACCTAATACAAGTGTGTAGTATGGGATGAGAATGGGCTTTTACAATCATTGGAGGAAATACGACAAACATGTCACTATTGGTACGCATGCAGGTGTGATCCATAGAGTGCTAGGCCTCGTTAGCAGTGTGTAGATCACATAGTTGTGAAGTCTCGGTCTCTGTTGTCGTAGTGGCACGTACAGCAGAGTTTATTTTTAACCCGTGACCTTGCTGACCTTTGCTTCGCTTGCCTTCCCCCCACACGTCAATCCCACACAATAGGCGGCTTACCTGGGGCTCAGGGGTGAATGAGAGGTGGAGGCTAAACGTTCCGACATTATTACTGAACTGTTGACGCATTTGTCCAGTTCCTAGCGCCCCTGTAATCTTGTTTGCTTAAGAGATTATGATTATGTTTAGATGAGGGGTTGTATAAATGTCTGACAGTATGTTTAAGGCATGTTTGTTTGTGTATGGTTCAAATCCATCTCTTACATTGACATAGTTCACCAGGGCTCGAAATACCACCTGCATTATGCAGGTTAGTGCAGGTAAAATTGGAGCTATGCAGGTATTTCTGATGTTTACCTGCACCTAACCTGCACCGGTCCATGTACTGGGTTTATATACAAATGTAGGTGTATGTGGATTTTTATTAGCTGTATTGACATTGACTGTAACGTTAACCACCTATGAAGTGTAAAAGAAATATTGCCAATGGTTTCTGAACAGTTTTTAGTATGATCCGTACTTCCTAAATTCTCAGTGGTGCAGGTAAAACTTGTCCGGTACAAGTAATTTTCAATGTTACCCACCCGAACCAGCGCAGGTATGCAGAAAAAAAGTATTTCGAGCCCTTTGAATCACTCATGACTAGACATATATCTCTGACACCACCCAGGAAGGCGGCACCTGCAAAAAGTCAAATATAGAATATAGGACAATGGCAGGTCTGTAAATAACATAAGTAACGTTAAGTAACTATGACAGGGCGAGGCTTTATCATAAAAATTGAGTGGTTATGGGTGGGGCTCACTTCTGATGTGTAAATAGAATGAGTGAGTCACAAGTTACAGAGACCGACATTTTGTTTCAGTGACCTTGGCGTTTGTGAACTCGCAGACGTTTAACACGTGTGTAGTGTGTGTTTGTGCATGTTCACTAAGTCAGGTCGTAACTCAAATCTAACCACTGAAGCACACGTGCCTGTGTACATGTAGCTAGATATACATCAGCGAAGATGGACATCTTATTGTTCAACCTGATAAGAATCATCGACATTCCATCTCAGGTATTTTACCGCCGGCGACAGAAGGGGGAGGGGGGCTTGGATAATAATTACAGGGCCTGATACATACCAGGTACCATCATGACCGTTTGAACGAGCAAACACAATGAATATCTAAACCTTTACCTTATAGCTCGAACAGCAACATGGCAATTAGTCGGTTAGCTACGTTTTATCTGTTGGCCTCAAAGATTAGTTCAAAGATTAATTATACTTGAGCTTACGTGTTCTCTATTGCTACTTGTACTATATATATAGGCAAGGGTATCTGGTCCAGAACAGTACAAAGTGTAGTAGAATCAGTCATATTTTTATGTCGTTCGCTACCATTATTATAGGAATGATCTAGCTCTGTTCAGAAACTCTTCGCAGACACTTTTATGCTTTTTTAACATATTTCTATTTTTAAGACTTCTATTTGAAACATTTTTTACGCGCCGATGATTGTGAAATCTTCTATTTGAAACATATTCAATGAGACAAAGGTCAACTGTAATGACGTTGAAATCGTTCTGTTTTGCGCGACAAAATGGCGCCAGGAACGTAATGGGGTGGAAAATGATTGACTTTTGACTTTCCTTCATCAAAGGATTGAAGAAAAGATGAATCAAGCCGATAGAGAAAAGATAATTGTTAATTCTTTCCGCACTTTAACGTTGGTGCATCTATAATTATATGTGTGTTTAGTGTCAAGGGATATTTGAAGGTTTTTTAACAATCGTTTACATGTCAAAGTGCGTCATGAACTTCAAATGTAGAGTTACTGGGTTTGAGGGGTATGTCATTTTATCAGATATTAATATTGAGGGAAAGAGAGAAATAGTCATAATTTTATCAGATAAAACGTCCCTGACCACGCAATGCAAGCGCCCAGAACCCATCATTTCGCCATATATATCGTATGTAAATACTATAACTTGACAATGATAAAGTACCAGTCGTTTCATACATAGTTTCCAACTATGGCCTCCCGAACACTGCCGACACCTCCATGGTTAGGAGTAGGTCGGGGGCAAAGTCGGCTGTGGTCGGCTGGTGTTTGGCGAGGTCAGCTACTGATCGGCTACCCTAGCCGAATGTTGCAAAATATTTAAAACATTCCAGTGTGGACGGGAGGTTCGGCCATTATTGGTTGGTATTCGGGAGTAGGTAAGCAGTGTTTGGGGCGTGTTCGGGGGTCAGATTTGACTCAAATTTAACTCAAATTCGATCCGTTTAGAAAGGTGGCCTAAATCTGGTCAGACTGCTCCCGAACTTCAGCCAACCTTGATTGGTTGGTGTTCGGGGGAAGGTTCTGAATGTGTGACAGGGGCTTAAAGAATTAAGCATAAACGTTCCCACTGAAGCACACTGTGATCCTATACTGACTTGCAAAAGTTGAGAATACTCAATTGCAGACAAATATTAAGGGTCTTCACTGGCCATTTTCGACGATCAAAAGTCTAGAAAAGACATGAAGTTGGAATTTTGGTAATATTTCAATCTAGACACGTACACCACCAGTATTTCTGACATGCCCATTTTCAGGAATGCAATTCGTAAGGATTTGAGGCGCAATAACCCCACCCCCTCACGGATATATCATACATTCATGTATGTTATCTTCCCAGTTGGCAATTCCGTCTACGCCAGGCCCGTTCCACTCCAATGGTTTCCGGAGTTGGTTCTAATCATTTGGGACTCGGTCGTATCGCCAAACTCTAGAGTCAGTGGTTATTATTGCTGAACGTAAAGCTATATTTATATAAATGCTATGAGAATGCCCCTTGGGGAAACACGTCGTCAGAACGACCCGCATTTTTCACAATTTTTGTTGGATGTTTGGTCAAAGTTGCATCAGAATTTTGCCCGTTGCGGGCGACATCATTCCCAACACAACATTTGAAAACTGTAGACGGAATGTCATCCATAAATACGCGAATACGACCTTAAACAAGACATTCTGCCAAAGTGCAATTCACAATACATTACGGGTTTCGCGCAGGCGCAGTACAGTCTGCCGACGTGCTTTTTGGTGACGAAGTCCTACAAAATATAAACCCACTACGATTTTCCGTTTTGATATTTTGAAATTCGTGATATTCCATAAAACACGTTTGGAAAACCTGCAAGTAAGCCACTTCCCCTTAACTTCAAATGTATCGATTATCATCTGTTATTATCACTAACAAACATCCATGAAAATATCCTGTTTATAGTTATTACATGACTGCAGTCTGCTACAGAGCTGTTAGGGAACTAAATACCCAAACATTTCTTTACGAGCATTAATACCAGTAAATAAATTTAAAAAAAAACATTCATAACCTTTTACAATCTTCTGGCGACAACAAATAAACAAACCCCAGTTAAAACATAACGTAGGTTGTGCATGTAAACGATTATACGTTTGAGGCTATTAAAAAGCAATGATAGCTCCCCCGCCGCGAGGGCCTAGGATAACCCCAGTTCAGTCGGTATCTGTTACAGATTTTACGATCTGAGTTTTCCAGTTCCCTTGCTTAGATTTCCTTCGCATAGACCTGTCAGTAGTTACCGATATCAAGGAAACAGTCTCTTATACCTCCTATGTTACCGTCGGTTAGGTGTTCTTCTCGAAACCTGTCGAGGTATCTAAGGTGAGCAGATTTGCTTCTGAGAAATTTACTGTGCTCTGGTTTCTTGGGGGGGGGGTCAGAGTACTAAATTATTGCAGACGACATGGATCATGTCAATGGCATTGGCAGAATCTCCAAGCAGATGTTACGGGCTATATTTCCATGTTCCCTGTGCCTTGCATTAATTCTTTATCCGACGCCAGCTATATATATGTGCTCGAATGCATTGTTAAACTTTTGAATACGGGCTTTTCTAGGCTAGTTTACGATTTATACCGCGGAAGGGGAGCTACATGTAGTGCATTATACATTATGCTGTACAGACTGTAATCTTTCTATACATACATTTCTGTTTCTCGCATTAATTTTGTCTATTGATAAGATTTTAGACCACGGACAGGGCTCTAGTGTAATATACTGTCCTATACGGTCTGGTTTAAATCGTTCTCTATGCTCAGCAAATCTTCTGAAGTCGTGGCAGACGGAAATAGCACGGGTCGTATCACAGTGCCATCGATATCGTGTAAAAGTCCTGCGTAATCTAAAGGCCGTCCTCGTTATAGACTGTTGATTGTAAATGTCTCAGATTTAATGCTTCCCAACGGCGATAGGCTGTCTTTAATTTCTATAGTTCCCACTGAATCACTGTTGGAGTGTGCAAAACATGGAAGGGTTAGCCAAGTTCACTAGTGTTGTTCGTGTAGGAATGACACGCGGCGTCCAAGGTAGAAGGGAAACTGTGGACTTGTTCTAGGTTATTAGGGCCGGTCAAAAACTCAAAACACCTGCTTTATAAAGTACACAATTTAGCTACAAGTTAGCCACACACAAAAACAATCTTTGAAAACTGAAAGGTCGCGGTTGGTGTTCATGTCTAAAATGTATAAATCAAAGCAAGCTGTGAAGTCTTTCATACCTTGCTGTGATGGTGTAAATGAGGTGCTAGAGTTTGACAAACACCAATAACAAATACCATTACCTGTGTGTACATGTAAACACAACTAGGTAAGTTGTAAATGATCTGGGCACTACATCAGTTATCTCCGTAATGACTCAGGCTATGATTTATTCATGCATGCAAGTAGGTATACTCTTTGAAATCAGTTGGCCTCCAAATCTTCTTTCTAATTGCTGTTAATTTTGTTAATTAACTAGTACGTACATACGTAATGTTCATGTATTTAACGATGCTTGCACAGAATATCATCACTACAGTCCCTTTATTTGGTTCGTCCTTGCGTCACCTCAACTTACCTCACCTTTGGCTACTGTTTATCAAAATAAACTCAGCTGTCAAAAGTTTTGATGTGTAAACAGTTAAACAATATCTAACTGTGAGGTGAAGATAAACGTATACTGTACGCTACAGCGGTTTGAGTCAAGTTTGAGGGAGTGGCAAGAATTTACATGTGTTTATACAGGGATCACGGTACATGGCAGGTTCAAGCACAGTAAAGCATCAATCACTGTTAGTGAGGGCCGGATATGGAAGGTAGTATGGTGTGTTGTGAAAACGGATTGTAGCTGGATGGCATGTTCTTCTGGGATAGTCACTTCTGTGTCTTCTTTCATTGGTATACGTGTAATCTTCTTTCAGCCACTGCACGAAATCTTAATTACCTTTAAGCAAGCCTTAAAGCATGTGTAAAGGTACATGCGAGTAAAGAAACGGAACCTTTACGCACGCTTTATGTTGTGCCGAAAGAATTAAATTTAAAAAAATGTGTGCAGTGAGCTCTATCACACCAACATATTTGCCTCATCCCTGCGTAGTCACAAAATCCTCTCTTTGGCCATTTGCGTTTTAGCTGCGGTGTATTTATGTCTAGCAATACCATGAAGGCAAAAAAAGTCCTCTTCAGACGTTCAGAGTTATCACCCTCTTATAGAAGACGTGTTCAGCATTGCAATCTCCGCTTTTTTCATCTACTTCAGCCTTACATTTGCACCGACCATTGCTCATCCGTAGCACGACATTCACCTTCTCACGTTTCCTGGAGGTCTTCCAGCGCGAGCCAGTCTAGACGGATTGAAGAAGGCTTATATAGCGATAGCCAGGCTCGCCATGTGGTTTAAGGCGTATCACGAAAAGCACACCACATGATCACATTCTGAGGCGTGTTTATTAAAAAAATCCTTCGTCGTTAAAGAGGTTAATCGCTTGGCTGTCGCCCGGCCTTACTCAACATCTCGCGCAATATCGGGTTTGTTGGTCTTGAAGACTTTCCAAGAGTTACGAATGTGTTCCATTTGGGTGAACTGAAAGTTGTTTTTCACTGACTTTGCTCCTCGCTGAAAGATTCTGTGCCTTGTAAATCCCAGACGAGAGTCTCAGTTACTCTAAACAGATAGAAGGGGACCTTTTGTGCGTGCGTTTGAAATTGTCTTAACCTCTAAACCCAGCCACGAATTGACAGCTTGTAATCTGTTTTTCCTTACTCATCACTACTCTGGTCTCGCGAGTTCCCGCGAGACACTTACCTTCGAGAATTCAGAAGCCGGCTGGAAGTTTTCAGAGTAGACGCACGTCGACATTCCATAATCTCAGTCAAAATGTTTTCTCGTCATCTATTCTTTTACTAATGACATACGTGGCATTGAAGCTTAAAACAAGAACCGAATGGTTGATATACAAAATGTAGTTCAAGTCCAAGTCCTGTGTAATTATTGACAGATAGCAGGATAACGCGAATCCTAGCCTGTACGACTGAAAACGTACATACTTCCTCTTCATGGTTATTCGCATGACATATGCAGCACAGTTGTATAGACAACGACCATAAGAACTGTCGGTAAAGCCCTTGTCACACATAGTCGAATAGCCTCCCGAACACTAGCCAAATTCTCCCCCCAACCATGGTTAGGAGTAAGTAGGGAGCAAGATCGCCGCTAGGTCGGCTGGTGTTCGGCCAGGTCGGCCACTGTTCGGCTGCGCCAGCCGAATGTTTTAAAATGTTGAAGACATTTGGGTGGGGACGGGGGGTTCGGCAGTGGGTGGCTGGTGTTCGGGAGTAGGTCATCAGTGTTCGGGGGGTGATTGGCAGTCAAATTTGACTCAAATTCGATTCGATTCGTACAGAAAGGTAGGCGTGGCCTAAATCTGGTCAGACTGCTCACGAACTTCAGCCAACTTTGGTTGGCTGGTGTTCGGGGGAAGGTTCTGAATGTGTGACAGGGGATTGAAGCAAAGGCGACCATCATGATGACCATAGTACAGGTCTTCTTGTAAGGTCTCGTGCAGACTCCGAATTGATTTTAGTTGGTTAGTAATATCGCACATGAAGAAAGCTTTAGGGTCGGTTGAAAGTATCTTTTTAGTTAGAGAGGACGCTTACAAGTTGATCACATGCGTAGCTTCTCAGATGGTCGACGGTCCGTCTTACGTCAAGGGGGAATGTTTTGAACCAGAGGAGGCATCCTGTGTTGAATTGTTTATAGGCTTTGACGTTATTACAAGGCATGTGTGTGTGGGATGCACGATGTCAGTTGGAGACACCATTTTGTTCTGCTGGGATTAAAATGAACGATGGCAAGCCCCATACGTACGTGTTCTGACGGCTTTCTATCGCCCTTGACGCATGGAAAAACAACAAAGAAGAGTTGGAGTTTATTGGAGTTCAGCCTCTCCTTTAGCTGTCTACCTGTAACTAAGTGACAGATAGTCTTCCAGGAGAGGACACTAGTACATACATGTAAGACATAGGATAACATCGACGTACAGCAAACATAAAGTTACATTACATACAATTATTTCAAAATAAAAAGACGTATGTGTATCATCGTAGGTGCTTCAAGTTTAAGGGTCTCTCTTGTGGTGTGGAGACGACGCTTGGTTTTCCCCAGTGTGGCTTTAAACCTTTTAGCGATGGACTGTGACTAATGACCAATAATGAACGGTGTTCGTCAGGCATGGGCATGAAGTATGACCTATTTTCTCAGACCGTTTGGCACAGAAAACAACAGGTGTCAGAGGCACGGCGTCTTTTGATGGCTGGAACGAAAGATGGAACGGAAGCAAGCAGGCTTTGCCCTAAGGACAGGGACATAAATCTTCATGCAGAGGAATAGCTTAGGGTTGTTTTTAGGTAGATCTATTAGGTTTTACATGTCTTTTTCAATATATGGACGCCAGTACCTAGTCTTACAGCAACATGGCCGAGTGTTTACGTGTCTTTCTTAAAAGGTTTTACATGTATTTTCTATTAGGTTTTACTTGTCTTTTTCTTCAATATGGACGCCAGCACCTACTCTTACAGCAACATGGCGTCTTTTAATGGTCGAAACAAGGTCTTATATCAAATTTTACTATATAATTTTACCGTAATTTTTTTATCAAGTAGGATTTTGTCAATTGAAGCGTTGTGGACTTAGATACTTAACGTCCTCGTTCAAGTCCATTTATGAAATACTGCGTGAGATTGAACAGATGGACCAGAGTTTACAATGCCATTTAAAACCACTGTGAGCTGACGCACGTAGGCATATAACACTTAAAAGCCATCGATTTGCAGTACGGCATTTGACAAACAGTTTTAATAAAGGATGTTGCCCGAGTTCAACGCCCTCGTTCAAAAGGATACCGACCTTGTGGCTGAGCTGTTAGAACGTTACCAGGCCCCGCAGGATATGTTAATTAGTCTAGAAGGGATATGTTCATCGTCATTAGCGCTATCAGATGGCTTTATAGGTCATTATAATCTTGCTGATTCAATCAATTCCGAGTTATGTTCTCACAGACTACAGATAGAATTTCGTAAACAAGGAAAAGAAGGTATTTCCCACGACCCCAGTGTTTGTAGGGTCCGTTTTTGCCGGTGTGGTCTTCATGGTATGATTCGGACGGGATTACTTCAACTAGTCCGGTAGATGTAGTAGTAGATAACCAACTAGGCCAAGGTTACATCCTTTTGGGACAGAAAGCTCAGGAAACATGTGACTCTTATCCTGCTTTGTTAGCTTGAATGTACGTTGCAAACTACTTAATCTAACGTTATCTCGATCTCTTCATTTCCTTCCGATTGTGTAGTCTGGTTTAAACCCATGACAATTTGTGACGGACGTTTTGGACGCAGTTCTATGGTTTTTGAATGTTGGGTTTCTATAAAAGACGTTCAAATTCATTCTTTTAGTCACGGTGGTTACTTCCCACTGATTCAGTGTAAGAATGAGTATACATCATCCTCGGCTATTTTTGGTAGCATTACCCGACTCCACCACAGATACGGTTATCATGATAGAACAGTGTAATGATTGTGAATGCGTCTTTTGGCGCCTTTTTCCTACCCCGTCAGGGTTTTATTAAATCAGAACGCTGACATTGACTCTTAAGTGGTGCGTGATTGAGTGAATAGAGGGCAGAATGTGGAAACAATTGAACTCTGTATTCGCAATCACTGGTATCGCAGGTGCGTGGAAGACCCCACCCAAAGCCTTTTTAAAAAAGCTCAAAGTTCAAAACCCCTTCCCAAACCTGACCATACGAACACCGAGCTTCTAGGTAGGTAGGGATATTTTTATAGCTTGTGATTATCCACAGTTGTGTTGTTGTTCTCTAGTGACAGGCTGTTCCCTCACTCGTCGAACCCCCCACGTGCCCGTGTTGTCCTCTCTAACCATCAGACAAGCCACACAGATCACGTGGTCCTCACACCGGGTCCGTAAATGGGCGGACGTGACCTCGGCCTAGTTCCGAGCGGGGGCGCGTAGGGAGTCCCGCCGACTGACGGAGAGTCATGTGGGGATAGCCAGGGAATAGTACACAAGCCAGGGTTTCTGTAGCTCACCATGCCGTCTGCTTTCTGTTGACAGAACTGAAGACACGGGGACCATGATGAGATGGGCCGTGCACTAGTGCTGGCTGCCATGTGCCTAGCAGGTAAGCTTTTACAGTCTTCTCTACCCTCTCATATCTTATCGTCAAGTGTATGTGTCTATCGTGCTTCTTAGCGGTCGCTGAGAAGCGAATGCTACCGTCTTTTAAGTGCACTTGGCGTGTTTGCAGGTGATTAAACAAAAGCACAAGCAGCCCGCATGGAGTCTTTATAAACCTTTCCACCGCCAAGTCTACCCGCACGAAATTCTTCTCAGGATTAACCCCTTGTACAACATAGATTGCGCTCCGGAGATACATACATAGATAGCTATCCGTGACACACCCTGTTCGTTTGCTCACACGGTTGCACAAAGTCAATATCAAACAGACGACATGCTGTTGTTCAAACCAAGTACACTGCTCACTGTTTGTGTTGGTTCAGTTGCGGCGACCGCCACAATTCAACCTTGTTTCTAAGGACCTAAGGGACGCCTTTAAGCTATGAGGCTTAGGTTTCATACAGGCTATTGTGTTAAATTGCTTGCATTTTGAGTTAAAGCTGCCAGCAATAACAAACTGAGATGAAGGTAAATGTCACTTGTGATCCCCCTGGAAAGCTAAAAAGTCGCGACAGGAAGCAAACAAAGTAGTTATGCTAACGCGCCATGGCTCTATCGTAAGTGGTACACGTGTTTTTTTATATCATAACCATACAGAATTCCATAATCACTGTCGTCAAATGTCGAAAAAGGCAATTATGGCCATTTAGGGCACGTCCGGGTGCATGACGTAACACTAACAGACAATGAACAGTGCTTAAAACCCAATGTATCTACATTTCAGTTCCCCCGAGCTTAGTATCTGCACTGATTTCCTATTAACGAACCCTATAGGTAGTTTGTAGTATATGCAAGAAGGTTTACAGCACATACATGTATGCAAGAAGGCTTTTCTACCTCCATGATGTATGTTAGGCCATACAATGCAGTCTTCAGCTTGGTTCTAATGCCCTTCTGTACCGTACTGTGGTATCAGACTACAGTCTCCTATCGGTCGGACCGACCCAAGGTCCAGCCTATGCCGACAACAGACTGTAACAAGCTGTCTGTCTGCGGAAAAACGTGGACATTGATTTACTGCTAAGAAAAGAACAGGGCTTCTGAAATGTAATCTGTAGAAATATGAATGAAGACAAGCTGATGTCGTAAAACACAGACAGGGATAGCTGCTGAAAAGATATTATCAATTTACTATATTTTTGATATTACACTTGTAAAAGCAAAAGACACTATTATATATTTAATATTACCCTTGTATAGTGCTGCATACCTAAACCAATTTTCAGGTTCAGGTCCGGACTCGAGTCCAGAGGCTTAGGTTCAGGTCCGGACTTGCAAGTCCGGACCTAAACCCATGGCATGATGTAAGCAAAGCAACTTGCCTACCTAAAGCCTTGGATTAATTTGAGCTGACTGCTGAACTACAAATGCAATGCATATAGACCTAATTACTAATATGGGTGTTTCATAATCATGAGTCAATGAATACTGTATTATTATACTCAGTAGTAAACACATAATATTAAGCTACTAGTATTATACAGTGTATAATTTAAGAAAAAATCTTTTTCAGCTTTAATAGTACAATTTTTTTATAGCAACAACAGCAAAGAAGTACTTAATACCGCCCCAAGAGATAAAATAGCGGTGGAAACGCGGTGCTAGATTTAATTTGTTTCATTATCGGCTCTCTACCGATATCTGAACCCTGCACTAGGCTGCAGTCTCACCAATGTCGCTAGGGGCGTTGCGTATTCCTCGCGTGTTTTTGCGAGATCTAACGTGAGTTCGCGAGGTTTAAGATGGCCGCTAATGTTTTGCGTCCGTCCCGGCCGGTCACTGCTGCGTGTTTCGGATGAATTTTTGCGTTTATAGGCGCATTAAAGCAACTTGACTACGGACGAAACTTCTCAAGGAACATTTCTCAATGGAAAATGGGTCGTTGTTACTGCAAGCAGACCGGGGCGAGATCAAGCAGGCGGGACCGCGGCACTGTTTATCATCAGAAGCCGCTGGCCGTAAACCCAGCCGCTGTAAAAATAACTTGAGTTCGCTCCGGGCAACCTGGCTTTCGGAATAAGTCTCGCACAGAAAAAATTACTTGCGCGGCGAGACTGCGAGACCGGGTATTTTGAACATTGGAATGTATGTTAGTGCTATTTTTTTTTAACAAGTCCAAAACCGGTTCTCAACGTTTCGGTTTTTTTGGACTTGAACCGAAACATTCGGTCCGGTCCTGAACCGGTCCAGCGAACCGGTACGCAGCACTACCCTTGTAGTTTAATATTACCCTTGTAAAAGCAAAAGACACGTTTCTATAGAACGGTCCTCACAATTTCTTTGCGTTTTACAACAAGCCGCCAGGAGGCCCATCTGGAGGCCTCATAAAGACCTACCCACGTACCAAGTTTCACGACAATACATCCATAGCTTCTTGAATTATCGTGCTAAACCACACACACACACACACACACACACACACACACACACACATATATATATATACATACATACATACATACATACATACATACATATATACATACACACATACATACATACACACATACATACATACACACATACAAACGCTACGAAAAACATAACCTTCTGGCGAAGGTAATATATCTAATATATCTTTGTATTGAAATCAATGTCTCAGTTGAGCAACAAAACAATGCAGGCATGTTGCTATTAGGCACAGTTATACGCATGACAGTAACTAAATGGAAAGCCACTATTTTTCATGTGTTCCGCATCTTGACTTTAGACAATCAATAAGGATAAGCCAATGGCGCTAGATTTACCTTAATTATACATCATGAACTGAGACTCATTAATTACGGAGAATCCATTATCTTCAAACAACTTTTGTCTACCGTCTAATTTTCGACGTCGGTAGACCGTCTAAGACACGTTTACTTTTCCCATCAGTCATGGTTTAGTTTTGTTGGTGCTGTGAATATAATGCGGGCATCCCTCAGTGCCTACTCTGATTGCACAATTACATGTAGTTTCAAAACACAATGGAAATCTGGCACAATGTTGTTTTCTTCGTGTTGAAATCTGGTCGGTCGTCCTCCTATAGGAGTGTTCTTTGTCGATAGGTACTCTGCAAGCTTAAGCAGATGTTAAGGCTTCGGCTTATTTCTGACGCGTTTTTAGGCGTTTTTGTCGGGTTTTCTTTTTTGTACTGGTATCTTTTTTACGCCAGCCAAACCTATAAATGGGTGACAAATAGGTACTGTCTTGCGGCCACAAAAAGATATGCTTGGAGATTATTCGATAAAAGCTAGAGTAGCAGAGGAAAGGAGGTAAATTCTAAGCAGATCTTTTGGTGGCTACATGTACAACTTAGTACAAGACAGTATTAAATTGCCAAGACAGTACTAGTATCCATTTGCCACTGAAAGTTTGGATGACATAAAATACTAGTACAAAAAAGAAAGCCCGATAAAAACGCCTAAAACGCCTCATACATAAGCCTAAGCCTAAACCTCTTCTTGGAGAGTAAAGGAAAGCCCTATTTCTATATGTAGATAGAACCAGACTGGCACAGGAAGGGGGGGGAGGAAGGGGAAGAATTAAGGAGAGCTTATGTGACCGTTGCCACTGTTATCTCTAAGGGTCAGATTTGATTTAGCTTTTCCTGTGGGAGTGACCATACTAACAGCCCACCTACGATACCGTACATGACTGTTACAACCGATCTCGAACTGTAAGTTACCTTCTTGAGAAAAACACTACAAACATCGGAATTTGTCAATGTTGCAGGGTATTTATTTGTTACGCAGAGGTTTCCGGACAACTTGAACGTCAAACTATTAGTACTATGCTTTAATACCTGGGCTTGCCTCAGCGAAAAATGAGCTGTCTTCTGATTAAAAATAGCGATATCAAAAACGCAGAGTCAGACCATATGGAAGTTCTTAATGCCCCGCCCTAGAAAACAGTAAGGTATCCTCTAGAAACAGGACTAGCCTGGAAAGTCTTGTCAACAGCTCTTTTCTCTAGCGGACGCAAATATGCGGCTCGCCTCTCTGCACTTCGTTCCAGATGATCCCTGACCTTCCTCCTGGCGAAAACGACTAAAGCCCCTCTCACACATTCAGAACCTTTCCCCGAACGCCAGATTTAGGCCACGCCTACCTTTCTATACAAATCGAATTTGAGTCAAAGTTGACTGCCAACTACGCCCCGAACTACTCCCGAACAGCAGCCAACCACCAGCCAACCCCAGCCTCACGTCCACACCCCAATGTTTTAAACATTTTGAAACATTCGGATGTCGCAGCCGAACAGTAGCCAACCACAGCCGACCTTGCTCCCGACCTACTCCTAACCATGGTTGGGGGGAGTTCGGCTAGTGTTCGGGAGGCCAGGCCATATTCGGCTATGCATATGACAACGTGTGACAGGGGCTTTATTTACAATACTATTTATGGCGCTCTGAGTGTATCGTAAACACCTGTTATCCTTACAAGTTTATGGAGCAGTCCCCCGGCCCAGGACACGGTAATGGATAACCACTTGAACGCAGTGCGGTTTAGAATTAGCAGCTATGGCTGTAAAACGAGAGTGTCCAGTTTCTAGATCCGAATACTCGCCATCCCTGGCATAGCTGTGTATTTTAGCTTGCAGGTGGCCTCCAGGGCCAGTGCATTCCTCGCCCGAGCATCAAGTTCACTGATTATGTAACCGCACCGTAACACAAGGGAGGTCGTTGTTATGTTCTCTCCAAGCAGAGGTGAGGGGGGGTCGTTACCTTCTTCTGTATGTGTATGCACTACGGCAGGGTAAAATCCCTCTCACACAGCCGAATATGGCCTCCCGAACATTGCCGAACTCCCCCCAACTATTAGGGGTAGATCGGGAGCAAGGTCGGCTGTGGTTGACTGGAGTTCGGCTACGCCAGCCGAATGTTTCAAAATGTTTAAAACATTCGGATGTGGACGGAAGCTTCGGCCATAGTTGTCTGGTGTTTGGGAGCAGGTCGGGGCGTGGTTGGCAGTCAAATTTGACTCAAATGTAACTCAAATTTGATTTGATTCGTATCAAAAGGTAGCCGTGGCGTAAATCCGGTCAGACTGCTTACGAACTTCAACCCTGGTTGGTTGGTGTTCGGGGGAAGCTTCTGAATGTGAGAGAGGGGCTTAAAGAGCCGCGACCGCCTGATTTTTACGGCTATAGACAGTATCAAACCCGAGATAATGGGTTTTCGTTCTCCTTGTAATGGGTAGAAAGATTGCACTGCAACTCTGGCGATACCCTGTCAGATGTTTATGTCTGAACATATCGACCACACGGAATCGCGTCTGGAGAGGATATATACTACCGCGGAGTTGCCAAATATTTTGACAGTATTAATCCCATATTCGGGTAACTGATCAGTGGAACGCAGCCCTGCGTGTATTTGTCTTGTCGCTGGGATAATTTAGAAGCCAAATTACCGCCATGTGCGATGATCCAGACCCCCAATTCCTGTCAGTAATTCTGTCAGAACTGAGATATTGCCCTGGGTACTAATGGGTCGTATCGTAACGGTTATTACATTACACGGACTCACTGCGCAAATAGACGGCTGTCACGTGCCGACATGCCCCGTAATCCTGTGGTTCAAACATCGCGTCATTTGTTTTGCGTAATGGCGGTCGTTACAAGTTAACCTTGAGTTACAAAGGTCCATAGTTGACTTGTAGTAGTCAGGTCCAAGTGTTGTCGTTGTTGTGCAATAGCAAACTGTATGGATATAACTTGAATGGCCCTGACAAAATGCACCAGTACAGCAGTCGTAGCTCACGGTCGTTACAAGTCAACCTTGAGTTACAAAGGTCCATAGTTGACTTGTAGTAGTCAGGTCCAAGTGTTGTCGCTGTTGTGCAATAGCAAACTGTATGAATATAACTTGAATGGCCCTGACAAAATGAACCAGTACAACAGTCGTAGCTCACGGTCGTTAGAAGTCAACCTTGAGTTACAAAGGTCCATAGTTGACTTGTAGTAGTCAGGTCCAAGTCTTGTCACTATTGTGCAATATTTTAGCAAACTGTATGAATATAACTTGAATGGCCCTGACAAAATGCACCAGTACAGCAGTCGTACTTCACGGTCGTTACAAGTCAACCTTGAGTTTCAATTGACTTGTAGTATTCAGGGCCAAGTCCTAGCTTTCGCTGTAGATTTTCCGTCCTATTGTACAATAGAAGACTGTATAAATATAACTTGAATGGGCATGTCACGTGCGGACATGCCCGTAATCATTTGGTTCAAACATCACGTCATTTGTTTTGCGTAATGGCGGTCGTTACAAGTCAACCTTGAGTTTCAAAGGTCCATTTCTTATAGTTGTCCTGTCGCACTTTCCGTCAGGTCAAAGTCCTTTCGGTGTAGATTTTCAGTCCTATTGTACAATAGCAAACTGTATGAATATAACTTGAATGGTCCTGATAAAATGCACCAGACGTAGTACACCTTATCAGGATACCGGAAAGGTCGGTGTTAGAATATGCAGGCTTTTATCATCCTTTGCTGTATGCTTGTCGCTAGTAAGAAACCGTAAATACTTATCTTTACGTGTAACTGGCATTTAATCCTCGGGCAGAACGTACCAGTTTCTCTGTTATTACCTTCAACAGAAGGTTATGTTTTTGGTAGTGTGTGTGTGTGTGTGTGTGTGTGTGTGTGTGTGTGTTTGTGTGTGTGTGTGTGTGTGTGTGTGTGTGTGTGTGTGTGTGTGTGTGTGTTTGTGTGTGTGTGTGTGTGTGTGTGTCCGTCTGCCAATACGATAAATCGAAAAGGCTTAGATGGATTGTCTTGATATTTGGTACGTGGGTAGGCCTTGATGCGACCTCGAAATGAATAATATATATTTTTGGCCACCTGGCATCTTGTTACGGTACTGCAGCTTGTTATGGTACTGCAGCGGAGCTTACATGTATACTATACAATGATTATCTAGGACATAGTTTCTATACATTCAGGACTCTGTGGTCTTCATGAGAGCAATACCAGACGGGATCAAAAGCCGGTGAATCTGAAGCAAAGTCTGTCCCCACCACACTCCTGAATAGCCTGGGAGCCAACCGTGTTTTTTTTTTCGGGGTAGCGAGTGCAAAGTAGCCCCGTAACAAAACGGCTGTCACCCAGGCTAGCTCCCGATCGCGAAAACAGTTCGACCTTCTGTTAACCATCTTCAAATCCCGGGCGCCTTTCAGAGATAATTGTTTACTCGTTCAATTTCTAGACTCACGGGGAAGAATTTCCGCTAAGAGCCATCCTGTAGCTTATCTGTAATTGCTTTAGGCTAAAGGACAGTCGGGTAAAGAAGTTAAAGCCTCATACACATTCAAAATACGTCCACACTACCCCATATCCCTAAAGATGAGAAAGGTTACTATAGGCTATTTCCCATTAGGCCATGGTGATTTGATTATTTGGGTGACATCCTCGATCTGGGAACCCCAAAACTGATGCGAGCGTGCGAATCAAAAAAAAAAAAAAATTGGCAAAAAAAGTTCATTGTGAAATCTACGTGTTCATGTGGATTCAACAAATGACTAAATGCACGTAGTATGTTATGGCGAATGATGCACGTAGTATGGTATGGCGTCAATGATAGATCATTTTCATTCCTCCACATTTTCTTCTTTTCCTTTAGAATGGATTTTGGCATTAGTATCGTTTTCCAGTTTACGGCACATATTTGCTCATTTTGCAGCTGCTTTGCACGATTTACAGTATGGTTGAAAACTCTTGTTTTTTTAAACGAACGAAAATTTATGCGCGTGGTGATGTCATCCATATAATCAAATCAACACGGCCTAAAGATGAAAGGTCAGCCTATTTCCCGTTGCCTTATACTAACTTCTCGGTGGCTTTGTGTATTTACATGATCAATGCCTTTGCTTTGAAGGCAAACATAGATAGTACCGTTATCTTACGGCTAAGACCTCCACTGTTTGATAGCTCTCGAGCCAGGGTATCTAAACGCATAGATAAACAGAAGGGCATGCACAGAATGTAGTTGTAGCGTGCACAAGAAGTTGACCTCGGAAGGCCCCCTAAGGGTTAATATGGACGTCCTTGCCCTCTATCAGTCACTGGTATTTCACGGAGAAAGATACAGATGGCCGGAATAAGTCATTCTGACAAACAACAGGACCTGGTGTATTCTAAAGTCGTCATAACTTTTTGTGGTGGTGCCATAAACTGAGTGCGCCTCGTGTGGGCTGTTTTAGCGCCAACCATAAATGTCAGAAATATGAGATAATTGCACAAATATATATGTCGAAAAGTGGAAGTAAATGACAATCACAAGAAGGTTTCTTCAATCAAAATATCTAAATTTTTGGTTCCAAAATGTGAAGAAGGAAGAAGTAAAACTTTTTAGTATTTTCCAATATCATCCTCACCCACATAATGCCAAACAGTTCACCGCGTGATAAAGATACAATCATTTGTAAACAATTGAATACTACAAAAATAAGATAGCAAAAGCTCATATGACGTTATTGGACAATGATCTGCTGTGTTGATTGTGCACTGAGTATATATAATATCTAACTAATTACGAAGTTTCCGCTTATATTGTCACCATAAAATATAATTTCTTTCCTTACTTAAAATATTGATTTCTCTGATATAAAAGATATAAAACTGATAACTCAAAACGACAACACGCCTATGAGGGTGCTAACCCAATTTTTCTACAGAATGTTAATCACCATTGTAGACCAACTGTGGGGTCGGTTGGCGCAGCGGTAGCGCGTTCGGCTCGGGGCCAAGAGGTCCCGGGTTCGATCCCCACCCATGTCACCGATCTTGTGCCCTTGGGAAAGGCACTTTACACGACTTTCCTCACTTCACTCACTTCAGGTGTAAATGAGTACCTAGCTTCGGTTAGGGACGTCCCTCGGATAGGACCTCATAAATGGAGGTCCCGTGTTTGGGGAGAGCCACACCCCACGCACGTTAAAGAACCCACCATACTTATCGAAAAGAGTAGGGGTCCTTCCCGGTGTGAGTGGTTCAAACCTTACAGTCTTATGGCCGTATTGAGGTCACCTGAGTTAGCGCCGAATGGCAGCCGCTCCAGACCCTTGCGATTAAGCCCCACCACCATTGTAAGCTCCTCACAATTCAGCCCTTGGCTGCAAGGAGAGAGTAAGCCGGCCCACCAATCTACAACTGGGCTATATATAGTACAGATGTGTTCTTTTGATTTCTCATGGTTTATGGATGGGATTATGGGATTTTCCCTTGTCGCTAAGAACTTAAGCTTAGATTTTCGCGCGCTTTACACCGGGATACGTTAGAGTCAAGCCTGGCTGGGTAGATAGTCTGTTTCTTACAAATTGTCGGTCAATACAAGAGCCATGAGCGTGGTATGAAATATTTATGAACTATTGTTGATTTGGCTTGCAACTGTCGCACAATTTTGAGAAGCTTTCACGCATAATTGGTGATTTTTGTTTAGTCCACACCAAGTAATATTTATGGATGACGTCCTCTGGAGACCCTAAATCTAATGCGAGAGCGCGGGAAAAAAACAAGAAGGGCCGAAAAAACAAGATGCCTAGATTTGAATATTATAAGGGACGACAAATGTTAGGACACAAATTGAATGAGAGAACACAGTGTAACAACCAACAAGTCTTTTTTTGTCATGAAAATAGCAATAAATTAGTGGAACAGCAGTTGTCGTCCTGTTCTGTTTCTTTCCTTTCAAGTTTCATCCCATCTTCCCTTTATCTTGCGATTTGCAGCACTTTCGTGACTCTTTGGTCATAGTTACAGGAAGCGGAATTTCTTTTTTTTTCTGGGAACAGGCCAAAATCAATGCGCGCGCGGACGTCATCCGTAAATATTACTTGGTGTGGCCTTAAATTCTAAAAAAAAAAGAAACCTTGACTTTGAACCATGTTCTGATAATGGCCCTTTTTATATATTTTACTATATATATTTCATACTTACAGCTATATTTTTCCTATCTACTATACATGTGTACCGCCACATCTATAATGTATGTGATTAAACTGTACATGTACCGATTGAGGTAATCGTGTATGTAAACGGAGGACAATTCCCACCGGAGCACTGGTACAACACTTAAGTCAGATAATTAAACTTGTGACGTACAAACGAGGTGTGGTGGGAAAATTACAGGTGTTTGACATTAAAAAAATTGACGTACTGTGTATATACGACGTTCTATCTTGTCAATATATAATGGTTCTTGACATATACACAAGGTGGTCCCAAACGCAACGAAGTTAAATAGTCACCATCAAAACACAAACTTTAAGACCTTTCGAACCTATATGGAATTTATTAGCGAAAATAAACCGGGAATCGTCGTTTTATACCGCTTTAATATTGTATAACCCAACCTTTTTGAGAATAGATTTAAAATCCACTAAAATGCAAGAACTATCAACAATCTATAGCCAAACTGCGAAGCCATGCATCTTCGGGAATACTGCAGTGAGACGCTGATTGATGATAACGTCAGTTTGAGTTAGCTCCTGCACTTGTCTCTCTCAGTCCGGTGGAGATTGCGGGCAGGCGATTCAAGAAGACTACACGCTATTACCGCGATCAATGAATAGTTGATAGATTATCGTAAAGATCTGTCACCATGTATTAGTGTTAGTCTCTAGCGCGGGCTATAATAGGGAGATGTTTGCAAGGGGAGTCTGGCCGCCTTGAGGTTGACTGGCCGCGCTAACTAACCCTCCCGCGGACTCTACTGGCCAGCTATTCCCTTCTTTTGCCGAATTCTACGATCCGTACCCCCGTAGGAAGGCCTGGTGGAGGCTATATTAGTGTTATGATTACAGTGTTGAGGGGTGGAGGAGGAGTTTCCAGACAGCTACACGTGATTAGGAAAGTCCGCCCAGGCGATTTGGGATTTAGATAGATTGAATGAATGAATGAATGAATGAATGATGAATGAATGAATGAATGAATGAATGAATGAATGACGACTTTCATTGGACATTTTTGCCACACTGAGCTAAGTACAGGTCACAACAAAACATGTTGACCAGCAAATACAGTTAACAGATACAAAATAAAACTATCATTAGATAAATTCAACTTCTCGTCGCTTTCTAGTTATAGCGGAGATAAAAGAACAGATATGTTTTTCGATGAAAGGTTTGTCTAGCTGCATTAGGAATATAATTTTTTCTACAGTGCTTAAGTGTATGAAGTAGGGAAATAGGTTTTGTACAAACCTATACAGTTCATTTCTTTCTTTGGTATACAATCTACATTGTATTACAAAATGACATTCTTCCTCTATTCTATTCAAATTACAAAATATTTACATAATCTTTGTTCCAGAGGTGTGCGGGTATGTCTCCGGTTTCAATATGTAGTTTGTTCACCTTCATACTCCAAGACATATAAACTTCACATCTTCACGCTCCAAGACATATGTGCATCAATCCATTCAACCAAATACTATCATTGCTCAACGTTGCGTATTAAGTAGGATTTTAGCTTTTGCCTCAGCATGTAAAGCACCTTTTCACCCTACACAAGTCAGTCAGGTCCTGCGCAGTTCGGCTCTTTCTACACGTCAATTGAAGACAGGTCGATTCGACCCCGTGACCCAAAAAGCGCCAGACGCACAAAGGCAATAACAGGAAACATATACAGGGGGCTTCAGACAATTAACCTGAATACAGTCATGCGCCGCGCCTGAGAATACGTCCTAATAAGATGATAGATCATAACGTTCAACAACTTGGCTTCACATAATGAGGTCACTGTAAGGTGTACTAGCTTTTATACTTCACAATGATCGACAACGACACTCTTTGTTGTATATTTGTCGTGAACTACAAGTTCTACAGCTTGAATAAAACCCTTGGCACAGAATAGACAGCCACATTTCATCAGTTATCCTATCATCATATCATTACCCAATCGTTGGAATATTCCATCTAACGACCGGTTTATAGAGGTAGAGAATCCACAGCGATATTCTGCATCCCTAATGCCTGTGCGAACACCCATCAAACTAAGCCGACTGTTTGCCTTTACTGCTGTATTAAGGAACTTTGATGCGTTCTGTTATTCCAACGATGGTGGTGTGCAGTTTCTATTGGTGAGGAGTTCGAAGTTATCGTAAAACAAACCCATCCTGCAATATTTATGAACGTATATTTTCATGTATAGGTTATTCTGTCTCTGAAATGTGTCTTTTACAACCCTATTGTGATAGATATCAGTTCTAAATCTACAATGCGAACGCGACGCGTCAGAATTACCGAGGCAATAAAAGGGTCACGGACTTCTATGTTGGTATGTGCTTTCAGATTGCGTGCTTTTATGATCGCTATTAGGACCCTGTCACACATTGCCGAATATGGCCTCCCGAATACTGCCGAACTCCCAGCTATGGTTAGGAGTAGGTTGGGAGCAAGGTTGGCCGTGGTTGGTATTTGGCCATATGTCGGCTACTGTTCGGCTGCGCCAGCCGAATGTTTCAAAATGTTTCAAACATTCGGGTGTGGGCGGGTGGTTCGGCCATGGTTAGCTGGGGGTTGGCTGGTGTTCGGGAGTAGGTAGGGATGTGTTTAGCAGTCAAATTTGACTCCAATTTAAATCAAATTCGATTCAATTTATATAGAAAGGTGGTCGTGGCCTAAATCTGGTCAGACTGCTCCTGAACTTCAGCCAACTTTGGTCGGCTGGTGTTCGGGGGAAGGTTCTGAATGTGTGATAGGGGCTTACTGACAGACGTACATGTTGAGCCAGGGTCTCACTGGTGCACAGCGCTTTCAGATTGCGTGCTCTTATGACGAGCTATAAAGCTGCTTGCACGCTATGGGTTGCAAATGACGTTGTACTAAGAACTCTGCGTGAGTCAACGTAATTGTGTGAGTTCTTGACATTCACGTGTACCGTGCAGAATACTTAATTCATCGTAATATTAAATAACATGTTACCCCTAGGTGCGTAAGAGATATGATGAGCAATTATTACGTTTTCATCTCCCATTGACATCTTCAACCTTTAGTGATTTGGTCATCACTCGTTCATTTTTATCAATAACAGAAGAGCAATAAAACGTTGCATATTTTCCGGTACCAGATTCGGTTCCGTTAAAAATAATGACTGAGATCATATTCAATACTTTCCTGTCTCCTTCAATTTCATGTACGTTTTCACACATTCTTGCTATATAACTTCTCCATCTCATCTCGTTACATTTTCCCAGATATCTTGTTTCCTACTTGGTACAGGTAAATTTATCAGTCACGTATCCACACACTTAACTCAAGCCCTCTTCAATTTTTTAGTTTATGAAAATAATTTTTCTGATTCACATTCTAAACATTTCATCCTCTCTACTGTAGCAAGAACCTCTCAGCCCTTGAAATGAAATTTCGACAGTGCCTTTTCCCTAGCTGTGTAAATGAAGTAATGCAGCACGCATGCTTATATATGGACAGGATCACCAGGTTTTTTTTACAACCAAGAACCCAGGGATGTTTAAACGCCCACGTAAAATTTAGATTGAGAGTTTTGGGAACATCCCTGTCAGTGGCTCCGAGGTTCTGGTGACGTAAAACGACTGAGGAACGTTTGGGTTCTCATGCCTCATCAGATCTAGACCTGAGGTGTTATGACCGTAAGACTGTTCCCTGGGTGGTTGGTAAGGCTTGTGTATCACATTCGTCATCTCTGATAGCCCTGCCTACGAACCACGTCAGGTCGCGCCGTGAGTGCTAGTGTCTGCGATAGTTCGCTCTCGGACCTGCGGAAAAGAAAATAGGCTTTAGATTTGTCTTTCATCCCTGGAGAGCCCAGGTTTTGCAGTGAAATATATTTCCAGATGGTGACCTGCTATATACTGTAGAATAACAAATATCGAAGCTACGGGACTCGGAAACAAACTATTTTTTTTACCAATAAATAATAGAATTGCCGTCTTTTCTTTCTCTTTTAATTTCCGCATGAGAGACGAGACTTGAATGTGATAGGCCTGGTGGCATTGTTTTTCTTTTCTGCTAGATTTTCTTTCATCACTCATTTTCAATTGGAAATTAGACTAAAGAATCGAACGCTATCAACTAACCTCTTCAGTTAAACTTCACCAGCAATTTGATAGGAAAACTGTAGAATAGATTAGATTCCAAGATTGTAGCCTCACTCACATGGATTGCTTAAGGTTATCAGTATTTCATTCCGAACGACCCACAGGCATTAGAAGAAAACATCTGCGCAGAAGGAAAGGGATTTTCACAATTCTCACTTTTGCAGTAAAGTACTTACTGTAAAACCAGATATCGTTTGCCCCTTAGGTGGATTCTTGCCTTCCAAGGGTCTTACGCAAGACGAAAATCTCCTTATGAGTGAAGTTGAAAATCCTGTTACTTTCTCTTCACACATGGATGGAAGAAAAATTGATCGTGCTGGCTTATGGTGGAGATATGTGCGGGGATAGAACTACAGGGGATGCGGGAGACATACGGGTTTTAAAGTCCCCGTCTTTTCGAGCAGATGCATGACCCGCGAGTTGGGTTATTTATCTGGCCACTCTAGGCACCACAGTGAGAAGTGTTTCAGACTGTGTTTGTGGAAGCTCAAGTTTAGTTTTTTTCCCGGTACCCCACAGAGGACAGGCTTTGTCACACAATACAGGGGTGCCAAAGAACTCATACGAAGTTTATGGAATTCACACGAATTTTAGGGAATTCATACGAATTTTACAGAACACATACGATCCATTATTTGGAAACATACGAATTTTACGAAAAACATACGATCCAGTACGGGAAACGTACGAATTTTACGGAATACATACGATCCATTACGCGGAAACATACGAACCTTACTAATTTGGTGATCCCGGCGCAGGTCACCAAATTAGTAAGGTTCGTATGTTTCCAAATAATGGATCGTATGTGTTCTGTAAAATTCGTATGAATTCCCTAAAATTCGTGTGAATTCCATAAACGTCGTATGAGTTCTTTGGCACCCCTGGAATATGTCTTCGCGAATACTACTGAACTCCCCCTAATCATGGTTGGGAGGTGTTTTGTTCATATTTTGTCCCACAGTTAGCTTTAATCATTGCCACGGTTTAAACACTGCAGTCAAATCAAGAGTGTTGCCCCTACGGGGTTCACTTGTACGCATACGAATCTCCGTAAATGCGCAGGGCTTAAAGCACTTCAACAGCATGATTAACGGGCTGAAATAAGGTAAAAATGGATGCAATCTATAAACAAGAGTGGCACTTGATGTCGGTGTGCGGTATTTGCCCTCTAATGCATTACTTGTCAGAAGTACATCCACTTACGACCCTGCTGTCGAACATTAACGATGGGAGGCTACAGATGTGGGATTTGGGATTCCAGATAACCCTGATAAGGTCACGATTTTCCGTGAAAACGAATTACCCTTTTATAGCCTCAAGAGTTCTACATGTAATCTGACAACCATGAGTGGTAACCTTCGCTACCATGTGCTTTCTTGTGACGCCCGTTTGGCTACGTTTGCTCGAATTATTCTGAAGAGTGTCTTAACGTGAATCACATCGTTTCGCCCTAACCAAATCTACTGGCGCCGGTAGATTGTATTAAGCCGAATATTTATTCATTACTGAACGCCTGGGTCGATGTATGAAATGTTTCAATCCCTAATTGACATGGCACAGACGACATGATTCTGTGTGATTAATAGAGGGTTGAAGCTTACTAATCGGATTATTATGTGTCTACCATTGATACGATGGAATGTGTCTCTAAGTTTCTTTGATTCTTTTCTAATCCCCCGCAGTTTAAGTTGCATAATACATACGTTGCAAACTTTGCGTTGTATATGTATGCAATGATAAAGTAGGATTTAGACTGAAAAAAGGGTGTTCTAGAACGTTTCAATTGGTCCAGATATGCTAGTTTTTTTTTTGCTGTAACATTATTTTGTTACGTGTGTATGTGGCGTTATAAAATAAGTCTGTAACATCGTCACATTGTCTTTGTTTTTGTCTAATGTTGATAAAAGATATGCTAGTATCTGGGACTGGAATTTTCGGGTTAAAATGCTAACTGGCACACGAATACACTTCAAAATTCTAAGAGATTAATGCAATGGGATGTTGAAAAAAAAAAAAAAACTCCCGTCACCACAGTCACAGCCCTGATTGTTATCACCGAAAGTGTGCTGGTTGGATAGTACTCCCAAATGACTATGGCTTACAATGATGGACCCCGGAGTGGTGAAAGATTGCCCATTTCCTTGTGAAATGTAGAAAAGCGTATTGTTATCAAGATAAAGCAGTTTCAACGTACAGTTTAGGGATCCCATTTCACACAGGGTTAGTGCAGTAACGTGTGTTTTATCACTGAAAGGTCAGAGATAATGATTAAGGTCAGCGGTGGGGCTGTTTCAGAAATGTTGCAGGGGGGGAGAGGACAAATCCAAATATCACTTGAATTGGAACGAATAACAATTTTCTGACCCTCCCAGTAATAGTGTCATACCATGATGAACGAAGATATGTTTTTATGCAACCAGTGTATAACCGACTTCCTTATATTAACCTCCACCTTCATGAGTCTCATAAAGTTGTCAGGCTAGGACGCCCCCGTCAAGGTTACAAATGGAATATCCCACCCTGTCCTTGGTGCTGAACGTGCAGTCCGTAGTTCTACTGCGTTAATGACCAACAGAACATACAGCAGTAGTCAAGCAAAAAACTCCTGTATAACTTTGTAGAAGGGAAGGTTTTGTATGAGACTAGTTTTCACTGCTTGTGCAACTTTAATATGTTATCGTGAAAGTTCATGAATCTGTGTTGGCAGAAGTCATTATGAAGCAAGTTTTAACTGTAATTTCCAAAAGTCCAATTTCTTGTATTAGAAATTACAGTTCAAACTTGCTTCATAGCCTTTACATACATTTGTGATCATTCTATACCATTTGCTTTTGTCTCGCACTGACGTTCTCTTTCTATAACTTTTGTTTTGGTCTCACACTGACGTTCTCATTCTATAGGTACCTTTTGTTTTGGTCTCACACTGACGTTCTCATTGTATACCTTTTGTTTTTGTCTCACAGTGACCTTCTCATTCTATACTACCTTTTGTTTTGGTCTCGCACTGACGTTCTCATTCTATACCTTTTGTTTTTGCCTCGCAGTGACGTTCTGTTCACGCACGATGGCTGCAGACGACTTTGTTGAGTTCTGCAGCGACATGACCCTGTACGAGCTGTACTGTGACAGCTGCAAGTACATGTTCCTCAAAACCATCCACGACACGGCCAACAGAACGCACGGCGACCTGTCCCTGGTCTTGTGCAGCTGGCCCGAGGTCATTCAGTAAGTGAAAACCTTACTTCTTTCTCACAGTTTACATGTGCATAGAACTATACAAAATTATAAAAGACCCCCCCCCCCAATTCCTGTATTGTAGTTTTTTTAGTCAAGTACTAATTTTAATTTTAAGTACTAAACTCCACAAGCAGTTAGGGTTGCAGGAAGGGGGATCCTCCCCCCCAACCTCTGCTTGGAGAATAAGTACCAAGCATCATTGCTCAAGGCTTACAAGTCAACAATCCTTCATGAAAGGGTCACATAGAAGTACATGTAGCTGCAAACTATGTTGTTGATAATGCGGTACAATACATTAGAAATGTACCCAGTCAACACGACATAATACAATACTGCGTAACAGTTTGAAGTTTGCAATAGCACGTTCATCGGTTTAACAGTGGAATTTCCTTTGTTTGCTTGTGTCAAAGGTCCGCCACAAAGTACGTGACAGCCGATTGAAGATTTTAAGTTCTTGACGAGTTAGGACGACATTCGTGACCAAAATACAAATAAACACACTTTGTTTATGTAGTCTGTTTGACTTGGAAAAAATTGTTGTCTGTATGTCAGGGGCGTCACCAAGCGGATTCTAAATAGAATGGCACAGCAGTAGTGTTGACAACACAATTTTACATTGGATATATAAAAGCGACCTCTAGCAGCAGATGAAATAAATGCTGCAGATTGTCTGATGCATCTGAGAGTAGCTACCCATTGATTGGTCCAAGAAGGTTATACGGAGAACCGTATAACCTCCTTGATTGGTCAGAGTGTTTGATGTGTGGGAACATAATTGGATTTATCCGAATGTGCGTCATGCATTGAATTCTGATTGGCCAGTGGTAACGGTAAGTAAACCAATCAGAATAGACATTAGTAATCTAGTGATGACGATTATTAATCAATTGGACCTGTTCATTGGTCACTCAGCAACCAATTAATATCATCACTGGTGACACCTACGGGTTACTCATTGTGTCATATTTCTCGCAAAGTAAAAATTAGTCAACACTGATTGGTCGATGCATTTTATTGGACCAATCAGCATCCACCTCGCAAATTGGGCACCTTAGTTGCAGCTGACTAATAGTGACGTCCTTGTACCACAGCAAGATGGAGAAGAAAAATAGATTACAGACAGGATTAACCAAGGAAGTTATAGTCCTCCTTCGATTAACGCACGATTTGACAAAATAACAGGTACCCAGGGGAGTCTTATAGAGGTAACGTGGCAAACTTTTAATGCAACTGTTTCCAGATCTTCTAGAAGAGTCAAAATGACGCTGACAATTGTTCAACTGCACATGGGCATTGATCAAAGGTGCCAGTACATGTGTATTAAACTATTATCCATGTGACTGTTTACCTGTAGACTTTGCAATGCTCCTTCATTTTGGGAACAGACCTTAAGCTGTGCAAAAAAAAAACTTTTTGTGTATAACATCTACTCTCATAACACCACAATTTCTAAAGTGATACTTAGGCCACACCAATTTTATTTGTTGCTTCTCGGATTCGCCTCTTCATTTTTTTCTGATTTGCAAAAAAAAAAAATTCTGGTTCTGAATCAACTCAAAAATGCTCATATTTTGTCTCCAACAGTTAAAGAAAGTCCTTTTCTTCCTAGTTGTTACAATTGTTACATCTATACCAATGCAGTGGTTTGATTAAAACTTCAAAATTCATTGTTTAGATTTTAACCCAGTCTTTTGTGTTGACTTCATGGCACCTATTCTAGCATTTGGGGCTATAATAGGATGCCCAGGCCAGTTTTTTTTTTGTTTTTTTTCGCCCTGTCGCTTCATATTTTTTCTGAAAAATCCGAGAAGCAACAAATAAAATTGGTGTGGCCTTATTTAGCAACAGAGCAACCAATAATTTTTCCCAGTTACATATCCATGTTATAGCAAGGAGCTTTAAATGACATTTTTAAAGCTCCTTGGTTATAGATTATCTTTGCCACTTATGCTATGTTTATTTTATTGACTCTCTAGTCCTGCCAATGACAGAATATTAAATTTTAAGAACTGCCAAAATTCACAGAGAATTGGTGTACTCAAGGAGGTTCTGAATCAATATATATTATTTAAACCTCCTTGGTGTACTCAAAGGAGGGCCACATAAAGTTGCCAGACTGTATACAGCACCAGTTGTGTTCATTATTTTCTTATAGGTTATTTCCTTTTGTCCTTGCCATGGTTATTGATGCCTTCTCAAGAATGTCTTGAACTTTGTGACCTGGATATCTGAAGTGTCGGTACCTCAGAAATTTCTGATCTCTTTCAATTCATGGTTTTTGATTAGCAGTATTATAATTATGGTTTCTGTTGGTATCATGAGAGTGTCATCATATTGCACTTAACTGACAACATCTCTGCAGGAAGAATGACAAATGAAGCAATTTTCTCAGTTATGATCTGTGTCCCCTTGATGGTTGTTTTATCCCTAATAACAGCCAAACATGCTTCCCTTCTGAATAAAGAGACTCTTTCTACGCAACCAAGTGTTTTATTCAGCCGACGTTTCGGTGACTGTCTGTCACCTTCCTCAGGGCAATTCTGACTGGTTCGCATTGCACTGCAGCATAGGTGTCGCTGCTGTAGATGCATTCCCAAACGTATTTACATATGTACAAGTACACATGTACTGTTTAGGGAACTGTATTTAGGGAACATGCTGCAGTGCAATGTGAACCAGTCAGAATTGCCCTGAGGAAGGTGACAGACGGTCACCAAAACGTCGGCTGAATAAAACACTTGGTTGTGTAGAAAGAGTCTCTTTATTCAGTGACTTACCAACCTGATGAAACTATTCACGGATGGTTCCCTTCTGTCAAAAACAATTATCTTTAATTAGTCCAGATGTGATTTAGTTGTTGGATATACAATACTGTGTTTTTAGCAAACCTGTGGATATAACTAGTCTATGGTATGCAGGAATGACCATATTTGTCCTTTTATTCATTTTGCCATGGGTTTCTTTGTTGTGTCACCTAAATAGGATGAACTGAACTGAACTGAATTCATTTTTATGCTCTAGTTTCGACATGTTTAATATACAAGTGGATGAATAGTTGAGTACGACAAAGTTATCAAAAGAAAGTAGATGATATGCACATAGATCTTAATCTTTATGTACTCATAACGTACATTGGATATGATGATGTATACATGAATGTCGGTGGTGCTTCCACTGTATTCCTTGTGCAGCTTGCACAGATCCTAAAAACTTAGAATCCTTTTAATGTTACTCCCATCAGTTTTGGGTGTCTATTGGATGTCGTCCCTAAATTCAAATCAGTGTGCATTACCAAGGATTAGAACCAAAATCACATCCCCCTACTGATTGTTTTTGACAATTTTTCTTTGTTCCTTTTCTTTCTTCCTGCAGGCCCTACTACAAGCTGACGAGATGCCAGGAAAGGGTTGCCAGCCTGATGAACTGCTCCGACCAGACTTTACACATTCTAAGAGACGAATTCATGCTCAGTGTCCACCGGAATTTCTTTGCACACTGCAACGGCACGCACAGTCAGGAGGTGGACCCAGAAATGGACGAGTTCCTGGAGATGATTTCGACGATATCCTCCGTGTCCATCGCTATTGTCATCCTCATCCTCGCTCTCTTAATCACCACAACCTGTTCCCCAAGAAAGTACATCAAATTCTGCTGTTCGGACAAACTGTGACCACTACCAAAAATGGCGGTAATCAAGATGGTGGCGGAAAACAAACAAACAAACAAAAAAAAAAAACCTACAAAGGAGAAGGCCACTGCTGAACTATTTATTGTAAACAGAACTGTCACAGAAGTATACATGTGCACAATTATATTATAAGTCATGTATTTGTAGCAACCTGTTCTAATTTTGTTGTCTTTGATGGTCCGTTTTGTGTCATAAGCGTCATCAGTCCTTGAGAACAAACTTCAAGTTTATTACCTCTGTGAAATTATGATATTGTCAACATGTGTAATAATGTAACTTGATTTATGACATAAACTTTACCATGGATAAAATGTTATCTTTCGTGATGCAGGTAACAAAAAAGGTAGTACAAAAGCACAAAAAATAGAGTTGTTTTGTTACCATGGTCTGGTACAAAAAATGTTTATTGGTCTAATACATCTGTTGTAAAGATAAATTGAATGAAGCCAAATTTTCATGTCAATTTTACATATACTAGGGGCGGAGAATTAAGCAATTGTGGGGGACCGGATATTGCTTAGCAACTAAGAGGACTACATGGCTGTTTTAGACCGAAAATATTTTCCTCATCCCACTCTAGAGAACAGATATGAGAAAAAAGTTACATTCCTTTGACAGAAATACTTGTTGACTTGTAGATATGTCATTATTTGTACTCTTGGGTCAGGTTTCATCTTAAAGCTGCATTATGTAACATTAGGACGATACAAAAAGTAAATTTCCTTGCAATTTCTTTACAAAGTAAGTTGAATCAACCCCACCCCATTGCATAGTGCCATTTAGGGAGTGGAGGTGCCAAAATATGATGCCTTATACAAGTGTGTTTTTTATAGCTTTTAAAAAAGCTATAAACACAGCTGTCAGCCATGTTGGTTTACATTCTGGTAGTTTGCACATAATGGTCCAATAAAAGGAGTGAACCTCGTGTGGGATGTTTTAGCGCCCACCATAAATGTCTGAAATGTGAGATGATGGCACAAATATGTTGAAAAGTGGAAGTAAATGACAATGACATGAAAAATTTTCAATTTAAGTTTATCAAAGTATATCAAAAATGTTACATAATGCAGCTTTAAATACATGGTAGCATAAACCCATAGGGTAGGGAAGTTCTGTTCAACATCATGTGGTGCAATTGAGTTACACGGCTTTGTTTGTATAAAACCTGGTATGTACTGTAACAATATCTGGGTATTTTCAATGTCATGCATTTGTTTAAGGCCAAAAGGTGCAAGTGACTTATTTCCAGGACAGACTAAAATACACACAGTGAAATGTGGAGTGTAGGAACTATTGTATAAATGCTGGCATAGTTCAATGCTAAATATTTTGGCACTTTCGATAACAAAAACGATATTTGAAACCAATGCACATTTTTGTTTGGTGAAACCAATAAACAGGAGCTATTTTCGAATTCGTACATGTATTTTAGAACCATGACTTGTACAGTGTTTGTGAGTTTTATGTAGTTTACTCAAACGTGCATATCTCTTTGAGTCGTACTAACAGTGGTCCAGGTTTCAATATCGTTGACATATCCCGTGATGCTTGTGAGCTTTTGTATAAACAACTGTTATTATGATATGCTCTAACGTTACAAATAAATATCTGTTCTTTCAAATCAAATCCTCTTCGGACGTCAGATTAATTGATGTATGCAGGCTTGATTCCAATCATAAATAATGATGATGTCTCTCATATTTCCCCAGACTCAACTGCCAGTGCCTGTCACATGTCATTATCAATTATTTTGCTTCAAAAACAGTTTATTGAAATTTTACCATACAGGCTTCATTATATGGATTACATCTGTGGTGCATCAATAAAAAAATTGTGACCATATATTGTAAATCCTACAAAGAAGCTGTTAAGTGAGCAAATACATGCCATTAAAAAAAGCACACCAAAATGGATACTGGATACTAGTGTCTTAGAATGGCTTTTGGTGTAATACCAGGTCTCCAGGGCCACAAATGTTCAGATTTTGTAGGAAAATCGCTACAAAAACCAAACAAGAGTTCAGAGACCTCATACATCCATGAAATATGGGCTTAATATGTAGATGCACATAGATTATGCAAATGACCTCTACATTAACATAATATATGCATGGTGATGTTAACTTTTAACTGACTCACACGTGTAACAAGTATGACATTCCCATCATTCACCACTAAGGAGTCATAGAATTTTCAGATTAATTATGCAAATTAGGCCCGTATTTGCATAATTGGTATCTGTTGAAATTCCACCTGCCATAGATTATATACATTACATTATTAAAGTCCTATGATGTAAAACACTGAAATTACAGAATTTCCACATTAATTATGCAAATTTAGTCATAATTTGCATCTAATTATATACATCTCAGTTTGAGCTACCTACATACCAAAAATCATAAAAATACATTTGTCCTTTCTGGACTCATCTGCTCTGAATGGTTTCGCCAGAAACCCTCCTGCAGTTCCAGCACAAGCTGCTAGGGGGACCAAACCCACACCACTTATTTCTGACAGGAAAAGTTATCTACTAAAAAATTAAGACCTTAGCATGTTCAGGACATAAATATACAAAAACTGGAAGTTCTGCTGCAGTACCAAAGTCAACCACCAGGAGGCACAGACCTTGACCTTGACCTTTGTCTTCGTAACGCCTACCTAAATACCAAATATCATCACAATCCATAATTATTATAAGGGCCTTCTTTAAGTTATGCTGACCAGAAATTTGCGGAAACACAGACACACAGACAGGCATGCAGACACACCAAAATCAATACCTCCATTTTCCACGGAGGTATTGAAATACATTATAGTTAAGTGACAGTAAATGCTGTTTCGGGTACCAAGTGTCTATGTGAAACCGTTAGGAAAAGTGTGTAATTTAGAACAAGGGAGACGCTGCCAGATATTGGCCCCGTTCAGACGAAACCACTGAAAACCAATTGGATGTGGATTCAACCGAAGCAGGATTCATGTGGCCCGATCTGAACGCTCCAAATCGCATTGAAAGCGCCCCGATCCCAAACCACAGCGGGAGGTTGCTTCGAACCGCCTTTACCGGATCGCGACTTTCGTCTGGACACGATGCGATTTCACCGGTTTACTTTGCATATTGTCCCGGTCATGGATTAAGGGGTGATATTTCTTTATTTGAATGCAATACAAAAGGTACGTGACCACAACTCCAATAGCGGGAATGACCGAATAACGTGTCCATTCTAGGACGAGTTCCAGTGCTTCTAACGGGACCACGCCGGCATTTGGCAGGGTTGTTGACCTCTGACATAAGTTGGCACCTTGCGTCTTTTAATCAATCAACAAGGATATCTAGCTTGGGTGACTTGCAGTTGGGCACCATTCTGAAGGAACGTACGGCGCGCCGACCAGACGTGAGGAATGTGATTTACCCGAATCGTGATTCCAGTGGTTTCGTCTGAACAGGGTCATTAATAACGTGACTAATTTGGTCGCTACATAGACATGATTTTTTATTACTATCGTTTTGCCCCCCTGTGTAAAAGTTACGTTTGGTATAGTCCGTCCATGTGGTTTCGTCTGAATAGGGCCATTAATACGTGGACAAGTGGTCGCTATAGACATGAATTTTTATCAGTATCGTTTTGCCACCCCTGTGTAAAAGTCATGTTTGGTACAGCCCAACTTTGGGTACAGCCCGTCGATGTGTGCGCGTGGGAGCTTGTAAATTGTAGTGACGCAGTGTCGTTCTTCTTATTGTTTTGGCAATTTTTCTGGTCAATTTTCCAACTTTTGCCTTGAAATTATTCTTCCAACATATACCATACTTGTCAGGATATTTCAACGGTGGATTCACACCGTTCTTGGGATGTTTTTGGGGAGAAAATTCTTATTTCCTGACCGGGTGAACTCCTCGGAGTTAAAGACAACGTGGCGTCTCTGAGACTTGGACAGACGGCGTGGTGTGGCTTTTTTTGTGACTTTTCAAGGTAAGATAACAAGCCGTTTTCGTCAAATTTATTTCCAATAAACCGATAACCTTACTTTGTATGTTAGTTATATTCGGTATGATTTGGTGGGTCTTAGAAGGCTGCATGTTAGTCTTCAATTTAGCTTGTCTATAACCATTCTACGCTATGTTGAAAATTTATGCCGCTTCGTGGCCGTTTTGAACTTCTTGGTGGCGTCTCCGGAGAACACTATATCTTATTTTTCGTGTGTCTTGTGTGAAAAAGTATGAGTCTATGATGGAAGTTGTTCAGATATAGAAATGCTTTGTTCTAACGCCACGTGGCAAGCGAGGCTCAGCGACCACCTGTTGGAATGTGCCGCACGCGGGCTTATCGATGTTCCCGCCAAATTGGCGGTCAAACGAAGCACCCCCGAAGCATCAAGGTGACAAAAGTACAGCTCTAGTTAGCATATTTTAGTATTTTGTTCTTTCTTATTAATCAGAATATTGTGAAAAATGTCAGGACACATGATGAGGAGACTGCTGGTTTATTTGAGTGAAAGACTAGCCTAGTACCCACTGTACACTTCTCAACATTTCTAGGAAGTAATATGTTACATGCAAATGTTTATCATCTTGCTTGTTGCGTTGTACTAATTATCCTGTATCATGCATAGAATGATGCATCCTGATGTTCCTGTCCTGACTGGGAGAAACCTGTGATGGCGGGTGACTTCTGTCCAAACCAGACCAGATGAGGGCTCATAAAACCAGTTAACTTGAAGACAATGAAGTGAAGAGCTTGTACAGGTGAGACAATGCTTTCAAGTTTGCTTTTTTTTATCGACTAAGAGCCATAGCACATATACTACCAGTAACACGTTTAAAAACACTTTCTAGAGCCATTTTAGCAAATGGACGTTCTATTGGTTTTATCGTTACAGTCATTCAGTGTTGCCTGGATATGTTCTTCGTACTATATACTAATGATCCTTTCATATGATTAGGTGTGTCCTGATGTTCCAGTCCTGACTGGGCCGGGAGAAGCCTGTGATGACAGGCGACTTCGGTTCAATGCAGACCAGATGACCTGAAGACACGGGACCATATTCCGACAAGATGAGCGGTGAATAAGAGACAACAACGTGGATCCGGTGACTGGATTGTAGCAGGAGGAAGAACAGGACTTTTATCGGCAGAGCTGTGTGAAAGAAGATGGGGAGGTGTGAGTATGGTTTCCTTGTTAACACAAGACAACACTCCACATGCACACACGTGCATGCACTTGCATTTCTCCCTTTTATGCCCGTTTTCCGTAAATCATAACTGGCCGTTAATTCCGCGTTGTTATCCTCAATTCGCCACTGAAAAATTCTTTGCATCGTGTTGTTGAAATCCAGTTCCTCCAAAATTGCCGATTTGGACCTTTCTTCACTTGAATTTTCCCAATTTTCTGCTGTGAGAGTCGAGGTGACTTGTTTCCCGTAAATCGTAGCTGGTTGCTTTAATTCCACGTTGCTATCCTGAATTCGTCACAGAAAAATTCTTTTCATCTTGTTGTTTAAACCTAGATCACCCAAAAATTGTCGCTTTGGACCTCTGTTTACACGTAAATTTTCCAAACATGTTGTTGATTGAAATTTGCATGCAAATGGGAAACCTCACCTGGAAAGATAATCGAGTTAACATTTTCGCGCGGTTTTAGATAGGGTATGGACGATTCTGACCTTTGACCCCAACGCCTGGGCCCCCACACTGAACCACTTCTCTTCTACATTGAACACTAGTTACACTGTTCCAACACTTTTTGGACTTAACTTTTTCCGGACATTTATAGTCACCACACTCTGCAACATCAGACCAACCACACCAAAATAGTACACTTGAAATAATTTCTGTGTCTTCTGGTCAGTCAAGCGCACTGATATACTGTTGTTTCGAAGCAACAATGTCTCATGCATAAAGCAAAGACATCCCCGATGGAGTAGACTTAGTGCGCATTGCTGACCAGGAGAGACAGGAATTATTTTAAGTGTACATGTTTGGTATGGTTGGTCTGATGTTGCAGAGTGTGGTGACTATAAGTGTCCGGGAAAAGTTAAGTCCAAAAAGTGTTGGAACAGTGTAACTAGTGTTCAATGTAGAAGAGAAGTGGTTCAGTGTGGGGGCCCAGGCGTTGGGGTCAAAGGTCAGAATCGTCCATACCCTATCTAAAACCGCGCGAAAATGTAAACTCGATTATCTTTCCAGGTGAGGTTTCCCATTTGCATGCAAATTTCAATCAACAACATGTTTGGAAAATTTACGTGTAAACAGAGGTCCAAAGCGACAATTTTTGGGTGATCTTGGTTTAAACAAAAAGATGAAAAGAATTTTTCAGTGACGAACTCAGGATAACGTGGAATTAAAGCAACCAGCTACGATTTACGGAAAAAAAAAACACATTGAACCTCAGAGCAGAGTAAAGTCCCAATTTTGCAGGAAAATTTCAATCAACGAAAAATTTAAGATAAACAGAGGTCCAAAGCGACAATTTTTGGGTAATCTGGCTTTCAACAACACGATGTAAAGAATTTTTCAGTGGCGAATTGAGGATAACAACGAAGAATTAAACGGCCAGCTACGGAAAACAGGCATGTTGACCCTTAGAGTAGGGTAAAGCGGGCACGAAAGGGAAAAATGCGTGTGTGCATGTCGAGTGTTGTCTTGTGTTAACAAGGAAACCATACTCACACCTTCCCATCTTCTTCCACTCAGCTCTGCCGATAAAAGTCCGGTTCTTCCTCCTGCTACAGTTCAGTCTCCGGATCCACGTTGTTGTCTCTTATTCACCGCTCATCTGGTCTGCATTGAACCGAAGTCGCCTGTCATCACAGGCTTCTCCCAGTCAGGACAGGAACATCAGGACACACCTAATTATATGAAAGGATCATTAGTATATGGTACGAGGAACATATCCAAGCAATACTGAATGACTGTAACGATAAAACCAATAGAACGTCCATTTGCAAAAATGGCTCTAGAAAGTGTTTTTAAACGTGTTACTGGTAATATATGTGCTATGCCTCTGCATGAGTCGAGAAAAAAAGCAAACTTGAAAGCATTGTCTCACCTGTACAAGCTCTTCACTTCATTGTCTTCAAGTTAACTGGTTTTATGAGCCCTCATCTGGTCTGGTTTGGACAGAAGTCACCCGTCATCACAGGTTTCTCCCAGTCAGGACAGGAACATCAGGATACATCATTCTATGCATGATACAAGATAATTACTACAACGCAACAAACAAGATGATAAACATTTGCATGTAACATATTACTTCCTAGAAATGTTGAGAAGTGTACAGTGGGTACTAGGCTAGTCTTTCATTCAAATAAACCAGCAGTCTCCTCATCATGTGTCCTGACATTTTTCACAATATTCTAATTAATAAGAAAGAACAAAATACTAAAATATGCTAACTAGCGCTGTACTTTTGCCGCCTTGATGCTTCGCGGGTGCCTCGTTTGACCGCCAATTTGGCGGGAACATCGATAAGCCCGCGTGCGGCACATTCCAACAGGTGGTCGCTGAGCCTCGCTTGCCACGTGGCGTTAGAACAAAGCATTTCTATATCTGAACAATTTTCCTTCCACCATAGACTCTTACTTTTTTACACAAGACACACGAAAAATAAGATATAGTGTTCTCCGAAGACGTCACCAAAGAATTAAAAACGGCACGAAGCGGCATAAATTTTCAACACAGCTTAGAATGGTTATAGACAAGCTAAATTGAAGACTAACATGTAGCCTTCTAAGACCCACACCAAATCATACCGAAAAAAACTAACATACAAAGTAAGGTTATCGGTTTCTTGGAAATAAATTTGACGAAAACGGCTTGTTATCTTACCTTGAAAAGTCACAAAAAAGCCACACCACGCCGTCTGTCCAAGTCTCAGAGACGCCACGTTGTCTTAAACTCCGAGTAGTTCATCCGGTCAGGAAATTAGAATTTTCTCCCCCAAACATCCAAAGAACGGTATAAATCCACCATTGAAATATCCTGACGAGTATGGTTTTAAGTTGGAAGAATAATTTCAAGGCAAAAGTTGGAAAATTGACCCCAAAATTTGCCAAAACAACAAGAAGAACGACACTGTGTCACCACAAGCCTCCGCGCACATAGGCGGACTGTACCATACGTGACTTTTACACAGGGGTGCAAAACGACACTAATTAAAATTCTTGTCTATAGCGACCACCTGTCCGCTTATTATGCAAATTAATTACATATTAATATCTGGCAGTGTCCCCTTATTCTTAATTACACATGTCACACAAGTTTGAATTGTCCTATCATAGAAGGTAGCAGATTTATAGAATTTCCTTGCTTCGAAAAAAGTATTGAAATTTGGATGTTGTAACCCTGCAGAAAGTGACAATTTACAGGAAATAAATAAATATTCGACAACTTCTATAGGTAAAATGAGAAGGAAAACTCAAAAGTACACAAAGTCAACTCAAAAGTACATAAAGTCAACTCAAAAGCACATAAAATCAACTCAAAGGTACATAAAGTCAACTCAAAAGTACATAAAGTATACTTGTATAAGGATTGTCTACTCGTATCTGCTTGGAGTGAATAATTTCAATAGGAGTAACATAAAATAAGAAGCCAAATATCTGATATACAACTGAAAATAGTTAAGCGGATCATGAAACTAGTTAAAGTGTAGTTACAGTGCTTTAGCAGTGTTAGAATTTCATCAATAGTACCGATTTCCCGGAGATAATTCAGTTCAGGACAGGCCCCCGCCCAGTTGAGGGGAGCGAACACATGCACAACATTACTTACATACATGATCATGTTCCACACGGAACGAAGAAAAAGCAGTCATTTCTAAGGCCCACGTTTCTTGTGCGATTGTATCAGTCCTTGAACATACCGTAGTACCGCGTACCGACTCCGGATCCCGGCCGGCCGACTCCCCAGCTCCTGGAGCTGGCACATTTTATATCGCCCGAGAGATAAATAAGAGGCCGGGCCGGGTGCCAACTTTGGGCTGGGGCCATGTGGCTTCCCCCGGTCGAAGGGAGTATCGTCTCGCGCTGGGATAGCCGTATGGCATCCAGGCTTGGTCTTTTCATGTACCCCTTGGTTGCCCGTCTCCATTCTGGAGCGCGGGCTTCAGCTCATGGCTCAAAAGCGCCGGCTATTTGCTCAAAATATTATTGCAGTCACGGGCTATGGAGTCCTCCGCCCCAAATATGGTAAGGATTTCCATATATGGTAAAGATTGCCATATATTGTAAAGGAGAGGCCGGAATGCCCCGGGGAGGCCCTGTACCGCGACAGGATATATTTACATTTATATCATACCCGGGCGGCGTAACAGTGCTCCCGGCCGTGTTGTATTCTCCCGTACGACCGGATGTATAAAACGGGCATCCATAGAACATTCAAACGCGCTTCGCTTGCGCCGCTACAAAAATTAGAACATTCGAACGCGTTTCGCCCCAACCGTGTACGCCGCTTTCGAACATTCGAATACAGGATTCGGACGTTGGAATTGATGTTGCTGCAGTTTTTTGGGCCAGCGACACCAAATTTTCGCTCATTTCGCCTTGAAAGACGTGTTTTCTAAGGTGGGTATGATATAAATAGCATACAACACGGTGTATTCCGCATCGCCCTCGGTCTCGGCCCTCCCGCGCGTCGGATCGCCCTCCGGCCTTCGGCCGTCGGGCGATCCGACGCGCGGTCGGGCCGATACCTCGGGCAATACGGAATACACCGTGTTGTATGCTCTATATATGGTAAAGATTGCCATATATGGAAAAGGGAGGCCGGGATGCCCGGGGAGGCCCTGTACCGCAACACCTGCATTCTGTGACTGCAATAATAACATGAACCGCTAGGGGTCCTCATTGACACGTACAGGAGCGGTTCAAACAAGGTCCCGGTCAGAGGTACAGCTCCATAATCATCATCATGGCTGCCGCAGGCCAAAGAACTCGCGTGAAAACACTTCGCCCAAGTTCTTACCAGGACAGAAGCTATCGCCACGGGTTTCTTGGGGCCTAAGGTGACTTACAGAAGGCCACCGGCTAGTTTTGTCCGCGGCCAGCCCCTACCTCAGGGCGATGTTTGCTTCGGAGTTCGGACATGTCGGAGAGTCGGCAGAACACGGTTGTTTTGAAGGAGCAAATCTGACCTTAAATACAGCAAAGCTAGTACCTCTAGGGATTCTATGTATTATATTAAACCATGTAATGTGTACCAAGATCAGTAAATTATAATTACTGATAGTAGAGAAGAAGAAATTATACTCTTTTTCCGAAGTTGACTCCCCCTCCCCCTAAACCTTTTGCTCATATATATTTTATTTTGTGGCTTTCTTTTTAAACGACGCCATAACCACACAATAAAAACCTGTTTGACGAATGTAAAAGACTGAAATAGCCCTGTTAATTAATTAATTAATATTTTTTTTATTCACATATGTTTAATGAGTATTGGGCAGAAAGCACAGTTGCTTATATGACGCCTTCTACTCAAAAGCACAAATATAAAAACAAGAGTAAAACATAATAACAAAATACATACATAATTACAAAGTGGGTCAAGTAGAATGAGTACAAACAAGACAAGTTGGTGATCTATCAATTACGAGAATCTACCAGTACAGTGAATAAAGGTTTGAACTATGTCGAAGATATTACAGTTTTGTGAATGTGAGAGTAACGTGGATCCTCGTAGCAGTAAAGAACATAAGGTACTGTCATTGAGATGCTGTAGCTCTACTATGTTGGAAAGAGATGATAACAAAGTACTTCTATAACTGACATAAAGATTACAGTGTAGGAAATAATGTTCAGTTGTTTCGCTATGATAGCCACATTTACATGTAGGGTAATTGATACAATGGTGTTGAAATAAGTGGTAATTTAATTGACTGAAGTTTAAACGGAGCCTTGTGTGATGAACAGCGGAGTGTCTTTGACCATGAGAGAAATGGGAGTGTTTTGTCGGTCTGTTGAATAATAAGTCTAACTCCTTTTTAAAGATATTAATCGTAAGAGTTAATTAATATAGATACTGTAAGTTCAATTACTTACAAAATAAATAAATAAGAATAAATAAATTACTTCTGCAGTGGTTTTATAAAATGCAGCAGGTTTTTACAGTATTTCAGCTTTGTGGTTGAAACAGCAAATTGCATATTCACAGTGTCACAAATTTTCAGGGGATATCTAGGGCACTGCGAAAACTGTGAAAGTTTGCCACTGCGAAAATTTCAAAACTTACCGTAGCTGGAAGTAGAAGTATGTGTCTTCAAATAGGATATGAGCAACTAAACAATACAATAAATACAATATATTGCCCTACAGAGTTTGGATCCAGCCATGTTTGGGGAGATTCTGAGTTACATCTACTCGGGAACCCTCCATGTGTCCCTAGACAGAGTGCAGCACCTGTACCAGGCAGCTGACCTGCAGCTGGACTATGTGAGAGACACCTGCAGCAGCTACATGCATGGCCATGAACGTGGAGCGCTCATGCCTTCTCTGTGGACATTGTCCTGAACCGTTGTCTGCAGTGTATCTGTCGGCACTTTGCTAAGGTATAGTTAACATATACATGTATTAAAGTATGTTAAGGTATAGTGGCATGGGTGGCTAGGCAAGCGGACACGAGATCAAGAGGGCACGAGTTCGATTCCTTGCATTCCTGGCAAGACGTTGTGTCCTTGGGAAAGGCACTTTACACAACTTTCTTCACTGCCTCTGGACTAAGACGTTGGGAGTTCGAGTCCCGGCTGTTGTCGCTCACCCGACATGCATGCTACTGGAGAGGGTCGCAGTCCTTAGGACGGGACGTTAAGCCGTGGTCCACTGTTGATTGTGCTTGTCGAAAAGAGCTAGGGGAATTTCCCCGGTACAATGAACCTGTAAATACTGTACATAGCGTCTGTCTTCTCTGTTACGACCAGTGTAAGATTAGCTCTTCAGTGAGCTAAACTGGATCGAGATCACATTCCAGATCACATTCCATTCATTCACTGCACCCAGGTATAAAATGGGTACCTGACTTTGGTTGGGGAGGTGCCTTCCAGTACCGTGCTCTAGACACAGTGGACAGACAACCCCACTTCTTACAGTCTCAAAAAGGCTGTGAGACTACCGGAACTGTTATACAAGAGTGGGAATAGATACAAATAAATTTACCTCCTTGTACATAATTATATGTGCTTAATTTTTCACCATTGAAATTGTGATACATCATGTTGCATGGATGTAGCAGTTTTCATGCCTGGAGGAAATCATTCATTCATTTACTCATTCATTCATCCACCCAGCTGTCCCCTCCAGGTCACCTCCAGTGAGGAGTTCTGCAGCCTGAGTGTGGATCAGCTGACTGAGATCATCAGCCATGATGAGCTGGATGTTAAAGAGGAGACAAGAGTGTGGGAGGCTGTGGTGAGATGGGTGCAGCACAGCAGGGAGGACAGGTGGGCAAACTACTAACATTAGGCCACACCAAGTAATTTTTATGGATGACGTCCTCTGGATACCCTAAATCTACTGCGAGAGCGCGAAAAAAACACAAGAAGGGCCGAAAAAACAAGATGCCTAGATTTGAAATAAATATACTAGATTCTAAATGTTAGGACACAAATTGAATGAGAGAACACAGTGTAACAACCAACAAGTCTTTTATTCGTCATGAAAACAGCAATAAATCAGTGGAACAGCAGTTGTCGTCCTGTTCTGTTTCTTTCCTTTCATCGCATCTTTCAATCTTGCCATCTGCGACACTATTGTGCCTTTTTGGTGATAGTTACAAGAAGCGGAATTTCTTGGGTTTTTTTCTGTGAACAGGCCAAAATCAATGCGTACGCGGACGTCATCCATAAAAATTACTTGGTGTGGCCTTATACATATCTGATATAGGGCATATTCTCATGATGAGAATGTTACATCCACTGTCTGCCATATTGGTTTCTTATTCATAGCAGCAACACAGTAAAGACTTCTTTGCATTCCACCTAGGCTAGTCTATGACAAAAGTTTTTGTGAAAACATTTGGCTGGAGGGTTTTAATAATGGTTTGATAAATCATTCTCCTGTTTGATTTATCTTAAATCATACGTTTCTGTGATACATGTATGTTACAATGACTTATACAATGCTGATGAAATGTAAAAGGCTGATCTACCTGTTCTTGGAATCTTGTTTTCTGTTATATTAAAATCTGTTTGAAACAAATATGAAGCTTTGTGTAATATTTGCGTGTGTATAGCTTTTTATTAAACATTTTGGGAAGTTGTGCTCCTAGGATTAAAACATAAAACATTGCACCATTATATAATTCAAACACCTTGCAGGAGTTGAAATTTGATCTGTTAATAGACAGATGAAAATACTGTTTATTTGTTTAATGTTTTGTTTCACAAAATAGGATTGAAATTTAGATATCTTAGCCTTTTAAAATTTAGAATGTGTTAACCAGTTGTTGAGCGGTATGTCTAAATCCTGAACTGAAATCTTGAATACAAGGCAAGTGCCAGGAGAAATAAGTTCCTACATCACGCTTTACACACACCATTTCTAAGTTGACTTGACGAAGTCGACCTGAAAAATTTCTGTTTACACACGGGGCCGCGAAGCGACTTGGGACTCCCGCTGTGCCACCCTCCCCCCAAGTCGACTTGAACCCTGACCTGCTTTTGTGGACACTTAAGTCGACTTGACCGGCTTACACACACGAAGCTAGCGGACTCGTCACCCCGCTGGCCGACTTAAGTCTCGTTTGGGTACGACTCAAGTCGTCTTGATTAAATTGCGACTTGAGTTGAATTATTTCTCTTTACACAGGGAAATTTTCGGTCAAGTCGACTAGATCAAGTCGTCTTGAGTTGTAGTCGACTTAAAAAAGTTGTGTATAAAGTGGAATGGGAGTGACACCTGCATTAAAAAAATAGCATCCGCGCTATCCTCCATCAGTGACTGAGAATGATTCTATATCGTTCTGCACCATGGTCAGGTAAGGACATCACTCATAATGGCTCTTGTGTACAAAGTTGATTGATTCCAGGTTTGAGTCAAAATGTCAATGTTGCTTTAAGTCAAAGCACTCTAGTCTTTCAAGGTGCAGGATTCATAGTCTCTACCAGACTAACTGCGCGGGCTATAATAGGGAGATATTTGCTAGGGGCCCGGGAGTCTGGCCGCCTTGAGGTTGACTGGCCGCGCTATTAGGAGGGGGGAAACTAACCCTCCCGCGGACCGACTCTACTGGCCAGCTATTCCCTTCTTTTGCCGAATTCTACGATCCGTACCCCCGTAGGAAGGCCTGGTGGAGGCTACAGGATTCAGCAGCAAGGAGGTTATAGGGCTTGGAAGCAGTAAGGAATTTCATTTTTTTTCGTGCTGAGAATAATTAGATAATTAGATTAACGACAGACCAATAGACAAGCACCACTCCGATGATACAAGCCATGCAAACCTGCCAACCTCATTATGGTTTCTATCTTACAAATTTAGTTGTTTTGCTCATCATTCAACTTTATGGGGGAGGAACAACTACATGTACCTTAGTAATCATCCAATAAATGATCTTTGACTTAAAACATTGCGATTTTTCAACCAAACATCTGCTTGGAGACCTGATCCACTTTCCTATGGGCAACTTTGACCTTTTTCTGGACTGTTCATCTGCTTCGATAATTTTTAGTCTTGTGGTCGGGAAACCAGACCACAAAATGAGAGTCACATGTAACAAGTAACATGTCGCACAGTATCATTGAAGCGCCACAAAGGTTAGTCCACAAAGCGTTACATAACTCCATGTACAGACTGGACGCTGTCATTTGTATGGAAACTGATCAAAATGTAAAACATTCCTGGTTGAACGACGTCGTTACGCAATGCTACGTTGACTCGACACAGTAACACAATCAGGGCTTGATATGAGGTATTGTTACATAAGCACAAGTGCTTCACTCGCGACGGTTTGAAGAGTCTAGAAAGCGTCAGCAATTCACAATCGAGAGTCGCTTTTCAAACAGCAGCCATTGACGGTTATGTAGTAACACAAAGTCGATTATGTAAATCAACACCCTAGCAGATCGCTTTAAGAGGATCACAGTTGAAAATCTTTTGTTCAAAGAACGCTAAGACTGTTTTAGCTCCTCATACTAAGCGCACTTCAGTTGTGACGTGAACCGAGAAATCATCAATTCTTTCTCTCAAATCACTTTAATTTTTTAAGATTTCAACCAAGTTTTAAAGATGAATGAAATGATTACACTCACAGCAGCAAATTAGATCTGAAACCTACACGATAAATATAAGTCCCGTGATTTTGTATTGGAGTGAGGTCTGATGTAATGAAAACAAAAAAGAGACAAGTGCGCCTAGGCCTCCGTTGTGAACAATGTAGCCAGTGGCCCATGGCAATGTCCGGGTACTTAAAACTGCCCGCCAGTATACACGCACGTCAAAGGTTCAAGTCAGGTTGGAGCAGCGATCTATCACAATCTCCTGTTAAAGCTAATTCTTCATCTTCACTGTTATAGTCATGGCCGTGCGAAGCGATTGGTGTCACTTCTACGTAAGTACGACTCAAATCAGCGTTGTTATCGAAGATGCGTAAACTTTTTGAGCGAGGGCACACGAGATATTCTGAAATAGGCTCTCGCTGGATAGAGCCAAAAACGTACATGTTACATAATGTTACATACATGTTGAACGTACTGGGAAAGAAGGGGGTGCAACCGTGTTGCACACGCTCTTTGGAGCCTTGAGAATTTGACTGTTTCTGAAGTGAGGTTGAGCGGGGTTTGTTTCAATAACAAGACACGGAGGTCAATTCCCGTCGGGCACGTATGAAAAATGAGTACAAAGTTAGCCTGAATTTGAGGACATTCCACAAGGAAATCATCCTGTAGACTTAGCTAGCGTCTTTTGGTATGTGTTGACTTGGTTTATACTTTTGCCTAGCAAAATGTTACAGCTCTTTCTCAAGTCGATTGTTGTATTTTCGTAAAAGCTAATGCGCGCATCGAGACCTAGAAAATGTTCTAAATTTTGCAACAAAAATTATAAATGGTTTATTTGCAAATACATGCCCGAAGGCTAATTGCAACATAAAATAACGAATACGGTATACAGATGGTACAATGGTAGTAAGTGACTACTCTAAGAGATTGCTACAGACTACATCCTAAGTTTGGGTTTGACTTCTTTTTTGGAAGCAGTGGAAGACGAAGTGTCCCACTTTTTCTGCAATGAGTGGGTTTTGGGAGGTTAACAGGGTTGTAGTTTTCTTTTCGTCAGTAAACGTTTGGTGGCTTCTTTCAACAGCTCTTTTCTTTCCTGATCGTTAAATGGGCAGTTGGAGATAAAATGTATTTCGTCTTCCACCATATATAGCTCGTTCTAAAAGTAGTCTATAAGCAGACGTTTTTGGTACATAAAAGGTTTATCGCAATCACAACTAAGAGCTATCCTACAATCTATCCACAGACGAGAGATGATGTCATGAAAAAAGCTTCACTGCAGGAGAAGTTACAACTCATCCGGAAACAGGTGGACGCGTTCGCAGCTCTGGAACAGGAAGTGACGTCAAGATTTTCAGAGGAAACATTCCTTAACAACATCACAAGACTCGAAAACAAATACAGCAAGAGCCAACTTCAAAGTCTAAACCTCATCACCAACTTAGCTCTTTTCCGCCAACTTTTGCTGCGGTTACAATTAGACAACAACCAATGCACAAGCAAGGACGCAGACGACAAAGATGTGTTGGAGTACTTCGTGGACATTTTGCGTCTTATTGATGATATCAAGAGGTTGAACAAGTATTTCACAGAGAGGGTGTACACACCACTTGTAGAGAACCTCTTTCCAGCTCACGGCATGGAAAAGGCTGCAACGTCATTGACAGGTCACGCACAAGCAGTCACTGTCCTGTCTAAGACAACAAAGAGCCAGAAGGAGGTGCCGGTTGAGAACGGGAAATCCGTACAGACCTCAAAATGCGACAATCGCACCGCCAAGTTCCTCCGGACTGTTACCAGACTTTTCAAACTCGAGCAGCGGTGGAGTAGGCTTTCGCAGGACGGGCCAATCTCAGCCGTTCTGTTCGAGGCAGAGACGAACAAGGACAGAGAGGAGACCGACAACCTTAAACCTTTCCATCTCATCTCTCAGCTGGTACCAGACCTGGTCGCCAAGGCGTCTAAAGCGGTGGCCATCACGGAGAAGTGGTACACGCTGTTTGTTGAGATGTCCAACTTGGCTGTCAAAGACGAGGGGGATAGTCGCGAGAGACAGATCCAAGAACTTCGCGAGAAAATAGATAAGGTATGTCCGAGTGATAATAAGATTAGCCACTGTTAAAGCTGCATTATGTAACATTAGGACGATACAAAAAGTCATTTTTTTGGCCATTTCTTTATAAATCAAGTTGACTCAACCCTACTCCATTGCAAATAAATGCCATTCAGGAAGTGGGGGTGCCAAAATATGACACCTTACGAGTGTGTTTAAAGTTGGAAACACAGCTGTCAGCCATGTTTGTTTACATTCTGGTAGTTTGTGGTGGTGCCACAAAATTAGTGTGCCTCCTGTGGGCTGATTTAGCGCCAATCATAAATGTCTGAATTGTGAGATAATTTCAAAAATATGTTAAAAAAGTGGAAGTAAATGACAATCACATGAAGATTTTTTTCAATTAAAATATTTCAATTCTTGGTACAAAACGTTACATAATGCCCCTTTAAGGTCATCTCATATAGTTTATCAATTATCATTGCGTCATGAGTGTTTGATGCTTTACCTTATCGTGTACATTTCCTTGTCCCAATTTCCCGACAGACGTCACGAAGCATCCAGCAGCTTGAGCAGAACCTGGCGGACTATCGGGAGGAGCTGGCGGGGCTGACTGCCAAGGACGCCCGCTATGCCGAGCTGACCGAGGCGTTCCAGAGAGCGTCCGTGTCGTCTGAGGAACTCAGCACTGACGTCAGCGACCTGGAGGAAACAGAGAAGAAGGTAACGGGATGTTGTTGTTTTATTGTGTTTCACAAAACACGTTTTCCAAAGAAAGTGGCCTCATTTATCCTTGCTCTAGGGGACTGCTTAGTACTTTGTACCTACATGTAACATTGCCTTCATATCTGACGTCTGTTTTCGATCGATTGCGCCATATTGAGTCCTCTATCCTTCTCACATCCTCTGTGTCTGTCACTGTCGGACTCTTTTTTGTATGTGCGTGTATGTGCGTATGTGTGTGTGTGTGTGTGTGTGTGTGTGTGTGTGTGTGTGTGTGTGTGTGTGTGTGTGTGTGTGTGTGTGTGAGCTTATGTGTCGATGTGTATGTATTCATGTATATCTGCATGTATGTATGTATGTATGTATGTATATATGTGGTTATGTTGATTTGTACATCAGTGCGTGTGTGTGTGTGTGTGTGTGTTTGTATATATATATATATATATGTGTGTGTGTGTGTGTGTCTGTGTGTGTGTGTGTGTGTGAATATGTATGCATATGTGTGCATGTACTATGTGTTTGCCATAGCATTGCGTGTCTATTTGTATCCTGTCCGTCTCTCACTCTTTCTCTCTGCAGTCTGCACCTGCCTCTGTGTCTCTATATCTGTCTTTCTACTCCTCTCTCTCATTCTCTCCACTATACCATGCATATCCATCAAAATATACTGTTATACATATACCCGTAAATAATTTCATCAGGTTGGTAATCGAATGAATAGCAAAGTTCTTTCATCACAACCATTTATTTTTCACGAGCCGACGTTTCGATGACCGTCTGTCATCTTCATCAGGGCAATTCTGACTGGTTTACTGTGCACTGACGCTAAATATTACTTGGTGCATAGTGCACTAAAAATATTATATAGTTCACAGTGCACTGTTACTTGGTTCACAGTGCACTTAGGCTAGTTTTTACTGTTAACAATGGATTGCCGAACGTTGTTATACATATAGATCGCCCAGCAGTTGGAAGAGTTCTCTCATCGAAAGGACATAAAGGAGTACGAGGAACTAAAACAAGAGGCCGGGCAGATCCAACAGAAACTACAGTCGACAAGGTGAGTAGGTGAGTAAACACACACTTTAGTAACTTCTGTTTAAAGTATATATCCTTTATGATTTTGTTCAGTAGTGTTTAAAGGTTCGTTGCAACTCACCTATGAACTTCAAGTTGAGCAAAGAATCAAGTGTATTTTGAACAAAGTTTTGCGTGAGAAACCAGCACGATGTCTTTCAAAGAAGTCCATACTTAATTTTGATGGATGATCTATAAAAGATGGGATTTAATCAAAGAAACTGTAGTAAAACAGTGAAATCATTCTAAGTTGTCCCTCAATTTCAGGCACGATCTAAAGTTGGCATGCTACAGAAGCGCCATCCTGCGGGGCGACATGGAACTGTTGATGAACATCCTTCCCAGTTTCCACCGATTCGGCATCAGGGTGAAACACAAGATAACCAATATAGAGGAAAAACTGAAAAACGAGAGAGAAAGACAGAAAAAGCTGGAAGAAGAATTACAGAGTCTGAACCTAAACAGTAAAGGAAGCGATACAGAGGATACTTATCTGTTAGGTACAATTTTGGTGTCTATTGACGTTGTTTAATTGAATAGTTATGATACTTATTGCTTGCTTTGCTGTGAGTTAAATGTTGTTTTGCTGTATAGAAATGTATAGTTTCGACTATATGGTCTGGTACGTTTGACAAGACACATTGATTGAAGGGATACGCGAACCCTCACCATACGCCAGCGCCCTCTATAAAAGTATCTTAGAACTGCAGATCAGATTATGCATACAGTCCAGTATATTTTCACGATATATAAGGACAGAGAAAACAGCTGCTCAGTAATTTCATCATGTTGACAACCCACCACTCCGAGTATGGATTAGGCTTGTGCTGACTGACATAAATAAGACTAGATAACCTTTCTGTCACCTTGTTGTTGAAGCCTGGTGTTGGGTTGTATCCAGAACCATGGTTTATCCAGAACAATGCTCAGGCACGGTTCTGGATACTCCACTCGTATCCAGAACCGTGCCTGGGGCAAATCTACGTTCTTGGAAACGCGGAGACTATGCAGAACCGTGCCTAACCCTTTTTATCCATTCAGACATAGAACTAGATAGGCACGGTTCTGGATACAATACACTAGTACCTGGTAAGCTTGAACCGTACTTGATGGCTGTCGTTCGACATCTGAAGTTGACATTGTAAGATATTCCTTGATAGATCCTTCTATAACGTTACTTCTTTTCATGACCTTGAATATCTGATTGATTTTGCCAACAAAATAAAGAATATTTGAAAGTCCTGTCATCGTGTCAAGGACCATAAGGCGGGAATGAAACTAGGATGAACAAACATCGATCGCATCTTTTCACTGAGAGATAGTAGGGGAGCATTTGATTGACAGTACAAAATGATTTTTTTAGAGAGGCACGCGTTATTCCATATGCCTTGATTAAGTGTTAGCGAGGAATTTGTGGAGAGTAAAATACGTTTTTCTCTAGAGGAAAAAATGACGATTTTTAGAGAGGCACACGTAGACTATATATGCTGCAATGCAAAAGATTTTGCTGATAAGGAAGACAGATATCCAAATCCCATACGTACTGACTATGCTGTAACGTCGTAGTGTGACCCTCTGAATTCCCTCGATTAAACGATGGCATCGTTTGCCAAGGTGTCAATCAATCTGCTCCGCTGAGGGACCGACAACAAACAACCAAACATACACCCTTTGAAGGAGCCTCATACATGACTCGTAGGACTGCATAAAACCTTTATATGAGCTGTTAACAACCTTGGCAACGAGGCAAAGGTAGGAGCACTTCTATTTCGAATTCCATGTCTTTTATTTCTACTGAAAGCACGGGGTATGACCAGGTCAGGGTGTGTAGGCCTAGGGTCGTGGGGTCACAGCCTGTGTAATATGTCTAATATGTAGTCAAAAACACAAGCGATCACGACTTCTACTTTGATTTTTCATATTCGCGGCAGTCAAATACATGGCACAAATGTCTGTGTGTGTTGTTTTTTTCAAGATATCAAATTCAACAAGAGTTGCTTTAGGTGGATTGTTCTCCGTGAATCATGCTCAAGTTAAGGTGGGTGACCGCCTGACATGTCCTCAATCGACACCAAACTGATGAACGGGTATGGGCAACAACAAATTTGCCCCGCTGTCACTCAGTAGTAACACACGACAAGTCATGGCGGGATGACAAATTCTGGAAAAGATATATATAACGCTACAGTTAGCAGATATATATTGTATGGAACATACTACGTGTTTTCCTGTAGGATAGCATACTACATAAAATGACAGTGAGTGGCATGTCTAAGTCGATCCAGGTTTCAATGTTGTAGGTCCTTCCATCTCACACATAGCTGAATATGGCCTCCCGAACACTGCCCCCATCCATGGTTAGGAGTAGGTCGGGAGCAAGGTTGGCTGTGGTTGGCTGGTGTTTGGCCAGGTCGGCTACTGTTCGGCTGCGCCAGCAGAATGTTTCAAAATCTTTCGGGTATGGACGGCAGGGCCCGGGTCGGCCAAGGTTGGCTGGTGTTCGGGATTAGGTCAGCAGTGGTCGGGGCGAGTTCGGGGATCAAATTTGACTCAAATTTAACTCAAATTCGATTCGTATAGAAAGGTAGGCGTGGCCAAAATCTGGTCAGACTGCTCCCAAACTTCAGCCAACCTTGGTTGGTTGGTGGTTGGGGGAAGGTTTTGAATGTGAGACAGGGGCTTTAGATTTGTCACAGTACAACTTAGCTCCGTGCATTTTACCTACCGTTTTACATACTGAAACAGGCAGAGCCCTTAACGGCGACTGAAAAAAGGTGCACTACTTGTAATCCTTTTAATCCCTTCTTAGTAGAGAAGGGCTAGAGTGTGACGCCAGTAAACTACTTGACCTTTTCCTGCCTGCCGAAACCACAGAGTATTCTGGCACACAGAAGTCACAGTACATTTACGTTCTCCAGTGCGGCTGTTACTAGGAATAGAATAATGGCTTGTAGATGAGTTTAGGCCGTCATTTTACCGCACTGGCGGCCTACTGTACAAGATAAACTAGTTCAGCATAATCGGCTATGGGTACGACTAACTGCGATGCGAATGTCGACGACAATTGGAATAGCTTTATCTTTAGATAGATCTAGATATGAGAAGACACGTTATTTGCGATTTTCTAAAATTTCCATGGAGTGCTTCTTTCTGTCCCTGCAGGCCATTTCAGGTGGTCTCTATTGGCAAAAAAAACTATCGCCACGCCCGTGCACTCAGCAAACATTGATCACTCTCAATGTCAACCTTGTGTCATGGCTAAAGCCCTTGTCATATGAATCGAAATTTGAGACAAATTTGACTGCCAATCACGCCTGAAATACTCCCGAACACCAGCCAACCATGGCCGAACCACCCGATCACACCCGAATGTTTAAATATTTTGAAACTTCTGCTGGTGCAGCCGAACAGTAGCCGACCTGGCCGAACACCAGCCAACCACAGCCGACCTTGCTCCCGACCTACTCCTAACCATGGTTGGGAGGAGTTCGGCAGTGTTCGGGAGGCCATATTCAGCTATGTGCGACACGTACTTAATCTCCTAGCAGATCGGTTAGCAGGAACTGGTATCGTTTTCTGCCAGCCCCTTTTTCCCTGACACACATCCTATAAACCTTAAAGCTTGAGTCACGTTTCAGTCATTCTTCCCGACATTTGGAGATTATTCTTGGCAGGATTTAATATATCACGTCGTTTACATGATGTCTGTTTGTACATGATAGCCTGCATGGCCATGGGACAAAAATGCGGGGGGTAAGAAATAGCGGAACTGCCACTATTTGTAAGATACCATGCTGTTATACGCGTACATACACGTAGCCCTATTTCACCATGTCACTTTAAAAGGTTCAGACAGACAGCGAGTTTTTCTTTTTCTTGTTTTAGTAAAGAAGTAAGTTGACCGAAGATTCGTGTACTATTTATTATTGCTTATTTCTTACAAATTGAAACAGGGAAAGGTGTGCCTTCCCTGTAAACTGAAACAGGTGTGCAAAGTAGAAAATTTCATTAAAGTTGTGTAGATCTCAACACACAATACGTGGGGTCGTGTGGCGTAAACGGTAGTGTGTTCGACTCGGAACCAAGAGGTCCCGGGTTCGAACCCTGCCAATGCCCCCGATCTTGTGCCCTTGGGAAAGGCACTTTACACGACTTTCCTCACCTCACCCAGGTGTATATTTGTATTGTATTGTCCTCTGTCAGTTGGTGGCGGCATTAAAATAAGTTGAAAAAACTTGAGTGTGCCGTCACCATGTCTTGTCATTATATTTCAGCCATACCATGGTATGGATGAAATATATTGTGTTCTCTCATGTTTCTCCTTCTTCTTCTTCTCCTCCTGACATTTCGTTAAATGGATTCAACTCTGTTATTTTTCAGCCAAATGACCTGAAATTTGGCATGGAGGTAGAGTGACCAAATACCCCCGGACGTTTTTTTCATTTTTTTGATACAGGCCTTGAAAATTGTTTTATTTGGGTTTTTTGATCATTTTCAGGCAATAAATGTACATTTTGGGCTCTGGAGCCCTGGTACTACATCCGAATGATGCGAAATTTGGTATGAGGATACCTTGGACACGTGCCCACAGAAAGCCATTCACGTTTTTTACATACGCCACTTCAAAACTGTGTAAAATAGGGCATTTTTGCTATTTTTGGACAAAAAATATACATTTTTGGCTGCTGTGCCCTAATATTGAAACCAAATGACTTGGAATTTGGTATGGGGGATCCTTGAACACATGCCCACAGAACATCTTTCACGCTTTTGACATACACAACTTTGAAATTATGTAAAACAGGGCTTTTTGGCTATTTTTGGACAAAAAATGTACATTTTTGGCTCCTGTGTCCAATTGATAAAACCAAATGATCTGAAATTTGGTATGGAGGTGCCTTGGGCACATGCTCACAGACCATAAATCACACTTTTATCATATGCTACTTTAAAATCATAAAAATGGGACTTATTTGCTTTTTTTAGACAAAAAATGTACATTTTTGGCTCCTGTGTCCTGATAGTAAAACCAAATGACCTGGAATTTGGTATGGGGGATCATTGGGCACACGCGCAAAGAAGGTTATTCACACTGTTGGCATGCACCACTTAAAATTGTGTAAAATGGGACTTTTTTGCTATTTTCAGACAAAAAATGTATATTTTTGGCTCCTGTGCCCTGGTATTAAATCCGAATGACCAGAAATTTTGTATACGGATACCTTGGACATATGCCCAAAGAACATCATTCACACTTTTGACATACATCACTTCAAAATTGTGTAAAATAGGGCATTTTTGCTATTTTCAGCCAAAAAATGTACATTTTTGGCTCATGTGCCCTGATATTAAAACCAAATAACCTCGGATTTACCATGGGGGTACCTTGGACACATGCCCACAGAACATTGTTCAAAAGTTTACTATACACCATTTTAAAATTATGTAAAATGGTACTTTTTTGCTATTTTCAGACAAAAAATGTACATTTTTGGCTCCTATGACCTGATATTAAAACCAAATAATCTGATATTTGGTACGGGGGATCCTTGGACACATGCAAACAGAATGCTATTCACCTTGCTGGCATACACAGCTTTCAAATTGTGTAAAATGGGACTTAAACATGTGAAGGAAATGGCTGAAATATGCTGTATTTGCTCCGGAGCAAATGTCGGCCTTTCTAGTTACATGTTGGAATAAAAAATAAAAAAAATTAAAAAAAAACACACAATACAATACAGGATACCGAGGACCGAGGCTGATAGAGACACTATGAAATTGACTTGTTGTAAAGTCTAATTGCAGAATGTTTCAGCTGTTCAGTTCTGGCCTTGTGTAGAGTGAACGCACTGTTGTTTCTTACTGCTTGCCTGTGACTGTTTGCAATAACTTTCTTATTATCAGGCACTGTACATCTTGAGGGGGGGGGGTCATGTAGTGGATATTCAGGTTCCAGCTCACGATTAAAACTACGGAACTCAAGCAAAGGCGGTCTCATTAGCCGGGTCAATGTGGAAAGTCAAGGTGAGAAAAACTGTTCGAGATAGTTTGAATTTTGAAGTGATGCGAATTGGGTTAACTGATTCTCACTGCTCTGTTTTGAATACTATGATTGCAGAGCCCTATCGAATTGTAACAGTTTGTGGCTACTGACCTTAAATTTACTAACTAGACAAACACTGAACATAAATATAAAGAAACATTGATTAATAAGCAACTACCTGTATGGCAATCTTTGGCTACATTGTTCGGGACTTTGTTCCACCAGCACGACCTTTCACCCTTGTACTGTAGAACATACAAGATCTAATAAAGGCTTATAACTTCTCATAGAAATGACATGTCGAAACAAAAGTAACATTTTTGTTATCCTTGGTTCCTATTTTATCTGTCCATCAAGTTACATCGAAAAATATTCATATTTGATTATTTACCACTATCCTTTGCATTATAAGTGCAAAAGGACGTGCTCCATATGGGGTCAAAGTTCAAGGTCAGATAACAAGGTCAAAGCTACGCACTCAACACGGTTATCATACATAATGATTAACTAGAGGACCCAACCTTTTCAAAAAACTAAGTCATCATTTGTCCCTTTTTTGGTAACAAAATCTGGTCTGGCCCATGGACTATACACCCTTGTACTGTAGAACATACAAGATCTAAACAGGTTACACGAAGAAAAGTTTGTAATCACTTAGCTGGCAAGTCTTTGGCTCTGCTGTAGCCATGCTGTTACCATGGCAACAAATTGGATCGACCCATAATGACGTCACTGCGGTCTCAAGCATTTAGAAATACGTCATTCCTCGGTCAAGAGCAAGGACCGGTAATTATATCGATCGTGAGGGTCTTTCAAGTACATGTACTCCAAAAGAAGCCAATACTTAAAACACTTTCATCCGCATTTTTTAGTCCATTTTACAGTAAACATATAACGTTACTATATACTAAGTTCTAGCAAGGAGGTTTTATCAATTTTAACTTCCTTGGTTTTAGAATAGTGGAAGTTCTACACAACTCACATATACAATGTATAAAAAAACAAATGACACTAGCACCCCCCCCCTCAACAAAAATGGAGCACTCTGTTTTCGGTAACAAAATATTGACTCACTCAAGTGTATAATTGAACGTTAACACATCACAAAGGTCATAAATTATAGTCAGAAATGGAAGAGAAACATCGTACATATCTCTGTTGGAAGAAAAACTGACGCACTAGTATACAATAAAATTACCTCAGAAAAAACTCTGAAACAAAACAACCCCAGAACTACATTGGTGTGTGCTATCCTACTGCGCATGACACACACTGACCCGTACTCTGAGCCTACACTACATGGTAAAGCTTACTACAGGAAGACTGTCTCTCTGAGGCTCTTACTTCAAACTGTGCCCGACTGTGGCACGTTTCTTTCAAGAACCACTATAGTTCTTTGGTGTTTTGTTTGACAACAACAACACGCAGAGACAACCAGGGAAATATCCAGTGAAAGGTACGTGACCTTACATATCGTTTGACCCCCTTCTGAGTCCTCTGTAGGTCAAACAGCGCACGATATACTAATAGCTATTAACAGATGAGGATATAGTTTTGACGTGTCTTTGCTTTTAATTGAGTCGTGGTTTCATTCAATTTAATGAAATACATCAAGGCCTACACAGTCAAGTATTACAAGTATGCAGCAGACTAACATACGTGGCGGTAAGTTATATTTGATATAGCTGTGCTAGTTCATTTAGGAAAGTCTACCATATTTCATTCTTGTGCAATACTTATTACGTGATCAACTGTACATGGAAGCTATTCCATCACAGACCTGAATATTTCAATAGCAGCCATACACAGAGGACCCCTGGTTTGAGACATTCGATTTTGTGTCATTTGACACCGCTGTCTAGTTTGTGATGCCGTTCTTCCGAACTCGTCACATCCATTCTGGTCGCTGTCGCGTATTTCACTACGGGTTTAATCACTAGTGTGTTGCACAGTGAGTTAACTCTGCTCTGCTTTCATTTTTCATGTCATGTTTGGGCCGAGTCCAAAGACAGGTTCTAACGAAATCCTACGTGCATGAGGTGATAAGCACAAGGTGTTTTTACGCCCTGACAACACGGATCCGTTCACTTGTCTTTCCAGAATGTCTGTGATGTCATATCTGTTGAAGCTTACTGTTGCGTAAACATAGTTTTCAGACAAAGAAATATCTGCCACGCATTGGCACAGTCACATGCACAAGTAGGTAGTGTTTACAGTATACGTTTTTTCAGTGTTCTGCAACTTATTGCAGAATGTCAAAGTTTTGTTCTGCGATTCGGAAATACAAATATAAAAAAAAATATCTTAATATTTTTCAGCTTAGTAGAAATTTTTATATAGTAATAACAGCAAATAAGTACTTAATTTCACCCCTAGAAATTGCGCGACCTGGGTTTAGGAGCAAAATATGTTGTTTGCGCGGCACATCTGGGCAAAACTGTGGCTATATCCACGGAGGTTGAAACCATTGAACCCCTAGCCTGATTTTTCTTCAGTCTGCAAAATTGCAGGTTGCTTAATTTTTCTTCTGCAAAATTAAAGATGTCTCTGCAAAATGCAGACTGCAGATGGGTATTTCTAACACTGGTATGTCTAGGCCTATTCAAAATACAACTTACGGAAAGTAGGAAAGATATGGCTTCGCCTGAATGTTGAGAATAGAAAAGGGAAAGAGATAGAAGGAAGATTCATGTTACGTGATACTCAATACATCAGCCACTACAGACCTTTCTAGAAAGAATCCTGAACAATTTCGTGGCAACATCAAATTGGTTTTAGCTGTACCCGGCCCTCCCGACTCCCAAGGTCTTCACCAGAAGCCTGAGACGGAAAACAAGGTCTGGACGGGAAGATATGCTTCAAACGTCGTAAATCACGGTCACACTGGAGTGGTAATATTGAACTGCTGTGCCGGGTACGTGGTGTTATGTTCAGGGTTTAAAGGTAGTCTCAGACTAACTGCGCGGGCTATAATAGGGAGATATTTGCAAGGGGAGTCTGGCCGCCTTGAGGTTGACTGGCCGCGCTTCGGAGGGGGGAAACTAACCCTCCCGCGGACCGACTCTACTGGCCAGCTATTCCCTTCTTTTGCCGAATTCTACGATCCGTACCCCCGTAGGAAGGCCTAGCCTGGTGGAGGCTAGTTTAAAGGCATCCAATGCAATTTCAGGGCGGCAATACAAAAAATGTTCTGGATGATCAAATTTTTTTACTGCCATTTCTTAGAACATGTTTGTTATCATTTCATACTTAAAGCGTTTGAAATAGCCCCAAAAACAAGCTATGTGAGGAGTCCCTTTATTTTTTGGTACCACCAATAAATAGCTAGAACCAGCCTACGATACGAAACAAGCAACTGTTTTCCGTCAGCGACATCGCATTTTTGCCTCGCAGATATCAGTATGCTATGGGATAGGGTTGATTCAACTACATGTGTACATTAAGAAATGACCAGAAAATTGACTTTGAAAATCCAGTTTCACTGCCTTGAAATTGCTTTGGGTGCCTTTAAAATCCGTACATTGGAAGGCAAGAGTGGCCACGTAGGTAAAAATCACACCTGTGTTATAGATTGCAGGAAATTGTCAAAAAGGATTTATTTCCATTTTTCATCCTAGAAGATAAGTCTTTGCTATGATTAAATGCTGATATTGATCTAGACTGACGCTAATTCAAAAATTATTTTAAGAATTAACTCTGGGGAACGGAGGCTTTGGCACAGATCCAACTAAGTAAATTGTTTCTCAGCACAAATAATTAAATTCTTTATTTGCAAAATCATGCCGGTAGGCTAATCACATGTACAGTGCCAAAGAAGTAAAATAAAGCAATAAAGAACATATAACTACTGTCTGATCAACTTATACTACTTAGTTTGCTATTATGGGGTTTGATAATGATATATGACAATGATTCATGAGAACTGGGAGTTAGGATATAGCGTTTATGGCCTTTAATTCTGTGGAGACCTACGTTTTTTTTAAATTCTGTTACTGGCTTGCGTTGTCGCGTCCCGAGTGTTTTTCTAGCTGGCTCAAGTACAGACAGCTTATCGATCGGTACTTTAGCTTTAGCGTTTTCGTCGACCTTGGCTTCCCCCATTGTCTAGACCTCATTGAGACGTGCTAGTAACGAGCAAAGGTGACAAACAACATAACCAAACCCACGGCTAGACTAGTCGTATCACGTTCCAATGTTGATACACATATTCAGTCATCCAGCCTGCTGCGAGCCACTTGTACTATCAACAGACAGTGAACCTAAAACAACTCCAAACTTTCCGCGCCAAACATATGCGGCGCACGTTTTTGTGCCTCCCACAAAGTGGCGAACTCCGGATGAACCTATGGGTTGAAGGACGCCGACAAGTTTACGACGCTACCTCCCCCATAAAAAAGTTGACCTTGCTGACCACATTCTGACTCGTATTAGCCTCGTTTATAGGTCTGTACGGAAAGTCTATGGCTTTCACTGAAGCAGAATATGGCCTCCCGAACGCTAGCCGAACTCCCCCCAACCATGGTTAGGAGTAGGTCGGGAGCAAGGTCGACTGGTGTTCCGCGAGGTCGGCTACTGTTCGGCTGCGCCAGCCGAATGTTTCCAAATGTTTAAAACAATCGGGTGTGGACGGGAGGTTCGGCCTTGGTTGGCTGGTGGTTGGCTGGTGTTCGGGAGTAGGTCGGGGCGTGGTTGGAAGGGAAATTTTATTCAACTTCGATACGATTCGTATAGAAAGGTAGGCGCGACCTAAATCTGGTCAGACTGCTCCCGAACTTCAGCCAACCTTGGTCGTCTGGTGTTAGGGGGAATGTATGACAGGGGCTTAATAGGGCAGTGACAAAAGGGCCCCAATGGCTGCACTCGGAGGCTAAAGTGCTAGCCCGGTAAAGTGGAATTGTGGAATGTGTGGATTTTACCATGAATCACCATTAAGGTATGCTTAATCGTCCACGTACTCCATGATATTGATATTGCTTTATCAAAACCTGGGAAAATGTGCTTACTGCTCAGTCAGCCATACGTGAGCTGAATCGCCTGAGCGGATGGTGTAACGCACACGTGCTGTGCTTTTAGTTGCTTAGTGAGGCCTCTTTTCGAAGTGATATTTTAGCCAGCTCACTTCAAGGCGTACTCTGATATTTTTGCGAAGTGTGGTGGGTTCCTGAACGTGCTTGACATCGGGTACGGGGTTAAGAGTGACTCGGTCCTCGAAACCTTCCCTGAAGTACTAAATCACCTGATATAGCTGTAGTAGGCTGTTTATCCTGGTTCAGAACAAACACGTAGGCCATGATCGGAACCTCCAATGGACCTTTCCTATAGTCCCGCCTACCTCGGTCAAAACATAGAAATACAGATATTTGACCGACATTCAGCCACCCTCTCATTGGTTGCACCGCTAATTGCCATGTTATCATTGGCTGAAAAGATAATTGTGATGGACAGTCTGGAAAGGTCCATTCGAACTCAGTGTGATCCAAAAGCAGCCTCGCTAACCCCCCTGTTCCACTAGGACGGCGCTCTCTCTGCGATCTAAGATTTTTACAGAGCGCTCAACGAATTTCATAGATTAAGAAACGAATCTTTTTACGCTTTGTGTGTTTTGTTGTTTTTTCAGTCATACTTTTACACTTTACATAATATTCAAATTATGAAATGAAGGGCTACGCAAATTCAATTCAAGTCGCAGCGAGAGCGCCGTCCTAGTGGAACAGGGGGGTAACGACCGAACCACTGCACGCCATTGGTTGGCGTTGCCTTAAGCCCCTCTCACACATTCAAAACTTTCCCCCGAAGTTAGCTGAAGTTTGGGAGCAGTCTGACCAGATTTAGGCCACGCCTACCTTTCGATACGAATCGAATTAAATATGAGTTAAATTTGAGTCAAATTTGACTGCCAACCACGCCCCAATCTACTCTGTAACACCAGCCAACCACCAGCTAACCAAGGCCGAACCTCCCGTCCACACCAGAGTTTTTTTTTATAACATTTTGAAACATAAGGCTGGTGCAGCCGAACTGTAGCCGACTTTGCTCCCGACTTACTCCTAACCATGGTTGGGGGAGTTCGGCAGTGTTCGGGAGGCCATATTCAGCTATGTGTGACAGGGGCTTTAACCACAAAGAATGCGCTGTAAAATCATGGAGCACAAATGATTTTTTTAGTGTATCGAAAACCTACACATATCTGGAGCCTGGGAAAGTGAGTGACCTTCGGCTTCGCGGCTTACGTCCTTGTTTGTTCATCTATATGTGCGCGGCCGTGTCCGGGATACCGACCCATCCAATAAACTAAAACCTTTTTGGAGAAGTGCCCTTGTCACTCAAAGATTGGAGGGTGCATGACCTTGCAGCTCTCCATTACCGCATTAAAGTCTTCTCTATGTTTCATCTGCAAAGAAATCGATTTCTTAAGCTTCCTTAGACGAGGTAGCTTTATAACGTCTTTAGCGTCGTCTGCAACGATTTGTTCTGAAACGAGGTGGTTTTAATCATCTTCAAAGCAACGTCATCGTTATCAAAGCAAACAGATTATCGCGCGAATAGCAGCGGTCACACTTGTATCATCACATTCCTACCTAGACAAATGCTGGTGATAGAAAAAAGCCGCACAGTTACGCAAATTTTGCTTCCACGGAATTCAGAAATGAGACTTTCAAACCGAACTTGAACTAAATTCTAGGTATCGCCACCATTCTATATAGTCACATCGCATCGTTGTTGGAAACAATATTCTTCAACATTGGTACTGCAGGGCTCGAAATACCACCTGCATATACAGGTTAGTGCAGCTAGAATTGGTGCTGTGCAGGTATTTCTGATGTCTACTTGCACCTAACGTGCAAGTCCTTGTACTGGGTGTATATGCAAAATGTAAGTGTATGTGGATTTTTACCTCCGGGGAAGGAGGTATCCTTCCGCGGAAGGGTAGGGCGACTGTTCGTCATTTTCATGTTCGCAGCTATATCTCGCGGTTGGGTGGGCGGATTTTTGTGGGACTTGGTATACGTTTTGCTGTTAGGCTGCAGTTGTGGCACGTTCCTTTTTTTTCGTTGTATGTGTGTTTTCGGGCGTGGAAATGAAACCTTTTGGAGGCCCCTGGACACCCCTTTTTGTCTGAAAATGGTTATGCATAAATTACTTGGCTGTTGTCAAGGTATAGCCGGGTGCGTCCATTTTTATCAGGCGTCTGACAGAGGGGTGTGTGGTTCCGATAAAAAGAAATTAGGTTTTAGTCAGATCGTAGGCGCGGGACGGGGTCGGAGATTAGTTGTTTCAGATGTAGGCGATCAGATGCAACTTGGTGCAGTTGACGGCAGTGGTTAGCTACTGTATTACACGTTATTTTTAACGTTTGATTTTACTGTTCTGATTGTCATTCTGTGTTTCGTTCCGTGTTCCTTGCGGCTTTCATAAGTTTGTAGGTTTATGTTTTAAGTTGCAGATGAAAATGGGTTGGTGGTTTGTTGTTTCAAATGTTAGTTTTTGACACTATCGTGCGGAGCTGTCAGAAGTGTGGACTACATGTAGTTAACGTTATTTTTAATGGTTGCGTTGTATCGTTAGTAGTTATCGCATATAGCGCATTCTGTAACCAAATGTTGTTTTAATTTTTTTGTATGTAATGTGGTTTGGTTTTTGTTTATTAAAGTTATGCTATACATTTTTATTTTTCGTGTTTAAAAAGGGTTTAGGTAGGTATAGTATTCCGTTTTTTTTATCGCGGTATGATGTGAGTTGAATGCTATAGACAGTCATCTGTTATATTTACACCATCATGACCGTTATATACACAACATCGTCAGTTTAGATGTAATTAGCCGTCAGTCAGCTTAGATGTAATTAGCAGTCAGTCTAGCGTCAGTCGGACGTTGCCAGTTATAGCAACAACTGTAACATAACACCGCCGTCAGACGGAGGTTTTGTGGCCATCAGTTACAAGGTTTACAATGACATGGCCTTTAAAGTTTATAGCTAGTTTTTCAAATTTAAGACAGATACCGCATATGTTGTTAACATAAGTAATATCGCTATAGTGGATTAGGCATAGTTTAGACCGTCACGTTATTAAGTATAGGTTAGAAGAAAATTTTGTTCGTTGATGAAGGACGCATAACATAACAAGCTACTCACACTACAAAATAACACAAACCGATCAACAGTTATGTTCCATATCTCACCATGCTACATCAGAAACACTTGCATTTACTACCAGTTACAATGCCAACGCCCAACCATTACCCGACACACCTTTCATTAACACTATCAACTATATATAACAAACAACATATACAAAAAGAAATTACAACAAACCCGGAGGTACAAAATCGCCGATTTTACTTGTTATTGACTGTAACCAGCTATGAAGTGTAAAAGAAATGATACAAATCGTTTCTGACCAGTTTCAGTTAATTCAGTATGATCCATAGTTCCTAAATTCTGAGTGGTGCAGGTAAAATCTGTCTGGTGCATATAATTTTCAATGTTACCTGCACCAGTGCAGGTATGCAGAAAAAAAGTATTTCGAGCCCTGTACATCTTCTAAACCACATCTTCGGAGTAGTACCGGACATAGCGGCGTCAGAAGTACATTACACGTCTCACTTCTTTATTTTCTCATCAGAACTTTTCATAAACCCTCATCTTTTGGCGCCTTGTCTTTCACTTAGCCTCTCGGCTGCCGTTCCGAATGAACGGACCGCAGCGCAGTTCGCATTATTTTCTAGAAGACGCAGAGCCAATTTCAAAACTGCCAAAGGTTTGCAGTCTTGCAATTTCAAGCTGAAATGACTTCATTTATTTGACTGTCTTGTAGTCGACCTTGTATTGAAGCCATGGCATGTTTTACAATACGGTCACTGGGGATGTATCTGGTTCCAGAACCATGTTTCTACTACTATCTTTTGACATCTTCATTGCGGATACCACATTACAGACTAACAGAGTAATATATACGATTTTCGTAGCAAGTCGTTACCAAAACATAATACAACATCAATATCTATTAATAAAAAATAATAAAAAACTGAAATACATACTAAAACCCTTACGTGAGACCGACTCGAGGATACATACTATTTTTTTTATCAAAGTAGCACAATTAAACGCATGCCCATCTGACTTATAGGTGTGTCAAATTTTGAGAATCCTTGTGCACTCATGTTCGCAACCCAGCGGGCCCCTTTAATTCTTCCAAAGACTCTGTCTAGTCGTACATACATATTTCATTGAGATACCTTTTTCTACAAAGCTGAAGAAATCTACAGGGAATGTATATCAAAGTCCTAGAATGAAGCTATAAAAAGTATAATGTTACGGCTCTGTAAAGATGTTTTATGTATATTGGACCCATTCTGCTGTCTTGGGTTATCCATCCATAATGCAGCATTGGCCACACAAAGGCGTTATTCATGCTTTACTTTAGCCTTAGAGGTCGCCTCAGAGGTCATGCTTTTAGCTCCTACATGTATCTTAGGGACGCCTTTTAACTTTTATATCGTCTTCAATCTACGGGACTGACTTTTGATTGGACAATCGCTCAAGATGGCGGCAAACATACTTCTTTTCTCTATTTTGTATTGTGTCTCAAACTCTCTCTCTCTCTCTCTCTCTCCCTCTCTCTCTCTCTCTCCCTCTATTAAAGGGGCATTTTGTAACATTTTTGCACCAAAAATTGACATTTTTTAATAGAAAAAGATACTCGTATCATTGTCATTTACTTAATCTTATTTGTGCAATTATCTCACATTTCTGACATTTATGGTTGGCGCTAAAACAGCCCACATGAGGCACACTCATTTTGTGGCACCACCACAAACTACCAGAATGTAAACAAACATGGCTGACAGCTGTGTTTACAATTTTTAAACACACTCGCAAGGCATCATATTTTGGCACCTCCACTTCCTGAATAGCATTTATTTGCAATGGAGTAGGGTTGATTCAACTTTGTAAAGAAACGAGCAGAAAATTTACTTTTTGTATCGTCCTAATGCTACATAAACCAGCTTTAATACACAAGTATATCCGACCTTTGGTTTAACAGGATTAGCTTCATTGATTTAAGCGCAGAGAAGTGACCCGATATATAAATTGTTATCCATTTCGAAAACGGCCGCTTATTTTACAGAGTCTGTCGCTATAAATATCTCCTTCGCGAGTGCTCTATGATATCTGCTCCACTATACATCACTATATGAAGCAGGCACTTATGAATTATGTTAACGATTTTGTAATGTTCTTGACATCTTTTATTGAGCACGGTCACCCCGTCCCAACTGATGAATTAGTAGTGCCACTTGTGTGATGAAGCCCTTCGATACGTACATTTCTCATGTGCATTTTCCTCTAATCTCCAAGCATATCTTTTGGTGGCTGCAAGACAGTATCGAATTGGTAAGACAGTATGAAATTGGCAAGACTGTATCAAATTGGCAAGACAGTATCAAATTGGCAAGACAGTATCCAATACGCCACCTTGGTTTTTAAAAAAACACGTCAAAAATAAACCGAGGCCTAAACCTCTACTTGGAGAATTTCTCCCTCACACTTTTCCGCTCTTTTCTTCCTGTAGTTCAGACATGTATCGCGTGAAATCCGAGGAGAAATATGTTTTAACTCGGCTGATTTCAAGGCTGACATTGACGTACATTAGTATTGACGTTCGTAGCGACAGACCGTTATGGTTTGTATTGTACTTACTCAGAGTTGCCTCTTCAGCTTGCTACATGAGCATACCATATATGGTCATAATGGGTCCTCTTACAAAGAATTGACGTCTTTTTCCTTCAGAAGTGAAGCGGCTTGTGACAGGGCAAAACGACCTAGCAGTCGTTCAGCGCTGAGCGGGCGGATTACAACGTTCTGTTCGCGGAAGAAATTACAGTTAAGCGGTGTGGGACGTGGACTGTTTTTGAGAACAAGACTATTTGGCTCACAAACGAAGTCAGTAACCTTGCTCTCCTGGAAAATTTAGTTTTATAAAATCATCAGTTGTGCTTGTCGATGTATATTTTATAAATATGTTATGTTTTCATCCTATTCTACAGTACATCCATGAGGATGCCACGCTCTAAACGGACGGCTGTTCTCGGATTGCTGTGGATCACGATGGTCGAGGCTATCGGAGATGTCGTGACTGTTGAAGAAAGTAAGTTTCCTCCAAAACTTGGTAAGTCCAATCGTTAGGAGGATCAGAAGTGATTAATTAGCTTAATGACACGTTAGTTTATGCTGGTGATTAATATTTTTCATAGAAAGCTCATTTTATATTTACATTGATTAGTTTCTGGAGCAGAAGTATTTATTTGAAGCCCCTAGCTGTCACACATAGCCGAATTCGGCCTCCCGAACACTGCCGAACTCCCCCCCCCCCCCAACCATGGTTAGGAGTATATGGTCGAATGTGGTTGGCTGGTGTTCGGCGAGCTTGGCTACTGTTCGGCTGCGCCAGCCGATGTTCAAAATGTTTAAAACATTCGGGAGTGGACGGGAGGTTCGTGGTTGGCTAGTACATGTACTTAGCCGGTGTTCGGGAGTAGGTCAGCAGTGTTAGCAACGTGTGCAGGGGTCCAATTTGACTCAAATTTAACTCAAATTGGATTTGTATAGAAAGGTAGGCGTGGCCTCAATCTGGTCAGACTGCTCCCGAACTTCAGCCAGCTTTGATTGTTTGGTGGTCGGGGGAAAGTTCTGAATGTGTGACAGGGACTTGAGGAGCTAGGAGGTTTGTTCCCAGTAAAAAGCGTGTGTTTCAAGCCACTGAATGGAAATTTCCTGTTTCTTACAACTTGATTAGTCGTATCAAACAACCTGGTAGACAGTACAACAGGAACAACATTCTGCAATTACAATGGCGAAAGATAGCGGGAAAATCAACCAACCAAAACATCTATGGGGAACCTAGACTGTGTGTGGCACCGTCCTTGGTGCTGAATGCCTTCCATTAAGGCAATCATTATATCTAACGCGCGCATTGTTGCTTTTGTAGCTTTCCAAGACATCTTGTCGATTCTCAACGCCTGTTGGACAAAGATAGGCTTAACTTCGGTTCGCTGAACTAACATTTGACCTGTTAAGTGGATACCGATAACTATCAACATCCAAACAGAGCGCCTGAATCCTATATGATACGCACGCCTGTGTTAAGGATTGGAGAATTCCGACAAATACCTAAGACTGCGAACAATTTACCCTTCTGTTTTTATACAATCCGATATCCGAAATGAAATCCAGACAGACTGTCTATGTTGTCAATTCTCCCAGGTCTATGTTATAACTTGTTATGACCTTTTCCGTTATGTACCGCTTTGATTAAAACAATTGCAGCCTTGCCTTGTAATATTATCATTTTCTTCAATGCTACAGGCAAAGACTTGTTGTACCGTATCGTGGTTTAATGTATTGTGTCTCTGTGGACTTAAAGCTGTATTATGTAACATTTTTGCGCCAAAAATTTATATACTTTAATTGACATTTTCATGTGATTGTCATTTACTTCCACTTTTCAATATATTTGTGCCAATATCTCACATTTCTGACATTTATGGTTGGTTTTATAACAGCCCACATGAGGCATACTCATGTTGTTGGGCAAATGTAAACAAACATGGCTGACAGCTGTGTTTCCAACTTTTAAACGCACTCGTACGGCATGATATTTTGGTACCTACTCTTCCCGAATGGCACTATGCAATGGAGTAGGGTTGATTCAACTTACTTTGTAAAGAAATGTCCAGAAAATAGACTTTTTGTATCGTCCTAATGTTACATAATCAGCTTTAATGTATTGTGTCACTGCGGACGTCAAGAGATTTTGCTTTTCCTCACAGTGTCGTCCGCAGTAGAGTCTGCAGAAGCTTGGAGAGAATGCCCGGATGTTGAAAGCTACAAACTGTACAACTCTTACATGACGTCATGTGTCATCAGTTTTGCTGAGGACGTCAGTCAGCTTGAGAACGAGACGAGATGTGTTTGGCCCAAACCGTCCTTGGTAGCCTTACGGTAAGGTGCTGTTGCTCCCCCTGTTAACCATAGCCTGCATTGCACGTCCATGGCTATAAAGGCTAACGTTACATTTGTTTTCATTTGTATTTGTCTCTACATCCTAGATTCTCAAATATAGTAGCAAAATGCTGGTTACTGGCCAGGAAGGATTTTGACCTGATTAGCATCTAAAGTGTTTGGTTGTTGTAAGAGATGTGTCTGGTGTTTTTCTGGGTTTTTTTACAGATTAAACTCCTGCTTCATGCATTAGAAATATGCAGGATAGGGGGGAGGGGGCATGACATACATCGACATTGATGTGTTCTGCTCCTGCATAGTCTACCTCTAAAAGTTTCATTTGCCCCCCCCCCCCCCCCCCCCACTCCAGGCCCTACCAAAGACTAACTGAGTGCGCCATGATGGTTGGAAAAGTCACCGACTGTCGGGACGCAGTGGTCCTGAGTAGAATCATGCTGGCCCTCCACAGAATATTTTACGTGGGCTGTCCCAGACCCCCGGAGCACATGCTGGAGGCCCCGCCACACATCATAGCTTGTTTTGTTACCTTGACAACCACCATGACAATTGGGGTCGCCATCATGCTCTCCTTGTCGAGAAATTCACCAATCAAGATACGCCGCACATAATTCGTTTAACACTCTTTTGCCCTCTGTCGATTTTGAAGGACAATCTAGTAAAAGAAAAGAACAGCGAGACCAAAGGGATTTTGTTGTTTTCCTACAGTTTATGAACACAAAGTTTTATCTTATGTACAAACCTATATATAAGAAATCCATATCATATATAGTCAAACTTGCTGAAAAATTGTATATAACAGTTACTATAGTTTTATTTATCTTCGATATCATGATCTACAATGTACAGTACTGTGTAAATGGCTGTTAAGTCCAAAATGAACACCGAAGATGATACCCCCTCAGTAGTCATACAGTACAACGGTACCACCTAGCGGAATTACATAGAGCCGCACCCGTGTGAAACAACATCCTTTGTACCATGTGCCATAGCAATATTACATGAAATATTTATCAAAGCAATTTGGCCGGTAGGTCGTTTATCATGTCAATAAACCATTGATGTATTTGAACTACGTCTTTGAGTCTGTGTGCCTTCTTTCATATAACCTCACATTTCCCATTACTAGTTTACTTTACAGAACTAATAACATTGAACATGATACACATATCTCTGAATTAGATAAAACATACTTTGTCAAGATTAGATTTTCAATGCTGTCAATATACCATAGGTAGATATGTCACTGTTAAAGGAATTCGAATAACATTCTCCTGTTGTGCTACCCCTTTTTGTTTGTTGCCCAAGTATCTGATGTTTCATATACTGTAGTACCATATCATTATTTCGTCACCTTGATACCAGACTATCTCAGATCGTCGTAACCAAGTATCACTAATCAAGATAGAGCCTTTAAAAGCGTGGCTTTACATGTAGGCCTTGGCAACCCGGATTTGCGGCCCGCGTGTCACATTTTTCGGGACACTCTCGACTTAATTGCGTCGCTTTGTAACCACCGCATGAGTCTTGTTTAACCCTGGGGGCTTTGTGTGAACTCCCCCGCCGGTGCAGAGGGACAACCGCCGCTACTGTAGGGTATACGCGGACAAGTCGGCTCACCGTACCGCCAAGCATATTCGGACAGCGATAGCTATCTTCTGTCGCTGAATGCCGTGTTAACTACCGTCACCAGTACACAACATATACAGGATATACAGGTAAGAGAAATACGTCCTTTCAGTTCAAACTATGTCCGAAATTCACATCCGCAAACGAGGATTGTTTCGGCGCCATTTAATGTCATGAATTATTGAGATAGTTGACAGATCATACAGTGGTTTATTGTGGCGTGCTGACTGCGACTGAGGTAATAACGCTTTTAGTGGTTTCAATATTTTATAAGTTGGCTGAATTCTGCATCGTAAAGACGGCACATTAATCATGGTTTAGTTAAGTGACAAATACCAAGTCCAGATTATCTTGAAAAAGTAGGGCGAGGAAATAGCGAAGGAAATATGTGGCAAGTTAAAAAAACTCAACCCCTCTTTCTATTAGGAGCTCGATTTACTTCAAGGACGTCATTTGCATTCCGAAAGCGAGTAACCTATTTTTAAGACCCTTTCATATATATAGTTAATCTTGACAAACCGGCTAGTGTTGGGGGTTATAAAATCACAGTTTGATATCATGTACCATAATAGGTTTATATCATGTAACAATAATCTCCAAGCAGATCTCTTAGGGGGCAAGACGCTATGTTGGTCGGGCCATCATAGCGTCTTGCCCCCAAAGAGATCTGTTTGGAGGTTACCATAATAACACAGCGCGTAGACTTGATAACATCTTTTTGTGAAACATAATGACATAAATCTAACTCCGTGCATAGTTTCAACAAGAGATTATAAACTAAATCTGTCCAATCAACCCACATTAACTGATATACCCTAGATTGGTCTGATTAACTTGACAATGACATAACGGTGTCTCGGGTAAGGGGTGGCTCTTGCAGCTCTGGTGTCTTAAATTATTGAAGATGGATTCTTAAACCGTCTGCAAACGGCTCCCATTTGATTTAACATGATATATTTACGAGACAAGAGAAATGTGTCCACTACAGCCACAGCCTTGGGGCGTATTGATTCTTGTAGCTTTGAAACGCTTAACTGATCATGACGGTTTACATGTATGTTTATCATCAACACAGAACAGGACTTGGGTGAGTCATTCCGCGTCACATTGTGAGCAAAATACGTCATCAGGTTATTCACCTATCACCTTTGTCCCAATAAGGCATTCGTTCAGGTATTTTTTTTCGGTCCCATCATTTATATTACATATTTGTTGTAGTTTAACTGGAAATTATTCTTCAGATTTACTCTTGCAGCTATATAAATATGGATTTTAATGAGACAAATGTACTGTCCTAACCTCTGCATATAGCAAAATTTACGTATACTGTCCTAACATCTACATATAGCAACATTTACTGACCTAACCTATACATGTAGCAAAATTTACTGTCCTAACTTCTACATATAACAACATTTACAGTCCTAACCTGTACATGTAGCAACATTGACTGTCCTAACTTCTACATATAACAACATTTACTGTTCTAACCTGTACATATAGCAAAATTTACTGTCCTAACCTCTTCATATAGCAACATTTACTGTCCTAACCTCTTCATATAGCAACATTTACTATCCTAACCTCTTCATATAGCAGAGTTTACTGTCCTAACCTCTTCATATAGCAACATTTACTGTCCTAACCTCTTCATATAGCAGAGTTTACTGTCCTAAGTTCTATATATAATAAATTTACTGTGCTAACCTCCACAGCAAAATCTACATGACTCGAGATTGTTAGCTGAAAAGGGCATGCTTGTTGAAATACAGCTGAAGATAACTGTTCACTTAGAGATTCAATTATGACTGAAGTGCGTGATTTGAATGTAATATTTGATAGAGGAGTCAGACGATTGTCACGTTTTGCTGTTCACCCCTCATCATAAACCTATAATAACATATAAAGAGAAAACAGGGACGCAAATACATTCATGCTGAGCTGTATATACGTGCTTATGAAAAATCTCCAAGGATGGAATATGGCAGTGACTTGATGGTTTCGTATGCTGAACTTCGCCCTATGTGGCACCACTTAATCCGACAGTGCCTTCCATGGATGAATACATATGTACGCGCTTAACTAAGCTCAGAGACCTTCATTTGGACGTTCAATATATTCCCCGTATTTTGAACGGTAACAGAATACAGATGTCTACGGTTAACATAAATTACGAATAAGGCACAGCGTCACTTTTAGAGGCTGAAGCGTGAAAACAACACCACACTGCCAGTTTGAAATTGATTGACCGAACTTTCGGTATATATAGTGAGAGCTAAAGAGGTAACCATGGCTGTGTCAATGTTTTAGGCTATCGTACATATTTCTGAAGAAATATTAATGAATCCCTTGTGCTATGTTGACTTGTTGGCTCCCTTATCTTTCCGATTAAAGAACACGAAAAGGACACGTTCATACCGTTTATTACCAAGATTATTAAGTGGTTAGATTTTAATCTCCAAGCAGATTCACCGGTGGCATGACGGTGGGCCAAAAAATGCATAAAACCACCGATGATTTTTTTTCGGTCATGCCACCGACAAATCTGCTTGGAGACTTGTTAGATTTTACTCTGTACGAAATCATCTCCAAGTCTGCTGCGACTTCACGTTATTGTACATATTACTGTATGTACTTAGCCTTAAAATGGAGACCATTAAACTTTGATGGCTTCTAGCTTCCTTTCAATTCGACAGCAGTACATGTATGTCTAATCAGAGAAAAAGGAAAACAGTCAGGCGTCTTTACCTCCGAACTGTCGGCTCTCTCTATAAGCCTGAATATTCTACATTTACCTCGTGAAACGGTAACGATTATCACTGCAGGCAGCCACCGAGGAGTCGCGCTTCTTTCATTAGTTCGGGATCACGGGGTTTACTCTCGGCGTACTTTACGTCGGTACAGTCGGTACAGATGGATAACTGCTCCGCGGAATAATGAAATGGGTGCCACGGTCTGCCTGGCACGTTAATCGGACAATTTAGTCCTGATGGAAGCAACACCTGCGTCATGCGGAATCTTGAATACCGGAGCCTACGACGTCAGGCTTAGATGTACCTGTGACTTAAGCCTGGATTCTGCCATATGCAATTTGCTATAAGGAATGCCGACTAAGGGTTTGTAGAGTCTATAGCTATTCAAAATTGCCGTTTTATCGTTTCGTGAGTAAAATGGTAGGAGCATTTTGCATGTAAATGGTATTCCGTCATGTGTATCGGACTTCTGATATGTGGGTGTATATAGCATCTGGTTTGTACTTTATGCAAATCTGTGTTGTTTATCTACAGAGACCTTCTTCCTATCACGGTCAGAGTTTGACTTGTGCGGAATTTCTCCAGCATGTTGGACATAGAGGCTTCCCATCTGTTCATTGCTCTCTTCTCAGGTTAGTTATGTTTATTGATATATTCAATATTAGCTATATCCATTAGTAAATATAGTCTGGATACCGAAGCACTTTGCACAGTGCAATGACCTATAAACAGTTCCTTTTATTGAGGTTTCTTCGTCTGTTAAAGTGGCATTATGTAACATTTTTGCACCAGAAATTGAAAAATCTTGATTGAAAAAAAATCTTAATGTGATTGTCATTTACTTCCACATATTTGTGAAATTATCTCTCTCTCATTTCTGACATTTATGGTTGGCGCTAAAACAGCCCACTTGAGGTGCACTCATTTTGTGGCACCACCAAAAAATACCAGAATGTAAACAAACATGGCTGACATCAGTGTTTCCAGTTTTTAAACACACTCGTGAGGTGTAATCTTTTGGCACCACCATTTTTTGAATGGCACTTATTTACAATGGAGTAGGGTTTAACGTTTATTCAACTTATTTTGTAAAAAAATGACCAGAAAATTGACTTCTGTATCGTCCTAATGTTGCATAATGCAGCTTTAAATGTCTAAATCATTTACTAGTGACTAGTACATTTACGGTAAATTTACTAGTCACTAGTAAGCTTTGTCAGCAGTACGTGAAAAAATACTTACGTTGCAAACATCCCTAACAAGACTGGTAATGAAAACATACATTGCCATGGCGACGGTGGTTGCTGTTAGGGTTATTGTTTGCATGGCACTGTGGCCCTGCCATCATTTCATGATTTTGAGGAAAACTTGGTACCTATACAGATACAGTGCACTCTTCCCCTAAGTGTATAGTGAACGAGCCCCGGGGTCACAGAAAGTAGCATCCGGGGTAGAGAGGTCTTCCCAAAGGTTTCCAGGAATGTGGGTATAGATGTGGGTCACATGCCTGTGGACATTCCATTCCTGTACACAAAATGCCTGTACGATTCCTAGAATTCTTGCGAATTGCACACAATACTGTATCATTAGGCTCCTCCCTGAGACGTCGCCAAAAAGTAACATGGTGCTTTGGTCTCTTCACAGCAATGATGATAGGGATTCACGGTGACTGTAACATGACGTCCTTCCATGTGCAGCTGATAAAATCCGTCGACTCGTTCATTTCTAACGCCCATGATATAACAACGGAGACTGGCCAGGACACTATCTCCCCATACTGCAGGTAATTACCTAGATTGATATGGAAATTTGCTAAGTCATCTGCATGGTACCATGTTTTAAAGGCATCCAATACAATTTCAGGGCGGCAAGACAAAAAATATTCTGGATGAGGAAATCTGTCTGATATTGACATTTACTGCCATTTTTCACATTTTCGTCATCATTTCATACTTGAAGCGTTTGAAATATTCCAGAAATAAGCTACATGAGGAGCTCCATTATTTTCGGTACCACAAATAAATAGCTAGAACCAGCCTACGATACGAAACAAGGAACCATTTTCCATCAGCGACATCGCATTTTTGCCTCACCGATTCAACTTACTACATATACATTAAAAAATGACCAGAAAATTGACTTTGAAAATCCAGTTTTACTGCCCTGAAATCGCTCTGGATGCCCTTAATGGAATACATTGTGCCTAGACATACTTCCCACCACGTAGACTCAATAGCCGATTATCTTTTGAATTTGAGCATGACATTCACAAGCAATACCTCAGCAAAACGACCGAGGCACACTGAATCCAACTGGTAAGCTCTCCCAGCGGTCATGACCGATTTTTCTATCGATCGTATGATCCTGGGCAACCCGGTTCACATGCGTCCCCTGAAGACAGATTAACCTTTGGACTTACTCCATTCATGCGTTAGCATCTGCTTGGTATCTCCCAACTACAGGCGGTACATAGACGTATTGACCTGCTCAGAGCTGTTACTAGCAGAAATGCCAGGCTGTAGCTCACTGGAAATACAAGACGCGTTCCCAACGATGCGAACGGCCGGACACCTGTCGAAAGATTGTGGACTGCAGGGCAACTTTACTTGGTACAATTCTAGCGCAGGTACGAATATACTTAACAAGACTGGTAATGAAAACATACATTGCCATGGTGACGGTGGTTGCTGTTAGGGTTATTGTTTGCATGGCACTGCGGCCCTGCCATCATTTCATGATTTTGAGGAAGACTTGGTACCTATACAGATACAGTGCACTCCTCTCCGAGTGTATAGTGAACAAGCCCCGGGGTCACAGAAAGTAGGGCATCTGGGGCAGAGAGGTCTTCCCAAAGGTTTCCAGGAATGTGGGCATAGATGTGGGTCACATGCCTGTGGACATTCCATTCCTGTGGACAAAATGCCTGTACGATTCCTAGAATTCTTGCGAATTGCACACAATACTGTACCATTAGGCTCCTCCCTCATGAGACGTCGCCAAAAATACGTTGATATACACCCTTGACGAGAAATGTAGTAATTCGCAGTAATTCCTCAGTTACTTGCGTTCACCTGTTTTTAGCCATAAATTATCGAAAAAGTTTATAAATTTGTATATCTAAGTACGTTACGTTCATGTGTATTTCAATCATCTGTTGTACTCCAAAGGAGAGGATGACTTTCTACACGAAGAGGTGATGACTCGATGCAGAGATTGGATCTACCAAGGATACCTGCAGACGTGCACGGAGAGATTCGCCAACACGATCTCAACTGTGGAACAGACGGAACTCTGTGTCTGGCCTGGGGAGCAGGTCGGGTACGTATCTACTATCAACGACAGTTTAAAAGTCATCGTTGTTAGCACGAGTATTTCTGCTAACCAATGTTAAAAACATTCGGGTGTGGACGGGAGGATCGACCATGGTTGGCTGGTGGTTGGCTAGTGTTCGGGAGTAGGTCAGCAGTGGTCGGGACGGGGTTGGGAATCAAATTTGACTAAATGTAACTCAAATTTGATTTGATTCGTATACAAAGGTGGGCGTCGCCTAAATCTGGTCAGACTGATCCCGAACTTCAGCCAACCTTGATCGACTGGTGTTCGGGGGAAGGTTCTGGATGTGTGACAGAGGATTTATTCTGTTGCTTAGGCCCTACACGGAGCTATCAGCCTGCGCGCACCACGCCGGGAAGCTAACCTCCAACCTCGAAAGTCTTCAGTACGACGACTTCATGAAAGAGATCCACCAAAAGTTCTACCGTCATTGTCACGACTGGAGGAACCGAGGCGAGTTCGATCCTCCTAGCGACGTCTTGGCCGCATGCGTGGCGGCGCCGACTGTAGCAGCTCTGGTGGCCGCCATCTTGTTAGCGACCTGGGATCTTTTACTTGGTCGGAAAGAAAAGATACCAGTAACCACAGACACAGATAACGATGACGCAGTGTATGAACAATAGGAGGATATTTGATGACAAACAAACAAAAATGTGCATATACAAACATAGAACGCAACTTATATTAGACTAAGAAGCACTACTTTCAGCTGATTTTCTTTTATAAGAGCACTAGTGCTTTATTTGTGACAACATTTATGACAACGAAGTAGCTAACAATGATCAAATATTAAAAAGTAAACAACCCATGGCATATCACTCATTTTGAAAGTATATAGTTATATACTGTAATATCATTTGAAACTGCTATCTTTTTATAAATGTAACGTTTTGACTAGATCTACATAATGAGCATAAAGCTATGATTTTATAGAAAATAATCAGATGCTTTATTCAATATCAAATTGAATCATCATCGCTTTAAACTGAGTAGAATAGTGACTTACTATGATCATGCACTAACATATAATGGTTTAGTACATACACTTATTTATTCGATGTTATTAAGTGCATGACACACATATGTCAGTTAAGACAGTGTGTCATGACACTGGCTGCGCTGCATGCATCAGTTATAGCACGTAATTATATTATATTATTATAATTATATATTTATATAATTATATTATTATTATATTAAAAGAAGCCTAATATATTTGTTGTTGTTTTTTACAATAACTGAACAAACGTGTCGCGTTAGTCGTCCAGGGGTACGAAAGCGTGTCGAGGACGGCTGATCTTGAACTGTAAAAAAATGTTAGGAGTTAGAGACAATTTAAAAAAATAATCATGGACTGAGAAACTTTCATTTCAAATTGTAACTCTTATTAGTAACAGATCCCATATCTTGATTTTAGAACATTTGGTGTTTTGCTATCTCTTGTCGAACTTTATCAAAAGTACACTGAATAAAGTGAAACCGTACATTATCCAGTGTCTTTTGTGCTGTGGGAAAAATGAATTTAACTAAAATTTGCCCACATCTTGATGCAAGAAAATCAGTTACACTCTGACTCTAGAAATGTGTCTGTATCACCTGGTCACCGTGTGGAAAGAGTGGGTAGATAAAAAAAATTTCATTGCTGCAGCTTGAGTGTGAGTCATACTTACTGCGTCGTCCTTGCCGAATATCTCCTGGTACAGTTTCTCATCGTGCTCAGGAGACTTCTCCTCTGGCACATCCCGGAGAATGCTGGACCTAAGGGAATAACATGTATTACACCGCTGTAACTTAAAGCTGCATTATGTAACATTAGGACGATGAAAAAAAAGTAAATTTTCTGGTCATTTCTTCACAAAGTAAGTTGAATCAACCCTACTCCATTGTAAGTGTCATTCAGGAAGTGGAGGTGCCAACATATTACACCATACGAGTGTGGGTAAAAGTTGGAAACACATCTGTCAGCCATGTGTGTTTACATTCTGGTAGTTAGTGGTGGTGCCATAAACTGAGTGCGCCCCGTGTGGGCTATTTTAACGCCAACCATAAATGCAGAAATGTGAGATAATTGAGTGAATTGCGTTTTCAGTGGCGCTCCAAGGACCCTAACAGAGGTTGTGAGATTGGTGAAGTGCGGTACAGTGTTTTTGACTAATCTTGAAATTCTGTATAGTAATAAATCAAAATACTCAAGTACGGAGCAAAATGTTTGAAGATTTTTTCCTCACCTTCCTGGGAAGTACCGCGTCACAACAAGCTGGCCGGGCGGCCTGTCGCCTGAGAACGAGCTGGAACTGGTGTCATCTCGGACGTCTGTGTACCTGTTCAGAACAAACAAACATATCAAAACACTATTCTATGAAAACTTCTTCAACAAATGTTCTCATTTCTAGGCTGGTCATGAACGACAAAATATACCTGATTATTCACTTTAAATTGTAGGTTTGTGAGTTATAACATTCATTGCTAGTGTAAACAGTGAAATATATCTGATGTCTAATGAACGATTTTTCATTGTTTAAAGTTAAAACTTTGATTCCAACACAAGGTAAATTTTCTCACCTGGAGCTTTCAACCAGTTCCTCTGGTCTTCCTCTGTAGATAGACCCAGAGAAAGACCAGAGAAACTGTTTGAAAGCTCCAGGCAAGAAAATTTACCTTGTGTTTGAATAAAAGTTTTAACATGTAACTGCTAACATTGATAAACTTTCATGATAAATTTTTTATTGTTTCTTTTTCTGAAATTGGGGCACCCTACTTACGGATGATCTACTTGACTTCAACTTACTTTTTGCCGCGGGATCTCAGCCAACAGTACCGTGCGAGCAGCAGGAGCAGCAGAATCAACAAGAACGCTGCGAGGGCGGACAACACTATACCAGCAATACCTATTCCAGCTGAGAAAATAGAAAAAAAATAGAAGAGTATATATATGACATGTACAAGCATGGAGTGATCGGTGAATATGTAGCACGACTCCGTAATTATCCATTTTAATTCACGGTGATGAAAATGATGCATAAACACCAGAATTGAATCCATTTGAGACACAGTTGGTACCCACTCACAGCACGTCGGCAGAACGTACTGCGCCTGCGTGAAACCCGTAATGTATTGTGCATAGCACTTTGGCAGAACGTCTCATATAAGGTTGTATTAGAGCATATAAGGTTGACAACCTGTCTGTAGTTTTCAGATGTTGTATAGGAAAAGATATCGTCTGCAACAGGCCAGGCAAAATTTTGATGCAACGTTGACCAAACATCCAACGAAAAACGTGAAAAATCAGGGTTTTGCGCAGGCGCTGTACGTTCTGCCGACGTGCTCCCACTCACTGGTAACATCAATACAAACCTTGATTTTCGCACAGTGGTCCAGAAAAGCCCGCAGGACAACTAAAAAACACAATAAATTAGGTTATGTTTCTATCACACACATGAAAGAAGTATGACTGGACATTCATAAAGGCACACATCACACTTTTATCGAAGTATGATACATCATTAGTACATCAGGAAGTGTTCAATCTTTCTCAATCTAATAGAATGCAACGACTGACCGACTGACTAATTACAATTATAAATTCTTTTCATACATCCGAAGCTATTAATGAATCAAAAACTGGAAGGCTTCCTCTATTTGTTTTGCTTTAACACTCCATTAATACAATGGTTCACTGAGTTCGAGAAGTCAAGAATATCAAAATATGTACACTACATGTAGTAGTCTGTGCCAGGGAGCATAATGCAAGCGGTACTTACTCGCAAATTCTGTCGAAGCCTTCTTCCCTGCACCTTCCGTTATTCTCACAGAACCCGACATGGCACAACTCTGCAAACAAAGACAGTATTTTCGATAAAAATAAACCCCTGTAAACAGTGTGACGATTGTTCATGTAAAACAGCTATCTCAATTATACATGTACCATGCACCTCGATGTTCAGTATGTGCCTAAGGAATTGTGAGTATTAACTAACCAGCTTCATGAGTATGATCCTCATCGAGAACTTACCAATCTTTTTTAGACTTTGCCCAAAATGATGCTGTGGTACCAGGGATTCATTCTGCAACTTTTGTAAGAATATTAAAAGAAACAAACAGACAGACACATCTTTAAAAAAAGGATGTCATCATGCTGTCTTACCCCTCACACTATGGCCGTCGAAGTGAAGACCACTGGTGTTGTCAAATTCTTCGAACATTTCAATCAGGTGGTGGTGTTCCGTGTGATTGTTGAAAGTTGCTGTGTGCACGATGTGCAGACTACCATCGTAGAACCGTGTGATAGCCAGACTGAGTATTGGAACGTTGTTACTCGTGTAGAAGTTCCATAGCTGAAAATATGTTTTAACAAAAACGTGAGTGACATATAAGAACAGACATTGGCTGTGGTGGTTGTGAGTAATTTTATCATAAAATTTGGAGAAAGATTAGATTTAAAATGATGACTCACTACTCTGTAGAATCTATCTGCTAATGACTGGAAATCCATACTGGCGCAGTCGGCCAGCGCCGGGCGCCATGGTTCGCCAAGAACCTCCAGCTCTAACTCCAAGGTGTCAGTGACTGCAAATCAAACCAAATTATCAATTCAACTCTGAGACAATGTGATTCAAAATGTCGACTATGCGTTATAACTAATCACATGGAACTGAAACAAGGTTCCTCGCCGTGTTGTATACTCGTGTTTGCGTGTTTGGTTTAAAAGATTCTTTCAAGAACGAACTGGTCTCTTTCTGATAGCGTTGCCACCGACATTGCATTACAACAATCTACTGCAAGACAAGTGTCCAGTGTGAAAACAATTGGCTTTCAGTACAATCCAAATAAGGCCGGGTATACTCATCATTCTCTTATATATGTTCATTGTCTTTGTCAAATTTGTGTGCAGTAAACTATAAACGATTTGTATAATAAACTGGGCGTCCTGAACAGAAAGGATCTAGTTCTCAGTCTCAACCATTACTTTTACAACCTGCTAGCTTGAAAATTCAATGGACTAACTTGGTTCGCAGAAAACCCCGTCCCCCCTCCAGCCTCTCCGGCATACGCACAGTCCTCTGATGAGTTGTGCGTGACGACTGCAGCTACAGGACACAGCTGGGAATGGTAACATTGGTCAGTAAACTCTGTGCGCTATTTGTCATGGCATGTATGATTCGGTATATCAACTTCTCTATCATTAATCGATGTATGATACAATTTTTATCAATTCTCATCGATCGATTCATAAATGTAGCATCAATTGATTGCAGAAGCTATTTGTTCCTGCTCCACTGTGTACAAACGGACAACGACCAAACATATGGACACAATCAATTCGACTTTACCTGGGGGTGTTGGACTTTGGGCCTCGCTCGGTGTTGTAGTTGGGGCCTCGCTCGGTGTTTGAGTTGAGGCCTTGCTCGGTGTTGGAGTTGAGGCCTTGCTCGGTGTTGGAGTTGAGGCCTCGCTCGGTGTTGGAGTTGAGGCCTCGCTCGGTGTTGGAGTTGAGGCCTCGCTCGGTGTTGGAGTTGAGGCCTCGCTCGGTGTTGGACTTGAGGCCTCGCTCGGTGTTGGACTTGAGGCCTCGCTCGGTGTTGGACTTGAGGCCTCGCTCGGTGTTGGACTTGAGGCCTCGCTCGGTGTTGGACTTGAGGCCTTGCTCGGTGTTGGACTTGAGGCCTCGCTCGGTGTTGGACTTGAGGCCTCGCTCGGTGTTGGACTTGAGGCCTCGCTCGGTGTTGGACTTGAGGCCTCGCTCGGTGTTGGACTTGAGGCCTCGCTCGGTGTTGGACTTGAGGCCTTGCTCGGTGTTGGACTTGAGGCCTCGCTCGGTGTTGGAGTTGAGGCCTCGCTCGGTGTTGGACTTGAGGCCTCGCTCGGTGTTGGACTTGGGGCCTTGCTTGGTGTTGGACTTGGGGCCTCGCTCGGTGTTGGACTTGGGACGATGGTAGTCTCTGTTTCGCCTGGAGTAACGGTACTCGGTGATGGGCTTGGGGAGATGATACTAGGTGTTGGGCTTGTCACTTCGGCGCTTGGTGTCGGGCTAGGAACGGCGCTCGGTGTTGGGCCTACCACCGTGGCGCTTGGTGTTTTGCTAGGGACGGCGCTTGGTGTTGGACTTGGTTCAATGATGCTAGGTGTTGGGCTTACTGCCGTGTCACTAGGTGCTGGGCTTAGGACGGCACTCGGTGTTGGGCTTAGGGCGGCACTAGGTGTTGGGCTTAGGGCGGCACTAGGTGTTGGGCTTAGGGCGGCACTCGGCGTTGGGCTGAGAGAGATGATATCTGATGTTGGGCTTACTGCCGTGTCACTAGGTGTTGGGCTAGAGAAGGAGCTGGGTGTCTGGCTTGGGGCTATGGCACTCGGTGTTGAGCTGGGTGCAATGGTTTCTGATGTTGGGCTTGGAGTAATGGAAACGAGTGTTGGGCTTGGGGCGACACTAGGTGACGGGCTTACGGCCGTGGCAGTCGGTGTCGGACTAGGGACGGCGCTGGGTGTTAGGCTTGGTGCAATGGTAGTCAGTGTTGGACTACTTGCCGTGGCAATTGGTGTTGAGCTTGGGGCGATGGTATCTGGTGTTGGGCTAGGGGTGGCAGAAGTCACTGTTGGGCTTATTGCCATTGTAGATGGTGTTAGGCTTGGTACGACGGTAGATGATGTTAAGATTGTTGCGACGGTAGATGGTGTTAGGGTTGGTGCCACGGTAGGTGATGTTAGACTTGGGACGATGGTAGATGGTATTAGACTTGGGACGATGGTAGATGGTGTTAGGCTTGGTACGACTGTAGATGGTGTTAGACTTGGTGCGACAGTAGATGTTGGGCTTGGTGTGATGATAGATTCTGTTGGGCTTGGTGCCACGGTAGATGGTGTTGGGCTTAGAGCAACAGTAGATTCTGTTGGGCTTGGTGCAATAGTAGTTTGTGTTGGGCTTGGAGTGATGACAGTCGGCGTCAAAATAATAACTGCAAATTGAAAACAGTTAGTTCCTATTTTGTAAGAAAACCAGAGATGTACAAAGTAGACAATATCAATTTCCCCTATCATGAGGAAAGAAAAATTAATAAAAAACCCTTGGTAGTTTTCTGCAAACATATATACAATTCATCGTTCCGATGATTGACCATACAGAAGAACTGACCTACCTGTGCAGTCAAACCCATCTCCTGTGTAGCCATCTAAGCACGCACAACTGAAAGATCCGTCTGTGTTGGTGCAGGTTGCGTTGCCGTCACAAGGACTGTTCAAACATTCATCTACGTCTGTAAAATAGGAGAAAAGTTCAACAAACGCAAGTCATTTTTATCAAGGATATCAGAAGATTCAATTTACTGGAATATAGCATCAACTTTACTTTGCATTAGACAATCATTTTTACCTGTACAGGTTACCCCATCTCCACTGTATCCGACTGAACAATTGCACACAAACGACCCGTCCGTGTTAGTACAGGTAGCGTTCTCGTGACACGGGTAAGTAGTGTTCAGACATTCGTCAACATCTGCAAAAAATAAGCAAGCGAAATCTTTAGCCATGATTATCTCAACATCTTGTGTATCAAGTGTATCGTAGGGTCGGTTGGCGCAGCGGTAGCGCGTTCGGCTCGGGGCCAAGAGGTCCCGAGTTCGATCCCCACCCATGTCACCGATCTTGTGCCCTTGGGAAAGGCACTTTACACGACTTTCCTCACTTCACTCAGGTGTAAATGAGTACCTAGCTTCGGTTAGGGACGTCCCTCGGATAGGACGTTAAATGGAGGTCCCGTGTTTGGGGAGAGCCACACCCCACGCACGTTAAAAAACCCACCATACTTATCGAAAAAAGTAGGGGTCCTTCCCGGTGTGAGTGGTTCAAACCTACAGTCTTATGGCCGCACCTGGAGTCGTATTGAGGTCACCTGAGTTAGCGCCGAATGGCAGCCGCTCCAGACCCTTGCGATTAAGCCCCACCACCATTGTAAGCTCCTCCCAATTCAGCCCTTGGCTGCAAGGAGAGAGTAAGCCGGCCCACCAATCTAAATCTATCAATCTATCAATGTTCAGTACAATCTCATCACTTTTTTCCTTTCTATTTGATATACTGCAATTGCCTACAACCACATATTTAACGTACCTGCACAGCTCAATCCATCTCCAGTGTATCCATTGTTACAGTCGCACACAAACGATCCATCCGTGTTGGTGCAGGTAGCGTTGCCGTCACATGGTGAGGTCGTGCATTCATCAATATCTGTGGTGGAAAAGGCACGTTAGGAATCGACCATGTTTGCTATTAACAGAAAAAAAGATGGTGTAACGTTTCAAGATATTTATGCACTTTTCAAACATAAACAAGATAGCTTGATAACACATATACGAGCTAAGGTTTTTTTATCAAAAGAAGATTGGTTGATAACGTACTATGATGTGTGTAACACTTGCAGTATTCTCAGGGCAACATTGGTACAGTATCATTTAAAACAATGCTTCAACTATGATACAATAAACTGATGTTTTGTTTTCGTTTTCATAAGGGCACTAAAGGCCTACCTGTGCAATCAACCCCATCTCCAGTATATCCGGCTGAACAATTGCACACAAACGACCCGTCAGTGTTGATGCACGTGGCGTTCTCGTGACAAGGAGAGTTCAGACATTCGTCAACATCTGTGAAGATACGTACAAAAGAATTAAAATTTGTAATATTAAGATATATTATAAATAGCAATTCTTATTGCTTTGTGGAAAAAAATACCGTAGTTAAAACTACACTCTTTCCTACCTGTACAGCTCATGCCGTCTCCACTGTACCCATCAGTACAGTTACACACAAACGACCCGTCCGTGTTGGTGCAGGTAGCGTTGTCGTGGCATGGAGAGTCCATACACTCATCAATATCTGTAAAAACCAAGGAACGACAATTAAACGCAATGATTATGGTAGATTCCGAATGTAACGACAGACCATTTGCCAACAAAACGTTTACTGCCTTCATTTCACAAGGCATCCATTATTATTATGACAGAATGTCTCCAATCACCTGTACAATTGAAGCCGTCTCCACTGTACCCATCAGTACAGTTACACACAAAAGACCCTTCTGTGTTGGTGCAGGTAGCGTTGTCGTGGCATGGAGAGTCCATACACTCATCAATATCTGTTGAAGAATATAAATATATAAGACTGGGATACTTTTCTTAGAATTACACTGAAAGTAACGCTGTACGTAGTCAAATCATCTACTTGTGTAAAAGGACAATGTTTATGATATTTATTCAAAATCTGACACACCTGCACAATTGAACCCATCTCCAGTGTATCCAACTGAACAGTTACAACTAAAAGACCCGTCTGTGTTGGTGCAGTTGGCGTTGTCGTGACACTGAGAGTTCAGACATTCGTCGACATCTGTTGATGTGGGAGAATATGCATGTGGTTGGGACATTATTTTCGTATTAAATAGTCAAATAGCAATGTTGTAGTGGAAGCATCTGCTTGTGAGGTTACAATATCAGCCTTTGATTAAAATCTAACATACCTGAACAATTGAACCCATCTCCTGTGTATCCGACTGAACAGTTACAAGTAAAAGACCCGTCTGTGTTGGTACAGACGGCGTTGTCGTGGCACGTAGAATTCAGACATTCATCGATATCTGTAAAAACATGTACACAAAAATGCCAACTTGTTAGTTTCGAATATAACGATAGTCCATTCACTAACAAAATCTGCTGTACTAGGAGTCCATTTACGTAACCATTATCATGACTACACGTTTCTAGATGTATGTACCTGTACAGTTGAAGCCGTCTCCACTGTACCCATCAGTACAGTTACACACAAACGACCCGTCTGTGTTGGTGCAGGTAGCGTTGTCGTGGCATGGAGAGTCCATACACTCATCGATATCTGTAAAAACCAAAGAGCGACAATTAAACGCAATGTTTATGGTAAATTCCGAATGTAACGACAGACCATTCGTCAACAAAACGTTTACTGCCTTCATTTCACAAGGCACCCATTATTATGACAGAATGTGTCCAATCACCTGTACAGTTGAAGCCGTCTCCACTGTACCCATCCGTACAGTTACACACAAACGACCCGTCCGTGTTAGTACATGTAGCGTTGTCGTGGCATGGAGAGTCCATACACTCATCAATATCTGTAAAAAACAAAGAACGACAATTAAACGCAATGTTTATGGTAAATTCCGAATGTAACGACAGACCATTTGCCAACAATACGTTTACTGCCTTCATTTCACAAGGCATCCAATATTATGACAGAATGTCTCCAATCACCTGTACAGTTGAAGCCGTCTCCACTGTACCCATTAGTACAGTTACACACAAACGACCCGTCCGTGTTGGTACAGGTAGCGTTGTCGTGGCATGGAGACGCCATGCATTCATCAACATCTGTTGAAGTTGGGAAATATGTATGAGACAGGGATATTCTTTTTTTTAGTATTAGATATTGAAATAGCCTAAGACCTCTGCATTAGGCAATGTTGTAGTATGGTACTGAACCTTAAAAATCTGACGCACCTGTACAATTGAACCCATCTCCTGTGTATCCGATTGAGCAGTTACAAGTAAAAGACCCGTCCGTGTTGGTACAGACGGCGTTGTCGTGGCAAGTAGAATTCAGACATTCATCGATATCTGTAAAGACATGTACACAAAATCAAGAATAAGTTTTCATCTTCTAATTCAGATTATGAAAAAGTATTAATATCAATAAAAAGTATCGCTGATGTCAGTATTTCTCTCTACATACCTGTACAATTAATTAAGCCGTCCCCAGCATATCCAACATTACAGTCACACACAAAAGACCCGTCCGTGTTGGTACATGTTGCGTTATCGTGACACGGTGCATTTAAGCATTCATCAACATCTGTGGAAAATACATAATCATGTCATTGATACACTTGGCTCACTCCTCGGGTATTACACAAAGCCTGTAACAATTTCAAATGTGCAGGCCTTTCTAGTAAAGATTATATTACACTCAAAGCAGTTCAGTGGCCGAAGCAGACCTACCGACACAGTGAGTCCCATTCCCAGTATATCCGGTATTGCAGAAGCATTCAAACCACAGGAAGGTTTCGTTGCATGTGGCATTGGAGTGGCAATCGTGCACCCCGATATCACACTGGTTGATTCCAGCCAAGAGTGCTAAAAGTGAAATAAAGTAAAGGAAGGTTTATTCAAGGAAGGTTAATTATTTACGGAGTAAAATAACACCTTTAATTTGCAAATTACTGGAAGATGATAAATCATTTCCATTTGCATAATATATGGTCCGTAGACCATAAATAGGCCACCTCTCGGTCTTTTTAGCCTAGACATTGTATTTTAGATCTCTGTACATTATGTTGCTGTCTCTGTCTCGTGTATTTATGTCTATGGGCTCTGCCTGAATTAAACAATAAATAAAAATAAATAAATATTGACATAAACACTCTTAAATGCAATGTTTCTGCCATAAAACTCTAGACCTAGGCAATGTATGTCAAATTAAAGAATACTACTCACCCTCATCTCCAAAGACATATTGATATGGATCTATTGATTCATTGCCAAAGAATCCATCTTGCGTGTGGTTCGAGAACAATCCTTGAAAGTCTGGGACGACCTGTTCTGTCAGGTTGACTTCAACCACCGGTATCACACTGCCTGGCCTGTGTGAAAAAAGACTAGACTGTTCAGAGGAATCTGATATTCCTTGTAATGTAACATGTTTGGCGTGCAATTTTCTAGATATACCATTCCGTGTCAAATGTATTTCAGGACGCGGTTGTCAAACGAACCTAAAACCAACCTTTAAGCAGAAACCTAGTATTGATTATATTTGTTTTAACAATGGATGATTTCAATGCTAGTTGCGATATATCTGAATGGAAGATTACCAACACGAACCTCAGGTATAAGACTGCCATATTGACAATCCATCTGGAGATCCTGCTGTTGATGCTCCATAACTGTAAAGGCAATGTATTTCATGCAGTTACTGAAAACCACTGCTGAATTCAATGGTTTCCACACGATTGGAATGTATATTTTGTTATCAATTTCCCTTATCGCTATGATATCTGAATGGCCCAACGATTATAAATGACGGGAAAGTTCAGGAACCATAGTGGGTTTTGGATTGAATTGGAGGAAAGCTTATTAAAAGTCATAAGGTCCTGTCTTTATCCCCGAATAACATGTTCGTGTCTTTTAATACCAGCTATGCAAGCTAAATGTTTGTATCAACTATACAAGATCTCTATATTGCATTGTTTAGTAGACATGCCACAGTCACAAGGTATTGGTGCTAACCGTATTGATGATGAAGTTGATGAGCGTCCGCCTCAGTCCGTTGTCACTGAAGACGCGTGTCCATCGCGGGTTTAAAAGGATAAAGGCCAGGCGTATGGTGACAATTCCTGATGGGATTGGCAAGGTGAAATGAAGTTAATTGTGCAAATTGATAGTTGGATGTTCATGACTTGATGAACCATTATCGACCGTTGAAGGAAAAACAGGTTAAATTAGGGCACTAGTGCAATTGATGTATAACATGTGTGGCCATTGATTACTTGTGACATAACAAATAGAATATTCATCTCAAGTACAGCACGTTCGGTTTGATTCGTAAATACTAGGCAGATGCATCTTGATCTTGGTTGGCCCACTGTGAGAGATTTTCTATCAGTACGTTGGTTATGTTCTTTAAGATCTTTACTAGTCATGAACCGCAGAATATCTACAATTCCTTTGTACCTGTACATGTACATGTACCTCACATATATAACACCAGATTTTCTGTTTAATGTTGATTTCGCAAAATGTTTGTTTTTAACTGTATGTACAGACTATCCCAACAGGGCTAAAAGGTTTCGAAATAAATGAAATGAAATATACATCATCCTTACTGTGACATTCAAAGGTTCCGTCTCCAAGGAAGCCAGCCCTACATGCGCAGCCCACTTGGCCATTTCCAGTGACAATGCAGTCAGCATTTTGATCACATTGTGGAGGTCTGACTACACAGATTCTCGATGTAGCTGTAAAATACATTCGTTAACATTCATTAGCATCGTGAATTTCCAAGATCCAAATATTTGTTGATCGGCCAGTTTACATCACCATAGTCTGCAACCATGGCGTTTTTTAAAACCCAAAGATAGATATTGGATTTTTGTGATACATGGATTGGTTTTGAAATGACACAAGGTTTATCATAGTTTTTGCAGTTGTTCATTTATTACCTGTGCAGTTATTAAAGCCATCTCCTTCAAAACCATCAGTGCAGTTACACGAGAATGATCCGTCAGTGTTTGTACAGGACGCGTTGGCATGGCACGGGGACAGTGCACATTCGTCAATGTCTGAAACCCAAACAACATAACTTTAAGGACACGGTGGTGTGGTAAATCAATTTTTATTGTCTTCAGATTACAAAATATCTGAGTAAAATACACTGAAATCTGCATTTTGAGAACATCATTACTCATTTGACTATTACTGAATTAGAATCAAAGGCAGGGTTTCACCAGTTCAACTTAGTTTAAGAGCAATCGAGTACCTATAACAACACTAATATAGGAAACATATTTGGACAATGTTTTGTATCATTGAAGGCAACGTTGTTGAAATATATTCTAATGAATTTTCTCACCTGTACAGGTAGATCCATCTCCTGTATATCCAGGGTTGCACGTGCAGTTGAATGACCCTTCTGTGTTGGTGCAGTTTGCATTCAAGTCACAGGTGGAGTTATCTGCACATTCGTCTATGTCTGAAATATCAAATATATTTTCTATATCACACTGTCAATATTTGCTGTAGCACCTGGTGCACTTGTGCCACAGCAAGTTGAGGAATACATTCCGTGAATGATGCAGGAAATATATTCTGACAATGTCTTTGTATCATATAGAAGGCAACGTTGTTGCATATTGTGAATGTTCTCACCTGTGCAAGTATACCCATCTCCTGTATATCCAGCGTTGCAGGTGCAGTTGAATGACCCTTCTGTGTTGGTGCAGTTTGCATTCAGGTCACAGGTGGTGTTATCTGCACATTCGTCTATGTCTGAAATATCAAAGATATTTTCTATATCACACTGTCAATATCTGCTGTAGCACCTACTTAGTGTATGCCACAGCAAGTTGAGGAATGTATTTCGTGGATAATATAGGGAATATATTTTGACAATGTCTATGACTCAAAGAAGGCAACGTTGCAAAATGATTTGTGAATTTTCACACCTGTACAAGTAGACCCATCTCCTGTATATCCAGCGTTGCAGGTGCAGTTAAAGGACCCTTCTGTGTTGGTGCAGTTTGCATTCAAGTCACAGGTGGAGTTATCTGCACATTCGTCTATGTCTGAAATATCAAAGATATTTTCTATATCACACTGTCAATATTTGCTGTAGTACCTAGTTAACGTGTGCCACGCCAAGTTAAATATATTTCGTGGATAATACAGGAAATATATTTTTACAATATCAATGTATCATAGAAAGCAATGTTGTTGAATGATATTATGAATTTTCTCACCTGTACAAGTAGACCCATCTCCTGTATATCCAGCGTTGCAGGTGCAGTTAAAGGACCCTTCTGTGTTGGTGCAGTTTGCATTCAAGTCACAGGTGGAGTTATCTGCACATTCGTCTATGTCTGAAATATCAAAAATATTTTCTATACCCCATTGTCAATTGTTATAGCAACTGGTTAACATGTAAAGCAAGTTGAGGAATGCATTTCGTGGATAATACAGGAAATATATTCTAACAATGTCCATGTATCATAGAAGGCAACTCTAGCGCTGTCGAATAATATTGTATATTTTCACACCTGTACAAGTAAACCCATCTCCTGCATATCCAGGGTTGCAGGTGCAGTTAAAGGACCCTTCTGTGTTGGTGCAGTTTGCATTCAGGTGACAGGTGGAGTTATCTGCACATTCGTCTATGTCTGAAATATCAAAGATATTTTCTGTGTCACACTGTCAATATTTGCTGTAGCACCTGGCGAACTTATGCCGCAGTAATTTGAGGAATACATTTCGTGGATAATACAGGAAATATATTCTGACAATGTCTATGTGTTATAGAAGGCAACGTTCTTGAATGATATTGTGAATTTTCACACCTGTACAAGTAAACCCATCTCCTGCATATCCAGCGTTGCAGGTGCAGTTGAATGACCCTTCTGTGTTGGTGCAGTTTGCATTCACGTCACAGGTGGAGTTATCTGCACATTCGTCTATGTCTGAAATATCAATGATATTTTCAATATGGCACTGTCAATTTTGCTGTTGCTGTAGCGCCTACTTAATGTGTGCCACAGCAACTTGACAAAATGTATTTCGTGGATAAAACATGGAGATCCTCCCACGTACGTTCAGGTGGTATTGGCACCGCTCTTGTGTCCTATTTGGTATTTTCTTAAATGGAATATTTTGGTCAGGATTATGAGAGCTATGACGAAAACTAGTCAATACAAACGATGAGGACCAGAAGGTCGCTGTCCTTAATGAATGGTGACATAGCTGATTACAAATAGTTCAACTAAACCAAAGCCCATAGACGCAACTACCACTACACACAGCAAAATACCAGCGTATTGTTCCATGACAAACCAAGTGCCTGGCATGGATCTAGTCAACCCAGTAAACAGCATTGGCCCTACAAAGTAAATGCCACATTGCCAGGCAGAAAAGTGTCGAACCACAAGTAACTCCTAATTCTTCAACTTACTATTGCAGGGCAAATGTCTTCGATCAAGCAAATGGCATCAAGCAGTACGGAACAACATGTGCCTAGCATAGATCTAGTCAACCCACGGTAAACAGCACTGGCCCTACAAAGTAACTGCCACATTGCCAGGCAAAAAAGTTGATAACCACGGATAACTCCTAATTCTTTAACCTACAATTGCAGGGCAAATGTCTTCGAACAAGCAAATGACATCAAGCAATACGGAACAGCATGTGCAGTTCAAGCAGTTGAAATAAGCTCCGTGCGTTGTATCAATATCTAAACCATGTAGTTCTTACCCGAGCAATTAAAACCGTCCCCTCGGTAGCCATCAAAGCATTCACACGTGTAGGAGCCGTCGGTGTTAGTACAGGTTGCATTTGTGTCACAAGGAGAATTCTGACATTCGTCTGTATCTAAAGGAAGTAGGTACCAGTAGGCGGAGAAATCGGTCAGGAAGTAAAACAGTCCTAAGCACTGAAACCAAGCTTTTCTGTCGTAAGGCGCCGTCGAAAAATATAGGGACAATGCAAATATTTCAATGCAACATTGTTAATGTTTGTAATAATGTATAGTGAAAAGCCAAAAATATTTCAACGTTTGTTCTAGCTACTGCATCTAATAGCAACAATGATGTTTCAAGCAAGCTAATAACTCGCCTAAAGTAATAGAAAATTCATCCTTCAATGGGGCCAATACATTTCAACGCCAAAAGTGCTTTGTGTAAAAGCTTACACATCTTGGACCACCTCTGTTTACGGTTTTAAAAAGGGACAAGGTCGCGAAGTCAATAACAATAACCTGTGCAGTTGATGCCATCTCCGTCAAAGCCGTCTAAACAGTCGCAAATGAAAGAACCGATTGTGTTGGTGCAGGTTGCATTGTTGTGGCAGCTTATATTCAAACATTCGTCTATGTCTGAAACAAGAAAGATCTATAGTGTTGATTGCCACAGTCTAATTCTTTCATCCAGTGTCTGAGCAATCCTGTAACATCACAACACCACTTGGATCCAAATCTTGTCGGGCTACAACGATATGATGCCACAAATCGAAATACACAACATCACGACGTTCCAAAACCTACGCTCCCATCTGCACACAAAGGTAAGGGCGGATAGCTTGCTTGAAGTAGAAATGCTTCTAAAGACTGATTGTATGTTAGTTGTAATTCTTACCCGAGCAGTTGCTACCATTCCCTTGGTAGCCATCAAAACATACACAAGTGTAGGATCCGTCGGTGTTAGTACACTGCGCATTCATGTCACAGGGAAAGTAATGGCATTCGTCTGTATCTAAAGGTGGGAATTAAGTGCAAGGAGAAATTGTCACGTGTACAGAGCTGAGAACCAATCCGCTACTTTGAAAGTTTGCATTACAGTATTACTGTAGCGTCTTTTGTGTGAAAGGAAATCGTCAGTGTCTACGTTGAAATATGTGAACGGGTTAGAACAGCATCATACTTTTATCAGGTACAAACTTTAATGTAAAGCAATGTGGTGGACGGCAGTGAAATATTATATCTGCAATCTCAAGTACATTGGACCATATCAAAAGAGTGTGAAAGAATACACCGATACACCCAAAAGGTGACTATTTAATGTACTTCAAAACCCGCGAATGCAAGATTAATCAGTCTAAGCTCCTAAAGCAAAAGCCGTCTATGTCTAATGCACAAGACGTGCCTAACTGGCCCTCCTCTTTCCACACAAACGTAGCAAGCATTACTGCAGCAAAACTATTACTAATTGTGGGCAAAAGGATTGAAGCTACAAAAGATAAAAAAACTGCACCTATAGGTAAAGCTCGCAGGACCCTTAGGCAATGAAAACTACACTCCGATACTAGACAACCGAACTATGATATCAAATCATGCCAACCTGTACAGTTGAATATATTTATAAAATATTCTATTGCTACATGTAATGACCAGACTTCCAAAGAAGCAAACTTCAACTCACAGCCAAAGGTAGCAGGACCTCAACTAGAAATACTATGCGACTACACCCAAGCTCCAGCCAGACTACAACGACAAATGGTGTGAACCTGTGCAGTTGAAGCCGTCTCCTTCAAAACCAACTTCGCACGTGCATGTGTAAGACCCGTCTGTGTTGGTGCAGGTCGCGTTGGCATGGCAAGTGTCATCCTGTCGGCACTCATCTTCGTCTATGATGATAAAAAAAGGGCTTAAAAATCCTTCACGTTTATCAATTCAGGGACTAAAGTGTTAGAGAAAATAATATAAGGACACCTGATCTGCAAACTACATTCTAGATTCAACAACCCAAACACAATGACAAATCGTAAGAACCTGTGCAGTTGAACCCGTCTCCTTTGTATCCTACGTCACACATGCATGTGAATGAACCGATTGTGTTGGTGCAAGATGCATTGTTGTGGCAGGTCGTAGTGTTCACGCATTCGTCAATGTCTGGAAAGGAAGCGGGCTATCATGTTGACGGACGTAACGACACACGTACGAGCAATTGACCTCATCTCGATGCCAACAAGAAGCACATTTCCCCAGAAGCAACAGCCAGCAGCTTTCGGGAACCTTCAATCTTCCATCTACACCAAACACTACAACTCATCTATGCGACTGAAAACCTTGCACAACATTGTCCACCAGCTGGAATAATCATGCGGCAACACATTGAGATTTGTGTTTTTGTTTCTGCCAACACCATTATTTTGAAGAATGATGATGGCAATAGAAAATTAATTACAATACTATGTACTACTTCTAAAAGACTAAAAGCAACAAAAATGCAAAAACGCAACACGGGCAACTACAGGCAAAGATACCAGGACTTTGAACTACCGTATCACATTGCATAAACAGCAAGTCGTTTAAGTCTATGTGGCAAAAGCAATTAAATCTGTGTCAGCTGTACTTCGTACCAGAGCAATTAAATCCATTCCCTTCATACCCATCGCTGCAGTGACATGTAAAAGACCCGTGGGTATTGGTGCAGATCGCATTTGGGTCGCAGGGAGAGTCCCTGCATTCGCCTATGTCTGTATATGGAAGGTAAGGAGAAAACAAACATTGAGGAAAACCTGTGGTGTAAGGTCACAAAAACATTAAAAGCCGATTGGTCTACCAACAATAGCTTTACAGCCTAACACTTATGCCATGGCATCTATTTTTGGCTATCTCATATATTCCAAGGATGGCCAAGCCTAACGAGCAGTTCTAAAGAAAATGCACCACATCACTATTGCTAGGTAGGGAGCATGTCACCAACAGCTTGCAGCATCTATGGCTACCGCCATTTCTAACACATGTCAGCTACAGGCATTTCTAAGGCACATGAAAAAAAAGTTTGCCTATATATATGCTAAGCAGAACATAAGTTGAAGGAAAACGACAAATCATATGAACCTGTGCAGTTTAAGCCATCTCCGTCGTACCCAAAGTCACACATACATGTGAAAGACCCGTCAGTGTTTGTGCAGGTTGCATTGGCATGGCAAGGGTTGGTCTGGCACTCATCTATGTCTATATTGAAATAAAAAGAGCTTGAATGTCAATCTGCTGCGATCCATACTGCTTTGTTTTCTAATATGTGGCACTGCATTGACATGATCCCCTCTAATTGCCCTGAGAAGAAATTCAAATGCTGAAAACAGTTTACTACAAAATAACAATTTTACACAAACGTAATTGGCATTAGTTGTACTTCTAGATCTTACCCGTGCAATTGAAGCCATCCCCGTCATAACCCACTAAACAATCGCAAGTAAAAGAACCGATTGTGTTGTTGCAGGCTGCATTGTTGTGACAAGTCGTTGTATTCAAACATTCGTCAATGTCTGCAAAGAGAACGAGCTATCAAGGTAATGATCATAACAAAAGCAGATTGATATCCTGCTCCATTTATCTATATCTTAGTTGAGCCGATTGCCGTGCGTCAAAGGATCTATCAGAATTGAAAGGCAACTATCATTCTTCTACGATCAAGCCAAGCCAAGCACTTGTAAAAAGATTAATTCATCTCGATACCAACGATCAGGGCGTTCCCCAAGAAGCAACTGCCCGTTGGACGTCTACAGCTCACCAAGCACTCATCTCGATGCCAACGATAAGCACATTCCCCCAGAAGCAACAGCTAGCAGCTTTCCGGAAACTTCAATCTCTCATCTACACCAAACACTACAGCTCATCTATGCGACTGAAAACCTTAAACAGCATTGTCCACCGGCTGTACTAATCAAGCGATTTGTGTTTTTGTTTTTGCCAACACTATTTTGGAGAATGCTGATGGCAATATAAAATTAATTACAATACAATACAATACAATACAATACAATGTACTGTTTTTAAAAGTAACACAAAATGCAAATCTCTAAGAAAACAACATGGGCAACTACAGGCAAAGAAACCAAGACTTTCAATTAAGCACATCTACCCTAACTCTAGCCAAATTATTATCTGAAGAAATCTTGTCTGAACCTGTGCAGTTTAATCCGTTGCCTTCGTACCCAACTTGGCACGTACATATGAAAGACCCGTTGGTGTTTGTGCAATTTGCGTTAACATCACAAGGAGGGTCGGTCTGGCACTCATCGATGTCTATGATATAAAGAAAATAGGAAAATAGAACACTGTTATTAAATGTCAGTTTGCGTCTGTTAGCTAGAGAAACATAAGAATATACCATATAACTGACTGAATTGAATCGCCAAGCATCTTGTACATTTACGGTGCATTGAAAATAGGCTTTGAAATGTGTCGAATACATCATAGATGATAGTTTTATGATGATCCACACTGCAAAGGACTAGAAGACACGGAATCTCCTGATTTCGAGTATCACATTGCATAAACAAAAAGTCGTTTAAGTCTATGCGACAAAAGCAATTTAATCTGTGTCAGCTGTACTTCGTACCCGAGCAATTAAATCCATTCCCTTCATACCCATCCCTGCAGTGACACGTAAAAGACCCGTCGAGATTGGTGCAGATCGCATTCGGGTCGCAGGGAGAGTCCCTGCATTCGCCTATGTCTGTATATGGAAAGTAAGGAGAAAACAAACTTGCGGTAAGGTCATGAAAACATCGAAAGCCAATTGGTCTACCAAGAGTAGCTTTATAGCCTAGCACCTCACATATTTCAAGTATGTCCAACCATAACGAGCAGTTCTACTAGGAAATGCACCACATCACTATGTTTGTGTAGGGAACATGTCACCAGCAGCTTGCCGCATCTATAGAAACCACCATTTCTAACACATGCCAGCGACACGCATTTCTAAAAGACAGATGTAAGAAAAAAGACAACAAACTTTGCCTACCTATGCTAAGCAGAACATTGATGTATACCGCAAAGCAACTTTAATCCAGTGTTTCAACAAATATGAGCAGCATGAAGACTGCAATCGACTAACAATGGATCTACAGCCAGAGAGAGCACAGCTTGCACTAGGAAAGACTTTTCAAATGTGCCTAAGCTGCAGTTGAGGGAAAACGACAAATCATATGAACCTGTGCAGTTGAAGCCATCTCCGTCGTACCCAAAGTCACACATACATGTGAAAGACCCGTCAGTGTTTGTGCAGGTTGCATTGGCATGGCAAGGGTTGCTCTGGCACTCATCTATGTCTATATTGAAATAAAAAGAGCTTGAAAGTCAATCTGCTGCGATCCATACTGACTTGTTTTCTTATATGTGGCACTGCATTGAAATGATCCCCTCTAATTGCCCTGCGAAGAAAGAAATTCAAATGCTGAAAACATTATACTACAAAATAACAATATACACAAACGTAATTGGCATTAGTTGTACTTCTAGATCTTACCCGTGCAATTGAAGCCATCCCCGTCATAACCCACTAAACAATCACAAGTAAAAGAACCGATTGTGTTGTTGCAGGCTGCATTGTTGTGACAAGTCGTTGTATTCAAACATTCGTCAATGTCTGTAAAGAGAACGAGCTATCAAGGCAATGGCCTTAATAAAAGCAGAATGATATCCTGCTACATTTATCTATATCTTAGTTGAGCCGATTGCCGTGCGTCAAAGGATCTATCAGAATTGAAAGGCAACTATCATTCTTCTACGATCAAGCCAAGCCAAGCACTTGTAAAAAGATTAATTCATCTCGATACCAACGATCAGGGCGTTCCCCAAGAAAAAACTTCCTTCTGGACATCTAAGGGTCAACAAACACTAAAGATAATCTATGCGATTGAAAATCTTACAGAGGCGCTCTGAAATATTTTGTAGTAACCTGTGCAGTTGAAGCCGTCTCCGTCATAGCCGGCTACACATCCACACGTGAAAGAACCGATTGTGTTGGTGCAGATTGCATTGTTGTGGCAAGTTGACGTGTTTAGACATTCGTTAGTGTCTGCAAGGAAAACGAGCTGTCAATGTGATGTACGTTGAGTTTACTGCTTGTATCAGTTGGAGTGGTACATAATGCAAGATAGGTCAAAAGATCGACATAAAAGCAAAAATGCTGGCAGCTATTATACTCAACCTCCCACGACCACGAAGACCAGTATAGTAAGATATGCACTTTTTCACGATGCAAAGTAGACTGAAGCAAATGCCGACTGGACTCCAAATCCATATGCAATGCCATCACAAACCTTTACGACTGAAAGCTTGGAAAGCATTTCAAACCATAGTGATTGTACAAGAACAATGCTATAGCAGCTATAGAATATTCTACTGATAATTCAAAGAAAGCAAACCTGCAACTACCACCTAAGGTAGCAGGACCTTAATTTGACACAATACTATATATGCGACTTCACCCAAGGTACAGCCAAACTACAACGACAAATGGTGTGAACCTGTGCAGTTGAACCCGTCTCCTTGGAAACCAACTTCGCACGTGCATATGTAAGACCCGTCCGTGTTGGTGCAGGTCGCGTTGGCATGACAAGTGTCGTTCTGCTGGCACTCATCTATATCTATTCGGAAGAAAATCATTGTGCTGTTTAGCTTCTTGGCAAACGATTGCAGGTTTCATACCCAACGTTAGACGTAAGGCCGTGTTAGCTATAGCATGATCCATCTGCCACACAATGGGAATATGGGGCATGATTGTTGAGAAAATCCTACTGCAAGAAAAAAATCAAAATTATGGGAGATTCAGAGCAAACCAGATCAGCAAGTATCATATTAACTTTTTACCAATGCAATTGAATCCATCCCCGTTGTAGCCGTTCAAACACTGGCATGTAAAAGACCCGTCGGTGTTGGTGCAGTTCGCGTTGATGTCGCAAGTGGAATTCTGGCATTCATCTATGTCTGGTTATGGAAAAAGAGCGAAAGTACACCAGAACAGTTGATTTTACTAATCTTCTTATGATACAATTTACCGAAAGATTTTACATTCCAGCAAAATACCAAAGGAGAGACGTATCTACGGGCAACTTCCTGGATATAAAAGGAAGCAATATCGGTAATATTTTTTATGTATGTGCCACGCCTAGCTTTGAAATAAATACAAATGACCGTCCATGGCTTGGAAGACAAAGACAATTAAGGACAACACGATCTACCATTATTTTTACAGGACCTACACTTAACAAGGACCAAGTCTAGCGCTATGAACAATTTATAACCTGTGCAGTTGAAGCCGTCTCCGTCATAGCCGACTTCACATCCACACGTGAAAGAACCGATTGTGTTGGTGCAGATTGCATTGTTGTGGCAAGTTGACGTGTTTAGACATTCGTTAATGTCTGCAAGGAAAACGAGTTGTCAATGTGATGTACTTTTAGTTTACTGCTTGTATTAGTAGGAGTGGTACACAACGCAAGATAGGTCGAAACATCTACTTAAAAGCAAAAGCTTGAGTTTGTGGCAGCTATTATCCCCAAGCTCCCCAGACCACGACAAGCAGTAAGATATGCATTTCATCACGATGCCTATACAAAAGTAGACCGAAGCAAATGCCGGCTGGACTCCAAGCGTTTACATCCATATGCAATACCATCATAAATCTTTCGGACTGAAAGCTAGGAAAGCATTTAAAGCCATTGTACAAGACCATTGCTTGGACAGAACATAGAATATTCTACTGCTCATGACCAGACACCCTACAAAGCAAACCTGCAACTACTACCACAGGCAGCAGGACCTCAATCAGAAATACTATGCAATTACGCCCAAGCTTCAGCCAAACTAAGGCAAATGTTGGGCACCTGTGCAGTTGAAGCCGTCTCCTTGGAAACCAACTTCGCACGTGCATATGTAAGACCCGTCCGTGTTGGTGCAGGTCGCGTTGGCATGACAAGTGTCGTTCTGCCGGCACTCATCTATATCTATTCGGAGGAAAACAGACCTTCAAAATATGCATTGTACTGTTCAGGTCCTTGGCAAAGGTTTGCAACGAATCATACTTCAAAGTTAGACGTTAGGCTGTGTTAGCTATAACATGATCCATCTGCCACACAATTTTGGGGCACCGTTGTTGACAAGATCCTACTGCAAGAAAAAAACATGATCGTTATCGGACTTTCCGAGTAAACCAGATCAGCAATCTTTTTACCCGTGCAATTCAGGCCATCCCCGGTGTAGCCGTTCAAACACTGGCATGTAAAAGACCCGTCGGTGTTAGTGCAGTTTGCGTTGATGTCGCAAGTAAAATTCTGGCATTCATCTACGTCTGGTTATGAAAAAAAGAGCAAAAATACATCAGAAACACTGGATTCTAAAAAACTTCTGATGACATAGTCTACCAAAAGGCTTTACATGTCAGCAAAATACAAAAATTGAGACATATCTACGGCCAGCTTCTTGAACATAAACTGGACATAATAATATAATACACCACTATTTTGCTACGTATGTGTGACATTTGGAATCAATGGCTTGAATTCATGAAAGACAAAGAAAAAGACAACACGATCCACCATTATTTTAAAGGACCTACACCCGACAAGGGCCAGGTCTAGCGCTATGAACAATTTATAACCTGTGCAGTTGAAGCCGTCTCCGGCATAGCCGACTTCACATCCACACGTGAAAGAACCGATTGTGTTGGTGCAGATTGCATTGTTGTGGCAAGTTGTCGTATCTAGACATTCGTTAATGTCTGCAAGGTAAACGAGTTGTCAATGTGGTGGACTTTGTGACGTCAGATTCTACTGTAAGTTGGAGTTGTACTCAATGCAAGATCGGTCAAAATGCTGGCTTAGAAGCAAAATTGCTGGCAGCTGTCATCCCAAAGCTCTATGATGAGGAGTTCTAAAACTGCACCTCATCATGACGTCTACAAAATCGAAGATGCAAATGCTGGCTTTACTCAAAGAGCTCCCTTCCATGAACAATGCCACTACGAAGCTTTCTGGTTGTAAGCTAGGATGTAAGCCATTGTGCAAGGAACTGACAGACTATATAGCTAGCACTAGTGGCAGTGTACTGATGATTTTCCCAGCATTATTTAAACGAACATTATTACGACAGAGTGTAGACATATATTATACTGCTAATGGCCAGACTTCCATGGCACAAATACACGGCAAGCCAACTGCAGCCAAAAGGTAGCAGGACCTCAGAAATACTGTGCGAATACACCCAAGCTCCAGCCAAGCTACAACGACAAATGTTGGGAACCTGTGCAGTTGAAGCCGTCTCCTCGGAAACCAACTTCGCACGTGCATATGTAAGACCCGTCTGTGTTGGTGCAGTTCGCGTTGGCATGACAAGTGTCGTTCTGCTGGCACTCATCTATATCTATTCGGAGGAAAACAAACCGTCAAAACATGAATTATACTGTTCATCTACGTAGCAAAGGTTTGCAGCAAATCATACTTCAAAGTTAGACGTAAGGCTGTCTTAGCTATAGCATGATCGATCTGCCACACAATGGGAAGATGGGGCATGATTCTTGAGAAAATCCTACGGCACGAAAAAAAAATCAAAATTATGGGAGATTCAGAGCAAACCAGATCAGCAAGTTTCATATTGACGTTTTACCCGTGCAATTGAATCCATCCCCGTTGTAGCCGTTTAAACACTGGCATGTAAAAGACCCGTCGGTGTTGGTGCAGTTTGCGTTGATGTCGCAAGTAGAATTCTGGCATTCATCTATGTCTGGTTATGAAAAAAGAGCAAAAATACATCAGAAACTCTGGATTCTACAATACTTCTGATGACATAATACATATCAGCAAAATACAAAAGTAGAGACATATCTACGGCCAGCTTCTACAACATAAAGGGACATACTAATGATAATACAAAGCATCACTATTTTGCTAGTATGTATGTGTGACATTTGGAATCAATGACACTCTATGGCTTGAAAGACAAAGAAATGACAACATGATCTACTATTATATTACAGGACCTACATCTGCCAAGAGCTCAGGCTAGCGCTATGAACAATTTTTAACCTGTGCAGTTGAAGCCGTCTCCGGCATAGCCAACTTCACATCCACACGTGAAAGAACCGATTGTGTTGGTGCAGATTGCATTGTTGTGGCAAGTTGACGTGTTTAGACATTCGTTAATGTCTGCAAGGTAAACGAGTTGTCAATGTGGTGGACTTTGTGACGTCAGATTCTGCTGTAAGTTGGAGTTGTACTCAATGCAAGATCGGTCAAAATGCTGGCTTAGAAGCAAAATTGCTGGCAGCTGTCATCCCAAAGCTCTATGATGAGGAGTTCTAAAACTGCACCTCCGAGATCATGATGTCTACAAAAGTGAAGAAGCAAATGCTGGCTGTACTCAGAGAGCTCCCTTCTATGAACAATGCCACTACGAAGCTTTCTGGTTGTAAGCTAGGATGTAAGCCATTGTGCAAGGAACTGACAGACTATATAGCTAGCACTAGTGGTAGTGTACTGATGATTTTCCCAGCATTATTTAAAAGAACATTATTACGGCAGAGTGTAGACATATATTATACTGCTAATGGCCAGACTTCCATGGGACAAATACACGGCAAGCCAACTGCAGCCAAAAGGTAGCAGGACCTCAGAAATACTGTGCGAATACACCCAAGCTCCAGCCAAGCTACAACGACAAATGTTGGGAACCTGTGCAGTTGAAGCCGTCTCCTTGGAAACCAACTTCGCACGTACATATGTAAGACCCGTCCGTGTTGGTGCAGTTCGCGTTGGCATGACAAGTGTCGTTCTGCTGGCACTCATCTATATCTATTCGAAGGAAAACAGAGCTTCAAAACATGCATTGTACTGTTCGTCTTCTTGATAAGGTTTGCAGCGAATCATATTTTAAAGTTAGACGAAAGGCTGTGTTAGCTATAGCATGATCCATCATCGTTGTTGACAAGATCCTACTGCAAGAAAAAGCATGATTGTTATAGGACTTTCCGAGCAAAGCAGATCAGCAAGTTTCATATTAACTTTTTACCCGTGCAATTGAAGCCATCTCCGGTGTAGCCGTTCAAACACTGGCATGTAAAAGATCCGTCGGTGTTAGTGCAGTTTGCGTTGATGTCACAAGTAGAATTCTGGCATTCATCTATGTCTGGTTATGAAAATAAGAAAAAATACACCTTAAGCACTGGATGCTACTAGTAAGCTTCTTATGACATAATCTACCAAAAGGCTTCACATGTCAACGAGATACAAAAATAGAGACATATGTACGGACAGTTTCCTGAATATAAAAGTAAACAAGAATATAAGTTTTATTTTGCCATTATGTGCCACGCCTAGCTTTAAAATTAATATAAATGGCCGTCCATAACCTTGGAATACAAAGAAATTAAGAGCAACACGATCTACCATCATTCTAACAGGACGTACGCCTGACAAAGGCTCAGGCTAGCGCTATGAATAGTTTATAACCTGTGCAGTTGAAGCCGTCTCCGTCATAGCCAATTTCACATCCACACGTGAAAGAACCGATTGTGTTGGTGCAGATTGCATTGTTGTGGCAAATTGACGTATTTAGACATTCGTTAATGTCTGCAAGAAAACGAGTTCCGAATGTAATGAACGTTTAGTCTACTGCTTGTATCAGTTGGAGTGGTACACAATACAAGATAGGTCCAACTAAGAAGCAAAATTGCCGAGCAGCTATCATCCCAAAGCTCACCGACCATGATGAGGAGTTCTAAAAATGCACCTCATTATGCCGTCTACAAAAGCGAAGAAGAAAATGCTGGATGGACGCAAAGAGCTTCCTTCCATGAGCAATGCCACTACGAAGCTTTCTGGTCTTAAGCTACGATGTAAGCCATCGTGCAAGGAACTGACAGACTAGCACTAGTGGCAGTGTACTGATTTCCACAGCATTATTTAAAACAACATTATTACGGCAGAGTGTAGACATCTATTCTACTGCTAATGGACAGACTTCCATGGGACAAATACACGACAACTACAGCCAAAGGTAGCAGGACCTCAGAAATACTGTGCGGATACACCCAAGCTCAAGCCAAACTACAACGACAAATGTTGGGAACCTGTGCAGTTGAACCCGTCTCCTTTGAAACCAATTTCGCACGTGCATATGTAAGACCCGTCTGTGTTGGTGCAGTTCGCGTTGGCATGACAAGTGTCGTTCTGCTGGCACTCATCTATATCTATTCGAAGGAAAACAGAGCTTCAAAACATGCATTGTACTGTTCGTCTTCTTGATAAGGTTTGCAGCGAATCATATTTTAAAGTTAGACGAAAGGCTGTGTTAGCTATAGCATGATCCATCATGATGTTGACAAGATCCTACTGCAAGAAAAAGCATGATCGTTATAGGACTTTCCGAGCAAAGCAGATCAGCAAGTTTAATATTAACTTTTTACCCGTGCAATTGAAGCCATCTCCGGTGTAGCCGTTCAAACACTGGCATGTAAAAGATCCGTCGGTGTTAGTGCAGTTTGCGTTGATGTCGCAAGTAGAATTCTGACATTCATCTATGTCTGGTTATGAAAATAAAGAGCAAAGAATACACCGTAAACAATGCACTCTACAAAATGCTTATAACATAATCTACCGAAAGGCTTTACATTCCTGCGAAATACAAAAGTAGAGACGTATCTACGACCAGTTTCTTGAACATTGAGGAAACAATAATACATGCATAGGCAAAGCTCCAATATGTTGTTGTGTATGTGCATGTGGGACATAGCTTTGAAATCAGTGACACTCCATGGCTCGGAAGACAAAGAAAAATCAAATACAACACGATCTATCATATCAATAAGGGACAAGTCTATCGCTCTGGGAGATTATGTAGTAACCTGTGCAGTTGATGCCGTCGCCCTCATAGCCGACTTCACATCCACACATGAAAGAACCGATTGTGTTGGTGCAGATTGCATTGTTGTGGCAAGATGACGTATTTAGACATTCGTTAATGTCTGCAAGAAAACGAGCTGTCAATGTGATGGACTTTGTGACATCAGATTCTACTATTTGTCAGTTGGGGTTGTACACAATGCAAGATCGGTCAAAAAGACCGACGTAGAAGCAAAATTGTTGGGCAGCGATCATTCCAAAGCTCTCGGGCTATGATGGGGAGTTCTAAAAATGCACCTCATCATAACGTTTACAAAGGTGAAGAAGCAAACGCTGGCTGGACTCAAATAGCTCACACCCATGAGCAATGTCACTACGAAGCTTTCTGGTTGTAAGCTACGATGTAAGCCATCGTGCAAGGAACTGACAGACTAGCACTAGTGGCAGTGTACTGATTTCCCCAGCAATATTTAAAAGAACATTATTACGGCAGAGTGTAGACATCTATTCTACTGCTAATGGACAGACTTCCAAGAGACAAAAATAAACGGTAACTACAGCCAAAGATAGCAGGGAAACAAAAATACTATGCGACTACACCCAAGGTACAGCCAAACTAACGAACGACAAGTGGTGTGAACCTGTGCAGTTGAAGCCGTCTCCTTGGAAACCAACTTCGCACGTGCATATGTAAGACCCGTCCGTGTTGGTGCAGTTCGCGTTGGCATGACAAGTGTCGTTCAAGCACTCATCTATATCTATTCGAAAGAAAAAATGCCTTCAAAACACGCATTATGCATTGTTCTGCTTCTTGGCAAAGTTTAGCAGCGAATCAAAGTTAGACGCAAGGCTGTTAGCTATAGCATGATCCATGGGAAGATGGGGCATCGTTGTTGACAAGATCCTACCGCAAGAAAAAGATTATTGGTGTTTCAGTGCAAACCAGATCAGCAAGTATCATATTAACTGTTTACCCGTGCAATTGAAGCCATCTCCGGTGTAGCCGTTCAAACACTGGCATATAAAAGATCCGTCGGTGTTGGTGCAGTTTGCGTTGATGTCACAAGTAGAATTCTGGCATTCATCTATGTCTGGTTATGAAGATAAAGAGAAAAATACACATTGAGTACTGTATTCCACACTAATTCTCTTGACATAACCCACCGAAAGACTTTACATGCAAACAAAATACAAAAGTAGAGACATATCTGCGACCAGCTTCTTGAACATAAAAGGAAACAATGTAATGATACCAGTAGGTACAGCACCACTACTAGTATTTGCTATTTATGTGTGACATCTAGCTTTGAAATCAATGACACCTCATGACTTGGAAGACAAAGAAAATCAAAGACAACACGATCTATCATATCAATACGGGCCACGACTAGCGCTCTGAAAGATTATGTAGTAACCTGTGCAGTTGAAGCCGTCTCTGGCATAGCCGACTTCACATTCACACGTGAAAGAACCGATTGTGTTGGTGCAGATTGCATTGTTGTGGCAAGTTGACGTGTTTAGACATTCGTTTATGTCTGGAAAAAAAACAAGTTGTCAATGTGATGAACGTTTAGTCAACTGCTTGTATCATTTGGGTTGTAAACAATACAGGATAGATCAAAAGACTGGCTTCGAAGCAAAATTGTTGGCAGCTATCATCCCAAAGCTCTCCGACCATGATGAGGAGTGTTAAAAATTCATCTCATCATGACGTCTACAGAAGTGAAGAAGCAAATGCTGGATGGACTCAAAGAGCTCCTGTATATGAGCAATGCCACTACAAAGGCTTCTGACTGTAAGCTAGGATGTAAGCCATTGTGCAAAGAACTGACATACTAATACTAGTAAAAGTGTACTGTTAACGTTTTCCCAGCATTATTTAAAGGAACATCACTAGACAAAGTGCACTACGGCAGAGTGTAGACATATATTCTATTGCTAATGGCCAGACTTCCAAGAGACAAAAATAAGCGGTAACTACAGCCAAAGATAGCAGGGAAAGAAATATACTATGCGACTACACCCAAGCTCCAGCCAGACTACAACGACAAATGAGTGAACCTGTGCAGTTGAACCCGTCTCCTTCGAAACCAACTTCGCACGTGCATATGTAAGACCCGCCCGTGTTGGTGCAGGTCGCGTTGGCATGACAAGTGTCGTTCGAATTCTGACACTCATCTATATCTATTCGGAGGAAAACATACCTTAAAAACACGCATTATTCATTGTTCGACTATTTGGCAAATGTTTGCAGCGATTTAAAGTTAGACGCAAGGCTGTTAGCTATAGCATGGGAAGATGGGGCCATCGTTTTTGACAATTCTACCGCAAGAAAAAAACATAATTTTTATTGGAGTTTCAGAGCAAACCAGATCATCATGTTTCATATTAACTATTTACCTGTGCAATTGAAGCCATTCCCGTAGTAGCCGATCAAACACTGGCATGTAAAAGACCCGTCGGTGTTAGTGCAGTTTGCGTTGATGTCGCAAGTAGAATTCTGACATTCATCTATGTCTGATGATGAAAATAAAGAGCAAAAGTACACCATAAACACTGGATTCGTATGACATAATCTACCGAAAGGCTTTACATTCTAGCGAAATGCAAACGTAGAGACCTATCTGTGGCCAGCTTCTTGAATACGAAAGGAAGAAGAATTAAGAATATATGTAATAGCTTGCTATGCATATGTCACACCTAGCTTTGACATCATAGCTTGGAAGACAAAATAAATATTTTGCATCGGCTGTCAACTGTGAAAGTTACATGTAGCGTTGCATATTTCATCTGCCACTAGCAAGAAAAAGAAAATTCTTATTAACGAAGAAAAATCTAAAAAATTAGGCCGATTTTGATCGTTTGTCTTACCCGTGCAATTGAAGCCATCGCCTTCATAGCCGTCCAAACACTCGCACGTAAAAGACCCTTCGGTGTTGGTACAGTTTGCATTCATGTCACACGAATTGTTGTACTGACATTCGTCTATGTCTGTCCATAGAAAATAAATGTAAAGACACATTGTTAATGGTCGAATAAATCGAGCCATCATTATATCATTTGGGCGGAAAACTATCAGATGAATGTCCTGAACATCATTCCTTCACAACTTATTTCTTAAACCTTAACACAAATCTCATGATTTTAAATCTATTCGAGGAAAATAAAGGTTAAAGACTAAGCGCTACCACGGTAGCACCGAGGAATCTGCAATCAAAGTCGTTTGGTTGAGGTTAATGATAGCGCAATGAACAAAGCTGTATTAACCTGTACAGTTGATGCCGTTTCCGGTATAACCAACTAAACATCGGCACTCGTAAGATCCGTCCGTGTTGATGCAGGTTGCATTGTCGTGGCAAGTCGTGTTCAAACATTCGTTGATATCTGCAAACACAATGAGCTTTCATGTTAAAGAACGCAATGGTAGCGTTTGTGCTAGTTGGGGACAGTCTCTCCCAATTGTAAGGTCACTCTGATTGCTACGAAAGTAAGACCGAAAAATCAAGGTATTAGCAAAGGTTAAAATGACAACAATCAAATGCAGGCAGAGGTTACATATTGCTGAAACTTACCCAAACTACCGTAACGTATCAAAACTATTGTATCCAAACTACAAATTGAATGTATTCTAACTCAGTCCAAATTACAACGACAAATCATGTTCACCTGTGCAGTTGATGAGACCGTCTCCTTCGTACCCAACTTGGCACTCGCACATGTAAGACCCGATCGTGTTGGTGCAGTTTGCATTGGTATGACACGGATATGGATTGTTCTGGCACTCATCTTCGTCTGTAAGAATAAAAACATTTTGAGAGCGTGTGATCTTCATATGTAACGCCATACTTAGCATTCTGAATTGTTATCAATATGTACCTAATGAATATACATGTACAACACACATACACAAACAACACACATATGGGATTTTTTTTAATCACAATGGCATGAATAAGCATAGTCTACGACTTCAATGATGTACTCCTTACCTGTGCAGTTGAAGCCGTTCCCCTCGTAACCCACAATGCATTGGCACGTGAATGAGCCGTTGGTGTTTGTGCAGTTTGCATTGACGTCGCAAGGATCACTCAGGCACTCGTCTATTTCTGAAAATTGAGATAAAATTCAAAACGAAAACATTATGATACGTTACGAGAACTTGTGGAAAAGTTAAACATTCTTGACAAGAATTGTACGTAAAATTACATTTTCTTCAATAGAAATAACCAACCTGTGCAGTTTAATCCGTCGCCTTGGTAACCATCAAAACATTTGCAAGAGTAGCTCAGTTCATCTATGTTTGTGCAGTTTGCATATGGATCACAGGGGGAGCTCCGGCATGGGTCAAAAACTGCCAAGATGGAGAAGGAAAGTACAATAAAGTAAGCATCCAGGATCATTGTTTGGGCAGATTTTCAATTACATTATTAGTCGCTTTGATGTGTTATAAATGTGATATAAATGTGTACCATGTATGTGTAAAAATGTGTGTATAGATTTATATTCAACTTTAAATCATGTAAACTATATCTTTGTCTGGCCCATACTTCTTCCCTCATCACCTCAATGAAAAGCAGCCTGCAGGCCGATTTGAGCATCTCATGAATAAAGAATGATTCAAGCAAACAACCAACCAACCAACCAACAAACAAACAAACAAACAAACAAATAAATGGGCAAAACGGAAGGAGGATCGGAACTTACTGTATTCACAGATGAATCGGTGATCTTCTGCACAGTCTTCGATCCACCAGTCCCAACGCGGAATCAGGCCCGGAGCCATCAGGACGCAGTCTTTGCTATCAGTGTTGGCTGCGTCCGCATTGTTCCCTGGGAAGCGGTTGAATGACCCTAGGAGACTGCCATCGGAGTACAGGAACACTGCCTCACTCGTGCGGTCATCCAAACCTGTCGGGGGAATAGCATTCTTTGATTCATCCTGTATATATCATGCTTTTCTATTAACACCTCCCAATTCATATATCTCGCAATTAATCGTCTGCACTGCATGCAACAAAGAAATGAAATCCAGCAATAACTATATTAGAAGTAGCTTTAGTTGAGTATTCTCAATTTATTCTATGCTCATTTTTACTGTTTTCTATTATTCTATCATCCCAATGTACTTGCAATTAGCCTTGGGGCATGAATTTGCAATAAAGTTTGTTTGTTTATATTGCATCATGTCTTTGTGACGTATCATGGAAGACAGTCCCGCCATCGCCTCTTTCGCTTGACAATCCAGATGCTGCTACAACCCTACTATATTACAGTCTTACTTGATTGCAGTGTATCTGTCTATATCAACCTAACCTAGCCAGTACTCAGTGCATAGTGAACTACACCTTCAGATCATGACAACCTAGCCTAAAACCAGGGCAAAATGAGACTATTTACGCTGATTGGTCAATATCTAAACTCAAGTTAGAGCACTATGAGGCACAGAAAAAGTATAAAAGGAGGAGTGGTCCGATCCCTGTCATTCTAGAGAAAGACGAATAAAGTCGAAAACCGGTCTCAGCGCTGTCATTTTCCCAAAGCTACGAATGCGTGTACCTATCTTAAGAGATTTTCCCAAAAAGGAGAGTACCATACATACCTATCCAGAAACTGACTGACTGGTTGATGTACGTCAGGATGTGGTTCAGAAGAAACTGATGAGTCTCATTGTTCAGGACCCTGATGAGACGACCGTCATATTGGACACAAAGATCTTCCGCACCCTCGTAGTCTGTTGAACCGTTGCTGAAGAGGTAACAGCTTCTGTTGAACGGCACATAGCCTGGAAGGCCTTGACATGCTGGAAACGAAAACATTACAACTTAAAGGTTTGGTACATTGCTGTTCTCTTGGTGGCTGTCATCAGCGATGCAATTTCAACTGCAATAATTATTGTTACAGTTTAAATTGGAGAAATGGCAAAGTTCTTACCTCTCACCATACTGCTCATCTTTCAGCGTTACAAAATCAATATCATTGAATTGTGTCTTTAAGGCTACTTACTGAATGGTGTCGGCGTGGAGGATGGCACAGTGATTACTATTGTAGCGTTCGTTACGTTCGCTACGGTGGTGGTTGGTGCTGCAGTAGTTGTGGTTGGTACTGAAATATATGTAGAAGCGCCATTAGGAAGTCTGTCTGGACTGAAATAGCCAGTTTCGTCCAGTCACAGCCTTAAAATGTCTTCTAATTTCCTTGTTTCAAATGTTTTTGAGGTCTTTTCCCTGAGTTGTTGATCATGAATCACATTACTGGCCACTCAGTCGTATAGCTTCAAGATTTTGACATACTGAAGTTTTCATCGAAATAGAAATGATAAAGAATGCCTTGGATGATCTTACCAAATTCACAGATGTACAGGTAGTCTGGATCAGAGCACCTCTCAGGAACCCAGTCCCACGGCTGTGTCAGTCCCTTAGCCATCAGAACACAGTCCTTCCCATCCTGGTTATACTGGTCTACATCGCCTGCAGGCCAGCGGTTGAAAGATCCCAGGGCGGTTCCATCCGAGTAGTTGAACTGCCCCTCCACCGACCTATCATCTACACCTGCATAATACATCAACCATGTGGCGTTAACTGTTTATCTTACGATGTCTAGATATGGCATTTTCGTCAATGACTTCTGTTCTTCCTTAAAAGATTTCAAGTGCCATATACATACAATCAACACAAGCACTTGCTACATTGTCTCTTTATACTTCTTGAGAAAGATGTATACCACCTATTACATTGAAACATTAGTTCAGTATATTCGGTTCCTACCTATCCAATAACTCGTTGCTTGATCTGTGTAGGTTTCAATGTAGTCGACCAAGAACAGGTGTGTATCGTCGTCAAAGACTCTGACCAGACGACCGCTGTTAGCCATGCAGTCTTGCTCGGCGCCCGGATAGTCAGTCGTGGTGTTGCCGAAGAGATAGCAGTCGTCCCGGAAGGGTACGTAGTCATCTAAACCTGGGCATGCTGAAAGGTGGGATGCAAAATGTCAATATCTTTATTGCACATTTGGGCTAAGTACAGGTCGCAACAAAACATGATTAGCAGATACAGTCAACAGATACAAAATAAAACTAACTTTTCTACTTTCTAAGTGTATGAAGGAGGGAAATGGGTTTTGTACAAACCTATGGATTTCAATTCTCTCTTTGCTATACAATCTACATTCTATAACAAAGTGGCATTGCCCTCTATTTTATTCAAATTACAATATTTAGATAATCTTTGTTCCAGGGGGTAACACGTTAGGCTGCAGTGAATTAATGCAAAAATCACAAGTTTCGGAAGTAGTACTCTGTGGGAATTCGCTAGGGGGACATACGTTTATCATGACACACTAGAGTGATACTTATTTTCCCAGCACAATACCAAGATGATTTACGCTAAAAATTAATCAATACTTTCCTTTTTATTGATGGAATATGCCTTGTAAGTTCCACGAACATTTGTGCCATTGATAGCGTAGGTGTCAGTGATGGTGATAATAATTTAAACTACTGCTAAGTTAAACTTACCACTAGGTTCACAGTGTGTTCCGTTGCCGAAAAAGTCGTCCATACATGTACAGATAAATCCCTCGTACGTGTCTTTACATGTTGCGTTTGCCGAACAGTTGTGCATCGTGGCGTTTAAGCACTCCTCAGGGGCAACATTGATAACATTTTCTGAGAGGGAGATGGGATTGATTTGATCTTTATAGCTAGGTAAAAAGAGTTATTTACACAAGAAAGGAGAATAGTAACACATAATCTCCAAGCAGATCTTTCGGTGGCTGCAAAAACAGTATCAAATTGGCAGGACAGTATCCATTTGCCACCTTTTGATGGATTACATGGATACAGCCTGGCCAATTTGACACTGTTTTGCAGCCACCGAAAGATCTGCTTGGTTAGATAACACCCACTGCGGAAACATTGCCTTATACAACATACAAATGTGCATGTGTTAGATCTCTGTAACTCATTGTAATGAGAGTATATTTATTAACGATACAAAAACATTTGTAGAGAAATACATGACTACAAACCAAGTTAAATCAACGAACCGTCTAGTCCAACTATAGTCCGGTTGGCGTCGAGGGTTAAGTTCCCAAGTTCAGTCATGTTCATGAACATATCATTCAAGGTAGGCACATCGGGTTCAGTAACATTCACCTCTATACCGACGACCACGCTCCCCTCCCTACGGCACACGTGAAAACGTTTCAGAAGTGGAAATTGCAGTCGTATTAACTGCACATAACAAATAATATAACAATAGTCATAGCCTCCTAACCTGTCTCGTTTCTTGGGTTGCCTTCACAAAACAGCAGAATCATCTAATTATAATGATGCAGTGATGCCAATCTTTACTGGGTCCAAAAGGATCAACATATGAGATTTCACGAATACACAATTTTGACTTGGGACTAGCTGGCAGCTGGATTTCAAGATTTCAGGAAGAAGATAACTTTGACTTTTCTTTTTTCTCTGGAATTGCCATATCTTTAAATTCAATTCAATTCAATTCTTTATTATTATACCAACATTGCAGACATGCATGTAGTGTTGCCTGAATCTTAAACGATTGTATTGAGTACAGCGAATTAGACAGAGGAATACACACGTACCGTATGTATACTATGTTGATACTGATGATTACGTGTCCGACACCCCGGGTGATAAAACCGAACGTTTCCCAAAGCTGTAAAATAACCATCATAGTTTGTTAGAACTGTTGAATTGTGGTAGCAGACCGCAGTTTTCGCCCTATGGGGATTCCTATAGTTAAGGAGCCCAAGATGACCCACTTTGACGCGGTAAAAATTATAGTAAGGTGCACTTCACAAATACGAAAATCGAATATGTTTGAGAAGAAGGTACAAACTACAAAATATCTAGAAACAAAAAAATTTTGTCGGCGTATTTGCTTGTGACGTACACTTTGAAATCGCCCTCTACGGAGGTCAATTGAACTGCAGCCGACTCACCCGGGAGGCCAGTTGCGTAATGCGGCGCATTTATACACGTACTGCAAAACCTTCACAATCCAAATCACACAGTCTCAAACTGGATACATTCCTATACCACACAGCACAATTTACATCCGGCTGACGCTAACATGAGGCTTTCTACTCAGTCCCCAAGAATATTCTCCGTACTATTTTCTATACCCGCGTCCATGAATACTGTGTCCTGCGACCTTGTGTGGGGTTTTTTTTTTGGGGGGGGGGGCACTTGGAAATTAGCGCTGTGCTGAATCTGGGCGGCTTTGTAAAACTTAAATAAACAAATAAATGAAGTCAAAGCACAGTATTTCTTGCAGTGATAAAAAATATTCAGACCAGTCTCGGTTCTTTATTGTCAGAATGCATCCAACCGCACTGACAAGTTATACAGAAGTAAATGACAAGCATCATCTAAAAATGTACCCTTCTTATTAGCACTTACCAATCTCAAGAGAAACCGTAATAAAGCTTGCTCTCTAGCCGGATTTGTGTGTACATCTGCATACTCTGGGTTTATTATCACGATGGAGATGAAAACGAGCACCAATCCTGTAAGAAACGTCAAGTGGAGATGTTCAAAGACATGCGTATCTTATCATGAAAGTTCATCTGTGTTGGTAGTTACATATTTAAAGTTAAAACTTTTGATCCAACACAAAAGGTAATTTCTCACCAAGAGCTTTCGACCAGCACCTCTGGTCTTCCACAGTAGACGGGAGGCGACATCATGTACCAGATACCTTTGACCCAGTGTTGACGTCACACTTAAAAAAAGCCACGTGACAGTCTCACTGGGTCAGTCTACCGAGGAAGACCAGAGGTGCTGGTCGAAAGCTCTAGGTGAGAAATTACTTTTGTGTTGGATCAAAAGTTTAAACTTTAAACATGCATTTCTTGTATTTAGCTATTGAAGATAAACAATGGGTGGTCTTAACTAAGCTAAGCTTGATTGTTGAAGATTGTTGATGGTTGAATATCCCACCAAATACGTCGCACGACAGGTTCACAACATCACATTTAGGATACTCGTAGTACAGTCGTGGATGTATTGTACAACATTAAGCAGTCTTGTAACAAACATGTAGCCCCGGACGCGGCAAACTGTACTCTCTCCCGGACCAATCCCCTGGCGTGTATATCTGTCAATTTGGCCAATTGCTACTCTTTCCAGCCGCTTTCCGAAGCCTGGTAGAGGCTAACAAACATGAACGGCATATGTATCTTATCAAGGGTTGGCAACATGTCTATGTTTAGATTTGTCACTCAATTGACATCGTTTCAGGCTTACTACTGATTGAAAGTAGAATTGTCACAAAGTGATACTTACTATTGCATATCCGTCCGTTACCGTGGTAGTTTGGCGGACAAGTACAGCTATGGTTGTTTGTCCCTAGATGGTTCTCACAGACAGCTACTGGATGGCAATCGTGATTTCCCATCACACATTCATTCTCTACAAAAAAGGAGTAGGCAAGATGTGGGCAACATTGTAAAATACCAAAGGATTGCGTCTGAGATATGTGGAAAACTTCATCTTGCTAACTATTAAGATTACTAATAGTTATAGCACAAGAAGTCAGTGCGGAAAAGATGTGCTCCTTGTGGAAGATTTCATCCAAGACAGTACAACAACAACATACCTTCGCATGCTGTGCCGTTGTTAAAGAAGCCGTGGCTACAATTACAGGTGTAACCAGCGCCATTTGGGACACAGTCTTCGTTTTCTCTACAATTGTATTGACCACTGTCGCAAGGATGGGGAGTTGGTGTGGTTGTTGCAACAGTAGTTGTAGTTGCAGTAGTAGTTGTGGTTGTTGTCTCAGTAGTTGGAGTAGTGGTTGTGGTTGTTGTCTCGGTAGTTGGAGTAGTAGTTGTGGTTGTTGTCTCGGTAGTTGGAGTAGTAGTTGTGGTTGTTGTCTCGGTAGTTGGAGTAGTAGTTGTGGTTGTTGTCTCGGTAGTTGGAGTAGTAGTTGTGGTTGTTGTCTCGGTAGTTGGAGTAGTAGTTGTGGTTGTTGTCTCGGTAGTTGGAGTAGTAGTTGTTGTGGTTGTTGGTGCAGTAGTTGGAGTGATAGTTGTGGTTGTTGGTGCAGTGGTTGTGATAACGGTTGTATTGGGGGCAGGAGTTGTTGAAGGTTGGGTTGTTTTAACAGAGGTGACACCAGAAATTGTGGTTGTTGAAGGAAGCACTGTGGTGCCTGGAGATGACAGGTTAAATTGTGATCGTGTTTGTCTACAATCCTTGCGCTTCTGGTAATTTTTCAGATCCCTGTCTCTGATAATCTATTTGAACAAAAACACCATCTCAAAGCCTTTGCAGATGAAGCTAGCCATGCATCATGGTGGCAAGGTGGTATTGTGATTAGGGTTGTTGAGTGTGAATCAAAATGTCAGTCTGGGTTCGAATCCCTTGCAGGCCCCAATGTTGTGCATTTGAGAAAAGCACTTTACAACTATTTCCTCAGGTGAAGTGAAAATGAGTACCTAGCTTCGGCTAGAGACGTCCTCTCGGATGGGACGTAAGGTCCAATGTTTGAGGACAGCCACACCTCATGCACATTAAAGATCCCACTATGCTTAGAAAAAAATGTTGGGCTCCATCCCGGTGCGAGCAGATCAAACCTTACACTACGGTCTAACGCAGCTTGTATTTACTGTATATAAAACTGGTGTGTTACGCCTGAAGGCGGCTTACCATTTGCGAAACAAACATAATATCTTTTCTTTATCTTTATCTACAATGAAGTGATACCCAAATAGTTATCTTTGTCAAGTCAATATAACAAGTATATAGTGGACGACAAAAATATTGGTGAGTCTTTTCTTTCCTTCTTTACCTGCGGCGGTTGTCTCCAACGTCTGAGTCGGTCCTCGTAAGGTCGATAGTGTAGTCTGGAGCACTGTTGAAGCATCAGTCGTGGCCTCTGTAGATATAATAATCATGTAAAGAAATGACAATGGGCAGTTCGCTACAAAGCCAAATATCTACTCTGTGCAAATAGCTGTACACTGAAGTGATTGAAAAAATGACAGTAGCTATAAAAACATCCCAAGTTTATAAGCACTGTTACATTACCCAATCTGATACTGTAGAAGTATCTGCTCGAGAAATATGGTTGCACCCTGGTTACTTGTCACCAAACACCTTCAGTTGATATCATGCATACTTAACTGTACAATCAATGTATTTCTTAACCCTATAATACGCGATTACATAGCAAACACAAATTTTCATTTCAGCTTAGAAAGAACGTGTTTTTTTATGAAAGAGAAATCACCCAAATATAATACGGCAGACATTACCATTCATGGACAGACCACGGTAGCGCTGATCTAGTGCCCACACTGCAAATGCGGCGTAACTCTATGTATTCAGCTTATTGGGCAAATTTCTAGCATGTATCCAGCAACCCATTGAATCTTGTAGAAATTACTACCGCCGAACGCCATTTAAGCGCCTGTCACACATTCAGAACCTTACCCCGAACACCAGCCGACCAAGGTTGGGTGCATTTCGGGAGCAGTCTGACCAGATTTAGGCCATGCCTACCTTTTTATAATAATCGAATGGAATTTGAGTCAAATTTGAATCAAATCTGACTGCCAACCACGGCCCTACCTACTCCCAAACACCAGCCAACTACCAACTAACAATGGCCAGACCTCCCGTCCACACCCAAATATTTGAAATATTTTGAAACATTCGGCTGGCGCAGCCGAACAGTAGCCGACCTGGCCAAACACCAGCGCTAGCCGACCTTGCTTCTGGCCTACTCCTAACCATGGTTGGAAGGAGTTCGGGCAATGTTCGAGAGGCCATATTCGGCTATGTGTGACAGGTTTTAAGCAGATTCGCCCTCTATCCTTATAGTTGCCGACGACAATTTTTTTTCTGTGTCTAAGGTCTTGCACGGCAATTTAGTTACGATGCAAGCACTGGAATGCGGTAATCTTGCAAGCGCCACAAGGTAAAGATATATGCGCAATGCTAAAGAGGTTTGAGAAAATATAAATGTCAGGTGACAGAAGGAAGTTGTGTGTTGATGACGAGATGCTCATGATGTCTTCAAGGTCTTTGTTTCTTGTAATGTATGCTATAAGACATTGAGTATGAATTGAGTATCATTTGAAATGTGTCAAACATTGAAGAACATGAATTGACAAGCACACATTAAAAGGCATACTCTGATAAAAGTTAAAAGACCAATGCATGAGATATGAAATGGATATGTCAAACATAGCAAAAATGTTGACATTAGTACGTTAAAAAGGCACTACTCTACATTACAAAGACAACTATACTATAATTATTATATCATCAAATGACATAGCCATAAACAAATGACATAGACGTGGAAATGACTATTAAAAATAGCAGAAACGTGAAAATGATGAACTATTAATGGTATAGACATGAAATATTGATTAAGAACATGTAGTAGATATTTTCAGTTGAGCCATAGAATGTGTAAAAGAGTTGTTGGAAAGTGTGACCGAAGAACTCGGATAGTAACATGAAAACACACAGTTTCACATGAAAGTACACATAGACACATATGAAGCAATAGTCAACATTCAATATATATATCATATACATATGATATGGCAAGAAGTTATCTATCAATCATGAAATGTGTTATCAATGATATTTGTATGAACAGATTCAGCATGAAAAGTAAATACATAAGGCAACGATGTGATAATTTCAAACATCAAAGTCATGTAAGTGATAAAAGAACATGCAACAAAATGGTGGTCACAGGGCATTTCACAAGCAGACAGTAAGATAGTACCATTGATACAAACATAATACCAACAAAATGCAAAAACATTTGGCAGTTTGTCTGTAGTTTTTGTGTCATGTTTCAGCATCTGTACTCACGATATCCTACTAGACTGGGGAAAACGTTGTTCACTTTCTACTGCATCTGTAGGAAGCAACAATAAATACATTATAAGTACTGGGTTTGTCACTGTGTTTGGGGCAAGGTTAAATATCAGGTGTAGGTGAAATACCCCCATGATGTGTGTTCAAGGTGTATAACAGATGAACACACATCAACAATAGCTGACACATGTTCGGACCCCGTACCTTTTGATATCGGTAGCCTAGCCTTAACTTATACATAAAATCCTACGCAATGTGGTTTTACCAACTGAAAAAAGTACGTACTAATCTTTCTGAGACTTTGTGTGTTTATGCTCTTCTGAAAGAGATCACACCATCTCTAAAACTAGTTGCAACGATCCCAGTTTGTGTTTGATATGGCCGAAACAAACCGTCGTTGAAGGTAAGACATCCAGGTAATGAGATAAACAAGTAAAGGGTTACTCAAGCAGCTGGATAGATTTGAAAAATGCTCGCTTGAGTGAGAATTTCGTGTGTAAACCAAACTAACGTTAACCGTAGAATGTCACTACAGATACCACTGTACCAAGATTTCTGTTATCCAACTACGTTTTCTGAATCCTATTTTTGTTTCCGCAAACGTAAAATGACGCGACAGCATTCCACTGACTATTGTTTTAGTACGTGCTATCGAACACCTAGCACCTCTAATTGGGCACAACAACAAAAGCATCTTCGTCAGTAGCCCCTGGGTCCGTCCGACATGTTGTCAACACTTATAGGTCACGGACGTATGAACCTCAGTAGGTGTGGCGTTAGGAACAACATGATTACTATGGGACGTGCGTATGTTGGGAAGGGCTGCTGTTAGAAAACAATGATATAGTCGTGATGTGACCTTCTAAGATCTGATTATCGGGCGTATTCAGTCACGTGACCCTCCCCGTAGCAACTGACCGGCCACCATAGCAACGAGCAGGCTGCCGCCATGTTGAGGTTCCACAAGAAGGCCGTCCCATAGTGGAACCCTATGCAGCTCTTGTACAATTGGCAAATATTTTCTAAAAGACCCGGTATTTTTTCTTCAATTTTTTTTTGCTTCATAATCAATGTGTTTTCCCTCGTGGTCGGATGTTGGCCTGGGACCAGTAAAGCGAAGCATACATCGGATAACTTCATAATATTTAACGTTAGTATGATGATGTTTGGCGCGTTGTACACCGCGGCTCGGAAGCGTGCGAGGGTACTAAACGAATCCGTACCCTCAGTGTGACTTTGTGTCATGACTAGAAATTACTAAATGAAGTTACGTGAACTAACGTGTGTGTGTAGCAAACGTTTCGTATTTTGACAAGTAAGCAAACGATGTGTATCCACTCAGTAAGGGGTACTGGACTGACCGGCACTACAAGGTACTACGTGTAGCCGCGTAGGCATAGCTAGAGGAAGCAGGGAAATGACAAACCAAAAAAAAAGCCGATCAAAACGATGTAATGGGCTCGTGTAACTTAGTTCTGTGATGAATTTCTATGAAACGAGACACAGGCTATCGGAGCCCAACAGAAACCTCACCCTGCCGTACAGCGGCTAGCCGCGGCAGTCCCGTCTCGTCCATAATGAGACCTTTCGCGATCACTTCGAAATTTCTGTCAACTAATCCCTTCTTATCCCGATACTACTTGGTTGTAGGCCTCGAGAAACTGTAAGCCTTGAACTTATCTGCGTGTAAGAGTCGTTTCCAGAACCAAATACACGTAAATAGACAAAATTATTGGACTTCGCTGGCAAATTTTTGCCGAATGGACCTCGGTACCTCAACATGGCGGCGCATGGAGGGCAGGGGTGATGACGTCACGTGAATACGCTCTATAGCTTAGCCCTACGTACCATTAGGGTGTATGGTACCTATTGTCACCAGTAATAACATAATGAGGGGTAATTTTCGCTCTTATCACTATAAGTGTGCGAGTGCGTATGCATATAGGTCAGAAATATTATATACTTTACCCCCCCCCCCCACAAGAGATGTATGATTAAAGATTGGATGAAATATGAAATACAAAGAACAGTACAGTTGATATTAAAGTGAGTGCGCATTACTTGTACGAGTCGCCTGGTGTTTTAGATGCTATTCAATCATGGCGTCGATGTCATGATGGTAAAATAATTTGATTTATACTTTGACGTCAGAGTTTTGTACTTTTTGTTATGGATGTTGCCTTGTCTAATCAAGGATGTAAGTGGTTTAAGAAAGAGGGCCGGTATATCTTCCACATTTTCATATCGATATCTGCCATTTCCTCCAGAAAAGATGTACCATATGTCCAGTATTTTTCAAACCAAATTAAAAGTACATAAAACAAACTCTGCAAATTCGCACGCCAGCGATATCATCCGAACAACTGTACAGTTGTTATCATTGAAAGCAGTCAATTAGGAGATATAAACTACATTTCCATTCATATGTCCGTTGTGTCGAAAGCCCTTATTCATTAATTAATCCATCGTCTTCATAGTCTACTAAGTTAGTTACATGTGACAAACCTGAATGTCTGTGACTGATTTTGATGTCGAGCTTCAAGGTTACCATGAAAAACATTCGCGTACCAGACGATAAATGACAAAAGATAGATACTTAGTTGAACGAGTCGTGTATACACTAGGTTTGTATGTTTGATATACGTAGACATCAGGCTCTTTACTGACTGTATTTCTGTTATGTTCCTGATGTGATCTCAAGGATAACTGCTGCGGCCATGACCCGTTGGGAACTCTCACGGCCCTGCTACTCATTCTGGAGCTACTTTCTCACCACAAATAATTCTACAGATAAATTCTTCTCTACTCTCAAAGTCTTTTTACCGCTACCACGGATATTGTGTCATATCTCCAACAATGCTTTTCACCTGTGTGTTTGTCTGGGAGTCAACACGATAACTTTGAAATGCTAGCCTGGAAGTATTGTCTTAATATTTGGTATGTGGGTCTTGATGAGACCTTGAAATGATTAGATTTTGGCCCCCCTGGCGGCTTGTTATGGTACTGCAGGCGGAAATTCTTGTGATCTGGTTCTAAGTTAGTTTGTTCATGGTGGAAAATAGTAGGAAACATTAGGGAACCACAGACATAAGTTCTTAAGACTGATTTTCGCTTCATTAACTTTCTACACGCTGCAACGTGTTTGTCTTTAGAACGAAGACACCCCCAGCAATTTTCAGTCTTATCTGATTGTGGCCCCACCTATATCATATTGTGAGTGCAATAATGGTATAGAAATGAAGACAAAAAGAGGAAGAAACCTGTTATCACTAAGCATTTTGTGGTACGAAATAACACATTGTACAGTTCATACCGTGTCTGTTTTAAAGTAACCAGTAACCTCGACTTTCAAATGAGCTGTTCAAACTTCGGGTGTTAAATTGAGATAATGTTTCATTTCACAACTCTATCAAGTGTTATATCATTGATGTTGTTTGTAACATTACGTTTTGGCTGACTGGACTTCTTATATGCAACAGGTTCATAGCCGATAATCAAGCAAGGACCAGGCAAGTTTGTGGTCCATGTGCAGCGACTACTACGTATACATCCTAGAAGTATGACGCTAAAATATTACCATGGATCGTATTAGATAGATAAATACTGGCATGTACGTGAAGGTTGGCCTTTCTTCAAGTTGTTAAAGCTACTGCTATCCACCAGTCCTTTGGGCCGTGCTTTCTGTTATGATCGTCAAGCTGTATTTTGTATTCAACAAAATCGTATTGAAGTACGCATATATATATACTTGTCCAGATTTTGTTCAGCTGTTGCATGTACTGTGTTATGTTGTGTTACGTGTGCATGGTGTACAACACCAGAAATTTGCTGCCTGTCCACCATGTGTATTGTACTGTAGCAATCTTAATAAACTCAAACTTAACTTAAAAAAGTTAAATTTGAGTAAATCAAAAGAATTGCCCAATGGTTAAATGTAAACAACATTCTAACACAATGGAATTATTTTTTAAAAGTACGATAAACTGCACTATGGGCGTGGAGGAAATGAAGTTGCTTTCAAAAACAAGTACAAAATCTCACAAATACTGTAGGTTAACTGACCCGTCAGGTGAGCTGTACTGTGTCTAGTGAAGTGGACTCGACTTGTCTGCACAACTGCATAGCGCCGACAGGACCCAACACGGTCTGTCATGAGATAGAACAGTTGGAAATTAGATTATAAAGTAGTGCACTTTTGAATAACTTACTAGACATATACCACAAACATTGACGTTTATTTACGTTTCATTAAAAAGTTCATTACTAGCTGTAGATATTTTTTAATGAAAATGCGGGATCGGGTTAACCACTTACAGTTTTCCCGGTTAACTAGGGACAAATTGTGTGACCTTGTCCGATATGGACGGCCAACAATTTTCCCAGCAATGGCTACAACATATACACTGTAGGGACACTTCGTGGGTCGTGTGGCCTTGGTAGGGTTTGATAAACTTCAGTTACCAAAATATCGCCGTCTCTCGCTACTGTGTGCCCACAAGAAGACATAATCCTATTTATCCACCCTTCTGTAACAGTAGCTTCCACTTAATAACAATTAAAGCGAATAGTTGATCAGTACCCGTAGGTTCAATGGTCTATTCTTGAAGGCCGTTCAGTACTGACAAAATGTCTCTTATATTTGTCGAAAAATGCACCTTAAAGAGAGAAAAAGTGTAAGAAATCTACTGCAGTGACTACTCAACTGCAACTCAGTGTAAATATCACTAACCATTACACTTTATGGGCAACACCCATGTTGACTTTTCTGCCACACGTGTTAATTAAATGCTTCATATTTACTAATTAGTGTTAAAAAAATCCTTACCTTAGAAGTTTTGCTGCATGTCATCAGTAAGATAAACGCCTCCCATGGCAACATTGTTGAATGTATCCTGAATTCTTGGTGTTTGCAGGAGAAAATCTGTGCTGTATTCCAGCCGTTCTGACGAGCGACCTTGTGGCGGAAACGCGATCGGCCGGTCTTGTTGGTGATTTACCCTAAAGCAATTTGCGGCCCTCAAGACTGAACTGCGCACTTTCAACTGCGCCTGATGACGTAGCGATGACTGGTTGATTACGTTTACTGGCATTAGCCTCTAACAGGCTTCAGAAGCGGCTGGAATGAGTAGAAATTGGCTAAAAAGACAGATAACATGCCAGGGGACTTTGTCCTCTAAAAGAGTAAGATACCGCTCTTCGAGTACTCCTTTAGCGGACCAACTCCCCTGGCACGTTATCTGTCTTTTTGGCCAATTTCTACTCTTTCCAGCCGCTTCTGAAGCCTGGTAGAGGCTACTGGCAACTCTCTACTCTCTCTAAACGTCGACGTCGCAAGCGTATGAAACACTTGGACAAGAACGTCCGATAAATATACCCTTTTATTCAATGGGCTTGTTCGTAAGTATCCCAGAGTAACTGTTTCACTTCTCACATTGACCCTGTACGCAATGCCTCTTCATAATGATTCATGCCTACGTCAGAATTTTGACCCAAGCTCATTCTGTGGCACTATGGTTAAACCCAATTCCATAAATTTAACCGTGACACTAGGATACATACGCAATCGTGACGCAATAACGCTGCGGATTTTATATGGACGACACCATTGAAACACTGAACACAAAAAAAATCGCAACATTCATGTGATGCAAAATGAACAAAAGTGTTAAATTGACTACAATGCAGAAAATCAAGTAAGTGTAAAAGTTTCGAGAAACATCCATGAAATCTAGCTAGGGTGAGAACAGAAATGTGCTTGAACTAACCTGATAATTATCACAAATCATCTACTTTTGGAAACTTTTCTTTTGTGCTAGTTAGATTTGCCTACATTCCATGTGACTTCAACTTGATATGTCATGATGTTGTAGGACAACAGGGGGTAATCAAGTTAACGCAGTTTAGACTTGGAGATGAACAATCCAATTTATCCATTTAATTTCATGTTTTTCTCATTTAATAGACACTACCATAGGACTAAGTTAAGGCAATCCTATGTCAACTCTATTTTAGTTGTGTCGAAAAATGTAAACTGTACGCCAAAAAAGCAAGAAGTTTGGAGTTTTCAAGTTAGATCTACATTGTAACTCTTCACTGATCAACCAATTCTTGTGTTACTTCTGTTGACTGGTGGGTTAGTTGATAGGTTGACTAGTTAGTTAACAGGATTAGTCGGTCATTTACCTGGCTACAAGCAGTCAATGGACTAGCATTTAATGCAGAAAACTGTCAAGGCTGTTCATTGATATAAGCACTGATGTGTTGTTAATTATGACATATATTCACATGGAAGATGTGAATGCCACAGGACAATTCTATCACTGTGGATTACTAATTTCCTGTGTTACTTTGACGCACACACTACACTTAAACCCTGTAAGTGCCCACGCCGAATAACACTGCGCACTGTAATACAGTAGCTATACAGGTAGGATAAGCCCTAAATACCTTTGATGTTTAGTATACTGTACTAGTAAGTTAGGCAACACGTGCGCAATAAGTTATCTATATATTCATATAACAATGGAGTATATGACTTATAATAGTTCAGACGGGAAAACGAGGAGGAAATATAAGACATATACACATACTGTACACACACAAATTTACAAAAAGATACACACACATAAACACACAAATTTACAAAACGAGACAGACAATTATGGTAAAGGTCAGTGATAATAATCGGACTCCCTCCAGATCTAGGTTAAGCTATCCTAACTGTCGCTGTGAGCCACACCAAGGTCTGTAAGATCAACGTGGTGTGGATAATGACAGGCGTCGACTCTACACCGCCAGTGGTTCTTCCAGTTCTCCGTCACGGGTCTATAATTAGCTGCTATATAAGCGGCGAAAGGGCGAAAACGTGGCAGAACCGCAGCACGCCATCCGACAGGGCAGTTCGCCAACAGAATGAACTAGAACTGTGCCGTTGTTACCATTTCAATCAAACTCACACTTCTAATATGTGTTCCTGTCTTTTGTCAAGTGACACCTGGCCTATTACCTTGGCCCACAAACTGGACTTTTCTCCTGAAGTTAGGGTGTGGCTACTGTCAGTATATTCTAACATTTTTATAACTTGAAGGTTCAATTCAAACAATTGTTGAATGTTTGTAATGCACTATAACACTAGAGCATAAGAATTTCAAACTTTTGTGATTTTACCAAAGATATGTGCAGAACGGGACCCACCCTAAATGCACAGGATGTTAGGCAGGAGAGAGGTCACAGTCTTTTCATTGGTTACTCACCTAATTATACCCTCCAAAACACCTCAGGGCATGTGTTAGCAACTTGTAATTTCAACACAATTTCTGAGTATCCTAACTTTATCTATGGACCTGTCCTCTTCTTCATTGGTCATTGCACCACTATAGTCAAGTAGATTTTTTTTGTATGTGAAAATCAGATGAGTGTGGCATCCAGGCATAATGTACAGCTGCAACTGAAGAATACAAGGATTTTGTTTTAATGTACATTGTACAATCATGATACTTGCGAACAACAGAAATCTAGACTTGAAATGTTGTAAACTCATAACCCAAAAGAAATGGTAAAAATTATATCAGTGCAGCCCAAGCAGTGACAATACATGTAATTTCCAAACCACAACCTGACAATAATCCGAGTGTTTTAAAACCTAATTTTGAACTGAACTAATTAAGAAGCTGACTTACCTGAATAGACAGGTCTGCTTTAGGTAATTTTAACCAACAAAATGTGTCTTTGAATAAAGAGACTCTTTCTACACAACCAAGTGTTTTATTCAGCCGACGTTTCGGTGACCAAAATGTGTCTTTTATTTGAAGGAAAGCTCGTCTGTGTTGATAGAATCCATAGTTTAAACTTTGTACCAACACAGAAAGAAGAACTCACCATGAATTTCCAGTCAACCTTGGTCACTGATGACTGATTCACTGCGCTGACTTTCCGGAATCCGTAAGCGTGATGACGTCAGGATTGAATCAAAAGTGTCTGGAAGACGCACCGTCACAGTTCAGAGAGGGTTGATGGGCCCTGATGTAGACTGCCTCCTTCACACCCCTCACAAAGTAGTCCTGCTCCGTAGCCATACGAAGGCTGACGAGTTCGACTGAAAATTCATCTTCTTTTTGTGTTTGAACAAAGTTTAAACTTTACAACTATGTGTCTTTTATATTGAACACCAGTGTGTATCTATCTCTCATAAACAATATTGGCCAGACATATGTTATCATGATTAAGAGAAATTTTATTGTTTAAAGCTGAAAGACCGAAGGTTGGAACTCTCTGACTTGACTTCTGTTAAAGTTGACAGTGTCACAGCTGGGAAGCTCCCTTCTCAGCTTTCTGCTGTATCCTGTCCAGTAGTAGGGCCCAGGCCTTCTCCACCTGTTATTTATTTAGAGATAGAAAAAAAATGTTATTTGTTACCATTCAGCAACTAATAAACAAAGCTTTTAGTATTATAATCAAAATGAAAAAAACAACTTAATGTGATATGAGTGATAATATTCAATTGAGCACTAATATTATTTTATACTGTAACTATCCCTACCCTTGCTAGTAGGCAACCTTGCCAGCTAACTCTACACACTAAGTATATCACTTCAATATTGTTTATTATTTAAAATTTGTGTCTTTGTATGTGGCATTACTAAAATACGTTATGTGTAACTTGAGTGTAATGTCATATTGTCCTTGTAATAATGTATCTAATGTTAACAAAAAAAGATCCTCAAACATTTCTATCTAAGCATATATTATGTAAAGCAGTGTTCTAGCCACCATTTTTTCCATCATCTTAATCTTGTTTGACGTAATATCATGTCAAGCACCGAACTCAACAATCCCAAGGGGGGGGGGAGGGCGGAAAGGCATGCTCCCCCAAGAAATTTTGAAATCTTGAGGGACATAATTTGCTGGTAGACTAAGCTTATTCGAATGACATCTCTTTCCATCTCTTTACACGACGATTTTTTGTCTGTCAAAGACGACAGATTGGGCAAAGTTTTTGTCTGTCACGAGCAGCAAATTTCCGTCAAATGACAGAAAAGTGGATGCTGGCTAGAACACTATTGTAGAGTGCATCATGATGACCTGTTTCTGGGTGACCTCTGGTTCCCACAGTGTGCTGATGATGACGTTACCATGGTCCACTCTCTCCTGGTTACTCATCTGACTGTCAATTCTCCGCGCAGCATCCTCCTCCGTAAACTTGTTCCTCTCTACTATCCTCTTTATGGCCTGGATCCATAATAAGTACAAAAATAAAGACTCAAATAAGCAAACATTCATCTTTTTCCAACTATCTTCTTATCTTCTTACTGTATGGATGACTGTTAACTGTAGCATGCTGAAGTAGCCATTTGGCTACATATTCTCTGTTGGTTACAGGATTAGGCAGCAGGAAGAAGGATGATACAGTCTCCCTTTGTTACTGTCTACTGTCCTTCTTGCAGCTAATTTTGACACAATAAGAAGACAAAGTCATAAATTAGACCCAGTGTCTCTGCATAATATTTCTAGCATCCTTTTCTAGTATTTCTACCTCAGAATCTGCTGTGGTCTGCATAACAGAGACATTGAAATCTGATTAAAACTTAACTACCGGGTATGGATAGGAATCGAGAGAAACATTAGGAAAAACCAGTCAGTACCTCCTTCCTTGGAATGATGCTGACCCAGATTTCATGACAGAAGGCCTCCCACCCTGCCTCCAACAGAACTGCAGCATCCAGAACAACCACACTCTTCCCTACAGGAGAGAAAACATCAATCATAGAATATTTCTTACAACATTATCATAAGTTTATTCATAACATTAACATGTTGTTATGTCTGAGGCACTTGTAAACAGGTGAGATTCCTTCCTTCCTTTATACAACAAATGAAGAAATTGTTTTAACAAATTGTGAGCAACTTTTACAAAGCATTGATTCAGAAGTCAATTCAATATCAGATATCAAATCTTTTGCCATCTTTTTTCGGTGTGCAGAATAAGGAATACAATCCTTGTAAGTTTCTACTAGAAGGGGTGGAATAATAATTATTATATTTTTTCTTGGTACAACTAATACAGAATTGTATCTTTAGAGTGAGCTTCACTTTTCTCTTCTTGCCATACAACACCAAGGTTATGCATTTGGGAGAACAGGTACAAGATATCCACCTGATTCTGCATGTGCTGAAATTTCTTCTTTAGCCAGCCTGGCAATCTCAGGCCATACAATATTGTTCAGGGCTTGGAGCTTGGCCTGCAGGTAGAAGAAGACATCATCAAAAAGTCTATCCACATATCTAAAAAAAAAGCAGCTTACACAATATAGCTTAATCTGCATTTTTACATGATACTCTTGACTTCTGCATGTCATAAAACATGGTCTCTAAAACACTCCAGATTAACTAGAGCTCTACCTTGTCTGCAAACACCTTTGGTCCCAGAACCTTCCTGTTGATTGTACCATCTTCAGCTAACACATCTGTGTGGCATGAAGAAAAAACAATAAAACACTAGAAAGGTAACATTTGCAAAGCAAATGCATAATATGTACCTTCACATGGTCTAGCTTAACAAACTACTACTCTGTTTATTCTTACTCAAACACATTTAAATGGTGACCAGCCCCCAGCTCTGTCCTGCTACATAATGTAACCCAACACCACAAGGTGTCTGCTACAGCACCAGTTACCATGATGACAAACGTCTGGTCTAGGCCATTGAAATTAAGTGTTTGGAGAAGAAGAGAACGGAGCAAAAACAAGATGTTTCCTTCTGCGAAGGTAAACATTAATATTAATACAGTGATTCAAATTGCATAATCAGCCTGTTACAAAAATTGTATTCAGATTGGCCATATAGAATGCCATTAAAAATCTAATGTTGTACAGTACCAGTAATGATGCTACTGCTGATGAGTTTACTGCTATTAGATCTCACCTTGCCCAAACGTTTCCACCACTTGTCCATGCGTGGTTGTCCCGGGCTCATAAGCCTTGTGACCCAACTTGTCACAGTCTACCACTGCCGCTCCCAGCCCCTGCAGTCTCCTAGCAACAGCAGTCTTACCCGAGGCAATCCCACCTGTTAGCCCTAGTACGTAGGGATGACACCTGAGGTCTGGCTTTGGCTGAAAAAAAAACATGAATATATAGAATTTCTGTTTTATAAATGGTAAGGTTGCAGCATTGTATTCTTGTTGGCGCTAAAACAGCCCACACGATGCACACTGTTTGTGGCATCACCACAAACTACCAGTGAGAATGTACACAAAAACAACATTCTGACAGCTGTGTAAACAAATTTTAAACACACTCATAAGGTGTCATATCTTGGCTCCTCCACTTCCTGAATGTCATTTCTTTGCAATGAAGTAGGGTTGATTCCACTTACTTTATAAAGAAATGACTAGAAAATTTACTCTTTGTATTGTCCTAATGTTACATAATGCAGATTTAGCAACAAGGTAGCACATTGCAAAGCACATTGAATACTTCCTACTACCTGTACTGGCCTGAGCAGAGTTCCCAGCAGCCTTTGCCTGAGGTTGGAGGAGGACACCTTGTGTTCCTCTGATGAGGAGGGGGAGGGCTCAGGCACAAGGTCAACGATATGTACAGCAAGTTCACTCAATCCCTTAAAGAAAGAATACAAGCTAAGGTTACTAACATTTATCTAGGTTTCCGAGCATATGACTACATGTACAAGCAAAAATAGATACTTTGGATATTCTAAAATCACAGCATCAGAGCATCTACAGGAATAATATTTCACACTCAATTGTTGAGCAACTTTGCAGTCAGACAGGCTGTTGCTTGACTTGAGTGTTTCTTTTGAGTATCTTGTTTACTTGCTAATATCATGAAAGGTTGTGCATAACTTACACTACCTTCTGGCATAAAATGCCTGTCCAGTTTTGTACTTTGACAAGTATGGCAGCTACCATTGTCTCATTCAATAGTTATAAAAACATGTTTTCTTAATCTTAACTATTATGCTTGGGATCCAACATAAGATTGTGTGGGAAAAATTTAATAGCTTGTAATAGAATAACACATACACTATGCAAAGAAAGCAGCCTACTAGTACCTTTTTCTTTCTGGTTTCATTGACAAAATCTGCCCCTTTCTTTGTTTCTGTGGAGACCACAATGGCCTGTATGTCAGGGTTCCATCCTGCAGGACCTAGAGGGTCTGAGATGGGGACCACATCGGCCGCCATCGTGGGTTTGGTTTCCCTGAGGAACTGACGAACGTTTTCTATCCGGACTTCTACGGGCTCGATCAACTCACATAGGATTTTACCTGCAAAGGATGTCAACAAAATGTTTTAGATGTCACTCCCTGTAAAATTATAATCAATAAAAACTGTCAAACTTTGTTTTTCTGCAATGACATGCCATATTTGAGTTTGATTACATGTTCATGAATGGAACTAAAAATTTAAAATCATAGTGTCTTTTCTACAGCTTGTAATTTGTTATTTCTTTATTTGGTTGCTAATCAAATTAGCTTGAACCAGTTTTTTTAACACACATAAACCCAGACATTGACTGTATGCATTTCTAACACACTTGCAAGACTGGGAACAACAGATAGAAAATTGTGTGTGTGTGTGTGTGTGTGTGTGTGTGTGTGTGTGTGTGTGTGTGTGTGTGTGTGTGTGTGTGTGTGTGTGTGCATACTCCGCATATGAAAAACAACCAATCGACTAAACAAAACTTGTACGGCATGCTGTAACATATGGCAAAACAATACTCACTCTGGATCATGGATAGATCGGTAACCCCCACAGTAAGCGTCCCCTCACACAGACGACACCCCTCTCTTAGCAGCAAGAAATGTCCCTCGTGCATCCTGTCAAAAGTACCCCCCATGCACACATTTTGGTACAGCCCTTTGGTTGGAGGCATTGTACAGTAATATCTAGTACTGCCAATGCACTTGGCAGGTAAAAAGTCTGTTTTGTACGACAGATTCCTAGTAGCAGCCCTGCAAGTTGTTGCTGGTAGAATGTTGTTGCTCCTCAAAAGTTTTGTCCAGTGTAATAGTCCAGTCACCAGCGATTTAGATTTATAAAAGACTTTAGAAGTTGCTGTCTGCATTGCATGGCCACTGTACCGAATATCTGTGAAGAGATGACGCAAAACATAACAATGAGATTAGTAACTAGTTTCAATTTAATATTAGGACCTATACATGTATATATATATACCAGCCTAGGATCAAGATCAGCTGTTTACTGAATTGTACTAGGGTCTGGTTTGGTGGTAATGTTACATTGTAACTTCTATATGTTATAAATTTATGGGCCAGTTAACTATAATGTTACAAGAACCTCCTTGATCAGTATGCAAGGTCATGGAGTAAGAAAAGTTATTTTCAAAACAGCTATTTTTAGCACAGATATGGAGGTAAGACTTGTTAGTAATTATATTTAATGATTTAATGTTGGCTAAAAAAATCAGAAATTCATTCATGATTTAGGAAATTCCATAATCCATTCATAACTTTATGAGTTTATATCATACTGGCAAACAAATCTGGGTGAAAGCATGATTCTCCAAGCGCTATGAAAGCAAAAATGGCACGAACAACTCATCATACCTAATAGGGACAATGTCTAAGGCAACTTGATCACGAAATAGTTACACTTTATGAAGGAAAACGTCTCTATTTCTGGGTATTTCAAATAGGAGTTCCCTCACCTGTCCTGATTGACCTGTCAGGCGATGACCTTTCACCTATAGCCTATCTCACCACGTGACAATTTTAACCAATCAGGTTACGTAATTTCAGACATTGATGGCGGTAAGGATTCAGAGCAGTTGTGAAAAGTTCGTCTCCGTATTTTCCTGAAATTTCCGCCGTTCTACCACAGAAACCACACAATACAGCGGAGATCGCGCGGTGCCACCCGATAACATGGTTATTCAACAGCTCATAGACGAGGTATGGTGGCTTTTTCTGCTTTTATTATGCTGCTGTAGGTGTTTACGTGGGGGAATAGTAGGGCTGCAAATTGCATCAAATCAGTCGCGCCTGATCGCTTCCCCCGAAACATGATTCACGCGGTAAATCAATTTTTATCCCAATTATGTGGCTAATATCATCTCCTACGTTGTATAACCTTACGTCCTTGTCATCTGCCTCTGTAGTTCACCGCTAAACAGGATACTTTACGTACGAAGCGAATTCCTGTACGTCTTCCTGTTATTTAGTCCAGCCGCCCTCCCACCCTGTTTTTGGTGTGTCCCAAAGTTTTTGACCTGGCCCTGCCCTTCTGTCCATCAATTCTAAATTCTTACCAGCCTACTGCGTCGTTGTTTACTATGTCTCACGGCCAGGAGTCTGGGAGGAAGTAAACAAGATTACGAGCCTACGTTTCGTTATAAAAATGTACATTTGCTGAAAGGGGGTGTGGCTAACAACTGTTTCATGATTTTCCGCTCAAGCAAGACAACATAAATGACTATGAATATCATCAATATGGAAATTGCCTCAAAATAAGCAGATCAACTTTATGTCCCTCACGTAGAATGGTAATTTGTAGATGCATGATGTGCTAGAAGCTCAGATATGTATGTATTTTGGGAGTAGTTTACAAGTATTTTGTTTCAAAAACTATGTTTGTGACCAGTGTAACTTTACAAGCGGTCTGCCTATTTACCGGAATACACCGGAAACCACAGTTAAACACCGGAAAACACCGGAAAACACATATAGGAGGCTAAAATCTACCGGAATACACCCTGATATGATGAGATAACATATCGAATTGCTGTATTTTGACATGAAGTAACGTGTATATCGCCGCGGGAACAAGAAATCGTAATGAATTGGCGATCGGCGATCGCGAAGGCGACCCGACCAGTCGCCATGTTTGTTTACATTGCCGACTACGAAATGTTTGTTTAACGCGATCGCCGTACAGAAGTGAAATTTACCGAAATGAAGAGGTCTTTGATGCAGGTACCGCAAGTTGCTACATTCTGGCATGAAATAAGACGTATATGACTTTGTTATATGACGTTGGGAACAAGAAATCACTATGAATCGGCGGAGTCGACCCGGCCAGACGCCATGTTTGTTTACTTAGCAGCCGACTATAACGCTAGTGAACCTTTATCCGTCACTTTTTCTCAGTGACAATCATGTGACGCCAATTTCTAAAAATGATGAACCGTTTTTCTTGTCCTATTATATGTTGACACCGTAGAGTACCTTAGTCCTTTTTGCTGAATATGTCGCAAAAATCCGACGATAAAACTGCCAGGCATTTTCCGGAAGCAACGCAAATCGAAGGTCAATGACCCGCACAGAGCGAGTGCGTGCGTCAGCGAGCGGCGGCATTTGATAATTTCCTGCAAAGCTTGACACTGAAATTTCATCTGATTTAACATAACGTCATTAATGCTAGTGAACCTTTATCCGTCACGGTAACCTTTACCCGTCACTTCCCAAAACGGTGCAAAACAAAAGATTCATCGATGCAACCATGGAGTTAAATGATGCAACCAAGGATGCAACATAAATTATCTCTGTAGGTATGCACACATTAGCCGCACGGGAGTTGAAGACAAGATCGCGATGGACATAACACGCGTGTTATAATGACATTTATACGAACTGTACGAGCTCCGCTGACTATCGCCGATTAAATCGGGCGTTGTCAACACTGTACAATCGTTTTGCCGTATTTTCTTTGTATCGTAGGACGGGGATTGAATTTCGGGCACTCATTGCCCACCTCGGAAAATAACAGATGTTGTCTAAAGGCAAACAATACAGAGAAAGTTGTGGTGTGTATATTCGTGACGGATAAAGGTTCATCTCCCTAGAACAACCCTGCATAAACGCGAATCGGCCGTGTTTGGTTTAGTACGCGATTTTCTTATCAGCGGGATCGGAGAAACAGCGAAACATATTCAGCAAAAAGGACTAAGGTACTCTACGGTGTCAGCATATAATAGGACAAGAAAAACGGTTCATCATTTTTAGAAATTGGCGTCACATGATTGTCACTGAGAAAAAGTGACGGATAAAGGTTCACTAGCGTTATAGTCGGCTGCTAAGTAAACAAACATGGCGTCTGGCCGGGTCGACTCCGCCGATTCATAGTGATTTCTTGTTCCCAACGTCATATAACAAAGTCATATACGTCTTATTTCATGCCAGAATGTAGCAACTTGCGGTACCTGCATCAAAGACCTCTTCATTTCGGTAAATTTCACTTCTGTACGGCGATCGCGTTAAACAAACATTTCGTAGTCGGCAATGTAAACAAACATGGCGACTGGTCGGGTCGCCTTCGCGATCGCCGATCGCCAATTCATTACGATTTCTTGTTCCCGCGGCGATATACACGTTACTTCATGTCAAAATACAGCAATTCGATATGTTATCTCATCATATCAGGGTGTATTCCGGTAGATTTTAGCCTCCTATATGTGTTTTCCGGTGTTTTCCGGTGTTTAACTGTGGTTTCCGGTGTATTCCGGTAAATAGGCAGACCCCTTTACAAGTGGTCTGTTTGCTGTGTACATTAACTTTTTATGTAGTTTGGAAGCCATGACTTTTGTGACCTTAAGTAACACTGAGTGTATTTGATTGTTGATTTCTCATACATTGTGAATGTTTATTCTATTAATGGACAACAGACTGCCGATGTTATGAAGTCTTCAACTTGAAGGTCATACTACAGAAGCTGGTGTGTTATGGCAAAGGGCGGTTACACAGATACATGGACAACCTACAGTCTTATTATAGGTTTACTATACGAAGGAATGTGTCTTATCAAACCATCACACATGAGTCCAAATTCCAGATAATCTCCCCAGCTGTTTCTATAGTGGCTTGTTGTTCACAGTTCAAAAACTGTATGTTGATGAAGACTAGACATCAAGGTAAACGATAGCTGTAGGCAGGCTTTTAGCTAGGGGGGTGTCCGGGTGACTTTTGGACTCCTTGTATTGAAAATGTAATAAGAAATTGGACTCCCTACGTTTTTGGTAGGACACCCTAAAGACACCCTATTTTTTCCACTCCCAACCTCTGCGATGCCCTCATGCCTCCCTTCAGCCTTACTATAAATATAAAAATAAAGTAATGAAGGAAAAAAACAAACTTGTATTCCTCAAAATTTCCACCTCAAAATGCAGGAAGTAGTGTTTGAGAGCAGTACGTATTTCAAAAAAGCCCCCCTAGAAAGCTTGCACCTGCACTGCTCGCCATGCGGCTACGCTGTACATAGCATACATTAAAAAGAATGGACACCCAACAAAAAAATCCTATCTAAAAGCCTGGTTGTAGACGAATCAATCTCATCAACTTGATTCCAAAATCGGAAATTTCTTCCAGACATTTGAAGTGACCTCCATTCTTCAGCGTGAATATACTGGCAGTTGATTTATACAATGTATATGGACGGATATATGGACGGTCTTTACATTTTTGAAGAAGGACATTCTGCTTACTAGTAGTTGGGTGTGGCACCCAGGCATTTCAGAAGAGCTAGCTGGCTGTTCAGTGATCGATAAATTTTCCTTTGTCTGAACCAGACTGTCTCGCACAAAATGACCCCATAAAACTACTTCTCCAGATGGATGAATTTAGAGTGTAGATAAGATAGCACAGCACTGTGCCGTTCAACACAGGTGTTTATATATTGCTGCCATAAGTTTACTTCTGTTAAAAATTGTGTACTTTCTCTACAGGAAGGAGTAATATGATGAATACAAGTTAGGGCTTCATTGTAGCTACGTTTCTGCAGTTGTGGCCTTGTGGGGGAGCAAAATGTATATTGACATTTTGTATTGAGCAAAAGTTTACAAAAGATTGTTTTTGTAAGCATAGTTAGATAAAACAAGCTGGCATCCTTGGCGGATGTTGATATTTTGACAAAATAAACTTTGATGTGACCAAAGATTAGCACAGTTTAAAAGTCATAAAATTTCATTTCAAGAGTTTGAAAAAATGATGAAAAGTTTCTGCATCTGCTTTGTGATGATGCAACAAAAATTGATATCATCTTTAGTTTGAATATACAATGTATTCAATATAGGTCAAATATTCCATATTTAAGAATTCTAAATACTATATACCAGGGCTTCAGCATGCCAAGCTATTATTACTCGAACTGCCTAAGCAATTGTAGCTATATTTTTCACCAATCGCCTGAACTAAAAGTAAAAGCTGAGTTCAGTAGTGAGAAATAGAACACTGGTGGCCACAATTAGTCCTTGATGTCATGTATAGCAACAGCTGGTAGTTAGCAATGCTAACTATGTGGTTACAGGAAATATTGTCAATAAGCATGATAGCCTGCATAAGTCCGGGACCCATACCATGTCCCTTGGTAATTGTAGCTGCATGATTAAGCTCTAGAGAAATTAGATGTAGTTAACGAGGCAGTAAATACTTACTGTGGATGCTTGTGAGAATGTTGATTTTCGATGTGATTAGGATGAAATGGGTTCAATGTAGGGGTGGGTACCGGTCCAGGTGGACCGGTACGGACCTGAAAAATAGTATCGGTCCGGTCCGGAAAAACCAGACGTGGTGGAGTCTTGACCATGAATCATTCGTGTGAAATCAAATACTACTAAGCCCATACTGACATTTGGAGTCTGCAGAATAGGGGTTATGTGAACTGTTTGTACAGTTGTACTATGATGATGTAGTGTGGGAGGGCCCCTATACAGTTATTAGTACTTGATCTCTGTCAAATAATATTATACAGCTATTGAAACGAGCCACCTGATTACTAAGGCATGGTCACACATCATGTAATTTGTATGCCTACACATGACAGGCTTCGTAAGTGATTAACAGTAACATTCGAAGCCACCATAGTATAAACTTTGCCTCAAGGTCACTCACTGTAGCTGGCTAGTTCCTCTTTTTTTTAAAGTTATAGGCTATACAAACAACAACAAAAACATGTCGACTGACAACAACCTGAAAGTTTTGAAAATTGTTGTGGTTCAGATCATGCTATAAATTTATCATTGTGAACAAATTATAGACTTCAATATCTGACATTTCTTTTTTGGATTTTCCCAAGTTTTGCAACTCCTGTATGAAGGAAAAAAAGATGGAGAATCAACAACTTCATTACACATTAAAGTGTTCCACTCAGATGTAGGTATCTTTGATACATCGATGAATGTTATATTAGACATCCAGGTAGAACATTACATAAAAAATGTACGAGATATGGGTATCAGGTAATACACCTGTAGATTCTAATGGTAGAATGTTGTTCTCTGTAGCCTCCCTTGGTGCAGGCCTGTTTCCATGGCGATGCAGACGAGGTTCGAGCGCTCATCTACAAGAAAGAAGACATCAACTATCAGGTACAACAATATCTAATGATTCTTCAGTGTTGACAGCGTGCGAAATACTAGGTTGCCCAGTTGCACCGTGCAACCATATTTTGCTGGGTGCAACCTATTTCTACAGCAAGGTAGCTCAGTGCACTACCTAAGTTTTGTGGTAAGGATGCCCCTTTCTTCCATTGGGAACTGTTTATTGAGAAGTTCCCATGGAAGAGCTCATCACTTCAGGTAAGGGGAAACAACTCTGTGTCAGAAATGTATAAATGCACATTGCATTCTAACAAAGTTAATCACAATGTAGAAGAGTTTTGGGGGCAACCTGGAATTTTGATGGGCAACCTAGCTTTCATCCTAGGTTGCCACTGGGCAACCTGGCTCATAAAAGTATTTCGTACACTGGTTGAGCTAGCTATTAGCTATAGTATGTCTTACTGAGTAGAACATAGCTTTAGTTCTTCAAAAATGATTATAGTAATGTAAGAAAATAAAGCTCTTCCCAGTAATTTATACAATATCAGTCATAGTTAAAATGTGAATGAGATTTGATATGTTCACTGAATCTTTTGATTACCCATTTAAAAGACCTATGTACAGTTTTTCACATTCTCCTGATTTAGTTTGGGACTGCAAAACACACAAAATTTGTTTTTCCTGGCTCGACTATGTTATTATAGTGAACAGTCTTGTTTTTACATCTGGAAAACTTGTGTGAGTTGTGGATATCTGTTTTTGTACTCACATACTTAGGATTACATCTGTATTAGACTGAAATTCTCCAAAAATTTGGCAAAGTACTTTTGTTTTAATAGCTGTGAATGTCACTCTTAATGTTTCCATTTTTGAAGAGTTTAATGTGTTGTGAATGTTAAGAAAAAAGATATTTGGTACCAGAAAAACATTTGAGAAATGTATTTTCGACATTGGGTATATAATGGTATTTTTATGCGGTTTTAACAGTGTGAGAAATTAATTTAAATTGGATTGTTTTTACAATTACGTGAATAGAGTGTAAATGAGTATATGAAGAGGTGTAAGGTACTAGTACACATACTTGTTGAGAGGTGGTTATCGACAGATTAACACCTCTACTATTTGTTTCACACCCTCTTGGAGAATCTGTTGTGTGCATGATGACCCAGTTTCCCAGGGTGCTTCATGTAAATCTGCAACTCATGAATACATGCTATGTAAACTCTCAGTGTTGTCTTAAATACCACTTAAAGTACTGTATGCAGAGCTCGAAATACCCAGGTGCAATGTGCAAAATGCACACGATTTTCAAGATTTGCACGTAAAAATATTTTGAATGTGCAATTTTGCACCTAGAAAATACCGATATATCATGTTTGCACTCCGTATCTCTGAAGTTTCATGCTGTGTCGGCATCGCGCTGGGCGCACGGCAGCCATATCAACATTATTGTTTTCCTAAATGAACATCCTGGGAACGAGCTCTGCTCTCGTCCCCAGGTGAAGCCATGTGACACGAAAGCATTACGTAGCCGATTTACCAAATATGGCAAGACGTGCGAAAACTATTGCACGACACGGACGAAATATAATTTTGCACGTAAATTTTTCAAATTGCACCCAAAATTTTTGCCAACGTGCAATTTTGCACGTACCAGAAAAAATATATTTCGAGCACTGTGTATGTGATACACAAATTTTCAAATTTTGAATCTTAGGCCACACCTATTGGATGTGTTGGTTCTTGGATTTTTTAAGAAAAAGTATGAAAGGACAGGGCAAAAGAAAAACTGGCCAAGGCATCCTATGATAGCCCTAAATGCTATGATAAAAGCCATAAAGTCAACATACCAGGCTGGTTTATCATTCAAACAATGAATTTTGAACTTTAAATCAAACCATTGCATTGATAGATGGAAAAAACTATAATAAGTAGAAAGGACTTTCTTCAACTGTTGGGGCCAAAATCAGAAAAAAATGAAGCAGGCGAAAATCTGAGAACCAATTGATTAAATTGGTGTGGCCTTATTATGTGATTGTCAAATGTTGGGAACAAGTTGAAAATTATAAAATGACTAAATACCTATGGGTATCATAACTATTCATTATTCAACTTTGGGTGTAAGGCCATGATGGAAAAAGTAAGATATGCTGTCGTCAATGCATATCATCATCATCAGTATGTCTTCACTAATGTCTAGAAGATATTACTAAAGTTGTTGACATGACTGTAACCCCTCTGTCCTACCCAGGATGTAGAGCGGCGCAGCCCCATCCATGCAGCGGCACACTGTGGGGAGGCTGAGATAGTCAACCTGCTCATTCTCAGTGGTAGGTGCACAGAAGGATTTGCACAAGATCTGGGGTTAAAACTGGATTATATAACAGGACGATACAAAAAGTCAATATTCTGGTCAATTCTTTTCAGAGTAAGTTGAATCAACCCTACTCTATTGCAAAAAGTGCCACTCAGGAAGTGGAGGTGTCAAAATATGATGCCTTTACAACTTGGAAACACAGTTCTCAGCCATGTTTTTTAAAATTATGGTATTTTGTGGTGGTACCACAAAATGAGTGTGCCTCATGTGGGCTGTTTTAGCGCCGACCTTAAATGTCAGAAATGTGAGATAATGGCACAAATATGTTGAAAAGTGGAAGTAAGTTACAATCAAATGAAGATTTTTTCACTTAAAATATTTCAATTTTTGGTGCAAAAATGTTACATAATGCCCCTTTAAAGGAAACAGGAAGGTTGCCCTGTCAGTCATTAGAATTCAGTTCTACCTGTAGCTGATCAGGTCATGCTGATGCACAAAGCTCCAGCCGTCCATTTGGGACGTTCCATTGCCCATCAGACTCCCTTATTGCGATGGTGAGCTGATTGAGTCTCTGATGCGATGGTTTGTAAAACCTTTCCCAGAGGCAGCGCTAACGCCTTGCTGTGGCATTGAGCCATCCTGTGAGGCATAACCGCCTTTTATCATTCATGGTAATGTATGATATAAGGGATATTCATGCCAGCTTTAGGTTGGCTATACTTAGAGGCACAGCTATGATCAGTGCATGTTATTTTTGGCCACCAGTTGGCTTTCAAGTCTGAATAATTCATCCGTTTCTTGTGATCATGGGATGAATACCGTAGTCTACCTGAGAAACTGAGGTTTAAGTAGCTCTATATTTGATACTACATGTATAATGGACAGAATGTCTTTTGCAGTCTAGACGTAGTTTCTGGCTAAAATCAACTCTTCTCAAATTATGTTCACTGTAGCCTAGCCTCTTTCAATGTTTTTTCATCCTTATTGACTAATTTTATGATATATGAGTTTTAATGATAGGGTCTTTGGTTTTAAACATGGACTGATTTAATCCCTTGCAGGTGCGCGTGTGAATACCAAAGACAGCAGGTGGTTGACGCCCCTGCACAGGGCATGTGCCGCCAAGAGCGAGGTAAGATCATTGTTGTACATGTACCCATTGTAGCAGCGCAGATCAGGTAGTATGCAATATAAACATTACCTAAACATACTGTTATTATATAGTGTTAAGTGCATTAGATTTTTTTTTTGTATTATCATTGTGGGTGGACCATTCCCCTATCAAGACAGCTTGGTTGTGTATTTCTGTATGCCTGTTATTAAGTTGTATTCTGAATCAACTTTTGCCCCAACAGTTGTAGAAAGTCCTTGTCTTTCTAGATGTTACAGTTTTCCATCTATCAATGCAGTAGTTTGATTAAAAGTTCAAAAATTATTGCTCGAATTATAAACCAGCCGCCTATGGTAGCATCTGGGGCTATCACAGGATGCATAGGCCTGTTTTTATTTATTTTTGCTCAAAAGTTTGAGAATCAACCAATTGAATTGGTGTAGCCTAATAGAATTTGTAAGGATAACATGAAATCAAGTAAAGTAGAGCCTAGGCTGATGGATACAAGATGTGCCTTTGCTGCAAGACACAAGCTCTGTAATTTATTATGTCTACAAAGATAGATTGTTTCTTTTAATCAAGCGCTGTTTGAGCCATGTTTCATTACATTGGCCGGGCAGCACTAGCCAATTTCTCACCCTGCTATTTCAGGACACAGTAAGAATGCTGTTAAAGCACTCGGCGGACGTGAACGCACGGGACAAAAACTGGCAGACGCCGCTCCATGTAGCCGCAGCGAATAACGCCATTGGCTGCGCCGAAGCCCTGATTCCGCTCTTGTCAAACGTGAATGTGTCGGACAGAGCTGGGAGAACTGCCCTGCACCACGCAGCTTTTAACGGTCACACGGATGTAAGTACATACATTAACACTACAGGATGGCACAGTTTAGGTGTTGGTGGTGTCTTATGTCTGTTATTATGTAAAAGCAGTATTTTCTACCAGGCCTAAGAAAACAAATCCTAAGAAAGAGCAATTGCTTTGTCTTTTTTTTTATGACTTGTCGACAATGTATATTGCTCTTGTCTTGAAATGTAGCAGTATGCTTGATTTGGATAATTAGATTAACATTTGGAAAGCTTCAGTCATTTGATTGGTCACCTCAATAGATATGATACTACCTTTCAATTTGAGGTGATTCAAAATAGTGGAGCAGGCCTCGCCCTGGGAGAAATATACTGCTGGTTTAGTGTCAAACTAGCATTGGGAGAGTAAGGAAGATTTTGGTGGTGTAAGGGCTATGAGTAACCATGTTTTCCTACATCTTTACCAAAATGCAAGATATACGTAAAGAAAAATGTGACATTGAGGCTAGGGATCAGTATTGGAAGGAGAATCTATATAAATATTAACATTGAAATCTTTTACAATACGAGAATCTATTAGTATTCTATACCAAGGACATTATGTAGGATTGTCCTTGGCTATATGCATGTTTCATATGTTGCATATATCTTGACACTTTCAAACTGATCTCTTAGTCTACATGCACATGTAACAGTATTATATAGCTTTTGCGAAGTCTGCTAACGAAGCTCTTTGAAGTGTCGTGTAATCGTGCATTGCTGCTACATGTATGTAGATGGTAGAGCTCCTGCTCTCAAAGGGGGCAAGGGTCAACTCCCTGGACAAACATGGCCGCCGGTCACTTCACTGGGCTGCAGTTCAGGGTAAGATTGGTAGGGGGCATCAGTCAAACCACCTGTTAGAGCTTCTTTTGTTTATTTTGTTTTTATGTCACTGCATTGTGATGTGGCTTGTAAAAATGACCATGTTGCAGAGCAATGCATGCCAGTGCATGGCAAGTCTGAATTATTTGCTAAGTCGTGGCCTATCATCCCACAATGCACTGCACATTCTTCAAGTTTCCTCTCCACTACAACCTACAACTTCATTATTGTTATTTTTTTTTTCACCTCTCTTTTTCTCAGGAAGAATCTTTAACAGTAGATGCATATTCACAATGAGGGCAGTTTGCAGACATGGTCATTTTTACTGTCACATAATTTGATACAACACAGCAATGCCAGTCTCTCCTGTGGCTTACCTAATGTTTGCTGTCTTGTGCTGTCAATGTTGCAGCCAATCCTGTTATGCATTGTGCTGACCAATGCACTAACTATTGCTGTCAACCTAAATTGTGTGCTGGCATTTAAACCCCTGACTTACAATTCAAAATTGACAAAATATCTAGTTTATTTTCAAATGTGCAATCAAGACAAAAGACAAGATGACAAAGACATATAAGTCACAAGAGAGACGGTTTGGTCAGACATTTCACACTAGTCATGAAAGCTACACTATACATTGTAGGTATCTACAGCGTAGTGTATGAACACCTTATACTCACTGTCTGTCCTTCTGCCCTCCACCCACCGACCTCTCCACCCCGCATGCTGTACCCCTCCCTGTCAGATGGTGGCGTTACTGATTTCCAAGGGTGCCAATGTCAATGCCTTCGACAAGAAGGATCGCAGGTCCCTACACTATGCAACTTACATGGGTAAGGAGGCTAAGGATCTGACTGTAGCTGTTGTGTTTTTGTTTCACAGGGGATTTCTTCAGGTAAAAGGGGGGAAAGCTTGAGGAATGGAGGGGTGTTAGTTATTTTTGAAACAAGGAGAGAAGACTTTTTTTGTTAAGTTGAGAAACTGAAAATTGTCACAACACAACACTTTTACCATTGCATTTACCATCATGTGGTGTCACATCATTTACATGTATAATTCTGGGCCATTATGATAGTCATCTTGACATCTATTGACATTGAAAATGAAACTTTCTTACCCTCTCTTTTGCATATGGTCACATTCTATTGGCAACCATTTTGAATTTCATAACAACGTTCGACTCATGCAATTTGGAACTTATAATCCACGAAGTAACCAACAGTTTCTTAATCATAATACTTGACATCAAGTTCAAGAACTGAAATAGTACAAATTTTAATCTGCTAACCAACACGGCACCATTTCTCAAGCTTCACCTTTGACCTCTGACCTGACCAGCACTGACCAATAGCAGGTTCTCTCTCTCTCCTGTCTCTAACATGTACCGCCCCCCGATGTAGATGGTGGTTCTTCTGCTGGAAAAGGGGGCTAATGTCAATGCATATGATAGGCTGGATCGCAGGGCTCTGCACTACGCTTCCTGTATGGGTAAGGGGTGTGCTACTTAACCCAGTATAGTTTGTCCCTAGCCTGTCTCACGTGGCTGGGGTTACAGGCTATTCAAGTTTGACCCATCCCTCCAAATAGGTTAACTGTTTTGATATGTGGCTTTCAAATTCCCATGTTCTGTTATACACTGACTGCAAGTTTTGAATAAAAACAGAACAAAAAGACTGAGTTACATGTATGCATCTTAGGCCATACATTCATAGTTCATACATTGGTTTTGAAAAAAAGAGAAGCGACAGGGACAAAACAGGTACAGAACATTTGGACAGAAAGTACTACTAAGTACAATTATTTCTTTCCCTCCATGATACCAAGTATGGAATGGGGACAAACTCCTCTATTATGAACAAAGTTTCAGAACCAATCATTGGATTTTATCAGACCATAGAAAACACATTCAGAATCTTTCCCCTAACACCAGCTGACCAAGTTTGGCTGAAGCACTGACCAGATTTAGGCCATGCCTACCTCGAATCGAATTTGAGTGAAATTTTAGTCAAATTTGTGACGGGCTTAAGGCAGCCTTACAATGTATCTCATTGACGTTCTTTGACAACCCCAGCCTGGTGTGAGTTCAGTCCCTTCCAAGGGAAATGTTGTAGAATTTAGATGACCTAACAACTCCATTTTTTTTGGTAAGGATTCTGATGAAAACTTGGGATCTGACAACATTCATCCATGACAATTTTACCATGATCATTTGAATAAAAGGAAATAATTCTAGTCCAGTGTTCTAGCCAGCCTGAATTTTTTTTTCGTCACCAGAATTTTGGTTGACGTAACATCACGTCAAACGCCAAAGTTGCGGCAACAATCCTAGGGGTCCGGGGGCATGCTCCCCTGGGAAAATTTTGAAATTTGAAACACTATTTCCTGCATTTTGAGGGGCAAATTTTGCTGGTAGACTAAGTTTAGTTTAATGATATCTCTTTGCACACTGATTTTTGTCCGTCAAAGATGATGGATTGGGCAAAATTGTTGACTCTCATGAGTGGCAAAGTTCCGTCAAATGACAGAAAGACGCTGGCTAGAACACTGTTCTAGTCTATCTTTGGCATGTCTTGCCACAAGATGGCAGTTTTGCTTTCAAATTGACCAATCACATGTACATGTATGATTACATTCTAGAAAAGCGGATGTAAAGTTAGTCTTGGCAGAATTGGAACTGCAAGCTCAAATTTTCAGCCCAGATACATGTATTCATTGCACGAATCTTCAAACCTTTTCAGGCATGTAAATTTGTAGCTTCAAAAAGTGTGGACTGTAAACAACTGACTTGCTCTGTACTAAAACAATGCATGTTTCCAGTGGTGTATAGTTTTGCTCCAACTGCACATTTCACAAGGTCCTGTAGCAGTAGTATCCCCATGTATGTAACCAGCACGGACACACCAACTAACAAACTCACACACACAATGCCCATTGGCTTTACTCTCGTCACCAATACAAATTGAACCAAACTGAATCGAATTCTGTTTTTGTGCTGATAGTTTTGTTGTTATTGATATCCTAAATACAAGACAGATAGCTGACTATATACATTGTACATGGCTGTAGCTCTGTCATTGCACTGAATTTTCACTTTTTATGATTCAGTAGCACACTTTTGAGTGTGATTACCATTACACTATAGTGTAATTGGCTGTGAGAAATAATGCTTTCACAGAGCTTTGACTATAGATATATTTAGACTGCTACACATGCATAATTTTTTAGCTTTTGTTTGTCATCATCATGATTACCACTCGTAGCTTGCAAGGCTTACAATGTATGTACCCATTTCTGTAAGCGCTATGTGGACAATGTGTTAAAACAAGTTACAATTCATGTTTTAAGTGCTTGAGCACAACATGTACACCAGCTTTTGGATGTGTCCAGTATCAAGTTTTTATTTTGCCATTTTGTGAAGTTGAAATAAAGCTTTGGCCTATTGTTCTTTGATGCATGCTATATAATGCAAGAACTGAATTGTTGTCAATGTGAAAAATGAAAGTTTGCATGATTTTAAGCCACTGAAGTTTTGACACTTGAACAACATAAAGCTGTTCACTTCCATGTTCGGGCATTGTTTCATGAATAGACTACACAAAATTACAAGTAAATTGTCCTACCTTTTTACCACATAAAAAGTTCAATTTGTTAGAATACTATTTCCTTCATTTTTTTTTCTGGCCAAAACTAAATCTATTTGTATATTATTAGTATATATCAAAAAGTAAGGTTGTCCCACAAAACTAATCAAATTATCAATGATTTATCATAAGGTACTGTAAAATTCATTATCAAAGTCATTTTCCAGTATTCATCAATAGTTTTGCAGTGTAACATGTAGTTGTTTTTCTCTTTGTATGAAGAAAAACAATTCACCATTGCTTATAACTGATATTGGATCCTGAATCTGATAGGTCATGTGGAGGTTGTCAAAGTTTTGGTCAACCATGGAGCAGAGCTCAACTGTAAGGACAAAAAGGTCTGTATGGCATGATGTTGTTCTTTCGAATAAATTTCATAATAAAGAAAGCTTTCGGTACATTTAGTAGAAAAAATACTTACTGTACATTATACAGTATCTGACTGATACAAACAGTACTATGTGTGCACTGTGCAAGTCGTGTATTTCTGATGTACATAAAATACACATTGAGTAATGTTTATGTACTAGTTGTTGTTTAGCCTGGATGCCAGACTGTTCTCAGGGCCAATACACAGGCCAATTCCAAGTTAGACCATAAGGGGGTCTGTGGTAAAATTTCCTTGGGGGCATGTTGGCTCTGGAGCAAAGGAGCTAGCCTGTATACTGTCCCTGGCAACAGTCTGGCATCCAGGCTAGTAGTTGTTTTACATCTGGTTTCTTCTTTAAAAAGGGTTCCCTCTTGGTAGTTTTCTACTGATATGTTTCAAATTTTCCTCTACAAGTCCTGGAATGTTGACACTGCTGTATTCAGCATTCCAAAAATAATTGGAGTGGGATTCAGATGTAAAGCATTGTTCTCAGAACTGTTTGCCATATTTACTTTGAGTCTCTTGTTTCCATGGCTACAGATGTACACACCCTTACATGCGGCAGCGTCCAGTGGACAGATCACTGTGGTGAAAATGTTGTTGGATCTTGGAGTGGAGGTAGGAAATTTCAGTTCTCCGTTCTTATATGTTGAACTTGAAGTAAACTAAACTTTCAAGCAGCAAGACTAGCGAGTGTGCTCTTGTAGAAAATATATATAGCCTGCTAGTATGCTGTTGTTGCAGAGGTTTTGAGGCAAGGTAGCATTTGCCTTTTAATTTCAAAAGGGTGTAAAACATACGTCCCACATCTTTTGCAGTTGCCCTCATTATTCTGAGGAATATTTCTTTACCAGGATAACCACTATTCCTAGCATGCATTAGAAGATTAAAAGGTTTCTGAAAGAGCCACAGATTTTCTTGTAGTCTTTTTGTCTTCCTTTGAACCTACGCATGGATGATAGGTTATGGGGTAATGGTCAAATGCACTTATTGGGGAATGTGTTATACTATACATGGTAGCAAAAAATATTTTGTTGGGTGCTTATGAACTGGTACTCACCACGCACAGTCATGATGACTAGTAGTATTATGTACATGTATCATTGGATATGCCTTGCAGTCCCTAGACAAGCCATTGCTATTCTCTGTGATGATTTTGCAACTACATGTATCACAGGCTCAATATCAGCAACTATACAACTATTATTATAGTAAATCTCTGCAACAGAACACCAGGTCCTATAGACTGCATGACTACAGGACTTGCTCCTGAGGTTTTACATTTTACATCCTTTTATCTTGTGAACTGAATTCATTTCTTTTCATGCCTACCTCCCTGTCAGTCTGTGTCCAAACTTTCTAGAACATACGTGGATGTAAGTACAGTGTGCTGTGTCTTTTAAACAATACAGTACCATAGGCTGGCTGGGGCTGACATGCAGGCATCTCACCTTTCCACTCTGCACTTTGACCCCTTGCACTCTGCACTTTGACCCCTTCTACTTCATCCACAATGCAATGTTTCTTCATAGTTGTATCAGAATTGCAGTGCTTTAGTGATACTATATTTAGAATGGAGTCAAGCTCAGATCTGTGTAACACTATCCATGATCATCACATTTTCATCATTCCATGTAATGTATACATTGCTCTTTGACCTGTCTTGACACAATTGAAAAGATCTTTCAAACAGTCTATTTGAATTATATGCATAACACTAATGCTTCAGTAAGTATTATTAGTTCTCCCCAGTCTTTGTTAAAGAAATTTTTTTATGCTAAAAGTACTGTATCTGAAAATTCGCATACAATATTTAAAACAGTAGGATTAAAACAGGGTATAGAGTTCTCAAAAATAACTTCCTCTCATGGCAAACCTGGAGCTACTTTTTCAACAGACACTGTCATTAAAGAAAGAAAAATTGAATTGATATTTATAGAAGCTGTGATCACAACTCATACTGTAGTAACTCATTGCTTGCTTTATACTTTTTAGCACAGTACAGTAGTCATTACCACATGCCTGCATGGGTATTGATGGACATGTACATGTAGTGTAACTTAGTTCTACCATAGAACATAGAGTTTGTTTTGTAACAGTTACTGCATGTCCAGTGTGTAGTTTTGGTGACTAGGTTGCTTTCTGCATGTTTTCTTACTTTCTGTGCACAGTCAAAAAAAGAATGCATCATCTAGTCAATCACTGCATCTCAAAAACTTTGATTTTGAAAAAAATCAACATCTACAATCTCACTTTAACACATTGATATTGACCATTGTATTTCAATCTATAAAGAACATTGATAAATCACATTATGTACATGTATACTCCAGTATATATTCGTGTATATCTTTTTGCTGTCATTTTTCTCCGAAAAAAATCGAGGCATCCATCTGATTTAGTTTGTGACACTATATATTTGAGCAAATGTTCCACTATGTTTATGTTTAATATGATAATCATGATTAAGATGAAGGTAGAAATAGACTATGTAAAATTGATGAAATAAAGTGTTTCGTTGTTCTTCCAGATTGACACGCCCAACTACTACGGTAACACGCCGCTCCACGTGGCCTGCTACAACGGTCAGGACGTCGTCGTGAACGAGCTGCTAACCTTCGGCACCTCCGTCAACATCATGAACCACCGCGGGCAAACCCCGCTCCACTTCGCCGCGGCGTCTTCCCATGGTGCATTGTGTCTGGAGTTGCTAGTCAACGAAGGAGCTGACTGCAATGTACAGGTCAGTAACCTTACATGCCTTTTAATTCAGACTTCTTTTAATCTTATGTTGTTTTCTTGTTGTTGGCGTCAGTGGGGTGTATTGGTAGAGCATCCGACTGTCAAGCAAAGAGACCCAGGTTCAATCCCCAGGGTTGGACCCAGACATGCACCCAGACGTTGTGCCCTTGGGAAAGGCACTTAACACGTATTTTCCCCCTCAGTTAGAGGGATCCTGGGCCCTACTAGGGTTTGGGTTGGCGTTAGGAAGGGCATCCAGCCGTAAAAATCCTGCTTCAAAAGAAGACTTGCACTTGATGCAAGCACGTCTAACCCCCGTTTCGGGGGGAAAAGACGTTAAAACTGGATAAGAAAAACTGGATTATAGTATGAGGAGTTGTTTAGAAGTAGTTTGCAACTTTTTTATAACAAGTTAACATTCCCATGAATCTCTTTTTTCTTAACCTTCTCCCTGCTGCGTAATACCATAACCAATACAAATTTGCTGCCAAACAGCTACCTTAGCAGGCTGAAGGTTAAGATAAGAAGATACCTGCATACAGACTACATGTACGTGTACTTCTTGGAGTCCCTGTAATGGAATAGAATGTATTTTACCTCCAGGCCAAGGATGGCAGAACCCCCCTCCACATGACAGCTCTTCATGGCAGGTTCACACGGGCACAGACTCTCATTCAGCATGGTGGGTAGTCTTCTGTTCTAACGGAGTGCTGGAAACCCTTTTCTTGATATTCTTCTTAAAATACAAGTACGCACATCAAGAAACAACCTACTAGAAGATATCATAAAGATACATGCACCACACCCCAAGTTACAACCGGTTAAAAATCACCAACCCCTACATATAGTGTACCTAACACATTACCTTCTCAATGAAGGTAATGATTGTCCTTGCTGTATTTTCATGATGCCCTACGGTTCTCACAGAAACCCTCCTGGAATAGTATTGAAACAGTATGTAAAAGATCTAGATTTTGATTGAAAACAATCAACAATATGATACAACATATAGAATGAAGATACCACTAACTATTGCATCCCCTCTGATGGTCTTGACAGTGTAATCAAAAACGAAGTCATTACAACTGTAGTTCTTGGTATCATCTTAAAAATGTATGAGGCACAATCTGTATTGAGCTAACCACAAGTGAGTGGAGAGAAATTTTGTAGTTTGGTAGAAGAAATGAATTTCCGTCCATGTTGTCCAGGTGCTGAGATAGACTGTGAAGACAAGGATGGGAACACACCCCTGCACATCGCAGCTCGATATGGACATGAGCTGCTCATCACCACTCTCATCGCTAATGGTGCCGACCACACAAGGTCTGTCTAGAAAAACAACACAAGAAGACTTTGAGGGGTTGGGGTGAAGGGCTGTTGCTAGAATTCTATTTGAAGTAAAGAATTGATGAAAAAGCATCTTTCTTAAACTGAACAGTCTTTTAAGCCTTAAAAGGCTGAAATAGAACTCAAAATAACATTTATTAGTGCTGTGTACCAGTTCGCTGGACTCAGTTCCGGACTTGTAAAAAACGTTTAGGTTCAAGTCCAAAAAAACCTGAATGACGGGAACCAGTTCTGGACTTGGTTGGAAAAAACCCATGTCACATACCCCTTTTCGTTCGGAACCACATAAAACCTTCCATAGATTGCAAAATCTGTGCTGCAAAATGAACAAAACATTGCCATTGGGCATTGTCAAGTGTCAGCCTCCATGTTATGTGGCCACAGTTTCGCCCAGACAACATTGCAAGGTTGCCAACATGCAATTTTGTATATACTGTGAACTTACAAGTCCGGAACTGAACCTAAACGTCTGGACTTGAATCCGGACCTGAACCTAAACGTGGGTTTAGGTACTAGTACACAGCACTAGTTTCCATGAGATACTTTCTTCAAAATATTCATCATTGGTTTTTCATTCACTGTGAAAACTTAAGTTGTCCATTTTCTTGTGTGGACATATATTTTCAAGTGTTCAGAAAGCTGACAATTTTTGCCTGTTGTGCACAATATGTTTTTTTGCTGATATGCATGATGACATTTACATGCAATTGTTTGTCCATCTGTGAATATTCCATTAATTTTTCTATTTATTGTACATGTTTTTATAACCTCGTGAAACATAATTCCATCTTTGGTTGATAATGTTATGGTGTATTTCTTTTTAATGCGAAATGTTTTTAATCTCAGAAATTTTACACATGTAAGATGTAAGTACTACACAGTTCAGCCTACAGGCTGCTATGTTTACAAATTAACCATTGATTCATTCACAATGTCCCCCCCACAGGAGAGGGATTAATGGTATGCTCCCCCTGCACCTGGCAGCCTTGAGTGGATTTGTGGACTCCTGCCAAAAACTGATCTCCTGTGGTAAGAACAAGGGGCAGCTCCCACCAGTAAATAGTGCAGTTTACTACTGTAGTAAACAGTGCAGAACTATTCCTTTGAATGGTAGAAAGATTCAGCTTTTAGTTCATCTACTGTACACAGTGTTCTAGCCAGCGTCCGTCTTTCCGTCATTTGACAGAATTTTGCTGCTGATGACAGACCAATACTTCGCCCAATCCGTCATCTCTGACAGGCAAAAATCAGCATGTAAAGAAATGGAAAGATATGTCATTCAACTAATCTTAGTCGACCATCTATATTTGCCACACAAAATGCAGGAAATAGCGTTTTAGAGCGTCAAGTAGTGCTGCGTACCGGTTCGCTGGACCGGTTCAGGACCGGACCGAATGTTTCGGTTCAAGTCCAAAAAAACCGAAACTTTGAGAACCGGTTTTGGACTTGTTAAAAAAATAGCACTAACATACATTCCAGTGTTTAAAATACCCGGTCTCGCAGTCTCGCCGCGCAAGTAATTATTTCTGTGCGAGACTTATTCCGAAAGCCAGGTTGCCCGGAGTTATTTTTACAGCGGCTGGGTTTACGGCCAGCGGCTTCTGAAATAAACAATGCCGCGGTCCCGCCTGCTTGATCTCGCCCCGGTCTGCTTGCGGTAACAACGACCCATTTTCCATTGAGAAATGTTCCTTGAGAAGTTTCGTCCGTAGTCAAGTTGCTTTAATGCGCCTATAAACGCAAAAATTCATCCGAAAAGCAGCAGTGATCGGCCGGGACGGACGAAAACATTATTAGCGGCCATCTTAATGCTCGCGAACTCACGTTAGATCTCGCAAAAACACGCGAGGAATACGCAACGCCCCTAGCGGCATTGGTGAGACTGCAGCCTAGTGCAGCACTGTGCAGGGTTATGATATCGGTAGAGAGCCGATAATGAAACAAATTAAATCTAGCACCGCGTTTCCACCGCTATTTTATCTCTTGCGGCGAAATTAAGTACTTCTTTGCTGTTGTTGCTATAAAAAAATTGTACTATTAAAGCTGAAAAAGATTTTTTCTTAAATTATACACTGTATAATACTAGTAGCTTAATAATACGTGTTTACTACTGAGTATAATAATACAGTATTCATTGACTCATGATTATGAAACACCCATATTAGTAATTAGGTCTATATACATTGCATTTGTAGTTCAGCAGTCAGCTCAAATTAATCCAAGGCTTTAGGTAGGCAAGTTGCTTTGCTTACATCATGCCATGGGTTTAGGTCCGGACTTGCAAGTCCGGACCTGAACCTAAACCTCTGGACTCGAGTCCGGACCTGAACCTGAAAATTGGTTTAGGTATGCAGCACTAGCGTCAAGATTTCAAAATTTTCCCGGGGGGGCATGCCCCTGGACCCATGACGCCTCGCGCCTTTGGCGCTCGACATGATGTTACGTCAAACAAAATTGAGATGACCAAAAAAAATTTCAGGCTGGCTAGAACACTGCCACTACATCTGGTTTACTCTCACACTTATGGTGTGGCGGAGATTTTTTAAACCATTGAAAGATCATCCATTGCTGCTGGCATTTACCAAAACCAGACTAAATAGAACATAGACATGCCGTTAACCTCTAAACCTCTAGTGGAATTCTGTCGCTACACAAGTAAAATTTAAAGCCTTCATTTCTTGCAGCTTTTCAAAAACAACCTCATGTACATACCCTACATCTATAAATAATATTATTGACAGGCTACTTGAAATGACATCACATTTACACTTGAGACATACATGTATACATTGTATCTTAACATGTTTGTTTCTTATCTGTTTGGCTCATACTCTTTAACATAGCATTAACAAAGCTAAATGCATTTTGCTTTAAATGCTAACCTTGATTACAGAATTCATAAAAGTTCAGACTTGTTCATGTTACAACCTCTTACCAACTTATACTGCACAATGCTGCATAATGTTACACACTGTGACGGATCTGTTCAACATTTATATACTTCTTGCTTTCTCTCTGCAGAATTTTATTAAGTCTATCTTACACAGCACAAACACATCTGTAAAAAATTGAATAGTTGATGCAGATTTTCAGTATTATCTTATGAAGTGATAGCTTTCATATACTTTTATAGTTTATTGGTTACAAGTACTATATTTGACTTTATTTGTTTGTTTTCTTATTCTTAACATCTCATTTGCATTGCCCCAATCCAAAAAAAGAAGCCAAGATGAAATTTAAGATCAAATTTGTTGAAATAATTTCTGATACTGACATGGTCTCATAAAATCCTGAACACCCCTGTTTTTAAATGAGCATATTCCAGCCATAATGATGCAAAACAAATGTCTGGTAGGCACCATTTAAGAACGGGGGTGATCAGACGGACCAATTGAATGGTTAAAAGAGGATCTAAACTGATGATCAATTGAAAATGGTGGCTTCCTCTGTAACTCTGGTGTGAGACCGCCTTCTAAGTAGTTTGTGCTCCATCCATGCTACAGCCACCCCAGAGGATGATGGGAAAGTCACCTCCGACCTGAAGGGTGAGCCATGTTTCTGTGGTTCTGGTGACTCGTGGTGGCAGAACACAGTTTCCGCCCTATGGGGATTTCTATAGTTAAGGACTCGAAGGTGACTCACTTCGACGTGGTAAAAATTATAGTAGGGTGCACTAGAGGGACACGACCAACTAATATGCTGAAATTTACGGTATAATCTACAAAATAACTGAAAACAAGAAAAAGTTATCGTTTTTTAACAATTTGCTGACCTCTTTTATATCGCCTCCTGCGGAGGTCAACTGAACTGCAGGCGGCATTTATACACGAACAGGAAAAACTTCACAATCCAAATCCTACAGTCTAAAATCTGACATGTTTCTATACCTCACAGCGTAGTTTACTCATGGCTACCTCTCACATAAGCCGTTATAACCAGGCTTCAAGAATTTCGTCCGCACTACTTTGTATACCCACGTCATAGACTCCAGGGGTTGCCCAAGAATACTGTGTTCTGTGACCTCATGCTGGCATGTGGAAATCTTAGATGTTGTGATTCTTGGGTCGTGTTTTCGGGACAGCCATTTCTCATCCACTGGTCTGGTGTTTTAACATTGAGACATCCTGGGTGACGCAGACAAATTTGGCAGCTCAACTCATTTCTGCCATGTGCAATAAGGGGCTTTTTGTGTGGCATTATGTTAGGTTGACTTCTTTTGCTTTGTACTTCTTGAACACATCTGCATTCAAACACACTGAACAATTCCTTCTACCATAATTGTGCCTGTAAGTATTGAATACATATTACATGAAAGAACAAGCCTCATATCATGAGCATAAACTTATTTTCAAGATACACTGACAGTGCAATGTGCAAAATGTAGCATCTACATTGAGTTACCTGCACGGTCATTGTTCAGATTCTTGGAAACTAACCCTTACACAGAAATTGAACAGCCTAATTCTGGGTGAAAGTCCGGACAGCTATTGATAACTTTGATGAAAAAATGTAACGTTTCTCAATAACTTTACTCGGGTACTTGTTTCAAAACAAAATGCTGTAGAATTCTGGCCATACATTTCATTTCATACTAAGATAATTATAGGCAATTGGAGCACGATAACTAACATCTTTTTGACTAACCTCCATACTAAACACAAGCTTTACACAAGACTACCACATACATGTTCATGGGTCTGCCATCACAGTCAGAGCAAATACATGTACACTGCAAATACCTTGCTTGGGAATATAAAGGTACTACAAGCTTTTCAGCTTGGGGAAGATTTTGGGCATTTATGGGAGGATTTAATACAAGCCAATGACAAGCTACAATTGTGGCCTTTTACGTAATTGTGTACAATCAATGGTCAATTTGGTCTGCCTCTGTCAGCACATGTGATTTTACTTCAATGATGAATGAAAAGTAGTCATCCCATGAAATGATCTACAATTTTGGGGCTAAGGACTATTCCATAAACAAATCCAAGAGGAGCCAGACAGAAATACATTTGTATTTTGGCAATGATCTTGTAGCCAGCAGCCTGATTTCAATCTACAAGTTTCTATCAGAAGCAAGTGATTGGAACTGTATACCAAATGAATGTGTTTGATGTTGCTCACTATGTCTGACTCAGTAATTCACTATAATAATTGTTCCAAGTAGTCTATGCACACATATGCATATTTGGTTTTTCTAGTGTCATTAAAACTAAACATACCCAAAATAAAGTGCATGATGTATACATGTCAAGTTTCAAGGCACTGTAAAAGAAAAGCATTGACTGGCCTTGATTTCGCTTGTAATATATCACTAATCTTGAACAAAATCCTGACAAAATTTGCTAAAAACGAGGTACATTATACTACTGTTGGGCATATTTCAGATTGTTACAATCTGGGAGAAAGGTAACCACTGCTAACCTTCTACCCTGTCCGAATGTCACCAATCAAGACCTAAATGTATCTAGCACTAACTAGGAAGCCCTGAACTGGTTGCAGTACTGGCTTGACAAGATATATAATTATGGTGATGCTACTACATTGTATAAATGGCTCACATTAAGTCTAGATTTTTCCATGATGGGTCTCGGTAGAAAGAGGACTTAGACTGCTGTCTGTAGACATGTGTAAGAAATTAAAATGCCTTTAATTCTTCTGCAGGTTTTGAGATTGATGCAGTAGATGACAATGGCAGGACCTGTCTTCATGCAGCTGCATGTGGAGGGTAAGAACATGCTGCAATGTTTCCTTTACCGTACATGTACTCACAAAATATACAACAATTATCTGGCTGGCTGGACTAACCACCTTTTTCTTGTATTATTAAAGGCATCCAGTGCAATTTCAGAGTGGTAAAACAAAAAATATTCTGGATGAGGAAATCTGTCTGATATTGACATTTACTGCCATTTCTTAGCACACTTTCGTCACCATTTCATACTTGAAGCATTTGAAATAGTCCCTAAACAAGCTACGTGAGGTGTCTTTTAATTTTTTGGTACCGCCAATATGTGGCTAGAACCAGCTTATGATACAAAACAAGCAACTGTTTTCTGTCAGCTGCATCATATTTTTGCCTTACAGATATCAGTATGCAATGGGATAGGGTTGATTCAACTTGCTACCTTAAAAGAATGACCAGAAAATTGACTTTGAAAATCCAGTTTTGCTGAAATTGCATTGCCTTTAACATCAGTAAATAATGATATAGATGTTTCCTAAACTTTTCATTTTGTCATGATGTTACATGATTGTATTATCAACCTTCTCCCCACTGTCTAACCTCATAACCTGTGGAGTACAAATGTGGTGCTAGAACATTAAGAAAACAAGGACTAGCATGAAGTCTAATCTAATCTATAACATCCAATTAACTGTGCAGTTTTTGGCTCTGTCCCCCCTTACCCACCAATGAGCCAGCTCATTGTTCCACTACAGTAACATCGAGTGTCTGGACCTGTTAATGAGGAGTGGAGCTGACTTCCATAAGAAGGACCACTATGGAAGGTAAGACCTCACAAGTTTTCAATTTTCACAGTTTATTTGAAAATGTAGTGTGGGAAGGTAAAGCCCATTCAGAACCTTCCCCCCAACCACTAACCAACCAAGGTTGGCTGAAGTTTGGGAGCAGTCTGACCAGATTTAGATCATGCCTACCATTTTATATGACTCAAATGGAATTTGAGTTAAATTTGAGAACATGCCCCAAACACTGCTGACCTACCCCTGAACACCAGCCAACCATGGCTGAAACCTCCCGTCCACACCCAAATGTTTTAAACATTCAGCTGGCGCAGCCAAACAGTAACCGACCTCGACGAACACCAGCCAACCACAGCTGGCCTTGCTCTCGACCTACTCCTAACCATGGTTGGGGGAGTTCGGCAGTGTTCGAGAAGCCATATTTGGCTACATTTATGTGTGGCAGTGAAAAAGCCAAAGGCGTGATGTACTAGTACTGTAGGCTATAGAAAATATTGAAGTCATCATTACTGTGGTGCAAGCCAACAACTGCTGTCAACTTTGGAAAACAAAGCATCTGGTATGAGCTCGCGCCACGAGCCGGGCAGCCAAACGGCCTGATACGGCACTGCCACGAGCCGCGGTGCCACGAGCGGCTGTTCTAGGATGACGTCAAACCAAGATGGCGACGGCCACCCAGGACGGCATGGGGGCAGCGGAACTAAGAACTCACAGCAACAAGTTCAACTGCATGTGCAGCGACAACAACAGATACAAAAGGGCAAACGTATGACAAGGTACGATCATATTAAAAAGAATACATTGTTGTGTATTTGAGAACTCTAAAGTATCAAACACGCCGGTAGAGCTTTTTAACCCCGATTGTGCCAGGATAACTAGTGTGCTATGGGGTCTGGCATCCAGGCTTAGTAGTATAATCATGCTAGTGTCTTTCAAGGACAAAGACTTTTACAATGGAACTTTTTGACTTTCTCATATCCACAGTACCCGTACTGTTATATCTGATACGTATCTTAACATCAGTGTGCTTAATTAGCCCAAAGAGCCACGCCCCTAATGTCTTATATAAGTTATAATGGGAAACTGCCACGAGAGGCTGATATTAAAAGTGCTGGCTCTTTTCAAGGACAAAGACTTTTACAATGGAACTTTTTGACTTTCTCAACTCCTCAGTACCCGGACTGTTATATCTGATACCCATCTTAACATCAGTGTGCTTAATTAGCCCAAAGAGCCACGCCCCCTATGTCTTGTAATGGGAAACTGCCACGAGAGGCTGAAATTCAAAACGCTGGCTCTTTTCAAGGACAAAGACTTTTACAATGGAACTTTTTGACTTTCTCAACTCTTAAGTACCCGAACCGTTATATCTGATACCCATCTTAACACCAGTGTGCTTAATTAGCCCAAAGAGCCACACCCCCTATGTCTTATAATGGAAAACTGCCATGAGAGGCTGATATTAAAAGTGCTGGCTCTTTTCAAGGACAAAGACTTTTACAATGGAACTTTTTGACTTTCTCAACTCCTCAGTACCTGTGCTGTTATGTCTGATATGTATCTTAACATCAGTGTGCTTAATTACCCCAAAGAGCCACGCCCCCTATGTCTTTATATAATATAATAGGAAACTGCCACGAGAGGCTGAAATTAAAAGTGCTGGCTCTTTTCAAGGACAAAGACTTTTACAATGGAACTTTTTGACTTTCTCAACTCCACAGTACCCGTACTGTTATATCTGATATCCATCTTAACATCAGTGTGCTTAATTACCCCAAAGAGCCACGCCCCCTATGTCTTTATATAATATAATAGGAAACTGCCATGAGAGGCTGAAATTAAAAGTGCTGGCTCTTTTCAAGGACAAAGACTTTTACAATGGAACTTTTTGACTTTCTCAACTCCACAGTACCCGTACTGTTATATCTGATATCCATCTTAACATCAGTGTGCTTAATTAGCCCAAAGAGCCACGCCCCCTATGTCTTATAATAGGAAACTGCCATGAGAGGCTGATATTAAAAGTGCTGGCTCTTTTCAAGGACAAAGACTTTTACAATGGAACTTTTTGGCTTTCTCAACTCCTCAGTACCCGTGCTGTTATGTCTGATATGTATCTTAACATCAGTGTGCTTAATTACCCCAAAGAGCCACGCCCCCTATGTCTTTATATAATATAATAGGAAACTGCCATGAGAGGCTGAAATTAAAAGTGCTGGCTCTTTTCAAGGACAAAGACTTTTACAATGGAACTTTTTGACTTTCTCAACTCCACAGTACCCGTACTGTTATATCTGATATCCATCTTAACATCAGTGTGCTTAATTAGCCCAAAGAGCCACGCCCCCTATGTCTTATAATAGGAAACTGCCATGAGAGGCTGATATTAAAAGTGCTGGCTCTTTTCAAGGACAAAGACTTTTACAATGGAACTTTTTGACTTTCTCAACTCCTCAGTACCTGTGCTGTTATGTCTGATATGTATCTTAACACCAGTGTGCTTAATTAGTCCAAAGAGCCACACCCCCAATGTCTTATAATGGGAAACTGCCACGAGAGGCTGAAATTAAAAATGCTGGCTTTTTTTAAGGACAAAGACTTTTACAATGGAACTTTTTGGCTTTCTCAACTCCTGAGTACCTGTACTCTTATATCTGATATCCATTTTAACATCAGTGTGCTTAATTAGCCCAAACTCAACCTGTCACACCTGTAAGGTACCTTACCTAGTCCCTAGTAATCTGTGTCAGGTGTATTTTGTAAGGACTGCGTAAGGTACCTTACAGGTGATTCAGGTGTATATTCTTACACTAAGGACTGTGTAAGGTACCTTACAGGTGAGTCAGGTGTATTTTCTTACACTAAGGACTGTGCAAGTGCCCATAAACACACCCATGTCACCTGTAAGGTACCTTACCTGGCCACACCTGGTCTGTAGTGCAAAGAAACACATCCCTGTCACCTTTAAGGTACCTTACCTGGCCACACCTGGTCTGTAGTGCCCAGCAACACACCCATGTCACATGTAAGGTACCTTACCTGGCCACACCTGGTCTTTAGTGCCCAGAATAAAAATCAGTCCATCAATGATCCATTATGAAAAACACTAATAAAAAAATTATTTGCTTTCCAGATTAGAACAGCAACCTTGGTGCTGGATGGAAATACATTGAAGAAAATGTGCCCCAAACCAGTTCAGCTTCCAGAACCTGTCACTCAGCCATAACAAGAGGGACAGACCAACATTCTGTACAGAATATCACTATCAGGCTATAACTGGTTCATATACAGGTTGTTATATTTCACTGTATAGGAGCTTGTTTTTACTGGCCAGGTGTTTTATTTCTTGTTCCACGTAGAAGATGAAGAGATGTCAATGATTGAGCACAACAACATACTAATTTGTGTGCCTACACTCTTTCATAGAGTCAGGTGTACTATCTTGTGCATAGCCTGAAGATACATATCATACCATGAAATTAGTCATAATCTTCTTTGACAACAAGAAACACTCTTTCAAAATGGAAGTGTAACAACTATGTTTGTATTTGGCATGTGTGCATGACTGTACAGTCCAAGTTCATCATTATATTTAGAGACAAGTCCCTGTTTCTGAAGTCTACTGTGATACCTCAGGGCAGGAGTTCATTGCTGTGGAGTAAAAGTAGCTTCGAATTGCAGAGAACATTACTGTAAATTACTTTATATTCACTGTACTTTTATATTCACGGTTTTCTCAGTCACTTCTGTACCACGACTTATCATTAACGCAAAGAATTCGCCAACCTTCTTTCTTCTGCATCTACCGCCACTACAAACAAAGATGTACTTCTGCGAACATGTACAGACTGTGAACTTTTGCTACCGCAAATATAAAGTGATTGATAGTGTTAGCTTTAATATTTATAAGTGTAGATGCACAGAAAATATTCCAATGTCAAAGAAGCATCTGTGGAAAATAAAGGATTTATTGTTTGGTGTCCATGCTCTATGTGCCCAGTCATTTCAACAACCTTACTGATTGTACTCTCCAAGCAGAGGTTTGGGTTTTGGGCTTATTTTCGGCGTGACTTTTAGGTTTTTTTATGGGGCTTTCTTTTTTCACTGAAATTTTGTTTCTACCCAACCCTGGGTTGGGTAGAAACAAAATTTCAGTGAAAAAAAGAAAGCCAGATAAAAAATCCTAAAACACGCCAAAAATAAACCCAAAACCCAAACCTCTGCTTGGAGAGTAACTGATTGCTTATATATCATAATGAATGAAACTTCCTATTTTTGCCCAGGTTTTTAAAATAGTTTTATTTGCATGCTTGCCTTAGCCAAGGAGGTTCAAAAGACTTCCTTGCCTTAGCTGAGCTGCTCAGAGTCAGAGGATGGGTGGCCTAATGATGTTAACGTTAATCTTGACCCAAGTTAAGAAGGTTTAACTATGCAACTGCCTTAAATGTAGCTTTACAGCAGATTGTTCAGTTCACACAGTAAAATTATGCAGTATTTAAGATCATTTCAGATAATCCATAGTTGTGATTAGGTTTCCCCACTATTATTTGTCCAGAAGACCTGCCTCCTGCTCGCCTGTTTCCAATTAGTTACGGCTCGCGATCGTCTACAAAAACGTGTGAGGTCTGCCTCGACGAGTAAACATATTATTTCCACCTATAACTGTGCATAACTTGCATAACACTTTCATCCCAAACGCACGCACAGACTTATTCACTCCTAGCAGCTATTGTGTAACGCTAGTCATGCTGTCACACGTATTGTCCTCAAAACTGGCCACAGTTGGGAAGATCTGCCATCATCTGGTAACTTTCCGCACCCGCAGCAGAAGTTGTCGTCTGCTGTTTGGCCGCCATGTTGTCCTCTAGGATCCTGCTGCGGTAGCCCTTACTTCCTGAAACTAAGCCACGGAGGTTGTATGGAAGCTTCCTTGTGTAAAACAACATTTACATTGACAGGCAGAGCCCCCACCTATTAAATAGGCATCGATTGCTAACTTCAGCGAACTTTCTATGTGTTTTAATAGTCTCTTTTTTTCACGTACATGGGCACAACCAAATAAAGAAAGAACACGGTTTGTGTTTACCAAGGTCTTTTCGAAAACACAAGCTATCTTCCGTATTTTTTTCCTTGATGACTGGAGAGTTTCCTTTACGATGAAGAATTGCACGAACAGTATGTTAATTATTCTGACGCGATTCTAGTTGTATTCGGGCACGGCGTTTTTCAATTGTGACTTTATTCCAAGCTGTGAATAGACCACAACTCGGCAATCATCATCGCAAACTGAGGAAGGCTTCTACATGTATGTTTCTTATAACGCTACAGCAAAAAAACGGAAGTAATGCCGTTGACCCCAAACAAAGCTTTACGCCCCCCATGTCTTTAATGTGACATTCCAATTTCCGGTGCCACCACAGGCCGTGCCGCGAGCGGCGGTGCCACGAGCGGCCGTTCTCTCCAGCTCCAGCTCATCCCTACTCAAACAAAGTGTATGGTTACTCACTTACTCCCCCTTGTGTTTCCCTCCAGAACTGCACTCCATTATGCAGCCAGCCAGACTAACTACCAGTGTGTGCTGGCCCTGGTGGCGGCAGGGTCGGATGTGAACCTCAGGGACTCCAGGGGGTGCACCCCCCTGCACTATGCAGCTGCTACTGATGCTGATGGAAAGTACGTATATAGGGACTGATGTGGTAAAAAAATATAGGCAATGTGTTTGGTCACAGCAGGAAAAGAATTTTTTTTTAATTTGATGGTTCTTAGTGGCAGATGTGCAGATCTTGACACATTGGCAACACCAAATCCGTGTGTTTCGCCATCAGCGTTAGGACACTATCAACGATTAGCCAAAAGGCCTGGTGGGCATCACTCCAACATACAGTTAGAGAAGTGCGTAAAGTGCCTTTACCAGGGGCACAACATCAGGTATGTTAGGGGATCGAACCCGGAACCTCTTGGTTCTGAGCCAACTGCTCGGACCATTATGCCACACGATGCCATGGAAAAGAATTGTGACCTCTAAGATGTTTTACTTTGATTGCAAGTTAACAATATGTCGTCGTATCTTTTGCCAGATGTGTGGAGCACCTGTTACACAACAGGGCTGACCCAACTGTTCATGACAACAACAGGTTTGATGCGCTGCACTACGCAGCAGCCAACGGGCATAAGTTGGTCATAGATCTGGTAAGTCAAAAAGATTACCTCCAAGTTTTAAACATTTTTGTCAAGTTTGTATAATGAAACAGGTTGTTGAAGAGATTGTTGAGATATAGTGAGATTCCACCAACTACATGTAAATCATAGTTGGTTTGGTTTTTGGTTTGGTTTTTATGAGGATCTCCATTAGTGTGTTAATTCACACTATTCTTCCTGGAGTCCTGGTGAGGTACTCATTTACACCTGAGTGAAGTGAGGAAAGTCATGTAAAGTGCCTTTCCCAAGGGCACAAGATCGGTGACATGGGTGGGGATCGAACTCGGGACCTCTTGGGCCTGAGCCGAACGCACTACCGCTGAGCCACCTGACCCCATTGAAGTTTTGATACTGTAACTGTCAATCAACACAGTAAAGAAGCTCACCTCAAATTTTCAGTTGCTCTTCTGTCAACCTTCGTCAGGAGCTTCTTTACTGTGTTTATTGACAGTGTCAAAACTTCAACTATGGAATTTAACCAACACAGATGAGCTTTCATGCTAATACATGTAAATCACTTTTCATTTCAGCTATTGGACTTGGCCAGAGATGATTTTGTGAAGAGGAGAAAGAAATCATCACCAAGGACAACACCGCTGCACCTTGCAGTAAGTTCTATGTTACAGTTGTTCCCATTATGCTTTAAGTCTAAAGGATTGAAAAGTCTCTACCTACAGCTTTGCATTAGCTGAGGCATGTGAACAAGACATCCCTTGTCTTGAGAACACTTACAGAAAGCAATTATCTTCACATTCAAGCTGCTTGTTGGCCAAGTGCATCAACTAGTCACTGAAGCTAGCACTATATATTGCATTGGGATTTGGGATCCACCGTAGTTGCATAGCACATTTTAAACTGGTGATTTTATATAAAGGCACAGACTTTGTACAATCTGCAAATATCAACTGTAATGTATCTGTGAATAATTTCATCAGGTTGGCAAGAGACTGTATGAGCAGGTTCTTTATTCAGCAACCAGTGGTTTTCACATCCGACGTTTCGGTGACCATCTGTCACCTTCTTCAGGGCAACAAGGACTGGTTCTGATTTGTACTGTTACCTCTGTAATCGTTACCGTGATGCCATGCGGCCTATGGTATAGAGACCGGAATCCGTTTGGTAGTTGGTAGCATGGTTCGCAGGAATCCGGAAGTTGCGCACCGGAAGTTGTGCAATGTCTAACCGCAAGTTACGCAATGCGAAGCCAGGCCTCAAAATTAACATGTGAATGCAGGCTGGGTCGCAAGAAGTTGCGCAATGTCTAATCGCACGCGTTACGCAATGCCAAGCCAGGCCTCGCAATTAACAATGTCATGATGTCAAAATAACGCTAAATTTCAGCTCGGGACAATTCAAATTACGTTTCGGCAATTTCGGGGCAATTGGACAATTCTGACGTCCACGTCATTTAGGAACGCGATCCCTCCGTGGGAAGCAAAGGGAAGCAACACTGTCTATTTTTCAGGTCTTTCAATTCACTCTTTTTAGCAATGCTGCAATTCAAGCAAGGTGAGCAAGTCATTAATAGTGCACACCCATGCCACCCGACCAGCTATTCCCATTTTGCGGCCTATGGCCAGCTTTTTTTAAAAGCTTTCTTGTTTTGCAGGCCTACAATGGGCACCACCAAGCCCTGATGGTCCTAATGAACCATTTTGTGGACGTGGATGTTGGGGATGCGGACGGTCGCACCCCGCTGGACCTGGCCTCCTTCAAGGGCCACGTGGACTCAGTGGAGGCCCTGATCCTGCAGGGGGCCACCATCATCGTCAGGGACAACAAGACCAAGAGGACACCCCTCCATGCTGCAGGTACAATCTACAGACTCAACTTCTATTACAGTTAGTAATAGTAGTAGACTGATTTATTTTCCAATAAAAGCATGTTGGCAGCCCAAGGGCTGAATTGCACAACTTTGAAAAAATGTTGGTTAAAATACGCTATATTATATATATTCTCACCTCACCTCACCAGTCCCATAGCTGTCATGTCACAGCCGTCGGGGCAATGTGTCTTCCAACAAGAGTTATATTACCGATTGATTAAAATACATACTTTAAAAATTGGTCAATAATTCTTATAAAATTTGTTCAAATCAATTTACAAAATGTATAACATGTTTGGGAAGTAGGTTGATGTTATGTAAAAAGAAGGATGACTGGTGAAAGAGAAACTAGATTACTACAACTACATGTATTATACTTCTAGTTAGTTAGAAACTCGTCACTACAAATGAGATTGTGTATGCGTGTGTGTGTGTTTGATTGTGTATGTGTGTTATTGTGTGTGTGTGTGTGTTTGATTGTGTGTGTGTGAATGTTTAATCAGGTTTTCATATTTTTCTATGGTTATGCTCATTTTTTAATATTAGTACTTACTTTACAAAGTGACACCAAAGCTACTACAAATCTTTCATATTCACGATTGATAACCAGGTTCATGTTACATTATCTCCATGTTTGTCTACAGCGTACAACGGCCACACCGAGTGTCTCCGTCTGCTGATCAAAAACAGCCTGGGCCCACGCTCAGACGTGGTAGACTGCCAGGACGGTCAGGGCAGGTAAGTTCAACTGTAACGTACCCTTGTAAAGATGAAGATGAAGATGAAAGAAACTTTATTCAACCGGCAGACTGAAGTCTGAATTTTGTTGAATTTACAAATAGTAAGATAATGCATCTAAAAAGTCATAGTCTTACTGTCAATTATTTACATTAAAATTCGCCAATACAGAAAGTCATAGTCTTACTGTCAATTATTTACATTAAAATTCTCCAATCAAAAACCGTAACTAGTCAGTGCTAGTGCATGAATGCACATTACATATTAGATAAAGACATCGTATCGTACTTGCACATTACATATTAAATAAAAACATCATGTCGTATAGTGAATACATTTCGTATCATCATGGGCAAATCACTCATTTAACTAATCATTCATTCATTTATCAGATGTACCAAGTAGGGGATTGGGGAGTTCTTGTATCTATTTGTCCGACATAGTGGAATGTCCAGTTTCTGAGAACTACGTGTTGAACGTCCTGATATGTGTTCTCTAGATGGGGGGAGCCAGTCTCTGAAGTCAGATCGCAGTAGTGACTTGGCGAACTTGGTGCAGATGAACTTGTATGCACAACTGACGTCTTCCCAGGCCTGTTGATTTTGGATTGACGCACCTGTGCAACCGGTGTTCAAATAGCTTTACATAGCAACAATCACAATCCAATAGTTCAAAAGACCAGTGACAAGTCTACCAGACTTTTCAGATCCACCCTTTGATGACTTCCTAAGCACGTCGTGTGAACGAGACAGCTAGGCAACCCAGTGTGTTGTTGGAAGCATGCCATGAGCCAGAGATGCTGACATGGCAAAGTCAATATAACACAAGGTGGACTTAATTACCTTCGCCAAGAAGGTTATGTTTTCGTGGCCGTGTGTGTGTGTGTGTGTCTCTGTGTGTGTGTGTCTGTGTGTGTGTGTGTTAACAGCATAACTTGAGAAGGCAAAGATGGATTATCTTGATATTTGGTAGGTGGGTAGGTCTTGATGAGACCTCGAAATGATTAGATTTTGGGCCCCCTGGCGGCTTGTTATGGTACTGCAGCGGAACTTCCGGTTTTGATATCTCGTGATCTAGACATGCTAGGGTCATGAATTTTGGTTGGTAGGTAGCTCTTGTGCTCGGGAAGAAGTGACGTAAGTTTGGGCCCCCTAGTGGCTTGCTCTGGAACTGCAGGAGCATTTGTAGGAAAATGTTTAAAGTAGGATAACTCAATAACCGGTTGACGGATCGTCTTGATATTTGGTGTGTAGGTAGCTTAAGTGATGCTTGACATAATTAGATGAACATTATGCAAATTATGATCTAATATGCATAATTAATGAGGGATTTCCATAATTCAGTTACCTTCCATGATAGGACTATTCTACCTTGTGACATGTGTAAATAAGAATGAGAGGAACATTGCCATATATTAATTATGTAAATGAAGACCTAATTTGCATAATTAATGAGAAAATACTATAATTCCATAGTGGTTGATGCTGCCAATTTCATACTTGTGCATTTCGAAGTTGACTGGAGGTGAACATCATTTAACATAACTTATTCAAATCAGGACCTCATTTGCATAATTTATGAGGAAATGCTAGAATGGCCTTCTTTGTGAAGATAAAACTGCCATCGGGATGAGAATATGATCAAGTGATGTAATTCATGCAAATAAGGATCTTATTTGCATAATTAGGGGGAAAATCTATAATTTGTCAGTCATAAAGGGTAATCTCATTTGGCGAAGGTATGAGATCGTGGAACTCTAGTTAGGCATGCTGTGCTATTGTATTTTTATAGTATTTATAGTATTTTTGGTCTCCCACAATTTTTTTTGTCTGTTGTAGGCTCTCAGAGGACTGACTTTACAATGAAATACATGTAGAATTATCATACTCACTCACTCACTCACTCACTCAGTCCTCTTGCGTATGCGTCCAGAATTATCATAGGTACAATAAAATAACCCCAAGTTGGTAATAATGTGGCAGATACCGGTAATAACAAGTATTAGGTCAGTCACTTCAACTTTCTACTCCCTTGGAATGGCATGAAGATCAAAATCTTCAGCCACATTTGTGACCCCAGCTTTGCCCTTGGTGGATGGTAGATTAGCGCCCTCTGGCAGTTTGAAAGTGAAGTGCTGCATGAGGGAGGTGAAGAACAGGAACAGCTCCATCCAGGCCAGCTGTTCCCCCAGGCAATTACGGCGACCTGTGCACACAATTTAAACCTCATAATGAAGACAGGCTTTTAGCAGAAGAAAGTGATGGCAATCCAGGTTTAGCTCACTGAAGAGCTACTCTTTCAGTGGTCATGACAGAGAAGACAGATGCTATATGTACAGTATTTACATGTTAATAATGTACCAGGGAAATTCCCCTACTTAAACTGAGTACTTAGCTTTTTTTGACAAACATAATGAACAGTGGACCACAGCTTAACTTCCCGTCCTAAGGATTGCCACCCTATACGTGCTTTAAATTGGCATTATGTGACGTAAGCTAGATATGTCAGTCAGTCTCAAAAGACTACGACCAAACTGCGCAGATCAAACAGGATATGGCTCATTCCTATCTACAAGACAAATCAGATTTGAGCCTTAAATCATACTACAAAAATAAATGTCCAAAGACCAAAAATTAGAGTTCATTCATTGTTCATGGGGCATGCTTGGTAGCAGTGGCAGCGCGTCGTCGGCGCGCACGTTTGTCATCGCGGTCTTCCCACTCTCTGTGACCTAAGCACAGTACAGAAAAGTCACTTTTCTCTGACCATTTTTTGACGACATTTGCTCCTCAAAATAGTTTTTTTTTTTTTAATTTTGCACCTGGCCCCCACATATACACTGTAAGAAAAAAGTCTTGGTGAGAACCCTGTGAATATATAATTGCGATGATATACTGGTAAGTTCATAACAGAATTTTCCAACTTACCGATAGAGAATGGAATGAATCTGTCGCCCTTTTTGAACTGACCCTTGTTGTCCAGAAACCGCTCGGGTTTGAAGACATCCGGCTCAGGGTAGTCCTCGGGATCATGCAGAACTGCCCAGAGGTTAGCAAACACAACCGTGTCTTTTGGTATGTTGTAGCCAAACAGGGTGGTGTCGTGGGAGGTATGACGTATGGGGCCAGTCGCGTTGATGGGATTGCTTCGGATAACTTCAGCGAGGACGGCCTCCGTGTAGGGCATCTGGCTGCGATGGTTGAGAGATGGGGTGACGTTTTGCCCGATGGTTTCGTCGATCTCTTGGTGCACTTTCTCTTGTACGTCAGGGTGTCGCAGCATGTACAGGAGCGCCCAGGACAGAGTGTTGGATGTGGTCTGGGTTCCAGCGAGAAACAGGTCTCCGATCAGGAACTCAAGCTGTCGGTCTGTGAAGTTGTTTCCTTCTTCTCCTTCCTGGAATGAAGGAAGCAAGGAAGGAATGACTGTGAATGAATGAATGAATGAATGAATGGTTTGCCAATCTTTATCAAGAATACAATCAATACCATAGCAGCCATATGGCTGAATTGAGGTATGACTTACAACATTAAAATTTAGTCACTGAGACTGAGATATGTATATTACCCATTAAAACTAGAAAGGCAACATTTGCAAAGCAAATGCATAATGTTTACCTTCACATGGTCTAGCCCAACAAACTACTGCTCTGTTTATTGTTACTCAAACACATTCATATATGGAGTGCAGCCCTCCAACTATGTCCTGCTACAAAATGTAACCCAACACCACAGGTTTTTTTGCTATAGCACCAGTTACCATGGTGACAGACATCTGGTCCAGGTCATTGACTTTATTTGTTTGGAGAAGAAGAGGAAGGAGAAGAAACAGAGCAAAAACAATACATGTATGTTTTCCTTCTACGAAGGTAAACATAATTAAAAGTAATTTAGCAAACATAGAATTCGACAAATGACCAAGACCACCTTGTTCCTCATCTCCAGCAGAAAGGTATCGATGAAGTCTCGTATGTCGTTGGGGTCAAACGTTTCCTTGTGTGCGGCAATGTCTTCTCGCATGACAGCGAGGCAGTTGTCCACGTTGGTCATAACTTGGGCGATAGCTCTCTTGACAACTGGAATGTGTCGTGCCCAAGGGAAAAAGTTCACCACGAGTGACACCTGTTGTTCAGCGCCGACGTTTTGATCAAAAGCCTTCATGATCTTCTTAAACTTCTTGTCATTATACTCGAAGCGTTTGCCAAGCATTATGGAACAGATGACGTTACCAATTGCGTTCTGTAGCAGAAGCCTGATGCTGAAAGGGTTGTCTCCTCTCTTCAGGATTTCCTCCTGTAGCCCTTGTGATTCCTCCAGGATTTTCCCCTCCAAGCTGCGTTTCCCAAAGCCGAAGTCCCGTAGACCCATGATGGTAAACTTACGCTGCTGCTTCCAGAATGGTCCATAGCGAAGCATTACTATTCCTGTAGTGCACAATTCTTGCTATAATTGCAAGTCACAAAATTATAACTTATATTAACAGACAGCAAACATACATAAATTTTGAGCCCCTGTAATCTGAAGCTGTGTGTTGTAAACTGATGCTGTGTTCTATAAACTGATGCTGTGTGTTGTAAACTGATGCTGTGTTCTGTAAACTGATGCTGTGTTCTGTAAACTGATGCTGTGTTCTGTAAACTGATGCTGTGTTATGTAAACTGATACTGTGTTCTGTAAACTGATGCTACATTCTGTAAACTGAAGCTGCGTTTTGTAAACTGATGCTACATTCTGTAAACTGAAGCTGCGTTCTGTAAACTGATGCTGGGTTCTGTAAACTGATACTACAATGTTTGTTCCATAAACTCAGATTTTAAACCAGAAATCTGATACTAAAATCTGATACTGTGTTCTGTAAACTGATTCTGTGTTCTAGTCCGTAAAGTGACAGTGGTACTGATAGCCATATTAGATTTACCATTGTCCAAAACCCCCATCTGTACAAACGTGTACCAGGGGGGTCTGCTGGAGAACTCCTCCCCTTTCCTCACCAAAGCTTCGTGGACGGCAGAGTAGTTGTTCAGAACAACCATCTGCTGGGTCCCCAGTCTCAGGTAGATGACAGGGCCGTACGTACGGCTTAGTTCTGTCCAGGTCAGGTATGGAGTCTGCAACAACAACAGCGTGCAAAATACTAGGTTGTCCAGTTGCAATGTGCAACCATATTTTGCTTGGTGCAACCTATTTCTACACCCAGGTAGCTCAGTGCACTACCTAAATTTTGTGGTAAGGATGCCCCTTTCTTCCATTGGGAACTGTTTATTGAGATGTTCCCATGGAAGAGCTCATCACTTCAGGTAAGGGGAAACAACTCTGTGTCAGAAATGTATAAATGCACATTACATTCTAACAAAGTTAATCATAATGTAGAAGAGTTTAAATGAAGGCAACCTGGAATGTTGATGGGCAACCTAACTTTCATCCTAGGTTGCCACTGGGCAACCTGGCTCAAAAAAGTATTTCGTACACTGAACAACAAATCAAAGATTTCAGACTTTGGACCAACAGATAAACAAATCAACAGCTCAGCCACCCAAAACTATACTTCTGTACCCAGAAGTAAAAACAGTTCAGGTCAAGTGTTCACTTCACTCACTCGGCAGTTTAACCAGTGGTTATAGGAAATGACCAGGCCTTATGACACCATAGACACCTCGGGGTGGGTCATCAACCCTTAAACATTACATGTACTTTATGTTTCAGGGCTTGAAATTAATTTTTGGTAACTCTTGTGTACTTATTGCGCCTAATCTAAAAATTAAGGTGCACAGAAAAAATTTTGGGTGCAAAACATACCCTACTCCCAACCCAGCACCGACCTTGGTTGGGGAGTGGTTGGGAACAAAACTTGTAGGAGTGTCCTGACTGTGTGACAAGGTAAACCCACCTTGGTAAACATCTGAAGCACGTTCCCCAGACCAGGCAGTGCCCAGGGCCCCGGTGGAAGTTTGGGTGGAGCCCGGGTCCGCAGGCCCCAGTAGGCCAACAGGACCACAAACCCCAGAATCAGACAAGTCTGGATATCCGGATAGGTGAACATTGAGGCTGACACTGGCATCTTTATAGATGGGAACGTCTTGAACCAACAACACTGTTGTTACAAAAGATATAGATTAACGTTCCAGTGGTAGAACCTTGCTGTTGTCCTGCTGAATGTCAGACTTGTATTTTGTATTGATTCCACAAGGGCATACCTGCGTGCTGACCTTACTAGGTCATCACCTGAGACCAGGTCATCACATGAGGTCATTCACCTAATGGAAGAGTCCATTGTTGTGGTAGGGGACAAGAAAGGAAGGTTCCTTCAAGACATACATTTTGTACATGTATGTCATCCTAAACTCCTGCTGAGACAGTGGGTTAATCAGCAGCTGGTCCTTTCAAGCCAAAATGGCTAATTTATTATATTATTTTATAAGTGCTCAGGTTATTTATGGATAGCCGTAAAGAATTTCTTGAAAATGTAGTAATGGGCAGTTGACATACATGTAACAGGTTAGTATTTGAGAGTAATTTTCAGGGTCTAATTATCCAACATAAGTTTGGGGCTTAAGTTTCACAAAAACATCTCTGCCAACTTAGCACTTGAAAAATTTTTCTACTTAAAAGTTTCCCCATCAAATTCAATTTTGAAAATGAGCTATTGACACATTGGGTGCCTTTCCCTTCTGTCCTGGACCAAACCATTTTATCGGCCTTTAGAATACATTTTGTACATTAGACAAGAAGTGTCAACATTATGCTATTCTAGTCTGTTGTTGACTGCCTTCAACTGTAATCAGCATCTCTGTCTACCCATCTGGAGTGCAAAAGTTCAGTGTTGCAAAGTGCAAAAGTTCAGTGTTACAAGTTGTCTAAGTGATGTAATTGAGTGATTTTTGTAGCCATCTCTTTGTATTGCATACACTGTCAGGACATAAGAAATGTTCTGTATGCATCAGGATCTGTAATTAGTACAAGATGTAATACATTTTTTTTGTATTTCTAACCAATGCCCACAGCTGAGGTGAGTTGCAAATGTCCTGATATAACCTTTGCAACCAATGTCCTGATATAACCTTTGCAACCAATGTCCTGATATAACCTTTGCAACCAGTGTCCTGACATAACCTTTGCATCCATTGCCCACCTCAGCTGCACCCTTAAGTGTCACATGATTTGCTGCTTTTTCAACGTACAAGGACAAAAAAATGTATTTCATCGCTTATTTCTGCCATCGAGACATGGAACTTATTTTTTTTCAGCGCTCATGTCTGCCGATGACTTTGTTCTCCAGGCCATTATCCTGAGGCCCAGGCCTTGAATTTTGCTTGATTTTTGATAGGCGCGACCGGTGTTCAAATAGCTTTACATAGCAACCATGACGCACAATCCAATAGTTCAGAAGACTAGTCACAAGTCTATCAGACTTGTCAGATAACCTCCTAAGCATGTCGTGTGAACGAGACAGCTAGGCAAACCAGTGTGTTGTTGGAAGCATGAGCCAGAGATGCTGACATGGCAAAGTCAATATTACACAAAGTCTTGCATGACTTTTTTCAGCGCTCATGTTAACCCTATATGGACTTTGTTCTACAGTCCATTATCCTAAGGCCCGGGCCTTGAATTTTGCTTGATTTTTGACAGGCACACCCGTGTAACCATCATTTCAAATCAAGTCGCACAGCGGTTTTTCCAGTCACATATGCGACCATTTTAGTCGCAGTTTGGAGCCCTGCTATTTTGGAAAAAAATTAAGATAAACTTTTGCTACTCTAACATTGACAATTTTGTAGTAGGACAAACATCATCATCTTACTCACTCATTCACTATCCGGATTAATGTCTGTTCTCCTTCAACGGGGTTTGGACATACTTTCTTGAATAGTACACAAATCCCTCAATTAATTCAAAGCTGACGTGCACATGTAGAGTCATGATCACCCTGTTTGAACCATAAATATTTTGACGTGTTTTTGTTTACCTGGTTGTTTGTGTTGTTATTTAGGACTCCCCTGATGATAGCCGTTGCTAACGGACACACAGACAGCACCCTACTGCTCCTCTCCTATGCTTCCAACATCGGCGCCACCGACATACACCAGCGCACTGCTCTACACAGAGGGGTCAGTCACTTCATATTCATTTCTTTAACCTTCAGCCTGCTAAGTTAGCCGTTTGGCACCAAATTTGTATTGGTTACAGGGTTAGGCAGCAGGGAGAAGGTTAATTTTGTAGGACCCAACCACCAAAATTCTTTTGTAGAACATTGTAGAGCAGGTCTTCAATTGCACAGTACATCGAGTTAGTAAGGAATTAGAGACTACCTTTTTAGTTTTTTTTAGTGTTTTTTTTTATATTTGCTGATATACCATGAGATGATTTGACTATATGACAGCTGGAATGTTTTTCAAGATATGAATTAGCCCATGCAGACTTTGTTTAAGGTTTTTTACAGGATTAAAGTTAAGTGTTGTTCTCCCTCCAGGCAGCCAATGGGCACGAGGAATGTGTGGACGCACTGTTACATCACCAACCTGATGTCAACTTCAAGGATGCCAGAGGTCAGTAAGGTCAAAGTTCCTCTGTCAAGCCTGTCATAAAATACAAGTATGCAGGGTTTAGTGAGACTCTTTATACCAGATAACCAGCTACCAACACTATCTATGAGCCTGCAAAACTGATGATCCAAAGAGCAGCTACACTAGTACACACCAATTTAATTTCTTGGTTCTCTGATATTTTTTTTAGAAGAATTATGAAGCAACAGGGCAAAAAAAACAGGCCTGGGCATCCTATGTTTGATAGCCCCAAAATGCTACGATAGGAGCCATGAAGTTAACATACATGTACCAGGGTGGTTTGTAATTCAAACAATGAATTTTAAACTTTTAATCAAGCCACTGCATTGATAGATGGAAAACCTGTAACAACTAGGACTTTTTCTTCCTAGTTGTTAGGAGCATTTTGGAGTTGATTCAGGACCTGAATTTTTTATTTTTTTTTGCAAATCAGAAAAAAATGAAGAGGGTGAATCCGAAAACCAATTGATTAAATTGGTGTGGCCCTAGTTCCTTACCACAAATACTTGCCCTGAAGATCGTCAATGATATAGGTTAGTGCACTACTTACCTCCTCTCTGTTGCCCCCCCAGGTCGTACAGCCCTGCACATGGCAGCAGCCTGTGGACATGTAGGGATGCTGGGAGCCCTGCTGCAGGCTGGGCAGTTCTCCAACCCACTGGACAACAAGGGCTTCACAGCTCTCCACTGGGCCTGCTATAACGGTACAGGACATGTGGGACTTTGTCTAAGGACCAATGGTTTATGCTAAGCTTAGGGTGACATTCCCAAACCACTTTGCGGGAATGAAAAGTATGATATAAAAGGCAACAACACAACAATCACACAAAAAAGTTTTTAATATTAATCATAAGCACTGTTCATGTATATTCTTGATATGAACTGTTTATTTTTTGTTCATGGAAACAGCCCAGCCAGGGCCTGGTTCAGAAATGTGACCTAAGCATTACCAGCATTTGTCTCATGAATGGGCTGCAAAGAAGTTAGCTCTACTCGTACATATAATTCAGAAAGTTTTGAAGAGATTTTGGGGAGGATAGACCTTTGTCCAAAAAGAGTGATTTGATTTGAATCTTAAGTCAAAACATTTTAAAACTAAAAAGAATTCTCTGCAATTTGGAGATTGACCAAGGGAAAAGTGAATGCACACTATGTACATCTATCACTGCTATTTGCTTATTAGGAAGTATACCCTCTGTGATTTCTTGTTGACTGCCTGCACTTCAGGTCATGACAGCTGTGTGGAGCTTCTGATGGAGCATGAGGAAACCCAGAAGTTTGAAGGGAACCTCTTCACCCCCCTGCACTGTGCAGTGTAAGTATATCACATCATGCAGCAGATTCTACTTGGTTTATTGGTTAATTCAGATACCCTTTAGCCCCATAAGGGGCTAATCTTCCAGGGTTCATCAGACAAACACAAACTGTACATAAGAACAAATATATACGCAAAATGACATATAATTACAAGTTAAAAATAACAACTGAGGCCAGAGGTCACATGACAAATTATTACTAAAATCAACAATAAAGTCTTGGAAATTACTAATTTGCCCCTACTCTATTAGCTTCTGCTGCCATAAACAATTATTATCAGGGTTAAACCATCATTGTGTTCCTACTCCCATAATACCACCATGTTTATGGCAAGAGATACCAGTTTAGCAAAGGAGCAACCCATCATTTTTCCCAGTTGCTGTCCATGTTATAACTTATAGATTGCCTTTGCCAAAAATGCGGAGTATTTTTATTGACTTCTAGTTTTGCAAATACATGTAAGGCCACACCAATTTAATTTGTTGCTTCTCAGATTCGCCTCTTCATTTTTTTCTGATTTGCAAAAAAAAAAAGAAAAAAAATTCTGGTTCTGAATCAACTAAAAAATGCTCATATTTTGCCTCTAACAGTTGAAGAAAGTCATTTTCTTTCTAATTGTTACAATTGTTACATCTACCAATGCAGTGGTTTGATTAAAAGTTCAAAATTCATTGTTTAAATTTTAACCCAGTCTTTTGTGTTGACTTCATGGCACCTATTCTAACATTTGGGGCTATAATAGGATGCCCAGGCCTGTTTTTATTTTTTATTTTTTTCCGCCCTGTCGCTTCATATTTTTTCTGAAAAAATCCGAGAAGCAACAAATAAAATTGGTGTGGCCTAACAGAATATCGCAATTTTAAAACACTGCAGCCAAAATGGACTGAGGTGGTTGTGCTCAGAAGAGGGTCACATAAAGCCACCAGGAAGAGACTCATCTTGCCAATATATACCTCTATCTATACAACAAGTGTTGTTCTTTTCTTGGCTGGTAGAGAGAGAGTAATATTGTGTAGAATTTGATTAATAAGACTGTATTTTCTTTCGTAGGTACAATGATAATGAGACCTGTGCAGAGCTGCTGCTGGATACATTAGGTGATGATATTGTCAATGCACAGGACTCCAAAGGAAGGTAAGTCACTTGTGCATTTGTAAGCTGTTTGCAACATTAGTGTCAGTGTTGTTACCTTGTTACCTATGTCTGGCCACTAATGTCATACAATTGTAAGCATTGGAAATTTGTTTCCATCTCCCCCAGAACTCCCATCCATGCTGCAGCTTACAACGACCAAGTGGAGTGTTTGCAACTGCTGCTGAGCCATGGGGGTCAGGTGAACAATTCTGACCAATCAGGGAGGACCCCTATCATGATGGCTGCTGCAGCTGGCCAATCAGGAGCTGTAGGTAAGTGGTCACCTGACTTCTACCAGCCAACCATCATTGAAATCTTATTCTAATCATTGGTAACAGAAAAAAAGACACCAATTACTTTTAAAAAATGTACCAAGCTCAGAAACTGATCTTAGAGCTTGTTTCTTTGGTGATGTGTCTACAAAGATGTTTTAGAATATCATGATGAAGTTTTTAAACCTTTTATCTTTTTTCAGAGCTACTACTTGGAACCTCTGGTATCAACTTGACTTCACAAGATAAGGACAAGAACACAGCTCTCCATCTTGCATGCAAACATGTAAGTGACAAGAAAGGAGATGTAAGTAGAATGCATACTAAGCAATGGCAGACGTCCTTTGCTGTTTCTGTCAACAAGAACAATAATGTTTTAAAACACATTCCTTCAGTAAGTCTACTTTTTGTGGCTCTATATTATCTGTGTGTGTATATGCTTCACTGTTTGCCGTACAGCAATTGTTTTTCTGGTTCATGTGCCTGGATTCTCTTTAAAAGCTTCTGTCTTCTGCCTTTTTACTCGCACACATGTTTGTAATTTTACCGCTGGTATGATTACTTGTGTGTAGATGTAAGTTAAACATGCTGTCTGTTAAGACATCTTCATCTGCTGTACATAACAATGTGCATGTTATTCTATGTTCACTCTCTTGTGCATGCCCCCCTCCCCCTGCATGTTTTCTATTGCATGTCACAGGCTGATATGGATGACAAACTTATAAAGGTATCAGTAACATAATTGGGGTCAGACGTAGTATTTTTAGTTATACATGTAGAAAGTTGGGCAAGTTAGCCTAGACAGTAAGGCATATTGTGCTTGTAATCAGTGTACGACTTTTGTGTTTTAGGAATGTTGAGATCTTTTCAGCTTAAGACTTGGAGAAGTGACTATACGTGAATTTCAAACCTATTTCTTGGATTTGCAAGTGACGTAGAAATGTGACAGGAATTCAGAAATCATTAGAACTTACCATAGCACACATGAAACTACTTTGCCTGCTAAGTTTCCATGTTTGTACCTCCCAGAGCCATACAACCTGTGCCTTGTTAATACTGGAGAAGATGGACGACCCGGAGGTCATCAACACTGCAAACACTCTCCTGAAAATGTAAGTTCAGTTTCCTGAACAGTTACAGTAATACCACTTCCTTACATCTTAGAATTTCAGTTCAATCCGTTCCAAAGTGTTTCCTACCAAAGGAAATGCTAGTAAACTTTTGTTTGAACATTCATATAATGACATTTGCTTAGCTCCTCCACAGTGAATTTCCTTGTATTCCTAGCCATTCTCGAGTTTCTTTGTACAAATAAATCTGAAACCCCTAACTGGAAGCTATCATAATTGGCAATCATTATGCTAAACCATTTTTAATGAATGTTAGGTTGTACTGTATGCCTCATCACCCTTTTCTGAGAGTTGTAACATTAATGTCTTCCTATTGCTCATTCCCCCCAGCCCCCTTCACCTGGCTGCAGCCAATGGCATGGTGCCTGTAGTACAGGAACTCATCAGTAAAGGGGCCAGTGTGCTGGCTGTGGATGACAAAGGTAAGACCAAGGAAGCACTCCAGTAACTACAAATGTACATGTACCTTTAAGTTAGTTTTCTACTGTCTGTCACCTTCTTTCAGGGCAACAATGACTGGTTCTGATTCATACTGCAGCTAGGTTTATTCTTATCCAAACACATTCCTATACTACAAGATGGTGACGAGCCCCTCCAGTTCTGTCCTGCTTCATAATGTAACCCAACACCACTGGGTGTCTGCTACAGCACCAGTTACCATGGTTACAGACATCTGGTCCAGGTCATTTACCTAATGTGTTTAAAGAAGAAGAAACAGAGCAAAAACAGTATGTAGGTAAACATAAAACTAATCTTGCTGTGTTCCCCCAGGCTACAACCCCGCCCTGTGCTGTGCTGCCAGCGCCCAGGTCGCAGACTGCCTGGCGCTCATTCTGGCCGCCATGATGCCGTTCACGCCCAACAGTACCATCAACATGGACGCCAACGGCATGACCGCCACGTCCAGCATGGGCAGTATAGGCACGGAGGGCGACAACGTGGACACTAGCGAGAACCAGAGCTTCGACGAGGCCGGCACGTCCGACTCGGAAACATATTGACACACGTAAACACTTGTACAGTAGCAGAGTACAAGATACCACAGTACAGTGTAGCTAAAGCTAGAATCCTATGAACTTTCAGAAGTTAATTTCATTATAGTTTATATTGGTCCCATTGGAATTTGAGATTTTCTGTTTTTCAGGGATTCCTAGGGTCCAAAAAATGCCATAAGATATATGTATACAGTATCATAACTCCAGAGTCCAATTATAATGGCATATTGAGGAATTTTTGGGAAAAATACATAATACTGAAAGTCATAAGTTTGGAAGGTGATACAATGTAATGTGTGACTCGTAAGTCTAAGAATTTTTGTCAGAACTTTGCAGTGTGCTAATTTGATAGGGTAAATTTATTGAAATCAACAAAATGTTTTGTATGTAAATTTGCAACAGTTGTGTGAAAATATGGAGCATTGGAAGGAAGCAACAGCCCTTGCTTTTGGGCTACACATTACTGAAACAGAGTGTACATAAATGTTGAAATACATGTACAGTAATACAGTAAATTTGTTAGCTGTAGTACAGAAAACTATGGTGTATAGACACAGGAGCGATAACACTGCACACAAGGGAATATTTCAACCTGTGTAAAGACAGTGGGGTTTCAGACTGACATATTTGTACTTTTGATCAACACCAGCAAAGATAGCTTACCTCGACTTTTCTGCCTCTCTTCTGTCGACCTTCTTCAGGAGTGATGATTCAATAACTCTGAGCACTCGACCTTAGGGACACGTGACTTGAGTAATGAATCGTAATTGCCTGGCAGGTGATAGCAGCCCCCGTTTCAGGGGAGGGACCGGTCATTCGTCATGCGCAGAAATGGCCCTGTGTACGATTTAAATATGTACTTATTTTTTTAATAATTTTTTTTCCTGGGCAAATTTTGCTCAGAAAGGCCCAGTTTTCTTCTAGGAAGGACAGAAGAATGTATATTTTCAAAATCTGCCCAAAATGTGTGACCTTTGGCATTGTTTGACCTGTTACTGACCTCTAAATACAAGCTCGCTGAATGGACTGACCCACAAGGACAGGGGGTGAAATCCTGGTATCATTTCAATTTTTTGGCTGTAGCTCTTGAAAACGCCGGAGTTGAACTTCCACTTTTTGTATCCAAAGAAACCTGACAAATCCAGCTTTGCAGTGGGAGTAAAGACTTGAGGTTTGAAATAAAGATAAATGTGTTTTAAAGTGCTTGTTTATAGGGGTTTTCACCATACTTGCCAATGGACAATGAATATACTGGTCCCTGACCCCTTCAGTCGAGTGTCGGCTGGTTGGCTCTAATGTAGATAGCCTCTTTTACGATTCTCGAGTCACGTGTCCCTAAGGTCACATGCTCAGATTAATTGAACATCACTCCTGAAGAATACAATGTGAAAGTGACTGAAAATTCGAGGTAAGCTATTTTTGCTGGTGTTGATTGAAAGTATCGAACTTCATCATGGAATATACCAACATAGATGAGCTTTCATGCTGATGTATTTGCTAATGCACTACCAGGTACCAAGTACATATGTATGATGTCTCTGTACAGACTTGCGGTTCTGTGTTCGTAAAGAAATGTCCCTTATCAGAAGGTGCTTCCTACCTACATGTGCCTGGCTGGTGAGTGAACGCACATGACATGTACATGTACAAGCCGTAGTCAGTCAGTTTCTACTGGTGTGGACTGGGTGTATTTTGTGGCCTATGTTTCTATAACTAAAGAAACAAGCCAAGAAAAACTTGCTTTCTGATTGTGTAAAAATGCTGGTGCCATTTTTCAGTCCTATTTTCTCTTTTTTGTTTTGTGCATTTTCTTCTCAAACTCCCACTTTTTTTTAAAGAAAATGCCTATGCCATGGAATGACATGTAGATATGACATAGAAATGGAAGTGTGACTGTTCCATTGTTGATTGTAGCACACTAAAGAGAGATTCATGTAATTTTTCTCTTCTGTAGGAACACAGTTTAGCCAAGGACAATTTTAACCATCAACACAGATGAATTTTCACACTCATGTACAGTGTAATAGTTATGTTGACTTGAAAGTCGTCCACAATGAACTAAACCTTGGTCTTCCTGAAAATAAGGTATGTTTCTCCAAACATATTATTGTGGTATAAGAAAACCCTAGTGTGTGTGTCAGAGTTTCATAGGTTGACTGGCTTCCGTTTTTTTACAATTTTTGGGTGTATTTTTTGTTCTTATGGGTCCTTGTACTAATTATCATCGGGATTATGATATTATGTATATATTAATGGCTTTGATGGCACATTGTGAAGTATGTATGATTATCAATAAGAATGATCTGTGTTATCTGAATCTGTCTGCATGTCGGCCATTTTTTGCTGGTAATGTTTGGGTGCAATGGCTACCTCATGACAGGTACAACAGGACTCCATGGGAATAAAATCGGAGTGTTCTTGCAACTGGACTTGTCTGAAATATCTCACTATTTTCATTTATTTATTTGCACGAGTAAAGACATTAAATAACAAATATGAGAACAAAGGAAAAAACAGCGTGCAGGAGGAGGAAAGAAGCCTAAAGGGCTTGTCTAAAATCCTCCTCCATAAAACTTAACATAATAAATTAACTTAACTCCAGAGAGTATAAATCATGAAACTTAACATAATAAATTAACTAAATAAAACCTAGACATAACAGAACAAAATTAATTCAATTTGGAATATAAACAAATGGAATACTAAAGAGACGAAATATAAAGGACATGAAATTAATATACATGTATACTAGACATCAATACAACTGAAAATTTACACAGGTAAGTAGTATATGCTGCTGTAAGGGTGATGCAAAAAATTTTCTGTAGACTCATATAATGTTCATCCGCTTAGGCCACAACAAGTAATTTTTATGGATGACATCAGCGCGCACATAATTATGTTCGCCTGATTTCGGGAAAAAAACAAGAAATTTTGTTGCCCTCCGACGTTGGTCAACATGGCGAAAATGGGCAGATATGTGGTAGATGTCTTTTGGTTCAAAGATCCAGCAAACTTGAGGCCCAATTTCCATGCTTGTTTTCACCCCTAAGAATCCTTCTGGTTCAACCCATCAGCCACATACTCTAGAGTTAGAATGCATGAAACTGCAATGTAACAACACACAAACGCACAAATCTGATCCATACATCTGCTTGGAACAACATCTCGAGCACGCTATAGATCCCACTACACTCATTGAAAACGCCTAGGAGCAATATTATAACCCCCTTGGCATATACAGAGCGAGCGTCTGCTTTATACTCCCAACATCTGCTTGGAGATTATGTAGAACCAGGGTTTACATGGCGGGGATATAGAGAAAATACACCATGCGTAGGTCAGCAAAAGAGCCGTTCTTGAGCAGAGGAACGCACGTCAAGGCTATTATTCTACAAGATAGCGGTAACAAGGAGACGTCAGACATTAATTCCGTCAATCAAAGTGTAAAAACAAGGGTATTTTGGGTAAGGCATTAAGCCAGTACGTTGTCGTCAGGTTGCTGTTTGGAAATAGGTGAAAAACATTCAAAAAAGGGTTAGGTTTACAAAAACACTGCTGTATAATGTGTAAAATGAGTCATTTTTTGTATGTACACAAAAACTTGACAAACAGAATTAAATCTAAGAAGTAGATAAACGAAAATCAGTTTCACAATAAAATATTTTTCTAGTTTTAAAAAACTCGTAAGTTTTCATAATTTGTCACTTATTATTTTACTTAAAACCTATAGAAAATAAAACGATATATTTTGAACGAGTAAACACTTTATCAAAGTCATAATATGAAAAATTCCGTAAAAACTTGAAAACCCCATACGAGCCCATTGGTTTTCGCCATTCCCAAATCGCCCAAATCCGCGAGTGGGCTGAAATCTCTTCTATTAGGGACACGCCCCTTTCTGCACGGCCGGATTTGAAAGGCCAAAATTAGGCTATCTTGGGGGTTTATCATTGTTACTTGATCGACGTACAAATGTTAATTTTTCTAGAAAACGCTGAGTATTTTCAATGAGTTTTCAACAGTTCCGTCGTACATTTAAAATGTTCTACAAACACCACGGCCGAGAAAGGGCGTAAATTGAAGTTTTATCTGATTTTTTCGGGCTCTCGCGGTTTCGCCGTTTGCTGAACTGGTAATTTCTCGGACACTTTGCGGCCAAGCCACGGCAGCCGGAAGTGGCTTTGTTGACAAAGTCCGGGTTGTTTTACCGTTCGCATCGCTTATATTACAACAAACAATGAACTAAAATTGCACAATTTCTACCACAGATAACTCAATCTCATGTCATAAACTTTAGTTGTTGGGGCGATACACTGGGTGTTTTCCGGCGGGTTGGATCGTAAAACGTGCCGAGCGGTTGTTGAGCGTTCAGGGTACATTTTGCAAGATTGTGGCTTTCCTCAACCCTATCGTGGGGCTAGGGCGGCTCACACGACAGGCTAGAGTCCAACTGGCGCGGCCGCGATGACAGTCCAACGGTTTTAGATACACCGAGCCGCATCATACATTGGCCGGTCGGATTGACGCTAGCGGGCCGAGTACGAACCGGCCTGGCCGCGGTACTGGCCGACCTTCCAGGGTCCCTCCTTTTTTTTCTGATGGACTTACACCACAAACAGCGTCCAGTAACTTGTGAACTAATAAAAACACAGAGATGTGTCCCTGTCCTCGGCTTCAAGGCCGACTTTCTTCTGTGTTTTGACGTTCAAGGAGGTTCAACCAGCCTTGGTTCAACCAATCAACTCGGTGCCGCAACGTAACTCGCAAAGTCAGCTAATCCTGGCTATAAAATGCATCAAATGCTGATAAATTTATTTATCGATACGTAAAATGCCGGTTGACTCACAACTGTTATGAGTTTTGCGCGGTAAGAGTTCAACCGTGTTCAGGTCGTACCGTGTGTGTAGTTACAGCTTTCAGTGGGAAGGTGAAGTGCATGGATCACAAGCGGCCCCTAGCAGTTGAGTGCAGGACTGCACCCAATATGTTGGCTAGTAGCAAACAAGACCGAAGAAGGAGGCCGATTGTATCATATCGCCTGTATAAAGCTCTCTGCGCGGCGTTTGACTAAATATCTGGGTCGCCGAAATATCGGAAGAGAAGGGGGCTTTGTTCGGTGAATATTTTCCAACAGTAACGTAACTACTAAATCATAGCCGGGCAACAGTTGATCGTGTGCTTCCATATGGCCATGGATTTCTTCGGTGTTTGGAGTGGTACATGCCCGCCAAGGTCTGTTTAATAGGACACCCGGGAAACGTTTACGAGGTGTGTGTTTCAGAAAGGTCGGCCGTCTCTCACCTAGGCCTCTGTAAGTAGCAAAATTATGCTTATTATCGAAACATTAGAAAGGAATAGGGCCCTTATTTATCTATTTAGGTCTCGCCTTTCTGATCACTGTCGTGCTGAAATGATCGAAACCGGCCCCGTAAAAACGTCAGGCGTGCGGTAAGGGGCCCTGGCAGGAGGGCAACGCTCCCAGCGCCGTAAACATACCGGGGAGCTCCCGGTGGCGTGGCCATTTCTGTCGGAGGTCAACAAACTTCTTGTGTTTTTTTCTCGAAATCAGGCGAAAATCAATGCGCGCGTCGATGTCACCCATAAAATTACTTGCTGTGGCCTTATTATTGCAGGCGCGCAAGTCAAATTTTCCTGCAATAATTTCAATAACTGCTAGAAGACGCTTTTGATCCACGGCGCAGAAGATCATAAAGTTGTTTTGAAATATGTATCCTTGACGCTGATTGGTTGTCATTATGTGATGTAGGCGTTTTGACGAGTTGAATCTTTGATGCTGATTGGTTCACGTCTTTTTTGCTCGTTGTTGATTGGTTAAGAACCATATGACGTCTTGCTTTATGCCCAAATATGGGCAACCAATTCGTAACAGCGAAGCCGCTCTACTTTCCATGTAAACAAGGTTAAAATAGTTAAGTTATGAAGGATTTTCCGACGAACGGGAATGTTTGAGACGATTGTGTTCCTCCAGATAAGCAACAGAGGTGTTAGAGCTGCCGTTACTGAGCAAAAGGGCCGATTAATGTGACAAGAATAGGTGAAAAATGCCTGTCCACCCGGCTGATATTATTACGAACGGGGGAGGGGGGTTGACATTGCTTGGGAATGGCTTTCAGCACCAAGGACATGGATGTCTTCAGTTTCAACCAGGTAGGGAAACTTTGCCACTACAGATGATGCGGGTTATCCATGGTGAGAACACTGCACATCCTGACATCGCCGGGTCACTTACCAACTTGGGTACCGCCTGGAGGTGCCTTGGTGATCACAAAAAGGCGGTCAGCTACATGTATTATGAACAGGCACTACAGATGAGGCGGGCTATCTATATTGTGCAACAATTGTATAAGATGCAATGTATGGAAACTTATATAGTGTACGATGTGACTGCAGTATATGATTATACACTTTATAATGAAATTTCTAACACTCCATTCTTATAGTCTATTATGAACTGTCGTACAAAGATTTAATATAGATCATTCATTGCCTTCGTCAAGAAGGGTATGTTTTCGGGGGTGTTCGTGTGTGTGTGCATCTGTAAACAGTATAACTCGAGAAGGCTTAAATAGATTGTCTTCATATTTGGTAGGTGGGTAGGTCTTGATGAGACCTAGAAGTGATAGGAATATGGGCCCCCTGGCGGCTTGTTATGGTACTGCAGCGGAACCTCCGGTTTTGATATATGGTGATCTGGACAAGCTAGGGTCATGATTTTTGAATGGTAGATAGCTCTTGTGCTCGGGAAGAAGTGACATAAGTTTGGGCCCCCTAGCGGCTTGCTCTGGAACTGCAGGAGCATTTGTATGAAAATGTTTAAAGAGGATAACTCAATAGCCGGTCGACGGATCGTCCTGATATTTGGTGTGTAGGTAGCTTAAGTGATGCTTGCCATAATTAGATGACAATTATGCAAATTATGATCTAATTTGCATAATTAATGAAAGAATTCTATAATTCAGTTACTTTCCATGATTGGACTATACTACATTGTGACATGTGGGCTACAGGCTGTCCCAGAGGGAGAAAGTCCCAGAGGGGATAGTCATTAAGCAGTCCATGTAGCTCACAGGCGGTGTTGCCTTACATGTCCTGCACAGCTGTTTCATTGCCCAATTCACAATTGCCCAATGCATCGGCCGGGGTAGTTTTCACGATCCAACTTCCATATTTAGGGAAACTAATATATCACTTCTACCTTCTTCTCTTCTCTTAAGATAATATCCTTTGACGAAGGCATGAGATTGTTGACCTCTAGTTTCTTTGTGTGTGTGTTTTTAGGGAGACCCGCACACCGCTCTGATGACATCTGCTTCTCCCTGAGTTACGTTCCAACGGCAGGGAAGCTCACCATTGTCATCCTGGAGGCCAAGAACCTGAAGAAATGTGATGTGGGCAGACTCTCAGGGATAAGCACAGCATTATACATTACCAACAATACTTTTCTGTTGATAGCTAAAACTGTGTACCAATGCATTGTCATTGGCTGTTTCTACTAAAGCCTTCTTCAGGTTTGAATGACCATCTCCTCAGGACTTGAAGTTAGCAGTTTTTAAAATAACACATACTTTTCTGTTACATTTTATATCTTCTGTGAAATTATACAACATGTACATCACCTCTGTAGGAAAAGCAAAGAGTATCAAAATTTACCTTGTTTTGTGGACAGCATTGTTAGTTTCAGTAACAATCATGATGGACAGGTATAAATTCCAAATCTTGAAAGAAATTATTTCTGTAAAACAAGGACTTCATTTCCTCACTACTTGTTATAATAAAACATCATTTCCACAATACGTATTATATTCAAACAAGTTATTATGGTAGCACATCTTCTAACACTGTATTACGTGCCTTTATTCATACTCGAAAATTGCTTTATTTGGCCATCAGGGCCGCTTTTCATAGAGGTCGAGTTGGGAGGAGTGTCAAGATGAATATAGTGCAGGGTATATAGTGTAGAGTAGCTGTTAGAACTAGTTAACAAGTTCAGCTCACTTTACATATACGTCATCACAGAATTTCTCACTGTCCTGTCAGCAATGCACTCAGTGTACTCCATTGGGGATGTCTTTGCTTGCGGAGACATTGATGCTTCAACACATCAGTATACCAGTGCGCTTGACTGACCAGGAATAAAATGCACAGACATGCACATATAACTAACATAAATATAACTTGACTAGATTAATATCAAAGCTCAGCAAATAAAGTTACAGTTTTATGCAGATGTTGGAGTGACTTTTCTGAATGACAGCTGGGCTTTTCTGACGATCCTATCCTATTATGTACAAGATATGATATAAATAAATGTAGGCGGCGCTTTGACGGGCGGATATGGTGTTACATACGCTCCTACCGCGGCGTCTTCAAATCGATCTTTTCTGTATCAACTAGTGTTTCGAATGTGATTCTAAATGTGTGTAAAAGAGTCTGGACCTATTTGAGCCTAGTTTCGTGTTCTACAAGCTGGTGGTACATACCCTTACCTGCAGTACCGCTCCCGGCCGTATCCGAAAAAGTCACAAAGGAGACCGTCAAATTGCTAAATTTCGGTCTTTTTGTGGATGGGGACATGGCAAAAGACTCACAAAGGGGTTTTAAATTTTGAAGCCTATTTGACCTTAAACTTGAAATTGTGACCGTGTAATATAAGAATTACGATATTGTAGACATTTTGCCAAAAATACAATACTAGTATTACATTAGTTCATAAGGCATATGTTTTCCTTCGCATTCTACCAATTGGAGTTTCAAATTTCAATACTTTTTTGTGAAACAAGGGAATTTTATAAATCTGCTACCTTCTATGATAGGACCATTCAAATTTGTGACATGAATAATTAAGAACAAGGGGAACACCGCCAGTTATTAATTATGTATAATTTGCATAATAATAGGTAGTCGCTATAGACAGGAATTTTCATTAGTGTCGTTTTGCACCCCTGTGTAAAAATCACGTTTGGTACAGTCCACCCATGACCATGTGCGCGGAGGCTCATAGTGACACCATGTCGTTCTTCTTGATGTTTTAGCGAATGGTCAATTTTTCAACTTTTGCCTTGAAATTATTCTTCCCGCATATACCATGACTCGGGATATTTCAACGGTGGATTTATGCCGTTCTTTGGATGTTTGGGGGAGAAAACTCTCATTTCCTGACCGGGTGAGCTACTTGGAGTTGAAGACAGCCAAATGCCCTCTCTGAGAGTTGGACAGACGGCGTGGTGTAGGGAAGGCTATTCCAGGTAAGATAACAAGCTGTTTTCGTCAAATGTATTTCAAATAAACTGATAACCGTACCTTGTATGTCAGTTAGTTATATTCTGTATGATTTGGTGTGGTTCTTACAATGCTACATGTTTAATTTAATTGGCTTGTCTATAACCATTCTACGCTGTGTTGGAAATTTATGCCGCTACCGTTTTGAACTTCTTGGTGGCGACTTCGGAGAACAATGTATTTTATTTTTCGTGTGTCTTGTGGCTCTGAGAAAAATTATGAGTTTAGGTTGGAGCATGAACTCCATGGTTGGAGGGAAAATTGTTCAGAGATAGAAATGCTTTGTGATAGAAATGACGCCACGTGGTAAGCGCGGCTCAGCGACCACCTGTTGGAATGTGCCGCACGTGGGCTTATTAATGTTCCCGCCAAATTGGCGCTCAAACGAGGCACCCGCAAAGCATCAAGGCGGCAAAAGTACAGCTCCAGTTAGCATATTTTAGTATTTTGTTCTTTCTTGTTAATGAGAATATTGTGAAAAATGTCAGGACACATGATGAGGAAACTGTTGGTTTATTTGAATGAATGAGACATAACACGTTTAAAAAACACCCAAGTTTCTAAAGCCTTTTTAGCAAATGGAGGTTTCAATGGTTTTATCGTTACAGTCATTCAGTATTGCCTGAATGTTCTTCGTACCATATACTTAATGATCCATTCATATTGTTAGGTGTGTCCCGATGTTCCAGTCCTGACTGGGGGAAACCTGTGATGACAGTGACTTCAGTCCAATGCAAACCAGATGACCTGAAGACACGGGACATGGAGCATTGGAGCGGTGAATGAGGCAACAACGTGGATCCGGAGAGTGTACTGTAGCAGGAGGAAGAACAGGACTTTTATCGACAGAGCTGTGTGAAAGAAGATGGGGAGGTGAGTATGGTCTCTTTGTTAACACAAGACAACACACCACACACTTTCCTGCATTTCTCTCTTGATTTAATGCCCAGTGCAGTCTACAGTACTTTCTCCGTCACATTTCGCAAACTTCTCTCAATCGCATCTTTTACTGCTTTCATTAATTGCACCGTAATCACAATTTTCTGAATTTTTTTTGAGCCAATTTTCCCGCCAAAAAAAACTAATTGGACCCTCACCTGGAAAGATAATTAGATTATCTTTTCCCGCGGTTTTAGATAGCCTAGAAATCGCTCTCTCCTTCTGACCTTTGACCCCAACACCTGGCCACCCTACATTGAACCACTCACACAGTATGTTAGTGACACTGTTCCAACACTTTGGACCTTTGACTTCTCCGACCACACTCTGCTACATCAGACCACCCTTCCCAAACACTTGGTGAATGGAAGGAAAGTTTTCCGTCAAAAGAGTCTGAAGAATTTTTCACTTTCCTGGTCAGTCAATTGCACTGGTATACTGATGTGTCGAAGCATCAATGACTTCGCAAGCAAAGACATTCCCCAAGGGAGTATGCTGAGTGCATTGAATGACCAGAAGAGTGAGAAATTATTCAGACTCTTTTGACGGAAAACTTTCCTTCCATTCACCAAGTGTTTGGGAAGGGTGGTCTGATGTAGCAGAGTGTGGTCGGGGAAGTTAAATGTCCAAAATGTTGGAACAGTGTCACTAACATACTGTGTGAGTGGTTCAATGTAGGGTGGCCAGGTGTTGGGGTCAAAGGTCAGAAGGAGAGAGCGATTTCTAGGCTATCTAAAACCGCGGGAAAAGATAATCTAATTATCTTTCCAGGTGAGGGTCCAATTAGTTTTTTTTGACGGGAAAATTAGGTCAACAAAAAAATTCAAAAAATTTGTGATTACGTTGCAATTATTGAAAGCAGTAAACGAGGTCTGATAGAAAGGGGTTTGTGAAATGTGATGGAGAAAGAGTACAGTAGAGTGAACTGGGCATTTAAATCAAGAGACAAATGCAGAAAAGTGTGTGATGTGTTGTCTTGTGTTAACAATAAGACCATACTCACACCTCCCCATCTCCTTTCACATCTGCAGCCCTGTCGATGAAAGTCTGGTTCCTGCTACACTCCGGTCTCTGGATCCACCCACTTTCATACAGCTATGCCGATAAAAGCCTCAAGTCCTTCCCACCATGGTCTGTCTGGTCTCCAACTTCAAATCTTGAAGACAGAAACAAAAGTCAGTGTATTGTAAGCAGCGATTGGCCTTGCCAAGAACTAACGTCTACAATGTCATGCTGTTACTGCTGAGCCAAACAAATTTGAGATGTTCTTGGATTTTTGCAGAAAATCACATTATAAAGCAGGCCAGCGAAAAGTAAAAAAGAACAGTTCTTTTACAAGATAAGTAACAACTGTTGTTTCCGTTGTTTATATTTTTTAAGAAAGTAACGATAAGAAGCAGTCAAACTTACTTGGTTAAACCATATTCAGCTCCCTCAGTGTCTCCAAGGAAAACTGCATTCTAAGTCTTCATTTCCCTCGGTGTCTCCTGCAGTTCTGGTCTGCTGAGCCCTGGTCTGGTCAGAAGTTACCGTCATCAAAGGAACACCAACACAGCTGACCCTCCGGACATGCCTACATGTAACATTATGAATAGTTAGTATGATGAAAAAAATATCCAGGCAACAATGATCATTAAAGATAATTACTAAAACCCTACGATTGAACTACCCCTTTGCTCATCATTGATTATGAATAAATGTAGAAATGTGCTGTTTTTTAATATTTCTGGTATAGCCTCAGGCTGTTTAACACATCTAAAAGTAAGATGTTGTAAAGCAATGTCTCACCTGTCAGACTCTTCACTTCGCTGGGACTTCAAGTCAACTGGTTTGCTGAACCACCATCTAGTCTGGTTTGGACAGAAGTCTCCAAGTCAGGACAGGAATGTCAGGACACACCTAGATGTAACAATGGAAGTACAATTAGTGTGATGCAAAAACATTTCTCCATTCAACACTGATCATGAATGGCCATTAAAAGAACTATCCATCCTTGAATGGATCTAGAAACGTGAGGTGTTTTAATGTGTCACTGGTGGTGTGTTGTGCCTCAGAAAAAAATCACGAGAAAGAGTACAGAAGAATGAACTGGGCATTTAGAATCAAGAGAGAAATGCAGGATAGTGTGTGGTGTGTTGTCTTGTGTTAACAAATAGACCATACTCACATCTACCCATCTTCTTTCACACATGCAGCCCTGACGATTAAAGTCTCGTTCTTCCTCCTGCTACAGTCCGGTCTCCGGATCCACCTTCTTTCACACAGCTATGCCGATAAAAGCCTCAAGTCCTTCCCACCATGGTCTGGTCTCCAACTGCAAATCTTGAAGACAGGAACAAAAGCCAGTGTATTGTAAGCAGTAATTGGCCTTGCCAAGAACTAACGTCTACAATGTCATGCTGTTACCGCTGAGCCACACAAATTTGAGATGTTCTTCAAATTATGAAGCAGGCCGGTGAAAGGAAAAAAAACAGTTCTTTTACAAGATAAGTAACAACTGTTGTTTCCGTGTTTATATTTATCAAAAAAGTAACGATAAGAACCAGTCAAACGTACTTGTGAAAACCATTCAGCTCCCTCAGTGTCTCCAAGGAAAACTGCATTCTAAGTCTTCATTTCCCTCGGTGTCTTCTGCAGTTCTGGTCTGCTGAGCCCTGGTCTGGTCAGGAGTTACCGTCATCAAAGGAACACCAACACAGCTGACCCTCAGGACATGCCTACATGTAACATTATGAATAGTTTGTATGATGAAAAAAATGTTCAGGCAACAATGATCATTAAAGATGATTATAATAAAACTGCACGATTCAACTACCCCTTTGCTCATCATTGATTGCTCTTCACTTCGCTGCGTCTTCAAGTCAACCTGGTTTGCAGAGCCCTCATCTGGTCTGGTTTGGACAGAAGTCTCCAAGTCAGTACAGATTGTCAGGACACACCTAGATGTAACAATGAAAGTATAATTAGTGTGATGCAAAAACATTTCTCCATTCAACACTGATCATGAATGGCCATTAAAGAACTATCCATCTTTGAATGGATCTAGAAACTTTAGGTGTTTGTAATGTGTCACTGGTGGTGGTGTGTTGTGCCTCAGAAAAAAATTAGAAGAAAACGGTTAACAAGATCCCATAGTCTCCACGTGCAGCAGAAGAATAACGTATAATGGTTCATCCACAAATAAAGCTTGACTATTTTATTAGAACAAGAAATACTTTGCTGAATACAGACCTACTTGTGAAAAGTGACTTCATTTCCCTCCATGTCTTCACGTAAACTGGATTGCTGAGCCCCAATCAAGTCTGGTCTGGTTTGGACAGGAACGTCAGGTCTGGTTTGGACAGGAACGTCAGGTCTGCTTTGGACAGCTGACCCTCAATACACACCTAAGATTCACCTAACAGTGAAAATATTATCTCTCGGTCCCAGATTTTGCCATTTCGCGAGTTTGGAAACAAGATGGGCTCTTAGGCCACAGCAAGTAATTTTATGGATGACATCAGATGCACATTAATTTTCGCCCGATTTCAGAATTTCACATTTCAGAAAAAAATTATTGCCCGGCCTCTGACGGTGGTCAACATGCCGAAAATGGGCAAGTGTATTGTAAATGTCCAACGGCAAAACAAGGCCTCATTCATTGTTAAGCATTTGCTGTACTTTGATATAGTGCTGTATTTACTAGTAATTGCTCTTGTTTGATGGCAAGTGTTGACAGTCCAAAGTGTTTCATTCTAATGTTTTCGCAGGAAAAGTCACACATTGTAACCACCTTTTCTTTCACAGACAAGGGACACACATACCTTGAGGATACCTTGAGAATACATCAGTGGCTAAAGAAGTTGCCTGTTGTGCCACGTGCACCCTCGCCTCACTTTCTCCACTCCCAGCACAGGAACGTCTTTTGTATACAAAAACAACTGCTAACGTCGTTCTTTTTACTTCAAAATTAAACTACAAAACTAGAAACATAACTGCGATATTCAAGAAAACAGTAAAGAAATTTTCAATAAAACAAACCTACCTAAAGCTAGAAACTAGCGCGTTGTATTCTAAAAATCACACTAATTTTACACGAATATCAAGTAAAGTGTGTTTTCTGTTTGTTGGAAATTTATTCGACGATATGGTTTGTTGTCTTACCTTGTGAATTTAAGCCCATCCATGACCACGCCGTTCTTCTAATTGGCGCCATTTTCTCGTCCCAAAATTTACCTGGTCAGAAAATACGCATTTTCTTCGTCAAAAATCCAAGGAACGGCATAAGTCCACATAGAAAACATACCCGAAGATTTGCTCCACGCGTTATAATAAATATTTTTCGAACAGGAAGCTGAAAATTTATCAAAAAGGTGACAAACAACTCCTAGTCTTCTCCGCATGACCAACAGTCTAGACTGAATACACCGTATCATGTGTGATTTTTACACAGGTGTGCACAGCAGCTGATCTAATTTTTACCCTGATGGGTAATCATTTTATCACCAAGAATCGAACCGCTCCAAAATAGTGATGCCCACCCCACCATTTCAGACTAGTGCATGTCAAACTCACACACTGGCTACGTCTGAGGCAACAAGTTCTGGTATAGAACGTATAGTAGTGGGACTCTGCTAACGCAATCATGCAGCGTAGTTCATTTCCGTGCACTACACGTTTCTGTGCAAACACATCTGTCCTTGGTGCTGAACGCCATCTGCAGGTCTGGCTACATGTAGGTGGGTTTAAAATAGCTGATTACGCTTCAGGTAAAACGTCATATAGATGTTTTTTATGGCTCCCTACTTCAGGAAAATTCATTCATTCATTGTTTTTCTTGTTTGAACCACAAAATTTACTTTGCAAAAGCCTTTCAAAGTCAACAAATTAAAGATCAAACATAACCTTTTATAGTATGTAAAAATCGGTAATCTTTCCAACTCCCGGATTTGGGCGATTTGGGAATGGCCAAAACCAACGGGCTCGTATGGGTTTTTCAAGTTTTTACGGAATTTTTCATATTATGACTTTGTTAAAGTGTTTACTCATTCAAAATATATCGTTTTATTTTCTATAGATTTTAAGTAAAATAATAAGTGACAAATTATGAAAACTTACGAGTTTTTTTAAACTAGAAAAATATTTTATTGTGAAACTGATTTTCATTTATCTACTTCTTAGATTTAATTCTGTTTGTCAAGTTTTATCATAGTCACATAGTTTTATCAATTCATAGATCCTTACAGTACTAACTAATGTTGCTAGGCAGCGCTGTGAGATCATCTTGTGTCACATTCAAAGCAAAACTGGCAACCTTAAAATGGACGGCAAGAATGCCTGCTACATCTACTTTAGACAGCGGGTTTTCCTGCAATGATTATTTCAGCCGTTTGGCGGCGCTATTTTCAGACCGTGTGTTTTTGAATGATGCTGATGACTACCCTCCAAGCAGAGCTTTAGGCTTCGGCTTATTTGAGCCGTGTTTCTATGCAAACAAGGAGGTTATAAACTATGCATTATAGAGAAGGCAGCATTTCGGAGGGCATAATCTGATGACTAAAAATTTTAAGGTCCAAGAACAAATTAAATTGGTGTGGCCTTACGAAAGTATTACCTTACTCTGCTACTAATGATGAAAATACTCAAAGAACAAACACCATCGTTTGTCAAGAATGGTTTATCACAAATGTGACTCAGAACCCTGTACAAAGTTCCAAACATTACAGTGAAATGTTGTATTTACATGTATGTATGTACATGACAAATTTACAGATACTGTCATAATGAAAGAATTAGTAAAATAACGAACAACTTGCATAAATCAATCAACAAAACATCAACATAAGTTTCCTTTTTGCTTTATGTACAACACAAGAAGAGTGAAATATCTTTTATTGGAAATTAATTTTGCTGTGCAACTGTGAGCTGAGAACTAGCAGCACTTGAAAAGTACTTTTCCTGGCAATATACATTTTTCCACCAACACTCAGTTCTACAGACAAGTAAATTCACTGACTGCAGTTAGATATTGAGGTAAGAATGGTAGGTCTTATAAAGAGACATCTCAACAATGCATAATGAAAACATTTGAACGTACATAAAAATTATGCCCTTGTGTTTTCTGTATCAAATTGTCACACGTATCAAAGGGTAGAAAAGAGAAAGACCAGAAGATTTGTTGATACAAAAGTCATTGCCATAGTATTCCCTGTAATAAATGTGCGTAGACCTTAAATGCATATTTTAGCTCATTACAAATGTGAGAAAGCCTGAGATCTAAATAACCCAGGTACAGTATGGCACTTACGAGATGAACAGTGCTGGTGACATTCCAAAGTTACCATTAAAAGTACTCAACTGTTTACATCATATCCACTAACAACTTTAAAGTAAACTCATTTCAGTAGTAACAGAAGCAATGTATAACTCAGGAATAAAAATGGCATTGAAGAATCATTTTTGCATAAAAGTCCCATAAAAATCACCAGTATACAGACAGGGCAAACAACATAGACTTGACTTAGTAAGGCCATGATATGTTCAGTATGTCCTTTTCAACAGTTTACCAGTCCTAGATGTCAAACGGAGTACACTAAGTATACAAACTTGCACTAGCTCTCACATACCAGCACTCACCTACCAGCACGTCGGCAGAACGTACTGCGCCTGCTGGATTTTCGCTGGATTTTTGGTCAACGTTGCATCAGAATTTTGCCTGTTGCAGACCATATCTTTTTCTACACAACATTTGAAAACTACAGACGGGATGTCACCCTTATATACGCGAATACAACCTTATATGAGACGTTCTGACGAAGTGCTATGCACAATACATTACGGGTTTCGCGCAGGCGCAGTACGTTCTGCCGACGTGCTTCACATACCAGACCAAACTGTCCAGTGATTTTAATGATACTTGCCTCCGTGAGAAAGGGATTAGCATCCTTACTTCCAGGTAACGCTTCTTTTGAGATTAAGTTGGTACAAGTTCTAGAGCAGTCCTTACTTATTTCTACATTCTGGAATGCGTTTTTTCAAAGACCTCCCCCTTCTAACATTGGGCGATGGCGTTTCCTTCTTCGATGGTGTTTCCTCCGTCGTGGCCATAGAGGGTTCTGGGGAAGCTGGGAAAGCCATTTTTTTCCTGGGTGAAGTCCAATTGTCAGGTGAGTCCATTTGCTTCCTTTTGGGGGTCACGTTCGGTGGTGAAGCCACTGCATCTGGACTGGAAGGAATGTCCAAGTTTTTTCTACTCAAGACTCTCTCACGCTGTTGTGCTGTGCTGGCCGGGGGACTCTTCCCTATAGATTTTCTCTGGTTTGGACTGTTTTGCGCGCTTCGAACTGGTGTACCTTTCCCTTTCCCCTTTCCTTTTCCTACAGGTTGGTATGGACTGTTTTGTGGACTTAGAACAGGTGGACTCTTCCCTATAGATTTTCTTTGGCGTGGACTGTTCTGCACAATTCGTACTGGTGTACCTTTCCCTTTCTCCTTTCCTTTTCCTACAGGTTGGTATGGACTGCTTTGTGGACTTAGAACAGGTGGACTCTTCCCTATAGATTTTCTTTGGCGTGGACTGTTCTGCACACTTAGAACAGGTGGACTCTTCCCCATAGATTTTCTTTGGCGTGGACTGTTCTGCACACTTTGAACAGTTGTACTCTTCCCTTTCCCTATATGCTGGTGTGGACTGCTTTGCACACTTTGAACACGTATGCCTATCCCTTTCCCTTTCCCTACATGCTGGTGTGGACTGCTTTGCACACTTAGAACACGTGGACTCTTCCCTACAGATTTTCTCTGGCGTGGACTGCTTTGCGCACTTTGAACACGTATGCCTTTCCCTTTCCCTACATGCTGGTGTGGACTGCTTTGCACACTTTGAACACGTGGACTCTTCCCTACAGATTTTCCCTGGTGTGGACTGCTTTGCGCACTTTGAACAGGTGGACTCTTCCCTAGAGATTTTCTCTGCTGTGGACTGTTCTGTGCACTTTGAACAAGTGCACCTTTCCCTTTTCCTTTCCCTACAGGCTGGTGTGGACTGCTTTGCGCATTTTGAACACGTATCCCTTTCCCTTTCCCTACATGCTGGTGTGGACTGCTTTGCGCACTTTGAACACGAGGACTCTTCCCTACAGATTTTCTCTGCTGTGGACTGTTCTGTGCACTTTGAACAAGTGCACCTTTCCCTTTTCCTTTCCCTACAGGCTGGTGTGGACTGCTTTGCGCATTTTGAACACGTATCCCTTTCCCTTTCCCTTTCCCTACATGCTGGTGTGGACTGCTTTGCGCACTTTGAACACGAGGACTCTTCCCTACAGATTTTCTCTGCTGTGGACTGCTTTGCACACTTTGAACATGTGTACATTTCTCTACAGATTTTCTCTGGAGTGGACCGCTTTGCACACTTTGAACAGGTGTACCTCTCCCTTTCCCTACAGGTTGGCGTGGGCTGATTTGCATATTTTGTACAGCTGTGACTTTCCCTACAGGTTTCATTTGTCTCGGACCGCTTTGTGCATTTTGCATGTCGACATCCACTTTTCGTGGTCGCCCTCTTCTCCTCTTTATCCTCTTCCCTGGCTGGTTTGTCGGCGTGCTTGCCACGTTAACATCCCCTTTAAATGGCTGTCTTCTTTTCCTCTTGATCGGCGTCTGAGCCCCCTGGTCGGTCTGCATACTTGCCACGTTCACATCCTGTTTGGGGGGCCGACCTCTTTTCCGCTTTACCCTTCCCGTCCTCTGAGCTGCTTGGTTTGTCTGCAGCCGAGCCTGACTGTCTCCAGCTGTCTCTGCTGGCTGTACCACTAGATCGCCTGTTGCGGTTGTCTGGACAGATTGTAAGTTCAGCCTGTGTAATATGACTCTAGGGGACCGTCTGGTGGGCTTTTTGCTGGGCTTTTGCTTGACAGGTCTTTCTTTTCTAGGCTGTGCGGGTCTTCTGGCGGGTAGCTTCATGATTTTCCTGTACCGTCCCTTTGTAATACTGTAGTGGGAAGGACCTGTGGCTTTCCTCATGTACTTTGCTTTTAGGTATTGAATTCCTTTGTTCTCAATTGGTACGGTTTGCGATGGTTTCTGTGACAAGCTGTTTGTTGGCTTATTGGAACCTGCCTGAGTTTGGTTGGAATCTTGTTTTTTCTGTTTTTCTGATTTATTCCATTTCTTTGGTGACTTGGAGAACTGTTTTCTGAGTTCCTGTATGTCTGATTCAGTTAGCCGTGCAGGACTGGTGCCAACATCTTTTGTCTCTCTGCGTGGTTGTTCTACGAACGGGCTTGGCCCGTCACTGCTCCCTTCACTCACCCACCTTCCCAACTTTGCCCAAATACCATCTTCTGGTGAACTGTCCCGTTTTGAGGAACCTCTTCCACTCTGCCCTTCTGCAGTAGCATGATCCTGGGACACAGTGGGATCTTCCTGGGACACAGTGCGATCTTTCTGGGACACTGTGGGATCTACCTGGGACACAGTGCGATCTTTCTGGGACACTGTGGGATCTACCTGGGACACAGTGGGATCTTTCTGGGACACAGTGGGATCTACGTGGGACACTGTGGGATCTTCCTGGGACACTGTGGGATCTTTCTGGGACACAGTGGGATCTTTCTGGGACACAGTGGGATCTTCCTGGGACACAGTGGGATCTTCCTGGGATATAGTGGGATCCTCGTGGGACACAGTGGGGTCACTGGAAAAGTCTGTTGTGTCCTCGCTAATCAACGTGTTCCAGTCATCCAACAGGTCCAGCGGGTCAATGTTTGAGCTCATCGAAACCTCTAGCTGTGGACCCAGCTGGGATTCCGAGACCCACCTCGGAGAGTTTATGACCGAATCAATCAGTTCATCATACTCCACATCTGTCATCCCCACCTCAGACAGCCTCCTATTGCGACTAGGAGTACCCTGGTACCCAAAACCCTCCTGAGGGCCTGTCGTAGCCTGGAAACCCAGGTCGTCCATTATTCTCCGGACCGCGGACTCCGGGACTTCGGTCGCTGGACGACTGTACGAGTTTTTCACGGGGGACTTCAGCAGCACTTCTTTTGACTTATAGTGGAGCACCTTCTTAGGGCTTGGTTTGTATCTGACCTTCCCCTTCGGACTGACTCTAGGGCTCGTTGCCCCAGTCTCCGCAGGTTTTCTGTACCCAGGCTGATCGGCATGAGTGGTAGGAGCTGACATGATATAAAAAGGATCCTCCAGTTGTAAGGGTTTAGCTGCCTTAAGGATGTGCAGTTCGTTTGTCTGGGGGTCGCGGACCTTAAGTCGGAAGTCTTGTACTTCTTCCTTTTCATAGTCACTCCAACCCACACTTTCAACATCCTCCAGTCCAACTTCATCTTCTACTATAACGTACTTCGGACTCTTTCCTTTTGTTGCAATTCTGGATGGGCCTGGTTGCACCAGGGGCTGATCAATGTGATCTAAAAGGTCTAAAGGCTTATCGTCACGTCTATGCTTCGCTTCTGGTGTTTTTCCCGTATGGACGCTTTCCTCTGCTTCGGGTAGAGGTGGTATTTCGTCTGGAGGAGGAGGAGGAGGGGGCTCTGGCATGGGTGGAAGTCCCGCGATTTCGCAGAAGCTCCGCGTTTGGGACAGTTTACCCTGAGTTATCCTCCTCTCCAGTTCCAGTCTGCGTAACCGTACGTCGCACAAGAGATTCCCACTGAGATCTGTGGTGAAGAAGTTCTCGGACGAATGTAGCCTCTGTCTCGCTCCATTTTCCTGATTTTCCTTGTCAGAATCCCTGGGAGAGAGGATTGCTGTATTTACACTGACCTTTCTAGAGAGTTCAGCGGAGATGAATCCGGTAACAGGCTTGTCCCAGTCAGATGATTCTGTCAGGAAGGAGGCCATGTCGATCTCGAAAATCTCAGACTTGTCGCTGGACGCTTCGAATAGGGCGCGGCGAGACGCATCCACGCCGGAAGCCTGTTGCCAGATTCGATCAGCCTCGCTCACGGTCAGGTCAAAACCAACAAAGTCTGTGGAAAGTTCGCTCGACATGAGCAAAGCAGCACACTGATCCGAAGGTGTAGCATGAGCATTCAAGTATTCTCTGTGCAGTGGGAAGGATTCATCCGAAGGATTTTCCAAGTGCTTGGTTTTCCGCAATGCCTTCCTACCAGGCTGTCTCTTACCTGATTCCTGGGCAGGTTTTGTTTTAGGCTGTGTGCTCGCTATTGGTGATCTTGTTTGAACCTCTCCTGTTTCAGTCCTCTGTGTCAGAGTTCTGAGAGGTGTGCTTGTGTTCACAGAGCTGCCTAACACAGCTGCAGAGCTGTCTTTACGTAAGCTCTGCCTTGTTTCAGGACTTATGACCGGAGATGGCGATCGCACCAGTTCTTTTTGCCGTCTCTCCAACTCGTCTGTTCCTCGAATAGGAGTTGCTTGAATTTCCACAAGTGAGTGCCTCTTCTCGGGTGTCAAAGGCAGGGTTGACTGTTCTGTTTCCTTCTCTGCCTGTTTAACAGTATCCTCCTCCCTGTGATCGGACGTATAGCCTTCAGGCTTTTGCTTACTCTTTTCAGCACTTCTCGTAACTTCTGGACCTAAAAGTTCAACTTTTTCTTGTGATTGCTCATTGGTACATAAATTTCTTTCCCTTGGAGATCTTCTTGCCCTGACATGTGAAGGTGATGGTATTTCAGATGGCTTAGAAGCTTTTTCCTGAGCAGTGTTTTGTCGACAGTTTGGCTCAACATCTAGTATTGTATGTTCAACCCTACTAGGTGCCCCATCCCTGTCTTGTCTTTCATTGCCTTCGTCCACTTCATGTAACCTTTGCAAGCTTTTCTGGGCAGGTCTTGGTGACTTCTTTGCTTGTTCTGTCTCCCTTGCCTTTCCCCTTTCTGGTGAAGCATCACAAACTTCCAGTCTTTGTCTTTTTGAGGCAGAACATTGGGAGCCCTGGTCACTGCTCTTCCTCTTGTCCAGTTTGGTCTGCACCGATGTCACCAATCTGAAATATAGTGAGAACAGTGTAACTATTATTATTAGTTTGTTAACTTTCTCCCTGATGATTTCCCCACATCTGGGACAGGTTAAACAGTGTACAAAACACTTGATTGATTGTTTGTTTGTTTGTTTATTTGTTTGTTTGTTTTATTAGGATCTCCATTAGCGTAAATTTCACACTAGTCTTCCTGGAGTCCGTAGTGAATCACCAACTTTCACATAGTAGTATTTGGACCATCGCACACCGGGGCATGCCCCTACTCTTTTTCAAAAGGTGTGATGGGCTCTTTGATACAATAACTAGAATTGCAAATTGCACATAGTAATGTACTAGTAGTTCTATTTAGCACCATAGTATTACAGGGGTCGAAATACCCCTCTGTGTGCAACTTGGTGCAAGTAAATTTGGTGTCGTGCAACTAATTTTTTGCCGGTATGCAGATGGTCAGAACACCTATTGTGTGTAAAGCCAGATACTAGTAAGGAATGGCACAACCTGTTATCTATAAACAATGCCAACTAGCTATAGGGCAACGCCCTCAAGAGATATTCCGTGTGCCCTGACCTCGCCCCTTTGTGCCTCCCTTGACCTCGCCCCTTTGTGCCTTCTGGCGTTGTAGCACGCATGAGTAGTCATATGGGTCTTACAGTACGTACATGGCGGGAAAACGGAATTGGGGCACTTCTGTTTATTTATAGATACACGCCCTGTTCTGTAGATACACACATTTGAATTTAACTACTATTAGTAAAAGGGAAGGTACTGTAACAGTGGGGGGTTTATAAGCGCTACCAACAGATCCGTCTTAGGGGTCTAGACCTTTTAGCCGAATCGTTAGAGCGCTTGGGTCGTGAACTGGTGCTCGGGTTGGGCCGTGGGTTCTATCCCGGCCCGGGGTTTCTATCTGTTCCTACTCGCCTCTTGTTCTTGTTGTTACAGTACGTCAAAAGCTTTTGTATTACCAATGAGGAAGGGGAAACACGTATACTGAAGATAACTTAACAAAACGTCCCTAACATAATCAATGTTCCCACTGCGCACTAATCATGGTATTTGTAGAAATGCCATTAGAATTGACGTTGGGAACAGGAATATTATTACGTTGTTGAGGACATCTACAAGTATTTTGAGGTAACTTCGGTTGAGCTGGCTTTTACGGGCCTCGTACTGATGACCACAACTGTGTGAACTTTGACGTAAAATTTACACGAAGGTCAACAAATTTACCTCACTCTTTGCTGACATACCTAGTCCTTCACTGACCTCAACAGTGTACGAAATACTTTTTTGAGCCAGGTTGCCCAGTGGCAGGCACATCAAAATTCCAGGTGGCCCCAAGTTTCAACTCTTCTACATTGTGATTAACTTTGTTAGAATGCAATGTGCATTTATACATTTCTGACACAGAGTTGTTTCCCCTTACCTGAAGTGATGAGCTCTTCCATGGGAACTTCTCAATAAACAGTTCCCAGTGGAAGAAAGGGGCATCCTTACCACAAAATTTAGGTTAGTGCACTGGGCAACCTGGGTGTAGAAATAGGTTGCACCAAGCAAAATATGGTTGCACAGTGCAACTGGGCAACCTAGTATTTCGCACGCTGCCTCAACCAGGGCACGTTACGTAACATGTACCAAGTCAACGGCGATGTAATTGCAATGAAAGAAGCCACTTCTTTGCTCGTATGTCACACACGTTGGGAAGCTGCAAGTGAATGAATCTTTTGGAATTATTTTGAATAGGGGCAACTGAGTCCTTGGGTTATACAGTTTTACACTATGTTCCGACACCCCTATGTTCGGAAAATTCAACGCATACTGTAATTCCTGATTTTTTCACTGTACTGTTATGTTCACTGTTTTTACTGTCACTTCTGTACCGTGAACTTATCATTACCGTTATCAAATCATTTGTGTTTTGCCCCCTCCCTGCACTTGCCACCACCGTTAAGATAAAGTTTCGTGGACATGTCCATTTTCTACAGACCGTGAAATTTTGCTACCGTGAACAAAAAGTGAATTACAGTAGCTCTCATTAGGCTGTTTGAGAATGGGTTCCCCCTACGCTGTGATTTGGACCCCCTACGCTTTAGCCCCCTACACTGTCTTTCAACCAATGTAGGGGTGTTTATTTTGGGGGAGAACCTTGTGACCCTTCATAAATCTTTATAAAAAATGAAAATTTGACTTCAGAATGAAGCTATAACACAGAGAAAACACAACTTTACAAAATTTGTCCCTCAATGATCAGGAAATAGTGTCTCAGGGGTTATGAGTTTAAAAATGTTTCAGGGAGAATACCAGACCCCCTGCTGTGGTCATGTTTTTGGGACTCGATGCGTTGCTTCCACCGTGGAAAGTTGTCCCTCTGTACCTGACCCCTACGCTGTGAAAAAATTCTGGTAAGAACCCTGCTGAGTTGAACCCATATTTTGAAAACCCTTACCCTAACCCTATATTAGAACGTACAGGGGGTTTCGGAACACAAGGGTGTTAGAACATGGAGCTGTCCACAACACCTTACAGTGAGTCTGACACTACAGAAACGAGAACATAAACTGAACCTGTCAAGGGCAGGGAATCTTTTCTCAGGCGAACTGCCGAACACCTTCTGCGGAGTCGTAACCTTCGCCATCTTCCTCCTGTGCTTTCTTTTCCTCCTTTCTTCCTCCTCCTCATTGTCACTCGGAATGCGGATACTGCTAGCGGCAGACGACGAGCCCTCCCCACAGTTTTGCTCGTCTTGTTTTGTTTGGCTGTTCTGTTTGGACAACGAGTTCAAGGACGATATGACAGACGGAGCGGTCATCCCTACTTTGCGCATGGCGGGCGTCGGCCACTTGGGCGCCGTGACAACAGACGCAGGGATAGGGTCGCTGATGAGGATGACATCATCATCATCATCATCCTCTGGTTCCTCTTGGTGTCCTGGATCTTCAGCATCCTCAGGCCAGCCAGGGCTACAAGGCAAAACAGCAGGAAATTATGCATCTGTCACAGTGTACGAAATACTTTTTTGAGCCAGGTTGCCCAGTGGCAACCTAGGATGAAAGCTAGGTTGCCCATCAAAATTCCAGGTTGCCCCAAATTCAAACTCTTCTACATTATGATTAACTTTGTTAGAATGCAATGTGCATTTATACATTTCTGACACAGAGTTGTTTCCCCTTACCTGAAGTGATGAGCTCTTCCATGGGAACTTCTCAATAAACAGTTCCCAATGGAAGAAAGGGGCATCCTTACCACAAAATTTAGGTAGTGCACTGAGCTACCTTTGTGTAGAAATAGGTTGCACCAAGCAAAATATGGTTGCACGGTGCAACTGGGCAACCTAGTACATGTATCTCGCACGCTCGTGTCATTCTCCTTACAACGAAGGGTAGACTGTAGCCAGGGCTCGAAATACCGGGAGCATATGCACCTTAGTGCAGGTAAAATTGGGGCTGTGTGGGTATTTCTGATGTCTACCTGCATCTAACCTTGTACTAGCATTGACTGTCACCACCTATGAAGTATAAAAGAAATAATGGCAATGGTTTCTGAACAGTTTTTAGTATGATTCATACCTTTCAAAGTCTCATTGGTGCAGGTAAAATTTGTCTGGAGCAGGTAATTTTCAATGTTACCTACACCAGTGCAGGTAAGCAGAAAAAATTATTTTGATCCCTGGTAGCCCATAGCTACATTTTCACTTTTTGTTTGTATAGTATTGTGTTGATTTTGTATCTTTTTTGATACTGTAACACTTACAGAGAATGTAACATAAGTTACATAACCATGCATATGAATGATAGTCAATTATAGATACATAAAACTGTGATAAAGTAATAACTATCTGTGTCTTTCAAACTAATTGTGTACTTAGTCTAACAATGACCCAAGAACTGAAGAAAAATATGCAACACAACAAGTTAAACTTCTTTAAACATTAGACAAAACACATGACATTACTGATTCACAGCGTGCGAAATACTAGGTTGCCCAGTTGCACCGTGCAACCATATTTTGCCTGGTGCAACCTATTTTTACACCCAGGTAGCTCAGTGCACTACCTAAAGTTTGTGGTAAGGATGCCCCTTTCTTCCATTGGGAACTGTTTATTGAGAAGTTCCCATGGAAAAGCTCATCCCTTCAGGAAACAACTCTGTGTCAGAAATGTATACATGTACATTGCATTCTAACAACGTTACATGTAATCATAATGTAGAAGAGTTTCAATTTGGGGCAACCTGGAATTTTGATGGGCAACCTAGTTTTCATCCTAGGTTGCCACTGGGCAACCTGGCTCAAAAAAGTATTTCATACACTGCTGAATAAATACAACTCCACATACATGTAACATACATTCACTCCCAGTTCAAGTAGATGACTTTTCACGTATAGCAACTACCTCATGTCTTAAATATTAAGGAAGCGACTGTAGTCACCTCTCGAGAGCCCTGGTCTTGTCGATGGGGTGGTACTTCATCACGTCTTTAAGAAAGCGGTCGAGCACGGGACCCTTGCGAATCCGTCTGTCCAGTGAGAGGTAGTTTTCTTGTCGCTTGACAAAGGCTCTATGCTGGTCTCCCTTGACGTGCTGTGAAACATACAGTATGGTGGTTAACATCATTGGACTTTGAATATCATACTGTCGAAATTGCTGTTCAGATTAAGGGACATACAGAGCAACTGGGGAAGGACGTACGATACAGTCATTCTTCTTAAATTAATCAATGATATTCATGAGAAAAACTGCATTTTGTACAACATAAGCCACACAGCCTACTACAGTAAGCACGTCGGCAGAACGTACTGCGCCTGCGCGAAACCCGTAATGTATTGTGCATAGCACTTCGGCAGAACGTCTCATATAAGGTCGAATTCGCGTATATAAGGGTGACATCCCGTCTGTAGTTTTCAAATGTTGTGTAGAAAAAGATATGGTCTGCAACAGGCAAAATTCTCATGCAACGTTGACCAAAAATCCAGTGAAAATCCAGGTTTTGCGCAGGCGCAGTACGTTCTGCCGACGTGCTACTACAGTAGGGGTAGTCCACCACTCATATACTCTTTCTCGAACAGAGAAGGCAGTATGTACTATTTTCCAAATGCGTGGCCAGAACTGCAGTACGTACAATACAACCATTCTTCTTAAGTTTAATAACTTTCAAGAGAGAAAAACTTCTTTATGACTACGTCTGAAATGTAGACCTGTACAAATGTAGGTCACTTATATTCTTCATGTCTGTTAATCCTAGTAACACAACACTGCATGTAGTACAACTACATGTAGTAGGTGTAGATCTTTTCTACCACAATGTCTTTCACATGCACAACAGCAAAAAGTTACGTGCAAACAAATAAGACCATACTGTAGGATGGAAACTGCAGGAATTTTCCAAGTTATTTCCAATTGACAAAGAATCTGTCCGGGACCATTTCAGACCCCCTGAGGGGCGATGGTACGATGTTACCAACCTTCTGTAGATGTTGTTGTTCAGTTAACTCCAGGAGTCCATCAGTTAGGATCACAAAACTCTTACGCTAACTTTCCTCAGCTGTAACTATCTGACGTGAACACGGGAAGACGAAACTGTCCGCGATTCTGGAGATGCTAAACAAAGTCGTGCGCATGCGCCTCGACCAGTGACCCAAGCGTAATTCTCGAGCCGTACCAACCAGTCAAACAAGGTGCATTGCATCATGGGCAAATATTTCGAAAATCGGCCACTATTGTTATCTGTGTTATCTGACCTTGAAATCAACGTAAAAAAAACAACAACATCAAACTAACCTGTTGTAGGTCGCTGTATTTGAGCATACAGCATTCGCAGTAGCCGGCATTCTTCTTGGTCTTCAGAGCGCTGGCCTTACTTCGGGACTGACTTGTTCTTGCCTTCTTGGAAGGAGTGGCCTTGTCTTGTGCCCTTAGGGGATAGGGAGATTAAAATGGGATCCATGTTATGATAGATGACATATTATAACACAACTGCTAACAAATCAACTAAGACAAAATGCACGAAACCCTTTAGATGAAGGTGTTCAAAAGAGGCCCCTCTTACAGTCAAAACTTGTGTAAGACCCTTGATTGACGTAATTCCAATGAAATATTTAAGATCATGAGAGTAGATACTACAGTCCAACTACTTTTGCCTCCGAGGTCAGATTACTTAACTGGGTGTGCATGTGATTGAGTTGACTTCATTGTGACGCACTTATAGCATGCCTTTGTAAGATATTTTTTAAGCAGTCGGAAAAACAACATCACAATAGTGCTAGTATTACATTATAGTACAACATTAGCACAATACACTATGAAACATTTAGATTAACAGTTCAAATCTTAAGAATTCTTAAAAACTATAACTGTCCAATTAAAAAGCCTATGTATCATTTCCTATACTTCTTCCTGCTACCTAATATAACCCTGTATTCACAAAATATGTGTCAAACAACTACCCTTGACACCTTGCTATCTTAGCAAGAATAAGGCTAAGGATAGAAAATCTCTGATCCCCTAGGTGTATTCACTGACCCATTCACAATGCACGATAATTGGTCGTTCGGAATGTCGTCATACACAAACACCAAATAAGGCACAGGCCAAATCTGTAAGCCGTCCTGGATGAGGCTAACATAAAAACAGAGGTCTAGGAGGAACACGTATTTAAGCCCGTCACACATAGCCGAATATGGTCTCCCGAACACTGCCCAACACCCCCCAACCATGGTTAGGAGTAGGTTGGGAGCAAGGTTGGCTGTGGTTGGCTGGTATTTGGCCAGGTCGGCTACTGTTCGGCTGTGCCAGTTGAATGTTTTAAAATGTTTTGTTTTGTTTGTAAATGTTTAAAACATTCGGGATGTGGACAGGTGGTTCGGTCACGGTTGGCTGGTGGTTTTCTGGTATTCGGAAGTAGGTCAGTAGGTCTACTCTCCAAGCAGAGGTTTGGGTGGGGAAAGATCGTAACCTTTTTATATGCCCCGGTTTTTTTCTGTCGCCATCCCCACCAACAGAAAAAAACGGGGCATATAAAAAGGTTACGATCTTTCCCCACCCAAACCTCTGCTTGGAGAGTAAGTAGGTCGGGGCATAGTTGGCAGCCAAATCTGACTTAAATTAAATCAAATTTGAAATGATTGGTATAGAAAGGTAGGTATGGACTAAATCTGGTCAAACTGCTCCCGAACTTCAGCCAACCTAGGCCTTGGTCAGCTGGTGTGGTGTTCGGGGGAAGGTTCTGAATGTGTGACAGGGTCTTAACTGATAGTATTCACACTCTGAAAATGTGTGAACCAAATCCACCACCCTGGAAAAATGCGTCTAAACAGATCTCAATACAACATCCCCTAGTATAATGCGCTTCTGCATATCTATAACTATACATACCTGGGAGTGCTGTACTAGAGATCTATCGAACTCACCATTTTCCAAAGTGTTTGAATTTATGTAACCCAGCAGATAAATGTTATTTTCTTAAATCTCACGATCAACAAATCAAATTAGTAAAGCCAACAACTGTCAGTAATACACTGCAAACAGCATCTCACTTCTTTCTAGGAGAAGGTTTTGGTGCGTTTTCTTCCTTCCTCTGTTCGCTCTTCTTTCCTGTGCCTCCCTCCCTCTCCTCTGCTTGGCTCGCCTCTTCCTTACTTCTCTCGGCCACGGGGACGTCTTGGTACGCCCCACCGTCGAACGGACAGGTGCCGCTGGGCGTGTCCACGTTAACTCTGGGGAACTTAGGCAGCTCTTCATATACTGGCCTGTACTGACTGATTCACAACATGAAACATTTTACATAGATAAAGCCTAGACATTCAGGTTATAAGATACACAAGAAAACAGTTACTCGAGCGACTGGATAGATTTGAAAGTAGTGGATAGTGTTGTGTACCTAAACCCACGTTTAAGTTCAGGTCCGGAATCAAGTCCAGAGGTTTAGGTTCAGTTCCGGACTTGTAAGTCCGGACCTAAACCCAAAGTATATACAAATTGCATGTTGGCAACCTTGCAATGTTGTCTGGGCGAAACTGTGGCCACATAACATGGGGGCTGAGGCTGACACTTGACAATGCCCGATGGCAATGTTTTCTTCATTTTGCAGCACAGATTTTGTGATCAATGGAAGGTTTTATATGGTTCGGAACGAAAAGGGGTATGTGACATGGGTTTTTTTCCAACCAAGTCCGGAACTGGTTCCTGCAATTCAGGTTTTTTTGAACTTGAACCTAAACGTTTTTACAAGTCCGGAAGTGAGTCCAGCGAACCGGTACACAGCACTAGTAGTGGATGCTACTTGAAATGTCTGACAGTTTTCAGATCTATCCAGATGCTTGAGTAACTGTTTTGTTGTGTAAACACTTCAATGGTGTTACAAATGTCATTCAAGTATAGCAATGTATACATGTAGCAAGGGATTCTGTGCCTAAGTGAACTATAGTACAATGTAACACTAAAGTTTAGACTGTTTATTTTCATTTTAATTTAATGATTAGAACTGCAATCTAGATGTTGTTGTAAACGACCATTAATGACACCTGGAAATCAAACGAAGTTTGGGAAAACTAGTTTTCATGTTGGTTTAGAAACATGGTTTCTAGTTATGAAATACTAAGTAGATGTTAATATATGTGCTCTTCTGAGAATATATCATTATGGCAAGCTTGTAGTGTTACTGAACACGTTTTAAAAATATGTTGCAGTACATTTATTCAATGCAGATTAATAGACTACATTATTTCATGGAATAACACAATAGACAGATATCTGCAGACTTAGTTCACAGATTGATTGTGATGTAATTATAGTTGATGAATATACAACTTACTGACTGCTGTCTTCAAACTTTACAAATGGTGGCTTCAGTTTACGTGCTGTGGGAATGAGATAAAAAAGACTTAGTGTCACAAAAGTTTCTGATGCAAAGTTGTTGCTGTAATAGATATGTACATCACATTAGGACTTCTAATCAGTGTACAAAATACTTTTTTAAGCCAGGTTGCCCAGTGGCAACCTAGGATGAAAGCTAGGTTGCCCATCAAAATTCCAGGTTGCCCCGAATTTAAACTCTTCTACATTATGATTAACTTTGTTAGAATGCAATGTGAATTTATACATTTCTGACACAGAGTTGTTTCCCCTTACCTGAAGTGATGAGCTCTTCCAAGGGAACTTCTCAATAAGCAGTTCCCAATGGAAGAAAGGGGCATCCTTACCACAAAATTTAGGTAATGCACTGAGCTACCTGGGTGTAGAAATAGGTTGCACCAAGCAAAATATGGTTGCACGGTGCAACTGGGCAACCTAGTATTTCGCACGCTGTTAATAAAGTTCTATATAAGCCTTGTGGAAGACGTCCCAACATATTACTAAGGATATTTTTCAGTGATTATTAGAAACTGACAAACTTTTGTTCCCACAGTGCCAAAAACTGTTTACCTATTGAAATGTTCTGTATACTCTATTATCATTATCCAATTATTCTACACCATTTACTGTCATTACAAAGAGACGGATGCGGCAAAATCTACTAATTTCAAAAACCTAAAAGACGTCAGTAAGAAGGACATGATAGCTAGTACAGACCGAATTATGTTTGTTATATTATTTCCTGTCGTAAGATTTAGGACAAAATGCAACCTCCACAAGGACGTACAGCAATCTTTGCTGTCATAGAACAGCTGAATTCTGTACAACAAATCCACAGCTGCCCAAAGAATGTCCTCAATTTGCTCTTGCAAACCTATTCAGGGCTCGAAATCCCTTTTTCTGCATACTTGCACTGGTGCAGATAACATTCAGAATTACCTGCACCATGGTTTCTTAGCTATTGTTTAACAAAAGTGTAAACAGGTGTATGTTATATCATATACATACCTTTGGAGGTATTTTGAGAAGGCCGTGCTGGCTTCTGTGGTCCTTTCACTCCAGACTTCTTCAGTTTGGCAGCCTGTTCCTCTATCCACTGTGCTGCCACTGAAACAATAAAAACACCCTTATTAATGGTGCTAACGAGATAATGCCTTAATCAGTCTTTGTTCAGTAGTTTGTCAGCTTGTTCACAGTAAAATTATAAAAGTTACGACTGGATTTTTAAAATGATTTCTGGTTCCTAAGTTGGCTTTTCTTTGAATTTTGGGAACTGGAACTGATACCATTTTTATATGCTTTTTGTGAAATAGACAAAGATATACGAGTACATTCAAGCCAGGGCTCGAAATACTACCTGCATATGCAAGTTAGTGCAGGAAGAACTGGAACTGTCCAGGTATTTCTGAATGTCTACCTGCACCTAACCTGCACTGGTCCATGTTCTGAGTATGCTAAGTGTTTGTAGATTTTTCTCTGCTGTACCAATGTTACCACATGTGAAATGCTAAATAAAGAATTCAAATAGTTTCTTAACTGTTCCCAGTTTGATGCCTACTTCGTCCAACATATTTTCATGCAAAGTAGTGCAGGTAAAATTTGTCAAGTGCAGGTTAGTTTTCAGGCTACCTGCACTAGTTCAGGTATGAAAAAAAAGTATTTTGAGCCCTGCATGCCTGTAGAAGTGCCACAATGATACAATACCAACAAAACTTTACCATATGCAGGTAATGCAATCATTACAATGATTGAACCAATATTACACATGCCTTCAAAGCAATACGAACATGTTTACAAAGACTGCTTTGAACAGTCTGGTATTGTCCTATAGAAATATTTAATATGGTTATTAACAAACCAGTCTGAATAGGCTACTGGATTATTCAAGGCCACACCTGCAGCATAATTGTTATTGTTATGATATAGTTCTTATGAGGGCTTGTTTTTATAAGAGGTTCCTCACAAATGCTTGTAAGTACAACAGCATACATGTATCATAGGCTTACCATCTATATGTTTGATCTTGAGTTTCAGTTGTTTGGCAATGGACAGCACATTGCTACTTCCCTGTTTCTGGAAAAAAAATACATATCTTTATCATACACTCATACATATTATGAATGAAAGAAAGACAAACAATACTTAACATGACCAAGAAATAGATCACCATTAAATATTGTATTATGCATAGGCTGTGTAGCACGTCGGCAGAACATACTGCGCCTGCGCAAAACCCCGATTTTTCACGTTTTTCATTGGATGTTTGGTCAACGTTGCATGAGAATTTTGCCTGTTGGCTGTTGCAGACGATATCTTTTCCTATACAACATCTGAAAACTACAGACAGGCTGTCAACCTTATAGTTATATGCTCTAATACAACCTTATATGAGACGTTCTGCCAAAGTGCTAAGCACAATACATTACAGGCTTCGCGCAGGTGCAGTACGTTCTGCCGACATGCTGGGCTGTGTACCTAAAGCGACGTCAGGTACAGGTACAGGTACAGACTCAGATTTAGGTACAGGTACCTGTACCTGTACGGCTGTACCTGAACAATTTGACAAATTAACATATGATCTTCTGAACTAAAAAGAACTAGGCGGTCTTATGCCTTCCTCAAACAAAACAGAACCATGTGGACTGTTTCTTGTTGCATACAAATTACAATACTCTAGCTCTCCTTAGAAGATCTGTTGCATGTTAGTTGTGCTCCTTCTAGACGTCACTTTGGTCACCTCTGTGTCATATTGGTATGTGATTCGGTATTTTGAACCTGTACCTAATCGATTTTCGCGGTACTGTACCAGTACAGACCAGTACAGTACAGTACAGTACAGTACCAGTACAGCACAGTACTGTACCAGTACACAGGAGCCCTAATTATGCAGCAAGCTACCTAATTGTCTAATATGAATTTGACGAGAAGTAAAAAATTAGCCCTAAAAATAAGTGAATAGAGCTACACAAATTTCAGGCAATAGTGCTCGATAAATGTTGCATTATTTACAGACATTTGTATCATTTATTGTCATCTATTTTGCATACAAAAATTTACTAGCAACAATAGTAGTCTCTTAATACTTGGATATAGGTATATTTCATTTGCCAAATGTACACACTTTTCAAATCAAGTTATCATATCATATTCATCATGATAGAAATATGTACCTGTGTATCCATAGCTTTCCTAGCAATGGCCTTGCCACGAGACTGGAACACAAAAGAGCGGTATGTTCTCATTACCAGTCCTACATATCAATTATTAATAACCAAGGTAGAAAGAAAAGGCATACACTTTTTTTATCTCACTAATGACACCAATTTCTTATGCTTTTTTAAACAAACACACCTTGCAATTATTTTCTGAAAAGTAACATCAGGCATTCATTTAAAAATTGAATTAAATTTCTTGGGGAGACTGTCTATTATTTTGAGCAGAAAATGGTAGCAAAAAAAACACAAAATATTTATATTTCAAGACCCGTTAATACCACCAAGGCCTAATACATGTATTGGTATTATCAATATTGTGTCAACAGGTCTTGAAGTATAAATATTTTGTGTTTTTTTGCTGCAAAATTGGCTGGAAATAATTACGGAAACACAAGCAAACACACAAACAGACACACCAAAAACAAGACCTCCACACACGGAGGTAAAAACAAGCTGACTACCTACCACTGCACTACTGGAGCCTGGGTTACTGGGAGAGTCCACTGCCAGGGACTGGAGGTTACCTCGAGATGACCTATACAAATGATCAAACATGGAAGTTAGATTTCGATATTACTACTCCGATATAGGAATAGGGTTAGGATTAGGAATGGTGTAAAGTCAGTGATAGAAATACTTTTTTCAGTGCAGTGTACGAAATACTTTTTTGAGCCAGGTTGCCCAGTGGCACCCTAGGATGAAAGCTAGGTTGCCCATCAAAATTCCAGGTTGCCCTAAATTTAAACTCTTCTACATTATGATTAACTTTGTTAGAATGCAATGACTTTTTGTGCATTCATACATTTCACACCGAGTTGTTTCCCCTTACATTGTACCTGAAGTGATGAGCTCTTCCATGGGAACTTCTCAATAAACAGTTCCCAATGGAAGAAAGGGGCATCCTTACCACAAAATTTAGGTAGTGCACTGAGCTACCTGGGTGTAGAAATAGGTTGCACCAAGCAAAATATGGTTGCATGGTGCAACTGGGCAAGCTAGTATTTCGCACGCTGTAAAATCAGTGATAGAAATACTTTTTTTCAGTGTTCTGCAATATTGCAGAATGTCAAAATTTTGTTCTGCAATTCAAAAGCACCTTCTGCAAATATTTAAAAAATTGTTTTGTTTTTTTTCCCAAATCTTTTTCAGCTTAATAGAAATTTTTATATAGCAATAACAGCAAAGAAGTACTTACTTTTGCCCCTAGAAACTGCACTACATGGATTTAGAAGCAAAACATGTTGTTTGCATGGCACATCTGGGCAAAACTGTGGCCATATCCATGGAGGCCTACACCATTGAACCCCTAGCCTGATTCTTTCAGTCTGCAAAATTGCAGTTGCTCAATTTTTCTTCTGCAATATTGAAAATGTCTCTGCAAAATCTAGATGCTTATTTCTAACACTGTTAGGTGAAGGTAGACATCAGAAATACCTGTACAGCTCCTAGTATTGTGTACCTAAACCCACGTTTAGGTTCAGGTCCGGATTCAAGTCCAGAGGTTTAGGTTAAACCCATGGCATATACAACATTGCATGTTGTCAAACTGTGCTACCAGGGTTTAGAAGCAATATATCAAGATACATGTATAAAATTGTTTGCACAACATGTCTGGGTGAAACTATGGCCACATAATTATGGAGGCCGACACATGACAATGACCAGTGACAATGTTTTCTACACTTTGCAGCGCAAATTTGACGATCTATGGAAGGCTTTAGGTGGTTTAGAACGAAATAGAAAATGTGACATAACTTTGTTTCTTTTGTAAGTCCAGAAATGGTTCCCGACGTTCAGGTTTTTTGGAATTGAACCTAAACGTTTTTACAAGTCCAGAATTATACCTGCACTATCCGGCATATGCAGGTGGTATTTTGAACCCTGACAATTTTCATACCTCCTGACAGATGTAGCAGCACTGAATGGACTGGGAGTGGAGGCAGCCGGACTGTCCGCAGCGCCGGAGGGTCCGTCCTTCTTAGCCCCATCCTGGTTACTGATGACGTGGGTCACCCCAACATCTTTGTCAAAGAAGTTCACAACACTCTGGAAAAACATAAGGAACAAATATGTTTATTGTTTATTTATTCATCTCAGGCGGCCCATATTCATACAGAAACATGTAAAATGGTTCATCTTTTAGTTAAAAGAAAAAAAAAAAGTCATCTGTTGAGACAAAGCTTTACCCATGGCTGAGGTATAATATAAGCAGCAGTATAATAGAAGCCAGGATAGTGAGTGTGTGAGTAAGTGTGTGAGTGAGTGAGTGAGTAAGTGAGTGTGTGAGTGAGTGAGTAAGTGAGTGTGTGAGTGAGTGTGTGAGTGAGTGTGTGTGTGTGAGTGTGAGTGAGTGTGTGAGTGAGTGTGTGTGAGTAAAGGTATGAGTGAGTGAGTGAGTGAGTGAGTGAGTGAGTGAGTGAGTGAGTGAGTGAGTGAGTGAGTGAAGGTGTAAGTGAGTGAGTGAGTGAGTGATAGTACAATTTTGTGGCATGCCACCGCTCATGTTTGGCCAAGACACAACACTGCTCTTAGTTAAGTTATTGATCAACATTTGTGGTTGAATATTAATCTCAAAAGGCTTGCTCCAAAAAAGGGACCTCTAACATTACATCCTACCTGAAGAACTAATATACAACTGATACCAGTACCATTCCAATCAGAGTCTTGGGTTCAAACCCCCAGCTTGAGGCATTTTGGACATTGTAGCCATTTTGTCAAGCTTTCTATGTGTGCTACTTTGTCTACTTTTCTTTGGGCATATAGGCCAGTATACCCAAAGAAAATCTGACAAAATAGACCAACAAAACACCTATATAACCACCAAAACAAACCTAACCTCTGCTTGGAGAGTTCCATATGACAAGCAGTGGGGTTACTTGCCTACCGGGGGTACTATGCCACCAGCATTCTTAGATCATCTCCAGGCTCTTATTCTAGCTTTTTGTTCTATCTCAGGTATACTGGCAGTGAGAAATCCAGTATGTGGTGCTTCTTTCACGAGTAGCGTGCGTAGTCCAGTGGTTAGCGACCCTGCCTCAGGACTAAGAGGTTGGGAGTTCGAATCCCGGCTGCACACTTCTGGGGACTGTCGCAGTCCTTAGGACGGGACGTTAAGTCGTGGTCCACTATTCATTGTGCTTGTCGAAAAGAGCTAGGGGAATTTCCCCGGTACAATGAACCTGTAAATACTGTACATAGCGTCTGTCTTCTCTGTCACGACCAGTGGAAGAGTAGCTCTTAAGTGAGCTAAACTGGTTCGAGATCACTTTCACTTTTTAACAACTTTTTGCTGGTGCCTTCTTCTGCTGGTAAGTCAATATGAAGACATAAAAGGGTACTAAAGTACATGTAGTCCAAAATGAAGACTTACCCCTCCTAGCAGCACAATGTTGGTCTCCAGTTTTTTAATGTTGAGCGCCCCATAGCCACGCAGGTCCAGGAAGAAAACCTTCCCTGCCAGAGGCTGGGCAGGCTTGGAACTGGAGCTGGCAGCAAAGTCCAGTTTCCTCCTACCTCTGCTCTCTCCTATATGGAATACAGAAATCACTGTCATCCTGCAGGCCTGGAGATATCAATATTGTAACAGTGGGGTTCATACAACCAGTGAAACAAATAGAGGCGAGTAGAACAGTAAAAACCCCTGGCTCCCAGGTGCCGGGAATCGAGCCCGCGCCAAACCCGGGCAGCCAGTCCACAGGTCATCGTCATAACCGCTAGGCCAAAAGGTCCAGGACCAGTTGGGCTGGTCAGTTGGTGACGTATGAACCCCACTGTTACACTACTCCCCCTTTTCTTACAAGATTCGTCCTCGAATCTTCCGAGTTTGACATCCCTGTGCGGCACACAGCCTACACACAGGGCCGGTGTGGGAACCAGTGAAACAAATAGGGGCGAGTAGAACAGGAAAAAAACCCTGGCTCCCAGGTGCCGGGAATCGAACCCGCGCCAAACCCGGGCAGCCAGTCCACGAGTCATCGTCATAACCGCTAGGCCAAAAGGTCCAGGACCCGTTGGGCTGGTCAGTTGGTGGCGTATGAACCCCACTGTTACAATATCATGAACAAAGTTTGTCATCAGCCATCCAAGCTGGAGTGAGAAATTTGTAAGGATATGCAAATAAGATAATACCAACAGGACTTTGGCACTGATCTCTCATGAGGTTGTTTTCAGGTCTATGTAAACTTTTATCAGAATAAATAAAAAACTTTGGAAGTGTGTAAACTTTCTGCTTGAGAAAATTGTCAATTTATCGTCTTTTGGTGTCATACTGTATCTTGATGTTTGACAATAGTACAAATGTACTTTTTTTCACATGCAGATTTGAAACATACCGATACCTGCATGAGTCTCAGGAGACCATATGTACAAATAGGTTTCATTCACATTCATTTCTTTTCACAAAGAAACTGATGCTGTGAACAAGTTCTTACTATTCGCTATTCATGTTCTTTCTTGGTCATAAATTATTGATCTTCAATCTATGTTTACCTGGTGAAAAGTAAGCATAACCATTCTGACGAAAAGGAAATAAGTTTCAACAAGAATGTTATCATCATCATCATATAAGTCATCATTTATATGCTATATATTGTAAAAAAAAATTGTTTATAAGTTGTTACAGTGATACAAGAATGTGACGTCTTTGATTAAAAAGCTAACCAGACAACATAGAGCACAATAGGCTGTATTTCTTCTTGTGTTCATTTATGTGTAGACCTGTTCACAACATGATCTGTACTACATGTACAATTTTGTAATACAAATTGTATAAAGTAGATGAGTTTTTGTGCTCTTAGTAAGTGTGGGTCTACTATGCAAACTTTGTTGCATGTACTTCATTTAAAGTTGCAAACTTCCACCAGGGAAGGAATACACTAAGCTCTCCGTATACTGTATAATCACATACAACAGGCAAAATTATTTTTCAGACATAATTTATTGTCTTGTTGTTTGTGGCAACGTAGCGGATCTACTAGTACTATGATCAACAACAAACATCATGGCGGTGACAGGTCTTTTCGTCCCCTAGTCCATTCGTCCTCTAGTTCTTTCGTCCTTGTTATGGATCTTTCGTCCTCGTGGTCATGGATGTTTGGTCCTCGTTGCCGTGGATGTTTCGTCCTTGTCCTCGTCCTCGATGTTTCGATGCTTGTATATGCACCAGAGATTACTTTTAGTAGAACAAGGTTACTACATAGCCATGTTACAGACTCTAACCATGCTCTAACTTTCTCTTCTCAGGTATATTTAACGCCGATGAACACCGGGTGAGCGGCGGGCCGATATGCGACCGGGCCCGCCTGCGAATCCCGGGTGCGCCCGCTAGCTGTAGTCAAGCATGGCTTAGATTAATACACATTCTAAGGCTGCTACGAAACTACGTAACTAACAATAACTTGTTTGTGAAAATGTTTTAATTTCTGTTATATCTCCTAATAAAGCCATCAAATAATTCAAAGTTGTTTTTGTGTTTGCCTGTAACGTTATAATAATTTTGCCGCAAACGCTAAACCGACCCACGGCAATAATTTACCAAGCGCAATTGTTCCACTGACATATCTTTCCCTGCGGTTTCTCATCAAAATATTGCTCACAAAATACTGCTCACATGCCATTATTTACATACCGCTCACATTTCTCTCACTACGACCATGGAGTTAAAATATGCTACGACCAAGGATATATTACGTAGTCACGATAGGAAACAAAATGGCGGACATCCCTGCCCAAGCTATACCACCATGCATTGCGTGGGATACCTCATAATTATACATAATTGTGTTACATCTTGTTCCTAGCATGAGCCAACGATACACGATTCACTGTAGATGATATTGATGAAATAGAAAAAATACGGTACATATTCTCTACGTAATTCACAGTTATTTAGGTTGAAGATGAATAAGTAGAAAAGTGTGTTTGCATTTATGGCAAAGGCACACACACACACACACACACATATATATATACAAGTACCATAGTCATATCGCAAGTTCTGTTTTCGCTGTTTTACAATGATTACGGTGTTTAGTAACGGACTAATACTAACAATAAAATGAATGAATACAGAACAGACTACAACGCTACAAAGAGCGGACGGGTCTTTTGAGCAGCTAGGGGAGCAACGCTCCGTGAAGAACAACTTGTCTGTCCTTTAGATATGACCGCTTCACTTCCGCAAACAGCGTCTCTGTCCTTCAAACATGAAGCGCCATTCTATTAAGAAGTTCACAAGGGCCGCTTTCTTCAATTGTTGTACAATTGATGAAACGGCAGACAACTCTAACTGTGTACATAAAAAGCGAAATATCAGTGGCCAGTCATTCTTGGTTGCCAAATTGTACAAGCACCATGACTGATCCCCATCCATGCGTCGTTTGCGAGAGACCCGTTACATCACGTCAGCACGGCCTGGCGTGTGATCGATGTGGAGAGTGGCAGCATAGAATTTGTGGCACAGGTAAGGCTTTTTTCTTTTGAATGTTGGGTATTTTATAATGAGCATTCATTACTGTGTAGGGTTGTACAAAACCTATTTTGCTAAAAAGCACTAGAAAATTCAAATTTCTAATGCAACTAGACAAACCTACCATCAAAAAACAGATATTTGTTAATTTTCTTTGAGATGGTGAGCCGGGTAAAATAAGTGGAATAGTAAATAGTATAAAAGACTATATTTGCTAATAATTTCTTTTAATGTATTGTGACAGGCATATCGCAAGCTACATATCGACAGCTCTGTCGGGAGGAAATCCAGCTGGACTTCCTCTGCAGCACTTGTCGGGCGGCACCTCCTTCACCACAGCAGCAGCTCACGCCACCCCCGTCCCCGGGAGACCAACCCTCGTTGGACGGATCCTTCCAGGTAGAGGCACCGCCGTCGCCTCCGCCACAGCTTCCCGACGGGTCCTTCAACTTCCAGGCGGACGGATCCTTCGAGGTGCCGGATCCCAACCGCAACCTGGAGGACAGCATTGGTGACGTCAGTGTGGAGGACAACCTTCCAGTGGACGAGGGGGGCGAGACAACCTTCAAGCGGATCGAAGCGGGCACCAAGAGGGGGCGCCCGAAACTGGCTGACAGTAACGGCTATTCCTACACGGTGAAGGAGGAGAAGCCGTACGCAGTCTACTGGACATGTTCCCGTAGGCAGAGGGGAAACAAGTGCCCAGCGACGGTGGTGGAGAGGAACGGTGTCTACCGGCGGGGGGGCAGTAGACACATCCACCCACCGACAATGAACGCTGCGACCAACCTCCAAATCCAGGCCAGTGTACGACAGAGAGCGGTGGACAACCCATTCAAGTCAGCGAGCCAGATTGTGGAGGAGGTCGTGATGGAGAACATTGACGTCCAAGCACCCAACCCGGATCTTCCAAGCATGGCAAACATGGTGAGCTTTTCATTCAGAATTCAATTTATTTAATTAAATGTTTCTCATGTTTGTATCATTTCAAGTAAATATGTGTGTGTATGTGTTGACTTGGTAATTTGTTTTACCCTTTGCGTTTAATTCAGTATGATTTATGAAAATCTGTACTTCCAGATCCGCATGGCGAACAAGCGGAGACAAGAACTCCGCCCCAAGGACCCGACGGATCTGGACTTCGAATTGCAGGAGCAGCACCTCCCCGACGGGTTCTTCAGAGCGGACATCCGCTACGACGGACACCGGCACCTCGTCTTTGCCAGCGACCACCAACTCAAGCTACTGGCCAGGGCAAAGACGTGGTATATGGATGCCACATTCAAGGTGGTAGGAAAGCCATTCTACCAGCTGTTCGGCATCCATGCGTTTGTGCGGGAGGACGACGTTGAAAAACAAGTTCCCCTAGCCATCGCCTTCATGTCCAACAAAAACAAGAAGGACTACAAGAAGGTATGGAGTTGTTTTTTTTACTTTGTGCGATTTCTCATTTGTTATTCCTGGTAATTCTTTTGAATTGGACGTTAGTTGTCTGTTTCATATTACTGCCATCTTTGACTTTGTATAAACCTTCAGGTTTTATATATATTGAAGTACAATAAATATATCCCCTTCTTACCTTTTTAGGTTCTGAAGAAGATCTTGCGACTTCTGCCAGGAGAACCGAAAGTGACGACGCTGGTGATGGATTTCGAGCAGGGCCTGTGGCAGGCAGTCCGATCCGTCCTGCCGGGGAAGACCAGGAGGGGCTGCGCCTTCCACTGGACCCAGGCGGTTTACCACAAGATACAGGATGTTGGTATGTACATACAATAACTTGTCATACTTTCACATTTTATATATTTTGGTCATTGATTAGTAGTATGACCCGCCGTATTATAAACCCCGATTTATAAACCCTTTGTCATACTTTAACATTATACATTATCATGTCATCAGTAGTGTGACCTGTGTTGTAAACACGAATTTGGCACATTTGTATTTTCAGGACTTCAGGAGGCGTACCGCCGTCGGGAGGGTCTTTACAGACTACTGCGGAACTTCCTGGGTCTACTGATGCTGCCACATGAGCACGTGCGCCCCACCTTCAACGCACTGTGCCAAGACGCCGCCAACGCTAACGATGAGAGGCTCGACCGGCTGACTACCTACATGCGGACCTACTGGCTGGAGAGCACGGTCTGGGAGGTGAGGGAGTGGTGCGTCTACATGGAGCCGGTGCGGACCAACAATGACACCGAGGGGTGGCATCTGCGCCTGAAGCAGAAGGCCAACCGTCTCCACCTGCCGCTGTACCTGCTGGTTCAGCTACTGAAGAGAGAAGCCGACTTCGTGACTCTCCAGGTCCAGCAAGTCAGCTTCAAGAAGCTGAAGAAGTACCAACGAGCCCGGTACGCCAGTGTGCAGGGGAAGCTCTTCAAGTACTGGGGGGAGTATGCGGAGGGGCAGAGGACGACGTCATCCCTGTTGAGAGCGTGCTCCCGTGTCTACGCTCCCATTCCCGAGGAGTGAAGCATTTTTGTTCCCTTATGTACTTTTCATATTTTCGTATTTTTTTATGTGCCACAGTAACACGGATTTTCTGTCAGCAGTATTTTTTTGTTCCTCAGTTAAGTTACATATTTTTCGTATTTATCTTGATGATAATGCATACTAGTATATGCTGATACACCGTGTACTTGTACTTGTATATAATCGTAACAGTTGTATTTATAAATGTTTTACATGTATGTGCTATGTAAATAAAACAGGTTAAATAAAACATTGCAGTAACGTAATTTTTTTCAATCAGACTAAACGGTAAACCTTTGTAAACTGTGTGCTATGTAAATAAAACATTGCAGTAACGCGAATTTGGTCTTGTAATTTTTTTTCAATTGGACTAAACTTTGCTGGGTGTAGTAGACTATTCGGAAGGAATCAGAAGTAGACTATTAAGAGAACACAGACAAACACCAATGCCCTTGTAAACACGGTTGTCGGGTCGGCCGCCCAAAGCTCCACGCGAGAGGTAAGTAAGACCTAAGGGCATGACGGGATAGCATGGGTAGCCATTTTTTTTCCGGCCCGGTCTATTTACGTCTGTTGTCCACAAGTCACGCCTGTTGGGTACCCTATATCGACTTTATGTAAGCGCACGCTGTTCAAATTCTATTCTGTACCGATTAGTTAGACAATAACCACCAGTATCGTGATTCTTGACTTCCTTAGATCGGCACACTGGGTCCGCCGGCGCGGCCGGCCCTGTGCTACTTCGCCGCTAAAAGCTGTTTAGAAAAAATTCAAAGTGAGAGTTAATCAAAATATGGAATAGCAAATGTACCAAACATTGTCATTTCGGGTGTAGACATTATCGTATAGACTTTGAGGAATCATTCACTGACGAGGACGAAACATCCACGGCAACGAGGACCAAACATCCATGACCACGAGGACGAAAGATCCATAACAAGGACGAAAGAACTAGAGGACGAATGGACTAGGGGACGAAAAGTCTAGTAACCATCATGGCGACTGCACCATAACGTAACTTTATGTAGTACAATCGATCGTAAACAAGTGTCTTACCGTCATCTGCCGCAGCCTGTTTTGCAGTTTGTCTACTTCTCATCCTCTAGGTTGGACGAAATCACGATTGCAGGGAGAAATCGTCTTCAACGGGAGCAGACAACAAACAAGTTCAGACCCTGCCCCCTCAGTTGCAGACGGTTTAAAAAATTATTCAAACTTGGCTTTTAATTCTACGTCGCTTCCCACGATCTAGGCAATGCCTGTAACAGTTCAGTACACCAATGGACGACAAACAATGTTCTACATGCTTCTTCCTGCTAAAAACTGACGGAGAGGACGTTAATAGAGTATGAAACGCAATAAAACAGCCAAAATTTACGTTCAGATCGTCCCACGGCTGCCATCTTGAAAAATCTTTGCCGCCACTTACCACAATGCATTGCGTGAAATATCGCTGGAACAAAGTCTCGTACTTCGCGAGACCTTCGGGCTGTGGCGGGAAAATGACGCCCCCTGTTGGACAAATAGCGCAGTACACTATCTAGGCATACTGTATACTGTATTGAATTTCACCAATGTACTAGTAAACACCTGACTTGACTCTATTCCCGGGTGGGTGTTCACAGAATCTTGAGAAAATGACATCATAGCCATTGTATCCTTGCCCGAATCTCATATAATGGCCCAGATTTTTCTTTCCTTCTACAGTTAACTGTTAATGTTTGTATGATTATTAAAACTTTGTGACTGCTTTCAATTTTCTAAAAATAATCAATTGCCAGGTAGAAAAATTGTAACAGACCCTTTTCATTAATGAGTATTATTATTAATAAAGCATAGGAGAGAATCGCCAACAATGTGTATTATGAAAATAAGTCAGTCTTTATTAACCAACAGTTCCAAAAGTCAAATGACAAAACTTGACTTATATTGGCTGGGACCTGAACAAAAACAAACATGATAACATACAATTAACATGAAAGTTCATATGTTGGTCAATAACTTTATGGAAAGGGTTAACAAACTTTTTCTCAAACTCGTGGTCTTCTCCAGTTACGTTCATTACCTTTTTCCATAATATGAGGCAACTGTACATTATGTCACGTCATTACCGTTATATGGGTTACTTTTTGGCATAGAATTTTCTTTCCTTTTGTTCCAAACAGATCTTTTCCAAGGATAATTTTCTTTCAGAAATTTCTCTGATAAATAGATAGCTCAACTTTTTAATCACAAGCATAAATTGTTGCCGTGTATGGATCTCAAAATCTATTTCAAACACAAATATGCAAAGTGTCTTGATTTTAACGTCATTAATGTTAGTTACTGTTTAAATAGCACCACTTTTGTCCCAAACTTTAACCATGTCACAAAACAAACAACATTGCACTCAACTTCAAAATACACAACAGAACACCAGTGCAAAACAGTACAGCAACGAAATATTAACAGTCAGAACAAGTTTTTTGTCAGTTTGAGTACAGCAAATATGATTCAATTTTTTTGCCTTATAAAATTGTGAAATAGCATCTGTTGTCACATTAGATAGACATAAAGTTGTCCATGAATTTTTTTTCTTATAAAAAAGCTCTGAGTTTACCAGTGCAATTATTTGCTGTATAAAACACAGGGAAAGTTACAACCTTTTTTCCCACTGGGAAAGTAATATAGCAACAGAATTTGACTGAACATCTCAAACATTCAAGTTTTTAGAAATTGATCAGCAATTTTAGTTTGACAACAAAACATTCATGCTATTAGTGTGTGTTCAAGGCCCCATTCTCTGAATAATACAGCCTTCAAGCACAAAGGGTACTGTGGCAATTTCTTAAGACATTGTGGCACTTGTCTGGAAGACATTATCAATACATTGAATATATAAGTTCATTACAAGTGCAAGAAGAATCTCAAAAATGTCAGACTATTTTTTTCTGAAACAACAATACAGACATCTATATAGGACAAACAGAATTACAGAAACTTGCAACCACCATTCTTCAGCCTAATATCTGTTGAACAACAAAGAAGGAAGCAAAGGGAAACAGATTCTAAGCCAATGAATATTGTTTCATCAGTCCCATCTGAAACTCAAGGTACTGCAAAGTTTAAATACATCATGATTTAATTCTATGTAATTCTACTTAATAAGATCAACTAGCCTGACTACATCACACTTCTAGCAGCCCTTCCACTGGTCAGGCCCCTAGGAGCTTGATGGTCAACACATTTAAGTCAGGAGAATTGGGAACATCTTAATGCTGCTGGTTTATGTACTAACATGGACTAATTATTGTCAGACTGATCATGAGAACCATCTGTTACGAAAGTGTTGGAAGCAGTGATGACTGGTTTCCATACTGACAGAGAATCCCGAGCTCCCATTGGTCTGATTTTCATAGTGATGAAGAATCCTGAGCTCCTATTGGTAGTTCTGGGAATTGGAATGATTCTCCAGAGTTAGAGGTGAATGGCCACAAGCTCATGGGGATGAGGCCCAACCAGCCCCTGACAGCAAGAGACTGTGTAACAAAGGCTATAGATCAACAGCCAATGAACATTAAGGCACAAATGTTACTGTTGTTCATTTTTGGCAGCTACTGCCAATACAAGTGAGTTATAGAGTGTTTAGTAGAAATTGTAAAGTATATTGTGTTTCTTGGTCCTTATTTATTCACATTTTCATAAAACATTTGGAAAAAGTTCAACATTAAGCAACCTCTATATAAATGCAACATATTCTAATTCAAAATTTCAACAGTTTGTTAAGATCTATATAATGACAGGTTACTGGTTAAACTTTAAACACGGACAAAAATGTGTCCACTTTACATAATCATGGATTCAACCTATTTACTTTTGGATATTGCCTCAAACCCAAGTATGATTTCCCTGAGACTCCATTTCTAAGTGTAAGGGTTGTTGGGATAAAGTATTGTGAAAATCTGTATCAACATGTGCACATTCTGTTCAAAGTCTAAGGAACAATACTGTCAGCAAATGTGTGCTTTAAAAATGCATAATTGCTATAACATTGCTTTGATCATTCTAAAAATACTGTTTCCACAAATAGCATGCATGTAAGAGAATCCAGCGGTGCCAAAGAAACCTGACATTTTAAGTCATAATGTTTGTCACATCTTGATACAGATCTTTTACAGTATTGACTTTAATACTAAGTCTTGTGATTGCTGCTTTTAGCTACTTCCAACCCTTCACTAAGTTCCTTAGGTTGTTACTGACTCTCCCCTCTTCTATATGTGTCCTACCTCTCCTCTAGAATTTGCAGGGTCCAACATGACAATAATGGTTTGTCCCTACTACAAGTACTGCAAGGATGGTGACTTTTACAATTCAAGTCAGATGACTGTACATATGGTATTGTAAATGACAGCTACGATAAAATAAAATACATAAAATAAGGAAAGACAATTTTTGGATAGATCTTAAGCCAGTAAAATGCTACCACTTGCTTCCATACAAAATGATTTGATGTCAACATTCTGTATGAAAAGTGCAAGTGAAAGCAAGGAGGTAAAAGTTTTTATTCAGAATACTTGAAGGATAGCCTGGGTGCCATCCTCCAGAGTTTTTGCCACTCCCAAAGGTCGCTATCCACCACGGAGTGGCAAAAACTATGGAGGATGGTACCCAGGCTATCCTTGGTGAAAGTATTCTGAACAAAAATAAACCAATTTCTAATACATGTTCTATCTACTGTAAATCAAAAAAAGTAAATAATGTACACTGAACAAAAAAATGGTCTTCAAGAAAAAAAAATTAATATCTGTCTTACAGCAAGTAGTGGGCTTGGGTTTCAAATTGAGGGATATTCAAAATCTTGTTCTATGACATACATAGTGGTCAGTGTGGCTTTAACATTTCCAGTGTGGACCTCTTTACAGCTACATTCTTTTCATTCTATAGAACAAGACTGTTGTATCCCTATACAGTGAGTAGCACCAGTTTTCTAGTGGTCTTGACGTCACAGACAGCAGTCACAGCTATGTTGGAAGCACAGGGTCTTTGGTTCGAGGATGCTGCCCAGCTGGTGAGCCGGCATGAGCCTCTTCTTTAGCTTTGCTTTCTTCTGGAAGACTGGTGCTGGTGGGCCTGTCAGATCCTAAAGAAAATACAACATACTGTCAGCTCATCACTTAGTTACCGGTACCTTTGTTTGTTTTTGTCGTGTTTGTGTGTTTGTGTGTGTGTATGTGGTTTAGCACGATAAGTCAAGAAGCTATGGAAGGATTGCCATGAAATTTGGTAGGTGTGTAGGTCTTAATGAGACCTCGAAATGATTAGATGTTGGGCCACCTGGTGGCTTGTTATGGTACTGCAGTGGAACTTCCGTTTTTGATATATCGTGATCTGGACATGCTAGGGTCAAGAATTTCAGATGGTAAATAGCTCTTGTGCTCGGGAGAAGTGACGTATGTTTAGGCCCCCTAGCAACTTGTTTTGGAACTGCAGGGCAGTTTTTCATACATTTGATAGACAATACTAATTATAGCACTTGTAACAATCTCTCTCTATGAATTTCCTCAAATATTGTGGTGTATAGGAGTAGACTATCTCTGTATAAGTCTATACAACATTTAAAACACACAAACAACTTGGTGACAGGAAGGTCCCATTTAGAAATAGGGGTGGATAGGTTAGTCACCTGGAGGGGAGGTAGGACTGGTAATTGTCAACTTGTAGCCGAGGCGCTGCGCTCCTCCCCCTCATCAGGCGGTCTGTCCTGGACGGAGATCTTGGTCATGGAGAGAGAAGCCACGGTTCCAGTGGAGCCAGCTGGCTTCTTGACCTTTGCCCCTTTGTGACCCTTCTTTTTGATTCTCGGCAGCCCTGCCATTGCACTAGGAGTTGAATATTAAAGAAAAAAAATTTTCATTCTCCATCCAGTACACATTCATTGTATGTATGACTAAATTTCAGAACATAATTTTACGTTCTTTATCGAAACAGAAAACTTATATCTTCAATCTACCATGTCATGAAGGATTTGATTTACATTATGTAACAAAAATATGGACAGTCTTAAATCACTGTAGTTCCAAATAAAATATGATTTCTGCTTACCCATGACTCAATGGGGCACTTATTGACCTCTGGTCCCGAGTGATGCGTACAAACTTGGGCGGGGACCACTGGTGGGCGGGGTTCGTTGTCGTGCCGACGTGCAGGCTATGCTGGCAGAAGGCATCCAGCATCCCAATCCCTACATAAAACACAGGAGGAAGGACACGTACAGGTCATACAGATGTAACAACACGAAACTTACTATGGAACTACATGACTTACTATGGAACTACACAAGACGTACTACGGAACTACACAAGACTTACTACGGAACTACACAAGACTTACTATGGAACTACACAAGACTTACTACGGAACTACACAAGACTTACTACGGAACTACACAAGACTTACTATGGAACTACACAAGACTTACTACGGAACTACACAAGACTTACTACGGAACTACACAAGACTTACTACGGAACTACACAAGACTTACTATGGAACTACACAAGACTTACTATGGAACTACACAAGACTTACTATGGAACTACACAAGACTTACTACGGAACTACACAAGACTTACTATGGAACTACACAAGACTTACTATGGAACTACACAAGACTTACTATGGAACTACATGTAAATTATTGGCATTAATAGATTCACGATCAACCAAAGTCTATGAAGTGATTCAAATCAAAAGGCCAAAATGAACATCATCCATGTTTCACATCATGTACATACATTTGAAAAGCACATCCAATTTGATTATATATTAATGAAGCAATTTCTATAAACAGAATTCCAGAATACCAATGAGAACCAAGAATACAACGACGCCCCCACCTCTGGAATGCTGGCGATGGTATCTGCGCACCCATTCGTCCATCAGGATGTTGTAGTACCTGGGCTGCTCGAAGAAGCGGTGGTACTTGCTGGAGGTGGGCGAGGGGAAGATGCGCTCGTACATCCCGCGCCGGTTGAACTCGTCTTCGGTCTCTATCAGCATGCGGATGTCGTCTGGGGTCAGGGTGTCTGTGATGGTCATGCGCAGTTGCTGGAACAGAGATAACCAATGGCATTAGTGCTGTGTACCTAAACCCATGTTTAGGTTCAGGTCCGGATTCAAGTCCTGAGGTTTAGGTTCAGTTCCGGACTTGTAAGTCCGGACCTAAACCCACGGTTAGCCCACGGTATATACAACCTTGCATGTTGGCAACCTTGCAATGTTATCTGGGCGAAACTGTGGCCACATAACATGGAGGCAGACACTTGACAATGCCCGATGGCAATGTTTTCTTCATTTTGCAGCACAGATTTTGCAATCTATGGAAGGTTTTATGTGGTTTAGAACGAAAAGGGATATGTGACATGGTTTTTTTTTCCAACCAAGTCTGGAACTGGTTCCTGCCATTCAGTTATTTTTGGACTTGAACCTAAACGTTTTTACAAGTCCGGAACTGAGTCCAGCAAACCGGTACACAGCACTAAATGGCATGTCAATCATGTTCCCGATGATGTGATGTCGAATGGCCGTGTGGCTAGGCGAGTGGACACGAGATCAAGAGTTCGCGGGTTCGATTCCTTGCATTCCTGGCTAGACGTTGTGTCCTTGAGAAAGGTACTTTACACGACTTTCCTCACTCCACCCAGGTGTAAAATGGGTACCTGACTTCAGTTGGAGAGGTAAAAGGCGGTGGAAGGAGAAGGATGGGCTCCGCCTTCCAATACCGTGCCCTAGACACAGTGAATAACAACCCACTGCCCCAGCTGAGCCTCTAAAGCCTCAAAAGGCTACGGGACTACCTTTTCACCTTTAATGTCAAATACATTTATTTACCAGTAGTTTGTGTAAATGAGTTTATAAAATATCCAGTAAATGCAATTTGTCCAAAATCCGTACATTTTCAAACTGCTGATCTAACTTTAATTTTGTATTTGACATCATCAATTTATGTAGGAAAGCAGCACTAGTCTGCACCATTATTAGGCACATTATATGTGTATGCCTGATTCAATGTTTCTACAACTCTTACTCATTTTGTTGGCAATGTATTTTCCTCTGAGCATGCAGGTATACCTCCATGCTCTGAGTAATATTGATTTTTATTATCTTTGATTTACATTAAATGTAATTCATTTTGTTGTTCTGATACAAGGATGACTCACTATGTTTGATAAAGTAAAACTGGTTATTACCTCATCAATGTATTTCTGCACAAAGAAAGCGTGTTTCGCCTTCTCATCCGGCGCCAGGTCCGTGCTCTGGTGGCGCTTGTCGGTGCTGAAGGTCTGGGAAGCGTTGACGTTGTTCGCTGCCATGACGATCGTCTTGTCGGGGATCTGGAATCCCGCCAGGTTCATGAGGTCACGAATCATCTGACCTTTGATGTTTACATCCAGCGGGGAGTTGGAGTGGAGACTGTAAACAGCAAAACAAAACAATAAACAAACAACTGTCAGTTGACAAGAAGATATAGACCAACTTACTTGACTTAAAATTGCTCAATGTTGAGTTAAAATAAAAGAGAAAAATATTAAACTATATCTGGATGTTGAGGATGTACAAAATCACTGACCTTGGCGAGATGTTGACCTCTAAAATCCACGGCTTCAGGTCGGAGTCCAGCATGATGTCGAAGCCAAACAGTTCGTTCACGCAGTAGCGTCGCCGGACGTTGGCTTTCACCAGGCTGTTCACAGCAGATTCACAGCTGTGGAACACAAACAAAGAAAAGGTTAGGCAAAAAAGTACTAAAAGAAGAATTCATCTTTATCCTCACATCCTGTATTCTTTCGAAAGCAAAAGCAGTTACTGTGAAATTTAATCATCAAAAAACGATGATTCTATCATTTCACTAGTCTTACCAGATGATTGTTTTGACGACAAGGTCCTTGATCTCGTCCCATATATGGTCGGTGTTGATGCCTCCACGCTGCAGGTATCTCCACAGGGCCTGAAGACCCCTGCAACAAACATGAGAGACATCTAGTGACCAGGATGCAAACTGCAGGTACCTCAAGAATCCCATTCTAATCATATCATGTAGCCTTTGAAGACATGTACAATTTGTGATTCTAAATCTGGCCATGCAACATTCTATGGACACAAATCTTCCAGAATCTTGGCGATTTTATTAGCAACTGTGAATCTTTAGATACTTATTAAAAAACATTTTTGATATGGAACATTTTTCTCACCATTTGTGTCCCTCACATCTGTCCTTGTCACTGTTGGGGGTGAACTCGGCGTTCCGTTTGTTCACGCTGTAGTTGGTCAGGTGCATGAAACGGTTTGATAGGTTCTTCATGGAGAAGGAATACCTGTGATAAAACAACCAGAATTATTAAAAAGAAATCCATGAATTATGTGCACAACATTTCAAATTTAAGGACATCATTCTAAGTTTCATGTACCAATCTGTAATCATTACCTCCAGTGCATGTATATGCAAAGTTTTACAAACTGTCTAACCAAAGTTGCTCAAAAGTACATGTAACATTTCCTATACTTCCTAACACACACAATACAAAGTACCATCAAAAGAGCTATACCCTGTCATACATGTACATCATAGTACAGTACATGTGTGTATCCTTACAGCAGCTTTTTCGTACACTCAAAAGTCAAATAGTCTTATATTGTATTTTATTTTGAAGCTCAACAGGAGAACCAAGAACCAAGATACACGTACTTGCAGGTGGCAAATCTCACGAGCCCGTCTTGGAAGAGGTAGATGCGTAGAGGGTCGTACGAGGTCACATACACGTACAACCGCAGGTCAAACTTACTGCCATTGATGAGGTAGGGCCGCGACAAGTATCTAGAAGGTGAAGAGACAGTTAACGTTTAGTTACATGCTTTTAGCATTAACATTTACTAATTGAAGATTGTTTGGAAGAAATGGCCCAGACTTGTGACCTTGAATCTTCCCCCCACAACAATATGAAAAGTGATAAAGTCTTTAAAATTTAGACCTTTAACCATATAAATGGAAGGTTATCAACAGAAACTTATCAATGATTATGTTTTTACTTAACAAGGATGCCTTGAACAGTAGTATACAGAAAGTGTTACCATAATAGATGTGATTTAGAACCACTATGCATACTTTCTTCCAGTCTTTGCTTACCTCTGTACAATGACTGGTCTTTTCCTGGGAACCTGGTTCCATTTGTGGATGACTTTGATGCCAATCCCTCTTGCTGAAGCAGGCTGCAAAACAGAGGAACAAACATAAGATGGTTAGCTCTTAATGTGTATAAACTGTTTTTATATCATCCATTTTTCCATGCTATTACTCAGAAGTAACACCGTGATTACAAACATCTGAAATTTTCTCAACTTTTGGCACATTTCGCATCGAAATGTGTGTTTTCTAGGGTGGGTATGACATAAACAAAATATTATATGGTGTATTCTATTTATACATGACATACAAAACTTGTGTCAGCTTCACAATTTAGCAGCGAACTCACAGGTTTGATGATCCACTTCTGTTTGGTGCCGCCATCTTCCCACGTCCTCTTCAGCTGTTTGAAGTCTGAGGGCAGCACAAAGGTCAAAGGGAGGAAGTTGAAATCCTTCTTCCCATAATGCACCTGCATCCGAGACAGATTCCGCCAAAGTCTGTCCTTGCGTCCGATCTGGAACGTCCCGGGGAAGTGGTTTACCTGAAGGAGTAGAAGTTTGAAGGTTAAATGAAGGTTAAATTTCATTTAATAAGCATTTACTCACCAATTTATGCATCCATTAATTCATCAAGAAGCTGTTATTCTAAATATAATTATCTTTGAATGAAGGCATATATTACAAAGTTTTAAAAACTTATGAAAGTGATTTTGTCTTGCTAATTTTTGTTTAAGACTTTTTCTGACCTTCTGGAATTCTCGGACACTCCTGAATCCGTTGGACTTCATGTGTTTCCCCCAGTATCCCAGCCAGTCATTTCCCTCTGTAATCAACAAAAATGGCATTAGTTTTAAGAGCAAAATGTAACAAGTATAAACCTTTCATGGCAATAAGGGAATGAAAATCAGAAAGGGATGATACTGACATAAACTTCCATACACCTAAAACTAGTAATACTATTAACTTTAAGCAATGTTGTGCTGTTAGGATTTGTTGAGTTTCTTTTAAACATGTCAGTGTTATCCTGCACCTAGTACAATACTGCTAGCTACATTCTATAGCTAACTGGCTGAAGTGGCCATACTCGTAGATGTGATATGTACAGTCTAAGATTCACAATGCTAGACTACATGGATGGGACAGTTCTATCTAATCTAGGAAGAAGTATAAAGGGCTACTGATGTCTCTGCACTTTCAGGTGGAACTTACTTTTACCTTGGTTGAAGGGAAAGCAATGAAAACATTTGAGACAAAACATATTAAAAAATCAAGAAATCTTTCAAGAAATCCCTGATGAAGAATCAAGTTTGTTCTCACCAACTTCCTCGAAACCACATTTCTGCCCTAGTCTAAATGTTGCAAATATTTCTTAATTGACATAAAATTATCCGTAAAATTGTTAATATTTCATTTCAAAAGCCACTACATTTTTGTACTTCCTTTTAAATCTCTCAGTACACCAGATAGAATTTCTGCTATAAGAATTGAAAGGAGAATAGACAGACAAATTCTGATAACATCCACCTAATTACCATGACTTAAAGGTATTTACTTGTTGAATAAAGAGACTCTTTCTACACAACCAAGTGTTTTATTCAGCCGACGTTTCGGTGACCGTCTGTCACCTTCCTCAGGGCAATTCTGACTGGTTCACATTGCACTGCAGCATAGGTGGCGCTGCTGTAGATGCGTTCCCAAACGTATTTACATAACGTATGTTTGGGACCGCATTGTAAATACAGTTCCCTAAACAGTGCATGTGTACTTGTAGATATGTAAATACGTTTGGGAACGCATCTACAGCAGCGACACCTATGCTGCAGTGCAATGTGAACCAGTCAGAATTGCCCTGAGGAAGGTGACAGACGGTCACCGAAACGTCGGCTGAATAAAACACTTGGTTGTGTAGAAAGAGTCTCTTTATTCAGTGACTTACCAACCTGATGAAACTATTCACGGGTATTTACTTGTTGATTTTTCAACACCTGGCATAACTTGTGCTTGTACCCTACAACAGTTTGTCACTCACATTGGTTAGAAATGTCAGTAAGAGATAAGTATATGTAGCTATACATGGCATAGATATCTTGACATACTTTTGGTTAGTCTGAAGTGCGACCTGCCGAGGACATTCTTCACCACGATAGGAGTGATTGTGCTCAGTCTCCACTTCAGCAGCTTCCTGGTCTCATACGGCAGTGGCGCAACTGTGGAAAAGACAAAACTGCCATGTGAGACCAAAATATGAATGCAGTAAAAGGTAAGCTAAAATGAACTTGTACACTGTATGATCATTGTTACAGTGATGATTTAAGATCATTCACAAACTTTTAAAGTCTATTTGATGTCCCAAATAAAAGCTAGAAGGAGAGTTCTGACTTACTCTTCTCTGCATCTGTGCCAAAGTAGATGACAGGCGGAACATTAGAGAACAGACTGGCTATGAGGGGTGCTTTCATCTCCAGCGCTCCCTCTGCTGATGTGGTTCTGTAGGATGACCTGTGGGGAGGGGGGTAGAGAAGGTCAAACTCTGGTTAGAGACTATTGCAGCTGACAGTGAAGTGTAGGTCATGTCATGTACACCAAATATAGTACAATAGCACTAACAGGACAATAGGAACAATAGGAACAATCATTTAACTTGAGGTCACACTTACAAGCTCTTGGTACCCATAGCTAGAACACTAAGTGCATAGACAGTCCCTTGCAGTCAAAACTATACTAACATGGAATTCTCTACCAGAAAGTGTTGAAACCACAAAGACAGTGATAATAGCTTCAAGACAAGGCTGGATGCATTCTGACACAATGTAAAATACACAATATGAACTGAGGATGGTACAACAGGTTCAGACCTTCTTTCACTGAAGACTCCTCAAGGTATCCAAGCAGTGAAAGTCACTAATTACCTGGTGAGCAGAGCAAGTCTGTCGGCATCCGACCCTCCCAGGTGTCTCTGCTTGTTCTCTTCTCCGACGAGCGCAGGGCGGGCGGAGGCGGTACGGTCCACCAGCGACAGCTGTGAGGCAGAACTGGACACTGACCGCACGTCGTCTGTAAGGCAAGTATGGAATATGAGCTACATCCAGATTTGGTGCAATTATGTTTTGATAACCACTGACTTGTACTAATTAATTATAAGCTGTGCCTGTCCTTGGTGCTGAACTGTATGTATGCTGATATCATCATCTTTCAGCGTGCGAAATACCAGGTTGCCCAGTTGCACCGTGCAACCATATTTTGCTTGGTGCAACCTATTTTTAAACCCAGGTAGCTCAGTGCACTACCTAAATTTTGCGGTAAGGATGCCCCTTTCTTCCATTGGGAACTGTTTATTGAGAAGTTCCCATGGAAGAGCTCATCACTTCAGGTAAGGGGGAACAACTCTATGTCAGAAATGTATAAATTCACATTGCATTGTAACAAAGTTAATCACAATGTAGAAGAGTTTAAATTTGGGGCAACCTGGAATTTTGATGGGCAACCTAGCTCTCATCCTAGGTTGCCACTGGGCAACCTGGCTCAAAAAAGTATTTCGTACACTGTCTTTACTTATGCAGAACTTTCAAACAGATACATATGTCCCTCCTTTGATTCTCATACTACAGGCAGTCCTACTACATTTCTGGTAGAATCTCTATATAGTGCTACATTAGTCCATCACTTGAAAATAAAAATTGCATACATGTAACTCTAAGCTCTTCTTTGAAAAAACTTTTGTAACAAAAGTCTTGTTGTGACAACCTACCAGTATCTCTCCTGGCATCTAAGCATGTGGTATATACAAAGAAAGGAACCCTTTAGTACAAATATGATTGACTTGAAGCCATAGATTTAAATATAGTAAATCAAACTCCATATATATCTTTCACCTTGATAAAATCATTACACAAATCACTGTGCTGTAAAGTTCACATCATCATAACTGTGTAAATCTACCTCCTAACAATATTTCATAAGTGCAGCATTAGGTTGCTATGGTTACTTACCATCATCTGACCCCACATCATCATTGATGTCATCAAGCATGTCCTCTTCATCATCTACTTCTGTAGAACACCCGTCGCCTGGCAACCGTTCCCTGGGGTAAACAACAACAAGTCTGTTAGAAGGGGCAGTGCAGATGGTGTGTGTGCGGTGTGAGGCTCGTAAGAAACTGACGGGGTTTAAAAAGATCGTCCAGTAGACTTTTGTTCATTTGTTCATTTGTAGCAAAAACACAACATGTAGCTAAGAGATGGTAAAATTTAGATTGCCTATTTTGTTGAAGAACTGCTACCCTCACAATCCAGCATAAACATTTTGATCAAACACTTAAATTCTTCTCATGCAACTTAACTCACTGTTTTTACATTCAAACTGAATGCAACTAAGTGACAGCCTTTTATCTACTAGTAACTTGACACACGTCTGAAACACATCTGTAAGGGGGAAATTTATCTGCAAGTAGACGTCATCTTCGAGAATGATGGATTACCAAGAAGAAGAATTACATATATCAGTTGTAGCAAGGAGGATATCTAATCCGGTGAGGTACACTTGATAAAGTTACTCCTGACCAGTATGTCCTATCCCTCATTGCGGACACTAATGCAGTCCCTGCGAGACCAGTGTCTCTTTCTAACATAGACAAAAGTGTAGTATAAGGTCGTCCCACTCTACGTCTCCCAGTGGGATGCCACTGTATTAGTCTATCAGCTGGTTCATTACTACGAACGGCATGGCCTGCTAGGGCGAGTCTACGTTGTCGGACTACAGACTAAATGGGCGGGAGAGGGCCATAGAGTTGTTTGTTTGTTAGATCAAATCTTGATTTTTAACCTCCTTGATTATAGGTATTTTCTTCAATACTTGACCAGATTTGTCAAGGCAAATAGACAAAATCTTTACCCTTCTGGGTCCTCATAGATGGAGTCCTCATTTTCCTCCCCCTCCTCCACATCACTCCACTCATCATCCATGTCATCAGGGTCAAAGGTCACCGGCTCCACCTCCTTCCCAGGAGCGGAGACTGCACCATCCCCAAAATCTCTGAAAATCAAGAAAAACAAAAATATATGACAACAGAAATAGGTTTCATAGCATGTATCATGATTTTGTAACAAATTCTTCATCCGAAACAATGCAAGTTACAATGTACATGTCCTTTGTCTTAGTACTTCTAACAACAATATATATGTCACAGTAGAGATTTGAATCCAGGGCAATCTGAAATTGTCCTAGGACAGATTGGAATTCCAGTCTGTCCCAGGAGAATCTGGAATTGTCTTAGGACAGATTGGAATTCCAATATTCAGATTCCAATACCTTAGTAGAATCCCTATCTGCCCTAGGTCAGATTGGAATTCCAATCCATCCTAGGAGAATCTGGAATCGTCCTAGGACAGATTGGAATTCCAACCTCCCCTAGGACAATTGCAGATTGCCCTGGATTCAAATCTCCACTGTGACATATAATTTGTATTTCACCTACCTCTCCACACTCTTGGTCTTGGCTCCTTGCAAACTTTTCCCAAAAGGCGCCTTGTCTTGTTTTGAATGAAGATGAGAGGTTGGTGCAATCTTAGCCCTTGGTGAACTGTTGACACTGCTGGGCTGTGAGCCCTCCCCCTTCGCTCCAACGGTCCCTGAGCTTTGCTTTTTCACAAGGTTAGGTTTGGTACCAACGGTAGTCTTTGTTTCTACTCCAGTCGTCTTTACATTAGCAGCACTGGAGTTCAGAGGTTTGTTCTTCAGAACGGCAGTGTTCGGACCGACCTTGGGTTTACCATTCGGTGGCAGAGGTGGCTTGTTATTTGCTGTGGTAGCGACACTAGTACTGTCCTTGCTAAATGATGTTCTACTTCTGACAGCATTGAGATTGGCTAGGATGAAGTTTTTCTGTGGGATGGGGTTGGTGTCAATCTTGTTCTTGGTTGCTGGAGAGGGATCGGAATATAACCTCCTCCTAGCATTAGCAGCATTGGAAGTAGAGGAGGCACCACTGTTTGTATTAGACTCTTGTACTCTTCCTTGTGGTGACGTTCCAGTACTGGAAGACTTGTTGGATAAGGGTGATGTCCTGTTGGACTGACTTTGGTTCTCCTTGATAGGAGAATTAGAACTTTGTAGACCAGGACTGACAACAGATGTGTTAGAGTTCCGCCTGGAATTGCCCTTGGAGTTTGGAGAACTAGTATTGAATTGCTGGCCGGTTTGCGAACTCCTTCGACTGATGGGCGTCGAGCCTTGCGAGGAGGTTCTTGGACTATTTCCGGCCGATGAGTCTTTCCCGTTTGGAGACACGCGATTTACCGGCGTTTTCTGACTGGGTGGTTTGGGCTGTAGCTGCATTTTGGCACTGCTGGGACGTATGAAGGCACCAGAGATTGGTATAACAGCCGGCCTGCCTGGTGTCACCATGTTGGGTGTAGAGTTCGTCGCCTTTATCCCTCTAGTGTCTGGACTTGTTGGGTCTTCCACGTCTTTTGCACTGACTGGTCGTGTGTAAGGGTTTCCCGACGTCCCTTTTGTTGGTGAGGATTTCGTGTTTGCGTTCGTAGCAGCCAGAGCGCCGACTCTGTAGCTGACCCCATTGGGCGGAGCGGGGTTGACTCCTTTCTGCCCCTGAAGTTGTGAGTAGTGCACCTTCACCGTGTGGTTCAAGGGGTACTTCAGTAGGGGTCGGTCAGTCTGCGCTCGCAGGGGCAGCTGCTTCTTCTGGACGAGCGCCAACTCGGAGAGCGTCTTCTCGAGTCCCGCTTTTCCCGTGATGGCGTCCATGGTCTTCATCAGATCGCGCCAACGCGGTGGCTAAAGTCTGCCATCTTCCAGCTCAGTCCTGAGAAGAATCAATTCACTTCCAGCTGCTATAGAGATTTGTTGATACACATTCTTCTTCACGGTTGCAACTCATCAACACGACTGGAAATAATAAAAAAAGAAATGAAATCATGTCAGAGGTAAAACATGAAAATAATTTCATCAGGTTGGTAGGACATAGGATATAGGGATTTTCTTCTTACACCACCGGTAAAGTTTCTCACCTGCTTACGTTTCGATGTCTTTCAGACAGTCAGAAGCTTTGAAGAAGGTGTCTGATAGACATCGATAAGTACGCAGGTGACAAACTTTACCGGTTGTGTAATAAGAAAATCCCTATATCCTATGAGATAAAACCTTACACTACCGGTAAAGTTTCTCACCTGCTTACGTTTCGATGTCTTTCAGACAGTCAGAAGCTTTGAGGAAGGTGTCTGATAGACATCGATACGTACGCAGGTGACAAACTTTACCGGTTGTGTATAAGAAAATCCCTATATCCTATGAGATAAAACCCTTCAAACTAGAATTTAGTAGAAACGCTCACAATCTTTCTGTGTTCTTGTCGCACTGATAGCCGAGCAGTGCTGACCATACCCAGGTAACACAAACAACTCGGGTCTCCAGGGTTCCGATATAGAGTCCTGTATGACAATGTGGAGCCGCTAATAGGTTTACTCACATCGACCAACCCAAACACAAACACACACGTCACGGCTCATCACCGGACTGCTGCTTTACAAGGTTCCAACTGGACCGTACTGTTAACGACAGTGGTCAAACACTGGGCACAAGTAGAAAAGTGGTAAAGAGAAGTGAAACACTTACAACATTCAAGGTCTGTCAACAGATCTCAGCAAAGAAACTCTTACATGTATGAGGTTAACAATGAGCAACATGAAAAAAAGTCCAATTAAGAAAAGTTCAAACAAAAGTGCAGAAATAGACTGACTTTACAAAGACAGGTCAATTTCTGTATCTGTATCCGTATAGCCGGTATAACCGCCCTTCGGCGTAACACACCAGCTTCGCAGGCACGCGGCGCGGCGGCAGCTGGCTACATTACACCGAACGACCTGATTTTATAACATGACTAGGAATATATTTTCAACTTTTTGTGGTCAAGTACTATCATCAAGTGGTTTTCTACTTTTCTAAAAAGAAAACATCTACATATATAACAACAGACACTTGGTAACTGTACATTTCCCCTTTGTGTATTAACATTGCCATAGCGACAAGGGTCTGAATAGTGAACAGTCTTACCCTTAAGTCTATCGACCAAGGGTTAAGAAGTCTCAAAGTCCAGCTTGTACACACTCAGAACTCTACTTATTGATTTTTACAAATGTTTAACCCTATTACTGAACAGATGTCCTGAAATAGCGTTACTTTACGACAGGTGCTCTTTGATTTTTTTGTACGGAAACAGTCACAAAGTATATACTTGCTACATTAAGTACGTGGCTCAAATTGTCTCACACAAGAAGTAGGATGTTGCTACCAACAAACCTGGGATTCTAACTTCTTGAAACACTTCAGATGACAGCTGATTGACAAGTGTTGACTCAGAATGAGACAAATATCTTGCCCGGGAGCTAATTCCGGTAGCGGCAGTTCATATTGTGTGCACAGTGGTCAATTATTCCCAACAAGAGTGGCCAACACTGTCAAAACTGGTGAAAACATCTTGCTAAACTTGGAGATGTTTGCATTTAGTCCACAGTTCATATGGCATGGAAGTATTACACTGTTGATTTTATAATTTAGTTTAAGACATATATCTTTGTCTGCGTAATGCCAATACATTATAAGTACAATGTACTTGAAAACTATGAATACCAAATGGAACATTTTCCATCTTTAAACTTTAAAGAAGAAATTTTTGAGGTATAATGGGTAAGCTTTCTACAACACACAATGATACAGTTCAGATACTAGAAAGGCCGACATTTGCTCTGGAGCAAACACAGCATATTTCACGCCATCTCCCATACCAAATTTCAGATCATGTAGATTTGATACCACTGGGCTCCAAAACCCAAATATATTATTGGTCTAAAAATGGCCGACAAAAATAAAACAATTTATTTTAAAAGCCTGTATTAACAAAATAAAAATAAAACATCCAGGAATATAATGCCAACTGTCTCTACCATTCCAAATTTCAGTTCATTTGGTCCCAATTGAAGAAGTTGAACCCAGTTAACGAATGGCAGGAAAAAGAGGAGGAGGAGGAGAAGAAACACGAGGAAAAACAGTATGGAAAAACAAGTACTGGTGAAAATTCCCCCCTAGATTGCAATCCTTCACAGGGGGTACATACAAATAGGCTTTTAAACTGTTGCACCATCAAAAAAAAATTAGGTCACAGCAGTAAGTGGAGAAATTCAACACCACCTTCCATCTAAAGTACCAATCCCTATTTGTTCCCACAACAACAAGGTCCTGATTTCATTCCTGTGTCATGCTGAAACTGAAACACCTGTCTGTATACCCAGGTGTAAAATCATCCTCTTGGACCAAGGATAGTTAACTTTTTAATAAAAGATGACCTCCCGATTTTTAAAGTCTTTTTTGTTCGGTAACTATCTGTTGATAGCTGGTTGCCAAGACATTATTCTTTCAAGTGCCTTTTAAAACTCTATAGTAGGATAAGAACTTTGTGTCTATTCTTCAGTCACGTGTACAAAACATGTGAGTATTACAATACAATCTCTTAAGCATTTGAGCATCAATACAGAATTTATCATACATTCTAATATTCTTATTGAAGGCTTGAAATACCACCTGCACATACAGGTTGGTGCAGGTAAAATTGGAGCTGTGTACTTCTGTTGTCTACCTGCACCTAACCTGCACCAGTCCGAATATTGGATTTGTATGTACATTTAGGTTTATGTAGATTGTTATTTGCTGCATTGACATATAAAAAAAATAATGGCAAAGGATTTCCGTACGATCCATACTTCCTAAACTCTGAGTGGTACAGGTAAAATTTGTCTGGTACAGGTAACTTTCAATGTTACTTGCACCAGTGCACCTTATATCTTTGAATCTCGTTTAAGTAAAAATTGTTACATGTCTCGGGGATGGTCAGTGCTAGAACTTGAGTAGAAGGCCATCTCATCAGGTACAAGTAGAAAGTGCTGTTAGCTCTACAATAGCAGCTTAATGTCAACATGTACACACAGGTAACTGAATCCCCCCTCCAGCACACCTGCATCAGCCCAGTGTTTACCTGTGAGTTACCTGTACAGGTGTACAGTACACAAAGTCGGTCCATCAGAATTGCAATGTGTTTACTTTGTGTGTTTATCTGTTGACAGTGTCCCTCCGATGACCCACCTCCAAACAAGACTCTCACACATGTCATAACTGAAGTGTCTCCATGTTGTGAGTTCCAAACACCCAGTAGGCAAAGAGAGGTAATCCTTTTAGAGTAACAGACCAATTGTGAAGCCTTATTTTTAAAGGCATCCTGCAATTTCAGGGTGGCAAAACTGGATTTTCAAGGTTAATTTTCTCACCAGGTCATTCTTTTTATGCAGTAAGTTGAATCAACCCCATCCTATAGCATACTGATATTTGTGTGGCAAAAATGCAATGTCGCTGACAGAAAACGATTGCTTGTTTCGTGTTGCAGGCTGGTTTTAGCTATTTATTGGTGGTACCAAAAAATAAAGGGACGCCTCATTTAGCTTGTTTTGGGGCTATTTCAAACGCTTCAAGTATGAAATGGTGACAAAAATGTGATATCTAAGAAATGGCAGTAAATGTCAATAATATTCAGACAGATTTCCTCATCCAGAATATTTTTTGGTTACCATGGTTACCATTGGTTACGATGGTGAATTAGAATCTGTGAAAAAGCCTGGCTAAAGCATAACATTTTTGTAATCTTGGATACCAAAGAAAATACATAAAGCTGTATAGTCATTCACAGTGAAAAAATACCATACATTGTAGAGTAAATTTGCCTTTAGAAGTGTATGTACATATCAACTTAAAGCGCAAGTCATCTAGACTAATGGTTTAACTATTACAGGTGCGCTATTGTTACATTATAGGACCTTCAACAATTGACATAATTACCTTTGATATTGGTTATTCATGTCTTTGTTTGCCAAGCACGCAGAGCGTCTAGCAACGGGAAAATTTCCACAATAACAATGGCTCGAAAATGAATTACGGTCAGGGATACTCTATTCATACTTTGTCTTTTAACACCTCAAATGATATAAATTTGGCACATTAAATCCTAGAATACACACTCTTGTAGGTTCCTTGTAGCTAGAAAGAAAGGGGAGCCTGGCTACTTGCTTTTAACATGGTCACTTGCCTTGACACAATGTGGAATTACCTGTAAATTTATAGCTTGTAAGTTGTGTAATATATCAATATACATCAAAGACATGTGCATGTATCAGTAGGTACAAGTATGTAATAAAACTATATACATCGCTACATCAAGTGGTTTTTACAAATTCAAAAATACAATGCTACCTCTGAGGATTTGTTCATGTTTTGTTGCCTTGCCAACAGGCCTAGGCCTGTCTCCAAACATATTTATTCACTCTTATGTGTTATATCAGTGTTTTACTAAGATCACTGTGACTACGTTTTTACTAAGATCACAAAACCCACTCATTATGCAGAATGTGGGACTATTCATTATCCACTGCCTTCAAAGAAGAAGTCGAACCCCATAATAACTAGCGTAGTAGTAGAGGTTTTCCCAGACAGTTGTTGTCTGTCTTACATTATTGTATTGTATACTTGATTGTAAAAGCAATTAGCCTTCGGGCATGATTTTGCAATAAACTTTCTTATATCTACTTAGTACATAACTTCTAATATCAGATACAGGAATGCACATGTATAGATTCTTATTCATGAAACAGACAATGATGTATATAATATTCATTGACCCTAAAAAACACCAGCGATCTACTATCATGACAAATTTGAAAATAGCGTGTTTTGATACATTAATTTAAACTTACTTGTCTCTCTTAGCTTAGTGAGGCATAGAAGTGTTAAACAAAATTGTGATTCATATATGCATTAGGATTACCATTGCCCAGACTGCCTAGCAACAAAGCCAATGTAAGGTTTTCTGTTTTAATTCTGGAAATGCGTGCCAGTCATGATCAGTTTGATAGACATGTATGAACAAATAGCTACAAGACACAGGATTATCTTATCATGTTCATACTCTGATGAATTTTACACCTGACTGACTACTACTTGAACAATGCATCCAGGGCTCCAAATACCACCTACATATGCAGGTTAGTGCAGGTAAAATTGGAGCTGTGCAGGTATTTCTGATGTCTACCTGCACTGGTGCAAAGTAGCGTCCAGTTATACAACTAGTCACAGGATTTAATATGGCACCAGGCTCTCCGTCAATTTTTTCTAACAACTAAAAAGGATCGAAAATGAGCTGTGCAAGCATAATTTCTCTGGCGCAGGTAATTTTGAAAGTTACCTGCACCACTGCAGGTAGGCTTTGAAAAAAAGGATTTCAAGCCCTGGCATCAAACGACAAAACATATAGCAAGCAAATACCTGAAACCTTGAACTGTAATTCATGACTAGATATGCCAGACTATACAACTGTTTTTCCCCAAGAGTCTGCCTAAAAAAATATCCATCTATGAAGTGTACACATGTGGGAACAACCTGAATAAAATGCTTCTAAAGAGATCAAGGTTGTTAGTGAAAGTCTAATGTTACCTCAAGTACTTTTGCGTTTGTCATTTGGTATTCTGTCAGCATGCTCTTAAGAGGTTGGAGAGCTTTTCTTCACAGACTTGCATTGTAAACCCATTAGTAGTAGCCACAGTGGACACTTGAGGCCAGCATAATGTGTTAACTGGGTACATTTGTAGCACATGGAATAACAGGATTCTTTTCAAGTATTTTGCTTACAGCAAAGTTACCATATGTGTGTGTGTTCCAGTCTGAACCTTGAGCACGTATTGCTGTGACGAATGATTTATGATCTTTCTGTGCTGCCCCTGACTTCGTGTTGGGTCGTAGAACTAAGAAGTGTCAATATAGAAAGTCTGTCATCATAAATCATCATTTAAGAGATTAAAAACAAAGCGAAGTCCAGAATGGAATGTCCTTGAACTACACATTGTTAGCTGAAGGTTTAGAGTAACGTATACTTTTTGTTTTATAGATTCCTATGGTAATGTCTCAACAGGGCTAGCGCTCTAGCCAGCTTGAAATTTTTTTCCGTCAGCACAGGTTTGTGATCAGATTTGGAGGTAGCTGTAGGCGCGACATGAGCACCAAAGGTGCTTGCAATCTAGGGGGGTTCTGGGGCATGCTCCCCCAGGCAAAATGCAATTTCCCACATTCTGAGAGGCAAATAATGGGGTTTAGTGTGGTTCTTGCCGGTCCTTAACTTTAAGGCTCTGTACATATGTTGAAGCTAGGAAAAGCAGATTTCTACCTTGAAGGCATGTGATATATACAGGTGCTATAAAGGCACTGGATGAATTTGAGGCTTTCAAAAAATTGACCTGTTCTTAAAAGTAGGTGAACCAAAGATCTACCCCCCACAACACTCATCATATGATCCAGTATACAAAACACTTGAAGCAAGGCAGCCTTGGTTAGTGTATCCTTCAGGCTGTGTCACTAAAACAGACCCTATCGCCTTACCTATCAACAATATGACTGACACACTGGGCTATAGTTATGTCTTCTATGTCAATGTTTCTACAGTTTAGCGTTACACCACAATATAAGCTTTGCTCTTGTTGTAAAGTCTGCAAAACATGACAGCGTTGCAAGGAAGAATTTATGACAGATAGGCACAGTTGATAACACCAAATAATTGCTATCTATGCTCTGATTGTTGAGTGTGTGTATTAAACTCTGCATAACAATTTCATAACATAGACAGTCACTCCAAAATTTAACAACATAGTCGTTTACTGTATTGACCCAAAACACAACAACAACAACTACAAACAGGACACTTGCTTAATCCACAAGCTTTTCTTAGCTCAATATATCAAGACTTAAGTATTACTTAAACTACACCAGCACTGACCTTACTATATAAATCATGATCTTGGCATATGCTATGTGCTGGTATGAACATTAATCTTAAGATTGCTGTACATTATAACGATTGTGGGATATATAACAGCTGTTAACAGACAACTTAAATCTACTGTAGATACAAATGAGTCCTTGCCTACCTTAAGATCGCCATACCTGTCCAAAAACCGCCCATCTTAAGGTGTACAGTATAAGGAAACCCTACAAGTTACCGACAGGTACGCTTACTCAAACAGGTGAGCGGTGCGGAAAGCTGACACTTCGTTTCGCGCTCCTGACATGGCAACGGCGGTCACGTGCCAGCAGGTGAGCCAATGGACAGGTGAGCAGCCGGCCTTTTGTACTGCCGCCTTCTCACCTTTTTGTTTACCCTCCCCAGGGGATACAATAGGCGGGCAGAACGAACCGGCCCCCGCGGTTCAAAACTGTGACCTGACCGGCAACCGACCCCTACCTGAACTTCGGGTTATTTTTCCAAAATAATAAGAGCAGTTGCTTTATATTTGATTGTGTATCGTACACTGCATGGTCACATATATTTCTTACAAGTACAGTTAACACTTTCCGTAACTTCAACAAAACTTCGCTCCAACTTCCCAAACACTTCCATAGCAATTATGTGATTACGGTTTATCAAATAAAACCATCAATGAGTTAGTTAAGCTAGTTAGTGGGACAATATCTCACCTGTAGAGAATAGAAGCGGGAACAGCCGGCCAAGTCCTGCCGGAATTCTAACTTCCGTGAATTTGACCTTTGACACTGGTATCCCACTATGCTTCAGGAAAACATGGCGGAGGCAGTCACAGATGATGTCACTGGTCAGTGTTTAGCGCTTATTTTTCATCGATCTACGTAATATTATACGATTATAACAGTCGAAAATGATAGGGTAGTTTTTGGAGACTATGCTGAGAAAGTTTGGTGACCGTTTGAGATTGGCAAGTGACTCTATCACGCTTTACACCATTAGGTGCTGAGCATGTGAGCTTTCTGAACGTAACTCTTTATACATTTGTGTCCAAGGATTTTGGTGTTGCGAGTCTTTGCGGGTGTCTTTTGCTTCTAGCCTTCTTTAAAGCCCTCACAAGAAGGCTACAGAAAAAGTATTCCAAGAATGCCCACAACTGTACAAGGGATTGAAGCATCCATAATGATAGGGACATGATTGGCATAGTAAATTTTACTACAGCCAAATTTACTACATGTTAACTTGTCAAGCTATCACACACACCTGTAACATGGGCACCTGATGTTGTACACTACAGGTGAGAAGTTCATCCCTGCCAGCCAGCGGCCCGATGGCACCTGGCGGAAGGCACGGAGGGTCAAGCAAGGTTACGTGCCACAAGAGGAAGTACCAGTGTAAGTTGAAGCCTCGCGCATATGTCAATGATGAAAAAGAAGTAGCAGTGTTCTAGCCAGTGACCGTCTTTCCGTCATTTGATGGAAATTTGCTGCTCATGACAAACAAAAATGTTGCCCAATCCGTCATCTTTGACAGACGAAAATCAGTGTGTAAAGATATGGAAAGAGATGTCATTAAACTAATCTTAGTCTACCAGCCCCACAAAATGCAGGAGATAGTGTTTCGGAGGGTCAAGATTTTTCCGGTGAAGCATGCCCCGGACCCCCTAGCATTGTCATGCCAAAGTCGCTCGACATGATGGTACATGAAACAAAATTGAGATGACGGAAAAAAATTTCAGGCTGGCTAGAACACTGGGGAGTAGGAACTGAAAGCTAGCATATTTATAACATGTAAAATGTTTTTTATGACAGGGCAGTACTGCAGCTAGGTGTCGCTGCTGCACTATTGCAATTGCGGTCCCAAACATAGAGTGTTGTCACATAATATACACGTATTTGTTGCCCTGAAGAAGATAGCAGACAGTGACCGAAATGTCGGACATGAAACCCACTGGTTGTCGAATACTGTCTCTTGCCAAAGTGATGAGATCATTCACGGATGTGTCTTATTGTTTTATATCTTTAGTTATGAGAGTAAAGGGGCTCAGTGGATGAAGAACAAGCCAACACTTCCACCAGGCTTCCATCCAGACCCCGAGGAAGAAGTGAAGCAAACCGCTGAGGAAGACAAATATGCCGGCATGTCAAAAGCTGCAAAGAAAAATGCCAAAAGAAAAGAGAAGAAAAAACAACAGCAGTCTGACGTAGGGGTTGGTCCAATCACACAGGGGGTGGAGCAGGTCAATCTATCCAACCAATCACAGCAAGCCAAGATAAACAATGACCAATCACAAGACAGCAGTGCAGAACCAGCTAAAAAGTTGAAGAACTTGAAAAAGAAGTTACGACAGATTGAAGAGTTGCAGGCGAAGATAGAATCAGGAGAACTAGCTAAGCCAGACAAAACACAGCTAGATAAAATAGAGAGAAAATCAGAGATTCTGAAGGAGATTAGAGAACTAGAAAAACAAGTAGGTTCATAATTAGTCATTACATTGTACCTTCAGACTTGAAGCTAAGTTTCAAGACATAGTTATAGATATGTCTGAAGTTTTCAAAACATGTTTACTGTCCATAGGCCACACCGACTTAATTTTATGGATGACATCCGTGCGCGCATTGATTTTCGCCTGTTCTCCAAAAAAAAAAAAAAAAATCATGTCTTTCGAGGCTTCACAGGACTCCGGAACTCGGCTGGAACTCAGTACAGACTGCTGACTCATAAATGCCGCAAAAGGGCGGCTTATCGTAAAACGAAGGAGAAAGCTGTGAAGGAGGATGAGACCTGAACAAGACTATCTACATCTACCTCCTGCAAATAAAAACTTGTTTGTTTGATGCAGTCACTGTGTCCTGTGCTTCAATTCGCAATACCGGCTTTGTATTCCTGTGGTTAAGCAGCATTTTTTTTTTTTGCTGTATTTTTTTTTCCGCCCTCTCGCATTAGTTTTGTGGTCCCCAGAGGATGTCATCCATAAAATTAAATCAGTGTGGCCATACAATGAAAAGAAAGATAAATCTGAAATCTTTTTGCTTTCTTCTCATAATATAAGTGTGATTTTGTACCAAAGGTAGTGGTGAAACACTGTGAAGTGCAAGAAATATACAGAACATGTCTTTTCCTGTAGGTTGGATGTTAGGCACCAGATACTTGTGATTTTTACCTTTACTTAACAATGTAAGTGTATTGCTTGTCATCAAGAAAAAAAGATTGCTTAGAAAAACAAATCGTAGCTTTTGGTACTTGTGCTACCCAGTTCTTTATCTACATACCGGTAGTAACAGTTTCACAAACTGGTATCAGTATTGCATACATAAATGGTTTGACACATTGGTCTGTACATTGAACACTATGCTGTTACTAAAAAGTATGTAGCATAACTTCTAAGGTGCCATAAATGTTGTAGCTAAACATGATCAAGCAATGTATCCTGTGGATTAACCAACATTGATATATAGTGCAGTTAGAAGAGACAATTCATTGCAGTTTAAGCAGTGAAACATTTGTTCCCAACTTACTTTGCTCTTCAGTATCAGACTCTAACAGCTTACAACTGTACACTAGTGTATTGTGCTTACAGTCTAGTAAAAAATTCTGTGCTCTGAATAGGCAGAACAGTAAGAACAAGATGTAGTACATTCCTTAAAGAGTATCTTTTGATTATGTAATTAGCAATAAAGGAACCCTGTCGTCCTGATTGGCTGTTGTTGTATATTTTGAGGTTTTGTCACATGGCATTGTTGTTGCTCCCTTAGTTAGGGTTGGCAGGCACGAGGGCATTCCTTTTGAAGCGACGACGATGTTCCTCAGGATAGGTCACGAGTGAGAGTGGAACCTTCTGTAGCGCCCTGCGCATGTGTGGACGAGAAAATATGTTTATGCAATACTGTATGTGTATAGCCGGTATAACCGCCCTTCAGTGTAACACACCAGCTTCACAGGCACGCGGCACGGTGGCAGCTAGCTATATTACACCGAACGACCTGTTACACCCAGCCTTTGGACATCTAACTGCAGGCATTGTATATTAAAGCTATCTAGTGATGATGCCCCAACTGTACTTGGTGGTAGCGAGTTCCACTCTGACTGTTCTAGGAAAGTATGGGTTTTTGAATACCTCAATCCTTGGTTGATAACTCTCGTATTTTGGACAATTTTTTTTTAAATTGGTTTATTGCACACTAAGCATATTGCAGCCAGATGGCTGAATTGCACACTTGTTTACAACAGAAATTGACTAATCATTAAAACAGCTACGTATACTGAACTAAAATCACACAGGAACATATTGGAACGTATAAAATCACTCTAAACATGGTATACTACTAAGAAATAAAATTATGACAACGAATCATTTTAGGTAAAAGTTGTAAGTAAATATTCGTTACATACCGGTACGTATGTCTAGCCTCAAATACAAGTGGAAATTTAAGGAATGTTCAGTAACAACCACTAGCTAATCAGGAGTTAGAAATCGGTGTGTGGCTAGTGAGAGTCATTACTATACTATAGTAAAGTCTTAGGGCTCTTGGCATTAAGAACCAAAACAATACTTCCATACCCAGCAGTAACAATTTAGAAGTGTTTGCTGACACAGACCTGCTCTCTGAGGTGGCTCCCAGGAACAGCAGTGTTCCCAAACAGAAGGGGAAAGCCAGGACAGGCAGGTGCAGCTGGGTAAGAAGGGAAAACTGACATCAACGTTAGAGAAACCTCACATTCTCTATAGCTAGGACGATACTAAGAGAAAGGGTTAGACTTGTACTTGGCACTTGTACTTTGCTCTTGTACTTGGCACGTGTACTTGGTACTTGTACTTGGTACTTGTACTTGATACTTGTACTTGATACTTGTACTCGGTACTTGTACATGTACTTGGTACTTTTTACAAGCACTTGTACTTGGAAAACTGACATCAGCATTAGAGAAACCTCACATTCTCTATAGCTAGGACGATACTCAGAGAAAGGGTTAGACTTGTACTTGGCACTTGTACTTGGCACTTGTACTTGGTACTTGTATTTGGTACTTGTACTTGGTACTTGTATTTGGTACTTGTACTTGGTACTTGTACATGTACTTGGTACTTGTACTTGGTACTTGTATTTGGTACTTGTATTTGGTACTTGTACATGTACTTGGTACTTGTACTTGGTACTTGTACTTGGTACTTGTATTTGGTACTTGTACATGTACTTGGTACTTGTACTTGGTACTTGTATTTGGTACTTGTACTTGGTACTTGTATTTGGTACTTGTACATGTACTTGGTACTTGTACTTGGTACTTATACATGTACTTGGTACTTATACTTGGTACTTTTTACAAGCACCTATACTTGGTACTTATACAAGCACTTGTACTTGAAAAGGACAATGATAATTAAAATACCAAAGATCTTAACGATAGATAACAGTTTTCAGAAATGACTGGTCAACAATATTTAGAATACAGCAAACTAGCTGCAAAGTCGTAATCTGTTCAAGGGATAGCATAAACAGACATGGAACATACATAAACAGACAAAGAACAGACATAAACCATGGAGTTCTGTTTTTTAACTCCATGCATAAACAGACATAGAACACATACTTACCATGGCAAATACGTCCGCCATGCCTGCCCATAGTAGTGCACAGAAAGCACCTGGATGAAGAAGTGGTAATAACAATCATGTCTTTTATGCCACACACAATGGTGAAGTACATAAATAATATTGTTGTCAACATAGATCAATTCAGTGACCTCAATCTACCTTACATGCAATGTGAAGGCCAATTTTCGTTTGGCCGTTATTTTGAATTTTTGGTCTTCTCGCCTGTGTGTCAAAATAACCACCAATTGAAAGATGTACAAAACGCGCTGGAAAAGCCATGCGTCTGTTTGGTGATCGCATCAAAAACCAGGCACACGTTCAACCATGTAATAATATGTCTCGGCAATTAGCGTCAGATAACAATACCAGTTTTTAGTGTCATCTGTGTTGGCTAATCTTGCATCACTCATTATATGAATTATTAATGTATTGTAGATATAACACACCCGAATGTCCTTTCATAGAACATTATCCACCCACCATTGCACAAGGTTCTGTCAGTACAGGAGTTGCTTTTTTGTGGCCCTGCAATGGGACGTCCCAAACGTTCGAAATTCCTTCCTAAACAATCTCACTTTTTTTATACTGAAACAGACTGTAAACTTGTATGAAGTTATGTGTGATAGCATAGGAATGCGCATACGTACCAACTTATCTTTGATTAAAGAGCTCAGACAATTTTGTGACGTACCAAGCGAGAGTAGATTTGGTTTGTTAATTTCAGAACGATCCCGAATGATCTGTCCAACAATAGCGGAGGCAATTTTGCCGCCAATAATTTTATGAGGTCTTTTGTAAGAAGGACCAGTGGGCAACAAACACGTCATACCTAGGATACATCCAGGCAGTGGAAAATAGACAGAATTTGAAAACGTTCAGACTTCGTATGCTCAGCTTTTCGTTCAACTTGAAGCTGTATCTTTTGTGATGTTCATGTACTAGAAGAAGCATACGCCATTGGATGTCGATATATGTGCGTAACAGGTGGGTGCATACCTGCAATTTGGATATTTACTTTGGCTGTCACTGTGGAATTTCAAAATTAGGAACTTCTCATCATTAGATGTTGTATAGAATGTCGGAATGACTGTCAAGGTGATCGCGATCTTTTAGAAGTCACATCGTGCTTCAAACCTAGTACCTGGACCCTTAGGATCTCTTCTAACCCGAGTGGAGAATATGGGGAAAATAGTGACGGCGCTACTGACTTTCATCTTCCTGTCTTACCATATGTTTGGGGCGGTTATTTTTGACGTCCTCGAACGAGAGGAGGAGGCTAAGAGAAGGGCTTTAGTGTTCTCGACACACCACTTGGTACACTCTATCATGTGCCCCACCAACGACCAACACTGCATGGAATCCACGCACAATGCCACAGAAAATATAAACTTAGCTTCGCACTTTGATAACGTCAAAAACAGGATTCACAAAAGGTTTGAAGAGTTGTCGAACAGCAGAAAGCCGGTACACATCGCGGACGTCCCGAGGATACTTCTATCCGCGAGAGAACTCGACAACCTCATACGAAACGTCACGAGCATGGCCGAACTGGCCACGAAAACCGGCATCGACCCACACAGCACGGAGAAGAACAGCACCCCAGAGGAGTGGATCTTCCCCAAGACTAACCACTTCTGTATGACCGTCCTGACTACCATCGGGTACGGGCGCTTCTCCCCTGCCACAGAAGGAGGGAGGCTGTTCTGTATCTTTTACGGACTTTTCGGCATCCCCTTGACTGTCGTCATCTTTGCCATCGTGGGAGAAGCCATGAAGGAAAAAGTCCAGCTAACAGCAGACTTCATCACCACGCGAGCTCCTCCTAACTGGAGCCCGAAAAACATCAAGAGAGTAACGGTAGGGTTCTACCTCATAGTGGGAAATCTTCTGTTTGTCATGGTACCTGCCGCTGTGTTTGTTAACGAGGAAAAGTGGTCGTACACCGAGGCGTTCTACTACATCTTCGTCACGCTGAGTACCGTTGGATTCGGGGACTACATGGCAGCGAGACGGAAAGGAGTGGACTACAGCACGTCGTATGTCGTAGCACGACTCTGCTGGTTGTATATCGGGCTGGCCTATTTTTCTATCATCTTCTACCTGATGACACAAGCCATACAGGACGGACGGAGTAAGCTGGAAGAACGGGTGAAGACAGCCAGGGAGAGGGTGAGGGAAGTCACTTCTTCGAAGTCACTTCGTAGCGGCGCGGTTGGAAGGCGGAGGGTGAGGAAAATTCACGTTGGACAAGTAGAACCGGAACCTACCGGACTGGCGACGGTGGACTAGATAAACACCGCCGTTTTGCATTGTGATATACTTTAATCAATAAGAACACCAGATGTAGAAGAAAACCAGATGGAGAAAACTACAATAAGATCAGAACAACGGCAAGGGTCTTGACTAAAGTCGACCTGGAACCTTTTAGCAAAAGTCTTGACAGATATTTCAGTATGGGAGGAAAATAGGAGGTTCCTCTTGTCTATCAACAATGTACAATGTTCAAATTCTATTGTATGTACAGACATTTTTGTTGGAATCAAATCGTTTTTTGTAATATCTTGATCAATAATCCTGTCAGTGTTTATATGTTTGTTTCACCTGTTCATTGATTCATTGATCAATTATTGGTGTTTTTTTATAATGCTTTGCTTGCTTGTATTGTGTATTGTCTGGTGGCGACATGAATATAAGTGTAACTTGAGTGTGTCGCCACCACGTCTTGTCAATGTATGTTTCAATAAAAAAAAATAATAAAAAAATAAAAAAAATAGGAGGGGCAAGCGGTAATAGATGTACACCAATGCCCATACACATCTATGCTAAAAATGGGAAGATATCTTCAGAATATGTATATTTACTGTACCTTTCTATTAGCAGTTGTTTGTAATAACCCGTTGCATGCATGCTGTATTAACGTCAAAACATATATACGACATATATACATCAATAAGACTAACGGGGTCAAGACTTTGACCGACAAGATCGGCAGGACTTTAGTGTCGTTCTGATAAAAAAAAGATTAGGCCACAGCAAGTAAATTTTATGGATGACATCCTCGCGCGCATTAATTTTCGCCTGATTTTAGAAAAAAAAACAAGAAATTTTGTTGCCCTGCGACGGTGGTCAACATGCCAAAAAAGGGCAAATATGTCATGAACGTCCATCTGCAAGACAAGGCTCTGATTTATTCTTTTATTTTTACTTTGATACAATGTTGTATTTTATTCATTTTATATGTAATGTTGCCACTGAATCAAAACCATTTGTACAATAATTAAAAATTTTATTTAGTCACTTCTTTTTACAAAGTTGTTTTAGAGACAAATCGGTGTTGTAACAGTTGGCACAATATAGGTAGAGTATGGCTTCCAGACAGTTCGGTTTATGAGTCACTCTGTCAGTGATTGAGCCCTGTGTTCTGCCTGGTAGCCAGTCTCTAAACTCAGAGACCACCATGGATCCAGCAAACTTGAGGCGCAATTCCTCGTGTTTGATGGCAAGTGATGACAGTCCAGGGTGTTCCATTACAAATGAATACCCAGTGTAGTATCTACCTTGAAGATGGTACAGCAAGCTCTTTTTTTTGTTCTATTTAATAAAGACACATCTGCAAGGACAGGTAATACTGTTGAATACAGCGACAGAAGACCTGTTGGGTATGATATCATGTTTTACCGCCTAAATTCTTGTTCAACGAGGTTTACGATCTCAAAATCTAAAAATGTAGGAATCTTGTTTTTTTTGGCCTGCCTTGTTTTTTTTCCGCCCTCTCGCATTAATTTTGGAGTCTCCGGAGGATGTCATCCATAAAATTTACTTGCTATGGCCTTACTGATCAACTTTATTTTCTTACATGACGTCTACCCATGCGTAGTTGCTACATTACTTTTCACTTTGTACACCAGTAGCCTGGATGGCGTCCAATTTGTAACGGGGCTCCTTGCGCTCGATTTTTCGGGCTAGCGAGTGCAAGGAGCCCCGTTACAAATCGGGTGGTACCAAGGATAGTACACCAGGCTATGTCTTTTCAGTATTGCTATAGTAGGCAGCAAATGTATATGAAATTGTCGTTTATTTTGTCTGAAAAAAAGCAACGTTAGTTCTTGATCTTCCCAGCTCTTTTATGACAATATTAGGGTTACGTCTATGTCTGTTCTTGGTTGTTATATATTGTACATATCACTAAGTACTACCATCTTATGTAATATATAGTATATATAGTATTAATAGTATCATTACAAGAAGTTGTACACTGTTAGCATTACTATTTTGTATCCCTTCGATACGCTAAATGAACAATGTCACGATATGTGAGGACCACTTCAGCCTCTAGATCTGTATTGTGCTGATTCTAAATTAAAACCATAACAATAGGCGTCAGGGGAATTGCTGCCTGTTCATGAATTACCATGTCATCATATAACAGAATGTCTTTTGTCCCATGTAGAAGAGTAGATTGAAGCCCCTGTCACACATAGCCGAATATGGCCTCCCGAACACTGCCGAACTCTGCCGAACACTGCCATGATTAGGTCGGGAGCAAGGTCGGCTGTGGTTGGCTGGTGTTCGGCCATGTGTTTTGTCGGCTACTGTTCGGCTGTTTAAAACATTCGGGTGTGGACGGGAGGTTCCGTCATGGTTGACTGGTGGTTGGCTGGTGTTCGGGAGTGGTTCCGGGCGTGGTTGGCAGTCAATATTGACTCAAATTTAACTCAAATTCTATTCGTATAGAAAGGTAGGCGTGGCTTAAATCTGGTCAGACTGCTCCCGAACTTCAGCCAAACTTGGTCGGCTGGTGTTCGGGGGAAGGTTTTGAATGTGTGGGGCATTAAATGCATGTTCAAAATCCCCGCTATATAATAAAGTTGACCTTTCGGACAAGTGACGTCAGAAATTGGTCAAAATAGCCAGGAAGTTTATACCGCCCACCGTCTCTGTAGATTCATATTGTTACGTCAGTACAGTTTGCACGGCTGTTTTCGCTTGTTTACAAGCGTGTTTTTGCTTGTTTTCACATTTTCTGTGCACAACTGTGTATTGCATCTTTTAAATGTTATAAAACTGTGTATTGCATCTTTTAAATGTAATAAAAAAGGTTCCTACCACAGAAGATTGAGAGGAGATGGCTCTGGATAGTCAGTACGTAGAACACTCCCCCTACAGCCGCCGTGCCTAACACCGAGTTGTATGCGCATGCGCCTGTGTAGACCCAATGGAGGGGGACGCCCAGGATAAGAGCTAATGAGAAAATAGACATGATCGTTGCCAAAGTGGTTAATATTAACATTTCAAATCACACTTTTAAAGCTACATTATGAAACATTTGGACGATACAAAAAGTTAATTCCCTGGTCATTTCTTTACAAAGTAAGTTGAATCAGACCTACTCTAATGCATTGAGAAAGTGGAGGTGCCAAAATATGACTCCTTACGAGTGTGTTTAAAAGTTTGAAAGACAGCTATCAGCCGTGTTTGTTTATATATTCTGATAGTTTTTGGTGGTGCCACAAACTGAGTGCACCTCATGTGGGCTGTTTCAGCGCCAACCATAGATGTCAGAAATGTGGAGGTAAATTGCAATCACATGAAGATTTTTTTCAATTGAAATATTTCAATTTTTAATTTAAAAAATGTTACATAATGTCCCTTTAACTGTCTTTTTTATTCGAGTATAAATGATATTGTAAAAGTTTACAACGCGCCAACACAAGCATTTAAGATCATTACCCAAACCTACCCGAGCCAATGCCGACGACAGCGCCCATGACGCAGTGATAGAACACTATGGGCGATGACACCAGCACACCTGCGGAGATGAGGCCCCCAGCTACCGCCTGGTCACACCCGTAACACTGTCCGATGGCTATCGGCACTGCCTGCACTACCTGTACAACAACAACATTTTGTTTGTTTGCTTGTTTGTTTGTTTGTTTGTTTGTTTGTTTGTTTGTTTGTTTGTTTGTTTGTTTGTTTGAACCATGGTTTATTCACGAGAAGTTCAAATCGGCCTACAGGCCGCTTTTCATTGAGGTCATGAGGGAAGAGGTAAGGGTCAGACAAAATATATAACAAAGATACAGTTTACATCATTTTGCAATTAAAGTCCTAATAAATGTATACACATGTTTTGCATATACATGGTACAAAATGATTGTCTCTATCTGGTTAGTCTAGCTCAGTAGAAATGTGTTAGGCAATGTAAACCACGGAAGAAGCAGGGGTGGGCTTCTGGAATTTGCAACATCTATAAGGGAACACAATAATAACGGTTCTCCTAACAAACCCTGATCCAGTCTATCGGGTCTGCAGCTGTCAGCTTAGCTGTTTGGTTACGCAGCAGCTGCTGTTCCTCTGCCTGGTACAGCCGAGGATAGCTGTCCTGAGTTCCCGCCGCTGCTGTGTAGACCAGGACAGCCACGTTGAAGGCCAGGTTGAGAGCTGGTAGCTCCGCCTTCCCCAGAGTTCCCGACAAACCGCTGTTAATAAACGTGCTGAGGAACAGGAAGGGTTTCATGTCAGGACTAAAGGGTGAACAATTTTCTATCTTGGCTATCATAATACTAAAAACAAGTCAGTCGTTACGCAAAGCTTGTTTGTTTTTCAACTAAAAACAGGGCACGGTTTTGTTAACTACTCAACAGATACAATGAGGTTTCCCGAACTTTTAAACCTCCTTGATCGATGCAACAGTTTGAAATCATGCATAATTTACATTTTCTACTCTGTAATTTTATGTGAAACACGACTGTTGTAACAAACTACTAGTATACGCAACTCAGGGAAGGCACACAGAAACAAATCTTCTGTTACCTCATGATTGACATGACAATAACGGGAACAACCGTCAGTCCATGCCAGTCAGGGTCCCGGGACAGGGCGGCCAGGAGGAGTCCAGTCAGCAGTCCGTTAAAGCCGCCACCTCCACTCTCTACACAGCCTTTACCCTAGAAGTCATGTTGAATATTTGATTTGATTATTTGTATTTCTCTCCATTGATGAGCTAACTCCACTCTTGGTTATTTACTTTTGGTTGACATACCTTTTGATTACCTATCATTATGATTTGATATCTGAATGATTATGATTGTTTCTACACTGCCTTGTTTAATTTTGGTTGTATGATGAGTTAGCTACGATTCCTTCTTGTTCACGATGAGTTTACCTATTTTTAATTTGACCTTTGTTAGTTCATCTTTAATTTCTTTCATTGTAATTATTTGTGTCATGTAATGTTATGTTGGGGTTATCCCCCCAGGAATCTTTGAAAAACGCCAATAGACGACATGTATTTCCTGGATAAATAAATAAAACAAACAAACAAACACAAAACATCCTCATCTTTTTTCTGACGGCCCTGTGGCCCTGACTACCAGTAAAGCAGTTCTAAATCTTGGATGGATCGGTCACACTCGTTTTAGGACTAGACTACAAACTGAGAGTATTTTGGGGATAGTCATGCACGTGTCGTATAAGATTAAGCTGTTTCGTTACGGAAAAGACTGTCATAGATACAATGTACTTGTAGGCGGTATGTTCTGTCACAGTCTGCTTGAGAATCCTACGACATCAAAATCGTACGACAAAAAACAAGGACAAATATATTTTCTTCCTTTCGAATGGCGTTCAGCACCAAGGACAGATGCTTTTTTTCTACATTTCGAAGGGATTTAGTAGGAAGGACATGTGCGTTTGTGCGTTTGCCTGCATTTAGATGATAACCGTGATCAGTAACAATAAGAAATATATTTTCTTACATTCGGATGGCGTTCAGCACCAAGGACAGATGCTTTTTTCTACATTTCGAAGGGATTTAGTAGGAAGGACGTGCGTTTGCCTGTATTTAGATGATAACCGTGATCAGCAACAATAACAAATATATTTTCTTACATACGGATGGTGTTCAGCACCAAGGACAGATGTGTCTACCTGTACTTGGATGGCGTTCAGCGTTGGTTTTCCTTGATATACATAGGTGATGGCCACATCTAACACTCCTCCGATAGACTGTACTGCCAATAGCTAAGTTTCTCAGCTAAAGTATTGAACGTTTCTAAATGTGATATGCCGAAGCTGGTAGGTTATAAAACCGAATCTGAACTGTTTTAAAAAATCGTACGACGATCTACTACAGATGTGACCGCGCCGTAAGTTTTTTTTATTTTTTTATTTACTTCAGTTTTCACCCCAAAACAAGGCTCGTGAGAGCCACTTGCATGTTTTGGGTTACAATGAGGACTGCGTGGTCAGATGTTTGTTCACCCTAGATTTAAACCGTTGGAGGTCGTACCTAGTGGGGAAACATTCACGGGGAATCTTGTTCCACAGTAAAGTGGTTCTGGGGAAGAAACTGTCGGCATGGAATTTTCTCTTGAGTGATGGAGAATTGAGGAAGAAAGGGTGATTTTCTGCTGTTGAGGTGGCAAAGCGTGTTCTTGCAGAGAATGTTCGGAGTGGGGGTACAAGGGAGTGAAGTTCAGCAGAGCATCTGCCGTGGAAATAAGTTGATTTTCAATTTAGCTCGCGATGTTATAAGTACCTGAGAGAAGATGACTGCTGTAAGAGTGGCGAAGAACAGTCCGATCAGTCCGCACAATCCCATCCACGGACTCTCCACCATCAGTCCACAGATCACCAGCACGCCTCCGAGAGGGTGGCTGGCGTGGAGGGAAGAAAGACAGAAATGTGAGATAAACCAGGGTTTGCGTTTACGTTTGCGAGGGTGATAATCACAAGGAATGCGATTACGTGATCGCTGCCTAATCTCCAAGCAGATCTCTTGATGGCTGCAAGACAGTGTCAAATTGGCAAGACAGTATCATTGGCAGGGCAGTATCCACCCGTTTGGCTGGCGTAAAAAAAAGATACCAGTACAGAAGAGAAAGCCAGATAAAAACGACTAAGACGTCAAAAATAAGCCGAAGCCTAAACTTCTGCTTGGCCAGTAATAGCTACCATTCAATGAGCAGAATACCTATAGGTTCCACAAAAAACACCATATATAAATCCACAATTACAGTTTAAACTCGTGTCATAAATCCACTATGTTGCCGTCAGGACTGTTGCAGTAGCAAACAACTAGCCTCCACCAAGCCTTCCTACGTAGGTACGGATCGTAGAATTCGGCAAAAAAAGGAAATAAGGTTGGCCAGGAGAGTCAGTCCGCGGGCAAATGAACTCCAGGAAGGCCCATTGTTCTTCCTATTTGGCTAAATTTCACTGTTTTTGAACCCGCGTTGCTAGTCTGGTGGGGACTAGCAAACAACAACAACACGAACCCACCTGAGGAACAGCGGCTGAGTGGCACCCCTCATGTACCAGTCCAGGAACCGTACGGGGACAGGCTTCCCCTCCAGCCACAGTTTGAGCGGCCTCATGTCGCCACAGAAGTAACGGAAAAACACACATCTGGACTCCTCTACGGGCACGTTATTAACATTTTCTTCTGTACTCCCCACTTCCACTGCCTCAGCCGCCATGAAGCTGTATATTTCCGCGCCAAAAATCCGCGTGTACTTGTTAAATCAGGTTATCCAAAAGCACGTACGTGCGTGATGGCGAATATCTTTTTGCAGGGACAGTCTTGAAACATCACCTTTGTGCACGCTAAAGATGACTTAGGTTTGGTCAGCTGGGATTGTCAGTTTTACAGGGATCATCAGCTTTAATAGCATATTTCTGTTTGCTAATGAGGTCGACATACAAGGATAAAAGCAGACGACAACGGCAGGAGAATATTTGATCTTCTTTGAAGCGTTTTTAATTCTGAGAAAAGCGATCACGCAGGCACGCAGCAGGGCTCAGTATGTCCGTTTTGGTCCGTGTCTGGTTTTGACGTGTAGTTGTTTTACACAGCATCTGTATTAGACAGATCAGTTAACGCTCATAATAGCTTCTGTCTGTTCAGAAGTATCAAACAGCAGCGCTAAGTCAAGATCTCACCAACGTGAGAATAAAAATGGTAGTTCTATACGTCTAACACACGATTTTCACTGAATAGTCCGTATCAAAATTCCTCTGGCGTATACTTGTTTCTTGTTTTGACTTTGGCAGTTTTTACCAGGCAAAAATTAGTTGTGTGATGATTTTTGTCAATCTGTCTGCGCAAATGAGGTGGTGTAATACATGCGAGTACATGCGAGAACGGGCATAGCGTCGGGAATGTTCTCCAGCACCAAGGACATGGCCGGTCTGTGAGCGCTTTGTCTGTGGCGTCAAATGGCCGAGTGGCTAGGCGAGCGGACACGAGATCGAGAGGTCACGGGTTCGATTCCTTGCATTCCTGGCTAGACATGACTTTACTCACTCCACCCAGGTGTAAAATTGGTACCTGACTTCGGTTGGGCAGGTAAAAGGCAGTGGAAGGAGAGGGGTGGGCTCTGCTGCCCCTACGGCTTCAAAAAGGCTACAGGACTACATTTACCTTTGTCTGTGACCACTTGTCTGCAAGTTTTTTGTGTACGAGGGATGATCATATTAATCGGACTCTCCGACGACGACTTTCAGACCTATGACGCACGTCTGCAAAGAAGGGGGGGGCGCAGTAGTCACAATTTATGCTGTTCAATATCAGGAGTTCTTAACTAACAATCTTTCTTTATTCAATTTTTGGACTAGACAAACGTAAAAAGTAAAAAAAAAGAATGGTATAGCAGATGATAACGAGACACATGTAGTACCACAAAATTGAAACATAACAACGGAAACAATAATTTTTACAAACATAACGCTAAGCCCCTATTGCCCATACTCACTGTGAATTTCATTGAAAATAAACAGTCACAATACCATTATTTTTTTTCAAAAATAAGTCGCTGTAACTTAACCAGAAAATAGTGCATTGGATTTCCCCACTTCCCCCTATGTTTATGTACCTTGTCTGTGTCCAACATTCCATTCCAGTTTATAAAAGAAGGAAACAAAAGATATGAAGGCTAACAAATGCAAGGAATATTTATGATTTTTAAAAATAAACTTGTGGGGTTAGCCTTGGCTTAAAATATGACACTGTCGGTCAGCACAACGAAGTGTCCCAAACGTGTGGGTCAGTTCTTTGTTACAGTGCCCACTGATCTGATACAATTCTTGTCCAGCTTAGCTTAATCTGTCACACAGAGACAATACAGCAAAAAACAATGCAGCCTCGAAAAACGTTGTATATCCCCCAGGGGAAAAGGTGCTTGCTCGACTTGCTTGTTGTGGTTCTTCGCATTTCGATGCGTTCAGCAGTTTTGGAACATATTCGTTCCAAAATGCATTGCGCCTGGCGAACAGGAAGTTCTTGGGAACGAGGGAGGCGTTTATTTCCAAATATGGACGTGATGCCGTCTGGTACCGTTCCCAGATCACTCCATCAACGGCAGTCGGTGTGGGATTCCTTATGACCGGAAAATATTAGATGTAACATAACTTAGAATAAAGAACACATGAATGAAATACTTGTATGGTTAATCAAAAACACCAATTGACATATTAACACAGGAAAATGGCAACTTCATTAGATACTCAGAGAAATATTTTTGTCCTTTTCGTCACAAATTCTTACAGTTTCCTTAGAGACACTTTTGGCGACGTCTCAGGGAGGAGCCAAATGGTACAGTATTGTGTGTGATTTGCAAGAATTCTAGGAATTGTACAGGCATTTTGTCCACAGGAATGGAATGTCTACAGGCATGTCTCTGACCTACATCTATGCCCACATTCCTGGAAACCTTTGGGACCCTGCTCCTCTCTGCCCCGGATGCCCTACTTTCTATGGCCCCGGGGCTTGTTCACTATACACTCAGGGGGGGGAGTGCACTGTATCTGTATAGGTACCAAGTCTTCCTCAGAATCATGAAATGATGGTAGGGCCGCAGTGCCATGCAAACAATAACCCTAACAGCAACCACCGTCGCCATGGCAATGTATGTTTTCATTGCCAGTCTTGTTATGAGGTGAGGCCTCAAGAAACGTTTCTCACTCACCCGTCCCTGGCAAAGTTGGTCCACAGTGTGACCATGTTGTCCCGGACAGTGTTGTCCACATCAGTGTAGACCGGGGGCCTGTAGGGTTCTATTCCGCGCGGGCCGAACAGGAACGGCAGGTCCACAGTGTGGATAACACCTGAAAGAGAAGAAAGCAAAGATTAGACATACCCTCAGGTAAGCAATTTTTTCTTCATTCACCCAAAATTCGGTTTATTGGAGTTTATTGAGTAACCTCTGGAGTTTTCCTTAATAAAACTTAATAAAACTGTTTAGCTGTCTACCTATGACTAAGTGACAGCTAGTCTTCCAGGAGAGGACACTAGTACATAAGACACATAGGATTACATCGACGTATAGCAAACATAAAATTACATTACATCTTCTTCTTCTTTACATTACATTACATACAATTATTTTAACAAGATTCAGAGTCTGTCATGTGATTACTACAGGTATATCATTGCTTTCCACCAGTCTCGCCAGAAGTTGGAGTGATTTCAAACCGGAGTCTATTTCCTTCCTGCCATTGTAAAAGAAAAGGTTTTGCATGACGTACCAAACCTGTGAGGATGTGGATCGTTGTCAGACCGATGTGTGAAGTAGTACAGGTAAGTACCCGCTCCTGTAGCGGAGTGTCCGGCGACTAGCGCGTCCGTGGGGGCATGGTACCCGTAGTTAGCCTGCCTCTGCCAAGAGAAGTATGAACACAACATCTCACTCATTTAGCTATTTTTATGTTTACTTTCGCAGAAGGAAACATATTGTTTTTGCCCTGTTTTTCTTCCTCTTCTTCTTCTCCAAACAAATAATGTAAATAACCTGGACCAGACGTTTGTCACCATGGTAACTGGTGCTGTATCAGACACCCTGTGGTGTTGGGTTACATTATTATATATGAATGTGTTCGAGTCAGAACAGAGCAATAGTTGCTTTGCAAATGTTACCTTTCTGGTTACAAGTCTATATTTTACATTTAGCACAATAGCTTCCCTTATGGATCACCGCTGTAAGTGTAGTGAAGTAGATATGTTACTTTATACATGTATATCAAGAAGTGCTTTATTCTGTTGACCAACGTTTGGTAGTTACCTCAAGGTCGAGATCCCAGATGACGTCAGGGTTGTCCAACTGAGTCCAGTCGGTGTATTCCTGCAGAAGGGCGTTAAACATGGCGTCCTCGTTGCCATGGCAACGCTGACAATGTCGCCGAAGCCTGTACATGAATTCTTCGCGACTGGTTCCGTTTGGAGCATCTGTGGAACGTATATTTAAAAAAAACACATTAAGTTTACGTTACATCATTGGTGCCTTCGCTGCCATGTTGATATCTATCATGAATGAATGAAGACCTTTATTGTACACATATACCCACTGGGTTAAGTACAGGTCACAACAGAAGAGAAGTATACAAATAACGTTACATTTATACATTGCCAAGTAACTACAACTAAGTGAATTCGACTTCTCACTTCTCAGTAATGGTAAAAAGGTAAGAACAGATATGTTTCACAATCGAAGGCTTGTCTAAGTTCATTAGAAATATAAATTTGTCTGTACTGTGTATGAAGTGGTTAAACATGGGTTGTATCAGACTACAAAGTTATGCTCTCTCTTTGTTGTATAATTTACATTCTGTTTCAAAATATTGCTCATCTTCATCTTAGTAGGTAAAGAGTTTGTTGACACTTTGGATGTCTAACCTACCGTAGAAGTCCTCCCTGGGAACTGTGCCCGCCATGAGCGGGACCTTGTAGTAGCGGCCCTCCTGCAGGAGTTGTGCCGGGGCCTGGGGGATCACTCCTCCGGGACCGTCCAGATGTGGGGCCCAGACAGAGATCATCGGCGGGCCCTTCAATATGTCCGAGAAAATATCAATAAGGACTTTGTACGAAGACCTTTCTGGCCTCCACTCTTTCCTTCGGTTGTTTGCTTAGTCATTTAGACACGAAAAATATTAAAGATATTGTCAAGAAAAGAAGTATCTGCATCTTTACTAGAGCTCGTGTAAGTTGGCACTAAGTCAATAAAGATACTAAATCCCAAGAATAATCAAGATTAGGACATGAACACACCAGTCCAGTGTTCGTGTATTTACACACCGATACCCTGGAATTTCTGTATCATGGTTGGAGACACTACAGCTCTGTTACCTGCACATATGTTGTGTATATATAGAAGAGTTCTGCTGGCTTCTCTTTCAAACACGCGACCATACTGCTGGAACTCTGAAAAGGAAATATTTGGTAGTTATTTGAATACAGTAGAGTCACTGGAAGTGAGGGGGGAATGGTGTAACCGCAGACTGACAGGAAGGTCGAGTTGGGAAAGTGTTGCCTACGCACGTGGGTTGGACAGCCCAGTTTTGTAGCGAGGTCCTTGGCGTAATCTGCCACCCGGTACGGTGGAAGCAGAACAGCAAAGGGGCTCAGCGCTACTCCACTCATGGCGATCACACGGTGAAACAGGCCTGGGGAAAAGGTAAAAATAACATATACAAATAATGCACATATAATAAAACCAAAACGATCGAAGGGGAATAGCTAGGCTGTAGCCAAAATAGAGATGGTTCTGTATGAACCTACAAGCCGATTTGCAAACAAAATTGACGTAAAACCGAGTATGAGAGATTGCAAAGTTGTGCTTTTGAATGACTGAATGACGACCTTCATTGCACATTTTTGCCACACTAGGCTAAGTACGGGTCAAAACAAAACATCGATGAACAAATACAGTTAACAGATACAAAATAAAACTAACTAGCATTAGGTAAATTCAACTTCTCCTCGCTTTTCAGTTATAGTAAAGATAAAAGAACAGATATGTTTTTCAATGGAAGGTTTAATGTTAAAATGTGTCATATAGCTTGAGGCGCAACGCAAATGGACCAGACAGTTGAAAAACAGTTTCAAGTACATGGTTTGTCATTGGCTATTGGGAATGACGATGTTAAATAATACATGGTCATTCATTGGTTAAGTGTATGTCTTTTTAAAATCTTAACCAGGAATAACCTTTCTCCCCTTTCCAGCCATTTCAAAAACCAGAGATAAAGCTATGGCCCCAACTTTGGAGCAGTGCAAATATACTCTTTGCTCTACTTTTAGGGTAAAGGTCAACGGTTATAACTGATAAGTAAAAAAATGTGAAGTGACCTTCGCTCATTGGTAAGAACATGTGGAGTGACACGCTGGAACCTCCCGCGCTCTGCCCAAATATGGTCACTCTGTCCCGATCGCCTCCGAATGCCCGGATGTTGTTGCGGACCCATCTCATAGCCTCGATCTGGTCCAACAGACCGTAGTTTCCCGGTGCTTCTTCATCTCCTGTGCTTAACCATCCTGTAGAACAATATACAGTATTACCTTCGCCAAGAAGGTTATGTTTTCGTAGGCGTTCGTGTGTGTGTGTGTGTGTGTGTGTGTGTATGTCTGTGTGTCTGTCTGTGTGTCTGTAAACACGATAACTCGAGAAGGCTTACATGGATTGTCTTCATATTTGGTAGGTGGGTAGGTCTTGATGAGACCTCGAAGTGATTAGATTTTGGGCCCCATGGCGGCTTGTTATGGTACTGCAGCGGAACTTCCGGTTTTGATATATCGTGATCTGGACATGCTAGCGTGATGATTTTTGGAGCGTAAGTAGCTCTTGTGGTGGGGAAGAAGTGACACAAGTTTGGGCCCCCTAGCGGCTTGCTCTGGAACTGCAGGAGCATTTTTATGAAATTTAAAGTAGAATAACTCAATAACCGGTCGACAGATCGTCTTGATATTTGGTGTGTAGGTAGCTTAATTTTTTTATGTAAAACACATAGTCACGTAGTTTCTAACACTTCTGTTAGTCCTACAAAAGTTTAAAATACATATTCAGAGCAACGTTAACGTTATACATCATGATTATATACAAGTATGACATCTATTGCTACCAGACATACTATGAGACCCATACTACGTGCCTTTACTGTCAATGGTCAAATTTCTAGCGTTTAGGCATTTTTTTAGAAAATTGTGCTATATGTACAATGTACTGTAAATGTCTTAGATGTTTTGGCAAATATGCTTTCGTACTGAAGCGACGCTTGCAGAGTAAGTCGTACGACTCATACGATCGTCGTACGATTGTCGTACGATCGCAAACTGAATGCATTCTAGGGATAGTCATAAACGTGTATTGCATGCAACATTCAGCTTGTATTACTATCTTTAAAAATGTCCTTGTCGCCGGTTGGCTCTGTCATGGTCTACTTGAAAATTTTACGGCATCAAAATCGTACGGCGACCTACGACGAATCTGTCCGCGCCGTAACTGCCATCCTTCCTCCTTACCTAGCGCCCCTACACGGTAGTTGATGGAGACCAGAACCACGCCTCTCCTGGCCAGGAACACGCCCTCGTACTCCTTACCGGAGCCGAACCGGTAAGCACCGCCATGGATCCAGATCATCACCGGCAGCGGGCTGGCTGAGTCATTGGCCTAGGGAACAAAATCAAAGTTGGACCAACTTAAAAGTTAAACTGTGCTGGTATTCTTGATGTATGATACAGGAAAAGTAGACATCAGAAAGAGAACAACAATGCATTCAATCACATTTATTTTTGTCACCAAGGTTGGCTGAAGTTCGGAAGCAGTCTGACCAGATTTAGCCACGCCCACCTTTCTGTGTGAATCGAATTTAAATTAAATTCGAGTCAAATTTGACCCCCCCCCCCCAACACCAGCCAACCACCAGCCAACCATGGCCGAACCTCCCGTCCACACCCGAATGTTTCAAACGTCTCGAAACATTCAGCTGGCGCAGCCAACCACAGCCGACCTTGCTCCCGACCTACTCCAGTCCTAACCATGGTTGGGGGGAGTTCGGCAGTGTTCGGGAGGCCATATTCGGCTATGTGTGACTGGAGCTTTACCTACTGTTTGATAAATAATACAAACCTGAGGAGTATAGATATCCAAATATAAACAGTCTTCAGATGTGTTGTTGGCTTCCTCAGGTACGATGGAGAGTACATAATCCGCGTACTGAGGACAGGCTGGCCCGTAGGCTGTCGCGTCCCTCACGTCTGTCCAGGGTTGCACTGGCTCGGGGGGGCTGAACCTACGGTCTCCCGTCGGGGGCTTCGCGAAGGGCACGCCGAGGAAAATGTCAAGAGTTGTGCCGTTATCCGCAGCGACTCTCGTACCTCTTAGGTCTCCGCTCTGTGTGGTTACTGTGATTTCTTCACCACGCGAAAGGAGAAACAGGTAGAGAAATACAAGAAGCGACGCAAGGTAGATATGGGACGCCATTGCTACCAGCGTTGCCAGTTGTAACAATTGCAATGTTACATAAATAGAATTGTAAATCATAAGGCACAGCAAACACATTAAGATCACTTATCTCAGTATGTTCAAAGGTTACATGTGTAGGTCGCAAACTGGGTCACTTTGAGAGGCAAGGCGAAGCCAGTATCAACCTATTACTTAGGGGTTCACCTTTCGTGTGTCCAGAAACTAACAGAAATATTTAACTTTGACGCAAAACTATACTGTCGACACTAAACGATTTATATTTGACTGAACGTTCAAAACTGCCTACGAAAAACCATTCAATTTCACAATACAATGATCTATTTTTTACATGTTATCTTCGTACAAATGTACTTTGGAACGCCCATCTGTTGTTTTGTTATTTGTTATATATTGTATTCCTCTTTGTCAGTGGTGAAGCTAAAATTAGCAATCGCTACAGTTGCTCACCTCTGTGTCTTGTACTTTCTTTATGTTGTTCTAAAAATACTGCGGCGTATACTGTATGTGATTTTTGGGGGGTGGAGGGTGGGGAGGGGGGCAAGGTTTTCCTAAAACTGTAGTTTGTATTCAAGTGATCTCACCCTAACCGAACCCAACTATACCAGATCCCCCCGTGCGTCATTCAGTAAAGTTGTTTAATCCGTCCCTAACCCGTAACCCTTGGATGAATAGACTGTAAAAGAAAGCATTGCGTGCCATGGCCCCAGGTACAACACACCTGACTTAATTAACCTTAGCAACGGACAACAACAATGGGAGGGGGTGAAACATATCCCTTGTCACCGTCCGCGTTGTCGCTTGCAGTGTAGGTGTGTTATACTGTCTGTAGTTTCTTCTGTCGCTTGAGTTGTTGTCTGAACAGGTATCAAGGTGTTCGTGTTGTGTAGGAGGGTAATATTGACTCAGTGACATCACGGAAAGACGTCGTCAATAGCTACACGCTGACAAGAGAGTACAGACTCTGTACGCAGCACTAGGGGCTTCTTCTTATTGTTAGAAAGGGTGGCTGAGTGGTTATAAATGTTGGAGACAAGTACGAGGTGATGGGTTCAGCACCTACCAAGCCAGGCGGCGCCTACGACGACGACAGGCCGCCAGCTGTGCTGAGCGCAGCGCAGGCGTCCGTCAAGTGGAGGGGGAAGGCGGGGGTACGGGACGCCCAATCCAAGATGGCGGCGTCCACGACAACAAAACAACAGGTGAACGGCCTTTTCAGGGTTACACGACTAACCTCCAAGCAGATCTTTTGGTGGCTGCAAGATAGTATTAAATTGGCAAGAAAGTATCAAATTGACAGGGCTGAGTATCAGGCTTGCATAAAAAAAATAATAAAGCCCGATAAATTAACATTAACGGCTAAAAACACGTCAAAAATAAGCTGAAGCCTAAATCTCTGCGTGGAGAGTATTATATGACGCTTACATTCTGTCAGATCGGATTAATTAGGGCAGATTTGGGAATATGTAAATGAAACTGTTGATGAAGGAATTCTGATTTATTGCTGTGTATTGGTAAAAAGACGTATTGACGGTGGTAGTAATTGTATAATAATAATCGTATAATAACAAAGTCATAGGTTTACAATGTAGGGCAAAGTAGTAGTCTTCAATATAATTTGTAATCAATGCAAACCTACGCCAAAACATGTTTTCAATGGAACGTTATCGGATGAACATGCCCTGCATATATCAAAAGAACGTGCGGCACTTATAACATGCAAAAAGTGCTGCCGGGTTTATCTGTAACGTTATCCTGTTTGCCATACGGTACTTTTCAATCTTCAGGTCGCGGAGACGGACGATGAAAAGCAAGCTCGCCTGTTAGACCAACACCCTGAGATGAAACCGATCCTCAGGGTCATGGACAGGGGTGTGGCTCAAGTGAAAGAGAAGAAAGGCGACGAATCCAGCATCAGCGACGTCTACGAACGAGTCGACAATGACATTGACGATCCTTACTGGAACTTCCAAGGGAAGATTCAAAGGCAAATCCAAGGTGAACATCTCACCAAAATCGGGGCTGCTGGCGTCTTTACGGAATATCTTAAATTCCTCAAGTCTACCGGCAACGTATTTGATGACGAGACTGTATGGGAGTGCTACTACGCCATCAGAAACTGTTGCTGGAGTTTTTCAGACGCGAGCTTCAACTTTGCCAAGAGGCTAGGAAAGGCGGGGCTCTTCCCCATGCTCATAGAAGAACTGAAGGAGTACAAGAAGTCGTTCCAGACGAATGAGGTAGGTCATTTTGTACCGAAGTCCCCTGTTCAGCGTGGGCTTACTAATAGTCTCCACCAGACTATCTACGCTTGCTGAAAGATACTAGAATTTGGTCAAATAGGGAGAATAATTTGCCAGGGATGTGGCCACTATAGGGTATCGTTTTCACACACAGGGGAAACGTTATCCTTACAACGGGCTCATTCTCCTGGCCAATTGTTCACCCGATTTTTTTCAGAATTCTACCACGATCCATAACGCCTTAGGAAGGCCTGGTGGAGGCTATACTATATTGGTAGATAGAAAGACTCGTTCTGTGAGTTAGATAGCAACAATGGCTATGGGGCACGGGGTAGAATTTTGCACAGTCAACTCAAAGGATTGTGAAAAATCTTGCGCAGACATATGGTATCATAACGACGTTGGCATAAATGAAGCTAACTAACTAAAGGTGGTATAAGGGTACTGCACCATGTCTTTGTGCCCAGGTTACTATTTACGTGAAGCACACAAAGAAATAATGGCTGCTATGTGCCTGTCCGAAGCTGTCAGGGGTTCGTGTGTTGGATATTTACTCTTGTGTTGACAGTGCGAGCAAGAAATCGAATCCGCTATATTAAAGAATGGCTTGTTTTTTTTGTGATTGCCGTGTTTAGGTAGGGGCATCGGGTAGGCAATCAATCAATTACACATTTCCATATTAATTATGTCACACAATGGGAAGAAAGGTTGCTTATCTGTCATGAAACCTTGAAACAAACGATAGATTAACCACACACCCAAAGGAATCATTATCTGCTGACTGCTAGGTCAGTCACATTCGAACCGTTTCATTCAACAAGGATTGTTACAGATACTCGTTCTTTCCGCAAACTGTGAGAGACTGGAACAGTCTACCACAAGCCACCACAGATATAACTGAACCTAAAAAGTTCAAGGAGGCTGTACTACAACAACTAAGACAGCAATAGCGCAGCGCACTCCCCCTGCACGTGTGGCCCCAACTGAGGGGCGTTGTGCAGTATTCAATCAAGATCAATATCAAGAAACATTAAACATCAAACAATCGTAATGCTTCCGTAGAACCACAGTTGGCTGGTGAGATGCTCGTTGGGGATCCTGCACAACTGCGCCAAGGTGCTGGAGAACAGAACCATCCTTAGGCACCTGGGGCTGATCGACCATCTCCTGCCCTGGATCAACACGTCCGACCAGGAAATCAAGACTGTCACGGTCATGACTCTGGCTTACATCGTTGGTGAGGCACTCTTGTATATTGAGGATATAAGACTTTGAAACCCTGTATTATCTGACCATAGCATGTTTGTTGTAGCCTGGTTACCAAACCTACTTAAACTCTCGAGTCTCTTTAGACTCTTTAGCTAAAATAGGTTTGGTAACCAGGCTATGTTTGGGTTGCCTCAAGTGTTCAGTTTTTGTAATGAGGTATATGTCGTGCAAAAACATTGCGTGTAATAGATATCATTGTCTAGACGTGATGGGTTAGATGATTAATCAAAGTAGGTATACAGAACAAATGATAACCGGTTAACACTAAAACATCGTCATTTGAGAGTCCAACCTCCGAACAGAACTACAAACCACAACTGTAATTTTAATGCTATATTGATGCAAATGCATTGTAAATACCGACTCAATTCAGGGTAACACAGCTTGCAATACCCTGCAATGTGGTATAAAGAATACAGTAAAGTAACTATAGTCTAAGTAGCGGGGAAAAGGCGAAAGATCTGAAGCGTATGTTCATCATATTTGTCAGGTGAGGAGGACAATGACCTGATCATGGCGGACGACAGTGTGATCGGCTTCATCATGACGGTGTTTGAAGAGGCGGTGGACAGCGAGCTGATGCGGTCTCAGGGCTTCTCGGCCATGGAGATGGCCATGGGCATCAGTCAACTGGCGCAGAACGATGACAATAAGGTCGGTGTCTGCTGGAATTTTGTGATACATGTATATTAGTTTCTTCTTCTTCTTGTTTTGTCATCCTTAAATGAGGGGTTTGAAGCACGAAGCTTATTCAAGTAGCTACTAGTTCAATGCGGCTTCTCTGTGGCTCACATATTTAGCAGAGCACACCGCCCCCCCCCCACTCTTCTCAATTACGGGGAGCATTCAGTTTGTGGCACCACCACAAACTACCAGAATGTAAACAAATATGGCTGACAGCTGTATTTCTAACTTTTAATTTTAAAAACTCACTCGTAAGGCGTCATATTTTGGCATCTCCACTTCCTGAATGGCATTTATTTGCAATGGAGTAGGGTTGATTCAACTTGCTTTGTGAAGAAATAATCGGAAAATTTACTTTTTTGTATCGTCCTAATGTTACACAAGGCCCCTTTAATGACAGCACCATCCCTGTTTCCTCCCACCCTCAGGTGATGATCGTGAAGAAAGGCGCGCTCCCCCTGCTGGTGCGGCTGATGGAGACGGGGGATGAGGAGGAGCAGGAGCAGGGCGCCAAGGCCGTCTGGCAGCTCGCCTTCCACGACGACAACAAGGACAAGATCCGGGACGAACCCAGACTCATGTACCAGCTCAAACGGTCAGAATGTGCTTCACTACTTTGAAGATATTTTCTACACTTGTCCTATGGACTTGAGTCTCCCCAAATTACGTTAATTTCTATTTGTTAGTGGATTATGGAGCTGTACATACGAACAAATCCAAGAACTCGATGATATTCTTAGATATTGACTGATCTTTCGTTTCAGGTTGAAGGACAGTAAGAACCCAGAGGTAGCCAAGGCAGCTAACGGAGCTCTGTGGGTTCTGGATAAACAAGCAAGGGGTAAGAAATCGAACTCTTTTCCTTTCCATCAACATAAAGTTTCCACTGATCAAAAGCGTTGTTACAAAAACGCCCAAGGCTTTAGCATATACATACAGGAGTGAAGAACTTCACATTGCACTATTTTCTACTCCTACTGTATGACAAAAACGAGCCAGATACTCAACATAGGCATTTTACTTGTTGTGCAGAGGAAAAGGCAAAAGAACTGACAGAGAAGTCGGAAGAGTCCAGCCTAGAAGACCTTCAGGAGGGCGGCGGACCACACATCATGATCAGCTACCAATGGGACCATCAGAAGACGCTCGTCAAGGTTTGTAGTTAATATCAGGGAAACTATCCTTCTGTGTGCCGGTCTGAGTCAGTCTCCAGTTTGACTCCATACACGAGTCCGAAGTCCTCAAGGCCCTTCTCATTAATCTCCAAGCAGATCTTTTGGTGGCTACAAAGACAGCATCAAATTGGCCAGGTAGTATCCATTTGCCAGACATACAGACAGTATCCAATACGCCACCCAAGTTGGCTGGCGTAAAAAAGATACCAGACTACAAAAACAAAGCCCGATAAAAACGCCTAAAACACGTCAAAAATAAGCCGGGGCCAAAACCTCTGCTAAACCTCTCATATATTCACCGCCGAACTCCTAGGAATCTTCTGCGGTACTTAAAGAACCTGAACCCGCAGAGAAGACCGTACTGGAGGCTCGGTAAGTTGCTATATTGACACAAAATGTAGGAGGCAATTTTTGTACAACTAAATGGGTACGCATATGAACGTTTTGCCCCCCTCCCCTCTCCCCTATCCGTAGGTAAAGGACCGCCTGCAGTCGTACGGGTACCGTGTGTGGATGGACCTGGAGCAGATGGGCGGGTCCACGCTACAGGCCATGGCTGAGGCGGTGGAGAACTCCGTAGTCGTGCTCATCTGCATGTCTCAGAAGTACAAGGAGAGTCCCAACTGTAGGACCGGTGGGTTGTTCTTGTTTAACCCGTTATCAAACGAATATCTACTAAAGGGGGCTATTTGTCATTATATTGCATACCGTCACAATGGAATATTGTGTTGTGCTGTTAGCCCTATATAACCGCACAACCGCAAAATATTGAAGGGCCTTCCTGGCCAAAAAAGAGCGCAAGGATATGGGTAGATTTTTGCTAACCATGACACTACGGTGCACTCTGTAGTTATAAGATGAGTTGTTGTCATTAAATATGATTGTTGTTTTTTCACTTGTTTAACAGAGGCGGAGTACACATTTCAGCTCCGTAAGCAAATCGTGCCCCTGATGATGGAAGGGAAATACAAGCCGGACGGCTGGCTGGGCGCCATCTTGGGAGCCAAGCTGTACTTCGACTTCAGCGCCCAACACAAGTTTGAAGACTCCATAGGAAAACTCATCAAAGAGCTAGGTAAACGTGCATTTTAGTCCCTCTGTTTTCCATCTCAGGGCAGCTAGGTTACATGTATCTACCAATGCATGAGGCTGATATGACTTCCTTGATACGTGCTAGTACCATTCATTCATTTATTTCGAAACCTTTTAGCCCTGCTGGGCTAGTCTTCCAAGGGTCAGAAAGATACATTTAAAATGACATAATTACATCACAAAATCAACAATAAACCACGAGTCTACATTAACAATTTTAAAAAATAGAGGTCGAAGGTATAGATGACAGTTTGAATGGTAGCTTTCTTGAAGCTGGACAGATCACACAGTGTCTTAATGCGAGACGGTAGTTCATTCCAAAGCACAGAAAGGTACAGAAAGGTACGTTTCCTGATGTTCGTTTTAGGTTTGGGTAGTCTGAACTCTGAAGTATGATTTCTTTCTAACTTTCAGGACAAAGAGGAAGAACAGCACAGCTGGTACAAAAGGTGGACGCAGCGGAGGTGGGCGCCGGTGGGGTGGGTGCATTACCCATCATGCCCCCTGCTAAGCCACGCGTGCTGGACTGGAAACAGGCGGATGTGGACAACTGGATAACCGAAAACCAACTGGAGAAGTAAGAACTCCAACAGAACAACTCTAGACTTCTAAATCAAGAGCCTAGCCCTATCAAATATGGAATATTAAGCCAGGGGAACTTGGTGTTCCCCAAGGAAGGATCCTCGGACCATTAGTTTTTGTTGTATGCAAATGACCTACCACCGGATTAATTTACATAATATATTTTTGTGCTGGATGATGGCTAAACCAATGAGAAGAACTGTAACATTACACAGGACCCATCTTTCTTCTCACTTGTAATGCAGTCATAAAATGTCCTTAATTGTGTGTTTGACAGGAACGTTCTGCGAGAGCTGACAGGACCACAGCTACACTTCTTGCAGTCCTTAAGAGGAGAGGTGAGTTTGCAAACTTTATAGTACTATTTCAATGATCTGACTTTTCCGGCACCCATAGTTTGTTTCCTCAACGATAATTGTCTTCGGTTTTTGTTTCGATCGCTCACAAGTTGCAGACAAGCAGTTTTAGTAGATAACTACAAGCCTACAACAGCCCTTCTTGTTATGCACATTACAACAGCGTCTAAGCCATGCATTATTTATTCTCTACAGGCACCGGAGTTCTTCTACCAGTTCATAACCAACAAACTGAGAGTCACAAGTCTGGACCAGATCATGAGGTTCACCAGCGCGCTAAACGGACTGGACGACTGAATGTTACACCGTTAAACACAGCACAGTGTGCCTTACAGTTCATATCTCAGGGGTGAAGTATCAATACAAAAGGGTGAATCTGAAATTAGGAAGGAATATGTTTAGAAAGTGGGCCTAGATTTGTACTGTGCACATATGTACATGATTTGGAAGTGTAAGATTTTTTACCACCCCGTGAAAGCACAATGTTTTCTTAAAGAACAAGTATATCCGTATCGATATCCTTAGAGGTTATGCCAGCAATGCAGTGTCTAACAGATCTATGTAAAGTTAGTTGGAAAACCACTTTACAGCCAGGTCAGGACATACCAAATCTAGTGCGACAAACTCTAAGATGAGGTGTTCTTGATACATGTATTTTGACGTACAAACAGGCAGTTTGTACAGTATCGCTCAAAGCGAATGTGGATTCTCCTGCTGCAATATTGTACAATGATTTATAATTCATGATCACTGCTGAGTGTGTTGAAGAACACTATAAGCTTTATGATAAAATTTGTGATTTGATTTGATTTGAAAACCATCGTTATATTCGTTATTGTTTCTTTGAATTTTATCACGTAAAATTGCTTTACCGCAATCTTATGAATATTTTGCGAACAGAAAGGTTTGCAAATAAAGGCTCTGCAATCATACCTGTGTGTTATCAATCTTATAGGTAATAACAGTTACATGTACAAATATAACATACGATTCATCAGCTATCGTTCCACTATGTTGACAACAGTCGAAAGTACAACCAAGTTTTCGATACATGTATTATAGTCTTGCCAATGGCATATATGATTTTTGCAAGTTGACGGTTTAGTCTAACGGTGACAAGGTGTAGCAATTTTAGACGCGATCTATAAGCGACATCTGTTAATAAACCCAGCAACTGCAGCCATGTACCACCACCATGTTGAAGCCAAAGTACAAACATACCACAGGTGTGTTTTGCTACATCAGATGGATTATCAACCTACTTGAGTTCCTTTCAAGCTATTATAACTGTTTACTTTGTACACATACGTACAGTAGCTTGGTAAATCATTGACCAAATAAGTCATAACCGCCATTGTGGAAACGTCACAGATTGACATGTTTGACTATCGCGGTGCATTCTGGTCCGGGACAGGTGCTAGGTCCTTTAAACGCCCAGTGGGAGATAAAAATACCTCGTCTAAGACTTTTAACTCAACAGTGATCAAAAAGACCACTAACGGGCTAGTTAACAGGACGTATATGTAAGTACATCATTACAGTGTAACCTGGTTTATGTTATAGTCTAAAATCTAATGTCAGTGTACAATTGCCAAACCTGAGGTCTTGTGATGTTGTTTTGTTGGACCTTGACCGACTAAACTATGGAGGGTCTAAGATAGTCTCCATTTTTAGCTTAAAGATGGTGTTGCAGAAAGACCACACAGTTGTTTGATATCGCAATCTTAAAATACTGGGCATAAGATGCCATTATGAAATTTTGACATATTGTCAGTTTCCATATCTGTAAGATTCTGACTTGACAGGGGAAAATATCACATTCAGGATGACTTTTTTTATTTTTTTTATTCAGCATACAGTAAACAAAATTAGGGTACAGGACACAGTGACGACGGGCTCAAGTTACATAACTTATGTTAGCGCCGCCACTTGTACGAATAAAACTAATAATACTAAACAATACAAAGCACTAACGAAGATTAACATGTAAAAGAAAAAACACAGTACGAATTGCTGAAGCGAGAGTCCACATTCCCCACCCAAGATGAAAAGGACACAAATAGAATTAAAAACGTTTTGTTGCTAAGATGTAATTTTGGGCGGTTAACATAATGTTACAGTTAACTCGAAGAGAATAAACCAGGGAACCGTTCAAAATTAAGAATTGTTTCGCTCTATCAGAAAGGGTGTATAAGTTAACAGAGTGTCCTAAGATCCCAGTAAGTTTGCTGAGGAGTTCTGAACGGTGGAAGTTATGTAAAGGGCAGTGTAATAGGTAATGAGTAACTGTTTCGTATTGACACCCGCAGCTACAGGCAGGGTTAGCAATAAGACTTTTGTTGAACGATATGACTTCTTTTGTCACTATAGGTTTCTTTCCCTCAACGACCAATCACAGCAAGTCTACGTATACAATGATGACGTATGTCCTAATCTTGCTGGTTGCCTTGGTGACAGCGTCTTCCGCGTGTCCATCAGTTTGCAGGTATGTATCCGATGTTGTTTGGCATAGTCCATTTTTTAAATCATTTCAGGGACTGCGAAATTAAAATAACTGCATCCCTTGAATTGCATGCACAAATGTATTCTTTAGGGATGTACTTATTTGTGGTGACCATCTGTAATTACCTTGGGATTGAGAATGTTGGCACTTTTTATTATACCGTTTTAACTTTCAAACTTTTAATTGTTCAATCCAACTTGCAGTCATCATGTGGACTTAATTGTATTAATTTTACAGTGATCTTGCCTTGTAAAACACTGAATGATTAAAATGTAAACAGCATAAAAGCGACATATTATTATTCAAGATTATTAAAATCTATCGATAGAAACAATAACGAACGTTACATGGGCATTACATGGATGACATTGTTCTTGGGATAAACGAGTTTTTGTGTCACTTCCTCTTCTCAGATTAAAAGCAGAAATGGTACAAAGTATACAAGAAGTAAGATATTCTATGTATTGCTGATACGTTTACAGATGTACCGGCACAAGAGCAGACTGTAGCCGGGCATTTCTGACTGCCGTGCCCTCAGACCTTCCCTCCAACACCACCGAACTCATCCTCCGGGACAACCGCATCTCCAACATCAACAACAAGGCACTCCAAAACCTGCAGAACCTCACATTCCTAGATCTACAGGACAATCTCATTAGTGTGGTACTCTCTGACTCACTTCCTCGTAATTTACAGAAACTAAATTTGGCCGAGAATGCCTTCCAGTGTTCTGAGCAAGATTTTATCAACCTGGAATCTCTTCAGAACCTCAAAGAGCTTGATTTATCTCGTAACAACATAGAAAACTGCATTCCAGGTAATCTTCCTATCAGCCTTGAAGTGCTTCGTTTGAACAAGATAGCTTATTATGGCAACTTAACTCTGAGTTCTCGTCAGTTTGAAAACCTAACGGCTCTAAGGCTACTGTCCCTGGAGGAAAATAATGTGGTAGAATTTCCTAGTGAAGCACTTGGAAAGCTATTAACTCTAACAGACCTCTCCTTGGCGAGAAATATGCTGAGAGTTCTCAATGACTTGGTTTTACCCAGCGTTGTTAAACTTCAGCGTCTGGATCTAAGCTTTAATGATTTGAGCCAAATTGATATCAACAGCTTTAGGGGCATTGAAAAGTCTGTATTGAAGTCACTGTCTCTTTCCGGAAATAGAATGAAGACTGTAGCTCCGTCGGCATTTTCTCAAATGCCGAAGTTGGAAAATCTCACCATGGACCAAAATCCATGGAATTGTGGTTGTGATCTGCTCCCTTTGCGAGAATGGTTGGAAAACGCTACTGTTCGGGAGTTACTAGGAATCACAAAGGGGCACACTCTAAACTGTGAGACTCCCGATAACTTGAAAGGCCAAATGGTGAGTAAAGTACCCCTGCATTACTTCTGTGGCAACACCACAGGCAACACCACGGTGCTTCCCTCAACAACCGCGCATCAGACGACAATGCCTCCAACTTTGCCGCCAGATAACAAGCTTTTCAACTTCAGTATTGATAGTATTTCTGAGCAAACTGTGAAACTATCATGGGCTTCCAATGATCCACATGTCGAATTTCAGGTTTCTTGGAGTTCCGAACATTCTTCCGTGAAGTATAGTGGTTGGAAGAAGGGAACCTCCTTTGGTATTAACAGTCTTCGTCCAGATACAAAATACCACATTTGTCTAATGGCGGCAGTTGAAAGGGCAGAAAGGAGAAAGGAGGTAGAGTCGTCGTGTGTGTCAATCATAACTATCGCTAAGCATGATGGGAATCATTCTGGTCTAAAGGGAGCTGGTCTGGGATTGGCTATTGCATTTCCGATATGTTGTCTTGCGTTTTTTGGATTGGGTTTCTTGTTTAGTCGTCGGTTTAGTAGAAGAAAGAGTGATGGCTATCACAGCATTAATTATGACTGAAATACCATCCAACAACATTTCAATAAGTGTATCATGTAACATTTATCATGTTGACTAGAACAGGCATATGTCATTCTTTGCAAACATTTTATTTCTTAGAATTACCACAATGATTTGTTGAAAGAAGATGTTAAATTTTCTTGGCAATGTGACAAGTGTGCAATTTAGATTTAGTACGAATCAGATTTCTTTGTCATTTTTATGAGAAGATAGAAATCATGGCATCGATGAAGGTTAGACATCCAGGTAATGAGATACACAAGGAAATTGTTACTCAAGCAACTGGATAGATTTTTAAAACTGTCAGACGCTTCAAGTAGCATCCACTACTTTTCGCCAGTCACATGGCAGAAGCTGCTTTGTAATATCAAACAACTCTGTTCATCTGTAGTCGCTGACCCTTTGTTACATCAATAAAGCTTTTTCCTATCCGACTACCATGGAGTAAAACGTGTTTTTATTAACTCTTCCTTCCGCCTAACGGTACGCTGAAGGATGTGCACACATTTTTAACGGTCACACCTGATACCTGTGCTTAAGTACGGTGATATGTCAGGATTCACTTCAAACAGGGTCTTAAGGCCCCAACACGTCGAGAAGACATCTTGTCAGCTGAGGGGCTCTGATCTGATCAAGCCGTGATATGGTTACCTAGGAGACGGCTTGCGTCAGACCTTGTGCAATCAAAGGGCATCCTTGTCCACACAAACTGCCACCGGTATTAAAGGAAAGTTCAAAACATGCAAGACAAAGTCCACGCGTGAAGGGGAAGCGTTGAATATCAACAAGCCGTCTCGTGTGGCTATTAACGGGCCCAAAAGCGTGTCAGTCCGGCGGCAGCACTTAAAGATGGCGGAGAGACAAATCACAAACGGTGTATGTTTTGTTAATGTCAGTATCAGGGCAGGGACCGTGACAGAATAAATGCCTTTTTTCTGTCGTTTGAACTGCTTTTAGCAGGGAATATGCCTGCCGATGTGAAAGCGTCAGAGGGTCTCAGAGGGGTTTGCGGAAGACTGGTCACTGGATAGTGCATGACCAAACCGCTCAACGTCTTTGTGTAAAATCAACGACCAACGAGCTTTGAATGACCACATCTGAGATCATCTGACGTCTGGCACACGTCAATCTATACCTTTCGTTAATTAACCAAATAACTAGTACTCATTGACCAAAAAGACACCTGTATGTACCCCAAACAAGCAGTGCTTGGATAGAAATAATCCTTATTTTACCCATGAGTGAGAGTGTGAAAAAAAAGTTGACTCCCCTTCAGTTCCACATGGTTTGTTCCACGTGTCAGTGAGTCTGCGTCCGCAGAGCGAATCACCGGTTTACGCGCAGATGAAGCGATTAGGATTAAACCCTTCCATTGATCGCAAACGATGTAAGAAGATTGCACTAGATGAGACACTGGATTAGTTCTCCACGTTCGCTATCTATAGATAATGGTGAACTGATGAAAGTAGGGCTATATCGATGAACATGTATGTTTCTAACTGGATATAGGACCTATAAAATATATGTAATTTAAGTTGAGAAAACCATTAAATAAAATAAATTATGGTACGACCTTATTCCTATAATCAATGAGACAAATAAAATAAAAAACATTCACAAAAACTCTACATATTTTATGGAGGTATGAGGTCTCCGAATTCTTGTTTATTTATACACACTAACAGCACATTTTACCAAAGACGTTGATATACTAGTAACGCCATTGATATTTCATATTTTCAATATTCAATTAACATTGTCACTAGCTTGTGGTGTGAATAACAGAAGTAATTCACTTTGCATCATATCGATGATATATACAAGGACGTAACCTAGAAGTCACAATTTTACACACCCAGATCATATGGGTCACATAAACACGTATTCCTTACGCCTTAATTTAAATTAGTAACAGCTAGAGATAAACTCTAGATCTCGCAAATGTCATTTGAGAAAATCGTGCGGATTCCTGTTTCTTTTTAGGTCAGAGGCGGGTTAGGATGAATCTGTATCTGTATAGCCGGTATAACCGCCCTTCGAATTCGGCGTAACACTCCAGAATGGTGGAGTGGGCGAGACAGGGAGGTCACAAGATCGGAATACGCTCTGCGCTGTTATACACTACAATACAATTTGTGGGCAATTTGCAGTGTGACTCGTGAGGGCAAAAACTCAAGTGAATTTCCTCGGATTTCCTCCCACGTCCCCTTCAGTAGCTCAAATTTGTATTCCAGTGAACATAACGTTGTCTACAGCAACGGCACTGACGTAAAATGTCATCTATTGCAAGGGATTATTGACGCATTGGCCCAGATTTATGTCAACGTTTCCGCGAACTACCATTACCTCCAAGCGCCACTTGTCTGCTGGTGGGTTCGCCAGCATTATAAGTAAAACTATACCTTGTTGTCAAATAAGGACAAACGTTACTTTTTAATAAGTGGAGAACATGTATGTTTACTTACGTGTAATCAAGTCGAGACTAAACGTTTACGCGCGTAATACGCGGCGAATGTGCGAAAAACGTAGAAATTCTTTAGAAACCATGATTAGAGTACTTCATAAAACATTCAAGTCACAGATAATGCCAGCTTATAAAAGATGGAACGTGTGCGCACGTGCCACCAATTATGCGGGTAAACAGCTTGTCAATATAGGAAAAAATCATAACGATCAGGATATAGCCTGCTTTGCCAAGATAAAGTTTGAACAGGAACTCGACCTCGGCCATTTTGTCGTTATCCATACCAGAGTATTTTGTACCTACAAAACTATACCTTTGTTATTGTTGTGTTGTTGTCCATCTGTCTATTGTAGCGTCTGTGTTGTAGGTCCGGACACCGGGCGTGACAAAATGGCCACCCTGTCCACCCCCGGCTAGTGGTACAGTCGGATTGGTTTGTAAATGGCTACCGTCTCTGTCTGGCTGCCTCAGCCGCGGAGGGACGCCGCTTCGCCCGGATTTACGGCTTGCGCCCGCGATCGCAAGGTTATGGCCACAGAAAACATGAAGTCCGAAGTCTGCGGACCTGCCAAGATCAAGCTGGAGTCCAAAGCGCTCGCCAAAGGACGTAACCTGGCCGCCAAAGTAGCCACACTCAACGCCACGCTCAATGGAGATTTGTCAAATGCAAATCACGAGGACACCAACGACCAGGCGAATTGTTTACGCGATTCCGAGGAATCAAAGCCCACCAACGGCACACAGGGCGACGCGAAGGAACCCAAACCTGTAGGACATGGTGCCAAAGACACCGAAAACTCGGAAGATTTGAAAAAGCAGGTGAAACAATTGAAGGAGCTTTTGTTGTTACACCTCGACCTCATCCAAGAGCAGCAAGAACAACTTCAACAGAAGGAGAAGCAATTAGCGAAAGAGAGGGAAGACAAAGAAGCTGTAAGTGTCAGGATCCTAATTTTCTCAGAGATCTATGATATATTTGTCAAAGTGTCCTTCTGTCTGAGTCTGTAGGGCTGTATTTGTGGTCAGATCGGTGTTGGAAACAAACCCTACCATTTTCCAACATGGCCGGTGGCAGTAGAATTTCCAACTGCACTAGTCATGCCAGCGACGGGCTCGCTCATTGTATTATGTATCCTTATCAGAATGTTATTTACACCTTACTAATCTGTTTCTGTGACATTTTGGGGGTGAAATTCTGACCCAAAAGTGATCTTTATCGTAGGTTTGTTGTGTTTGTGACGGGGAAATTTAACGAAATCCCGTCTGCTTCCAACATGGCCGGCTTTACGAACCATAATTTGAAATTCGGTCGCAGTCCGCATCATTGATTGGGTCACAGGAATAAGGGGAAACGGGAACATCATGGATTTTCGATGTGGGGGGACATAAGAATAACGTCTCTAAGATTTTGAGGTTGTCTAGTGCTCGTGTGTTGACTTTCATGCGCCCATTGTTGCCACACGCACGAGCGTGGCCACACATCGCATTGTTTTTCTACGGTGTGACGATGGAAAACGGCCACTTCCGGTTCGTGCGATACCCACTTCCGGTGACCCAGATATTTTGACTGGTCATAACCGATGTTTGTTTATAAGAAAGATGGCAAGTTTTCCAGAGATGACGATGTGCATCTAAGTAGGTGCGTGCTCTGCGCAAGAGTAGCTGAATGACGTTGACTCTCCGACGCACATCGTGGCTATGCAATTCGATAGGGCAAAACCATATGGGATTTTTAGGGGGTTACAGCCTGGATATATTTTAACAGATTTATCGAAGATAATGTAGCAATTTCTGCAGCATATGCTGTACTATACATATTCAATTTCAATTTTAATTTCTTTATTTGGAGTTTTTATAAGTTTAAAGTGTACTACATGAAATGTTTGATTCAATATCAAGAGAGAGAATATCATCACTGTAGTCGCAATGGTATGGTCCAGACTTGTCACCTGACTCCTTATTGGGACCTACCATAATTCATGGGGGTATAGGTGATTACTATTAGTTTAGTTTACATAAGAGGTCAAGAGCAAAAGCCAGTATGATCTATAATCAGATGAACAAGATCACTTGTCCTGATACCACAGTACTGAAATGCTCATATCTTTGAAAATATAGTCTTTAGTTTACACAGAAGTTACAACTAGTTAGGCAAGTTACAGCAATATGGTGCCTTGCAGTTGGCACAGTTTACCTAACTTTGCAAAAACAGTGTCTGGACATTTCCTCTGGGAATGCCCATTTGGAAGGAAATTTAAGTGCTTCTGGTAGAATAATTGGTGATCTCAGACATGTTTTGGGCATAAAAGCATTGGTCCTGTCGATTTGATGCCACTTGAGGCTGAGAGAAGGGGTATTTGTGATGGTAAAATTAGTCCCTCCTTGACTGAAGCACCCCTTGCAATTGTCCACCAAATAGAACAACCCGCGGCAGCAATGCATGATGGAGAAAAAATATCTCCCATAGTCTATTTCACGGGTCCCACTGCATTCTGGGAGGCACTGGGCAGTATGGGTAGCGCAGGTTGCAAACAAGATCATTATCATGACACATTCAACCATTCACGCCACAAGCCTGCTGAAAAAATCGTCTCATAAAAATTGCATATTCTTCCCCCTTGCATTAGTTACAATGTCGGTTGGAGCGTATGGAGCGCCGCATGTCGCTGGTGAAGCGGGAGGCGGCGCCGTCGGTGTCGTCCATGAGCCCCACGTCCTCCTGCTCCTCTCCGCTGATGATGTCATCAGAAACGATGCCCGGCACCAGCAGAGAGTCACAGCCGTTCAGGAGAGGCCTCAAAAGGTGGGGAGATAAAATGCATTTGCTGGCAAATACATTACTGTATATACAATGTTCCTTTTCCCATTTAAAAAAAAATGTTGTCCTGAATACATTTGTAGTAAAAGTGGATACTGTAAATCACTTTATGTTTGCGGTAGCAAAAGTTCGCAGTCTGAGAAAAATGGACATGTTGAATGATGTTCGCAGAACTATACGTTCGTGGTGGCAGCAGGTGCAGCAAAAAGAAAGTCGGCAAATTATTTGTTCACGGTAATGATAAGCCTAAGTTCGAGGTACAGAGGTGACTGCGAAAACCGCAAATACATGTACTGTATAAAAGTATTTCGAAAAAATCATGATTTACAGTACCAATTCAATGTATTCCCATGTTCCTACTAATTCTCTAAAAATATTACCTAATTTCACAGATCACTTCAAGATAGTTCATCGTTTGGGAGGAGACTTGCAGCTAAGAAGATCAAGCGAGCGATTCATTTTTCCCAGAGATCACAAATAAGGGAGTCCCATGATGTCAGGGGCAGAACTGCGGACGGTCGGAGTAGCGCACAGGAGGACAGAAACGAGGGTATAATGAGAACATCGACGGAGTACTACAGCTCGCTACACCAAGCCCCACCCTCCCCAGTGTTAACTGTCAAAACCCCTCAGAAAATCTCCAAGGACGATCTACACTGTAAGTAGTGCTTAGCATTTGGGACTGTTTTGTGTGAGGAGAAATTGGAATAAAAAGGAGACCATCTATGCATATGTGTGTATGTCATGCAAGTCTTGCAAAACAAAAGTGCTAGTTGACCAAGTAGGGGCAAAAGGTTCAAATTCAAGGAGTCATGTCATTGTCATAGAACACTTTGGAGAGACATTGTGTACAACTGTACATTGTACTAGTACCCGGTAACTGTACATTGTACTAGTACCCGGTAACTGTACATTGTACTAGTACCCGGTAACTGTACATTGTACTAGTACCCGGTAACTGTACATTGTACTAGTACCCGGTAACTGTACATTGTACTAGTACTCGGTAACTGTACATTGTACTAGTACCCGGTAACTGTTTATTGTACTAGTACCCGGTAAGGCCACACCGACTTAATTTTATGGATGACATCCGCGCGCGCATTGATTTTTGCCTGTTCTCAAAAAAAAAAAAAAAAAAAATCATGTCTTTTGAGGCTTCACGGAACTCCGGAACTCGGCTGGAACTCAGTACAGACTGCCGACTCATAAATGCCGCAAAAGCTGTGAAGGAGGATGAGACCTGAACAAGCTGTGAAGGAGGATGAGACCTGAACAAGACTATCTACATCTACCTCCTGCAAATAAAAACTTGTTTGTTTGATGCATTCAGTGTGTCCTGTGGTTCAATTCGCAATACCGGCTTTGTATTCCTGTGGTTAAGCAGCATTTTTTTTTTGCTGTTTTTTTTTTTTTTTTCGCCCTCTCGCATTAGTTTTGTGGTCCCCAGAGGATGTCATCCATAAAATTAAATCAGTGTAGCCTAACTGTATATTGTACTAGTACCCGGTAACTGTACATTGTACTAGTACCCGGTAATTGGTCGATGAATGAGGAAAATTCAAGAGTTTGGAAACTCTTGAAGTAGGCACCATTGCTGGCTCACTTGAATGATATTCAATGTTTTGATTCTTTCCAGTGCCTCCATGGAGAGTGAACAACCTGACAACTTCCTCCTTAGAAGAAGAAGACTTTGTTGAGGTAGGTGGACGAATACCAAAGTTGTGCACATGTACATGTACATAGAGCATACAACACGGTGTATTCTGTATTGCCCGAGGTATCGATCCGACTCGCGGGAGGGCCGAGACCGAGGGTGATGCGGAATACACCGTGTTGTATGCTATTTATATCATACCCACCTTAGAAAACACGTCTTTCAAGGCGAAATAAGCGAAAATTTGGTGTCCCTAAACAAAAAAACTGCTACAACATCCATTCCAACGTCCGAATCCTGTATTCGAATTTTCGAAAGCAGTACACACGGTTGGGCCGAAACGCGTTCGAATCATTCTATGGAAGCCCGGTTTATACACCCGGTCGCACAGGAGAATGCAACACGGCTGGGAGCACTGTATGGCTGCCCGGGTATGATATAAATGTACTTCTTATCAGAATACAGAATATCCCAAGATTGGCAAGAAGTGTGGCCTTGACCAGGAAGAAATTTTAGATGCTACAGAGTTAGTAGTGTGTCTTAGCATAGCTGAGAAGAAAGAACTTATAAAAGTATTACAACATCAAGATTGATTTTATATGTACCATTTGTTACAGGACATCAGTGATGATGCGTACAACCGAAGACACCAAAAATTGGAGCTAGATGAGAAGAAAAGAAAAAGGTTAGAAATTCCTTTTGTATATCATAGACCAATTCACCACTCTTTTTCTGTGTCTTTGTTATCCCAAGCAACTTGTAAAAATACATCTGCACTATTGCTTGTGGTCATTTCATGCTGAGGACTGAAGAAGACAAAGTCTGGGGAACAAGAATATGTTCCTCTTCTTCAAGTTTACATGTCGAAACTTCATTAAGTTGAAGACTCTTGACACGGGGGGTGTAAGGGGAATATGAACTGGAGGGGGTGGTCGCTTGGTTTCATGAATTTGTTGGACCCAGCTCCTCAATGGGCAGGGGCGCTACTCCCTGTCCGCCACCCTACAACTGGGTGGCGGTGAGTACCCGTAACTGTGGTTGTAAAATGTAACCATCACTACTGGATAGTTATCCCATGTTCCAAACATATTGTTGGCAACCGTCTGTCGTCAGAGACAATGGTACTGCACCATAGTTCAGTCTGTATTTGTGTGTTCGTTACAGCATCTGCTGTAGCTGTATAGTCCAAACATATAATGCAATACTTATAGAAAAGATGCTTGTTAAGAAAAGAAATCATTTGACGAAGTTTTGCTTGTCTACTTACATGTGCTCTGAATAAAGAGACTCTTTCTACACAACCAAGTGTTTTATTCAACCGACGTTTCGGTGACCGTCTGTCACCTTCTTCAGGGCAATTCTGACTGGTTCACATTGCACTGCAGCATAGGTGTCGCTGCTGTAGATGCGTTCCCAAACTATGCTGCAGTGCAATGTGAACCAGTCAGAATTGCCCTGAAGAAGGTGACAGACGGTCACCGAAACGTCGGTTGAATAAAACACTTGGTTGTGTAGAAAGAGTCTCTTTATTCAGTGACTTACCAACCTGATGAAACTATTCACTCACATGTGCTCTGTTTTGGGTGTTGCAACTTCTAGATGGGACATACAAAGAATCCGAGAGAAACGTCAGTATGAAAAGCTGCTGATGCGCAACATGATGAAGAAGTGCAACAGCGACACCATCTGGGTCCAGCCAACCATAGGCTCCTTCTTTCCTGAACCAGAAGAAGGTTTGTGTCCACAACTTCTTCAATTTCAATTTCAATTTTATTAAAACAGTCAACATAGCAGGGGTACGTAGTACTCCTGAATTGTGTGGACTTTACATAATTGCAAGGAACGCACATGGCAATTACATACAGACGTGGTACATAAAACACAAAGACACTAGGTCTGCATTTGGCTATTGTACAATCTAATTGTGCAGTGGAGGAACGAGTTGAACAGTCTGTTAGTCCGTGCCTTGGGCACTGTGATTCCCCCAGAGTTTCTCAGAAGTTCTTCTACTTTACGTGGGACTCAAAGGTAACCCCAATGATATGTACAACTCTGACTACATTTTCTGTTTTTGGATGGAAAGGAAGCAACTACATTATACATGTTGCCAGCTCTACTACTAGTAGCAAAAAAATGGAGTGTAGCAATAACAAGTGTAGGCTTACCTTCATTGGTTTGTTTGATGCACTTGGATTTAACAGTACATGTATTTTGATTGTAGATTTCTTTGTAATCATCCTCAGTGACTGTGTCTAACTGTTGAACCATCTTGCCCCTCTACAGTGGAGCATGTAGAAGTAGGAGATACAGTTCCAGTGGTAGCTTTTGGACAGCCCCTACCCTGTATCACTAAAAGGTGAGTGTGGGGCTAAACTTTCTGGGATTTTATGACTAATTAAAAGACTGATTTAGCTCCTAAATTAACAGGCAGCTCTTTGGCCACACCGACCTAATTTTATGGATGAAATCCGCGCGCGCATTGATTTTCGCCTGTTCTCCCAAAAAAATCATGTCTTTCGAGGCTTCACGGAACTCCGGAACTCTGCTGGAACTCAGTACAGACTGCCGACTCATAAATGCCGCAAAAGGGCGGCTTATCGTAAAACGAAGGAGGAAGCTGTGAAGGAGGATGAGACCTGAACAAGACTATCTACATCTACCTCCTGCAAATAAAAACTGTTTGTTTGATGCAGTCACTGTGTCCTGTGCTTCAATTCGCAATACCGGCTTTGTATTCCTGTGGTTAAGCAGCATTTTTTTTTTTTGCTGGATTTTTTTTTTTTTTCGCCCTCTCGCATTAGTTTTGTGGTCCCCAGAGGATGTCATCCATAAAATTAAATCAGTGTGGCCTTAGGTGTTTGAAAGGGGAGGGTAGTTAGCAAGAGTTCTATACCTGACATGTAGTATCTATCATGGCATAATACAGGGAGTACAAGTGTTTTGTTTGTAACCTTTCCTTATTATATTGACTCTAAACTGTTTTTCTTTTCCTCCATCCAGAGAATTCAGTCTACCATGGAACGTGGGAAGTTATAGTTCCTCCCGAGGTCGAAGGTCGCGAGGACGAGGCAGAGGAAGGCGAAAATTCTACTAAAACGCTGCAGATGTCATTCATGTAGCTGAGAAGCACTTCTGTATCTGTGTTCGTATTCAGTCTAAACTTTTTTTCTTAGACTGGGCTTTCTTGTTGTAAAGCTGCCTAAACTGTGAATCAGTGCACTCAGATTCAATATGTAGTTGTATCGAAAAACAATCAATGTTTCCTACATTTCTGTTAACAGATTTTCAATTCAAGTCCTAAAAGACTCGTGTTTTACTCTAATAATGATACATTTAGAAATAAAGACAAAAGCTGCACATATGAAAACTTGTTTTTACCGAAAACAATCTAATGTATTGGGACTAAATTAGACCTGTCTTTCACTCAAATCTTAGAGCTACATCGCAACATTTTTTCTTTAAAGTGTGTCACTGTGTGTGTTTGTGTGTTTGTACAGTGTATTGTAGTGTAGTCTCTAGAACCCAGACCACAGAGGAAGAGTTGATAATTGTAAATAAAAAAAGGAGAAGTAGTCATGTCTCTACTGCAGGCAGTTTGAAACCCATAAGAGAGACTAAAACTGTGTATAGAGGACTAGAAGAAGGGAGATGGAATTGTTAAGAATGTCCAGTCTCACTAGTGTGTAATGCTTAAACAGGGTTGTACCATCATGTTTGGGGCTGTTCCATTGTCAAGGTAGGGGGAGGGAAGGAGACTACAAAGCTAAATGTTGAAGGAAATGGCCAACAGATTGAAAATGTAAAGTGCAAATTCCACCCTTAGACCTTCTTAATGGAATAGCCCATGTACAGAACTAGACTGTACCACTTCTTGAGGAGGTGGGATTAAAGTGTACAGTGCTTCATGTAAGACTGGGCCTGGCCCAAGTTGAAACTCAGGTTGTCCAATGCAGCGACTGTCTAATGTAACTAATACCGGGATAGTAGTGTCTAGTGCTACCTTTTGTTGACAAGTAAGAAATGAAGCCTCTATTTTTGTGAACATCTAAGAAAAGGAGAAAAAAAGTATAAGCTTCAGACGTAGATGTTTTAGTCTGTGTCTACTTAACAAAATTGTCAGAACCAGTGTGGACCAAAAAGTAGCTGAACTCTTTAACAACAGACGACAGCTTTTTGTTACTGTGTGTAGTGTATGTATGTAGCAGGCAAACTCACTTGCGTACAATGACTAGATCCTGAAGCCTCGATTTGTTTCAAGGGCAGTGCCAGATTTGAGCTACACAGAAAGAAAGACTTTGGCATTAAAATATCTTCCTGTTCTGTTAAAATTGGCATTGTCTGCAAGACTTCATCGGTCAGAATTGCTTTCATACTCTCATCCAGTCATATCAAGTAAATACAACCATCCTGCATCTTTGTTCATCTTTGCCTCCAAGAATGTTCTAACACCTTTGCTTACAAGACTGTTCTAACACATGGCCACTACCACTAAACAATGTTGCAAGTACGGTAGCATTTCATGCCCACCTTTACCATGGAAATGAAAGTACATGTACATATCTCACTGGTTCCAGCCTTCAGAAGTTGACAGGACTTTGTTGTACAGCAGTTGGGTTTATGTTGAATAAAGTTTGAAACTTTATAAGGAGGTTGTGTTGATGTCTTATCATTGTGTAAACAAGAAAGCTTTTTAAAAGCTGGCCATAGGCCGCAAAATGGGAATAGCTGGTTGGGTGTGCACTATTGATGACTTGCTCACCTTGCTCGAATTGTAGCAATGCTAAAAAGAGTGAATTGAAAGACCTGAAAAATAGACAGTGTTGCTTCCCACGGAGGGATCGCGTTCCTAAATGACGTGGACGTCAGAATTGTCCAATTGCCCCGAAATTGCCGAAACGTAATTTGAATTATCCCGATCTGAAATTTAGCATCATTTTGACATCGGGACAATGTTAATTTTGAGGCCTGGCTTCGCATTGCGTAACATGCGGTTAGGCATTGCGCAACTTCTTGCGAGCCATCCACCATTCACATGTCAATTTCGAGGCCGGCCTGGCTTGCCATTGCGTAACATGCGGTTAGACATTGCGCAACTTCTGTCGACCCATCCACCAAGGTGATTCCGGGCACTATACCATAGGCCGCATGGCGCAGCCTATGGTAAAAAATATGTTCGCTTGTCTAAATCTCTGACCTGGTATCCTAACCTACTATAAGTACAATGTATAGCTGCTGAGTCTCTTTTGTCCTCTGCAAAAACTAGGCTCTAAGTCACCTCATGTATTGAACATGTCTGATAATTACTTTATGATGAGGGGCTTTTTAATCAGAACTGAAGGGATCATGGGGGATGAACATGGGAGATATAGATGTGTGTTCTCACTTATAGATAACCTTCCTCATGTTATGTATACAAGATTTAGAATACGCTATCTGTATAGCTGGTGTAACCGCCCTTCGGCATAACACACCGGCTAAAAACAAGCCAGCCTCAGATGGAAACAAGTCACGGCTGTTATAGAGGACGAAATAAAGCAGTGCACTACTACTACATGGGGAAAACTACAAGGGCTACATGTAACTTTATCTGCCAGACCAGGTATTGAACTCAAACACTGAGTATGAAGTACATGCACATGTATAGCAAAAGGTGGTTGAGTAGAACAAGACAGAAATCTTCAGAAAGGCTTAACCTTCAACATGCTAAGGCCACACCAATTTAATTTGTTGGTTCTCGGATTCGCCGCTTCATTTTTTTCTGCTTTGCAAATAAAAATAAAATTGGATTCAGGCTTTGAATTAACTGCAAAATGATCCTATTTTGCCAAAAACAGTTGAAGAAAGCTCCTTGTCTGCGTTGTTTTACAGTTTCTTTCATGTATCAATGCACTGGTTTGATAAAAGTTTAGAATTCATTGTTTGAATTATAAACCAGCCTGGTATGGTGACATCAAGGCTCCTATCGTAGCTTTGGGGGCTATCAGAGGATGCCTAGGCTTCTTTTAATTTTAATTTTTTTTCGCCCGGTCGCTTCATATTTCTTCTGGAAAAATCCGAGAACCAACAAATTAAATTGGTGTGGCCTAACAGAAGAAAGCAAACATCCCTAGCTTCAAGTTATGTACTATTGACAGTCTTCAACCTGCTACCAAAGGTTAAATCACTGATGTGAGATAGGGGACCATGTCAGCATGATGAAGGCCTCCCCTGCAAGGGGTCAAATGTGTAAGACACAATTTGCACCCTTCTGTTATGTATCATTCCAGTTCTAACTAGATCTAGAAGGCTGGATGAAATTCATGATACTGATATCCAAGTAAATATTGGACCATGATCCTTTCTACACACAAAATACAGTTCCTGGGGAAAACAAAGAAGTATTATCATGAGCATTAGCAGGATGTAGCTATACTGAACATGTAACAATTATTTAACCACTTCTTCCCAACATTGGTTGTTAACTTTCATTTCCAGTCTGTCATGTACATTTGTACATATCCCCTGGTATGCCAAATTCAGCTGTGGTGAACATCTATATACATGTACTAAAATACATGTAGGTATAAATGTGTACAAATTGCCATGGAGTCATGATCTAGTACTATCATAAGTGCCAATTCCTGCCATTTTGGTGAAAAGAATGCAGGTCTGCAGAGCTCTGGTGCAAGGCACATTCACAGCCTAGAGGTTGCATGCTGTTGAGATTTGGCTGAGTTTCGAAACTAAAACTGCATACACAATAGCCATAGCCATATAGAACCCACAGTCTCAAGAGAAGTGCCTTAACAAGCCTGATTGGGGTCGAAAGATAGGTGAGGTTAAGTCACCAGTCATAACCAATCCCTCATCTACCGGTATCTTTTGCAGTCTTAAAGCCCAATATAAGTTATGCATAGTTCATATTCAAGCCTGTATTAAAAAGGGCCACATTGGGACCACCTTAAAAGTAAACATTTTCACAACCATCACTGTTTGCAGTTGTGATCTGGTTTTTCACACAGCTAGTCAGGATACAACAGAATCCGAGACCTGAACCCTCCAGTTCTACTAGCAGTAAAAGAACCCAACACAGGAAGAGTAGGGGTGAACCAGTGTGCTTTGCTAAATACGCGAGCCATGGCAAAGTTGCATTGCGCTAGCAGCTACCTGAAAAAGCATCATGCTTCACCTCAGTTGAGGATGACAAAAGAACTACTCAAAGAAAATGTAAAGAAACAATGTTTTATTGGATACCATCTTGTGAACATGTAATAACAAAATGCAGGCCCTCCCCCAAACTTCTAAAACATACATAAAGATTCACATACTAATCATGTTATGGTAGTAGTTGTTCTTGTAACTGTGGTTATAATATTTCTGGTGGCTACCAGAACATGATTTCTTTTACATAACATGGCTGGGGTGAAAAAACTACTCATCTTGACCTGTCTTCTTTGAATCTATACTTTTTTTACCAGAATCAAGCCTTGACCTCTCTGAGATGTATTCTTTCAGAAGATTAAAAATATTACAGCACTTACACAGGTAGCCAACCCAACTGATGATCACAAAATGGTGTCAAGGACTGAGAGTGGTAAGACTCCAAAGACTACTAACTTTAGGTGAAGCTTGCTTACTTGTTGCTTTATAAAGAATGCTCTGTATGAATGCAACTGATAATGTTAGTTATACACATTCAAAAAAGGTTTAGTCATTTGTTCCGCTTCTTTTGATACCTGTTGAGGGTGTGTCATAGTTGATGGTGGTTTGAATCACAGGACAAGTACTCGGTTTTGTAAAGATTATTATACAGGGAACATTCTACAACTACAACTAAACATCAACTTTTCAAACAACAATACAACTTCTATACACTTAGAAAACAAAGCCTAAGAAAGAAACAGTATGTAACATTGTGTACATTTTCTCTTTCAGTTTTCGGGTATCAACAGACAGTGAGGCACTGAAACCCCAAAGCCACTGGGGACATTACAATATTTTATTAGATGTTAACGTTAAAATAAAAGAATATTATCAACCTTTCTGTCATGCTATTCCCCTGTTCACAGTAGAAAAAGAGGTAGCAAACATTGTACCAGACTTTCCGAAAAGCATACAGGCATTTGGGGACAACTATCTTTGTATTTCCTTACTCTTTTCCACCTTTGCCCCAGTGAAAAACTTCTTCCTTAAAATACTGTAAGCAAAACTTGCTGTTTGGGTACCTTTAGCTGTGAAAAGGGGAATGCAAAAGATGCAAACGTAGTTGCTGTGTCCTTGCAGAAGGAACGACAGCTTCTTTGAGGGTTCTGCCAAATCTCATTCCCACTCGTGATACAACTGTGTAGCATAATTCTGTCAGGCTTGCTCTTTGAGAAACACAAGTGACAGTGAAAGAAAGGGTCCACAACTAGCATGTTCTTACAAAGCTGCAATACAAACTACATTGACAAAGTGGGGAATAATAACTTGAACACAGTGACTCCTTGCCCAGTCTGATTGAACCATGTGATCGTACAGGACTGCACCATTGTATCTACAGGGGGGATGAGATGTGGCAGCTTGCATGGACCGTGAGATTTGGGTTGGTTGGAATGCAGAAAGCTGCCTTGGCTCAGTGTTCCCCCCCTCCTGTCTGCTCCTGGTACACCTCTATTATGTCGTTATCTGTCATTTCCAACTGTGGAGGGAAGAGAGACAAAACAAACACAATGTTAGACCAAGTATGAACTAACAATATGGTTCTCCTACTGTTAGCTACTGGTAGACATTCTGAACATCCTTGTATTGGTTTGAAAAGTCTGACTTTCAGTAGTACCTTCAGCCAAAAAAAAAACATATCTAAAAGAGTTCTGTTTTCCAAAATTGCTGGTATCATTCCTGTTCATTAGTCCATAGCGACTGCGCATACCATAACACTGACCTTTAGTAAAATATTCCTTACATCAACGTAGAGTATTTTGAACACACACAAAAAATCTGATTACTTTTTAGGAAAATAAAAGGTCAATGTTACCTCCTTTGGTGTCTGGTCATCGTTAATGCGTTGTCCATCAAATAGGAACCGCAATGAGTTGATAGGAACTCCCTGAAATAGAAAGGTTATAATTATGTTATTGAAGACATCTTACCGACTCTTGGAGAAACTCTTTTTGTAATATTTAGAACATCTTCATAGGATTCCAAAATAACACTATCCTGCTTATTTACAAGACTTTTTACCTTTCTTTTTTTTTCTTTCTATCCAGTTTTAACGTCTTTTTCCCCCGAAACGGGGGTTAGACGTGCTTGCATCAAGTGCAAGTCTTTTTTTGGCAGGATTTTTACGGCTGGATGCCCTTCCTAACGCCAACCCAAACCCTAGTAGGGACCAGGATCCCTCTAACTGAGGGGGGAAATACGTGTTAAGTGCCTTTCCCAAGGGCATAACGTCTGGATGCATGTCCGGACATGTCTGGGTCCAACACTGGGGACTGAACCTGGGTCTCCTTGCTTGATAGTCGGATGCTCTACCACTACACCACAGACGCCATCATCATAGGCTATTAGCCACAGGAACCAACAATACATACCTGTCTCTGACAGTATGACTCTTTCAGCTTCCTCATCTGGGTGGTCATTTTCACCTTGAAATGGATCTCACTGTTGTCCTAGAAACAACCAACGAACAGCGTTACTGTAAATTCCTATAATTTCATGGTAGGAGGGGGAAGGGTTAGTTGAGGGGGGGAGCACATGAAGGACTAAATACATGTACATTGTTGTCCAAAATGTTGAAATGATACATCCTTGAAATTAGCTCAAAGTACATATGAACTATTGCTTTTGTTTTTGTTCAGAATTGTAACATGACAATACAAAGTGTGCACTAGGCAGCAAGTATGCTGGTAGCGTGCACACCTACCACATGATACTCATTTACACCTGAGTCAAGTGAGAAAAGTCGTGTAAAGTGCCTTTCCCAAGGGCACAAGGTCGGTGGCATGTCAGGACTCGAACCCGGGACCTCTTGGTTCCGAGTCGAGTACTCTGTCGTTGCGCCACACGACCCCACTAACTATTGCTACATGTTAAAATTATGTAGCAATGTCTTTGTCATACATGTAGGGCTGTAAACTAGATATTTCTCAAGGTCAAAGTAACCTATCCCTCCAGCTCTAGCTTTGTTTGACCTTGAACTTAGACTCGGCCTCTACGACTGATGGTGACTACAATACCAACTGACACCACAGACACTATTGGACACAGTCCAGCTATCAAATATTGATGGGAACATTTAGACAATACTAATGCATAGACCAAGTATGTCCTTACAGGACTATCTAACTCAGTAACTGGAAAAGATATATATGTCTGTGAAGTTTGTGAATCATCGTTGCTATAACAAGACTAAATATAGAGGATCATACCTTTTCAACTGACATCAGTTGTAACTTATGTTTTGTATAACATTCATCCAAGATTTATATATGGAAGCTACAAGGCTTTAGTATCATTAATGTCAAACATTTATGTCATCCTCGTCTATCTAGTACCCAGACAAGGTGAACTTGTAGTATTTGGTCATGGCACTGATGTTATTTTAGCAACCAGTGTACGAAATACTTTTTTGAGCCAGGTTGCCCAGTGGCAACCTAGGATGAAAGCTTGGTTGCCCATCAAAATTCCAGGTTACCCCGAATTCAAACTCTTCTACATTATGATTAACTTTGTTAGAATGCAATGTGAATTTATACATTTCTGACACAGAGTTGTTTCCCCTTTCCTGAAGTGATGAGCTCTTCCATGGGAACTTCTCAATAAACAGTTCCCAATGGAAGAAAGGGGCATCCTTACCACAAAATTTAGGTAGTGCACTGAGCTACCTGGGTGCAGAAATAGGTTGCACCAAGCAAAATATGGTTGCACGGCGCAACTGGGCAACCTAGTATTTCGCACGCTGGACCTGTACTTCCTGTTCTACAATGTAACAGTCCAGTTTCCTGTTTAAACTTGTTACTTCTCCAAATTATACCAATAACGGGAAGTTGCATCTAAAGTATAAATATTTTCACCAGTCTAACGTGTGGACTTTGATACACCTTTATTGAAGACCCCGTCAACATGGGGCCCCTCAGTATAACTTATGTTATAGTATATATATACCCTGTAACTTACAGAAAATAAACAAAACACAGAAATAAAGTATTCACTTATCAAGAGAAAGGCCCAATATTTGAACTTTTTTTTCATAGATCCAGTCTGTATGGACTTTCATGTAGCTGTGGACTGCAGCTGTGTCAACCCCCCTCCCCCTTCCCCTTCCGGGCCCCACACGTGTTAGCTCATCATTATACCCCCTACAGGGCCCCACAGGCCACAGCAGGTGAAGCGTGACTTTCACCCACACAAAGGCTCAACATATTTTTAAAAATCACAGATATGTATGGCAGACAAGTGTGTTAACTGTGCGGTACATAGTTTAGGCGCAACAGATATTACTGTTTTTGGAGGGAAATGCTAAGTGAAGAAATCACAGCACAAACTTAGTCCAAACCGTGACTGAGAGAGACCCAAGCGTTTATACATGACTGGGGAAGCTCCAGAAACATAACCTGTCTATCCACACTATTTTAAGTAGTATTGCTTTTGTAGATCTTCTCTTGACTCAACAAAATGGCACCTCTCTTAGTCTGGAGAGTTTTAGTTCCTGTGAGACCTGACTATCTGTGAGGACATGCGACTGAGACACCGGCCCATGTGGTGCATGTTAGCCACTGTAAACAATGGCGCGCTCTTGACACTTTCGGTTCCAGCCCTCCCCACAGCGAAACCGCGCTATCTTACCGTAGTCAAAGAACGCTGGAAATTAGCTAGAACATGTATGATTAATATTTCATATATGGGACGTTATCTGAAGATGACGCTGATTTTTACCTGGCCCATAACTTTGAGCTTGATATACTGCTGGTCCCCTGATCCAGAACCCTCTGCCGGCTTCGCATCCTGAAACAAATTACGTACAATAAGTCTATTTTACTGAGTTTTCTCACAAAATATGACACAGGAATGTAGAAGAAGACATATTCAACTCTATCACATTTCTTGAGAACGAAATCTAGAGGTAAAGTAAGCGACAATGAACCAAAATTGACAAAATTCTCTCCAATTCCCGCCCTTACCGAATTATCGTCCGACATGTTGGCCGCATGAATGGCGCATGCGTGCAGGCTTACCCATGCTTACATCCGGGCTCTTTTGTTTTTATTTACCGGCGTTGTTTATCCAGTACACAGGCGGGAAATCGAGGTCATTCACCCAAACCCGGCCGCAAAACCCTACTTTCTTGTGTGATACAGCGGTGCTGTGGCATTGTCTTCATCTACTTGTAGATCTAGTTGACGAGGAAGGAACGTAGTGTGATAAAAAGGCCGTCCCTAACATCATTGTTGATCGTAAACAAAAGACTAAATATATGAATAATTAATCAGGTATCAGGATCCGGTTTGAACCGGTTTTTAGCACTGAAAAGCGCCGCCTTGCGACCAAAGTCACGATGACGCAGCTGGAAATGAGGATTATAAAGCGTCTTTCTTGTGTCTAACTAGTTATTTGCAGAGTCAGTAATTTTTGGGTGGACTTTTTAAAGCTTTAAAGATCTCGTGTGACACGACTCAACCCATTGCTTTCAGTTAAAAGATCCCTTGCTTCACAGTTACGTTTTTTCCAAACTGTTTTTTAGTAATTAATGAAGAGGTGATTTTTTTTTAAATTTCATCGGCACATAGCAAACTAGAGTTCCACGAGCTCATAGCTTCGCCAAATTATTTTAACAAAGAAGTCTATCATAGCTTTTCCTAATAAATTATGCAAATGAGGTCCTGCTGATTCGAATATGTTTGTTGAGTTCACATCCAATTAACTTCCAAATGCCACAAGTATGAAATTCCCGGCAGTTACCACTCTGGAATTATAGCATTTTTTCTCATTAATTATGCAAATAAGAACCTATTTTGCGTTGGGTTATCATCTCTCGAGGGTCAAATACCCTTTGCATAATTTATGAGGAAATGCTATATATATAATAGCCTTCTTTGTTAAAGATAAAACTGACATTGTGTGGAGAATATGATCAAATGAGAGACAGATGACAATCTTATTTGCATAATCAATGAGAAACATTTATAATTCAACACAAATAACAAACGACGAATCTATGAGATCTTTTACCTCTTGTATTACAGATAAAGTAAATCCAGAAATCTTTATTGAAATATATTTCTACAAGACAGCAGAAAATAAGACGCTGAAGGGTATCCAATCACATTCTGTATGCAAATAATCACGTTTTAATAAATATTGACATTTGATAAACAAAGGTTCAAACCAACAATAGATAGCGAATATGGCAGTCCAACCAATGGACATACATGTACGTTCATCTTACAAAAGAGCATACTAGTAAATCCAGAAATCTTTATTGAAATATATTTCTACAAGGCAACAGAGCACAAGAAAGTTGAAGGGTACTAGAGTATCCAACCACATTTTATATGCAAATATAAATCACGTTTTAAAAATACTAGTTATAATATTTGATAAACAAAGGCTCAAACAAACAATATATAGCGAATATTTGCCATATGCAACGGACATGCGTCCATTGTACAAAAGACCATATATAACGGTCAGTGTACAAGTGTGTGCCTCGCGCGCTCAAATATGCCACGGCCAGTAGGTGTTTGGTAGGTTGGTCATCGGAGGCACTGGACGCGATCTGTCCAACTGTCCATTGGTAGGGATCTCCCACGGCCAATAGGTGTTTGGGAGTGTGTGGACTTCATTTTGAGCTGGTATCTCACACATCGATGTTGGCAGCGTAGGGAGGGACGCCCACCGCACTCTACTCCGATTCCTTCCACCCGCGACCTTCCATGGCCAGAAGGCGTTTGGGAGTGTGCGGATCGCTTCACATTGTGAAACCTCACTTGAGCCTGGGAGTACGGGCAGGGAACGTGATTGTTTTCCGTTGTGTATTTTGCCTTCTACTGTTTGCCAGGACCAGTAGGTGTTTGGTAGTGTGCGGAAGAAGGACACTTGACTCTGTGAGATGTCACGTGAGTTTGGGAGTGCGGGTAGGGAACATGCCCTTTTCATGGTGCACCCACCGTCCTCTACGACTTGCCATGGCCAGCATAGGTTTGGCAGTGAGTTAAATGTACATTGAGGTATGTCCTCCATTGAGTGAGAGAAAAACCCACCTGTCGTTGGTGTTACACCATGACCTCTTGAAGCGGTTTCTGGTACATTTCTTGCGTTTATGTATGTTCTACGCATGTCTTGGTCTTCGCGCGAGGACACCAAAGCCGTGGCCCTTCTTGTTCGATGAGCTCCCATGCTTTGTCCAAGAGAGGGTCCCTCTACCTTCCCGTACAACATTACGCGATGGGATTTGTCAGCAATGCCTCTGCCATACACACCCACATGTCCGCTAGGTGTAGACTTGTGAGGGTCTAGATTTGTGGCCACGCCGTCGTGGTATACGCGGGTGATGCGACGCCCCCTTTCTTGCCTTACAACGCCGGCGTCTTGGTATACGCGGGTACTGCGAATCTCCCTCTTTTGCCTTACAACGCCGGCGTCGTGGTATACGCAGATGTTGCGACGCTCCCCTTTTTCCCTTGCAACGCCGTCGTGGTATACGCAGGTGCCGCTACCCTCCCCCTTTTGCCTTACAACAGGGAGCGTCAAGTCAGTAGCAGCAGCATGTAGTGCGGGTAGGGAACATGCCCGTTTCATCATGTTGCACCCACCGTCCTCTACGACTTGCCATGGCCAGCATAGGTTTGGCAGTGAGTTACATGTACATTGAGGTATGTCCTCCATTGAGTGAGACAAAAACCCACCTGTCGTTGGTGTTACACCATGACTTGTTGAAGGCGTTTCTGGTACATTTCTTGCGTTTATGTATGTTTTCGTGTCTTGGTCTTCGCGAGAGGACACCAAAGCCGTGGCCCCTCTTGTTCGATGAGCTCCTCTAGCTCTACTTTGGCCAAGAGAGGCTTGCTCTACATTTCCGTACAACGTTACGCGATGGGATTTGTCAGCAATGCCTCTGCCATACACATCCACATGTCCGCTAGGTGTAGACTTGTGAGGATGTAGATTTGTGGCCAAGCCATCGTGGTATACGCAGGAACTGCGGCGTCCCATCTTTTGCCTTACAACGCCGTCTTGGCATACGCGGGTACTGCCACGCTCTCCCTTTTGCGTTACAACGCCGTCTTGGTATACACAGGTGCAACTACCCTCCCCCTTTTGCCTTACAACGCCGTCTTGGTATACACAGGTGCCACTAACCTCCCCCTTTTGCCTTACAACGCCGTCTTGGTATACACAGGTGCCGCTACCCTCCCCCTTTTGCCTTACAACGCCGTCGTTGTATACGAGGGTGCCGCGACCCTCCCCCTTTTGCCTTACAACAGGGAGCGTCAAGTCAGTGGCAGCAGCATAGAACCGCAACCGTTCATCATCGTCCTCTGGGATGTTGCCATAGGTTGGCTCTATGGCACACAGTGAAGCAGGTAGTGATCTACAGGAGACTGCATGTTCTGGGACTTTTGACCTGGCTACACCAGGAATGCCGTGGTCGGGAATTTCCCAGTATGTGTGCGGGAGGTCAGAGAGGGGTCGCTGGGCAGCAGAGATGGCCTCATCCGGGATCTCCCAGTAAACGGCTTCGATCGTGGTTAGGGAACTAGGCAGCGACCTACAAGAGACTAGACGGTTTGGAACGCAGGAAATAGCGGGGACGGAAGCCGGCCACTCCCGCCGCGTAGATACCGCAACACGTGGCTCGTTGACACGAATATCCAGGTGGTTGTCTGAGGTTGAAGAGCATTTTTTGTACAGTAGCGTAACAATGATTACCAACACTGACAACAGCACAACCAAAAGAACCAAGTGGGTTGGGCGCAGTTCATCTTGGGCAGGCCTACCCAGGATAGTACTGGTCGGTGGAGACATGTACACCGTGGTTCGTTGTCCTGACAACGTGGTCTGTTGTCCTGACAACGTGGTCTGTTGTCCTAACAACGTGGTCTGCTGCCATGCCGTCGTGGTCTGATGTCCTGCAATCGTGGTCAGTTGTCCTGGCAACGCAGTCTGTTGTCCTGGCAACGTAACCTGTTGTCCAGGTGTTCTTTGGGACGTCAGACCACCGCCTTGGTCTTTACAGACCCTGTATGGATCTGAGTACGTTTTGTTGAACACATTCTGGGCTCCATGCACATTGAACACAAGCCGACTGCTGCTGTCTGCCATGAGTAGAAAGCATGTGACGCCAATGGGGTCGTCACTTGCAGCGTTTGCCTTTTGTGCCTTATTGACTACAATGGCGAGAGTCTCCTTCTCTGCGTTTCCTTCCCAAAAGGACACAAATCGGAGGTTCAAGCCGCCATGTAAGGCCAGGGTGACGCCGACACCACCCCACGCCTGTCTGCATCGGTCATCGTCGTCAATATGTGGGTCTAGCGATCCACTTTCGATCATGACAACAAAAGGTGCCTGACTGGTGATCTCTTGAGAATAAATGTCCCACCTGCTGCAGGGTTTGGTGTTGTACTGAGTGGTGTGGTATTCAGCGGCTTTGGATGAACCAAAAGTCCAACTGAATGTCTGTTCCGTGTTGGTACGGTCGCTTGTAACACAAAGGAGGCGATTGGATACCTTGACAGACACTTCCTGTCCTCTTAAGAAAGAGAAAATTAAACCATTGGAATTTCCTAGAGCAAGACTCCACGACGCCATATCGTGAGCTATCTTGTCAGGAACAGTGTCTGACCTTTCGCCGATGCTACCGAGGGAGATGAGAGAACTTAGCTTCCAGAACGCGAGTCCGTTCAAATGTGACAGACCGTTTCCAGCTAGACTCAGTCTGTAGAGCTGGGTCAGGTATAGGAAAGTCCCCGTCGCAATGACCTCGATGCAGTTTGACTCCAAGTTGAGCTCATTCAGCTCGTTTAGTCCAGCAAACCAGTCCGGCTCCACATTCCGCAGCAGGTTGTCGTTTAGATACAGATGGCGGAGGTTAGGTAGACCCCTGAAGCACCCCGCGTCCATCCGCTCTATCTGGTTACTGGACAACGCCAGCGAAGCGAGGAACATCAGATCAGAGAACCAGCTCTGCTTCACATGACTCAGTCTGTTATAGGACAGGTCCAACCTGTCGATCTCAGTTACAAGACCAGTTAGGGCATTGTCTTCGATATCCGTGATTTCGCATTTTACTAGAGCCAGAACATTGATTCTCGAATAGCTTGCTAGTGTCCTTGTGAAAAAAACTCCGAATGGATACCCGATTATTGCCACTATTGATTTGGGCGCATCCATGCAAGGTAAAGTCGGAATGGACGCAGGGTTGACTGTAGCTATAGTTCGGTTTAGACCATTGCATACGAGCCATGAGTTGAGAGGGATATTTCCCATTGACGTCAGACCCTGTTGGTTAAGCCTGATGTTAGTGGGGACATCCTCCGGCCGGCTTGCTTGCCTACACTGAGGGGGGCAGAGGGTTTCTGAAGCTACACAGGTGGACACCAGGGCCAGGAGAATCAACATGACGGGTAGCCTCATCCTCTAGTAACGACGTTTCGGGCAGAAAGCCGTCAGAATATGTGATTCAAGCTTTTTACTGTTGAAAAGTCAGTATCTTCAATGCTTGAACAGTACCGGTGTCAACTTTTCGATAGAGGGCAGACAAGAGGACCTGATTGCCAGCTGGACCTGCAACATACATCGGTAAATACTACTAAGTATGATTGCATTACTGTAGTACTGTATACATAATCCCGAGTCAATATGATATTAGCTAAAGCCCATCACCATTCAGAACCTTCGATCCCCGAAAAATTTCACTGCCGACCACATGCACGCACCGAACTACTCACGAACACCCGCGCCAACCATGGTCGAACCTCCCGTCCACACTCGAATGTTTTACATATTTTGAAACATTTGGCTGGCACAGCCGAACAGTAGCCGACCTGGCCAAACACCAGCCGACATAGCCGACCTTGTTCCCGACCTACTCCTATGGTTAGGGGGAGTTCGGCTAGTGATCGGGATGCCATATTCCGCTATGTGCGACAGGGGCCTAACAGACGACATCTTTCGCACGCACTGGAGTCTTCCATCAGCACTGCAGCTAACCCACTAAGTTCCCGTTTAGACTTGTTTGAGAAGATACGTCACGTATGCCACACATTTTAAAAAGAAATACTGTACCTAAGAAATAGCTGTTACATAAGCTACCCTATAGACTAAAGTTCCCCGCTTAGAAAAAACGGCACAAAGCAAGTTAGTTACACCTTCCGTAATGTGACAACCGTGGAATTTCAACAAAAACATATATTGCCTGACAAACTCTAGTAAAATGCTTCTAAACAAATCCATAGTGTCGCTTTCGTACAAACGGTAAATGCTTGCATTGGTAAATTTTGCTGAAATAAAGCTTACACTTTGCCGCTAAAGAGTTCTATAGTAATAATAGTATACTGACCTTTTTGTTCCTCGTTGTTGGTATTCTGTGCTATCCGTTGTTATCATCCATCTACTGGTTGCCTACACTTGTTTACTGTTTACGCGCGGCTCTCTCAGCCTGGTAGCTAGACCGACATCGTAGGCTCACCGGTATCTCTTCGGTGCTCAGGGCAATGCCCGCCCGCCCAGGTCCATCGGCGCACGCCGGGGGTTTTACGGGTCGGTTTCAATTAGTTCGCCTACGGGACGGCAGTAATATCAATTAACCAGAAAACTCAGCTGGAGAGATCGAATGCCAGAGGAAAGGTCTGTGCCAAAAGATTAAACTGGGCCGAAACACTCCAAAGCCGGCCTGTAGAGAATGTTGACCAACTACGGCCGCTCTTTGACAAGCTTGTACTAAGTTGTAGAAGACCTTTCTGAAAACAGCGATTCTCTCCCAACTCAGCCGGTAAATGCGCTCTCTTATTGCACCACCGCTTTTAAATTGGGGCCACAAAAAATTAATACAAGGGATGGCTCCCTGGTTTTCACAAAATTTGATGCAAGCGTGTGAAAAATGCATGAGCTCGTTTTGCGATGGCTGTTTTAAAACATATGTGGCCATTTTGTTACGGATTCGTGAATATTTTGACATGTTTCTTTGTGCTGTTGCTGTGGGTTTACGACGTCTGGATTTGCGGCAACTTGTAATCAGGGTGTAAGCAACATTACTGGTTGTTGCTCATTTCTTTATTTCTAAAAAAAAAAACAAGAAACAAACAAACAAACAAACAAACAAAACAAAAGTAGAGCCAGCACAATACAATAAAGTTTGTGCGGCCTGTTTAATCCGCTGATATCAAAGAACCGGGGCTTTACAGACAAATTAGTCAGTGTAACGCAAACTATATACTAATAACGCGATTTAATCGGGCAACAGACAAATTAATTCTCAAAAAGCTTCTTAGAAAAATTAATGTAATATGCATCTGGGCCACTAGCACCGACTTAGTTGTCCCAGTTTCAGATCAGTTTTTAAAACTTTTTTTGTTTTGGGTATCACTGTGACTTTCTAAAATGTTTTACAGTTGCATTTTATACTTAATGCATTGACAAAGAAACTTCCACCCAAAACTAAACAGCAAACAAAAGAATTTAGAAGCAGTTGCAAAGCATAGTCAGCTAACCCGTTGGTCGTTTATTTGAATATGTAATGGTTTCAATTTTGAGTAATGAATTTGTCTGTAAAATCTCTGTTCTTATTGCATTTAATCTCTAGACCTTAATGTGTCTATAAAATCTCCGTATACAGTCGTGTAATTTTGGCCCACCTACCAGCTCGTTCTGGAACTGCAGGGCCGTTTGTTTAAAAATCTTTGAAGGAGGATAAATCAAGAATTGGTTGACCGGTCGTCGTGATTTTTTGTATACTTGACATAATTTAGATGACATTTATGCAAATCATGATCTAATTTGCATAATTATTTAGGAAATTCTATTTGCTGCGTTCGAAAATAAGACTATTCTAAGAACCGTTACGGAATACAATCTAAGCTTTTTGGGTGTGACTTCTTTTTTTGCGAAGCAGTGGAAGACGAAGTGTCCCACTCAAGTTTTGCAATTAGTGGGTTTTGGGAGGTTTTATAGACAAATTTCTAGAGATTAAATTCTAGAGATTAAAAGCTATAAGAGCAGAGATTTTACAGACAAATTTATTGCTCGAGATTGAAAGCACTACATATTCAACGGTTAGCTGATGACCATCCTTTGCAACTGGTTTTAATTTTTTTGTTTGATTGGTAGTTTTGGGCCTTCAGTTTCTTTGTCAATGCAGCAAGTAGAAAATGCAACTGCAGATCATTCTAGAAAGTCACACTGTACAAATACAATAACAGTGGAATTGTACAAAGGGAACTCGACCAGCTGGGGGCTCACATCAGTAACGTTAATCACATCAGGACATAGTATACTTTATAATAACGATGCAATGAAGCTGATGACTATAGATGTTTATTCGTATACTGGTGCAGATGATATACAGTATATAATATTTTATGATAAGGAAAGTATACAAGTACCTTGTTACCTGTTAAGTCTAGTCAGATATAGTACAGCGCAGTTCAGTATATCACTCCTACCCTCCCCTAAGTGTATAGTGAACAAGCCCTGGGGCTCACAGAAAACATTCCATATCTCCCAAGGGTTTCCAGGAATTTCACTAAGTAGGTCAATGTGGGCATACATTGTAGATGTGGGCCAGCAAAATTCCAGGGCTGTGAGACATTCCTCTGGACATTCCATACCTGTGGATAAAATTCCTGTACAATTCCTAGAATTCTTGCAAATCACACACATTACTGTACCATTTGGCTCGCTCATGAGGCGTCGCCAAAAAAACACTGCCGTATAGACAAATCAAACTGATCTGAAACTGCATGGGACAACTAAGTCGGTGCTTGTGGCCCAGATGCATATTACACTAATTTGTCTACGAAGCTTCTTGATATAAATTTGTCTATTGCTTGATTAAATCGCGCTATTAATATATAATTTGCGTTACACTGACTAATTTGTCTGTAAAGCCCCGGTTCTTTGATATCAGCGGATTAAACAGGCCGCACAAACTTTATTGTATTGTGCTGGCTGTACTTTTTGTTTGTTTGTTTGTTTGTTTGTTTGTTTGTTTGATTACCTTCGCCAAGAAGGTTATGTTTTCGTGGTCGTGTGTCTGTGTGTCTGTGTGTTCACAGCATGACTTGAGAAGGCTTAGATGGATTATCTTGATATTTGGTAGGTAGGTAGGTCTTGATGAGACCTCGAAATGATTAGATTATGGTCCCCCTGGCGGCTTGTTATGGTACTGCAGCGGAACTTCCGGTTTTGATATCTCGTGATCTGGACAAGCTAGGGTCATGATTTTTGGATGGTAGGTAGCTCTTGTGCTCAGGAAGACATGACGTAAGTTTGGACCCCCTAGCGGCCTGGTCTGGAACTGCAGGAGCGTTTCTATGAAAAAGTATGATAACTCAATAACCGGTCGACGGATCGTCTTGATATTTGGTATGTAGGTAGCTTAAGTGATGCTTGACATGATTAGATTACAATTATGCAAATTAGCATTTAATTTGCATAATCAATGAGGGAATTCTATAATTCAGCTACCTTCCATGATAGGACTATCCAACTTTGTGACATGTGTAATTAAGACTGAGAGGAACATCGATATATATTTATTATGTAAATGAAGACCTAATTTGCATAATTAATGAGAAAATACTATAATTCCATAGTGGTTGATGCTGGCAATTTCATACTTGCGCATTTCGACGTTGACTGGAGGTGAACATCATTTAACACACCATTTGCATAATTTATGAGGAAATGTTAGAATAGCCTTCTTTGTTAAGATAACACTGCCATTGGGTGGAGAATATGATCAACTGATGTAATTCATTCAAATGAGGATCTTATTTGCATAATTATGGGAAATCTATAATTCGTCAGTCATAAAGGTAACTCATTTGGCGAAGGTATGAGGTCGTGGAACTCTAGTTTAGAAATAAATTAATTTCGCTTCATATAAAACATTACAAGTTGCCGCAAAAAGAAGTCGTAAAACCACAGCAACAATACAACACAAAGTAACATGTCAAAATTTTCACCAATTTGTAACGAAATGGCCACATATGTTTTAAACCAGCCATTGAAAAACGAGCTCATGCATTTTTCGAACTCAAATTTTGCGTCTACCAGACAACCATCCGTTGAATTATATTTTGTGGCCCCAATTTAAAAGCGGTGGTGCAATAATAGAGCGCATTTACCGCCTGAGTTGGTACAGAATCGCTGTTTTCTCGTACAAGCTTATCAAAGAGTGCCGTAACCTGGTGACCATTCTCTATACGGGCCGGTTTTTGAGTGTTTCGGTCCGAGTTTGTTGACACAGGCCTTTCGTCTAGCATTCGATCTCTCCCGCTGAGTTTTCTGGTTAATTAATATTGCTACCGTCCCGTAGGCGAACTAATTGAAACCAACCCGTAAAGCCCCCGGCGTGCACTGATGGACCTGGGCGGGCGGGCAGTACTCTGAGCACCGAAGAGATACCGGCGAGCCTACGATGGTCTAGCTACCAGGCAAAAAGGGCCGTAACGACGTAAACAAGTGCAGGCAACCAGTAGATGGACAATAACAACGGATAGCGCAGAAGAGCAACAACGAAGAACAAAAAAGGTCAGTATACTATTGTTACGATATAATTTGTTGTAAGCTTTTTTTCAGCAAAATTTACCAATACAGACATCCACTGCCTATACGAAAGCTACACTGTGGATTTGTTTAGAAACGGTATACTAGTGTTTGTTAGGCAATGTGGCTATTTTATGTTTTTGTTGAAATTCCACGGTTGTCACATTATGGAATGATTAACTTGCTTTCTGACGTTTTTAGTCTATAGGGTAGCTTATGTGACTGCTATTTCTTAGGTATTTTACATGAAAAAATGTGGCATACGTGACGTATCTTATCAAACAAGTCCAAACAGCTGCAGTGCTGATGGAAGACTCCAGTATGTGCAAAAGATGTCGCCTGTTAGGCCCCTGTCACACATAGCGGAATACATCTATGGCTTCCTGAACACTGCCGAACTCCCCCTCCCCCCAAACATAGTATATAGGAGTAGATCGGCTGTGGTTGGCTGGTGTTCGGCGAGGTCGGCTACTGTTCGGCTGTGTTTGCCGAACGTTTCAAAATGTTCAAAACATTCGGATGTGTACGGGAGTTTCGGTCGTGGTTGCCTGGTGGTTGGCTGGTGTTCGAGAGTAGGTCACCAGTATTTGAAAGTAAAATTTAACTCAAATTCGATTCGATTCGTGTAGAAAGTTAGGAGTGGACTAAATCTGGTCAGACTGCTCCCAAACTTCAGCCAACCTTGATCGGCTGGTGTTCAGGAGAAGATTCTGAATGTGTGACAGGGGCTTTAGCTTGACTCGGGATTATATATAATATACAGTACTACAGTAACGCAATCATACTTAGTCTAGTATTTACTGGTGTTTATTGCAGGACCAGCTGCCAATCAGGTCCTCTTGCCTGATCAATATCGACCGGTATCGTTCAAGTAGAGAAGATACTAGCTGAGTTTTCAACAGTAGAAAGAGTCACATATTCTGGCGGCCTTCTACCCAAAACGTCGTTACTAGAAGATGCGGCTACCCGCCATGTTGGTTCTCCTGGCCCTGGTGTCCACCTGTGTAGCTTCAGAAACCCTCTGCCCCCTCAGTGTAGGCAAGCAAGCCGGCCGGAGGATGTCCCCACTAACATCAGGCTTAGCCAACAGGGTCTGACATCAATGGGAAATATCCCTCTCAACTCATGGCTCGTGTGCAATGGTCTAAACGGTACTATTGCTACAGTCAACCCTGTGGCCATTCCGACTATACCTTGCATGGGTGCGGCCAAATCAATAGTGGCAATAATCGGGTATCCATTCGGAGTTTTGTTCACAAGGACACTAGCAACCTATTCGAGAATCATTGTTCTGGCTCTAGTAAAATGCGAAATCACAGATATTGAAGACAATGCTCTGACTGGTCTTGTTATGATGGGCAGGCTGGACCTGTCCTATAACAGACTGACTCATGTGAAGCAGAGCTGGTTCTCTGATCTGATGTTCCTTGCTTCGCTGGCGTTGTCCAGTAACCAGATAGAGCGGATGGACCCAGGGTGCTTCAGGGGTCTAGCTTACCTTCACTATCTGTATCTGAACGACAACCTGCTACGGAAATTAGAGCCGGACTGGTTTTCTGGACTACACAAGCTGAATGAGCTCAACTTGGAGTCGAACTGCATCGAGGTCATTGCGACGGGGACTTTCCGATACCTGACCCAGCTCTACAGGTTGAATCTAGCTGGAAACAGTCTATCACATTTGGACGGACGCGCGTTCTGGAAGCTAAATTCTCTCATTGCCATAGGTAGCATCGGCGAAAGGTCAAACACTGTTCCTGACAAGATAGCTCACGATATGGCGTCGTGGAGTCTTGCTCTAGGAAATCCCAGTGGTTTCTTTACAGGACAGGACGTGTCTGTCAAGGTATCCAATCGCCTCATTTGTGTTAGAAACGACCGTTCCAACAAGGAACAGACATTCAGTTGGACTTTTGGTTCATCCAAGGCCGCTGAATACCACACCACTCAGTACAACACCGAACCCTGCAGCAGGTGGGACATTTATTCTCAAGAGATCACCGGTCAGGCACCTTTTGTTGTCATGATCGAAAATGGATCGCTAGATCCACATATTCACGACGATGACCGATGCAGACAGGCGTGGGGTGGTGTCGGCGTCACCCTGGCCTTACATGGCGGCTTGAACCTCCGATTTGTGTCCTTTTGGGAGGGAAACGCAGAGAAGGAGACTCTCGCCATTGTAGTCAATAAGGCACAAAAGGCAAACGCTGCAAGCGACGACCCCATTGGCGTCACATGCTTTCTACTCATGGCAGGCAGCAGCAGTCGGCTTGTGTTCAATGTGCATGGAGCCCAGAATGTGTTCAACAAAACGTACTCAGGTCCATACAGGGTCTGTAAAGACCAAGGCGGTAGTCTGACGTCCCAAAGAACACCTGGACGATCGGCTGTGTTGCCAGGACAACAGACCACGACGGCATGGCAACAGACCACGACGGCATGGCAGCAGACCACGTTGTTAGGACAACAGACCACATTGGCATGGCAACAGACCACATTGGCATGGCAACAGACCACGTTGGCAGGGCAACAGACCACGATGTATACGTACATGTCAGGACAACAACAGACCACATTGCCATTGACAACATCTCCACCGACCAGTACTATCCTAGGTAGGCCTGCCCAAGATGGATTGATCCAAACCCACTTGGTTGTTTTGGTTGTGCTGTTTCCAGTGTTGGTAATCATTGTTACGCTACTGTTGAAGAAATGCTCTTCAACCTCAGACAACCTCCTGGATACTCGTGTCAACGAGCCACGTGTTGCGGTATCTAGGCGGGTAAGACCGGCTTCCGTCCCCGCTATTTCCTGCGTTCCAAACCGTCTAGTCTCTTGTAGGTCGCTGCCTAGTTCCCTCAGTACAATCGAACCCGTTTACTACGAGATCCCGGATGCTGCCCAGCGGCCCCTCCCTGCCCTCCCGCACACATACTGGGAAATTCCCGACCACGGCATTCCAGCTGTTGTAGCCAGGTCGACTTCTCTACCTTCTGTCAACAACCCGATGAGAAAAGTCCCAGAACACGGAGTCTCCTGTAGATCGCTACCCGCTTCTCTGCGTGTCATTGAGCCAACCTATGGCGACATCCCAGAGGACGATGATGAACGGTTGCTGTTCTATGCTGCTGCTACTGACTTGACGCTCCCTGTTGTAGGGCAAAAGGGGGAGGGTAGCGGCACCTGCGTATACCAAGACGGCGTTGTAAGGCAAAATGGTGAGGGTTGCGGCACCCTCGTATACAACGACGGCGTTGTAAGGCAAAAAGGGCAGCGTCACAACATCTGCGTATACCACGACGGCGTTGTAAGGCAAAATGGGGAGCGTCGCAGCACCCGTGTATACCACGACGCCGGCGTTGTAAGACAGGAAAGGGGGCGTCGCATCACCCGCGTATACCACGACGGCGTGGCCACAAATCTAGACTCTCACAAGTCTACACCTAGCGGACATGTGGGTGTGTATGGCAGAGGCATTGCTGACAAATCCCATCGCGTAATGTTGTACGGGAAGGTAGAGGGACCCTCTCTTGGACAAAGCATGGGAGCTCATCGAACAAGAAGGGCCACGGCTTTGGTGTCCTCGCGCGAAGACCAAGACACGAGAACATACATAAACGCAAGAAATGTACCAGAAACCGCTTCAAGAGGTCATGGTGTAACACCAACGACAGGTGGGTTTTTGTCTCACTCAATGGAGGACATACCTCAATGTACAAGTAACTCACTGCCAAACCTATGCTGGCCATGGCAAGTCGTAGAGGACGGTGGGTGCAACATGAAAAGGGCATGTTCCCTACCCACACTCCCAAACTCACGTGACATCTCACAGCGTCAAGTGTCCTTCTTCCGCACACTACCAAACACCTACTGGCCATGGCAAACGGTAGAAGGCAAAATGCACAACGGAAAACAATCACGTTCCCTACCCGTACTCCCAGGCTCAAGTGAGGTTTCACAAAGTGAAGCGATCCGCACACTCCCAAACGCCTACTGGCCATGGAAGGTCGCGGGTGGAAGGAATCGGAGTAGAGAGCGGTGGGCGTCCCTTCCTACGCTGCCAACATCGCCGTGTGGGACACCAGCTCAAAATGAAGTCCACACACTCCCAAATACCTATTGGCCGTGGGAGATCCCTACCAATGGACAGTTGGACAGATCGCGTCCAGTGCCTCCGATGACCGCCCTACCAAACACCTACTGGCCATGGCATATTTGAGCGCGCGTGGGCACACACATGTACACTGACCGTTATATATGCTCTTTTGTACAATGAACGCATGTCCGTTGCATGGCTGGACTGAAATATTCACTATATATTGTTCGTTTGAGCCTTTGTTTATCAAATATTATAAGTAGTATCTTTAAAACGTGATAATTTGCATACAAAATGTGGTTGGATACTATAGTACCCTTCAACTTTCTTGTGCTCTGTTGTCTTGTAGAAATGTATTTCATTAAAGATTTCTGTATTTACTTTATCAAAAATATATAATACTGGAGGTCAAAGATCTCATGCCTTCGTCGTTTGTTAGTTGTGTTGGTTTTTCTATAGTAATTTGTTTGGCCGTGTGTTATGCAATGTATCGTTATAGAAGCACGTCGGCAGAACGTACTGCGCCTGCGCAAAACCCTGATTTTTCACGTTTTTCGTTGGCTGTTTGGTCAACGTTGCATCAAAATTTTGCCTGTTGCAGACAATATCTTTTCCTATACAACATCTGAAAACTACAGACAGGCTGTCAACCTTATATGCTCTAATACAACCTTATATGAGACGTTCTGCCAAAGTGCTATGCACAATACATTACGGGTTTCGCGCAGGTGCAGTACGTTCTGCCGACGTGCTCGTTATAGATTGCTTCGGTTTAAATCGACCATTCATAGTATGTGGATGGAGCAGTACTCGATAGGTAACGCACAAATAAGGTGTGTATATTATTCATCAGAATGAAGAAAATCTTCATGTAATGGCAACTCTGTAATCACATTTGGATATCAAAGGCGTGGTGACGCACGCCCGCTTCCCCAGAGCAACACTTAAAGCATATTGAAGAGAAATCGAAAGATGTCGCTTTTGACCAGTGATCAGTTAGGCAGAACTTCCTATGTTTTGTTCGCGAGTGGTCTTGCATTAATTAGCCCGCATCAACTTAAAACTTTACTTAGTATTCTCGCTATCATTATTATTCTGAAAAACCAGCAGGCAGACAGACACTTATGTCTTGTTTGATGAAAAGAAACAAAACCCATTAGTATATAAAATGTAGGTCAACGTTCATGTTAAAGTTTATTATAACCAATGGTACTAGTGTCGACTCACTGCCACAAAAGCTACTAGCCTAATTGTTTATATACATAAGTACATTCTTCTGTCTCTGTTAGTAGTAGCCTTTAGTTATTGGTAACAACTGTTAAACAACATTAGTACCAGTACAAGTATTAGCCATCTCCTAACAAATGGTTATAAGTATATGTATTAACCAGGTGTTAGGTTTTCTATATTATATTAATGATTTTTAAAATCTTTGCATCGTCATCAGTCATTCAGTATTAATGTACATACAAAAAAAGAACTCATTATTATATACAAAGCCGGTAGTTAGTCTTTTGTACATTTTTCCTGAGTATCGCATCTACCTTATTTGGTCCATATATACATAAAGATTACAGTTAGTCGAATTTGTCCCATGCTTTGTTGTAGTCGAAATGTCGTCTCAACCAATCCTCCACCTTGACCTTGTTTCGTCTGATTTCTGCAGTTTCTTCTTCCTCCGCAAGGTGAACAACAGGCTGTCTCTGTTGCTGGTGTTTCTTTGCCTCTCTTGTTGACGCGTTCACGTCGTTTTGAGGGGGGTGCAACTGACGTTGCTCAATGACCAGTCTGTCTTTCAGACCTTTTATGTTGTCTACGTCTACATCGTTCAGGTCGAAGTTGTGAAACACTCGCTTTATTTCTCTGTCAACAGACATGCTACCAGTTCGGGTACCTTCCCGCCTTGGTGTGTAAGTTCTTAGAGCCGAGAACTTGGCGTCTTGAGGTGGCGCCGACTTGGCGTAAATCTTCCTTAAGAAGGGAGAAGTCCCGCGGGAAGAGATCTTCCTGACGTCTTGTGAGGAGTCTTGCACGATGTAGTCGCTGGATTTCTGCAGGCGGATTGAAGCCCACACATTTGGATAGTAACCAGGCTTACCTGTATAAGTAATAAGAAAATACGTTGTGCATTATGTACTAGTATTATATTTTTCTATTCTGCACATAATATGCATACATTGAAGAAACCGGTTATTCTATTGAGTAGTTACGTCAGGAATTGCACTGATGATGAACATTATTACAGAAACCTCACTGGAATAATTATCAAAACATATTTTTAAACAAATTTAAATGCCACTACAAATAGAATTTGTTTGTTCTAAAAATACAGAATTGAAGCAAAATGTATTGGGGAAGATTTTCCATAAGCCTGAACTGTCAGAGTCAAAATACGAATATATAAACACATTCTCCAACAATTCTAATGTTTCTTTCCTCAACAAAACCACCATACATTAGAGACGTTTACTTAACGTCTATGGCCCCTCGTTTACGTATTTCAACACTCGTTTATGGCACAAGGCTTTTAGTTCAAACAATATGGGCAGTTAGCGACAGAGAAATGGACTTTTCCATTTGGCCTAGGTTACTAGAAGGGGCTGAAAATAGAAGAACTAAAATATCTTGCGTCCCATCTATGGTTTACCTTATTATCAGCGAGGGCAAAGTACTTCGAGTCAAATAAACACGATATCGCTTTCCATTCGCACTTTGTTCTTTGCCTAAAACGCCTTAAGTATATAATCCGCTGTGTTTCGAATGTAGACATGACATATGTTATAATTTTAGCAAGTAATATTACATAATATCATGCCTAGGCCTGTTTCCTAGGATGTCAAAAATGACAGACATAGAATTTTTTGGCAGATCGTCTCCATGGCGCTAAGAAAATAGGACAACAGCTTCATGAGAAGCATTTCGGAATTCGTGATTATCTACCAAGATTATCAACCCACGATCAGTCAAATGTTGCTTTCCAGCTGTCACTTCTCATCATTGTGGATGTGTGACCCATTTAAGGAACGTGGCTAGCAAATGGATGTATTTTCTTCATAATGTTCAAAAATACTGACCAAAGAAGTCAAGATACTAGTATCATAGAATACACAGCTGTCAGAAACGAAACAAATCATACACACAGAAAACTATCTACCTGTTGATTCTTTTTTATATTCAGCATACAGTAAACAAAATTAGGGTACAGGACACAGTGACGACGGGCTCAAGTTACATAACTTATGTTAGCGCCGCCACTTGTACGAATAGAACTAATAATACTAAACAATACAAAACACTAACGAAGATTAACATGTGAAAGAAAAAACACAGTCGAATTGCTGAAGCGAGAGTCCACATTCCCCACCCAAGATGAAAAGGACACAAATAGAATTAAAAACGTTTGATACCTGTTGATTCTGGCAGATTGTAGCTGATAGCAGGTAACAGACTGACGTGTTTCCTGAAAAGTGCATCTTCCACAGTGTGCAGGGGTAGGGACTGTCCCCGGACCTGCATCGGGAGGGTAGCGGCTCTCTCCCGTCCCTTCTGCGGGGGTACTGCCGCGGGCGCCGGCGGGGGGAAGGAGGACGACGGGCCCCAGACACTCAACAACCCGCGGGGAGACTTCCGCACGTCCCCCCTCTCCTTACCCCTCTGTAGCAAGGACATCTCGAGTTCACAAGGACAGAAACAGCGCCGTAGCTGGTGCGCGTGTCACCGGTTCAACACCAAAATCCTCCAGTTTTAGCCCAAAGAATGTCACTGCCAGTTGGTGATCTGTATCACGCATGATATTGGGCAGGAATTCGCCCCAGAACTATCTCTTGGCACCCTTACCGGCGTCCAAGAAATTCCTCCTGAGACACGGAAAGGTAGTCGGTGCTATCAAAGCTAGAACATAAGTACGGCGGCACAGTGGGTACGTGCTTCAACAAATCTACTGTCCTTGTGCTTCCACGGAGAGGCGAGTCGCGGTACAAACAGGTGACAAATCACTTTTGCGTGCTTCCACTGCTGTCACCGGCTGTACATGTGTACCCCGTCCCTACTAGCAACCAAGACGCCGCAGGGGCATTCTGACAAACCGTCAACAAGACACCTCGTTCGACAGGATAAGGACTAATTAAGCACGGCGTGATTTGCACTTCTAGTGCCTTGTTAACTCCCAGAACTTTCACAAAGAAAGGACTATAAGACTACTTATCGCTTACAAGTTAGGACTTTTTGCTGTGTATATACCCCGAGCTATAATTATAGTAAACATATAATACCCCCAAGTACGTATTGAGGTGTGATAGTTTACATAGACCGCACACGTAACATGTCGTACTACAGGTGTATTGAGTGGTTCTGCTTGGAAGCGTGCTATTCGTATGGAAGGCTTTACCATAAACATTACCCCGACATGCTTAGAATTTTAATGGCACAACGTCCTTTGCAAGAAACACACGCCGAAGTTTAAGTCCCCGAGGCAGGATTCTTTTGTAATATCGGTTATCACGGTGTACATGTAGTTTTGTATCGTGGATACACACGCATACATAAACAGTCGTGTAATTAGACGGTTTCTAACAGGAAGACAGGTCAGCATACATACCAGACAGTAATCTAATGGGTGTCAATGGCTGTGTTTGCAGTACCTGGGCTCTGTGAGACGTATAAACTAAACTCTTTATTTCTTTTTGTCAGTTTGCTTTAACCTTGTTGTCGTTTGACAGAGCAATTGTATAAAGCGGCTGCCAGAATGTTTTCGTAGCGTGTTTTTGTAATATACTATGCCTCTATGTTGAATGGGGTGCCAATTTCTGTTTGTCGATATCAAAGAAAGTTAAACTCGTATGAAGAAGCGATGTACATGAGTACTTCTAATAAGACAAGGAAATCTGTAGCTTTGGCTACTCAAGTTTCAAATCGCATCCTTTTGCGGTAAATCTTGTGTCATTAGTAGTATAGGCATCCTTCCATCTCGAAAGATGATGGTAGCACTCTTGTGTTACTAGTATTAACGTTACACAAACAACTGTTCTAAACTGCATATGATTTGGACGGCGATCACTCGATTCATCAACTCGAAGATTCATTCTTAATTCCAAGCACGTCCTGCCACACAGGAAAGCGAAGTATATTTTGAGTGGAAACGTATCCGATCTCACTTGTTTACCGTCAGCAAGTTCAGGTGTCGTCTGCAGGGGAGGGGGGAGGGGGGGGGCACGCCGGCTTCACACTTCGGCGAACTTCAAACCACAACAGGTGCCAACTTTATGACCTCCAGACAAACAGACAACTGAATATTGCTCTTTTCGTACACTCTGTCGTAATTAATTTATCTTAGAACTTGCCGTCCGTGCGTGTTCGAGAGCATGTTGTGTAGTTCAAGTATAATATCTGGTACAGAAAGGCTGTATAAAAGATCACGTAGCTCCACTAGACAGACTCATGAAAACAAGCCCACAGGGTTTGGATCAAACGGACTCTATTGAATTGGAGCGTGTCTAACGGCAAATAGTCTCAGTGCAACGGCAGGCTTTCTGTAAACTTTGTCTGAAGACCATGTAGAGGGGTAAACTTGGAACAAAGGATGTGGTGAAGTATTTTGTTCAGAAGGGGAAGGGCTTCAATCGAGAGGATTATCGTACGATTTTTTTCGTATGCTCGACGCAAACTTTGCTCCGCGACTGTGAACTAACAAGATTGTTGAACTTTTGAGGGGAACTACTACGACAAAAGGAAGCAATCAGAAACACCAAGTTTTGATATATTCTTATTTCTACTTCGCTGTCCTATCATCAGTTCATCGGAGAGCCTTGTAGTTTATTAAAATCACAAATACTGCTGCCGTTCTATTCACTTCTTTTCACATTTATACATACCCCTGAGATGATACAATCGTAGCCTGTTACACTGATGGAACAACTATATCTCTTGAACAAAGTACTAGTACGTAAGACTTGCTGCTTTCACAAAAGACAGTCCACCAACTTCAACAGTGTTATAACAATGACTATTTTCAGACGGCCAAAACTACTTGTGGAATGGTCTTTTATAGATGGATTTGTCGTGGTTGACTACAGAGGTAGCTCAAATAAGTTTTAAGAATAGTGGAGGAGCTACAGCTACAATCTAGCGAAATGTAAGTGTATTGCACAACAGTCCTTGCCAATGCCTTTAACATGTCAAAACCAACGCGTCTGCATCGAGTCATGTTGCTGTGCATTCAATGTTGTCTATTTTGTGTCTACCTGTTTGCTTGTTTGTTTTTTGCAATGTTTGTTGTTTGTTGTTAGAACTTTGCAAGATTAGCACCATTTGTGGCCTAACGTTATAGTTCAGACCTTATCCGTGTCAAACCCTGTATTGTTATTGCTGTTGCTGTTGCTGTTGTTGTTGTTGTTGTTGTTGTTGTTGTTGTTGTTGTTGGCGCTGTTCATTCTCTGGCAAAGATATTCAACGCTTTGGTTTTGTATGGTTGGTCCACAGAGTGGTTTGGCCTGAGAGTTTAAACACGTTGCAACTAGCCTCTACCAGGCTTCAGAAGCGGCTGAACAGAGCAGAAATTGGCCAAATAGACAGATAGCATGCCAGGGGAGTTGGTGCGCTAAAGGAATACATTTGCATTTAGCGGACCAACTCCCCTGGCATGTTATCTGTCTATCTGGCCAATTTCTACTCTTTCCAGCCGCTTCTGAAGCCTGGTAGAGGCTAGTTGCGGTGCCCTGCTGTTTATGTCATGGCTTGATCAAGCTACTTCCTCCTCGTCGTCTGTTGTCGCGCCCGTCTTCCCCCGCTCTTCCCAGTCCTTCTCCATTTTCTGGTTGTACAGCCGGTCGAACTGTGTGACGATGACAGGAACAGGCAGGGAGATGGTCAGGATTCCCGCCAGGGCGCACAGGGAGCCCACAAACTTACCTAACAAACAAAATACCAATAAACAACAATAAAAAACAAACATTGGGATATCAAAACAATATTCTGCAGTAATGGCATGATGTTTAGAATTTCAGGATGAAGCACACGAACGCCTTTATCTGAGGAGCTAGCCAACTCACTCAAAGGATTTACAGAAAAGTTGACTCGTTCGTAAAGGGGCTGTCACATTGTGCGAAAATCGATCGGCCGACGAGTCGGCGAGCGATAAACGACATTTACGGCAGTAGTACGGCCGATGTTTCGTCGAGCATCGCGCGAATTTTAGGGATCGCCGGCGATTTTTAGGAGTCGGCCGAAGCTCACTGACACGTGAAAAGTGTTCTTAACATCAGCGACTAGTCGCCTGATTTCTGAGGTCGCCCGATCCTCGCTCCATGTGACGGGGACGATTTTCAAGCCAAAAATACGCGCGATCCTCGGTCGATCTAAAATCGGGCGACCTTTCGGCGATCAACAAATACGGCCGAAGCTCGTCGACAATGTGACGCAGGCACTAAGGAATCCTTGCTTGTGTAAAGAAATCCACATCTTAATCATTGCTCACAAAGGGAACGTAATCTCTGGATAATCTCGAACACATAGAATGTTTTAAGTGACCATAAATCCGACAAGAGCTCCTGCTACGCTGACGTGAATATTTATTTGTTTAGGAGGGTTTGCAGAAGTAGCCTGGGTGCCATCCGATTTGTAACGGGGCTGCTTTACTCGCTTGCCCGAAAAAAGCGAGCGAGTACATGCGCAAGTAGCCCCGTTACAAATCGGATGGTTCCCAGGCTATTTCAGAAGCAGTGGACGGTCCTAACTCACCAGCTCCAGTCTGTGGGTAGGTGTCTCCGTACCCCAGTGTTACCATGGTAACGATGGCCCACCAGAAGGCGTCAGGGATGCTGGAGAAGTGCGATTCGGAGTCTTCAGGCTGGGGGGGGGGGGGGTAGTAGGTGGAGATAGGGGTAACATTTAGAACATTTATTTAGACATTTAGACATTTGGCACAAAGGTACTGAAACATTATATTAAAGACACCCAAAGCGATTTCAGGGCAGTTAAATTGGATTTTCAAAGTCAATTTTCTGGTCATTTTATTTAATGTAGTAAAATGTATTTGAATCAAAACTATCCCATAGCAAAAACAGCCCACACAAGGCGCACTCAGTTTGTGGTGCCACCACAGACTACCAGAATGTAAATAAACATGGCTGACAGCTGTGTTCCCAACTTTTTAAACACACTCGTAAGGCGTCATATTTAGGCACCTCCACTTCCTGAATGGCATTTGTTTGCAATGGAGTAGGGTTGAGCAACTTCCTTAGTAAAGAAATGACCAGAAAATTTACTTTTTGTATCATCCTAATGTTACATAATGCAGCTTTAAAGACAGAGCCAAAGTTTCCATTTGCGGAGGTTTGCATTCTCTAAGTGCTATCTTCTGGTTTTGTTAGGCCACACCAAGTAATATTTATGGATGACGTCCGCCTGTTCCCAGAAAAAACCCAAGAAATTCCGCTTCCTGTAACTATGACCAAAGAGTCACGAAAGTGCTGCAAATCGCAAGATAAAGGGAAGATGGGATGAAACTTTAAAGGAAAGAAACAGAACAGGACGACAACTGCTGTTCCACTAATTTATTGCTGTTTTCATGACAAATAAAAGACTTGTTGGTTGTTACACTGTGTTCTCTCATTCAATTTGTGTCCTAACATTTGTCGTCCCTTATAATATTTCAAATCTAGGCATCTTGTTTTTTCGGCCCTTCTTGTTTTTTTCCCGCGCTCTCGCATTAGATTTGGGGTCTCCAGAGGACGTCATCCATAAATATTACTTGGTGTGGCCTTACCTGAAGTTGTTCCACGAAGTAGATGGCCGAGGCGAACAGGATGACGAGGATGACCATGAAGACCAGCAGCATGCCGATGTCGCTGCCGCTGCCTGCCAGGGTGCTGCCCATCATCTTCAGACCCTCCGAGTACCGCGAGAGTTTAAAGATGCGCAGGACGCGGACCAGCCGCATGAGCCGCAGAGTCAGCGACGCCTTGCGGTACCTGTTGGAATAGCTGCAATAATAATGTCTTGGTATATGGAATAAAAAGAACAGCCCATTACGGTCTTTTCTGAATATAACAAGTGTTGCATATGGCCTAGGAAAAGTAAGTATAATCAGCACGTCGACAGAACGTACTGCGCCTGCGCAGAACCCTGATTTTTCGCAGTTTTCGTTGGATGTTTGGTCAACGTTGTATCAAAATTTTGCCTGTTGCAGACGATGTCTTTTCCTATACAACATCTGAAAACTACAGACAGGCTGTTAACCTTATATGCTCTAATACAACCTTATATGAGACGTTCTGCCAAAGTGCTATACACAATACATTACGGGTTTCGCGCAGGTGCAGTACGTTCTGCCGACGTGCTAGTATAATCGACCCTTGGTATAATGTATTTAAGTACAATTTTCGGCTTCATTGCGTTTACTGTCATGATCACACAGGAATCCAGAAATACATCTTTTCCTGAAAAGAAAACTGAAAAGCTGAGCCCAATAATTTATTCTTACTCAAACACATTCATATATATAGTGACCAGACCCTCCAACTCTGTCCTGCCATTACTACATAATGTAATCCAACACCACAGGGTGTCTGATACAGCACCAGTTGCCATGGTGACTGCCGTCTGGTCCAGGTCATTGACCTTATTTTTCTGGAGAAGAAGAAAAGGAAACAGAGCAAAAACAATATGTTTCCTTCCGCGACGGTAAATATAACAAAAGGGCACGTGTTACTCACAGTCCGGTTGTCTCCCCGTCACTCGCCAGCACCACGGACACTGTGATAAAGTACGGCACGATAGCGAGAACATCGAACACGTTCAACACGCTCCTGAAGTACGCCTTCTTACTGGGACACGCCACGAACCGCAGCACCACTTCTAACGTGAACCACGCCACACACACCGTCTCTATCCAGAAAAACTCGGTCGTGAACTCAACCTCAGGGTTCTGAACGCGCTCTGAGAAACTCGGCAGCGTCTCCAGACATAAACTTGAGATGGACAAGAGAATAAAACACACACAGAGTACGGCGTACACTTTAGCCCAGGGAGAACTCTTAGGAAACTCCAGGAAGAGCCAGAGTTTGCTACAACTGTCGTCCCGAGCGAATGTTTGTGAGCTCGCCACACCGAAGCCTTCCTTCCTACGAAAGTTGTCGATGACGCCGTCACCCAGTTGGAAGAAGCGAAGCTCGTCTGTGAAGACGTCGAGAGGAACTTCACTGGGTCTGGGTGGGAACAGAATCATAACGAGATGGTTTTACTAATTCACTGATGCTGAGGTCACATTTCCAAACCGGAGCCCGGCCGGACAGTCTTATGAAACGAAACGTATGATATAAAAGACAACAAAGCACAACAAAAGTTGAAAAAAAATTAATAATGGGAACTCTTTGCGTACATTCTTGATCTAAATTGTTGGTTCTTCGTTAATCGAAACAGCGCGGCTAGGCCCCGGTTTGGAAATGTGACCTCAGCATAAACTATAACTTGCTATTGGTTACCATATTCTACGTAATACATGTATACTATATTTCTGTACTGTACTGTATATTCCTGGCACAATAGACAGACCACAACATTACATAACGCCATAAAACTGTATTTATAGACATAAACATATAATTGGAATCCTACCAATACCATGCTGTTCTTTATTTGAGGACAACGACCGTTGTCATCCAAATAAAGAACAGCTTGGTCAACGATATTAGCTTTTCACGCTCTAGTTGTATACGGAATCCTGCAAGCGAAAGAAAGACAATCCGTTTTTCATATCGCGTTCTACCCCGAATGAAACTCCTTCAAATTCATCTTCCGCCCAGCCAATTATCCTGAGTCACACGGACACGAAGATTGCCACCGCCATCGCTTCCAATCGAGAAAACATCAGCACTTCGAATTCGGATTCATCCCAGCCTACTTTATGGTTGCGCTGACCTGATTTATCGATCGATGTCGTCTGATTGAGGGCAATAAACTGGTCTAGAATTGGCGCCATTTTAGACGAGAAGTATGTGGAATAGAGTAACAGGATCTCATGGAGAGAGAAACGAAGTTGATCTATTTTTGTTTTAATTTTATTTCTAATCCTTGTATGTTTAGAGATACAGAAGATTAATTAATAAATTAGTCAAATAATACGTCACAAATATTCAGAAAATAACAGTCTACAGAGCAATACCTATATGTCCCGTAACAGATAGGTTTACTGAATGGGTGCTCTATATATATTAGTAAAGTGGTAGGTGTAAAACCTGATTAAATAGGCTTGTAACTGATGTCTATGGGGGAAAGGGGATAATTGACCTACCTGGCAAATACAGCTTACTGAATTGCAGTTAATCCCACTCATACACTTATACATAGTCATAGATTACGTACTTATGTCGATTACCAACTCTATAGTTTATGTATGTAATTGTGTGGCTTCAGAAGTGCATTTATCAAACAGTAGTCAGGAAATAAACAAGTTTTCAGCAGCCCACAGATAAGATTTGCTCGTCTTTCCCGCCCTTCACACAAGCCTGGAGTTCCAGGCTACTGATTCAGACATGAGTTAATGTAATTTGATTCGGTCTGGTTCAATTTGATGTGATGTGATGTCGACTATAAAACAATTGAACAACTGACATGATTAACCTTCTATTCCGTTTCTACCCTCTGCAATTCTTTATTTTTTACACATCGAGAAAGTTAAAGGCACCCAAAGCGATTTTAGGGCAGTAAAACTGGATTTTCAGAGTCAATTTTCTATTCATTTTTTTAAGAGTAGAAAGTTGAATCAACCCTATGTCATAGCATACTGATATCTGTGAGGCAAAAACGCGATATCGCTGATGACGGAAAACGGTTGCATGTTTTGTACCGTAGGCTGGTTCTAATATAACTATTTATTGGTTGTGCCAAAAAAATAAAGGGGCTCCTCGCGTAGCTTGTTTTGGATCCATGGAGCTATTTCAAACGCTTCAAGTATGAAATGATGACGGAAATGTGCTAAGAAATGGCAGTAAATGTCAATATCAGACAGATTTCCTCATCCAGAATATTCTTTTGTATTGCCGCCAAGAGATTGCAGTGAATGCCTTTAAGGACCTACCGATGAAGTTTCCCTCCAGTTTGGTAAAAAGCGAGGATGGCCTCCGCACTCGGCCGATGCCTGTCGAAAAAATACTCTCTTCTCTCGGCGTCGTAGTACTCGCGTCTTCTAACGGGGTCCCCCAGGAGAGTATCGGGGAATCGAGCCAGTGTCTCCGCCTGGGTTTCCAACTTCAGCCCGCTGACATTGATGACGATCCTACCGATACAACTTTTTTAAATATTTATTGCTCAACATAAAAAGGTACAGGACACAGTGGTGAACAACTCTAGCGGCTGCTAATGTTAGCCTCACCACAGAAAGAAAGAAAACATAACTGACAGAGACGAATACAAGTTCTATAACGAATAACATTACAGCTTAAAGGTTGGGCAGTCCGGCGAGAGATAACATGTAAAACTAGATCATTGTATATTGTAAAATTGTAAAATTGAGTCGTTTTAAACGTAGGCAGGTTCAGGCAAGTTTAAATTGTTTTGTATCAACAATATATGCTTAGGTCAAGATCAAAATATTTCTGTTACTTAATACAATCGATACAACATTGACCTTGACATTGACGGCAAACGAATCATGCTTTTTTCACCACCTAGTAGCTTGATCTAATTCCAAAACGATAAATTAAAATCTTGCTCTACGTTGATTTATTAAATGTGTTGCGGTTGACAAATGTACAGTGCAAAGTCAATGTCGACTGCCTGATTAAATTTGCTTGTTGTACGATGATGTACCGTAAACCAATTCAATCAAGCTAGCAGCTGTGTTGTCAGTTTTGATTTCAAAATGCTCGTGCTTACACATGCTCTATGTGTCATATACCGACTGTTCTCTCTGAAAATAAATATAAGATAGTTTCACGTCTGTAGCTGTGACCCCAGAAGCCTTCACGTGAATCGTAATAAAGACTTCAAAATACAGCTTGTTCTTTGGTTATAAGAAGCTTTGTATTTGCCCAGCGAGGATCCTAATTTATAGTCTCCACCAGACTAACAACGCGTGTTCAAAGAAAGTAAAATTTAGCCAAAAGGGAGAATAACTGACGAGGGGAGTTTAGCCAACGTAGAGTTCATTTGCCCGCGCTTCAGAGGGGGAGATTACCCCTCCCGCGGACTGACTCTCCTGGCCAACTATTTCCCTTGTTTTTACCGATTTCTACGATCCGTACCCCCGTAGGTAGGCCTAGTGGAGGCTACCTAATTTACCTGCAGCGGCGATGGTCGTACTCGGCCCGCCGCCGCTCCTCGGTCAGGTCCCGCTGGAAGTCGCTCCATCGGGGCGGTGCTTCCCTGGGCCGGGCCATCCGCGGCTTGGCCCACGGGCTCCCCTTCTGGTCTCCCCCCGCTACATCCATCGTAGATATCAAGGCAGCCTCCATGTCAATAGAGATGATTTTTTACGCCGGGAAAAACCTTGCTGGAAGTGTTGGCGACTTGCCTGCGCTCAATATTCCTTAGCCAGTGTCTTTTATACTTATCCATAAGTCAGTCCCTGAGACCACAAAGCCATCGTGTGGTAATGGTGGTTTGAAGTCCTTGCAACATTGACGGAGACGTTAACAGTGCGCCAACGACCAAACTTCGTGAGCCCTCAGATGTTTGACCATATAGCACCGAAAACACAGACTCTTGTGGACGTATCCGAACAAACCTACATGTAGCAACGTTCAACAATCGTTGCCAGTCTTGGCAAAATATCAGCCACCTTCAGCCACTGTACGGTTGTAGCTGCCATGCAGCGCTAGACTGGTGTAACATACGGCAAGGCACTGTCGCACTGGTCAACTCAGCAATATAGCTACGTCGGCAGTACCGATGCACCCTGGGCAATCTCTTGATGAGCATATCTCTCTAAGCACTGCGAGGGTCTGTGTGTACCAGGCTCTGTACATGTATGTCAGGAATGTTTTCACATCGCCAGTAGAACGTTCGTTTGCTTCTGCAGAGGTGCACACTCCCTCCCTACATTTATCAATTTTACAAAGAATACATAACAATTCTATTCGTATGCTAAATCTAACGGGCATACGTAGCAGTTCTATGGGTATACTCAACTACGTTAACCTTAATAAAAAAAGTTGTTAGATATAGCCGTAAAATTGCCAAGTATACAAATCAGTTAAGTTGCTCATAATAGTTAGAAGCAGCAAAAAGAACACATTGTGATACTCAAGATGTACGTTTTTTCACCATCATCATCATATTTTTTCATTAGTTTATATTTTTGGGTCATTTGTTTCAAATGGGACTGGACCTCCTACAAGATCAACTGTATATGTATAAACCAACCTTTTGTATTTCTTAAAGTGAGCAAACTACTACTTTTATTGTACTAAGAGCATGTTTGAAAAGGTTAAACCTTGAAGGGCAGCTCACTTAATCAAATAGCTTCCTCTTCCAAGCAGAACTCACATCCAATAACAGAAACCATGTTATCATCCACGGCTTCATTTTTGTTAATTTTCTCCCCATACATAAATCTGCCGTGCGACCAATTCCGCTGGAAGTGGGTTTTAATGAATTAATAGAGTTCCATCCGTCAAGCGGTGGGTCCCCTGGGTCTGTCCATCCCTTTCCCGAGTCACCCAAGGACGCGTTCCCTCAGTAATTGACCTCTCGCAGATGATACACTGTTCACAAACTTTCTGCTGGCCTCCCGTTTGTGTTTAATTGACAGAGGTCAGAGCAGTCATTAGAGGGGAGCGTGTATCACAGGCATTCCAATCATGTGGGCCTAAAATAGCGCCACCTAGTACCCAGAGGTGTAATGCTGACCTGGATACAGACGTGCCAGAGATGTGTGCAAATACGTCACAGTGGAACTGGCTGGTGCTGGTTGAGCACATTTCTATAGCACAGTGTGCCGGTAAACAGAACCTATGCCCAGCATTGTCATCGAGACGAAATTTATAAGTCAAGGAATGACGTTTCAGGCCCCTATTATAAGTTATGTGTGTCTGTGACGGTCATCTTGCTCAATTGTTCGACAGTGTCCTCTTCCTAAAATTTGCCAATCAAAAAATACAGATACACATACGCACGCCCCTCCCTAATCTGTGTGCTATCATAGTTGCTTTGCCTTAGCTCCTATACTCCCAAAAATACCCCTCCCCATATGTATATACGACCGTTACGTTGTCATACTCGCCAGCTAGCTTTTGATTTGAATACGTACGTTTATGATACTTGGTATTTCTGCTATTAAAAAATAGCAGTTCAAACTGGATCGTGTTGTTTTCAAAGCGTCAACCATTCTAATATTGAGTACTGAATGCTTGTTAGAGACTCAGAATAAATCGCCCATCCGCTGTGAGTATGCCCTGTCGGCTGACTGAAGTCGGCTAAGGTGACACTTGTCGCTCGTTCATCATTGTCAGGAGGATTTTGTCAGGAAAATTGAACACACCGCAATCTGTAGAGCATTGTTCTGTACTGCCTTATGATATAAGGCACATCCATGCTATTTGTTTGGATCATGTAAACGATGTATTCTATGATTCAGAAACCCCACCATCCTTTAGGCTCACATCTACGTACTAGGCAAACATATACTAGTATCTTACCACTGTGAGGGAGGGGTTATGCGTAGCCTCTACCAGGCTTCAGAAGCGGCTGGAAAGAGTAGAAATTGGCCAAATAGACATATATGCCAGAGGAGTTGGTCCGCTAAAGGAGTACATTTGCCGCTAAAATGTACTAGTTCAGCGGAACAACTTTCCGGGCATATTATCTGTCTATTTGGCCAATTTCTACACTGAGTCTTTCCAGCCGCTTCTGGTAGAGTTTAGGTTATGCCTTGTCTGTTTCAGTAACCATTTGGACTTTGAGCCGTTCACAGCAAACTGTTGGGTGGACTGTCGAAAGTTCATTCGAGGTGAAAAGATGTAGATCACGGGTTGAGGGTTGCCAAATGGGTCAAACTCCAGTCTGGAGTAAACAAAACTGATAAACACTCATGCGGAGAAACATGTGAGTTTGTTGGCATATCTTACTACCGGGCGGAAAAACAATATTGTCTTTCCATGTCTAAACACTGGGAAGTTTAAACGTCGCACGGACAAAATTGTAGAAACCTCGATTTTTTTAGACATTTGTGGTTCTGGAAACAGAAAATTTTAATCGTTGTTTGGATTGATATTAAACTTGCCATGTACAAGTACTCTTCTCGGGATGATCATTGAGTGGAAAGGAAATGTGTCATGTCTTTATCTAACCGCAAGATGGCGCTGTGCTAAAATCAAACCAAGTTAACATGAAATTATGGTGCTAAGTATAACGCTACGACTCAAGGAAGCCATCTAAGACCATTTTGAAGACTTTTTGATCGTATAGGGTTAAGTGAGGGGAAAAGAAACCATTTAATGTATCTACAATCTCCCATGAAACCGGGTCAACGTTCGCAAGGGCGGAAATAATAATGACGTTATCACGTTGTGTAAGCGCGTTACGAAACAGTAGTCTAATATTGAAATCATGATAACAACAAATCAGGTGGCGTAACATGTGAGTGCCTTGACACAGGGTTGCGTGTATAAAATCCGTGACTGCAGGGTACAGATTCAGTTCACAAGCTGCTCTCGTTGCTCTGAAGTTGGACCTGCACGATGCTGCTCGCCGTTGTTGTCTCCGCCGCCTTGGCGCTGTCTGTCCCGGCGGTACAGGGACAGGTCTACGGGTGGGGAAGGTGCCCGAATGTAAGTATACATTCAAGTTTTATGATATTGAAAAGGTCTAGGAATTTTCATAGCGTGAGACAATCTTCATTCAAGCAGCAGTGTCACAGTGTGTAGATTTTCCATATTATTTATGTTACGACAAACGCAAATTACGTTGTTTTTTTCCTGAAGAACAGGTTAAAGAGTTAGAGATCCATGGAATCGGTTGCAATATGATTGTTTGTTTCTGCCTCCAGGTTCCCGTCGCACAGAACTTTGAGGTAGACAGCTGGCTGGGCACGTGGATTGAGATCGCCCGCTTCCCCAGTAGTGTAGAGGAGAACGTGGACTGTGGAACAGACACTTACACCACACTACAGGACGGCAGGATCAAGGTCAGGCTTCCAGCAAGTTCAAGTTCAACTTTGTAACGGACAATAGGCCAAAGAAATGTAAAACACAAGGTCTGTGTAAGGAGAAAAAACTGTTTAGAATGTATCTAAGACTAAGAAGTCGTTGTCCTTCTGTTCTCAGTTCCAGTATGAAGGCATCAGAGACGGACAGGCCATCGACCATGTTGACCCCCTGTACGCTGTGTTAAACCCCGAAGAGCCCGCCAAATTTTCCGTGCCTTACTTCAGTCTCAGGTAACAACAATTTCGTCCTTTTGTACTTTCGTCCTTTTGTACTTTCGTCCTCTCACAACTAAGCAGATTTTGCCCTATGGCTATGGAGGTCAGTCAATGACAAATCTGTGAGGCAACGATCTAAGTACGGTGACTGTGTACAACTTGTATCTCAAATAGCTCATTAAAGTTGAGATCGGACAACACTGACTCTGTTACTGTCTGTTCAGCATATAATCTCGAACTTCTGGAGTCTGGTATGTACAGCCTTGTAGAATGTGTACAGACCCTAAAACATTTTATCCATCCTTGTGTTTTCCACAGTTTCCTGCCGGAGATGCCCTACTGGATTCTGGAGATAGACCACGACCCTGAGACTGGGTACTTTGTCGGGTACACCTGTATGGACGCCTGGATTGGAAACATGCAGGTACGTAAAGCCCCTAGCTGTCACACATAGCCGAATCTGGCCTCCTGAACACTAGTCAAACTTCCCCCAACCATGGTTAGGAATAGGTCGAGAGCAGGATAGGCTGCTGGTGTTCGGCCAGGTCGGCTACTGTTCGGCTGCTCCAAAATGTTTAAAACAACCGGGTGTGGACAGGAGGTTCGGCCATGGTTGGCTGGTGTTCGGGAGCAGGACGGAGCATGGTTGGCAGTCAAATTTGACTCAAATTTAACTCAAGTTCGATTCCTGATTCGATTCGTATAGAAAGGTAGGCGTGACCTAAATCTGGTCAGACTGCTCCCGAACTTCAGCCAACCTTGGTCGGCTGGTGTTGGTGGGAAGGTTCTGAATGTGTGGCTTGAGCGACCATAGCGACATAAATATTCTATTACCTCTGCACATTGCTTTGTATTTTTGTAGTAAGAATATGGGAAGGCATGTCTTTGCTATGGAAGTTACCATGACAACTCAATTTAACGTGAATTTGTGGCTGGACATTTCCTATAGACGTCTGCCTGGCCGAGAATCGTTTGGCAATGTTATGCACAAACCACTAAGTTTTGTCTCGTTCTTTCTGTCTAGATTCTTTGGATCTTCAGCAAAGAGCGCGAGATGGACGAGGAGAGATTGAATGGCATTCTGGGAAGGCTGGAGGATTACGGTATTGACGTCAGCAAGCTGGAGTACGTCAGACAGGACGACACATGCCCCGCACTGCCCTGAGGACGACACCTATCCTGGGAACGAGATGTTCTCCCTTTCGTCTTTTCGCATGGCACTCACTCACAGACATTTCGACTTTGTGAAAGAGTTTCAAAATGTTTTTTTTTTCAATTCAGCATTGCAAAGATTACCCTTGCATAGACCCAACATTGCGTTTAGTTTGAACATACAATGTGCTTAAAATATATATTATCCTAAGTTGTCGCCGCGTTACAGAATTCAGTGAATAAAAATATACATCAATATCTCACATCATGTTCTGTGTCTTATTCTACCAGAGATAAACAACGTCTGAAAAAATATCTGACTATAGAAAACTTTTGATACTTTTCTAACTAAAATGCTAATCCTAGACCATTCAATTAATACTGTGCCGTCTATAAGTCTAACACCCGACTTAGACAGGGTTAGTTGCTGTGTAGCAAAGAACCCTCTCTGTATTCAATAGCACTTTGTACCGTTACCTAATGTCTCAGATATAGTGTTGGTTGCTATACATATCACACAACTTAACAACTCCATATGAATTAATATTCTCAACGGAAGATAGCTATCAAGCATAAGTAAATATTATGAGGAGGTTGCCACATAACAAAGCCATCAAAAACTGCTATCGAAATATTATGTATACAGAGGATATACTAATATAAAAGTCATTAATTCTGATGATATCAGGTATATCTAGAGATACTTTGTTGTCACGTATACAGCTAGGCTGTCGATATGCTTTTGATTAATTAATCCGAATTAATCCGTTTCTGAGGATTCAGGGGATTATGTGTTTGAAAAGGAAGGTTATAAATGGGTTGAAGATCGTGTAACCACCAGACGACAGACCGTCAGACCTGTACCTCACACACATCAGCAGACAGCGGGACGGCACGATGTTGGCAGCGGTGTTTGTGTCCGCAGTCCTGGCCCTGACTGTCCCGTCAACTCACGGGTTTGTCCTCGGGTGGGGAAGATGCCCTGACGTAAGTATATACATGTATATCATATTATTCGAATGAAAGCTCATCTGTGTTGGTAGTATAGAGTTCATAGTTGTAGAGTTTAAAACTTTGTTGAAACATAAACGGGACACTCACCACGTTTTTTTGTGAAGTGAATGTCTGTTGAATGTTTTTTTTTCACTATTGCAATTTTCAGACCAGGGCCTTTGTGTGTGTGTGTGTGTTTGTGCAAAGCAGCTTCAGTTTTGCTATTCTTCAAATCGTCGAGAAGATGAAAAAATATCACTCTAAGATGAGACAAACGTTTACCATAACGTGGCTGTCAAAAGTAAAGAAAGGAAAAGAGGAGGAAAAAATAAATCAGACGGTTGTTATATCGTTCAACGAAAACTGACAACGATCGAAGTCCTTTCATTTCTTTTAGGATGACAAAATGCAAAAAGATCAGGAAGAACCCAGCATTTAAGTGCTACAATTTAGCCATAAGTAGCGTGCGTAGTCCAGTGGTTAGCGATCCTGCCTCTGGACTAAGAGGTTGGGAGTTCGAATCCCGACTGTTGTCGCTCACCCGACATGCACGCTACTGGAGAGGGTTGCAGTCCTTAGGACGGGACGTTAAGCCGTGGTCCACTGTTCATTGTACTTGTCGAAAAGAGCTAGGGGAATTTCCCCGGTACAATGAACCTGTAAATACTGTACATAGCGTCTGTCTTCAAGCTCTGTCACGACGAGTGGAAGAATAGCTAAACTGGTTCGTTATCACTTCACTATCACTTCACTTAGCTGCTCGTACAGAGAATGGCTGTGTCTTCAGCGTGCCTTCTTTTCTTTCTTGCAATCCTCTCACAGTTGCCTCCAGTGAAGAATTTCAACGTGACATATTGGGCGTCTGGTGAGTGGCTGGAGACGTACCGCTACCCTTTCTTTTTCACCAAGGGTGTGAGCTGCGGCAGGGCCAGCTGCAGGTACTCCCCTCAGATGGACGGGACATTTCAGGTTATCTATAAACCTATATATCACTGTACATGTACTAGCTAGCACGTCGGCAGAACGTACTGCGCCTGCGCGAAACCTGTAATGTATTATGCATAGCACTTCGGCAGAACGTCTCATATAAGGTCGAATTCGCGTATGTAAGGGTGACATCCCGTCTGTAGTTTTCAAATGTTGTGTAGAAAAAGATATGGTCTGCAACAGGCAAAATTCTGATGCAACGTTGACCAAAAAACCAGCGAAAATCCAGGTTTTGCGCAGGCGCAGTACGTTCTGCCGACGCGTGCTGTACTAGCTTACGTTACACAATATACTAGTATTGGTGTAGAAGACGGTCTTTTTTTCCCCTTCGTCGGTGTGATTTCTGATGATTTTGCAATTCAATACTCACTCTTCCACAGATTTGGTTTTTCTCAATCGTCTAAAACATTTTACCAAAGGATCAACACTAACGGTTTAGTCTAGCAAGCTTTGCAAAATCACTGTGGTCTGGAAATGTATGCTAGTCTGCAAGGCAACTAGTTAGTAACCGTAGAAAACGAACATTTTCAGAAAGAGAAATGTCCTCCAATTTTCACTAGTATGTACGAAAGATGTCCTACAGATCAGCCTCTCTACGATGCCCGACGGCATATATGCTTTCTCATGCTCAAAGCTGACAGAACCCAGTCTTGTTGTTGGCGACGCCTCAGGGGCGGAGCCGTTGGTATAGTACTGAGAGTTGAAAATATTCTAAAAATTCCACCAATGCAGTCGCTAGGGAATTAAATTTTGTCAACAGGATAACTAAAGAACGGCTGGATGGATTGGTTTCATACTTGGTGCATTGGTAGAGTCTGACAAAAACTAGAAATGGTGAGATTTTGGGCCCCCTAGTGTCTTCCCTTGGTACTGCAGTGGAACTTCCGGTTTTGATATCTCATGATCTGGACATGCTAGGGTCTTGAATTTTGGATAAAAAGAATCACGTCGCCGAACATTATTCTTTCTACAGTTTACTTATGACGGGCGCAGGGACGGTGCACCAATCCAGACCGTGGAATTCCTGTACCTGGAGCAGCAATACGGCAACCCGGCCGACATGAAGGTGTTTAACGAGGACTACAGGTAACATCACTCAGTAGGAACAGTGGACCGCCGCTGTTAGTGTTTCTTTCTATTCTTTTGCGTCGTACGAGTCTTTTATATGTGCTCCGCCTTTTTCTGGACTCACAAAACGACAATAAAAGCCTAAAACAACTTACAACGTACATATATATTTCCGCAAAGGTATGTGTGGTGTAGATATATGCACTGGATATTTCATTAACCTGAGCACTCATGTATGATATGTGAAGCTCTAATAATCAAGTCACGATTTTACTATCGACAGAGACATGAATTTGCGAAATGGTGAAGGGCATACTGATACCAACGTTTACGAATCGAATTGTCCCTCGGTTCAGTACGGTCTAGCTTGGTGACCAGCACAACCTTAATAAATATGTGTTTGAAAAATAATAATATCATCCCCGCAAAGCTTGCGAGTAGAAAATTCTGCAACTTTATACTATACAGTATACTTATATTGGTGGTTCTGTACTTCACAGCTATCTTCCGAGGCTGGGGTACCGTATTGTGGACTGGAAGAAAGACGACCCGTCCTCTGGTGGATATTTTGTGCAGCTCTCGTGTGCACAGGTCTTCGGGATCTTCAACCTCCAGGTAAATAATCCATATTTACCATCTAGCTGCAATGTCTTCTGTACAAACATAAACCCACTCTTCTTCTGATCATTAGACACGTTTTCAACTAAGTATGAATTTTTTTAAATTTGGGACAAAGTTTTAGCCTTGCACTACATGTTCACATTATTCTAGATATGTGTGTATGTTTGTGGTGTCCATGTGTTCATTTAGGCTAAATACTAGTATTCAGACAAGGGATATAAAACCGAGGCCACATCATTTGCTACTTTTTAGCTAACAGGGCTGCTTTGCATTTCAATAAATTAATTATAATTAACAGCAAAATTAGCCAACTGCTGTATTACAATATCTATTTGGCACTGTCACATTTCTTACAAGTTTCAGATGTTACATGTGTGTGTTCTGCTTCTAACAGAACCTGTCCATCTTCCAACGCCGGGTAGACGTTGCACAGCTTGTTGACATTATTGAGAAGAACGACCTCGACTGGGACAAGGGGACCTTAAACATCGCCCTTCGTTCCAACTGCTCCTTCCCACTTTGAGTGGGAGCTGGGTACAAGCCCGGATCAGGAAATGGATCTCCTGACTTTGAGTGGGGGCTGGAGAACTCGAAATAGGGCCACACAGCACGTCGGCAGAACGTACTGCACCTGCGCGAAACCCGTAATGTATGGTTCATAGCACTTCGGCAGAACGTCTCATATAAGGTTGTATTAGAGCAATAACGTTGACAGCCTGTCTGTAGTTTTCAGATGTCGTATAGGAAAAGATAAATTATATATCGTCTGCAACAGGCAAATGTTGATGCAACGTTGACCAAACATCCAACGAAAAACGTGAAAAATCAGGGTTTCGCGCAGGCACAGTACGTTCTGCCGACGTGCTGGGCCACACTGGGAAGGAGAAATCCCCTGTGCAACACGACACAATGATTGTTCTCTATCTGTTACAACACTTATTTGAAGTAACGCAATCTACATGCCATTGGATGGAACACAATTTTTGAAAGCAATGTAAGCCACCTTTCTGTCAATCCTCATCAACATGGCTTCGAGAAACATGTAAGATGCAAAATTGCTGATTTACTTGACTTGCACGTAACCACTTAACTGTAACATTACCAACTGAGGGGTTTATATATATGTTGACTGTACAATAGTTGCTTTTCTTTAAAAGAAAAGCAACTATTGTACAGTCAACATTGCTGCAACACTTCCACTGAACATTATATTTGAATAAACTTAAAAGTATGTAACGTTACATACGTTCTTGTGATACATGTACTTTTGTGATGAAGTTGTAAAAATTGAAACACCATGCAATATTGGCATTAAAATCTTTTTGCCTAGAAACTATGAACTTTACTTTAGTATAGATTCAGGAGTACAGTATATGTAGCAGAAACTTATATATATTCTCAAAGGCAATTTTTGAATGTTAAAACATTCTCTGCTCCTATATGCAACATTTCCCACACAGTAGCCCTTGATAAAATCTTATTTCACAAGCATTTTAAGAAAAGCATGACGTATCACTCATTTCTTGTCTTTGGAATATTCCAAATATTCCATTCTAGACCTTGCCTACAAGTCTTAACTTATAAGGATTTGCAAATATCTATAAATGTTAGACTTCACTCAACCACCTAGTCTGTCAAAGAAGCCCATAATGACCACATCACAGTGCTACCTGGTGGATCAGCATCACCCAATACATGAAGTAGCCCCGGGTGGGCATTCTGGATTCACCTGAGAACAAACAACGTATAGTTCAAAATACTGTGGCACTGTGCCATTCTCTAGTGGTGAAACAGCTCCGCCGCTGAGGCATTGCCAAAATGCCATAACAACTAGCATGAGGCCAGGGTTTTGAGACTTTTTTGTTGTGTGGAAAGGTTTCCAGACAGCTCAACGGCTTTTCCTGATATCATCTAGCAGGAAATTCCGTAGAGCTATGTAGAAACCATGATTAACTCATCCCAGCAACCATGTACTTACTCTGCTAAAACCCTGGTTGCATTGAGCCCCATAACTACATTTCACACTGTCTAGAATCAGAACACTTTTAGTATATTTGTGACAGCCCTAGGTCCGTTTTTTTTCTCACACATAACCATCAGAACAGTCAGAAAATCAGAAAACTAACATTAAAAGTAAGAAACGTAAGTACTGAGACATTCCATGAGAATATATGCCCATAGTAGGAATGGCTCTACATTCATTGTACTTTAAAATGGGCCTTCATATATACTGTACCGTACCTAAACAGGTACTGGTCTTTCCACTCATACCCTCCTTTTGAAGATAAGAAACCACAGAAAGATGCAAAGCTGTAGGATACATATAAAACTGACTTACACAGACAGTCTCCGTCTTACAGAGGCAGGGGTCCTGGGGACTGCTGTCACAGTCCAGACCGTCAGGGGTCAGACACTCGTTTATAACGACATGACAGGCACGCTTCGCACCCTGTAGGACATGAGGAAACTCTGTGTCAGGAAAAACTGCAGCACAACTAGGTATCATTTCCTACAGTTTAACCTGATACATGGTAATTTTAACATCATAAACAATTTTTTTTTTCTTGAAAAAGAGTTATGCTGTTGACCTGTAGGATTCCGGTTCGAACACAATTTTTTCAAAGTTAGGCACGGTCACCATAGACTTTTACTCAGTGTTACATTCAAGAATTACAAAGTAGACACAAAACTTGTTATTACAAAATCCTACCATGGCCGCTCCACTGAACGTCAGGACAAGGACCAGGACCAGGGCAGACTTTGTGTTCCAAGACATTTTCTGTTAGCTTCAGCCTGTTTTCTAGATGCTGTATAATCCATGTGATGGAAAAAAAAACACATTCAAGTCCAAAAATACTGCAAACATATATGCACACAATACAGAAAAGCCAAGAGATTGCAAAAATATTTTACAATATTCAACAACATAATGTTGTTTGATAAACTTTTTTATAGAATAAGTAAGACAGGATTTTGATAAGAAATAATCTGATAATGATTGTCTTTCTCCCCACCTCCAAACTTGCTCCCGATGTTGCCTCTGGTACAAACACGCAGCTCCAACAAAGTAGCACGAGACTTGCATACATGTACTAGTATTCATTACAGAAGCAGACAGGAAATTTGTTCCGCCACATTTCCTTAATTGCCCCAAATTACAGTGAGTTAATAGAGACATATGGCCTGTACTGGCAATCTGCATTGCAACATGGTCTTGTTATTTGAACATAAATCCTGAGGATGACTGTTCCCGATATTACTCATCTCCAAGCAGATGTATTTTAGGATAATTGGTTTATTCGTTGTTTTATCATGTTTAGGCAGCCTTTTCTACTGGTTGCCTCATTACATCTGCTTGGAGAGTTTACACTGCTGTCCAATGGTTACTACATTTCAGATGGGGGTTTAAAATCAGCAAAAATTTTCAGACTGAGCTATTTGTAGTTTTGCATTTTATTTTGATAGTTTTTTTAACCCTGCTCTGGATGAATGGGATACATCAAGGAACATGGTATAACTACAGTAACACAATAGAAAACACCTTCAATGTGCAGAACAGTTTATTCCCATGTCCAATTTCAGATATCATACATCTTAGTTTCCTACATGTTATGACAACACTTCTTCTGGATATACAAATGCAAACAAGTCTTTTGACATCCACAGATCTAGACATACATGTACTTTGATTTTAAATGTATACAATCTATTATCAAAACTACATACATGTAGTATTCAGAAACAAAACATTATGACAACACAATAAGGCCAAATGCCCAACAAATACACAGCACAAAAATATTTTCATATGTACACTATCATTTTACATTTCTCTGATGAATTTATTCACAAACTACTCAAGACCTCCCAGGTCACATGATCTTCTAGGTTAGTTATTTTCCAGGTCACATGACCTCCCAGGTCACATGATCTTCTAGGTTTGTTATTTTCTGGGTCACATGACCTCCCAGGTCACATGATCTTCCAGGTTTGTTTTTTTCCAAGTCACATGACCTCCCACAGCCCAGACAGAGTGAAGCCATCCTTGAGTTTCTCGATGGCGAGTCCCAGCTCCTCAGAGTACACCGGCTCTCTGTCCTTTTGCTGAAACATCAGAGATGTTAAAATCTTAGTATTCAGGTGGAAATAATGAACAGTATCGCATAAATTTCATCCAAATCATGCCTACAGAACTCCTAATCAAGAGACTTTATGGAAAAGTGAAACTATACTCATACATGTACTTACCTTATCTCCATCTGCAAAGTATGCCTGTTTGAGGGAGATAGAAAAAATAAAAGTTCAATAGAGTCATGATGTGTATTGTTCAAATATTCTGGTATTGTTTATAACATTCTTACAAATCATTGCTTTTTTTGTTGTTGTACATAATAATCTAAAGAAAAGTTGAAAGCAAAAACTTACAGCAAATGCATCTGTTTGTCCCTCGTTCTCGATTTCCACATCATCAAACTGGACAACCTGGGTAACCTCCTCAAGGGGCTGGGGCTGCAACCAACAACTCAAGGTTAGCAACAAGTATATTAGGTTGTCCTTTTTTTTAGGAAAATATCATTTTTGACATATCATCAGATTTTTAAATGTTGGGACATGTCATTGTATGATTGTAGTTCTAACTTTTATCAATTGACAGTTACAGTACCTTTTCCTCCAGTTCAAACTCCACGCCAAAGATGGGGTTCTCGCTGAAGACCTTGTGGATGCTCTGAATCTCCTTCACTACTTCCTGTAGCTTCTCTGTTGGGTCAATACGGAAACCCAGGACATACCCTCCACTCTGCAGGCAGAAGAAGGGGTGTATAAGAAATGGGTTAAGAGAAAAAAAAGCAAGACTAAAAAGATGTTTTTAAAAAGGCACAGCTAATGCTTCAATCGATTTCAGTTTTATTGACCAGGTAAGACATATTGCCTAGGTGCTTTTTTAAAGGCCCAAAATACAATCATAAAATACAACATAAGGGGTTGTTGTGGGGTCCTGTGGCGCAACGACAGAGTACTCGACTCGGAACCAAGAGGCCCCGGGTTCGAGTCCTGACATGCCACCGATCTTGTGCCCTTGGGAAAGGCACTTTACACGACTTTCCTCACTTGACTCAGGTGTAAATGAGTATTCTGTGTTAGGTGTGCACGCTATCAGCATACTTGCTGCCTAGTGCACACTTTGTATTGTCATGTTACAATTTCTAAAAACAAAGGAAAGGAAACAAACCTGTTGAGAAGTCTCCAGAACCAGAGCCAGGCCAAACTTGGAGTCTCGTACCTTCACCGACCTCTGTTAGTAACACACATACAAACATGGCTCAGACCGAGTTGTACCCTGGCAAGTGTTTAATTGTCACTTCAATTCACCAGTCAAGCAATAAACATCCTTAATTTTGATGTATCCTCCTTTTATGACAGTGTGGTGACTCCCCCTTCAGTATGTTCTTCAATAATGGTTTACATTATACACATGTACTATAGAACTGGAACTATAGAAATGTAACATCTATAAAGACCTATATATTAACTAGAAAGGTAACATTTCCAAAGCAAATGCATAATGTTTACCTTCGCATATGGTCTGCTCTGTTAATTCTTACTCAAACCAAGGAGGTTAACCTCCTTACTCCAATACATTCATATATGTGGTCAGACAGGAGTCTAAATCCTTCCTGCTATAAAATTGCAACATGATGTAACCCAACACCAGTTACCATGGTAACAGTCTGGTTCAGGTCATTGACCAGGTCAGAGGTCACTGTTTGGAGAAGAGAAGGAGGAAGAGGAAGAAGAAACGTAGCAAAAACAATATGTTTTCCTTCGGTAAACATAAATATTGTCCTGTAACAAGCTGGGCCCCCTTTGAAAACAGCCATGTAGGCTGAATGGCGCCACCCAGCTGTCTTGAGATTAATAAATAAATAGCCTCTCAGCAATGCATTACCTGCCACCCATACAATTGTCTGTATGATTAGATCATGATGACATGACATTCATTAACCAATCAGCAGCCTAGAAAGGTGAGAATGAAAGAAACTGACCATTTGCAGGTATGGCACACTGACATTAAAGCTGTCATTCATGTTAGCATGCCACACCAGCCGGATGTTGGTGATGTAAAATGTTCCCAGGTTCCCCTGCAAGGGACGTGTACACAGAAAATAACCACCATTTTTATGAGTAACTTTAACATTGACCTAATGATCAACATCATGGATGATAAGTTGATAACATACATAATAGAAGATAACTTCAAAGAAAGTCTCTCAAATGTCTCTCTAGAAACTTCAGATCATATGTTTACTCCCAATACAAAAGCTCATGTGGTTTAGTTTTTCCTTTTATCTGCCATTTTCAACAAACACATTTTGCCAGCTATCATATATTTCACAAATGATCTGTGCTACATTTTATCTTCCTTTACCATAATTAACAACTGTTACAGTAACAGTATAACAGATGTTCATAAATCTTCATACCAGAGGTAACTATTAAGAATACAATGAAAAAACATAAAGATCCTTCAACACTGCAATCCCAGCTCACCTGACATGCAAACTACTGTAAAGGATTGCAGTCCTTAGGAAGGGACGTTAAGCTGTGGTCCACTGTTCATTGTGCTTGTCGAAAAGAGTTAGAGGAATTTTCCCGGTACAATGAACCTGAAAATACTGTACATAGCATCTGTCTTCTCTGTTACGACCAGTGGAAGATTAGCTCTTCAGTGAGCTAAAACTGGATCAAGATCACTTTCCTTTCTTTTTGTTTACTGCACATCTTTGCCTCCTGCCCACCTGATCACTGGAGAGGTTCCAGACACCGTTGACCTTGTTGAAGACTTGTTCCTGAGGTAAGAGTCTCAGCTGTTTGTTCTGGATCAGGGCGCCTCGCAGCTTCAGGTCACGGTACATCTTAGACGTCTCATACGCCCTGAAATAAGAAAACTCCACTTCATCAGGCACTAATCATTCAAGTCTTTGTGTTAAAATGTAAGAATGGTAGAACAATCGTAGAGTGGAACTCGCTGCCATCAAGTACAGTAGGGGCATCGTCAATAGATAGCTTTAAACAATGTCTAGATTTAGACGTTCAAAGGTTAGGTGTAACAGGTCGTTTGGTGTAATGTAGCCAGCTGCCGCCGCGCCGCGTGCCTGCGAAGCTGGTGTGTTACGCCGAAGGGCGGTTATACCGGCTATATAAATACAGATACAGATACTGATAACTTATATACTTCTGCAATTTAAAAAGTGGGAAATACAATGCACGTACATATAACACTCTTGAATGTATGAATTTCTCCTGTAATCCATAGGATAGGGTGCCTTTAGCAAGTTTTGTATTCTTGACGATTTCCAGCAAAAGAAAAAGCATTGCAGCTCATTGGCATGGACTGTTGAAGACACTCCATTGCTGGCTAATGGCATTCTAAAGAGGATTCTGTAGAAACAGTCAGATTTTTTACATTCACCGTGTAGCATAACCCTGATCCACTATATTATAAGTATAGACTAGACAGTCAGTTGTTACAGAGTTAAATATTAGGTGAGTTGTACCGGTGTACTGCTATGACTGAAGTGAAGAGACGAGGACTGCCTGGGACCAGGTTGGTGAAGATGAACTCAAAGCGAGTGTTGTTACATTTGGTGAGGATGTACAGAGCTTCTGTCTGGCCTCGCAGTTTCTGGGAACAAAAAGATGTATGTGTATGTAATAATGGACAAACTGTAATAAAAGGAGCAAACATAGCCAAATTACATCAAACCTTTTGTCACATTTCACCTATCACTATAGCTTTCAGTAATCTTAAAACTTAGTATTGGTTTATGAAATAATGATATTGAAAAGCATTTAACTTACAGAGTTGGCTGTTCTGGTAGATATTGTGATGATAGTGTTGTACCCAACAGCTGGAATAAAAATATAAATGTATAAGTACAGTAACTATAATTCATAAGAATTGCAAGATATCAGTTTCATGTTGCCCAATGTCATTTCTTCTTTTCTCTTAAAATTAGCATTGTAGTCAATACCTGCTCTGAACTGAATTAGAACTGCATTCAAAACATATTTTTCAGGATTTTAAGGAAGGTTGACACTTACATAGATTGACTCGGAGTAAACTCTGGGAGTGCCAGATCATCCTTAGATTGGTCACCATCAGTCGACCTTAAGAACAAAACAGAGGCATTAAGTAAAAAAAAACATCTCTTTAGCTTGCTTGGATTATTTCTACTAAGCTAGAGGTCTATTCATTTGCTGTTAATGAAAATAAAGGTAACACAAACTTTTTTTTGACGAAAGTTGGATTTAAAGACAGTCTACATGTACACACTAACTTTACAGTTACTGAGTGCAAGGCATACCAAATATCTATGTTATGCATTTACAATACACAAAATGTAACAAGAAAGCTTTTAAAAAAAGCTGGCCATAGGCCGCCAAAATGGGAATAGCTGGTTCGGTGGCATGGGTGTGCACAATTACTGACTTGCTCACCTTGCTCGAATTGTAGCAATGCTAAAAAGAGTGAATTGAAAGACCTGAAAAATAGACAGGGTTGCTTCCCACGGATGGATCGCGTTCCTAAATGACGTGGACGTCAGAATTGTCCAATTGGTCCGAAATTGCCGAAACATAATTTGAATTGTACCGAACTGAAATTTAGCGTCATTTTGACATAGGGACATTGTTAATTGCGAGGCCTGGCTTGGCATTGCGTAATTTGGCATTGCGCAACTTCTTGCGAGCCAGCCGTCCAACATTCACATGTTAATTTCGAGGCCGGCCTGGCTTCGCATTGGATAACGTGCGGTTAGACATTGCGCAACCTCTGTCGACCCATCCACCAAATCTATCCACCATGGCCACACTGGGCACTACGCGGCCTATGGTAAAAATAACACAGACTAGACATGAGAACATCATGACTGTGATCAATCTTTACCTCTGTCTCCATTGTTTCCTTTGGTGTCTTCGATAGAATCCAGTCGATCAATCAAAATCTGAAGCATGAACAAATAATTTCATTGAAATTTCATGAAAATTTAAAAATTCAGTTTCTATATTGAACAGTCTTACCGGTAACATCCACAACATCAAGAGAAAGTACTAACAGAATCATGTGAGAAAGTTATGAATTTGTGTGAAAACTTTCAAAATCAACAAAAAAATATGTGAAGACAGAATGATCTACATGTCAAGAGCAAACGAAACTTATTTAGTTTAGTAGTTGACCTACCTCCCCCGGTCTCATCCTCATCTGTCTGTAAGTAAACAAGACAACAGGTGTCAGAAAACATTGCCTTACAAAGCCGCCCCCCTCCCCATATCATATACCCCACAAGCGCTATCATAAATCATATCTAGACATCAGATTCATAGTTTTCACAGCTCTTTACGAAGGCTTGAGTAAGTATAACTTAACGCCATTGGGAAAATCTAAGATCTATGAGTACTTACTGAGGGGGGACGTCAAATCTGACGTCTCTATCCTCCCACAGCGCGTCCAGGGCAGCCATTTCGGACGTCCCAAACAAAATATTTCTGTCCCATCATGCACTACGGCAAATTTTATTTCTCAATTTTCACCGAATTCTGTGGAAATATAGGTGATCTTTTGATCGGATTTCTAATATTTTGTTTCAAATGTGAATATTTTTGAGGCAGATGGCAACTTTTTAAAAGATGTAACGGAAAATCCTGGAAAATCTGCACTTTTTAGGCTAAAAACGCAAAGGGTTCTGGGTACGCTGGTTTTGACCAAGATGGCGACGTAGGTCCTGCGTTTTGGCACAACTCGGACGTTTTTGTGATATTTCTGCACATATCGGTCTCTCCCGGTGAGCAACACGTGTGATATAAACAAGGAAACGGTCTGGTCTTGACTTTGATTTATGTTTTGTTGTTGTGGGAAGTCTGGGTGACGAGATTGAGGTCGGTGAAAGTCGGAGTTCAACTTAGTGCGCCCCCCTCCCCTACTCAGAGCTGATCCGACGAAGTTTTGAGCTGAATTTTTAGTCCCTCTGGCAGATCGGACACTAGTACTACAGCCATGAAACGTTCAGACAGCGTCTCTCCTGAACGGGATATTAAGGCGGTTAAGACCGAGGAGAAGGACAGAGACCGGCCGGAGAAGCGAAGGTTAGTTGTATACCATTGGAGGAGGTTCAACCTCATAATTTGTTTATACGTATACGGTATAGATTTAACACGTCTATTGTGCTTGGCTTCTGTAACTAAGTTATTACACGAAGTAACGTATAAATTATACCGTTATGGTAAAACATCAAAAGCTATATTTATTATCAGTCACTACCTTGAAATATTCCATGCATTTCCTTATGGCAATTTTTATTTCACATTTTTTGTGTGTGACAAAGTCTGCAGAATTTTTTATTAGATTTGTCCATCATCTTTTCTCATTTATCTGTTTAATGTTTTAGGGAGAAGAAGAGATCCCGGTCTCGTGATCGTGATAAAAAGAGATCTCGCTCTCCTGACCGGAAAGAGCGCAAGCGGTCCAGATCCAGAGAACGAAAGAGGTCACGTTCCCGTGATCGTGACAGGAAGAGGTCCAGATCTCGAGAACGTCGAGACAAGAAAAGAGCTCGTTCCAGGTATATATTCACCTGAATATTCACCTGAATCCGGGTCAGTCGGTACCCTTCCCAGGGTGATGAGACCGTTCATATAGTTCAGACAGTATTGGCAGTTCAGTATGAGAAGTTGTAGCCGTAACGGTCCGGGTGATTTTTCCATTCCAGAGCTAGTTTAGACTTGAAGTCATTCACTGAACTACAGGTCACTGTTGCTTCTGAGAGTTTATTCCAGATGTATCAGCATTTTCTATAGTACAATGTCTTTTGCAGTTAACTGCATGTTTCTCATGAAGACTCAACAGAGTGTGATGTTTATATATGTACATGTACTTCCCGGAATGTAAGTTTTGTTTTGAATGACACTGCTTTCCATTTGTGTGTTCGGTTGGTCAGGCACACTTGAATGATGTTATACTCCACAGTCTCAGTGATGATGGTCGCACAGAGCACGTCGGCAGAACGTACTGCGCCTGCGCGAAACCCGTAATGTATTGTGCATAGCACTTCGGCAGAACGTCTCATATAAGGTCGAATTCGCGTATATAAGGGTGACATCCCGTCTGTAGTTTTCAAATGTTGTGTAGAAAAAGATATGGTCTGAAACAGGCAAAATTCTGATGCAACGTTGACCAAAAATCCAGCGAACATCCAGGTTTTGCGCAGGCACAGTACGTTCTGCCGACGTGCTGTCGCACAAGGGGTAAGGGGACGTGTTACATCATACACATTTACTTAGTACAGTACATTGCAAAAACTCAAGACACATCCCAGCAGTCTGGAAGATCAGATTTCATCTTAAATGTGTTTTCACCATTCTAGGTCACCCCATCGTTCCTCCAAGTCATCTCGGGAGAAGAAAGAGTGAGTTTCCATCCATTTCATTTTCAATGTCTGATTCTCAACATTTTCACACAATTATGTAGCAACGCAGGTAACATCTTTTATCCAGCTGACCATTTCTTTTTATTCAGGTATATTTTGTTCAAACATATTACTTGCTAGCTTGCGAATGAGTATTGGACAAAGTTGTTATACTTAAAGCTGTAGTCGTGTTATGAGTAAGAAGCGCAAAAGTTAGTGCACTTAAAAAAACAAAACTTGTTAGGTGTCTAATGATTAGATACATTAGGCTAAACTGTTAGCAGTAGCCTAAAGTTTCTATTGTTGTATAATGTCCTTGTTTCTACCAAATATTGTAGTTTAGCTTAGTATTTGAAACAATGAAGCACATCACTCTAATTAAAACGGTATGTCTTAATTGGTACAAATTCATTAAAGAAAAAGCTTTTTTAAACTACATGTATGATATTTGTGTAAGATACATCCTATTACATGTATATGTTTAAATCATTAAGTGTTGCAGTTTAGTTACATGACAGTATTTCCCTCACTACTACTGATACAGTACTGGAAGTGTGAAGAAAGACACAGAAGAAGATGAAGAACAAGAGAAGGTGAAGAAGGAACCATTGTCTCTGGAGGAGCTCCTAGCCCGGAGGAAGGCAGAGGAGGAAGCCCTGTCTAAGGTAAGACAGTTTCTTGAGATTTTTGTCCTATTTCATCTCTAATATGGTCTTATACACGAGAGATTGTTTGTAAATATTGCCCAATGAATGCAGTGGAAAATGAAACACATTTTATTAGCCAGTGTTCTCACTATGAGACACACAGAAACAGATTATTTCAAACAGTTACCACAATTTCCCCATCCTTTCCTCTTTTCAAAGATCACCAAAAGACTACGTTTCTACTAAGATCACAAAACCCACTCATTATACAAAACGTGGGACTATTCATTATCCACTGCCTTCAAAGAAGAAGACAAACCTCATAATAGCAAACGTAGTAGTACAATGTAGAAGTATAAGTTTTTCTAGACAGTAGTTGTCTCTTTCCTATTATTGTATTGTACCATATAGTACCTTTTGACTTTGTGAAATGCAATTAGCCTTCGGGCATGACTTTGCAAATAAACTGTTAATATAATAATGCTTGACCAATATTAAGAACAATAGAAATTCTTTTATGCAATTAAGGGTACAGCTTTCACTTAAAAGTGTTTAGAAATAAGTGATTCCTAGTAATTCCAAACCTACTAGTATATCTTTTATCCTGTCAAATTAGAAGATGCATAATGTCTTCTTGAATCTCAAAAATGACTTGGCAGATGTCAGGTTGCATGTAGATATTTGGAGCCCTGGATTTGTAAGAAGTGTTTAGGAATTCCTCTCTTTGACTGGATTTCAGCCCAAGTTCTTGAGTAAGGAAGATCGAGCGACGCTTGCCTTGAAGCGCAGACAGGAACAAGTGGCACAACAACGACAGGTACAGGAGGAAGAGAGGAAGAAACGCATGGACTTCATTCATCAGGGACAGAAATCCATGGGTAAGGGGCCTTGGAGCAACAGCTGGAGCTCAATGTTAACTTCCTAAAGCACTATTGTGTTATAGATCTATTACTTGGAAAAAATGGCAACATGTCATTTGAGATTAACAGCCACCAACAGTGGCAATCTATCAAATGTAAACAGCAGAAACATGATGTGAAACTGCATAACGTTGCAAACTGCATAAAAGTTTTCCGCAAATTCCACCATGTGCCCTGAAAATCCATTGTAACTGTCTGGCAGCAATACTTGTAGTGGCCAAGAAGACATGTTAATATCAGTGACGGCACGCTAATTGCGGTCCAATTAAAATGTTATTTCAGCGTGCGAAATACCAGGTTGCCCAGTTGCACCATGCAACCATCTTTTGCTCGGTGCAACCTATTTCTACACCCAGGTAGCCCAGTGCACTACCTAAATTTTGTGGTAAGGATGCCCCTTTCGTCCATTGGGAACTGTTTATGGAGAAGTTCTCATGGAAGAGCTCATCAGAAATGTATAAATTCACATTGCATTCTAACAAAGTTAATCATAATGTAGAAGAGTTCAAATTTGGGGCAACCTGGAATTTTGATGGGCAACCTAGCTTTCATCCTAGGTTGCCACTGGGCAACCTGGCTCAAAAAAGTATTTCGTACACTGTATTTTGACACTGAAAGAAAGCGGCTTACGATGGCATGTTTGAACCTTCCCTGTATGGATATAACAAATGACATATTTATCTCTTGTTACACAACACAGTTACTGACAGAAACCCCTCAGGCAGGTTTCTTGAAGAAAGACGTACTTTTTCTCCAGATGACTCGTACGAACGGGAGCGCCGTGAACGCAGGGAACGGCGGGAGCGCGGGGAACGTGGGGAGCGCGGGGAGCGTGGGGAAGAGGAAACAGAAGGGGGAGAACGCTCCAAAGTCCGTGAGGAAAAGGACAAGGAGAAAGAGATAAATGCTATCAAGGTGAGATCGGATTGGTGTATAAACACATGGGAAAGGAACGTACATGTAGTCATATTTTGTTAGGTGAAATAATTAGGGATGAAACACAATCTTATATTTGCTATTATGACTATGAAATCAAACAAACCATGTACAAAATAGGCCTTTATCCAAATCCTACAAAATTATGCAGTTTTGAATGAATAGTTCTTTATTCACAACCACTTGTTTAACAAGAGCCGACATTTTGAAGACCATCTGTCATCTTCATCAGGGCAAATATGACACAAATATGTGCAGTTTTGAATTCTTAAAACTCTTCGTGTTCTTCAGGAACGGTACCTTGGCATCATCAAGAAGAAGAGACGCGTCCGCAGACTGAACGACCGTAAGTTCGTGTTTGACTGGGCGGCGGACGAGGACACTTCTGTGGACTACAATCCACTGTAAGTACGCCATAACTCAAGAACATATGCCATATCATTTCATGACAACAAAACCCAATGGAACTCTTTAACCAGGCCGACCAAAAGAAAATGGACCTTTCCTGACTGTCTATCACAATTATCAGTCCAACCAATGACAACATGACAATTAGTGATTCAACCAATGAGAGAGTGGCTGCATGTCAGTCAAATATTTGCATTTTTATGTTTAGACCGAGGTAGGCGGGACTATAGGAAAGTTCCATTCAGAGTGTTGACAAAGATGCAAATGAAGATTATCTGAGAGGCCCAGATTGGATATAAAGTTTGATATGTGAGTTTATAGTTACTGTACAAACGCTGCATCTAAATAGAACTGCAATTTTGTATTGCCAAGATGGCTATTTTAGGCTTTTCTCAAGTTATATTCAATACCGGTAAAGGGAATGCAAGAAAAACAGAAATATTTTTGAAAAACAGTCAATTTACTCACTGTTTTCTTTTTCCTCCCAGGTATAAGGAGAGACACTGTGTTCAGATGTTTGGTAGAGGTCACATTGCAGGCATAGACCTTAAGGTATGTACTCATCACTTAATTGTTAAAGAAAAGAGTGTAGTTGGTTTCAAGTCCAGCTCACCTGTCAAAGTTCTGAATCTCAGTAAACAATTTTCAGTGCCACTGATAGAAAGGATTCTAGCCCCTGTCACACATTTAGGACCTTCCCCTGAACACCAGCCGACCAAGGTGGGCTGGAGTTCGGGAGCTGTTTGACCAGATTTCGGCCACGCCTACCTTTCGATATGAATTAAATCAAATTTGAGTTAAATTTGAGTCACATTTCACTGCCAACCATGCCCCGACCTACTCCCAACCACCTGCAAACCATGGCCGAGCCTCCCATCTTTATTTTATTTATTTATGTATTTATTGAATCTTCAGACACCTGGGTGGCCTAGTTCAATTTTGACAAATTGATTTTCAATAGGGCCCAGTACATAATACAATAAAATCAGACATACAGATACAAACAAAGACCGATATAAACAGATCCGAATCGTTATCCATAATTCGTGTCGATTTAACAGTCCAGGTCGGCTTGCCGTTTGGAGGTCAGAGGTCAATGTACACAAAGATTAGGTAATTGAGTTCTTCAGAGCAGTTTTGAAAGATTGCAAAGATGAATGTTTTTAACACCTGAATGTTTTTAACATTTTGAAACATTCGGCTGGTGCAGCCGAATAGTAGCCAACCTGGCCAAACACCAGCCGACCTTGCTCCCGACCTACTCCTAACCATGGTTGGGGTGAGTTTGGCAGTGTTTGGACTTTGGGAGGCCATGTTCGGCTAGCACGTCGGCAGAACGTACTGCACCTGCGTGAAACCCGTAATGTATTGTGCATAGCACTTTGGCAGAACGTCTCATATAAGGGTGTATTAGAGCATATAAGGTTGACAGCCTGTCTGTAGTTTTCAGATGTTGTATAGGAAAAGATATCGTCTGCAACAGGCAAAATTTTGATGCAACGTTGACCGAACATCCAACGTGAAAACGTGAAAAATCAGGGTTTTGCGCAGGCGCAGTACGTTCTGCCGACGTGCTTGTTCGGCTATGTGTGACAGGCTTCTGACTGGACATTACTGTACTTATCCCACAGGCCCAGATCAAGGACCAGTCCAAGTTCTACGGAGAACTGATGGAGCAAAGACGAACCAAGGAGGAGAAGGACCAGGAAATGTAAGATCTTAGTTCTTCATTTGTTTCAAGTAAGGTCGTTCCTTGGAATGCTTTTTCTTAAAGCAAAATCTTGAGGTGGTAGAACTTGAGGGTCTTATTATATTTCCTAACCTAACAGGGAAATGTATATTTAATATGGTATGGAAGTCTCAAGTGTTTGCCAACAAATGTTGTTTTTTTATGTCAATTTGTTCAGCAGGCAAATGTTGTCTAGTGGTAAAGTGATGCCATGAATTGGTTTTTCAGTGTGATTTATCTCTATCTATATATATTTCATGAAAATTTTTACTTTGATTGTGAACAAGCTTTGTAATTTTTCATATATAGATCTTGATAAATCTGTGCATCTGGAATTTGATACACGGTTTTATTAGACATTTGTCACTGATGAAGACCACTGGATAGTGATCGAAACATCTAATAAAATGGTGTATCAATCCAGATGACTTTTTGTACAGATTTATCAAGATTCTTCTTCTTCTTCTTCTATCCTGAGTTTTAACGTCTTTTTCCCCCGAAACGGGGGTTAGACGTGCTTGCAACAAGTGCAAGATATATATATCATATTCTTGGATGAGTAACCCTCATACACATATTGTAATTTTTTATTTCTGCAGAAAGCGGCTGAACAAGGTGAAGCAGAAGGAACAGAAGCAGAAGTGGGACGACCGCCACTGGACTCAGAAGTCCCTGGAGGAGATGATCGAGCGAGACTGGCGAATCTTCCGCGAGGACTACAGCATTACCACGAAGGGCGGGCGCATCCCCAACCCGCTACGGACATGGAAGGAGGCGTCACTAACGGAGGAGATCAACAATATCATTAAAGACCTCGGCTACAAGGTGGGTGTGTCTCCTATTGTTACCATGGCAACAAATCTTGTGATGCAACGTGAAAATGTTCACGACTTTCCCTCACAGTTTCTCAATTTGTACAAAACGTGAAAATGTTCACGACTTTCCCTCACAGTTTCTCAATTTGTACGAAACGTGAAAGTGTTCACGACTTTCCCTCACAGTTTCTCAATTTGTACGAAACGTGAAAATGTTCACAACTTTCCCTCACAGTTTCTCAATTTGTACGAAACGTGAAAATGTTCACAACTTTCCCTCACAGTTTCTCAATTTGTACGAAACGTGAAAATGTTCACGACTTTCCCTCACAGTTTCTCAATTTGTTCTTGCAGTGGATTCACCTGTTTGTTGTTTTTAGGAACCAACTCCGATCCAGAGACAGGCCATTCCCATTGGTCTACAGAACCGTGACATCATCGGCGTGGCGGAGACGGGCAGCGGTAAGACTCTCGCCTTCCTCATCCCGCTGCTTATCTGGATCGAGTCGCTCCCCAAAATAGTGCGGAACGAGGACGCCGACCAGGGACCGTACGCGATCATCCTGGCTCCGACCCGCGAGCTGGCCCAGCAGATCGAGGAGGAGACGCTGAAGTTTGGGCGCCGGCTGGGCATCAGAACGGTGGCCGTGATTGGTGGATTGTCTCGTGAAGAGCAAGGTTTCAAACTGAGGATGGGATGTGAGGTAAGACATTAAAAACAAGACTGGCAATGAAAACATACATTGCCATGGCGACGGTGGTTGCTGTTAGGTTTATTGTTTGCATGGCACTGCGGCCCTGCCATCATTTCATGATTTTGAGGAAGACTTGGTACCTATACAGATACAGTGCACTCCCCCCCTGAGTGTATAATGAACAAGCCCTGGGGTCACAGAAAGTAGGGCATCCAGCTGGGGCAGCTCTGAGAGGTCTTCTGTGGGACTCCCAAAGGTGTCCAGGAATGTGGGCATAGATGTAGGTCACATGCCTGTAGACATTCCATTCCTGTGGACAGAATGCCTGTACAATTCCTAGAATTCTTGCGAATCACACACAATACTGTACCATTTGGCTCCTCCCTGAGACGTCGCCAAAAATTCTGTCTCACTTCAGTGTAAAAATCTACTGTAAGAGCTCTTTCTGTAATCCTGGAAGTTGCAGTATTGCAACACTTAGTCTTTTATCTGAATGTTAGAGTTTAATTTGTAGCACACTATTTGCTCTTGGTAATTTTTTTTCTTGGACTCTACTTTCTGCAAATATCTGTAAGTATCTTGTTGAAAAAACTTTTTTACCATTTCAGATTGTGATTGCCACACCTGGTCGATTGATTGACGTGTTGGAGAACCGTTACCTGGTGTTGAATCAGTGCACCTATGTGGTCATGGATGAGGTGAGTGGTGTACCTATGGGGTCATGGATGAGATAACTAAATGCAGTTATATTGTTGCAGATAAAAGTGCTAGTGTACATATGTTGTCATAGCTGAGAATGTGGTATATCATATCTATATAATATCTTGGATTAGGAAAAAAGGATTCCCTTGGGGTCATGGTTGAGGTTAGTAGTGTACCTATGTGGTCATGACTGAGTAAGTTGTGTACCTATGGGGTCATGGACTAGGAAAGTTTTACATCTAACTCTATTGTATTAATAGTGGACAAACTGAAACATCTTAGTTAACATCTACAGTCATGATTGAATAATTCATCCCAGATTTCTACATAAATCTCTATATTTTCCTCCATTTTCTTTTCCAGGCTGATCGTATGATTGACATGGGTTTTGAGCCAGATGTGCAGAAGATTCTGGAGTATCTCCCTGTGACCAACCAGAAACCAGACACGGAGGAGGCAGAGGATGTGGAAAAACTCAAGGCCAACTTTGCCACCAAGAGAAAGTATCGACAGGTAAGGCAGTCCAAACAGTTGTACCTGCACTGTAGTTCTACAAACAAGAAAGCTTTTTAAAAAAGCTGGCCATAGGCCGCCAAAATGGGAATAGCTGGTTCGGTGGCATGGGTGTGCACAGTTACTGACTTGCTCACCTTGCTCGAATTGTAGCAATGCTAAAAAGAGTGAATTGAAAGGCCTGAAAAATAGACAGTGTTGCTTCCCTTTGCTCCCCACGGATGGATCGCGTTCCTAAATGACGTGGACGTCAGAATTGTCCAATTGCCCCGAAATTGCCGAAACGTAATTTGAATTGTCCCGAGCTGAAAGTTAGCGTCATTTTGACATCGGGACATTGTTAATTGCGAGGCCTGGCTTGGCATTGCATAACGTGCGATTAGACATTGCACAACTTCTTGCGAGCCGTCCAACATTCACATGTTAATTTCGAGGCCGGCCTGGCTTCGCATTGGATAACGTGCGGTTAGACATTGCGCAACCTCTGTCGACCCATCCACCATGGTGACACCGGGCACTATACCATATGGTAAAAACGCTTAACCCTTCTTATGCTAGAGGTATGTAGATGTACCAACTGCATATTGAAAGGTGGCAAGGTGGTCTTGTGGTTAGGGTTGTTGACTCAGAATCTGAAGGTTCTGGGTTCGAATCCCCGGCAGGCCCCATTGTTTTGTCCTTGGGAAGGGCACTTTACACCAGTCCTATTTCCTCACTTGACTCAGGTGAAAATGAGTACCTAGCTTCGGTTAGGGACGTCCTCCCAGATAGGACGTAACGCCGGAGGTCCCTTGTTTAAGGAGAGCTGCACCTTGAGCACATTAAAGATCCCGCCACACTTATCAAAAAGAGTAGGGGTCCTTCCCAGTGTGAGTGGTTCAAACCTTACAGTCCGGTCTCCAGGTTGACATCTTGAAGAGGTGATAGTCACCTGTTATGTCAATCCTTCCACAAATGTGATAAATCTTTATAAATGAATATTAGCTTGTGAGTGCGTCGTGCAAAAATGGCCAAGGATGTACCAATATATACAACAAGACTGGCAATGAAAAGATACATTGCCATGGCGACGGTGGTTGCTGTTAGGGTTATTGTTTGCATGGCACTGCGGCCCTGCCATCATTTCATGATTTTGAGGAAGACTTGGTACCTATACAGATACAGTGCACTCCCCCCCTGAGTGTATAATGAACAAGCCCCGGGGTCACAGAAAGTAGGGCATCCAGCTGGGGCAGCTCTGAGAGGTCTTCTGTGGGACTCCCAAAGGTGTCCAGGAATGTGGGCATAGATGTAGGTCACATGCCTGTAGACATTCCATTCCTGTGGCCTGTACAATTCCTAGAATTCTTGCGAATCACACACAATACTGTACCATTTGGCTCCTCCCTGAGACGTCGCCAAAAAAGCTACATTGAGATTGTGGAGTATGACACAATTGTGAAGAAAACTTAAGTATCATTCTGTGCAGGAACTTCAGATGTTGCACCCTGAAATAACTTTTGACATTCTCCTGTAATACTTTGTTTTTTTCCAGACTGTTATGTTTACGGCCACCATGCCTCCGCAAGTGGAACGTCTCGCCCGCAGCTACCTGCGCCGTCCCGCTGTCGTGTACATCGGATCCGCCGGCAAACCCACCGAGCGTACCCAACAGGTGGTGTACCTGGTCAAGGAGGGAGAGAAGAAGTAAGTCTAGTATTTAATTGTTTCCGAGGGCCACACCGATTTAATTTGTTGGTTCTCAGATTTTTTCTGAAGCGACGGAAAAGGCCTAGGTATCCTATGATATTTTTTTTTTGCAAATGAGAAAGAAAATGAAGCAATCAAATCAAAGAACCAATTTTAAATTATTAGACTGGTGTGGCCTAAGATTGGATTCGATCAGTGCCAGATTTTCGAGTTTGCCCTTTTTTGATGGTAAAGTAGTGTAGATATTTTTGTTGTTCTTTTGTTTACGTAACACATACTCTCTGTTTTTCATTTTATATCATACCCGGGTGGCTATACAGTGCTCCCGGCCGTGTTGTATTCTCCTGTACGACCGGGTGTATAAACCGGGCTTCCATAGAACGGTTCGAACGCGTTTCGACCCAACCGTGTGCGCCGCTTTCGAGCATTCGAATACAGGATTCGGACGTTGGAATGGATGTTGAGCAGTTTTGTATGTTTAGGGACACCAAATTTTCGCTCATTTCGCCTTGAAAGACGTGTTTTCTAAGGTGGGTATGATATAAATAGCATACAACACGGTGTATTCCGCATCACCCTCGGTCTCGGCCCTCCCGCGAGTCGGATCGCGGTCGGGCCGATACCTCGGGCAATACGGAATACACCGTGTTGTATGCTCTATGTATGAGAGGTAAGACTAGTTTTATGTGTGCCTGTAACTGACTGTGTTGCTGTGCTGTCTGCAGGAACAAGCTGAAGGAGATCCTGAACAGAGGCATCGAGCCGCCTATCATCATCTTTGTGAACCAGAAGAAGGGATGTGACGTCCTGGCCAGGTCGCTGGAGAAGATGGGAGTACGTTTGTTTGTTTGTTTGTTTATTTTTTTGCACAACAAAAAAAGTATACATAATACAATTAATAATAATAAATAAAACAAGGTGCAGGAGGAGGGATAAAGCTTATTTAGCTTATTCTAAGCCCTCCTCCTCTATACTAACCAAAACTAATTATAAATCAAAATTGAAATGAAATTATACATACATACATAAGGAATTGTTGGCAAAATAATTCAAACATAGGCAAACTGATACAATAACAATAATGAAACAATTAATAGTATACATAAAAAAACTATAAAGTCATAACTGGAGATAAGAATCTAATACAGGGGGCTGGGGTGGTTTATTCGATGGGCTTTCAGGGTAATAAACACAGGGAGGAGACCATATTTGCTTAGAAACACAGGGAGGGTCCAAATACGTACAGACATAATTCTCCTGACATTCTCATGGCTTCACTACCTTTAAAGCTCATGATATAGTGAAACCTTGACAACAACATTAGATGGCAGTGCTTATGTGTGCTGTAAGTTGAATAAATTTGCCTAATATTTTCACAAATGCGAGTAAATGAATAATGCACATCCACAAATTTGTTCTCATTGTACGAGTAAGAACTCAGAATCCAAAGGTTCTGAGTTCGAATCCCTGGCAGGCTCCATTGTTGTGTCCTTGGGAAAGGCACTTAACACCTATTTCCTCACTTAACTCTCTTGACTCACTTGAAAATGAATACCTAGCTTCGGGTAGGGACGTCCTCTCAGATAGAACATAAAGCCAGAGGTCCCGTGTTTAAGGAGAGACACGCTTATTGAAAAGAGCAGGGGTCCTTCCCGGTGTGAGTGGTTCAAACGTTACAGTCTGGTTTGACATCTTGAAGAGGTGATAGTCACCTGTTATGTCAATCCTTCCACAAATGTGGTAATTCTTCATAAAAGTTTACCATTGCCCTTCCCTGTTGTACCACAGTTCAATGCCTGCACGCTCCACGGAGGTAAAGGCCAGGAGCAGCGAGAGTTTGCGCTCAACAACCTGAAGCAGGGCGCCAAGGACATCCTGGTGGCCACGGACGTCGCCGGGCGTGGTATCGACATCCAGGACGTCTCCATGGTCATCAACTACGACATGTCCAAAAACATCGAAGGTCAGGACTTGTCAAACGTCCGTTGTAACTTTTCCAAATTGCTTCTAAGATTAAGAAAAAGAGGTTGTAGTGAAAGGATTGCTGTCAATAACCAACAAGGTGTAGGTAAACTTAAGTTATTAAACAGCTTGTACAGTTTAAAGGGATGTTTGTTGAATCTTTTAAAAGATTTTAACAAAATATTTTGCGATTTATTCTCTAGACCTATGTATAGGGTAGCATCAATAAATTGTTGACAAGCGCAAAGATCACTGATGTGAAAAGAACTTGAACACATTGTTTAGAATCTTCTAATGCAAAATAGAGTGCAAATGGAAAGCTAAGAATTCTGATGATTTTCATTATGTTCCACAGACTACACCCATCGTATTGGTCGTACCGGTCGCGCCGGGAAGAGCGGAAAGGCGGTGACGTTCCTGACGAGCCATGACGGGCCGGTTATGTACGACCTGAAGCAGACCATCCTGGACAGCCCCGTCTCCACCTGTCCTCCTGAACTGGCCAATCATCCTGATGCACAACACAAACCTGGCACTGTACTCACCAAGAAACGTAGGGAGGAGACCATCTTTGCTTAGAAACTCAGTGAGGAGACCATCTTTGCTTAGAAACACAGGGAGGAGACCATATTTGCTTAGAAACACTGGGAGGGGACCATCTTTACTTAGAAACACAGGGAGGAAATCATCTTTGCTTAGAAACACAGGGAGGAGACCATCTTTGCTTAGAAACACAGGGAGGAGACCATCTTTGCTTAGAAACTCAGTGAGGAGACCATCTTTGCTTAGAAACACAGGGAGGAGACCATCTTTGCTTAGAAACTCAGTGAGGAGACCATCTTTGCTTAGAAACACAGGGAGGAGACCATCTTTGCTTAGAAACACAGGGAGGAGATCATCTTTGCTTAGAAACACAGGGAGGAGATCTTTGCTTAGAAACACAGGGAGGAGACCATCTTTGCTTAAAAACAGATTGAGGAGACCATGTATGTATGAAAAAGCAAGGAAGAGACTATATTTGCATTGTCATATTTGTATAAACAAGATGAATTGTTGTTTGGACTCAGTAAAGACAAGTGGGTCTAGATAAAAAGACCGACCTTAACAAGACTTAAGTGTTACATGTAGCTTTACCTTTTCATGGTAGTTATGGGGAGGAGCCAACAAAGAAAAGTCCTTCAATGATTGCCAGGTTCATTTGTCAAAACTGTGTAAGATGTGAACGCTTGATCGTGAAATAAAAAAAGACAAAAAAATCACCAACCAAGACAAAGGAAATCATAGTACATGTATAAAAGCTTTCATAAAAATGTGAAGGTGTGCCTGCGCAAAACCTGGATTTTCGCTGGATTTTTGGTCAACGTTGCATCAGAATTTTGCCTGTTGCAGACCATATCTTTTTCTACACAACATTTGAAAACTACAGACGGGATGTCACCCTTATATACGCGAATTCGACCTTATATGAGACGTTCTGCCGAAGTGCTATGCACAATACATTACGGGTTTTGCGCAGGCACAGTACGTTCTGCCGACGTGCTTGATAGAGAATAGAATGATCCAATTCTAGGTGTAGTCATAGCTGTCTGTTAATGATACCCGGTACGTTTGTCTTACCCAAGTGATGATAAAATGGATTTCTGATTATATACTAGTCTCTAATAGACAACTTGTGATGATGAAAACCCTATAGCCAGCTTATTCCTGTACCAAGTAATTCTCCCTATCTTAACAAAGAAGGCCATTCTAGCATTTCCTCATAAATTATGCAAATGAGGTCCTGATTTGAATAAGTTATGTTGAATGATGTTCACCTCCAGTCAACTTCGAAATGCTCAAGTATGAAATTGCCAGCATCAACCACTATGGAATTATAGTATTTTCTCATTAATTATGCAAAGTGGGTCTTCATTTACATAATTAATACTGTAATTCACTTTGTGTTCACGGTAGCAAAATGGACATGTTCACGGAACTTTATCTTCACGCTGGTGGCAAGAGCAAGGAAGGGGCAAAACACAAATTATTTGATAACGGTAAGTTCACGGTACAGAAGTGACAGTGAAAACAGTGAACATAACTGTTACAGTACAGTGAAAAAAATAAGGAATTACAGTATATGGGGATGTTCCTCTCATTCTTAATTACATATTTCACAAGGTAGAATAGTCCTATCATAGACGGTAGCTGAATTATAGAATTCCATCATTAATTATGCAAATTAGATCACAATTTGCATAATTGTCATCTAACTATGTCAAGCATCACTTAAGCTACCTACACATCAAATATCAAGACGATCCGTCGACCGGTTATTGAGTTATCCTACTTTAAACATTTTCAAACAAACGCTCCTGCAGTTCCAGAGCAAGCTGCTAGGGGGCCCAAACTTACGTCACTTCTTCCCAAGCACAAGAGCTACCACCATCCAAAAATGATGACCCTAGCATGTCCAGATCACGAGATATCAAAACCATTCCGCTGCAGTACCATAACAAGCCGCCAGGGGGCCCAGAATCTAATCATTTCGAGGTCTCATCAAGACCTACCCACCTACCAAATATCAAGATAATCCATTTAAACCTTCTCAAGTTATGCTGTTGACACACAGACACACAGATACACAGCCACGAAAACATAACCTTCTTAGCGAAGGTAATAAAGACAAACATTCCTATAGTGTGACTGTTGGAGTTTACTGTGTAAGGCTCAGAGTTTGGAACAAGGTAGACATGCTATCAGCACCAGTTATAGATGTTGTCTCTGTGTCACCTTGTTTTCAGTCAGATGTAGTAGGTAGCTGTGTCAGCCCCTTTAAAGGGAATTAAAAAAAACATGTTGAGTTCAATACCGTGTGAGACTGTATCATATTTGCTTCTGCTCAATTTTTTCATTACATTTACTAGTATGTCATTTTCATTTATTTCATGTGCATGTCCATGTGTGTGTGTGTGTTAAATTTCCAAATTTCGGTCTTTTCGTGAATGGAGAAGTGGCAAAAGACTCACAAATGAAGGGGCTTTAAATGTTGAGGCTTACTTTAGCCTTAAACTTAAATTGTGACCGTGTAATAAAAGAATACCACATTGTAGACATTTTGCCAAAAATGATATTACATAAGGTCATAAGTCATATGTTTTCCTTCGCGTTTTACCAATAGAAGTTGTGAAATATACATTTATTTATCTATTTCCTGTAAATTTTGTCACTTTCTGCAAGGTTACAACATCCAAATTTCAATACATTTTTGTGAAGCAAGGAAATTCTATAAACCTGCAACCTTCTAAGGTAGGACTATTCAAACTTGTGTCATGTGGGATATTAATTCTGTAACTAATTTGCATAATACGTGGACAGGTGGTTACTATGGACAGCAATTTTAATTAGTGTCGTTTTGCGCCCCTGCGTAAAAATCACGTTTGGTACAGTCCGCCATGTGCGCGGAGCCTTGTAGTGACAGTGTCGTTCTTCTTGTTATTTGGGCAATTTTTGGGGTCAATTTTCCAACTTTTGCCTTGAAATTATTCTTCCAACATATACCATACTCGTCAGGATATTTCAACGGTGGATTTATGCCTTTCTTTGGATGTTTGGGGGAGAAAATTCTCATTTCCTGACCGGGTCGTCAACTACTTGAAGTTGAAGACAACGTGGCGTCTCTGAGACTTGGACAGACGGCGTGGTGTGGTGTGGGGAAGAGTTTTCAGGGTAAGATAACAAGCTGTTTATTTCCAATAAACTGATAGCCTTACGTTGTATGTTAGTTATATTTGATATGGTTTGGTGTGGGTCTTAGAAGGCTACATGTTAGTCTTCAATTTAGCTTGTTTGTCTACAAGTTTTAGTACAACCATTCTACGCTGTGTTGAAAATTATACATATGCCGCTTCGTGCCGTTTTGAACTCTTTGGTGGCGTCTTCGGAGAACGCTATATCTTATTTTTCGTGTGTCTAGTGGCTATGAGAAAAAGTATGAGTTTATTTTGGGGGGGGGGGAATTGTTCTGAATCGGATATAGAAATGTTCTAACGCCACGTGGTAAGCGCGGCTCAGCGACCACCTGTTGGAATGTGCCGCACGTGGGCATGTTGATGTTCCCGCCAAATTGGCGCTCAAACAAGGCTTCCGTGAAGTACCAATACGGCGAAAGTATAGCTCCAGTTAGCATATGTTAGCATTTTGTTATTTCTGATTAATCAGAATATTGTAAAAAAAATGTCAGGACATATGATGAGGCGACTGCTGGTTTATTGAGTGAATGACTAGCCTAGTACCCACTGTACACTTCTCAACATTTCTAGCATCAGGCTAAGTAATATGTTACATGCAAATGTTTATCATCTGTCTTGTTGCGTTGTACTTATTAATATTATCCTGTATCATGCTCATGCTATAGAATGATTTTGCTGTTTTCAATACTCTGAGTTTTGTTTCTTTGTCTTCAAGATGTGGATCCGAAGACTGGACTGTAGCAGGAGGAAGAACCGGACTTTTGTCGGCAGAGCTGTGTGAAAGAAGATGGGGAGGTGTGAGTATAGTTTCATTGTTAACACAAGACAACACTCCACATGCACACACTTATCCGCATTTCTCCCTTTCATGCCCACTTTACTCTACTCTGAGGGTCAACATGACTGTTTGATTCCGCGTTGTTATCCTCAATTCGCCACTAAAAAATTCTTTGCATCGTGTTGTTGAAAGCCAGATTCCACCAAAATTGTCGTTTGGACCTCTCTGCACACTTTTCCAAACATGTAGTTGATTGAAATTTTCCTGCGAAATTGGGACTTTACTCTGCTCTGATGGTCAGCGTGCTTTTTCCCCCGTAAATCGTAGCTGGTTGCTTTAATTCCACGTCACTGAAAAATTATTTTCATCTTGTTGTTTAAACCAAGATCACCCAAAAATTGTCGCTTTGGACCTCTGCATTGTTTGCACGTAAATTTTCCAAACATGTTGTTGATTGAAATTTGCATGCAAATGGGAAACCTCACCTGGAAAGATAATCGAGTTAACATTTTCGCGCGGTTTTAGATAGGGTATGGACGATTCTGACCTTTGACCCCAACGCCTGGGCCCCCACACTGAACCACTTCTCTTCTACATTGAACACTAGTTACACTGTTCCAACACTTTTTGGACTTAACTTTTTCCGGACACTTATAGTCACCACACTCTGCAACATCATACCAACCACACCAAACATGTACACTTAAAATAATTTCTGTCTCTCCTGGTCAGCAATGCGCACTAATTCTACTCCATCGGGGATGTCTTTGCTTTATGCATGAGACATTGTTGCTTCGAAACAACAGTATACCAGTGCGCTTGACTGACCAGAAGACACAGAAATTATTTTAAGTGTACATGTTTGGTGTGGTTGGTATGATGTTGCAGAGTGTGGTGACTATAAGTGTCCGGAAAAAGTTAAGTCCAAAAAGTGTTGGAACAGTGTAACTAGTGTTCAATGTAGAATAGAAGTGGTTCAGTGTGGGGGCCCAGGCGTTGGGGTCAAAGGTCAGAATCGTCCATACCCTATCTAAAACCGCGCGAAAATGTTAACTCGATTATCTTTCCAGGTGAGGTTTCCCATTTGCATGCAAATTTCAATCAACAACATGTTTGGAAAATTTACGTGTAAACAGAGGTCCAAAGCGACAATTTTTGGGTGATCTTGGTTTAAACAACAAGATGAAAAGAATTTTTCAGTGACGAACTCAGAATAGCAACGTGGAATTAAAGCAACCAGCTACGATTTACGGAAAAAAAACACATTGAACCTCAGAGCAGAGTAAAGTCCAAATTTTGCAGGAAAATTTCAATCAACGGAAAATTTAAGATAAACAGAGGTCCAAAGCGACAATTTTTGGGTAATCTGGCTTTCAACAACACGATGTAAAGAATTTTTCAGTGGCGAATTGAGGATAACAACGCGGAATTAAACGGCCAGCTACGATTTACGGAAAACAGGCATGTTGACCCTTAGAGTAGTGTAAAGCGGGCACGAAAGGGAAAAATGCGTGTGTGCATGTCGAGTGTTGTCTTGTGTTAACAAGGAAACCATACTCACACCTCCCCATCTTCTTCTTTCACACAGCTCTGCCGATAAAAGTCCGGTTCTTCCTCCTGCTACAGTCCAGTCTCCGGATCCACGTTGTTGTCTCTTATTCACCGGTCATCTGGTCTGTATTGGACCGAAGTCGCCTGTCATCACAGGCTTCTCCCAGTCAGGACTGCAACATCAGGACACACCTAACTACAATGTATATGAAACGATCATTAGTATATGGTACGAAGAACATATCCATGCAACATTGAATGACTGTAACGATAAAACCAATAGAACGTCCATTTGCTAAAATGGCTCTAGAAACTTAAGTGTTTTTAAACGTGTTACTGGTAGTATATGTGCTATGCCTCTGAGTCGAGAAAAAAAGTAAGCTTGAAAGCATTGCCTCACCTGTACAAGCTCTTCACTTCATTGTCTTCAAGTCAGCTGGTTTTCTGAGCCCTCATCTGGTCTGGTTTGGACAGAAGTCACCCGTCATCACATGTACAGGTTTCTCCCAGTCAGGACAGGAACATCAGACTGCATCATTCTATGCATGATACAGGATAATAAGTACAACGCAACAAGCAAGATGATAAACATTTCCATGTTACATATTACTTCCTAGAAATGTTGAGAAGTGCACAGTGGGTACTAACGTTAGGCTTGTCATTCACTCAAATAAACCAACAGTCTCCTCATCATGTGTCCTGACATTTTTCACAATATTCTGATTAATAAGAAAGAACAAAATACTAAAATATGCTAACTAGAGCTGTACTTTTGCCGTCTTGATGCTTCGCGGGTGCTTCGTTAGACCGCCAATTTGGCGGGAACATCGATAAGCCCGCGTGCGGCACATTCCAACAGGTGGTCGCTGAGCCTCGCTTGCCACGTGGCGTTAGAACAAAGCATTTCTATATCTGAACAACTTCCATTATAGATTCATACTTTTTCACACAAGACACACGAAAAATAAGATATAGTGTTCTCCGAAGACGCCATGCCACCAAGAAGTTCAAAACGGCCACGAAGCGGCATAAATTTTCAACACAGCGTAGAATGGTTATAGACGCTAAATTGAAGACTAACATGTTGCCTTCTAAGACCCACACCAAATCATACCGAATATAACTAACATACAAAGTAAGGTTATCGGTTTATTAGAAATAAATTTGACGAAAACAGCTTGTTATCTTACCTTGAAAAGTCACAAAAAAGCCACACCACGCCGTCTGTCCAAGTCTCAGAGACGCCACGTTGTCTTTAACTCCGAGTAGTTCACCCGGTCAGGAAATGAGAATTTTCTCCCCCAAACATCCAAAGAACGGTGTAAATCCACCGTTGAAATATCCTGACGAGTATGGTATATGTTGGAAGAATAATTTGAAGGCAAAAGTTGAAAAATTGACCTAAAAAAGTGCCAAAACAACAAGAAGAACGACATTGTGTCAGTACAAGCCTTCGCACGTGCACATGGGCGGTACACTGTGTTACTACAAGCCTCCGCGCTCACATAGACTATACCAAACGTGGCTTTTACACAGGGGTGCAAAACGATATTAATAAAAATTCATGGCTATAGCGACCACTTGTCCATGTATTATGCAAATTAGTCACATTATTAATGGCCCTATTCAGACGAAACCACTAGAATTGCGATTCGGGTAAATCACATTCCTCACGAGCTCACATCTGGTCGGCGCGCCGTACGTTCCTTCAGAATCGTGTCCAAGTGCAAGTCACCCAAGCTAGATATCCTTGTTCATTGATTAAAAGACGCAACGTGGAGCCCTGCCAAATTATGTCAGAGGTCAACGACCCTGCCAAATGCCGGTGTATACGTAGTTCCGTCAAACGCGCTGGAACTCATCCTAGAATGGACACTTTATATTATCATTATATATATAATTTCGGTCATTACCGCTATTGGAGTTGTGATCCCGTACCTTTTTGTATTGCATACAAATAAAGAAATATATGTCCCGATGTGGTTTGGGATCGGGGCGCTTTCAATGCGATTTGGAGCGTTCAGATGGGGCCCACATTAATCCAGCTTCGGTGGAATCCACATCCAATGCGCTTTCAGTGGTTTCGTCTGAACGGGGCAAATATCTGGCAGTGTCCTCCTTGTTCTGAATTTTACTCATGTCACAATTGGCCTCCTGTATCCATTGCCGACCCGAAACAGCATTTATTGTCACTTAACTATAACGTATTTTAATTACCTCCATGGAAAATGGAGGTATTATTTTTGGTGTGTCTGTCTGACTGTGTGTGTGATTGTTTCCGCAAATTTCTGATCAGCATAACTTAAGAAGGCCTTCATGGATTGTGATGATATTTGGTATGTGGTAGGTCCAAGGTCAAGGTCAATTCTGGGCCTCCTGGTGGCTGACCTTGGTACTGCAGCAGAACTTCCAGTTTTTGTATATTTTGTCCTGAACATGCTATGGTCTTGATCTTTTTGTGGTAGATTGCTTTTCCTGTCAGAAATAAGTGCTGTGGGTTTGGTCCCCCTAGCAGCTTGTGCTGGAACTGCAGGAGGGTTTCTGGCATAATCTTTCAGAGTAGATGAGTCCAAAAATGTAATGTTTATAATTCATGGCAGGTGAAATATCAACAGATACAATTATACGGGCTTAATTTGCATATTTAATCTGAAACTTCTATGACTCCTTAGTGATAAATGATGGGAATGTCATACTTGACACGTGTAAGTTGGTTAAAAGTTAACATCACTATGCATACATTATGTAAATGTAGAGGTCATTTGCATAATCGATGTACATTTACATATGAAGCCCATATTGCATGGAGGTATGAAGTCTCGGAACTCTTGTTAATCTATGTTCTTTATTCTGTTTGAACCCACTGCACCACAGCAGTAAGAGGTTTATAGTCATAACAGAAATCGTGAAGTTGTCATGTTAAGTACAACATATTCCTTCTGCAGCTTAAGAAGGAATCAAAACATTACTTTCATTCTCCATCTCTGACACCAAAGGGTAGAAAGTAAGCCAAGGTTAGCACACACATGCCAAACAGCTGTATGTAGTCCTGTTTTTTATGCTTCCTCAAAGAATTCAAGAAATGGCTCATCTAATAACAGTGGCCTTCTTACTACAAAGTCCTTAATCTTAAATCTTGGTCTTAAATCTTTGTACATCGCTGTCGAATCTGCACTAGAACAAAATGGAGCAAAAAATAATTGTATCATATCTAAGTTACATACATTACACAAAACTGCACTATTCATAAAATGTGGTCACACCACAGCTGCACAGCACTACAACCAAATTTGAACACATCTAAATGTCATCTTACAGAGCATGTAATGTAATGTACATGAAATAAAACCTCTTCTTCACCCTTTGCAAAAAACATAGGGTTTCTGAACATCTTCTGATATCTTATCTATCAAATCATATTTCAAATGACCATCAACTAAAGATTAGGCTGACACAGAAAAAGCTTGATGGAATCATTAAATACTGAACACAAAATAACTTTGGTACAATACATCCTAACACTTACAGACAGAAGTCTAAGTACAGAAGTAAACATGGAGTATTAATGTTCTAAAACACAAATTACATTTCACTTCACTGAAACTAGATAACCATTTGCTCTTGACTAGCACTGTCTTCTCTTCTCACCTAAAGCATGGTCTGGACTTGATGTTTAGTTAGTTTGGTACAGACCTGGTTCTATTACGCGGCCTATGGTATAGTGCCCGGTGTTACCATGGTAGATGGGGATGGTGGATGGGCGTTGGGTCGACAGAGGTTGCGCAATGTCTAACCACACGTTACGAAGCCAGGCCGGCATCGAAATTAACATGTGAATGTTGGACGGCCCGCAAGAAGTTGCGCAATGCCAAATTGCGCAATGCCAAGCCAGGCCTCGCAATTAACAATGTTCCGATGTCAAAATGATGCTAAATTTCAGCTCGGGACAATTCAAATTACGTTTCGGCAATTTCGGGGCAATTGGACAATTCTGACGTCCACGTCATTTAGGAACGCGATCCATCCGTGGGAAGCAACCCTGTCTATTTTTCAGGTCTTTCAATTCACTCTTTTTAGCATTGCTACAATTCGAGCAAGGTGAGCAAGTCAGTAATTGTGCACACCCATGCCACCGACCCAGCTATTCCCATTTTGGCGGCCTATGGCCAGCTTTTTTTTAAAGCTTTCTTGTTTAAAATAGTTTTGCTGTATGATGGTAACTTGACTGACCAATGATAGTAACACAACTAAGAATGCTGACTGGTACATGTACATAGCTCAGTTATGATAATTTTGCCTCCTTTGTACACACTCAGAGCAAGCAGTTTGCTGTAAGATTAAAGACAACAGATTTACTCTGAAGACATTTCACTGAATCAAAACAAATACTACTTAAAATGCATACATGTACCAACAACTCAGCAGTCAATACAGTACTGGCATTCAGAAATAAAGTTACCACTGTTTGTCAAGAACACAAAATTGTACACATGACATGCAGCTATTCTATTTTCCCTTTTTTCTGTCATTTTTGCTGTTAAGTACCATACCCGTGTTACATGTGATTTTTCAACAAAAATTAGGGAGTTTCTTAGTATATTTAATGCATGACTTGCATGAGGTAATGCCTGACAAATATGGCTTCAGAATCACCAATACACGTACTTTCAAATTAGTGATAACTACATAAATTAGCATACATACAAAGTCTATAAATAGCTGTGGGGATTGTTGGCAAGAACTTAGATTTCACATTATACAGAGGAAAGACTAAAGCACCATTCTGAAATATCTTCATTAATTCAGTAATCAGTCACTAATCATAAACACCCAACATTCAGATACACATGCCTTGGGCATGATATACATTATCACACATAATAGTCCAGGCATCCACCGTTGCAACAAATATTTTCAATCAACAAAACATTTGCAACACTTTTGGCAACAGTACTAGAATAGCAGGTATTTCATCCATCATAATTCGGGGTGCCATTTCTTTCCTTGTTTATTTGTTTATCTTGTAACTTGTGTGTTTCTTTCCGAGCCTTGAGCAAAAGAGTTGAGATAAAATTTTACATTTGATCTATCTACACATGTTTCTGAGATAGCAGTACTTTACATTATCTGCAGAAGTCTTTTGTGCAACTATACAAGTGCATTACAACTGCAAGGCAAGAGAGTTTTTCACTTGGTACACATTTCATGTTTCCATCGCCTCCGACTTGGACGTTGTCGGTTGTTCAAACCTGCTCGCATCTACACCAAGAAATTCCAAGGCATTCCCAGCCAGCAGCTTGTGCTGAAGGAATAAGAAACCATCTCAGTGGAAGACAACGAGAAAACAATTCAACACAAACCTTAAAGTGATATTATGTAAGATTTTTACTATTTTAAACATCATTGTTTTACACATTTTCTTGTGCTATAAGCCTAACTGGGTTAATAATGACATTTGGGGAGTAAAAGATCAACGTTGTTGTGCCGAAAAAACGTGTCAGAGAACTGCCAACTCCTTGGCGCTAGCGCAGATCGCGGCTATGTTTGTTGTCAATGTTTGTTAACATTCTTTTTAGGAGCCTCCTAAAACTACAGTGGGCCTGGCGCAACTTATTCTCGCGCTGCGCTGAGTCGCCGGAAAAGCAAAATAGTGACGCTAATATGTTGAAAGTTATTGAAAATTACAATCTAGATGAGAAAATTTCAATTATTCATAATTACAGTTTTGGTGCCAAAATCTTACATAATATCGCTTTAAGAGTTAAGGCAACAAATGAGCAACATTATCAGTGGCATGCTGTGTTCTAGTCATTGTTAGACAAATGACAGACAAGTGTGTAAAATGGCATGCTATGTTGCACATATGTCACACGAAGTTTACATAAAGTAGACATTTGAAGTGTTGTTTACCTTCAGATTTGGATCAAACTCCTGCATGGACTCAACAAGCTTCCCTGGATGGTGCTCTCCTAGTGGGAAGGGGTAGTCACTCCCCAACACAACACGGTCCTGGAAATGTGTAAAATAATGTGTTAAGACGGGGATGTTAACAGTTGACGGTTAAATCTTAGTCATTTTGGAGCAGCAAGCAAATTGGCATGGCTTTTTATCTTCAGTGAAACATATCTCAGTGAGCTCAGTTGACACATTCTCCCACGGCAGAGTCCCACCCGCGCCAATACGAATTGCCTTAGCAGCGACTCTGCCCTCCCAGCACGGAAAACCCAGTCTTTGGGGCGGAGCCTAGAACGATCTGTCAGCCAATCAGAGGAATACAGCACACGGCTCTCATAAGCTGGGCCGTAACCGCCGCCGGGAAGCAGACAGCTCCAAACAGGGCTCCAAACTTGTTTATCTGGTACCACATGTAAGATTGCTCGGATCTGTCAATAGAGGACGGTCGCAGGATCGCTGACTACCGACCGAAAACACCTCAAATCTACAAACAAACAGGTTTTCTAAGCACGACATGATCAGGCTATGCCGGTAAACAGGCTGCCGGTAAACACGCTTACATGACCTTACATGTCGGCCATATTGAATGAGTTCCAAATAAGGCAATCTCATTCATATTTATATCTCGTTCTAGGCTCCGCCCCAAAGACTGGGTTTTCCTTGCTGGGAGGGCAGAGTCGCTCCTAAGGCAATTCGTATTGGCGCGGGTGGGACTCTGCCGTGGGAGAATGAGTTGACAGCACTGTTCTTTGTTTTCAAACTGCATTATGTAACATTAGGACACTACAAAAGTCCATTTTCTGGTCATTTCTTTATGAAGTAAGTTGAATCAACCCTACTCCATTGCAAGTAAGTGCCATTCAGGAAGTAGAGGTGCCAAAATAAGATGCCTTACGAGTGTGTTTAAAAGCTGTCAGCCATACTTGTTTACACTTTGGTAGTTTGTGGTGGCACTACAAACTGAAGGCGCCTCGTGCGGTATGTTTTAGCGCCAACGATAAATGTCACAAGTATGTTGAAAAGTGGAAGTAAATTACGATCGCACGATTTTTTCAATGAAAATATTTCAATTTTTGGTGTAAAAATGTTACATAATGCCCCTTAAATCTCGCCCTTCCTTACTGTATACACCCTTTGTTACTGCACAAAACATAACAAAGTCCCCCCCTGTTGTATCCACAAAGTGGAACATTCTGCGTCCCATACCTCGCCCATGGTCTCCACCAGATACTTGAGCGCCCGCTGATCGTGTACCAGGGAGTCCGTGTAGATCTGCCCGACGTAGTTGCGAGGGTTGTGGGGGTTGGCCACTGCGCAGAGATCCGGCCGCACGTTGAAACCGTGCTCGATACGGCCGATGGTAAAGGGGAACGCACCACCTGGTTAAAAAAACAGAAATTCTTAAAGACAGAAGTCGGATTGATTCATAATCCAATATAACTCACGGAATTTTCTGTCATGTATAAACTAATATTATAATAATAAAGGTTAGGTATAACGTGTCGTTCGGTGTAATGTAGCCAGCTGCCGCCGCGCCGCGTGCCTGCGAAGCTGGTGTGTTACGCCAAAGGGCGGTTATACCGGCTATACAGATACAGATAATAAAGCCATCTTCAGCATAACAGACCCTATACTTCATTCAGACTGTATTCACACATACATGTACACCAATTTGAGAATACATTGTAGATGTATATTCTTTCTGCTTGTTTTTTATTAGACTTAGAAGCTCCTTCCAAACTACAGTACCGGTATTAAAATCAAGAAGTCTCAGTAATGTTTTTGGCGACGTCTCAGGGAGGAGTCAAATGGTACAGTATTGTGTGTGATTCGCAAGAATTCTAGGAATTGTACAGGCATTTAGTCCACAGGAATGGAATGTCTACAGGCATGTCTCTGACCTACATCTATGCCCACATTCCTGGAAACCTTTAAGACCCTGGGAAGACCTTTCTACCCCGGATGCCCTACTTTCTGTGACCCCGGGGCTTGTTCACTATACACTCAGGGGGGGGGGAGTGCACGGTATCTGTATAGGTACCAAGTCTTCCTCAAAATCATGAAATGATGGCAGGGCCGCAGTGCCATGCAAACAATAACCCTAACAGCAACCACCGTCGCCATGGCAATGTATGTTTTCATTGCCAGTCTTGTTATGCTTACTGTTTATAATCATACAAAGACAGAAGCTTAAGTTCACTGACAACCAAACTACACCCAGGCATCATAAAAAATGCTGAAAATTTTGTTAGAATCTTAAATTCGGGCACACGGCAATGTTTTTGGTATAAACTATGAAAAATGAAAAATAAATGAAGTGTGAAACTTACCCCCGTGTGCAAAGCAGACCTTGAGTTTGGGATGTCTCTCCAGAACCCCACCAAATATCATAGAGCACATGGCTGTAGCTGTCTCCCCTGGCATGCCTGGACAGAAATGTTCATTTCAAAACATCAGTAATACACGTACTACAGTAATGCATATAGGAGCTCTATGTATTAACTTTCTGTAACATACCACAGACTAAATGTGTAACAGATAAATATGTGTCATTTATGTACGTGTTATATAAGCTAGAAATTGTTCTTTATGCCAAAGTCCTACAAAGTTGACAGGTTTTTCAATTATACAAATTGAAATTGTGAAAGATGTTATGTCCCCTGTTCACTCAAGTCAGTACAGGATATAGAACACAAGGAGACAAGGGATCAGTTCAACACACTTAAGTAAAGTGTAACAAGTTTCAACAGTTGTTAAGTGTAACTTACCGACCAGCCAGGGCAGCCAGTATTTGGACATGCGGCCTCCCTGCTCCATGTCCCAGGGGTGCACAAAGATGGAACAGTTGTACTCTTCAGCTGCCTAAAACATGCGTGGACAAAAAAACAACCTTAACTTAAGGCTTAAGGGGCTAACATTGGCAAAACAATGTATTCTGTATCTGTATAGCCGGTATAACCGCCCTTCAGCCTAACACACCAGCTTCATGGGCATGCAGTGCTGCGGCAGCTAACTATGTTACACCGAACGACCTGTTATACCCAACCTTTGCACATCTAACTGTAGGCGTTGTTTAAAGCTATCTAGTGATGATGCGACATTTGATGCCCCAACTGTACTTGGTGGCAACGAGTTCCAATCTACAATAGTTCTTGGAACATCTATGTATGACTACTTAACACACAGTTACATACATACTGCTTGTCCCAAGCAAAGGAAACAGAACAAGAAACAAGACGCCATAGGCGACAATTCTCCGTGAAATTTTATAATTTGCAGATTGAGAGGTGGTATTGGCACTGGCATGCCTGCAGACGACGTATAAAATTGCATGCTGATTGAACAAAGGGGACCGTGGGTTTTAGCTGCGAACACGGAAAAAACGGGTACCGCTCAAGTCAACGTTAACTGCTTAACAAAACAACATGATTACAACAGCAACGGTTAGCACAGTTGCACACGGAAAACACCGTCCCACATAACCGCTACGGTAAAAACAAAGACACGTACACAAAGTCAACTGCGCAACTGGCGGTCAGTCTAAAACCACGTCAACAATTTTAACACTTGCCGCTCAAGTCAACTGCTTAACAAAACAACATGATCACCACAGCAACGTTAGCACAGTTGCACACGGAAACAACACATATCTTGGCGCATTCTCCGCGCTCCGACCAATTTCAGGTCGCTATATTATAAGCTATAAATAGTACAGTGTGTGAGCTCTACCGAACAACTATGATATTAACATCTTGCCAGACAATAGACCTGACCTTAGGTGCAAACCATAAGTCACAATCCCAACAGATACTCACAAATGAATATACACAACAAGTCAACAACCACCTAATATCTGCTTAGAGAACCTCGCCTACCACATATCTACTTAACCTACGGCCTATTCCACAGGATTATAAAAATAGGGGTGATTTTGAAATATCAAATTTACCTCGATATAAAAACCGCTACGGTGAAAACAAAGACACGTGCATCAACACGGACATAACGGCACACCACGTGCCAAAATTCATAGAAATACAACGTACACAAACATGACTTTTACGTGCGAACACATTTCACAATTCCGGCCATCCATAAACCATTACGGTCCGCATCTGGTCTGCATTAAAAACCGCCCCGCGCATCTGCATTAAGCATGCCCGACCCCCCCGCTATTCAAAACAACGGGTTTTTCGCGGGCGGTCCCATTTGCCCCTAAATGTAGGGGTGCTTTTTGAATATTATCTTGACCGCGAAAACACCTACGGTAAATATTGATATACGTGCATCATCACTGGCATGCCTGCAGACGACGTATAAAATTACATGCCGATTGAACAAGGGGAACCGTGAGTTTTAGCTGCGAACACGAAAAACCGGCTGACCCGAATACTCCTGCAGGAGGTATGCCTCCTTCACGGAGTAACAAGGAGGAAAGATTCAAAGGAAACAAAATAACAGACATATCTTGAAAGTTATCTTCAAAAGCTAGGTTCCTAGAACACAAACAACCTAGCTCGACTACTTCAGAAGTCTCACAACATATAGAATCACCTGGACATTTGGTCTCATTGGACAAAGTAAGAATCTTGGACACCGAACCAGACTTTTTTGCACGAGGTATTAAAGAGGCCAACTACATCAGGGCATTACAACCATCCCTCAACAAAGATGGGAGGGCACCACAGACTTTTTGCCTTCGTCAAGAAGGGTATGTTTTCATGGGCGTGCGTGTGTGCGTGAGTCTGTCAACAGTATAACTCGAGAAGGCTTTAATGGATTGTCTTCATATTTGGTAGGTGGGTAGGTCTTGATGAGACCTAGAAGTGATAGGAATATGGGCCCCCTGGCGGCTCGTTATGGTACTGCAGCGGAACTTCTGGTTTTGAAATATGGTGATCTGGAGGAGCTAGGGTCATGATTTCTGGATGGTAGATAGGTCTTGTGCTCAGGAAGAAGTGACATAAGTTTGGGTCCCCTAGCGGCTTGCTCTGGAACTGCAGGAGCATTTGTATGAAAATGTTTAAAGTAGGATAACTCAATAACCGGTCGACGGATCATCCTGATATTTGGGGCATAGGAAGGGTAAGTGATGCTTGACATAATTAGATGACCAGTATGCAAATGATGATGTAATTTGCATAATAAATGAAGCAATTCTATAATTCAGTTACCTTCCATGATACTCTACCTTCATTGTGACACATGGGCTACAGGCTGTCCCAGAGGGAGAAAGTCCCAGAGGGGATATTCATTAAGCAGTCCATGTAGCTGCAGGCGGTGGTGTTGCCTTACATTTCCTGCACAGATGTTTTTTCCCTTGCGCAATGCACGATTGCAGATTGCATCGGCAGGGGTAGTTTTCACAATCCAACTTCAATATTTAGGGGGACTAATATATCACTTCTACCTTCTTAAGTTATATAACAATAACATCCTTTGACGAAGGCATGAGATCGTTGACCTCTAGTTTGAAAATATGATCCACTGCTCACCAAGTCACGTGTGGCATCTGATTAACATGACGTCACAGAAGCAGTGGATTGTTCATTCCTTGACAAAGACTGGAGTAGTGGAGTTGCACAGTCGAAAATTTTTGTGTTAGAAATTACAATTCAAACTTGCTTCATAAAATAACAGACATTACAAATACTACATACAGCAAAGATAGGCTGCAGCTCTGGAGCGTCCAGGTTCCAGTCGTTTACATGGGAGCCAATCTGAACGCCAGGAAAGCCCAGCTGTTTCACACAGCGCTTTAACTCCTGTACGGCCAGCTCAGGAGCCTGCATGGGCAGGGTACCCAGGCCGATGAACCGAGCAGGGTACTTGCTGACTGTACGGGCCATGTCGTCGTTCAGGATCTTACACAGGTCTAAGGTGTCCTCAGGTTTGGCCTGTAAATTAATAACAAAACAGTTATCATAAACACTGTAGCTGAAATCATCTGTCATTTCCTACAACAATACAGAGTATCATTCAACCGACCACTTGATGCTCAAAGGTTTCACTGTAACAAACAAGAAAATCTGTTACAGTTTTAGTACTCATTTAGGACCATTTATATACAGTACACATACAGGTATTTATGTCATGTTCCAGTGACTGTCTTCACAGAAATACCAGTACTACTAATGAATTTGTTTGACAAAACTAGCCTCTACCAGGCTTTGGAAAATGGCTAGAAAGAGTAGAAACTGGCCAAATAGACAGATAACATGCCATGGGAGTTGGTCCGCTAAATATGTAGTTTTCCACTCGACTGTACTCCTTTAGCAGACCAACTCCCCTGGCATGTTATCTGTCTATTTGGCCAATTTCTACTCTTTCCAGCCGCTTCCCGAAGCCTGGTAGAGGCTATGACAAAACAATCATGATGACATGGTTTTGTATCCCTATCTAATGAACAACTTATCTTTCTTCATAGACTTAACGTCATTACTTCCATCCTGGATAAGAATGTTGCTGACATGTTGCTCACTTACCCAGTAACTGAACATGACAGGAACAGTGGACAAGGCCTGGACAGTCACACCTGCAGCAAAAGACATCAGAAACTTAAAGCACCACAACACAAGGTCATTTGGTTCATTTGATGCATTATAAGATGCAGCAAAGTACAACAAAATAAATACATTTTCGAAGCAGTCTAGGGCAATCTTATTTTTGAATCAGCCTCCTAGTCTTCCATGACTTATATAAAACACCTGTAATACAGGGTTAGAAAACCAGTATAAATGCTCACCTGTGGCGTCCATTTCCCTAATACGGACTTCTGGGTCCCAGCAGTTTGCGTCGATAACACGGAACAGCTTCCCGTCACGCAACATGTTGGCCTTGCCCTTTGGGAAGAAAAAGATGGTTCAGGTTTATCAAGAGTATAGATATGCAACCTTGCTAATTGCTTTTAATGCACAAATATAGTTCTGATTTCTGAATTTTTGCGACAGAACCACAAGGTCGACCAAGGAAGAGATGGATTGACAATGTGAGGGAGGATTTCTACCACCTTAACCTACATAACGTCAACCCACAGGACAGACGCAAATGGCGGGCTGCCGTCAAGCCTCAGCAGCAGTGTGCAAGCACGTCTAACCCTCAGAACATGGGGACCAACAGACGCTAAACCGGATAGTGAGTGAGAGTGTGTGAGTGAGTGAGTGAGTGAGTGAGTGAGTGAGTGAGTGAGTGAGTGAGTGAGTGAGTGAGTGAGTGAGTGAGTGAGTGAGTGAGTGAGTGAGTAAGAGAGAGATAAGTAGTTGTGGGAACTTGTAATACAAAATACAGATCATTCAGCTGATTTCTGCAAAATATGTAAATGATATACAATGTATTTCCTTCTAAAGATGTTATACTTACATTGCAGTGGTCATGGAGCTGGATCCACCCTCCATAGCCGTATCTCTGAAAAACAAATGGGGAAAATATATATATCAGGTCATAAACATTAATTTAAATGTAACGTTACATGTAACCAGCGTGCCCTCCCCATTAATTAAAACTTGAATAAAAGTCTAAGAAGAAGATATGAAAAAAGAAAAATCCATTGTTCGGCATATACCATACTCTGTGCGTTTAGTCATTTGTTCCACCTTCCTGACCACTTAGATTTCATAATGAAGACAACTTTTTGGGCCAAACTTTTTTTATTCGCACGCTCGCATGAGTTTTGGGGTTCCCAGAGGATGTCATCCATATAATCAAATCAACATGGCCTAATGGACCATCAGTTAGTCGTAAATGTCACTACAAGGAATTCTACTGGGCCATCCAGCTTCTAAACCTACATCAGGACATCTGCATGTAAAATTATGAGAGTAACCACTGAGTCTGTAAAATGTGCCAACAGTAATATACTGATGTCCTTGACCGTCCTCATCGAAACATAATTTTGCTCACGTCAAAAGCAAATACAAGCGCTCACCTCTTTCAAATCTGGCCACCTTTCGGGAAGGATGTGGTTGTGAACGTCTATCTTCATGTCGTCCTGCTTCTCTGCCGTGTCAGGAAAGGATTCCGAGTTGAAAGTGCTCGATGAACTTCGAGATCACGATCGTGTGAAATGTTTTTGTTCGCTCAGCTCAGTAACTCTGCTGACGCAAAGACCGGACCGTTCGATTCACTACGTTCCCTCTAAAAACGCAGAAAACCACCTAAGATTTGGCCAGAAAATAGCTAAACGCCCTCTCTGATTCAAGGAGAATTGCAGGGTGGTCAAGAGAATGGCGAATAGTGTCCAAATCCGGAGAAATTTGGCGCTGAAATAGGATATTCACAACGCAACGTCAACATCAGCCGAGGGTCGCGCTTGAGTTTAGTCCGCATGCGTATGGAGGTGTGGCCGCTACGTCACCAGAGTGTAAAAAATCGCCATGGATCAAAAACGCCGCACAGCGGCGTAAAAATATCACTGCAGTAGTAGGAGCTGCGCAGCCGACATTATGGTGCAGTCCCTTATTGAACTGCTAGACGCCGCTTTTGATCCATGCACTGCGTCTTCCTCTTTGTGTTTATAAGCCATACTAGTAACTTGTATAAACTTTGCAGCCTGGTATCCAGTGTTATCGTGGATTGTGTGGAATCTCTGCGGCGCTCTACACTAGGGGCTCCCTGCCGCCCGGCTGAACTATGCGCTCGGTAGGAGCTTTGCTACCCTCGGCGCCAAACTCGTGATGTGAGGCCGCGCGCGGAGAGCTTTACGCGCGCGCTGGAGAGTGTACTAGTATTCTCCGGCGGAGGGCTCCTCTGGCCCGAAGAGAGCCCGCCCAATTCACGCCGGTAAACTGGATATCATGCTAGTATTAAACTTCGTCAGCCTGACCGATAAAAAGTCACCAAGAAAGAAAAGAGAAAGATCTGTCTTGAGTTGAACTTTTTTTATTTGTTTATCGAGGTTTACGGGCAGTTTCATCGCCCGGATTTAAACACACTGTTGAAGCGGCCGCAACTTGGTTGAAGTACTAGTAACTTGGAAGTCAGACAGCACAGAAGAAAGTCGCCATTGAAGTTGAATTGAGGAAAGGAGCACACTTCATAATGTTTAAATAGTCCACAAGATAATGGTGATGAGGAAACCCTGTTCGTGACGAAAGGCTGTCAGAAAACGGGGGTAAAGTCAGAGGAAGGTCACAATCTTCCTACCTCTGCTTGCAAAATACAACGTTACCCTGGGCGGCGGACGCCTCGGGCCGGCTCGCTTCCAACGCCGGGCGCTTTTACGATCCAGCCCGCCAGCGAGATCCAACACTAATCTTATCCCCAACTAACACTCCTCCCTTAAAATGCAGTGGTGAAGAGGTTATAGGTAATTAGTAATGAAAATCAATTAATATCTGCTCAATGTTTGTTGTAATTTGTGATATGAACGATTATACTGTGTCATAATAGCCACTTCCGGTTGTCGCGGGTTCGCCACACGGTGACTCCGAAAACTTCAGGGAAAACTTCACGTTCAGCAAACGGAGAGACCACGACCGGACCCAAAAATCGAAATAAAACGTCAACGTACGGCTTTTCTCTTCAGTGTTATTTGTAGACAATAGAAAACGTATGACAGAACTGTTCAAAGCTCATTAAAAAAACTTAGCATTTTCTGTAAAAATTAAATTTTGTACATCGATCAAGTAAAAATTATAAACCCCAAGAGAACCTAATTTCGGGCGCTCGAAAACCGGAAGTGCGGAAAGGGGCGTGTCCCTAATGGAAGAGATTTCAGCCCACTCCCGGATTTCGGCTATCTGGGAATTGGCAAACCCAAGAGGCTCTTATGGGGGTTTCAAGTTTTTACGGAATATTTCGTATTATGACTTTGTCAGAGTGTTTGCACGCCGGAAATCAATCATTTTATTTTCTATAGGCTTTGAGTGAAATAATCAGCGACAAGGTATCAAAATTCACGCGTTTCTTGAGGCTAGAAAAATATTCTCTTGAACTGATTTTCATTTATCTACTTCTTAGTTTATTTCTGTTAGTCAAATAACTGTATAGATACAAAGAATGACTCATTTGAAACACTGTACAGCAGTGATTTTGTAAATATAACCTTTTTAAAAATGTTTTATGCCCATTTCCAAACAGTAACCTGTTGATAATACACTGACTCTGCCATCATTGATGCCGCAACCCATAATGCCCCTGGCTGATTGACAGGATTCATGTTCAACTTCCAAACAAGGCTTCCTCATCGCCACCATCTTGTGAACTGACCTTGAAGTGTGCTCCTCTGCTCAAGAACTTTCTTCTGCTGCCTTATTCTATTCCCGCCATGGTTTGGCCTTGGTTCGCTGTATCTAATCTCCAAGCAGATGTTGAGAGGCTAAATCATGACAAACAATTACTGTACCCACTTAAGCAAATCATACCAAAATTTCATACAACGTTTTCCTTAGTTAAAAACACAGTATAACATCTGATTGTAAGTCTTCTTTAATGTCTATAACATAAGTCATTGGAGAGAAAAGACATACAGAGTAATGGCAGTACACAGGAAGTTTAATTTTGAACAATCACACATGCATGAAACTCAAGACAACACAAACAGTTACTGTAGTCCTTGCTGTAGCATAAATAAGTTTCACACGTCAAGACTTTCCTGAGCACAAATGAGAAGAACAAGGGGAAAACGTTGACAACAAAGCAAGTATGCAATGTAAATTCATCTTCTAAGGGACACTGTATGTTTATGATATTCACAGCAACATGATTTAGACACATAACGTGTTTAATTTCACATCAAAAATCTACAATGTGCCATTGCAATCTACATACTGTGAAAATACCAGTACTGGTTACATTTTTAGTTAAATACACGTACATTCAAGTATTAATGTATATGCTGATATTGATACATATTGGTTTGTTTTCATTGTGTGAGCTAATAGTTCATCTAGAATGGTTCTTTGGTATGGGACTAGTCTAAACTAAAAATGAGACTATCCTTACCTCCAGCTCCATCAAACCAACACACAAGTGCACAAAACCTTTCCACTTACAACATGTATATGGTTCTTTTTCAAAATACCTTTTTTCCTTGTTGTTCTGTACATGTGCTTCAATCTAAGGATACTTCACTACAATTGTTTTCCTATTTCAACATTACTTAAAACACTATAAACTCCCAGAGAAGAAGTTAAACCCCTGTTGGTGAACTCTTACACATAGTTCTTAAAAACCAAAAATCAAACTATTGATAATCTATTGCTAAAATGCCAACCCATTCTGGCAATATCACCAGGTCATGTTCTTCATGCCATTCATATTGTAATCTAAACATTTGTCTACTTCACTACAATGAGTACTTTAGGTGACAATGATATTAGTGAATGATAGATATACCATAGCCAAGTCCTGCTTGACTAGATCCACCAAAATGTCTTCTGTCTGGAAAGTCAAATCAAGGAGGTTATAACCTCGTTGGTCAAATATACCATATTTTGCACAGTGCCATAGCAACAACACATAATATGGAGCACAAAAAGTAATCAGCAACAAATTCAAATTTCAGGACTATCCCTGCAAGAATATACACAGAAAATTGCACATCGATAAAGAATGAAAGTGTCAAACTTATTATAATAACATTACTCATCTATAACTACTTACTGTGTACTACAAATTTACTACTTTGGTTCAAGAGAACACCACTTACAAACATCAGTAGTAAACAATCAGGTCTAACATGACAAATATATCTTTGCACACAGTTAATGATCACTTGTTAACAAATTAATATGCATTCTTTCTAAAATCATACTTGAAGTTTTGAGTTACTTCAACTTCACCAATTCATAATTGCAAATTTTACAATCTCTCAACAGTACAATCCAAAAGTCAGACTTCTTATAACAGAATGATATAAAGCAGCCAATAACTTAAAAATTCACAAATACTGTACCATAAGTTCGCGCAGAAACTTATCACCTTAAAGGGGGCCTGCATGCCCTTTTTCGTAAGGCGTAATCAGGCCTTTTTATTCTTCGTAATCCGTAGGCAGCCGCCCCCAAAATCAACGTAATTCGTAATCAGTACATCTGCTGCAAAGCGTAAAGGCGTAATCAGCTCTGAGAATTTAACGTAATTCGTAATCGGCGGCGAAAATTTTGCGTAATTCATAATCACTAACCCCCCATGCAGGCCCTCCTTAAATTTAGGGCACTTTTATGTAAATACGACAGGATCAATTTGCACAGCTAAAGACCTTCAAATGGTGTCCTGAATTCTAACAGCACAAATCAATACATGGAAATTAAAGAGGGCAAGGACTTCTCTCTAATTGGTACCTTTAGATGATTGCAAATTAAAAGGAATGCAATGGATTTCTGGAAAAAGGTTGAAAGCCAATTCCAGGAAGGCATTAAGATTGATCATGACTGAAACTAGGCCAAGGATAGCTTGAGATGGATGAAAGGATTTGATATGTTCTATTCTTCATGGGGAACAACAGATGTTAAATCTAATAGTGAGTGAGTGTGAGTACGTAGTGATGTGGGAGTGACACATCCCAAGTAAGATCACTCGGTGCCAAAAATTTAAAGCTGAATGAAACTGGATTGAATCTATATTATAATAGGTTTGGAAGGTTGTGTTATGATGAACAAAATTATAGCCTTATAGGAATTCTGACTTTCACTAATTTCTGGAGGCAAAAGCCCCGAAAAGATTAACGACATGGACTTGTCTCACAGATTTACATTTTGACAATCCAAGCTGATATGTTTTTTTTACAACAGATAAGATGTTAGAACTTTTTTTCAATAAAAGATCCAGTGTATTTGATTATATCAGAATGAAGTCAGCAGGATGCTTAACCTTTAAGTAGCATACTGGAGTAGCCATTTGGCTACCAATTCTCTGTTGGTCATGGGGTTAGGCAGCAAAGAGTCTAAGGTTCATTGAGTCAATTGAGTGAGATCGGGAAGGTTTGTGGAAGTGTAGATACATGATTATGGTGTGTCCTTTTAGCAAATGACCACTCTGGAGATGCCTGCGTAGCATGAATGATTTACATAACTTCAGATCTATGAATTCGCTTTAAATTCAGGATTAATAAATGGGAGCACAATCTGCTAGCTCAGACATGACCACATAAAAAAAATTGAAACTCATGCTACAGAGTGGTCATTTGTGGGCATTTGCTAAAAAAAGACGCTCCCCATGATTACACAACAGTTGAGGACAACAAAAGAAGAAGAAGGCTTGCTACATGATGGTGGACTGTTTGAGCTTGAGGATCCTGGTCCTACAGATGACACAGCGCAGCGGCAGACATCTCTGGGACACCGCCATCTGGATAGTCTTCACAAAACACTTCCTACACACCACCTTGTGGCCACACGGGTACGTCTGCATCTGAGCCTTGGCGTTGATGCAGATAACACACTGGAGAAAAAACAACACAAAATGTACACTGAGTACATGTAGACAAAAATCATACACGTGTACTAAATGACAAACAGTTTTGACTTGAAAACAAACAGTTCTGGAGGATCAACTTTGCTAGCTCGTAATGAGGAGTACCAATGATGATGATTTTTTGACTTAATATTTGCAAACAAGTCATCTACAAGAGATTCAGTATAAATTAAAGTAATATTTATTATTATATCAAAAGACTTGAAGCAAATCACTTATTGTTGTACCGAGTTAAACATAATTTAACCAGATCGCATATGCCCTCCACCCTGAAAAAAATCAATCTACAATCTACAAAGACCTTAAATGCAACATTCCCCAAAGTAATGTACTCCTGGGTATCTTAAAACTCACAGTGTATACTTTATTTGAGGGTGCTACACTAAGAAATCTGCTAAACACACTGTTTTTCAATGTGGCAAATATAATGTACACAATAATCTGGCAGATAAATGGGAGGTTATAGATGGAAGAACAGATTCTGAAATAGATGTCCAGTCAATATCCTGCAAGGCTGGAGAAGATTAGCATTGACTTGGCTGAAAAGTCTTGTCCTTATCACTTGACATCTCCATTAGATGGTGAGATTGTGTGGCCTATTTCATCGGCAAAGTCTATCGACTATGGGATAGGGGCAAATTATCGCCCACCTGAAATCAATAGCTGCAAAATTACACATTCAAGGTTCCAGGGTTGGGGTATAATTGGGACCTATTGTAGTATTGGAGGAAATCTTAACAAGACTGGCAATGAAAACATACATTGCCATGGCGACGGTGGTTGCTGTTAGGGTTATTGTTTGCATGGCACTGCGGCCCTGCCATCATTTTATGATTTTGAGGAAGACTTGGTACCTATACTGATACAGTGCACTCCTCCCCTAAGTGTATAGTGAACGAACCCCGGGGTCACAGAAAGTAGGGCATCCGGGGTAGAGAGGTCTTCCCAAAGCAGGGTCCCAAAGGTTTCAAGGAATGTGGGCATAGATGTGGGTCACATGCCTGTGGACATTCCATTCCTGTGGACAAAATGCCTGTACGATTCCTAGAATTCTTGCGAATTGCACACAATACTGTACCACAATACTGTCCCTGAGACGTCGCCAAAAAATCCTACCCCACTTCAATATATGAATCAAGTGTACTAGGAATAAGGCTTAACAGCTATGAAAGGAAAATTGCTTGGGGGGGAAAGATTTTCAACTTTCTGTGGGTGATGTGGAGTTGTCTGGCTGAGTCATTTTGTGAATCTGTGGGCAGTGAGTTAGGTCGTGACACCTGTGGGTGGTGGGCTGGGAAAAGAAGGTGAGTTGAGGTTATCTTCAAAGGTATATCTCCTGCTGACCTTGACAATATTATATACGTTAGGCTAGCATTGAAAGAAGATAATGTATAAAGGGCACAAGAGGGCAGAATGGCAGATGAAAACTCTTCCAACTGTTTTAAACATTACTGAACAAAAAATGTTGCAACTACACTTGATTCATACAATCATGGTTGCTTAAATGAATAACAACAGCAAGTGATGGAAATGGAAGGTCAAGCTTAGGAGCAAAGTGCTGCATACAGGGCAAGTCAGCGACGATATTGAGTTTGCTGGAAATATTGCTCTTGTGCAAGCTGTGAATACTTTTTGAGCATGATTCTTGGACCAGTTCTAACTTATAATTGTGCATCGTTCATCTCTTCCAATCTATAATCCAGCAAAATGACAACCTCTTAATATCTAGAATCCATAGTTGACAGTTTGATGTCAATGAATTATTGATGACAAAGCTGTCTGGAAGTACGTGTGTCAACTCCTAACAACATACATGGTATTACAGCTGCACGCTGGATTGATCCACTTCATTCCACTTCTCATTCCTTCATTAGTTTGTTTCTTTGTTTCTTTGTTCGTTCGTTCATTCGTCCGGCTGGCTCACCCACTCACTCACTCACTCACTCACCCACTCACCCACCCACTCACTCACTCGCTCGCTCGCTCGCTCGCTCGCTCATTCATTCATTTATTCATTCATTCATTCAAGACATTCATTCATAGGGGCAGTTTGTCCATCCTCAAAAGTTCTCCACCTTTGGCGGTCATCAGCCAGTCTGATCAGCTGGACCACTGTGTCTTTCCCGACCACTTCTTGACTCCCCCATTTCTTGCATTTACAATATTCAATGTGATTTGCAACTTCACAGAAAGATGCAAGCATGGCAGTAATACTATTAGACCTTATGATATTCTTATCAACACTTTTTTGTATGAAACATTGTCAAGTTCCTTGTGAAGTCTGGTAATATTAAAAGCTCCACAGTGAGCTCTGAATACTGAATTTTGAAAGTGGTATAACTTGAAAATCCTTTGTGACAATTCATATGAGGAAAAACAATTATCGTCACAGTCAGTGGTTATCACAACAAAAGAACCAGATTTAGCAGTGAAAAATTGACCTAAAAAAAGTAAAATGCCCCAGCTGACTGACAGAATGAGGATAACGGATTATATAATATAAGGTAGAGAATTTATCAGCAGAGTTATTGATGGAGCAATAAAGTAATCATAACGTGCCAGGTCATTCAGTGTGAGACAGTAAAAAATGGTCAATGATTTGTGTGGTCAGATAATCAGGAATCCATATCCATGATGACATTAGTGGTTGTCCAGTTGGGAGTGATCTGTGACCTGCAGTGACCTCTGCTTTTAGCTATATATAGCTCAAGCGACTTTTTCCACACGTTACTACACTTGTACATAGGACAACGTACATGTAGGTGCAGTTTACATGCAATAATGCTCACTGCTTTTGAATTGCACTTACACTGATCACGACGAAATGCATAGAAATACAATATGGCCATGTTGATTTGATTATATGGATGACATCCTCTGGGATTACCCCAAAACTGATGTGAGCGTGCAAATTAAAAAAAATGTTCGTCCAAAAAAAATTACTTAATTATAAAATATACGTAGTCAGGAAGGACGAAAAATGACTTAAAACACACAGAATATGGTATACTGAACAATAGATTTTGTTCTTTCAGTTCCATCAGATTTGATGCTGGAATTTTACAACATTAGAATCCGTTTTCTGAAAGATTTTTTGTTGTAATGTACGACATATATTTGCTCATTTTGCAACTGCTTTGTATGATTTATAGTATGGTTGAAACCTTTTTTGGGGGGAAACGAATGAAAATTGATGCTCGCACGGATGTCATCCATATAATCAAATCAACATGGACCAATTGAATACCAAACAGAAAGTTAGTAGGAGTTGTACAGCTTGCCTTCTAGGAGGTGGTTATAATACTTAGATGTGATAGTGGCCGATACATCTTTCTTATCTACACTAGACTGGTATAATCTTCCTCCTGTTTTACTGCGTCAATGCTGAGATCCATTGAAGAATTACGTCCTTCCATCTTCCAAATTTCTGCTCTACAAGGCACCAGGATTGAGTCTCTTTGCCGCTTCGATCAATAAGATTTCATTATAGATCTAACTCCTGTCTACTTCTGATTTGTTCTGCTTTAATGGCTGCAGTAAAAGGGATTATAGCCAATCTATCCAAGGCCTTCATTACGGAATGTTTTGCAGTATTTTGATCCAGCGGTGCTCGATTGCTGCCTTGCAAACTATGGCAAATGAGAAAATGGATGTTGAAAAACAGTCGTGATCGCAGCTGTGATCAAGCGGAAATCCACTTTATCCGCATTACAGTTGCATGGGCACAGGACATTGAATTCTTTTCTCTGGTGATGGAATAATCAAGGCTTTAGTTTGGTCTTTTATACATCTACAAAATGTATATGCATGATGGTAGATCTATAAGAATTACATCTGAAGAGGGTCAGGAATCTGTGTTCCCATCTTTATCTTTACCAATTAAGATTTGCTGCAATTAAGACATAAACCAATCCGAGGCAGCAATTGGCTGGTCTCTGATTAAATTATTACCATCCTGGGGCCTCTAATTGAAACTTGCCAGTCCTATTTCTGACGCAAATTACTAACAGTGCGTCTAAAAGCTTTCTTTGATGAAATTGCACCCAAAACAATAAAAACTCCATCCCATCTTGAAAAAGGCACTGCTAATTGGTTTGAGTGCAGATAGCTTGTGAAGTATGTAATTATCATACATAACGAACAGAGACATAAGTACAAAATCTGCTCTAATAGGGTGCCTCCTACATGCGTAGTTGCTCATTTTGAATTTGTACTACCTGACATCCTACAATGAAGTACCAAGAGTGATTGCACGGTATGGTGAAAAGGAGACTGATAGGCCTAGGATGGAAAATATAAAGCTGCACAGCAAAAGACCTTAGGCTACTTGGGTCATGTAAATCAAAGTAGTATGCAGAGACATTGAAGGAGGGACTTTCATGAATGATATGCTTTCTTCTGAATCAGATGTTTCATTGCTTTCATACATGAATAAACTCTTGAACAAAATAGCTTCTGTGAATGATAAGAGATAATTATTCTTTTTTAAGTTTGCTGCGTACTTTTGATCTTTCTGTTATTTTGTATACTGCTAAGAAGAGCTGCATATTCATAACTTTATAGAGAATTTAATATGTTCACTGTACTGATAAATTTCTTTCATTGCAATTTCTGATAAAAGAGAGACAAGTGAAATTGCATGTTCATAACTTTATATAGTTTTGTAGCTATATATATTAAGTAACAACTCTTTTCTTGCAATTTCTAACAAAAGACAGATATTCAAGTTGTACACACCAAGACTTCCCAAAGTCTACAAGTGCTTCTCCCAATATTCATGCAGTACTCCCCATGCTGTGCCCTCCTATCCCATCTGAGTTCACCCTGTACTGTTCTGTAATTATTCCATACATCTTGCTGGGACCTCAGTTTGCAGTCTATATATCACCCTTGGTACGGTCTACTAACTATTATATCTAACTCGTCAGATCCAGACAGAATACACAACTAGGCAGTTGGTCCAGAACAGTGGTCTGTTTCTTTGTTTATGACCGGTATGCCTAAATACCTCAACCACCCTCAACCCCCCTCAACCGCCCTCAACCCCCTACTTCCTGGGCTAATATGCAGTGAACATGTGCTAAGAACGCTTTTTAACGCTCTGGATACATTGTGTATGCAATTATAAATAGGAAAATCACTGTAACTCTGGCGTTTTACCAGTTTTTTTACGGCGCGCCGTGCGCCCGAGGAACAGGGTCCGCCATCTTGTTTGTTTACGTCGAGCCGCCAGAACGCATCGTGCCGTAAGTTTCAAGTCAAAATAAGGAAAGTGAAAAAGCTTGTGCAGCACGGAAACTCAGCAGATATAGAGGGAAACTTCTTTAAACATCATGTTTCTGGTGGTGGATTTTAGCGCTCAATACATTAGGGCGGATATTTTGCGGTGTGTATCACTCCCTAAAGACGGTAACTCCACTTATGATATATTGATATATTAAAAGTTATAACTTGAAAAAACTCGCAAATACTTAGACGTTACTATGCGATTTTTATTTATAATCGTATAGACAATGTATACAGAGTGTAAACAAGGGTTCTTAGCACATGTACACTGCATATTAGCCCAGGAAGTGGGGGGTTGAGGGCGGTTGAGGGGGGTTGAGGGCGGTTGAGGTATTTAGGCATACCCGTTTATGACACTATGATTGTACAAGTTGTACATGTCTTTATGGACACAATAATCAAGGTTCTTAGATTAAATCAGGGGAGAAATCAGGTAGATGGGTGAAAATACCTGATACTACATGTATGTTGAAATTACCAATAAGCGTGTATGATATTATCAAGATCAAAAGCTGAAAGGCTTTCCATAATATCTGCACTACCGATTTATTATTAGGTGATTTATACTGCAGCACCTTGTAACTAAAGATAACAGTGAATAAAGTAGAGTGGATTCATAATCCTCAAACTAACCGGCATCTTTCACACCGCAGTCGTCCCTCAGTAGGACATCGGGAGCCGCATACATGTACATGTAGTTCCCGTTTAGAACTTTTATTCAGCCTGTCATGGTTAGCTTGAGGAATGAATCCACAATACTTTATACTGAAGATACCCGTAACAATGTATGATAAAGTGTCATCCATGTGGTGTATGCATCGCCCTGAAGCTGATGACCCTCAAGCATAGAGACATAATTAAAGGTACATTCTAATCATCATAATGGATCAGTAAGAGTACAAACAAGACTGGCAATGAAAACATACATTGCCATGGCGACGGTGGTTGCTGTTAGGGTTATTGTTTGCATGGCACTGCGGCCCTGCCATCATTTCATGATTTTGAGGAAGACTTGGTACCTATACAGATACAGTGCACTCCTCCCCTAAGTGTATAGTGAACGACCCCCGGGGTCACAGAAAGTAGGGCATCCCGGGCAGCTCTGAGAGGTCTTCCCAAAGGTTTCCAGGAATGTGGGCATAGATGTGGGTCAGATACATGCCTGTAGACATTCCATTCCTGTGGACAAAATGCCTGACGAGTGTACGATTCCTAGAATTCTTGCAAATTGCACACAATACTGTTAGTACCATTAGGCTCCTCCCTGAGACGTCGCCAAAAATTGCTAGACAATCCATCAGCAACTCTGAAGGCATTACCGAGTGCTGACTGAATGGGTAAATTTGTATGGAGGTGATCATGAGTTTTGACATAAAGCAGTCTTAACAAAGTTACCTCTTCATCTTTGCTTCCGGCTAGATCAGGCTCATGCTCCTCCAACTTCTGTAATAACTTGTCCTGGAACACAAAAACAACAACAAGATTTAAGGCACATGTCTGCTTTCTATGAAGCTTTTCTTTCAAATACAAACCTTTGATTCTATAAAGTAGAGCGGATTCATTCCTCAAGCTAACCGACATCTTTAATCATATTTCAGTGACAGGTTGAATAAAAGTTCTAAATGGGAACTACCCGGCTGTAGATGTCTTTCTGAGGGATGACTATGGTGTGTCATAGATGTTGGTTTAATAGCTTGAGGAATGAACACACTGTACTTTATACTACAAACCTGTGATTTTATTAACGGCTCATACACACCTTTTTCACAAAGATGCAAAGTTGACAAAGATGCAACTTGAAAAAAAATGATAACTCAAGATCACCTACACAGATATACTAATTCACCATGTATAAGCCTCCAAACAGTAATTACCATTGTTGTTCCTACAATAATCATTAGGCCACACCAATTTGATTTATTGCTTCTCGGATTTTTTCAGAAAAAATATGAAGCGACAGGGCGAAAAAAAATAAAAATAAAAACAGGCCTGGGCATCCTATTATAGCCCAAAATGCTATAATAGGAGCCATGTAGTCAACATTGAAGGCTGGGTTAAAATTTAAACATTAAATTTTTAATTTTTAATCAAACCACTGCATTGATTAATGGAAAAACTCTAACAACTAGGAATAAAAGGACTTTCTTCACTTGTTGGGGCCAAAATATGAGCATTTTTTAGTTGATTCAGAACCAGAATCTTTTTTTTTTTTTTGCAAATCAGAAAAAAATGAAGAGGCAAATCCGAGAAGCAACTAATTAAATTGGTGTGGCCTTAACATCACAACCAGCACAGACGCAATGCATACAAAGTTACACTGAGCCACAGGGACCTCATCTAAAACACATCAGCTATCTGTACATCTGTGAGTGGTTCCCCTATCACTGTTCAGCTGAGCACAGCAGGGGAGAAACAGTACACTCATTAGTCAGTAATGGTCTGGGGAAACTTTGGTAATGACCTGGGAGAGTTTGTGGTTATCTTTAGTCATGGTTATCTTAGCTTGGAGATTGCCGAAAGATTGCTTGTCAAGGACAAACGCTCAGTTCCAGATTTCCATTGGTAATGTCTTTGACTCTAAATAGCAAAGTCAACAGAGAAGGGCTTTCATAAAATAATATGCTTGTATAAGTGTAATACAGTAAAATAAAATATAAGTGTCCACAATACTTGTACATGTACCACAATGTAATAAATTGGAAATATCTATTGGAGACTAAATGTAGTGAGGTCTACACCTTTATAATGTTAGAGGAGGAAAGATGAAAGCATGCTGCAAAAATTAGCTTTTTTAATCAATAAGTTGTAGCAAAATATAGAGCTCTCTACATTGCAGTTGGATAAGCTGGGAGTTAAAGTATAAAAAATAATATAATCTACCTAATATCTGAGGCTGTCTTAAGACTAAAAAGTTTGCATGTCCATGCAGGATTCTAATAGTATATAATCATCTTATCTGTATCATTCATTCCCTCTAGAGCTAGCTAATCATTTTTAAAAACTTCTCAATATCTTATTTCAATTGGTAGATTTTAGAAACGAATAATCCTATTGAAATGTAAATCAGTCTGCTGATTGTTTCCCAGTAGAACCTTAAAGCCCTCACATTCAAAACATGCCATTTAGGATTATTCCAATACATTCAGTATAGAAGATAAACTCAGATCTTCAGAAAAATAACATCAACCTTTATATTGGGATTTATCCTATTCTACCACCCTAACAATGTGTATACACTGCTCATGTTACCCAACTTCTTATACAGCCCCCAAAAACCTTTCTAAACCAGTAATAATTACAGCAAGTCCCTCTAAACTAGTTGAGTGACGTTTTTCCAATAACACTCTACGCAAAAGATGAAACTACATATAACTTGTCTCCTCACAAACTCAAGGGATAGAATTTTTCTCTATCATCTTTTAGGACTCACCGAATAAAACTACAGTTTTGTCCTGACTTGACACGATTGTCTAGCTAGCTTTTAAAAACTTGTTATCCTGTTACCCTTTACAGTTTAGCCCCAGGACTTCTCAGTCATCTATTTCCATCTACCGTATGTGCATACCCAGTGCCCAGTGCCACTAACCCAGAACATATTGCTTCTTATGAGAAATGCATGGTCTTTTCATTACCCATAGCCATGGGTGCAGGCTCGTAGGTACAGCTCCACCACAACTGCCCCATAAAACCTTCACAAAATCGATCTCTGTTGTACCTTTGATACATACTGGCCCCCCACCCTGCAATCGTCTTGAAAAGCGTCTTGGTCCCTCCAGAGGGGACTATTATATTACTTTTCTATCCTCAAGTAGGGACGTCTTCTCATAAGTCTTGATATAAAAGCTATCAAGGTGTGACAGCTTGAATGGCTAGTATATATTACCTGATTTCCGATGGGCAAATGTCCCCCCTTTATATGGTGTAATATTATATGATATCTAAGTAGCATGAGAGGTGTGCATAAATGACAAGGCCATGAAAGTCACTGACTGATATGCATATATATGATGTGGTACCCAAGATGACCTGCCAAAGACATTATTTTGATTGATTCTAGCTATAAAATGGACCCTTTAATATGAGAAATATATCTTTTGGCACCTCGTTCTACCCATAGGTAACAATCTGTTTCACAAGAAAGTCCTTCACATTGAACATTCCTTTACTATAGAACAAAACAAAACTTGCAAAAATTCAACACCACTACAACACTTTTGTCTCAAGTTTGCATCAAATATCAAAACACTTATCAAATTAATTTTAAAGACATTGAAGGATCACCAGATTTGTAAAGATTTTTATGATTGACAAAAAAATGTCAACATTTTTTTCTGACCTAAGGCCACACCAATTTAATTTGTTGCTTCTCAGATTCGCCTCTTCATTTTTTTCTGATTTGCAAAAAAAAAAAAAATTCTGGTTCTGAATCAACTAAAAAATGCTCATATTTTGGCTCCAACAGGTGAAGAAAGTCCTTTTCTTCCTTAACTAAGTTGTTACAGTTTTTCCATCTATCAATGCAGTAGTTTGATTAAAAATTAAAAATTCATTGTTTGAATTTGAACCCAGTCTTTTATGTTGACTTCATGGCTACTATCATAGCATTTGGAGCTATAATAGGATGCCCAGGCCTGTTTTTATTTTCATTGTTTTTTTCGCCGTCGCTTCATATTTTTTCTGAAAAAATCCGAGAAGCAACAACTTAAATTGGTGTGGCCTAAACTGAAAACATAGCACAGATTTATTACATAATTATACGTGTATACCATTTTCCCTGAGCTACAGAATTCCACAGTAAAATGACCTGCCCGACCTCACTGCACCCTGAATGTTCACCTCTAGAACACTGGTACACACCCAAGGTGACCCAGAGAGGACTTGCATGGCTCCCATGTAATCGGACTCCCATGAGGCACAGATAATGGCTAATGTAGCTGGAGCCTTTAATGAACAACATATCCAGTATACATCCATCACATTTGATCACACTTAGCTGTTTAGTCAATGTTTATAAGAGGGATCCAACTTACTGACAAATATAAGGCCACACCAATTTAATTTGTTGGTTCTCGGATTTTTCCAGAAGAAATATGAAGCGACCGGCGAAAAAAAATTAAAATTAAAAGAAGCCTAGGCATCCTCTGATAGCCCCCAAAGCTACGATAGGAGCCTTGATGTCACCATACCAGGCTGGTTTATAATTCAAACAATGAATTCTAAACTTTTATCAAACCAGTGCATTGATACATGAAAGAAACTGTAAAACAACGCAGACAAGGAGCTTTCTTCAACTGTTTTTGGCAAAATAGGATCATTTTGCAGTTAATTCAAAGCCTGAATCCAATTTTATTTATATTTGCAAAGCAGAAAAAAATGAAGCGGCGAATCCAAGAACCAACAAATTAAATTGGTGTGGCCTTACTGACAAATATAATGAACTATTTTGCAATATGTGATATTCTGGACTGAAGACATTGCATGATACTGCAGTTAATTATATACTAACCCAATTTATTTCTGTGTTAAGAGAAGCAGGCCCTAAACCTCTGCCATGGAACTGTATTGACTATAAAAAGACTCTGATTCTTGTCTCAGCCGTGCTGTCTCCCCCTGATAAAAGCACCTTTGAGGGCTGAAGGGATGTTCTTAATGGACTGTTCTGGATGGATGTTGTGGTCAGCCAGTTAGCGTTATCCTAAATGGGTCATTCACTAAAAGGTTCTTCCTTACCACTACAGATCACTTACAGTTACCGCAGCTTAGCCTTTCATGTGAGCTGGCTCTAACAGCTTATCCTGTCCTTGGTGCTGAATGACATCCACATAAACACTGATGTACCTTTTACAGTGGCTGTCCCTGGTATTTGATAAACTATCATACATGTCCCTGGTACTCAAAACATTCACATATGATCAAATACAGTTGTACCTGTCCCTAGTACTGAAAGCATCCACAGAGATGATGTTTATCTATAAACATTCAAATATATTAAACAGTGTTGTGTCTGTCCCTGGTACTGAAAACATGATTTACATGTACCAAATGATATAATCGTATCTGTCCCTGGTACTGAACACATTCATTATGTATCAAGCACTAGAATTGTGTCTGTCCCTGGTACTGAAACATTCGCATAGACACTGTAGTGCCTGTCCCTGGTACTGAAAACATTCCCCTGTATCAAACACTATAATTGTATCTGTCCCTGGTACTGAAACATTCACAAAGACACTGTTGTATCTGTCCCTGAAACTGATTAACATCTACATAGACATGGTTGTATCTGTCCTTGGTACTGAACCATAACATAACATTCTAAGATGCCTCTTTGGATCTTTTTTTCAAACTTTTTTTAAAGAGTATGCAAGAAACTTTCCTGCAGCTACAGCAGTTGTTTGTAAAGGTGAAGTGTCATTGATCGGGTTTCCATTTTAAGTCTATTGATTTCCATTACAAAGCAACTGGGAAACTGCCATGATCCCATAGCAGGGCATTGATTTTAGATGACTGACTTTGTAAGTTCTGTTTTGTTCCTGGCGTGGAAACTTGAAAATCACATTCACCACTGATTACTTAGTGAATTGATGAAACTGTTCAATTATGTAGAATCACAAAGTTAGCTAGAATATACAGCTTATGTTGCATGGAGTGGGTATTTCTATTTCTGACAGTTATTCTCAAGACTTCAGGAGGAACATTATAGTTCAAAGAGGGAAAAAAAACAAAGAAGGAATTTTTTTACTCTTACAACTTATCAGTTTGTTTGGCCATAGGGTTTCTTCTTGACCATTTATGCATCAATCATGTAGACAATTTTCTAAATAGAAATAACCCTATGTCAGACTATTGCAATCAATGCAATGTACCAGTGATAGTTGTCCTGCAACATATGGCAATACATATGTTGTATATATTAAGTCATGATTCTTTTGTTTAACTTGTATATAATTTGTGGTGATTGTGTATGTCATGTTCTTTTAATGTCAGTATGTTTGTATGTTTCAAATGTTTGAACCCTGGAAGATTAGTCATTGACTAAAGGGCATCGAAATAAACGAATAAACGAACATCACGGCGTACCAACCTTCTCTCAACCGTGACGGGGGGTGCTATCCACTTCCAACCAGCTTTGACTCATTGCCAATATCACACGTGAACAAAACCACGTGATAATTGCAATTGGGTCAGAAAGCTAAGGAAGACCGAGTGATTCGGTACATAATTTTGGTAATTCTTTGAGTTGGATAACGGTTTAAAGTATCTCATAACATGGCAAAAACATTTCATCAATATGTACATACGCCATTTAAATTTTGATGTACAATTGAAATCAGCAAAGGACTTAATTTATGTTAATTTATTTATGTTATATTACTTTTTTGTACCCATTATCTTATATGTTAATATGTCATTTTGTGATGGGCTCTCTTAGAAATCAGCCCCTTGGGGTTGAAGAGACCACCCATACGTCTTTAAGATTAATAAATAAATAAATAAAGGAATTTGAAATCTGGCAGTTCCTAACTTCTGCGCAGTGACAAATGGTGGTTGTTACAGGTGTGAAACATTCAGGTCTGCTCCATATGGAGAAAAAATCAATATGGTGGTTTATCACGCCAGCGTAATGGTGGAATCGGCGAGCTGTGGCGTTTTCTGAGCGAGTTCTCGGAAAAGAGGCACAGGGGAGGTCAAGTGAAGAGCGATGGAGAAGGATATTTTTCTAGATAAATAATAATCCTGAGCATGACTCAGTCTCCCACCCACCGCTGCAGACTTACATGTAATATTAAGCAATAAATTTGATTTCAATAATCATGACACAGAAGCTCTTATACTCTTCAAATAATCTGGAGACTCCAAGGAAAAAGAAATGAGTCCAGAATATACTTCTTTGGCTTAAATTAATTAGGCCACACCAATTTTATTTGTTGCCTATCGGATTTTTTCAGAAAAAATATGAAGCGACAGGGCCAAAAAAAAATAAAAATAAAAACAGGCCCGGACATCCTATTATGGCCCTAAATGCTAGAATAGGTGCCATAAAGTCAACACAAAAGACTGGATTAAAACTTAAACAATGAATTTTGAACTTTTAATCAAACCACTGCATTGGTAGATGTAACAATTGTAACAACTAGGAAGAAAAGGACTTTCTTCAACTGTTGGGGGTAAAATATGAGCATTTTTGAGTTGATTCAGAACCAGAATTTTTTTTTTTTTTTTTGCAAATCAGAAAAAAATGAAGAGGCGAATCCGAGAAGCAACAAATTAAATTGATGTGGCCTTATGTGGAATTGCCATAAACTGTTTAAACCGTCAATATTCTCAGACGACTGAAATTTGGTACTGACAATGTCACCTATATACAGTTAACAGTTAAAAAGTGACATTTAAAAAAAATACCCATGAAGCATGTTAGCAAACAGTCTTCTGGTTTATAAGACCTTCTCTCACCCACTGAAAGTCGATGTGCCCTGGAGTTGCGTGAAAATTGATGGTTGTCCTGCAGATTGGTGGTTATGTCTGTTTGCCACTTTCCACATGAGGATTTAGATATTAGAAATGACAGGAAAAGGGATGATACAATGATGCCATTTCCAGTGAGAAAATTGAACTGGAAGTTAGACCGTTTGTCACAGCAGTGGGGACAGCTTTTCGCAAGTTTTGAAGTCGACTATGAATCGGAATTGTCATTTTCAATCTTGAGGCCACACCAATTTAATTTGTTGGTTCTCGGATTCGCCGCTTCATTTTTTTCTGCTTTGCAAATAGAAATAAAATTGGATTCAGGCTTTAAATTAACTGCAAAATGATCCTATTTTGCCAAAAACAGTTGAAGAAAGCTACTTGTCTGCGTTGTTTTACAGTTTCTTTCATGTATCAATGCACTGGTTTGATAAAAGTTTAGAATTCATTGTTTGAATTATAAACCAGCCTGGTATGGTGACATCAAGGCTCCTATCGTAGCTTTGGGGGCTATCAGAGGATGCCTAGGCTTCTTTTAATTTTATTTTTTTTCGCCCGGTCGCTTCATATTTCTTCTGGAAAAATCCGAGAACCAACAAATTAAATTGGTGTGGCCTGAGGGAAAGTAAAAATATTGAAGAAGCAGAATTTACAATAAGAAGGCATTGCATAAGCATGGTGAATCTAATTCAATAGGACAGGAGGCAGGAAGGACCCCAATAAGTCATGTAACAGCGAAACAGAGAGTTCAAATGAGGAAACTGCCTAGATTTCTCTAAAGATTCAATTTTACTCATTAAGATGGAATTAGCTTTCTTAATAACATTTACAAACAATAAAAAGACATTTTATTCTTAATTTGTATACTGCCTTTAAACTGTATATATTTCCTAATGGAAAATATAAAATGAAAATGAAATATCATCAATATGACTACCAAAGGTCTTCAGTCATTTGTAGCATGAGTCATAAATCATATTGTAATAAAAATTACCGACTAGAACATCCCAAAATGATAGTCAAGGTTACATAATCAGCCACACAGTGTATGACACAAGGGAAAGGCTACATTAGTGCTTATCTCTTGAAAGGGTAATTTTGTACAAGTATCAAACTATAGCTAGCCTTCAGCAAGATGGCCTTCTTTAACATATCTAATTGACAACCAGAGTTGCAAGTGTTGACCTCCCAGAGGTTTGTGGAATATATTAACGGGGCCGCGTTGTGCAATTACTGCGGATACCGCGCTTGCCCGTCGCTGCGGAGCGCTGATGAGGACAGCTCGCTGTCACCTTGGGGCAAGCTTTGAAGGTCATGAATGCAATAAAACTTCTACTTCTAATAAATCCCAATCTGTAGACCCTAATCATGCTATGGCTCTGCAGGGGCAGTCAAACAGAATCTAATAGGGAATGAGGGACAGGGGGCAAAACAAAATTTTACATAATGTTGCTTCTGGACTTTTTTATAGAAGAAAAGAAATACTGTATGCCTACATATATGGCTTGGGACCTTACTAGTAGTGACTAGTACACTGTATATAAGTTGTGTTATAACTTTTTAGATCACTGTTCAGCCATGTTCAGCTTTTTAATCATCCCAGTTTTTAATTTCTAAACATTAAGAAACTGATGTAAGCTGAACACGGATAGACCCCAGGCAACAACAAGTAAATAATAAATAAATAAATAATTCCTCTTATCAGGAGAACTTCAAGCAACACAAGTCACCTGCTCTTCAATTTGAATATTTTCAATTCAGTGCTGTGTTTTTCCATCATATTAGAAACATTTGCAACAGCGCTAGCTGTTTTCTCCAAAGTAAGCTTTAAGATCTATAAACCATTAAAAATGTATGTCAGATTGCAATAAGTCATTTTTATTCTGTTTCTATCACCACTAGGTTCAGAAGAGGATTGAGTGAGTGAGTCTATCATCATCTTCTTGCAAACACTGAAAAAAGTTGACATGTTTTTTTCAATATATTAGAGTTGTCAAACGTTTGAAAGTAAATACATTAACTGAAAGATTTTGTGGAATAAGCAATTTCTCCTACACTGCCAGTGCCTGTGCCAAATAAAAATGCCATGCATGTATCTGTGCTATGGGTGGTAGAAGTTGCTTGAGGCTATGATCATATTGGAAAGCTGTCATCAGAAGTCTATAAGTGTTTACCTGGGAGTGAATTTATTGACTACAGACCATGCACAGGGGATAAGGTGGGAACCTAGCAAGCAGTCATTCACACAGTCCATCTGGGGGCATTTTGATGTGTTATCAGTAAGTAACAGTTACATGTACAGTGTACGAAATCCTTTTTTGAGCCAGGTTGCCCAGTGGCAACCTAGGATGAAAGCTAGGTTGCCCATCAAAATTCCTGGTTGCCCCAAATTTAAACTCTTCTACATTATGATTAACTTTGTTAGAATGCAATGTGCATTTATACATTAAGATTTCTGAAACAGAGTTGTTTCCCCTTACCTGAAGTGATGAGCTCTTCCATGGGAACTTCTCAATAAACATTTCCCAATTGATGGAAGAAAGGGGCATGTTATCACAAAATGAGTCAACTGGGCAACCTAGTATTTCACATGCTGAATGTATATTTGTCTGGAAAATGTACACAAAATTTGAATTCAAAGACTAATATTCCTTCTATATGTTATGTAGTCTATTTCTAAAAATTGAGACATTTTTGTTTAAGAACAGAGATGTCTCTACAAAGCTGAGCTTAAAATATGTCAAAACATAAGAAATATTTGGAAATACCTTATAGTACTATGTACTTACAGAAGCTACATGCATATTGTTGTATGAATTGTGAAATTGCTTTGGGAACCTAGGGAATTTATGCAAAATTGAGAGATTTTTAAAAATAAAATAGATTCTTTGATTGTTTGAAACCAAGTTATTTATCATCTGCACACCTTAAGTTAAGGTGTGCAGATGATATGCATGTAAAAAAACAGGTATTCATGTTTTCATGTACAGGTGTACATGTATACTACACACTGTCTAGTCCTTTGTCTGTTGGGCTCTAATCAGAAGGCATCAATGCCCCAAGGGAACATACTAGCATAATTTACGGCCACGCCACTGAAGCTATGAAAACAAAGAACATTTGAACAAAGGGCTTTTGCTGTTGAAAAATTGGAACAAAAATATTGAAAAGTAAGACACCATCTTATCACAAAAATAAGATTATATCATTCTCATTTAAATCTCAATGTCTGATTACTAGAATGTAAGCACTAACAATATTTATAAATTTTATTACCGTGGAAAGGGATCATTATGAGACTTCAACATAGCATTTTTCAAACATGATCATACATATCACATACCAACAACGGGTCTAATGAGAGTACCAGAACAGCCTTAAGACTAAATATAACATTAAGAGAACGATTGTAACCATGGCAACAAATTGATATTACGTCAAAGATAGCTATTACCTTAATACCGGCAATGAAAAAATAATTGTTTTTTTCCTGTATTCATATCTATGGTAGTATAATTTTTGCTTTAAATTGTCATTTTGGAATTGTGAAATTTCTGAAGACTTACGATTTTTTGGTTGAGCGCCAACAGCTCCTTTTCGGTCACCTTGCGGCGCTGTCTCTCTTGTTGTTGTCGGCGGTACTGGTTGTATTTGTAGAAGAGGTACAGACCCGGGACCGCTAGTACCACAAGCGGCTTCATGAACGACGAATTCATCCTTTCTGTTCGACAAAGAGTCCGTGGGACGACTTCTAGACCTTCATGTAAAAGCGTTACCGCTAGGATCGAGTCGTAGCGATGAAGCGAAACGGAGTTGTCCCTCTACGACTAGCCGCTGTCCCGCTAGGTGCAAGGAACCGTCCCGCTATCGCGCTGGGCTACCAATACCTACGGATTTTGCCGGAAAAATGAAAGCGTTCATTTAAAGGCAAGCTCAAGAGAAGGCGGAAGCGTCTCCGAAAAGAATACGGTTAGTCAGAAGGGAGAAAAACTCAGGAAAACGCGAGGAATAAGCGTCGAGGCCCCGTCAACAATGTACGGAAGACACAAATATTGTGAAATGTGACGGAGTGACCCCTAGTACTACGTCATGTGATGGAGGTCAGAGGTCATGTATCAATGACCACAATCTTGTCTAAAGATACTAGATTCTAAGAAAATCAATGTTTTTCAGAGTCATTAGCAATTATCGGTGTTATCTTTAAAGTGTTGTGCAGACTTTGAGTTTAAGTAATAAATACCACTTTATTGATCTGTCGTGTCTTTTTTTAAAATATATGACATTAAATCTACCAAAGAATTTGTTGTATCTACATGTAATTGTTACCGCAATCTTAGAATTATCTAAACAACATACAAAAAGAAAAACAAAATTACCAAGACAACAGTTCCATCTTAAACTATTTAAATTCTTAAGGACCATGTCCACGTACGGATATTTAAGCGTCACGTGTGACTACGAATCCGTCAAGTTCATGTCCTAAATAATTCATGCCAAAGTTTTTGCCGTAATGAACACTTTCATAGCCAGTATGGCGTCGTCATAAGACGCAATGGAGAAGTGAAAACGAGTCGACAACGAAGACAGACTGTTATATTTTCACGTAATTTATGGAAGGCTCAATGTCTTCCAACGGATGTGCGCAGATGTGTAAAGGATCGGTGGTTCGCGCCAACTAGGTTATCGATCTTAAGGAAAAGTTCTTTCGTCTGAAAGACAAGTCTATAAATCATAGATGCACCTTTGGGAGAAATATTTATCTTGGTCACGAAAGGGACGAATCGTCCTCTGTGGCCGGGGAAGAATCTTACAAAAAGTCCTTGTCAAATATAAACTAGGAAAAGGAATCCCAATGAATGAAGAATGATGATCCGATGCCTCCATGGTCCATAATATTCTCCAAATATCAATATCACGTAAAGAAAGAGGCCAAGTTGACGTTATATTTCAAACATTTATGGTCTGTCCCTTTTGATATTTAAAATCTGGGGAACCAATCTAAGCTTTCATACTAGGCCACACCAAGTAATATTTATGGATGACGCCCTCTGGAGACCCTAACTCTAATGCGAGAGGCGCGGGAAAAAAACAAGAAGGACCGAAAAAACAAGATGCCTAGATTTGAAATATTATAAGGGACGACAAATGTTAGGACACAAATTGAATGAGGTAACACAGTGTAACAACCAACAAGTCTTTTATTTGTCATGAAAATAGCAATAAATTAGTGGAACAGCAGTTGTCGTCCTGTTCTATTTCTTTCCTTTCAAGTTTCATCCCATCTTCCCTTTATCTTGCGATTTGCAGCACTTTCGTGACTTTTTGGTCATAGTTACAGGAAGCGGAATTTCTTGGGGTTTTTTTCTGGGAACAGGCCAACATATCAATGCGCGCGCGGACGTCATCAATAAATATTACTTGGTGTGGCCCTATACGAACCGTAGAGGACAGGGCATATGTCCCCAACGTGACGCCAGTAAATTGGTGCTTTTACAAAGACCCATTATCCTTTCTGTGTCCTTGAATGGGACTGATTGCACTTTATTGATCTTTCTCCGTTTGATTTCGGGGTAATTTCGGTTGTCCAACTTGGGGTAAGTCTGATTGTTAGGCTCCATTTTGATCGTGGCTTTTCTGCCAATGGTGTACGTCTTTAGTAATTTTGAACTTGCCAAAAAAGGTCGGTTATTTCAAGCTTGTTATGATGATCGGATGCAAACATAATGATGAAATTTCAGAAGGATTTGATGTGAAAATGACAATTAGTATCAGTATGCAGTAGCTGTCCGTCCCTGTCTAAATAGTTGAATAACAAGTTCAAGACTTTATAGGGCGAGGCGGCACGCCGCTTTGCGCATCCTTCAAATCTGCATCATTGAATGTCCGTTTTAGACCGGCAGTACGTGTAGATGGCACATAGATAAGCATGCGCAGTTCTATTGCTGCAGAATTGGAAGCAACTTTAGAAGGAGAACTGTCTGTGATGCATGTTCATTAAAGTACATTTAAGTACATTTAATTCAGTAATCTAGCTTTGTCCTTGGTATGTCAGAACACATACATGTTTAATTTGGGGTCCTGCGCCATCTTGTCCCACGTTTTTTGTGTTTTTTTATATTCCAACATGTGATCACAAGACGTGGTGACGCACAGTCAAGTTTTTTTCAACTTATTTTTATGCTGCCACCAACACAGCTTTTGAAATTCCCCTTTTGTCATATGCATTTTGTGTCATTAAACTCCTTTTACATACATGCGCCTCGACGGTACACATAGCAAGATAGAGGCAAAATAGCAAGAGAAGGATTCCTGAACTAAAGCCTAGCATTCCTATATATATATTTTGAGGCTGTTCGTTGATATCTTTGTGGCCTTAGTCAAAGAGATCCAATCTCTGCTTTAATAGATGCTGAGTGAGAAATGCCAAGGCTTCCGGTGAAAAATAATTCTAATGTGTCGAGCTGTTCTGTCTGTCTCCGTCGTAACAGAGTCCCCTCCTCATCCATGACTGTCACATTCCATTGCTCTCTATGTCCAAGCAGGTTCCAAGATAGTACATCACTGACAAGCCGAGCATCTTAATGTCTTATCTCGAAGAAAAGGGTGGAAAATAAGAAGACGTGACGATGATAACTTTTAATATCAGCTAGGATATATGGTTAAGCTGGCATATAATAAATGTGTCCTTTTCTGCTTAACATTTCTCAAGATATAAAAGGATTACTTTCACCGCTACAATGGACCTAAAATGTCTCTTAAAAAACGAATAACGAATGACATAGTCATAAGCAACCATCAATTCTATTTTTAAAGGCAAATATGCAACTGCAAAGTCAACTGCAGACTTAGTTGTATAGTGTCGGTGTCGTGAATCTGTATGTTCTGTTCGTGCCTGTATAGTATTTCCCTTGTTGTCTTTTCATGTACATGTACGGTCAACACAATTCAGCAGCCCATGGTCTTCTTGGCTTATGTACTGCTGCCATGTTGATCAGTGTTTGAATAAAGAATAAAGAATAAAGATATGTGGGGATTGCGTGCTTCATTTTCACCCAGAAAGTTCTCCAACACTTGATACATATTCTTGAAACGTACACCATTCGCCCTTGAGCGACAAAGTCAAAGGGATTGCCAGCAATCATCCTTTTATCTTGTGAAGATCGTCACCCAGGGCAGTGTTTAGAAACTCCCGTTAATCACGTTTATCTTCAGTGGATAAGTCTATCCGTTATGGTTAACTTTTTCCCCTGGAGTACGGGGAGGGTCAAGACCTTCGGGTCTGGCGTTCGTTTAGATGGAACTGCAGTCACGATGGAGAAATGCGATGTTCAATGTAGTAAACTGGGCAACTCATCCAGGATTTATTCTAAATAAAGATGAAGATGGTGAAAACTTTGTCAATTGCTCGCAGTCAAAGATTTGTACGATGTTTTATATTCAAATGTTGAAGTTATGAACTTCAATTAATCGTATGGATATCGAAATTATATTGTTGGCAGCGAAAAGGATCAGTCATAATATTTTAAAAATGCCCTATGAAGAATAAATAAACCAGAGAGAGGCAAAACGGCTTTCAGAATATTGAAAAACTCATATGTTGGCTTCCCGAATCAGTACAAGGTTCATTCTATTTGTAACTTTACAATTAGTCACGTTTTTGCACTTGCGCCATCGATCGTGTGACGACACACACACCCTTCAAAGCAGCTATCTAGATATTGCAGACGACACTCGTATTATCTTCAAGTCCTTGTCGTGACTTCCTGATTGCGTCATCGATGGGCCCTCTGATCTACATCGTGACTCGAGACAAGGGAAGCGGCGAAAAGCTCAAAGGGGTGACAAAATCCAATTATATCTATGATTACCTGCAATCGGTGTAGTTGGTGCGAATCATTGCTGTTGAGTAGGAAGTAATCAGACACTAGCACACAAGGCTAATACAGTTTGTGCATGCTGTCCACATATCTGACTAACGCAACAGCACAAGATTTGACAGTAAGATAGACGATGCAACGTCGACGTATAGGTGGCATTAATAGATGTTTCATTTTCCGCGAAGTCGGAAAACTGGCAATCGTTTGATATTGTAATAGTCCTACGAACGACGTTTTTGATACCTCCAACCGTTGACATTGAACTTTCCATGATTAAATCTGTAGGTGACAAACGGTACTGCGGCAGAGATGTGATTTGTGCTGATGGTGTAGGATATAGAAATTGCTCGCCGGGCAAACGGACTTGCGTGGGCACGTTGGCTGCTGTGTGAGCCAAATCGAATGATTCGTGCGCGCGCCCACAAAGTTAATTACGAGCAGCTTTTAGCTTTCCCTCTGACCTTCTCCACTGATGAAGACTTCCTTCAATGTTTACCGGCATGTAATCTCCGCTGTAAGAGCGCTTCCGATGGCGCCATTACCAGATGCAATAACTGACTAGTTCCGCAACAAGTGTGTGAAGTGGAAAAAGGATGTAGTATTCAGCGGTGCAAATGCACACTTGCTACTCAAAATAGATTCAGATTCGTGCACATGAAAGTCGTCCTAGACACGCTTATTCTGAAATTTGTAAGTTACAGTCGCCTGATGTATGTTATAGCCTTCTCACTTCATTTCAAGTGTCTTGGAAATCCCCCCAGCACAAGGATAACTTCAGAATTTTCATTGAAAAACTATGAGCAATTGCTCTTTTGCAAATTGTGATAGATTTTTCGTTATTCTACTGGGCCCATTTAGCCTGGAGTTCAGCCTTATTAGCTGTAGTCCGCTCCCCAAGATCCGCTACCCCGCCAGCAAGGCCCTAACTAGTGTTTGTTGGTGGAGTAGCGGATCTTGGGGAGTGAACTTATAAGCTAACAAGGCTGGACCCCAGGCTAGGGCCAATTCGTATCCCCGGGCCCACTATCCTTCCCGACCCGTCCCATATACAGCAAACGTGTTCTAGTCTACAAAGTAATGCGCTCAGCAGAATGGTCATCATACGCACTTCCCATAGGGTTGCACACATCTTGGTAACCACATCGGTAAATCATGAGGGGTATCATCCATGTTCTGTGCTGTTTATAAAGCAGTGAACCTTCAGTTTTACTGTGCCCTTGGCAACTTTATCACGGAGTCATTTTACTTAAAGTTCGTCCATACCGCATCAGGGTTCGCTCTTCAAAGAGCGCACCAGCCCACGCCGCCAGCGCAAGCTTTCAGAACCTACGGAAGCCATCTAAAGGGCATCTCGATTGATCTCGGTGAAGTGAGGAAGCGCGTTTGTCAGATGAGTCACGCTCTCTGACGCCTGAGGCCGGTGATGTTATTGTGCTCACATGATAAGAAACGTGGCCTAGGCGAAATAACCTTTCAGCCTGATACGTGTACGTATTACGTTATACTGATGCGGTCCTCTTTCCACTAGACGGATATCGCTGAGCGACTATTGAGAGACCAAAATTGGATTGTGTGACCCTTGATTTTATAGCTGGAATCTGATGCACGGTGTATGATTGAAAGACAGCAAAACATACAAAACAGAAGTCAAGGTACCCAGAAGTGTCAGAGTCAGATATAACAGTTGAGTCATAAGGATATTTCATTCCACCCTGGAATGAGAAAGACAAATATCGTAGTGACGCCTCAACTGTCAATGAAAAAGGTCAAGTCAAGAACAATTTTCCAGTAGCTGTGTTCGTTGTCTGTAAAAAACGTTCCTAATACTAAGTTATATGTGGCTTTAACGCTGCACGCCATCCCCTCTCAGTCAAATATAACGTTACCTGCCCTTTGCGTAAAACGCCATTCGCACATAAGCAAGTTACACATCTGTCCTTGGTGCTGAACGCTATCCACACACAGGCAAACATACCCACTTATACACAATATATCATTTAAAGCATGGGAAATACGTTGAGGTTACAATCAAGACCACAGAAGATGCATCGGAAGCGTCGGAACAAAACATACCATCAATACACACGTCTGCACTGTTTCCCGTTTTTATAGCGGGCCCAGTGTTCTAATATAACGTTACTAACTACTTACCCTGTGACTGTCATAGCCGCCCCCCTCCCCACCTGACTTCAGTGTTCGATCACGGTCACCTTTCAAAATGGGAAATAAATGTGACCTAACCACAATTAAGATACAACTGAACTCTGTATGCCATATTATGAAAAGCGAAATCGGGACAGAAATCTTTGTAACGTTAAAACCTACGTTCACGTTAACATGATCACGAGTCGCCTCCTTTTGGCGAGAGTCAGAACTGCAACATCATTCTAGTAATCTTTGAGGTCATGTTTACTTTCTTTGATATGTCCGTTTTATACTACTGGTTGCCAGCAATATCAGTAGATTGACAGCGGTCCAGGACAGATCAACAGAAAACTTGTTTTTTTGTAGACCTTGATCGGTAAGCTGACATATTGCACACTATGCGTATTATATCTTTTGTATTTCCGGGTCGCGCATGACGTCACATCTACTTCCTGTGCGGAGGGGCTGGGTTGTTGTTTTCACCTCCGCATTTTCAAAGCTGAGATCCTTCCAAAATCGAAAAATACGGCGGAAATTATGCAACAGATGCACACTTTATCGCAGCAGGTAAGTTTAAAGTGAATTTTTTGGTATTGCAGAATGCATTTACCCCCTCTGCTTTGTTGTATTAGCTCGTATGAGCTGTCATTTTCAACCGATTTTCCGAACTGGGGGAGGGGGGCGATGAATGAAAAGATCAGAGGTTTTGCGCTTCTCCTTGCTGTTAGATGTCTTATGATCAGTTTAGTAGATGATCTGAGGTTTATATGGCACCTCAGGGTGCTCTTCGTTGATTTTTGGTGGATCAGCTTTTGAAAAAGCACAACATTGTTGTAAACAAGGAGGTTAAAATGATAACCTCCTTGTCGTAAGCTTTTTGACATATATTTTTTCCTTGCCTTGCATGACAAATTCTTTTACAAATCTGAACAGCGAAAACAGTAAGTTGTGCTGAAGGGTAGATGCATTGGTTTACTAGAACAGATGTACATGTAAGTTAGATGCAGATACCTGGCAGCTGATATTTTTCCTGTCTGTCCGCAGGCGCAGCAGGTGGCTGCAGCTGCAGCTGCGGGGCAGCAGGTGGACAGAGACAAGATCTACCAGTGGATCGTGGAGCTGTCCAACCCCGAGACAAGGGAGAATGCACTCTTGGAGCTGAGGTAAAACTCTATACGAGCAATCACTGTTTTTGTTTACATCAATCATAGATATGCGTATGTAAATTAGTGGTAGGTATATGCAAATTAATGGTAGGCAAATCACCCAACTACCACACACTTTTTGCCTACCACTCGCTGGCTATGACATTATGGCAATCACTTGTATTCAGTTAGAATGTATGATACAGTGCCAATCTTGAGGGTTTGGATAACTGGATGTACTAATAGTTAATATCCTCTGAAAACCCCAAAGCTGAATGTTGAAGGAAGAAAGACACTTGAAATCTATCTTCACCCAGTTATTTTTGTTTTATCATGGTGAACTTGTATGTGTCTGAAAATATGATATTTGAATGGATAAATTGCTGGATAGAAATCTGAATTGATTTATTGTCATTGATTTGCAAAACTTCATGTGAAAATGCATATGGATAATTACATACTAGTAGTAAGCAAAGTGCAATGACACTAAATGCCCCATCCAGGATATCATGTAACGTTAATATGCCTTTTTATATTTTTATACTCCCTTCTGAAATCCCAGCAAGAAGCGTGAAGTTGTGTCAGACCTGGCCCCCATGTTGTGGCACTCCTTCGGTACAGTAGCAGCCCTGCTACAGGAGATAGTCAACATCTACCCTGCCATCAACCCACCGCATCTCACGGTTAGTTATTCTTTGTTTTAAAAATGGCTCGCTATATGTAGAATGTAGTGATTGTAAATACCTACTCAATTCAGACTCTGTCTGCAATGTGGTATCGCCACTAAAGATTTCAGATAATACGTGGAATTACCTCAGGAGGAAAATATTTTTAGTACATGAATATATATAACGGGAGGGGTCCTAATTCCGTCCTATGTTCCATACAAACGCACATACCTTTGGTAATAGTTTGTCTGACCAAAACCCCGCGCAACATGAGCTTTAATATTGACAGACAAAGATAACAACGATTAAAGCTGCACAGCTGTGTATTTCACTTCAGTGCAGCGCCTTGCACCCAAGCGTAATGGTTCGCGAAACTTACGTCAGGTTTTTGGTCATTTTGCCGGTGGAACGTTCTATCGCAATAGGGGTGCCCTAATTCCGTCCTAGTAAAACTGAGGGCGATCTGTGGAGAGAGTTGAACTATTTAAGATACACACTTATTTACTAAAACAATCTACAACTGTTTTTCTGTCGCAAACAAGTCCTCTTTTTACCATTACGCGACTTGCTCCAAAGTGGCTGTTTCAAATCTAAACTGTCATGGCGCCGTTCGCTCGTCAACCTCCAAAGAAGCGTCGAATTCAAACTGATTTTTCACTCGTCTGTTGTCGGAGCGTCCGAACTGGAAAAACGTTGTGAGCTTACCATTATCAACACAAAAACTTTGTATATTTCTGTGGGTATTTATAGGCACATGCACCCATGCATAACGCCGCAACAATGATTTTTCAAACTAGTCCGGAATTAGGGGTATGACGGAATTAGGACACCCCCCGTTATATTTTGCCACACCAGCTGCACCTCGGTTCCCAGGACGTGATGTGCCGTGAGGCACCTTGTCCTGTATGATGTAGGTGTAGATGAATGAGTCCTGTCATGTATTTTCATTATTAAAAAAGAACAACTTGAAGTTGGTACATTGTATGGTGCTGTTGTATTATCTGTTAATTACTACTGTATACCTACTGTGTAGATTTTATATCATACATGTAATTTATTAGTCGTTGGGAAATATTTTAGCTGGTTCACTTTTACATTATGCATTTGTAACATGGAATGGAAAATAAAGAAATCAGATGATCAGAGAGACAAGACAAGTGATGAAGTAATCTTACATCCACCTACAGGCCCACCAGTCCAACAGGGTATGTAATGCCCTGGCACTGCTCCAGTGTGTGGCCTCACATCCAGAGACAAGATCAGCCTTCCTGGCAGGTATGTATGTGGCCTGGTTTGTCCTGTAAGTTTAATGTAATCAGAGCTCGAAATACCCAGGTGCAATGTGCAAAATGCACACGATTTTCAAGATTTGCACGTAAAAATATTTTGAATGTGCAATTTTGCACCTAGAAAATATCGATATATCATGTTTGCACTCCGTATCTCCGAAGTTTCATGCTGTGTCGGCATCGCGCTGGGCGCACGGCAGCCATATTGACATTGTTTCCCTAAATGAACATCGTGGGAACAAGCTCTGCTCTCGTCCCCGGGTAAAGTTATGTGACACGAAAGCATTACGTAGCCGATTTACCAAATATGGCAAGACGTGCGAAAACTATTGCGGGACGCGGACGAAATATAATTTTCCAAATTGCACCCAAAATTTTTGCCAACGTGCAATTTTGTACGTACCAGAAAAAAAGTATTTCGAGCACTGGTAATACACTGTAGTTTTGGCTGCTGAAAATGGAATGAAAAGTTTCTTACCAGGTTAAAGTCCAACGTGATCTGTGTTTGGATTTTGTTATGAAAATCAAATGAAGGTTACGTACTTTTGAAGTTGCAAGCAAATGTTAAGTAGAGTCAAAGCCATTGATTGAAACTTTGCACAAAAATTTTGCATAATGATTATTGTGTCTTTATTTTAAATCTCCTGCATTGTCAAACATTTTTGTATTTTTATGATATCAAAATATATCAATAACTTTCTTTCATATCCCCCCCCCCCAGCTCATATCCCCCTGTTCCTCTACCCCTTCCTCCACACTGTAAGTAAGACACGACCCTTTGAGTATCTTCGACTGACCAGTCTGGGGGTCATCGGTGCCTTAGTCAAGGTAAGCAGTCTCAAGAGTATAAGAGCATAAAGTGAAATATATGTAGTTGTTGCAATATGGATGCAATGTTATTCTATTGCAATATATACTAGTACATGTAGTACATGATTGTGATAGATAAAAGATTAGGTACTGATTTAATTCAATTTTGTGCAGTAAAAATGTAAGACTGTCCTCTAGAAATAAGAAGTTGTTTTCCGGAGTTTGAAGGTTTTGAAATATTTAAGATACAGGACTTGTGAAATCTTTTTTTTTTCTTCATTTTGCGTTACAGACAGATGAACAGGAGGTGATCAACTTCCTGTTGACCACAGAGATCATTCCACTGTGTCTGCGTATCATGGAGTCAGGCAGCGAGCTCTCCAAAACTGTGAGTAACCCCACTTTGAAACAAAACTAAAGGTTGTACCAAGCATATTCATCATACATGTGGCGTCTGTGTGGTGTAGTGGTAGAGCATCCGACTGTCAAGCAAGGAGACCCAGGTTCAATCCCCAGGGTTGGACCCAGACATGTCCGGACATGCACCCAGACGTTGTGCCCTAGGGAAAGGCACTTAACACGTATTTCCCCCCTCAGTTAGAGGGATCCTGGGCCCTACTAGGGTTTGGGTTGGCGTTAGGAAGGGCATCCAGCCGTAAAAATCCTGCTTAAAAAAAAAAAAAGACTTGCACTTGATGCAAGCACGTCTAACCCCCGTTTCGGGGGAAAAAAGACGTTAAACTGGATAAGAAGAAGAAGAAATACATGTAATACGTCTGCCATTGCTTCTCCTTGAGTTGACAAAGATGTGGTCTCAAATGTAAGCAATTTTTTTTTTCTTTTCAGGTTGCAACGTTTATCCTGCAGAAGATCCTGCTGGATGAGACAGGCCTGTCGTACATCTGTCAGACTTACGAAAGGTTCTCCCATGTAGCCATGATATTGGTAAGGCCTGTACTTATGCCTACTTCTCCTACAGGGTGACATACCATATTCCCACTTTTAAAAAAGCTCACATGTTCAACTCAACTTCAAAACTGCATGTTAATTTCTTAGAAAGGTATAACTACGTAGTTATATTCTAAGTTACCCTCTAAGCTTGTTTGTGATCTAAGTTTGGTTTTAAAAGGAACAGATCTGTCCTATTTGACGCACGTTTTACACAAGAAAGAATAAAACCCAGTTGTATTGTGTGTGCTGTTTAGGGTAAGATGGTGCTACAGCTGTCTAAAGAGCCCTCCGCCCGTCTCCTGAAACATGTGGTGCGCTGTTACCTCAGACTGTCAGACAACCCCAGGTAACTTAGACTTTCCTTTACTCTTTTAGGCCACACCAAGTAATATTTATGGATGACGTCCGCGCGCGCATTGATTTTGGCCTGTTCCCAGAAAAAAACACAAGAAATTCCGCTTCCTGTAACTATGACCAAAGAGTCACGAAAGTGCTGCAAATCGCAAGATAAAGGGAAGATGGGATGAAACTTTAAAGGAAAGAAACAGAACAGGACGACAACTGCTGTTCCACTAATTTATTGCTGTTTTCATGACAAATAAAAGACTTGTTGGTTTTGTTTTGTTTTGTTTTGTTCAGAAATTGTAACATGACAATACAAAGTGTGCACTGGGCAGCAAGTATGCTGGTAGCGTGCACACCTACCACATGATACTCATTTACACCTGAGTCAAGTGAGGAAAGTCGTGTAAAGTGCCTTTCCCAAGGGCACAAGGTCGGTGTCATGTCGGGACTCGAACCCGGGACCTCTTGGTTCCGAGTCGAGTACTCTGTCGTTGCGCCACAGGACCCCACATGTTACACTGTGTTCTCTCATTCAATTTGTGTCCTAACATTTGTCGTCCCTTATAATATTTCAAATCTAGGCATCTTGTTTTTTCGGCCCTTCTTGTTTTTTTCCCGCGCTCTCGCATTAGATTTAGGGTCTCCAGAGGACGTCATCCATAAATATTACTTGGTGTGGCCTTACCTGTATTTACATGCATTTTAAAATCCTTATAGTTATGCATGAATACTCTGTAACCCTGCAAGTTCCTTGATGATTAAGCATAGAGTGTCCTAATGGTAGTTTTGATAGGACCAAATGGACTGACAACTGCAATTCCTCCAACAGAGCACGGGAGGCGCTGCGACAATGCTTACCTGACCAGCTGAAGGACACGACCTTTGCTGCTGTTCTCAAGGACGACAACTCCACCAAACGCTGGCTGGCTCAGCTGGTGAAAAACCTTCAGGAAGCCCCCACCCCCACGGGCATCCCCCTTCCCCCGCAGTAGCCCCCTCCCCACATCTTGTGCCATAGACATCCCTTGGTGAGGAGGACTTAACCTTTGCTCTACTAAGGGTGCTCCCATGCAGCAAACTGGTGCTTACATGCTTATGACATGTTAAGGCATACAATATACAATATAGGTCCCAGGAATGCCATGGACTGTATATTAGTTACAACAATGGGACGTCATGAGAACCAAAGTTCCCCCCTGCAGAAGAGTGGTGCTGACCAAATTTCAGTTACAGGATTGTCTGCTTTGGAGCTAACTACTATGAGAATAGGGGTACATTTTCTACTGGAACTGACAGGAAATTTTATGATGTGAACTATGTGGACATATTCTCAACAACATCCCATGCAGAAGATCTTATAATGATGTTACACAATACATTTCTGATTAAGGGGTTCAAAGATTCAGGATGGTAAAGTCAGTTTTTGTGGGGGTCTGTACAGATTTGGTCAATAAATGTCATGTGCAGTGAAAATCATCCTTGGTGTTTGTGTCAGTGGTGATTTCTCGGGTACAAAATAGCTAGTACATGTAGTTTTTGTAATTACCTTTGACAGTCATTTGAAAACCTTTGAAAATCTTCTTTTTTTTAAGGCCTGCATCAAAAATAAGAAAAACAATTCCTGAGCATATATTCCTAAACTACCTTTACACCAAACATGATGCCAATTGGCTTTGATATCATGGCATAACAGACAAAATCATCCCCTGCACTGCAAAAAAATGCAGAAAGCTGAATCAAACTTTAAAAAAACATTTTCCTATTAGCTATTTCCAAACTTAAACATTACATCCTTTGCCCAAAAAAGGAATGCACTTTTTGGCAATACATGATGTACCAGTCAAAGGGAACATAAGAGGAAATAATCTGTTTCCTCATGGAAATGGGTATATTCCTGTACAAGTGATGTAATGACAGAATCAAAGGTGAAATCAGGGTCAGTGTGGCCTTCAGCAGGAACAGTATGAGACTATGAGTCATTCCTCATACTCTCTACCAGACTAACTACGCTGGCTATTATAGTATAAATTTGTGGGGATTCATCCCTCAGGATTCATTCCTCAAGCTAACCGACATCTCGCACACGTACGCAGTCGTCCCTCAGTAAGACATCTGGAGCCGCAAAGTTCCCGTTTAGAACTTTATTTCAGCCTGACACACCTACGCTGGCTATTATAGGGAGAATATTTGCCAGGGGAGTTTGACTGAAATAAACCCTCCAGCGGACTGACTCTACTGGCCAGCTATTCCCTTCTTTTGCCAAATGTTATGTTCCGTACCTGTAGGAGGAGCCTGGTGGAGGCTAAATTCCTCAGGCAGCTGGCAGGTTGTTGCTCAGACTGATCTCCAAGCAGATGTGAGGATCAGTGAGTTATGTGTTTTTGCCACATTAAGTGTGTTTTTTTAGACGTGCACCTTTTTAAATCATCTCTGACTCAAAAAAAAAGTGCACCACTAGAAGAAAAACATACTAAATGTTGCAAAAACACATGTAATTCACTTGCTTGGAGACTAGGTCAGAAAGGAATTCTGACTGTCAACAGAAGTCAAAACAACCTGTTCACAGGTTGTTGGTGTGATAGGTTACAGACTGTCACTGGAAACATGACTTGCAATCAAAACTATCTGGACATTTAGCTTCTCTTTGCAACATCATGATGTACAACAATTCTTCAACTGGGGCAGGAGTTTCCTGAACATTCTTGCATTAAAAAAAACAACGCACAAGACGCTGACAGCTGTTTTTCGTTTCTAATGGGACTGCATTTTCCTGATGGTCTCTGCTTTGGGGTTGAAAGAGGAAGTGCCCAATCTCAAGTGCAGGTCTGACTTTGCACTTGAAAGCATATCAAGTGACAGGAGGAAAGAGGATGTCTGGATTTTCTCATCAGAGTTTCTGTGAACTCATGTTACTTCCTTGTGTGTGTTCCTTGAGTGTGGCATCAGTCAACACATGGTCCTTCAACTACGTGTAGCTGTTCTATGCTGTTGTTTTAAGTCAAGCCCTGTGATTGTCAGGTAAGCACTAGCATGATATGACTAAGTTAATTATGTTATATATTTGCCATTCTTGATACTCATAGCCTGGAGTCCAGCCTGTTAGCTTTGGTCCACTCCCAACATCTCTACGCCTCCAACCTTTGGAAGCTGACTATAGAGCACACAAGACTGGATTCCAGGCTATGATACTCAAGCTTAGAGGGAAACTTGTATTTCATCTCAGCATTGCTAGGAGCCATATTCAAAGTAATCTCCCAAAAGTTTTTTTGACCACTTTTCAATCAGGCAACATCTCAATTTCTGACTATTTATGCGTGAAGAATTGTAGATGATCATGACCTCAAAAACAAGGGATTCTGGCTTTAGGCCACACCAATTTAATTTGTTGGTTCTCGGATTCGCCTCTTCATTTTTTTCTGATTTGCAAAAAAAAACTCAAAAATGCTCATATTTTGCCTCCAACAGTTCAAGAAAGACCTGTTACTCCTAGTTGTTACAGTTATTACATCTACCAATGCACTGGTTTGATTAAAAGTTCAAAATTCATTATTCAAATTTTAACCCAGTCTTTTGTGTTGACTTCATGGCACCAATTCTAGCATTTGGGGCTATAATAGGATGCCCAGGCCTGTTTTTATTTTTATTTTTTTTCGCCCTGTCGCTTCATATTTTTTTATGAAAAAATCCGAGAACCAACAAATTAAATTGGTGTGGCCTTAGTAAACACTTTCAAATTGGTATTCATGTTAACATACATGTAGTCAGCATATGTAACATTGGGCTAGAAATGTGTTTATTTTCATTTCAAGGCAGTTATAACTTATAGGGGATTGAACAAAACCAAAAGTTGATGTGCTATTGGCTAATTTCCCTTGCAGGTGAATGGAAAGGCATTGACCCTATTACTGCATATTGTAATCTTCTTCAAGCGGCAAGTTGATTGTAAGAAATTCTGTTCTGACCAAAGTAGCTGGCAGAATCAGCACAAGGTAAGTTTTCTATACTATACTGTTCTCTGTCCAAAAATATATATCTCTGTCCAAAATCAAGACAAATGTATAATGTTCTCTGTTAAAATGTCCAGGTAAAATAATTAACATTGTCTTGTTATTTTGGGTTTGTAAACAAGATATGAACGGGATAACTTAAAATCATGACAGGACGTCTATGACCTTTGTTATTGTGGATCAGGGCTTAGCATTTTTTTTAAAATTCTTGGTCTGTAGCCTTGCCTAGTGCCTAAAAATACCATAATTATACTAGTAGCTGATGGGTAGGCTGGACACTAATTATACATTTGTATATTGTTGTCAAAATAGATTTAGTACATTAGCTTATTTAATAAATATTAATGCAGATAGTGAATATGTCAACTTTTGACTGTTTTTGCTTCATTTCTGTGGTACTTCCTGAGCTGAAACCTTACATTCCTGTAGAGATTCGGTGTGCAAAAATAGACTACTGGAAGTGAGGTAACCTTTCCTGCCAATCCTTCATCTGCATCCTGATAGGAAATCAGACTGTCAAAAATTGATTTACATTCAACTGTGCAGCAGTAACGTTATAGCAGGACAGGGTTTGTGCCAGGCTGCAGTTGCCCATGATCATGACTCACTGTGTCTTGCTGCTGGGCCAAAACAAGTCACTAGAACATATTAGTGTGTTTACTTGTGTGACCAACTTCTATCACTTAGAGATTAATAAATGACTTCTGTTTAGTTCTAAATTAGCCAGGGAGAAGGACCAACAAGTCCACATGGCATGGGCAGGGATACAAAATGTGTCTTAATACAATGACTTTATGCTCTTATTAAGTCGTACAGTGTACGTGATAGGAATTTCATACCTGTGACATGTATCTTTGGTAAAGATGAGCATTACTGTAATATGTAGATTATGTAAATCAGGACGTCATTTGCATAATCAACCTGGAAATGCTAAAAAAAGCTAGGTGTTCAATGATGAGAGATTCACAGTTGCGAGATACAGACTAGAGAAAAACACTGATAAGTTACACCTACATGTCTCTGATGTGCAATACAAAGATTTAACTCATAGTCATGTCATTTCTTTTGTATAAAAGCAGGAACTTCAACACTGTTGACACAGAAGAAAAAGAAGATGGGTCGCTGTGCAGCCATCCTAACCATCTCCATGGCCCTGGTACAACTGACTGCAGCTTTCCCGGCATGCGCATTCTGCAGCTGCACAGGTACAGAAGTTGACTGCAGCAGCAGACAGCTTCCTATGGTCCCTGACAACATTCCACCAACCACAACTCATCTAAAGCTTCAACACAATCGAATAGTTACCATAATTAGAGATGGAAAATTTCAGCCTCTTGGGCATGTAACAGTGCTTTATGTCAGCTACAATCAGATAACTGTCATCAGATCACAAACTTTTGCCGGTCTACAGAATCTCGATCATTTGGACCTGAATCACAACAACATAAGTCTTGTAGAGCCAGGAAGTTTCCAACACATGCAGAAACTTACAGAACTTCACCTTGCATATAACAAACTTACAACATTGCCTAGTGATGCCTTTTCAACCTTGTACAAACTCAGGTACCTCTGCCTTTCTCATAACCAAATCACAAGCCTGGACCATGGCATATTTTTTGGGTTAAACAGTCTCTCAAACCTCAGCGTCTCTCACAACTTGATGAATGCGATCCCATTTAGTATTGCAAACTTGGGAAGTCTCCATTTTTTGGATATAGGACATAATGAAATACTTTATCTTCAACCTGGAATGTTCTCAAATAAGAACACCTTTAAACATTTGGATCTATCATATAACAACATAACCATGGTTCCAAAAGGGGCATTTGCCAACATGACCATCTCTGAATACTTTGAACTTAGCTTAAAAGGCAACCCCATTAAACAGTTTGACAAGTATAGTTTCTCCAACATCATTTCCAATAACACGAAGACGTATAGCTTTATCATGGATTTCAGTCATATGCAGTTAGACAAGATCCATGATCTGGCATTTTATAACATGCTTGATCACAAAAAGCATTGCTATTATAATTGTAAATTGTTGTTGAATGACAATCACTTAGAGACATTGACATCAACTCCTTTTGAGAGGCCAGTGAAATTAAATCTTATTCTATCACTAGAGAACAACCCGTGGTCCTGTGACTGCCGCATGAAAGAGATCCACATGACCAAATTCTCAAGCTCGATCGTCTGTCAGTCTCCACCTAATCTGAAGAATTTTAGACTGTCCTCTCTCAACCTTGACAAACTGATGTGCTCTAGTCCTACCATCAAGAGCTGCACCAGTCCCAGAGTGCACTGGGCTGTGATAGGGCGGACTGTGACCCTGTGCTGTACTGCCACAGGCTTCAACCGACCCACACTAACATGGTCGCATCCACTAGGTCCAGCTAGTTCTATACCAACAGATAAACCACATTATCAAGTCAGCACAACCAAATTGGGGTACAACCATGTAAAATCTACCCTGACCATCAACCGCATACAGGCAAGTGACAAGGGACTGTATACGTGCCTTGCATCGAATGCTGCTGGGTTTAACTTGAGGTCTTTTTCCTTTCCTGTGATTTTGACCAAAACAGAACCAACAACAGGAACACCCATGGATCCCACACACAGTTCAACAACGCTGATAGGTACAGCTGTGGGTACCTTTATCAGTGGTATTGTTCTGTGTACAATTGTTTCTCTCATCTGCTACTGTAACAAGCACAAACAGAGGCCTGAAGCAGAGAACAGTTCATCTCAAAACCCTTCACAAGAAGCATGGCCAGATACGGAGTTTGACGAAGATGAATCTGGATATTATGATGATGTCGCTCCCGAGGCTCGTCCATATCAGGGCCTACATCCAAGCCAGTACCAAGGTCTCTCCCAGACATAGAGAACTGATCATCTTGGCTACACACTGAACTCCAACAACAAACTTACCTCTAAGTATGGAGAAAAGTCCTTTGATGTTTAACTTCTAAGTTAGTATTTTGTTGATTTCATTTCTGCTTTCAGTACAAATTTTAACTGTATGTTCCAAATTGACAATCAATGGTCAGTCCTTGAGCAGTTCTTCCTGGTGATTTTTATCACTAATTGTTAACAGACTACAAGTATTATGTATGCAAGGCAAACATGTTCTATGATATGAAAACTATCGAAATTTGTGATTCAAATGAAAATTCGTCTGTGATGGTAATAAAATTTGTGATGTTTGCTCTGGACCCACAAATCTTTCCCTCTTCCATTCCTGACAGCTTGCAAATAAATAAGGTATATAAGTGAGAACTTCATGCTACTTGTGTCATTTAGCCTCTGTACACTTGAAGAAGCCACACAGGCGAAACCGGTCGTGTGTCAGGCTGAAATAAAGTTCTAAACGGGAACTTTGAGGCTCCAGATGTCTTACTGAGGGACGACTGCGTGTGCGAGATGTAGGTTAGCTTGAGGAATGAATCCCCTCGAATTTATACAGCTTGCAAATAAATAAGTCCCGCATTTATCCTCTAGGTCATTAAATCTTTTTATTCACAGAGCAGATTGCACTTGAGCAGAAAACCTATAATCTCTTACCTGTTACAAGTTCTGAGTCTTGGGTATTTTAACCGTATTTATATATGTTAGGAAGTCACAATCTCACACAACAGCTTAGCTCACTTTCCAGCTTCTGAAGTATTTAGTATATACAAGTTCACAACACATGTCCATCTTTTCACATACACTCTAAAGCTTCACACAAAATGCATCTACCTTGGCACATTTAAGTTGGTCTAAAGCAACCTTAATGTTATTGAAATAATCTGCACTCAAGCTAGCTTGTAGCAATAGAAATTGTTTACAAGCTTAGGTAAAATTGTAGGTACAGTAAGTTATATTTCAGGAAATTCATAGTTCACTGCTGACTGGTATTTTAAGCATAGCACCTTATGTCCTTTTCTATTTTTCCTTTTTTTCATTTACATTTTGGTGTTATCTCATATGCAATCTAATCTGCATTTATGAGTCCAAAAACGTATGTCTGTATTTGATATACAATGTATAATTGCTGAGGCCAGACTGTATGCTTACAAAATGTTTGAATAGAAGACCCTCCCCTCAAAACATACATGTAGGCTATAAATTATGTTACAGTATTACCTTGAATCAATAGGAACTTTAGAGCTAACTTAATTAATTAAGCGGCTACATTAAAACATGCAGCTTTACTCAGCACTTGGCAGTAACATTTGCACCATATACTGAAAGTTTAGGATTCACAAATAAGCAGACATAGCTTCCTCCTCTCTTCAGCTCTTCCCCTTTTTTACATAAATATTGTGGACCTATCATTTTCACTGAGTCAGACATACATGTACTCACTTGGCCATTGTTACAAACACAACAAATGTTGTCAGATAACTTCAATATATTTTGTCCATTTGTTCTTGAGTAAATAATTATGAATGTCTATAGTCTATAGCCTCTAAATTTCACAAATACAGCAAAGACAAATACCTGAAAATTCTGCACAATTCTTCATCTTCAGTGCAATGACCTCTAACTGGCCTGTGTGACCTCTTGGACAAGATGGGGTCAAAACCACCAGGAAGCTTGTACAAGATGTACCTGCTGCCATCTTTGTTTAGCAACATGTGGCCCCATGTAGGGGTCAAATGTCAGGAGGGCTTATAGGTATTCTGGGTAGAGGTCATTCAATTGAGAATACTTCAGCTGTCTGATTTTATGTATCCATTTTTCATACATTTGGTCAAGTGTTTGGACAACCAACACAGAAGAATATTAACTTTCATGATAAGATAAACACTAGTACTGGCCATGAGCATAATGTTATGGCTACTGACAAACACAAACATTCACAACAATATAAGTTAAAATCTTGTGAAACAAGTTATGGTCCTATTGAGGAGAAGTTGGAAAAGGGAGTGGTAGTACTGCTGATCATAGGAGAAACAGTGCTGCTGGTGAGCATCTCTGTACTGGGAATGAAGGTGGAGAAATCGGTGGCGTTGACATCGTTGGCGTGACAGTACGACATCTCCTTCCCGTGCGAGCATCCCTGCGGACTGAGGACGGCCATGATGAACCCTATCACCATGACGATAGCGCCGGAGATGACGATGAGTAGAGACGGGATCTTCTTGGCGCTGTAGAACTTGCCTTCTTCCAGTTTCATGTAGCAGGCAGCAGGGAGGATGAAGACAAGCGGTGTGGCTCCCAGGGTACCCTGCAACAGGTACATTCAATACATTCCTTATCTAACAGGTCTTTGATTTATAGCAGTTCCTAGATTAATAGCTTAGCCTGGGTACCATCCTGGTTAGTTTGCATCCGCTCTGATATAGTCGCTACCCACCAACCAGGGTAGCGACTATCGGGGCGGATGTAAACTAACCAGGATGGTATCCAGGTTAAGATTAGCTACATTTGAACAAAATTTTTGGAACAGATGGTCACTAAGCTTGCACCAGTATTACACACACTAAAAGTCTGACCTCCTGTGTACAGGTACATTAATTAAGTACATTAGGGTCTAATCTGATCACCCATCTCCCCACTTACATTGAGTTCCAGGACGATACCCAGACAGTCCGTGGCCAGTGAGATCCCCAGAGTCGCCCCCACGATGATGATGGTCTCGATCACGTGTCTGAGCGTGGTCGTGGGCTGCGCAGCTTGGAAGAAGAAATTCTCAATCACCTGAAAAAGGCAAATATGGGCATTAGGATACAGACTGACATAACATATATCTTCTGCCAACAAATGCTGTTTAGCAGCAGTGAGAGGAAGCCGACAATTGCAAGAGTTAAACCATGCAGCACTCTTAGAACACAAAGCTTAACCTCAGTCTGTAAAAGCAGACACAGACACTGCTAAATAATATCTTAATCTCCTTGGTGTAAATCTCACCTCTCTGCAAACAAAACACTCCACAGGGAAGGTCAGCATGATGCAGACCCCGTAGCAGAACCTGGCAGCGTTGATCAGGTCATCCTCATGGCAGTAGTTCTCCAACACATCCCCTAGGAAAATAACAACAACATAATCATCTTTATCAACATGAACAAAGCAGCATTAATTTCCTTTAGGTTTGTTTGTTTGTTTGTTTGTTTTGCATAACAGGAAAACCACCTCTAGGCATAACACACCAGTTTGGTACGAGTACAAACTGCATAAGACTGGACTGTAAGGTTTGAACCGCTCACACCGGGAAAGACCTCTACTCTTTTTGATAGGTGCGGTGGGATCTTTAACGTGCTTGAGGTGTGTTTCTACCAAAACACAGGGCCTCCGGTCTTATTTTTACGTCCTATCCGAGAGGATGTCCCTAACTGAAGCTGGGTACCCATTTTCACCGGAGTCAAGTGTGCCTTTCCCAAGGACACAACTGTAAGGCCTGCCAGGGATTCAAACCCAGAACCTTCAGATCCTAACCACAAGACCACCTTGCCACCCAAGTTAGGTGTATAACTATTAAGTGCTGAGTGAGGGCTGGACTTTTTTAAACGAGTCAATAAAGACACCAGACAGATAAGGAGAAGTTCCTGACCTTGGGTAAACCCTGTGAAGGTGGCGTAACCACAGGCAGCGAACACGACCGTGGCGATGAACGACACGACCACAGAGATGTGCGTGACGATGGACCAGCGGTGGACGGTGGGCTCCTCCAGAGAACCGTAGATCAGGAATGTGTTGTGGTGGCAGACAAAGGCTGTTGGGACAAAAACGGATTTCTCTCTTTTTTTTATGTCCATCCATGATGCTCCACGCATAATGCAATATTTGGCCATCCTATTATAATAAACTTTTTAGTCTGAAAACAAATAAGACATTCAGATATCATGTAATTTTGTCTTACCAAAAGCCATAATGCCCACTGCTTGTGCAAACCCTGGCTTGGCAAAAGTGTAGGCATCTTCTGTAGGAGGGCTGGAAAAAAGGCAAAGAACAAATTTTAAGGAATTAGGCTAAACATGATAATGTAACATTAACTCACAGTCTTTATGAAAACTACGTCATAGCCATTTGTAGTTTCTGCTGAATAGAGTTTATGACATAGCTGTGTTAATATTTTTGAGATGATCTCCCAGATAAAAACAAATCAACTAACACAAATGACTGGTAATGCAAAAACATGGAAATGTGTTCAAGATATGTTACATTAAATTCCAGGAATTCCTAGTGTCAAGTGCAGTTGCTGCATCCTGAAGTGCAGTGTGTAAGAACAATGCAAGGGGGCACTGCTAAGCTGTTGTTGATCATCTACTGGTGAGCTGTATGTTGTAGAGGAGACTTACATGTGCATGTCTGTGGATCTGACGATGACAGCGATGATGATAAACACCACCAGCAGACAGGCAAACAGGGAAGCCTGTAAGTGTAAGTGTAATAAAAACCATCAATTCAGAATCCCTATAATTGTCACCATCTATTAAGACCTGTTACTAACTAATTGAACCTTGACTTGTTATAATGTTATTGTTATTGGTGGGCTATCTTACTCTCTCCTTGCAGCCAAGGGCTGAATTGTGAGGAGCTTACAATGGTGGTGGGGCTTAATTGCAAGGGTCTGGAGTGGCTGCCATTCGGCGCTAACTCAGGTGACCTCAATACGACCCCAGGTGCGGCCATAAGACTGTAAGGTTTGAACCACTCACACCGGGAAGGACCCCTACTCTTTTCGATAAGTATGGTGGGTTCTTTAACGTGCGTGGGGTGTGGCTCTCCCCAAACACGGAACCTCCATTTAACGTCCTATCCGAGGGACGTCCCTAACTGAAGCTAGGTACTCATTTACACCTGAGTGAAGCGAGGAAAGTCGTAATATACACTAGGAAAAATAGACCGTTGAACAGAGCCGTGAATGTCCTTACCTTTGCCAGTTTTGCGACATTGCGGTACAGAGACAGTGGCAGTGTGACCAGAAGGGTGCACAGACAGATGATGAAGTAACGGTTGGCCAGGATGTTGGTCTCTGTGACTGGTAGGAAAACACACCAAAGCATTTATACCTTTACGTTTTAGGAAAAACAAATGAATGCAGTTCATTGTATATGATTTATAATGTTGATAGTGTTGCCACAAAGGCTGTGTCTTTGTCAAATTCATTGACTTCCTTGACACATATAGTATCAACAATTCACATCATATTAAAACAGTCACTGTGATATTTTATTGCTCTTTATGATCTAGCATTTTAGCAGGGATAACAGAGAAATGATGGTAGAGATTTGGAAATCTCAGTAATTATAAACATAAAATGAATGTTGATGTATATTAGGCCACACCGACTTAATTTTATGGATGACATCCGCGCGCGCATTGATTTTCGCCTGTTCTCAAAAAAAAAAAATCATGTCTTTCGAGGCTTCACGGAACTCCGGAACTCGGCTGGAGCTCAGTACAGACTGACAACTAATAAATGCCGCAAAAGGGCGGCTTATCGTAAAACGAAGGAGGAAGCTGTGAAGGAGGATGAGACCTGAACAAGACTATCTACATCTACCTCCTGCAAATAAAACTTGTTTGTGTGATGCAGGCACTGTGTCCTGTGCTTCAATTTGCAATACCGGCTTTGTATTCCTGTGGTTAGGCAGCATTTTTTTTTTGCTGGATTTTTTTTTTTCGCCCTCTCGCATTAGTTTTGTGGTCCCCAGAGGATGTCATCCATAAAATTAAATCAGTGTGGCCTTAGTTGGTTAACTGATATATGGAGTATGGTTGTGTATGAGACTGAGTGAAAAGTTAGAATAATTATTTTATTAGATTAGTAACTTGTAGAATATAGGGATATATATCTATGATGTTTTTCTTCAAATTGCCATCATTCTTATTCTGTTATGAATCATTCCACACATTATGATTAAGTATGTAGAAGCTGTACAAGTGAGCAGAATGTTAGACAATTAGTTAGTCATTTTAGTCTTGTCAGTCCTTCAATGAGGGACAAATTTCCAACAGTTACTGTACCAAAGACTTTCCCTGTTTCCTCATCCACCTTCACTGGAAATACAACACAGTTTTGTAAAGTTAGGCAGAAGTGTGAACTTAGCATTTTTGGGCAAAAGAGTGTCAGTGCTTTTAGCATCAAGTAAAACAACTTTTACATGTAGAGGCAATAAATAAACAGTCTATGGGTCTTTTGATGGGGGCCCGCATGGGGGGGGTCCCGACAACGCTCTACGCTAAATTTTGAGAGCCGGCTACGTATTACGCTGAATTCAAGAAGCCTCCCCCATTACGCTTTACGATAAATTCCGGGTAGCTACAACGCATTACGTAAAATAAAACGGCGAATTACGCTCTACGCAAAATGCACCGATTACGCTCTACGTTGAATTAGAGCGGTCCGTCTACGCTCTACGTAGAATTAAAACGGCCGATTACGCTCTACGGAAAAGGGCATGCAGGCCCCCTTTGATATGAAACAGGTACAAAAAAAAGTATATATACAGTTTCTTGTCCCCATTTGTATTTGAAATGGAAAGTACTAGTGTAACACCTGATTTTAATATTTTCCAAGATCATTTCATATCTAGTAAATTTTCAATTTATGATCAACTATGATAGACTACATTTAGATATAGTAAATGAAACAATGTGCATGCAAAACCAGTAATAAATAATTATAGAAAATATGCAGAAAATATGCAGAAGAAAAGTCAGTATGCAAATATAACATTATTTTACCTCCAGAAATTCTCATCGTGACTTTTGTGATGGTGTCTCCAGAAATGATGTTGTAGCTAATCATGGCTGAAAGAAACACAAAGAAAAGGTAACAAAAAAGGTAACAAAAAATGGGACCCATGTGGAGAATACTCACGTCTGGCGGCTCGCACCATGACCTTAGTAATGGTGTCACCTGTGATGATGTTGTAGCTGATCATAGCTGGTTCGGGGAAGAAGACAACAGTGAATACTAAGGGCACAGTCACATTTGTCGTAGATTGTTGTACGATTTTTATGTCCTAGAATTTTTAAGCAGGCTGTAACAGAACCATCTGCTGATAAGGGTCTAAAACAGCCTTTACGGTAAGAAGACAGCTGAATAGCTGATCATGGGTGGTTTGGGGAAGAAGACAACAGTGGACACAGTCACATTTGTCGTAGATTGTTGTACGATTTTTATGTCCTAGAATTTTCAAGCAGGCTGTAACAGAACCATCTGCTGACAAGGGTCTAAAACAGCCTTTACGGTACAGCTGATAGCTGATCATGGCTGATTCAGGGAAGAAGACAACAGTGAATACTAAGGGCATGGTCGCATTTGTCGTAGATTGTTGTACAATGTTATGTCCTAGAATTTTCAAATAGGATATGATGACAAGGATTTAAAACAGCCTTTACGGTAAGAAGACAGCTGAATTTTGTATGACACCTGCACATTATCCCAAGATCATCCTCAAATTTGTAATTATCGTATGATGATCCTACGACCAAGGTGACTGGGCCCTAATCTAACTACAAGGAATGTTGTATAAGACTTCTGATTTTTTTATCAACTGTAAATATCTAAGAAGAAGTTGACAATGCTGACTTAGCAGTACTAATGTTTGTATCATTTGAGGAGAGAATTATGTTTACAATGAATAGACGTAACCTCAAAGATTTTACATCTTGAGTCTTACATCCTTCCTGATTGAAGTGTTCCATGTCAAGTTCCCCTTAGAGCCACAGAGTTAATATTGTTTCAGCTTGCACAAACCATGCTGGGTTTCTCAGCCAACCAATCGTTCCCCCAGTCATTCCTAATCAGCTTACAACTGACTTCATCACAACGCTCCAGTAGAGAGAACTCCAGCACCATTATTTTGCAATTTACAAGCGTATTACCTCCCCTGCCATTAACTTAATGAGGCGCAATTGCTTCCAATATTTCAGTTCAATCACTAGGTCGCTACAGATTGGATTTCTCCAGCATTCAGCTGAATGCATGTACATTGCTGGACAATTTCTTCTGACTTTCTGCAAATCTTTTTAATCTGTATAATATGAATTTCAATTCAAGGCCACACCAATTTCATTTGTTGATTCTCAGACTTGCCTCTTCATTTTTTTCTGATTTGCAAAAAAAAAAAGATTCTGGTTCTGAATCAACTCAAAAATGCTCACATATTTTGCCCCTAACAGTTGAAGAAAGTCCTTTTCTTCCTAGTTGCTACAGTTTTACCATCTATCAATGCAATGGTTTAATTAAAAGTTCAAAATTCATTGTTTGAATTTTAACCCAGCCTTTTATGTTCACTTCATGGCTCCTATCATAGCATTTTGGGCTATAATAGAATGCCTTAGAGGCCTGTTTTTATTTTTTTTTCTGAAAATATCCGAGAACCAACAAAGTAAATTGTTGTGGCCTAATGTACTTTGGATATAGTCTTATGTTTCAGTAATACTGTGAGCTCCATATGGCTTATATGATTAAAAGCTTGGCAGAAACTGCAGGATTTGTGTGCATACATGTATGGTTCTACGCAAGGCTGAACTAACACGTCGGCAGAACGTACTGCGCCTGCGCGAAACCCGTAATGTATTGTGCATAGCACTTCAGCAGAACGTCTCAATTTGCGTATATAAGGGTGACATCCCGTCTGTATTTTTCAAATGTTGTGTAGAAAAAGATATGGTCTGCAACAGGCAAAATTCTGATGCATTGTTGACCAAAAATCCATGAGCGAAAATCCAGGTTTTGTGTAGTACGTTCTGCCGACGTGCTGGCTGAACTACAAATGTACACAAAGTAAAAGATACATGAGAGCAGGCAATCTAAGCCGGCCGTCTGTAGAGCTGTGCCGGAGGAGAGGGAGACAATTAACACCAGATTACAGCCTCTGTGAGGGTCAATCGTGTCTGCCGTTTTTCCGCCCACACACTTACCGATAAAGGGGTAGACAAACTGGACTATGGACAGGAAGACAAACCCGGGGAAGCCAAAGGCAGCTCGAACCAGGTCCTGTAGGGACATGATATAAGTTGAAAAATGTTCTTGATATTTTGCACAACAACTTTGGTGTAATTATGATGGAGCAAGATATAATGTTCAGTGATATAAAGTGTAAATACCATATAAGCCTTGTACAATAAGTCATTTCTATGTGATACAAAAGTACTATCATCACATATCATATTTTGCATTTATTGGCAATGATAACCATATCATAATGATTCGACCTTAAGCCAGGCTATAAGAGTAATAACAGTCAGGGAATGACCTACCTGATAATTTTTTGTGCCCGATAAGTTTCCACCACGTATAAGGAGAATCACTGAATAGTCTGTGCAGGATAAAGCAGAGTTTTTGTTAAAGACAGTTACACAACCATTACAAATAATATCTATTTGTTTGTTTGTTTTGTTTTGTTTGTTTATTTGTTCCCACAAACTTTGAAATACAATAAAAAGGATTAAATTTACATATGACAAACACTATGTGCAGGAGGGGGCGGGAAACCCTAATGGCTTATGCATTGCATGACCCTCCTCCTTCCTATTTCTAAGTCAATTAACATACTTTAATGAAAAGAAAATTTACGGTAATGAGAAATACAACTACGATAACTTAAACATATAAATGAAAATCATAAAGCTAACATACTATAAGATAATTAATTAACAGAAAACAAATCAATCGCAAAGAAAACTAATACAATTTGATTGTTTAACAACGGTGGTCACTAATTACAAACTTTAAGATAATTCAGAAGGAACGGAAACTATAACGTTATACTGAAAAATAAATACACTGAATTTTTACACAAATGATAAGAAAAGAACATAGGTATAAACAATACAGATCTTAAGATGAGAATACACAACCAATAATAGATTATATTGACCAAAAGATAATACAGACAAAATAATATCTATAAAATGGTGTTGAAGGTGATGTATTATATTAAAGAAATTTTACTGTCAAAAAGACTCACGTATAACCCACCTGTTATCAAGGCCACAATCAGGATCAGCAAAACCCCCATGGGGAACCCTGCTTGCTTCAGGGCATAGGGCATCCCTAAAGAGAAAAAAGCATATAGCCAACCTGTCAAGCACCACATTGTTTTCTCTGGAAGTGTGTTCTACATATTAAAACTTTTTTTTCAATAAACTTAAACATGAATGAACTTGAAAGGGTTGGTGGTAGAGGTACACTGTGTACTATGCTGGGGGTAAGATGAGAAAAGTGCACTCGCGAAAAGTTACATTTATCAACGGTAGTAAATGCCAGTTAAGTCAGGTAATATTTACTTTGTAAACAGTACCGGACTTTACAATGGCAGTAAATAAAAGTTAAGTCCGGTAATTTCTGACTTAACAATGGTTGTAAATGAAAATACCGTACTTGACTTTTAGTTACAATCATTGTCCAGTACTGTATACAAAATAAACATTACCTGACTTTACTGACATTTACTAACGTTGGTAAATCCAACTTTTTGTGCAGTGATGCACCAGCAAGATACATGTACTTTTCATCAACACTGATGGATACTAGTAATCAATTCAACTTAAGTTGATCATATGTCTCTGCAGAGTACAGTCCCCTTCGTCTTCTAATTTACTACATCAAGACAAAACAGAAAGCCGTGATGACAGTGACGGATCTGTGTCTACAACTTTGGGTCTTACTGCCCTCAATAATCTAATTACACTAATTGTTGTCATTCATTTTATTGGATATAATAAAAGTTTTTGTGTTTACTTTCATGTTGCTCTGAGCAATTCCTCTTTGTCAATCTTTCCTTCACATGTGAATCATTCAACTTGAAGATACTGTAGTTTAAATTTCTTTGGAGTATTTTAACTCAAAGTTCGTATTACAAACTAAGACAGAGCACAAATGGCTGATACTCCATAATGAAAAATGACCAAAATTCTGATTCTAATTCTACCGGTAGAAATCCTAATCGGAGCCTCTAATGATAGAAACTCTGATTGGGATTAATTCCTGGTAGAATCGGCGTACTGGTAGAGACTCCGATCAGAGTTTCTATCAGTAGAGACTCAGATCGAGATTTCTCCCGGTAGAACGGAGTCTCTACGCTGACTTAAACATGTAAAAGAAGGTCCCATAACTTCGAACGAGTTTTAGTTTGTCTTATCCTACAGAAGAGAGACATGTTTGCTTGTATTTTTAATTTGTTATATTAATTTTTCCCTACAATTTACTCTCTTTCCATATGTTACAATTCTAGCAAAATTGAGGAAAATCTAGAGTGATAAATTATTTTCAACAAAGTATTCTTGATGTGGTTTGATGTGGTTAAGCCTTAAGTAATCCTCCTATCCTGCTGGTAATGTTTTAAACCCCAGGGGAATCTATATATTAAGAAGCCCGCTCATTGGCAGGCCGCTCCAAAGTGGGAGATTTGAACTGACGGAAAGCACCCTTCAGTAGTGCTCCTGAGACATCGCTGATATCTCACGACTGAGGAAACACTTTAGGCCGTGTTTTGCCAGAGAGGTGTCTGAAGTATTTGTCTCCACATAACCCCCGATATTTTTCAGTGTCATGAAGAAAACATTGAAAAATCACCTATATTTTGAATCTATGTTCTATTTTACCGGTTAGACCGTGCTGGGCCGATACCAGGTATCGGAATCCCCGGGTTTAACGACTCCTCTCCATGAAGGATCTGTTCTAACCTATAATGCCTGAGCCGATGATGGAGTTGATGAAGTTGAAGGACGCCTGTGGAATGTTACTCTGCTCTCTCTTCTGGTCCTCATCCTCAATCAGCTGGCCCATGTCACTCGGCACCGTGAACTCTCCAGACTAGAAGGAGGAAAATAGAAATGAATTTTCATCAATTCTGTTGATCACATACAATAATGTTATATAGTAAATATTTGTAGTATAAAGTAGAGTAAATTCATTCCTCAAGCTAACCGAGATCTAGCACACCACAGTCGTCCCTCAGTTAGACATCTGGAGCCACATAGTTCCCATTTAGAACTTTTATTCAGCCTGTACCATACTAAACATTTTGTATTTACATTATTCTGTTCTTTTGGAGATTCTTATGCATACTTCCATGTGAAAGCTAGCACCCCTTAGTCCACCCAAAACTTAAAGCAAGAGTTTGAAAGCGAGAGTGAGAAAGAAGTTACCTTGTATTTTGATAGGGATTCGCTTTTCATGATATCAAGCTAGACTTTAAAGAGACTAGAATGCCTTCTTGTGAACATTGGGATATGGTTATGCAAGAAGGTAAGGTCTCAGTCTACCAATCTCTGGGCTGATCTGTGGAAGTGTTATAAAATCCTACCTAACCTGCAATTCTACCAGCCAAAGCCTAAGCTGACACACCACCAAACCTCTTCTAACCACTGGTCGTGTATAGTTTATCCCACACAGTGACGAGTCTTGAGGTGCATGCAAAGACTGAGAGGTGAAAAGGCCACAATAGTGCTGATGGCAATAACACCACAGTAACCATCCTTTCAGCACCCTGGACAAAACTTATTCTTCCTACAATTGTGGTCAATCTGCATCACCAAAATGTTACACTGCTACATGTACATGCAAGAGATTTTGAGTTGCTGTGATAGAATAAACATATCATAATAAACATATCAAGAAAATCATGACTGCCCTGAATGCATTTTAAACTGGAAAATAAGCGACGTTAATTCCTTTTTTCACTTCATGAAACACATATCTAAACCGTACTGCATGTAAAAAAAAGACTCATTGGAACATGAAATGATATCAAAAAGCACCGTAGGCTGATAGATGTGGTGTGAAATATGCTCCTACAATCCAACACAAAATAGACGGGTGGAAAGTTCTCCGCTCCCGGCCGTATTATCACTTCTGAAGGAATAAGCCTTGTATCACACCCCACATCCCTGTTACGTCCCTCGGGATTGGCTGGCTTAAGCCCAGACTATCCCAGGAAAATTACCTCATCCATTCAGCAGTGCTGTCTCCTAGGATACGGCTGATAACATGGGGATCCGCACTGCTCGGACATAACCATAAACCTGCCGAGGCGCTACATTGTTCAAGGACCATGACCTTGATATGTGCATGGTGAAGGTTATTTCAAGTTTACAAGAAAAACTAATGGTCTACACCAATGCATCCACTCTGGTATTGGGATATCTGTTAGCTACACATTGCTGCACTACATGTACTGTTAGAAATGTACAATAAACTAATGTAGCCAGTGAACAGGTGTAGTAGTTGTATATACAAGGCATGTTAGGCCGTACAAATTTTATGGACAAAATTCAAGCTTCCAGAACATAATGTTACTCCTTTTCCAACATTGCTTACACTCTGGTTATAAAATGCTGAAAATGGAAGAAAGGTGCAAGCAACTTTAAAAGATGAAAGAATATCATCATCACGACTGTATTTAGAACATTAACATAATAAGCATGAAATAAAAAGCTGAACTTTTTAAGGCCTATATAGAACTGATAATGGCTTCCTTAAAACCAAGTTAAGTACACACGTATGCCACATGATACAGCAATGCTATTTTGTGACATTTCCCTCTACCTTAAGTCTAGAAAATTGGAACATTTACCTGACCCTTTCAGTGATATGTGAGCCTTACCTAAATTCAAACCCTCCCAACTTTGTACCCGAGTTCTCCTCATATTAGAAGACCCTCCATATCACTCAGCACCCACCTGGGGAGTTCACTTGGAAGGTGACTTTCACACCCCTACATCAATTATGTCAGACTTGCTCTGCTGGTAAAATCAAATTTACCCTGTATGTAGTGTTATTGCTTTCCACTAAAGAACTAGTTTCATGCTGTTAAGCCCGTTATTGAAGAGCAAGAGAGCATGATGGCTGGATGATGATAAGCCACAGAAATCTGGCTAGAAATCTATGACTGGTTCATATAACATTATACACTGAGTTATTATAGCATGTTCACGAATGTATGGGTCACACTCAGTGCTTATGTGTAAAGCATACATGGAAAAAATGAGGACTGGGACTATCTAATGTACTCAACTTCAGCCTTGAAGGATTTATAATAATTTACATTACAAAGACTGAAATTTCCCAGTTGCAAGAGCCTATGAAAACACCAAAATTTAGTTACCAAAATTTAGTCCCGTAATGTCTACAAATGTATGTCTACTTTTAGTGTATACAAAATATAGAAATGTAAGTTAACGTTACCCAATCCAAGGACACTTGCACCTTAGGCTAACCTGATGTTAGTGGTAAAATTTAGCACAATGATGGGCATTTAATCCACTAGCTATAGTGTACATGTACAATGTATCTACTTCAAACTTGTAAACGGAAGAGAAAGAACACCTTTATAGTCTTCGTGTTTCTTTCAGGCCTGCCAGACTCTCTGCCATCATACATACAGGCTACCATGAAATTCCCCTGTCAGGTCATAATTGATTTTTTAATCTGGTATTCACCGCAGAAAACTCATTCCAGCCCTAAAATTACTGGTATCACATGGGAGAATTATATCCTATACCATAAACCCAACATCCGATTTCAGGACATAATCTCTAAGGTCGGAAGCAAGAAGAGCTATGATAGTGTACTTAATGTCATTACTTCGACCTACATTAAGGATAAAGACATTATAACGGTAGTAGGAAGAGGCTGTAAAGTTCAGGCTTAAGTACCTTATCTACTCTTCCAGTGGTATTAAGGACCAGTAAGATACGGAACGTTAAAAAAATCAAAAGATTTGCGCTGTTCATCAAAATTTAGCAAAATCTCATAGTAAAGTGCTCTTTTACACTTTTTTCCTGAGTTTGACACTGTGACAGTTTCTGTTTGCTTTATTGAGTTTATTTGGATAACCTCAAAGTTACTTTTGACGAAAATCATTAAACATGTCTGCACCAAAACCACAAAGATATTCCCACAACCTGATTTATTGCAAAGTTTGTGAAAGGTGACTAAGTTTGTCCCCAATCGATACTTAAATGTTTGAAGATTTACAGTCTGATTGCTTGTCCTCTAGCGAGAGCATCTCATCTTGCTCTTGTTGTCTGTTCTTTTGATTTCCCTGGACAGTTTGGTCTCTTCTCAATTAGTTTGTAGACAAAAGTCATCCACTGGAAGTGTGTGATGTGGGTCACATCAGCAAACTTTTTTGAAATCCTGCATGAGCTAACATAAGGGGGGTCAAGAACCTACATTGATAGCAGTCATTCTAGATCTAGCCACTTTTACATTTAATCTCTTACATTGTGCTTTAAGGTAACGCCACCCCAATTTGATTCGTTAGTTCTCGGATTTTTTTAGAAAAAATATGAAGCGACGGGGCGAAAAGAAAAAAACAGGCCTAGGCATCATATGATAGCCCCAAATGCTATGATAGGAATCATGAATTCAACATACCAGGATGGTTTGTAACTCAAACAATGAATCTTAAACTTTTAATCAAACCACTGCATTGATAGATGGAAAAACTGTAACAACTAGGAAGAAAAGGACTTTCCTGAACTGTTGGGGCCAAAATATGAGCATTTTGAAGTTCATGCAGAACCTGAATTTTTTTTTGCAAAAAAAAAAAATCAGAAAAAATGAAAAGGGCAAATTTGAGAACCAATTGATTAAATTAGTGTGGCCTAATCATTTAGTTTAATTGTAACAATGTAGAGTTTTAAGATATTTGATACAAAAAGATTCCTTTTACAAATTTGTTACCCTTCAGCCACAAGATTGACTTAGTCTGTGGGTCAGACTGAAACAACCACAACTAAACTCAGTCTAGAGACAAAACTAATCTCATTGTAAGGCTTGCTACACGTTACCCACTGATAAAATTCTACACCACCTCTCAACTCCACCGAGTTTCCTTCATCAATTATGGAGGACGCTCTGTCTGCGAAATGTTTACGTGGGACCCAAAATCAATATCCAGGGCCAAATTAGAAAGCCAGTGTAGTTCTACTGAAGTCTAATCTATGATGGTTGTCTGGCATTGACTGACTGTACTTTCAACGCCTACAACTCTCTATATGGAATATTTATAATTTACTACCTTCATAAGGCATCCCATACTACTGGTTTATTTACGAATATGTTTATAGTCACTGTGACACAATGTACAAAGAAAGAAGAGGGAAATTCAATGTTAGACCTATGGTTTCCCGCCACTGAAGGTGCACATGCACACTGGACGCCAGAGGGGCCACTCTAAGTGTACACGTAGCAGAGTGAATATACCATGATGTTGTGTTCAGAAGGATTTAGAATTGTTGACAATAATGTTTATTAAATAACAGAATCAGACAGCAAAAAATTAGTTTGAAAAACAATAATCAGTATGAATGGTCAAAATTGAAAAGTTTGTCTTCAAGCAGAAAAATGCTGCAGAACTTAGGACCACATTCTGATCAATCAGCACTCTGATATGAATATGTTCCACTCCCATATGGATAACTCAGGGCGTTATGCCGTTATCCGTTTCCAATTTGTCATTTTTATGAACTATCCCATCACAGCCCATCGGAATTTTCCCCAAGCCAAAAGCTGATTACAATTTCCCAACAGCATAAATCAATGCCACACAATTGGCCTGGGGATAAGGTATGAAAATTCAGACCAACAACACTGAGCTGTGTTATATCTAACTTTTCATGGCACACAGCTTAGAACAATTCAATCTTCTGTTGAACATTTCTGCACACATACATGTAACATTACTGTATAATGATCTATTGATATGAAAACATGAACCTCTTATAAACATTTAAAGCAGATTTAAAACAGGCATTTTAATAAGAAGATCACAATATACGCTGCCACTAGTAGATTAGAAAAACTGAAAGAACATTACAATATGGAAAGGATAATAAAAGGTGAAGTACATTTTGTAAGGACAGGCAAATTGATTCACATGTGGGTTCTTTTTCACCCAAAACGGCAGGTAGTAAGAAAAGGGAATAACCTTACAGTAAGTGATTTACCCTAATAACAGTGAGACAAACTGACTCGTACATGACCTCAAATCCTCTTTCCCCTAGAGTATAGGTTTTAATGGAATTGCAGGAAGTTTGTTCTGTACTAAGTTCCTAAGTAATGACCCTTTCACCTGGAGATGGATGTAAGCGCTGCTTTAGAGCCAACATTCTTCCCACAAAAGTGTTGAGGGAACGTTATCCTGATTTCCTCCATGTCTACTAAACTTGCTGAACCGTGATGTTGTGAAGAAGTAACGACTGTTGTGAGTCTTGTGACACACTTTGGGAGGGCTCAAGACGATGGACCCTCCAGCTTTTAATCTTCTGAATAAGAAGAATGGCTACGGCGATGACGATAGACCAGGTTTGGAAATCTTCCAGAGATAACACTTCCCAATATATTTCTGCACCCCGCAACCTTTGGGTCATACTTGATTCAATCAGCAACATCCGTCACTGTCCAGTGAGCAACTACAATCTACACTTCATGCAATTTTCAAGGGTTTTACCTTCAAGTTTGATGATTTCACCTTCAAGTTTACACTTTGAAGGATGCGATGCATTGATACATGTTCTATTGATCTTTTCCTTTTGAAGTTTTTTTTTCCACAGAGCTATCAAATGAACTAGAGATGGAGCTAGATTAATGACATCATAACCTGCAGTGGGAATACTATCACAAAGTACATGTACCTACATGTACAACACCAGCGACAAGCCCTGCAGATCATACCATGGACTGCACAGTTACAATTGTGTGCAACAATACAGTCTCCTAAGTCTACACTACATATGGAGACGAGTATCACTGGATTAGCACACCATCAATTGTTGTATGGTCTCCAAGCAGATGATAAAAAAAAACTTGTTTGGTTTGGTACCATGATTGCTGAATAAGATCATCTTTATTTACCTCCATATCTCCTGGCCTAGTACATATACTGTAAATCGCTTTGCAAAAGTTCACGGTCTGAGAAAATGGACATGTTTGCAGAACTATATGTTCGTGGTGGCGGAAGATGCAGAAGAAAGTCGGCAAATTATTTGTTTGCGGTAAGGCCACACCGACTTAATTTTATGGATGACATCCGCGCGCGCATTGATTTTCGCCCGTTCTCAAAAAAAAATATTAAAAAATCATGTCTTTCGAGGCTTCACGGAACTCCGGAACTCGGCTGGAACTCAGTACAGACTGCCGACTCATAAATGCCGCAAAAGGGGGCTTATCGTAAAACGAAGGAGGAAGTTGTGAAGGAGGATGAGACCTGAACAAGACTATCTACATCTACCTCCTGCAAATAAAAACTTGTTTGTTTGATGCAGTCACTGTGTCCTGTGCTTCAATTCGCAATACCGGCTTTGTATTCCTGTGGTTAAGCAGCATTTTTTTTTTTTGCTGGATTTTTTTTTTTTCGCCCTCTCGTATTAGTTTTGTGGTCCCCAGAGGATGTCATCCATAAAATTAAATCAGTGTGGCCTATATAATAAATTTGCATTACAGAAGTATAATTTAAAGGACCACGAATATAAAGTAATTTACAGTATGTACATGTATGCCTGCAAATCTGATGAAGTATTAAGTTTTTGTTCTACTGTCTATGACTTTACCTAGAGAATCCATCACTTACACCTGTAGGAAAATTGCATTTATCATTGTCAAACATTAACATGCACAGCCACACCCTGAACAGCAGGCAGTCAAGCAAGCAGACAAACTCAGCCAAAACGTGGGAAGATTTACGCCAAACTCCCCCACACTCAGCAAAGGTTACACAGCTGCCATGCATCATTTTCTCATGAAGACTTTTTGTTCAGGATTAGAGTAAAATGTCAGAAGGGCAACTGAAAAATCGTTTTATATTAAATCATCAGATCTGTATTTCATGGCACCCCAGAGTGAACTTCAACAATCACTACATGTACTAAGACACATTCTTGGAGATAGTATATCTTAGGCTTCAAGGTGAACCTCAAAGTATGATGATGATTTTCTTTCTTTTCATGGCCTGTGTTTTGACATCTTTGGGCCCATGAACAAACATTTGCCTTGTCGTACCATTTAGCAACTGTAGTTTATCAGTAAGGATAGAATAACTCTAGGCCAGCAAGTACATAAGCTTGGTACATTGCCAAACAAACCAATTGCAAGTACAAAATGTAGTACCATGACAATAAGACACATGCTATAAAGCTAGCTAAAAAGAATCGGACAATGATCCCTCTTTATTGAAAAAGGTCATCATGTCAATTAAACAGCATCAACCAAGATGTCCTGCATGAAAACTATGATTTTATTACTCTCATTGCCAAGTTTACCTCCAACTCAATCTCTCTGGAACCTTTCTGTGCCAGACAATCAAGACATTATTACAGTGACTTTTTTTTACTGAAGTCAGATTGAAAACCAAGTTAGTACTGTTTCATTTGACATCTTATACAGGATAATAGTAGTTTGCAAAGTCCTAACTCCAATTTACCTGCAATAATCTATTTGCACACTTTTGCTAGAAGTTGAAACAAGCTGGACTGTGTTGACATTGATGTTAAACTTTCTGTTAGAACATTTTGGTGCTTCTTTAATGAGCTTACATAATACAAGAAAAGTATTTTAAATTTCCTGTAATTTCCTTTCTTTTTCTGACAAAACTTGTGGGAATCTTAAAATGTGCACACAGGCACCCACACACAATTACTTGAAGCTGGTGTGTTATGCTGAAGGGAGGTTATACAGTCTATACACTGTCAGATACTTTCACCTAAGGATATTTTTGTCTGGCCCCTATTCACTCCCAAAATGAAACAACCCAAAATAATTTTATCTACCAAAATTGAGCCATTACTTTCCACTAGACCATAAACAATAACTACCCACATCCCAGTCCAGACAGTAAATTGGATGGCCTGCTACATACTGTAACGTTACAGCTCATTAAATCCACAACAATGACATTTCCAATCCTGTGACCCTCCACCTCATCAGTGTATCAGAAATTTCCTAGAGCATTTTTATTTCATTTCTATGAATAAATTGCAACAGTCTTATGTTCTTGGACTGATGCAAAGGAGAAGCCCACAATTGAATTGTACAAACCTAAACTGTGACACAATTCTGGTTTGCACCAGTCAACACTTGATCTGGATGGTATTTTCTTGTGGAATGTGTTACCTTAAATCATTATGTTTTATCAAGCCCTTACATACTGAGCCGTCAATGATACACCATGTTACTACATGTATGACAAGGCTGTTCCTGTTTTCTAATAACCATATCACAATGATAAACCTCTGACAATAAAATCACTCATGAATACAGATTCTGTTGTTAGTTCTACTGGCTATGTGATTTTTCCTGTGATTAATGTTGTCACATAAGCTTCAAGGGATCATACAAATCCCATGTACATGACTGTACTCTTACTGGGATTTTAAAAAAAAATTCTGAATATAATATACAAACCTCCTTCTTATTGCTATTTTGACTGGATACATATGAGAAACCATTTATCATACAAGAAGTAAATTAGGTTTGTCTAGCAACCATTTATTGCATACAGAAGTGCATCTTCAACATAACATACTACTGAGTTCTGTGAACTGAGTTAGGACAAGAAGTTTAATCTGAGCTGAGTACCTCTCATGCCCTTTATTATGCCAGGATGCCATAAGCTATTCTGCTAATGTAGTAGAGTAATCAGTAGATTGGGTAAAGGTCCTTATGTTACGATGATGCCCTAATAGGGCCAGCCAACTGCATTGACCCACATACATGTGTGCCAACAACTGCAAGGGGAAAAGTGCACACTAAAGGTAACTTGAACTATCAGAAACAATATACATGTCTGGGGAGGTCTATATTGCTGATGGTATTCTTGCTAATTAGGTTAATAAGGGAAGCGTTGATCTTGAATGTGCATGCAATTATGCATGCTCAATTACACATACTATGCAAGTTCTTATTCATGTTCACACTGGCAAAAAGGCTACATATCTTTCTCCATGTATTTTCTTCATTTTGTGTATAGGTTATGCTAGAAAGTATCACATAGGGAAAAGGTAAAGTTCAAAGCATTTAGGCATATAAAGCCAACTAATTAACTACATCAAACTATAACTAATTAACTTCTTCCTTATGCTGATTCATAAAGCTTGTATTTTGTAATTCCTTCCTGCATATAAATCATATATCAGTCTGCTTTAAAGTTTGATTCGCCCAGAGAGATATGAACAATATAGTCTGAAAGATCCCGCTGACAGTGTGAGCTGTACATATATAACAGGGAAGTACTAAAAGCCCCCCAGGCTATCTGCCAGATCCTGCAAGCAGATGGGGAGAAATTGGGTTTTAAAGCCTGTGAAACATTTCCTAATACATTTGTCACTATCAGCATTACACTGTCTTATAGGTATATGTTAGTGAGAAGCATACATGTACAGGTTGAAATTGTTATGGGAGGTTCTGTGGGTATGAATTTATTAATAAGCTTATAAAGCTGTAACCTGAGGTCCAGGGTTCGAGTCCCAGATAGCAAATTATGAACTGTTATTATGTATAATAACCAAAAAGATTGCATGAAGAGAAATGAAGTTTTATATAACTTTTCACCTAACAATCCTCCCTGGTCCATGCATTACTGTTTTTTTTCTCTGTTGTTCACCCACAAAAAATCACATCTGGTCCATTGTACTCTCCCAGGATTACCTCCACCCACTCTGTAAGCACTCGTGTCGAAACATCTGCGCTGTTGCTATCTCTCATTTCCTGTGCAAATACCACCAGATTGAACCCTTTCTCCTTGTACATTTGCGTAACCTTTCTAACATGTCTTCATACACTTCCCAACAAATTGTGTAAAGAAAGATTTGGGGTTAATATTGATTTAGGAAAGGTCACTGATGGTAGGATTGCTGCAATAATCTGTACACACTCTCAAAACATATGTCTTCCTTCCTAGAAAAAAATCCTAGCAACAAAAATGAGCATTTTGACATTTTGTTTGACATAGTAGCTAAAAAGAACAGAGAAAAAGTGTAGTACAGCAGCTCACACATTACATTTTAAAAACTATTTGGTATTTGCTGTCCAAAAAATTGATTTTGGACATATTACGGTGTTACAAAGGCATGCAGTCCACAAAATCTTTCATCACATTGTAATATCTTTCTTGTAGCCATTAACTTATTTATGGTCTCACACAAATCACTACCCTGTCATCAAACATCCATCATTTATTCAGCTCAAGCAGAATAGAATAGAATCAGCTATATCTTCAACATAAAAGCTGGATAATCCTGTCAATTACCATGAATGTAAAATGTATAAAATATGTACTGTATTGCTGCAAACTTTTTAAAGTTAAAAATGCTCATTTTCATAACAGCCACATTTTCAGCACCATGGATATAACTAAGTCTATGGCTTACTGAACATCTCAGCTGCATGTAAATGTGTGTAGAGATGAAGCCATGAGGGGATTTTGACACCCCCTTGTGCTCATTAATGAGCTTTGGTGTCTCTGAGAAGTAATAAAAGGAAGGCCTGCATTAATGCTACCAGATGGTGCACATGGCTTATGACATGCTTTGACTTCCTATATTAGGGAAGAGCCAATGTGAAACTAAGAGGGCACAGTGACTGTTTAGAACAGATCCCTATTGTTTTCTGTGATAGAATTTTTTAAATATAGGCCACACCAATTTTATCTGTTGCTTCTCGGATTTTTTCAGAAAAAATATGAAGCGACAGGGTGAAAAAATAAAAAAATAAAAACAGGCCTGGGCATCCTCTTATAGCCCCAAATGCTATGAAGGTGCCATGAAGTCAACACAAAAGACTGGGTTAAAATTCAAACAATGAATTTTCAACTTTTAATCAAACCACTGCATTGGTAGATGTAATAACTGTAACAACTAGGAAGAAAAGGACTTTCTTCAACTGTTGGAGGCAAAATATGAGCATTTTTTAGTTGATTCAGAACCAGAAATTTTTTTTTTTTGCAAATCAGAAAAAAATGAAGAGGCGAATCCGAGAAGCAACAAATTAAATTGGTGTGGCCATATCAAGAATAATCATATTAAACTACTCCTATAAACATCCTATTTTTCAACATATCCTCCTAAAAACATTTTACTTGACACAGGTACTATCTCTGACTTGGTTGGCTCATAAGAATAAACCATAGGTCAGCAAAAATGAAGGCTACCTGTTCTCATACAAATTCTTTATGACAGCTGATATTTCCAAAACCATCATTTCAAAATGTGCTCTGCATACACCATCAATGTTTTCATATTATATACCACTTTTACGAGCAAGATAAATGATCAAGATGAAAAATACCAGCATTATTGTAAAATTTCTACAGTATAAGTATGCTTTCTCTATGCTATAATTGTACATTTATCATGTTAGAAATTGAGATCCTACGTAAATGAAGACTCATAAATGCATAAACTAGCACAACCTAATTCCTAGATGTATGACACCATATTTGTCATATATACGGCCTAACTTATGGCATAAGAAAACACACACTGCTTGGCTGATTATGATGTATAGAGGTACCCTTCTATGTCTTCATATCATTTTCCTATCTAAGGCCATGTTGATTTGATTATATGGATGACATCCAAAAAGTTTGGCAAAAAAAAAAGTTGCCTTCATTATGAAATCTACGTGGTCATGAAGATTGAACAAATGGCTAAACACACAGATTATGGTGTGGCGAATAATAGACTCTTCATTTTCATTTCTTCACATTTTCTTCTTCCTTTGGAATTGATTTTAGTATTCTACAATTTTTTCTATTTATGGCATATATTTGCTCATTTTACAGCTGCTTTGTACGATTTCCAGTATGGTCAAAAACTTCTTTTTTTTTTTGGAAACGAACGAAAATTGATGCGCGCGCGGATGTCATCCATATAATCAAATCAACATGGCCTAACTGCAGCTCGTTGTGAGAGCGAGGGGTATATTTTGCCGTAAGCAAGATAAGGGAGATTTAGGTCGATGGCTGCTTCAGGCCATGTATGGCCAATTCTCGACAGAATGTTATCCTGTCAACATCAGGACATTACCCAGGAGACTATTTTCTTATCTTAACTACAGACAATGTCTTTTCTTTATCACACAGGCCCTTCGAGAGACACTGTTTTGTCAGGACATTGCTTGATGAAAGCAAGGAGGTTTAAAATGAGATCATTTTAAACCTCCTTGATGAAAGGGGTTGGAGGAAACAAGCAATTGAAGAAACGATAAATTTTACTGCATTGTATTTTGTACTTCGATTCCACTGAAGTTAACTTTATTATGGTTGACAAAAAGCAATATACATGTAGCTTCTGTGGATGTTTCAAGGCCTGCGTATCTGAATGTGTTCATCTAGCTACTTTTACTTTTTAGTCCAAATACGAACAATCCTAAACCCCTGCATCCTCAACCCTCATTTTACACGTCTATCATACTGTTTGACCAAACACTGGACTTCTGACAAAAACATTGCTTTACTGAATCTCATGGAAGACCAGAAAGTTTCTACAATGCAATCTTGTAAGTTTCTGTTGTTGCTGGAGTGTGAAATTGAAAGAAGGTAAAACGTAGTGGGCCATTTTTTTAAAAAGAAGTTTGAAACTTTCTACGCTACTCCGGATCCATGTGGTGCAATTTAGCTACTGTTGATGGGAATTAAACCTGACAGGAACCTGGAGGGATGAGCAAATTCCTGGACAGATCAATATCACATGGCTGAAGTATGTGCTATGACTGTATTAACCTCGTCGGGGTTCCAGGCAAGCCTCGCACCAAACATTTCCCATCAGGTAATGCACTCTGGCAGGCTGACACCTAGATGGATCACACTTGTACCAAAGCTTTCCAGGGTTCAACACCCGGAGGGTTGGTAAAGAGAACTTGATCTAGCAACATCATGGGTACAGCAGAAGGCTACAAAATGCCAGGTGCTTTGGGTCTTTGCTGGTGCCAAATTATTTAGGGCATTTGGGCATTTAGAGACCTTTTCTTCAATTAACCTGAGAGAAGTTGGTGCCAGCCTGTCAGATGCTAGTGCCGAGAGGTTTGGATTGGACAATAAGTGTGCCATGATGGTTAGCAAACTTGCCTCTAGACACTCTGGTCAAAAAGTTTAATGTTACATTTGTGTCTAAATATGCAATAAGTGCAGGTTGCAGTAAACTGTTGCCACACTTGCTAAACTGAAAAATTAAGAACGTTTTCTGCCTCTTGTTCCTGCATCGAGGCAATTCTATTGGATTGACGTTGTAGTGAAAAAATGTTAATGTCAGACCAAATATGTGTAAATGTCAATTGATTACAGTCGAAAAACCTTGTACATATAGATTCTTTTGATAAAGGAATATTTCTGAAACCATCAAACTAGCAACAACGCAGATATATATCATTTCACCCCACTAGTGGAATGTAGCCAAAGCTATTTTGAACCTTGAAAAGTAGGAAATGAAAAGGTTCAAATGATCGATGGCCATTATGTAGAGCAAATCCATTCCTAGAAAAGTTCTGCACTGTCATTTCTAACATCACAATTTACCACAGGAATGTCTCCTCCAGCTTCCTGCACCTTGCAGTACCATCCATACAAGCACTAACCACGACAAATGGACACAGGCAAGGCCCAGACAATTTCATTACCACCAAATTTCAGCATCGCCTGCCTCCCTTCATCTCTTACTTTGTTGGCTTCTGATGTGATTGTCTAAAGTGGGTGTCTTGTACATTTAGATGGTAACCATTCCATTTTGACATGAAGTACCAATGCATTAGAGCAACCAGACATGCCCTGCAGAATTACTACTGCTAAACTCACTCAGACCTGGTTTAGAGATGGAATTGGAGAGCCAATTATACAATATACATCACGTGGGCTACATTGGCTTTACTAGTAGTGGCTGTAGAAGAAAGGTAGCTCCAAATAAAAGGATAAAAATTGTAATGAGAATTGAGCTCTCTGATGCCTTTTGAACTCCTTTCTGTGAAGAACCTTTACATCTCTTGACTGGCCTGTCACATGTGATATAGGCAGTGCAAACTTTTGGCTTTTAGTACAAATTGTCTTTGACATTGTATATTTTAGAGGTGGAAATGGAAAAGGGTGGTGTCTGGTCAGACCCCAAAAGACATAAATGTAGCAACTGCAAGATGATGCACACTGTCACCAACTCACCCTACATTTGAAACAACCAAGACAATCCTTCCTACAGGTCTATGCACCAAGGTTACAGCCTTTGTGAGGTTAATGCAGTGTTGTCTGTATGTGAGTTGACCCAGGTTAGCCTGAGAGGAAGAGGGCTGCATTCTGTGACCTTGTCTGTGACTAGAATGAATGTGCAGTCTGTATGTTAAATACAAGACAAAGTAGTGAATGTTTTTCTGAGAAATTGTGTTTTTTTTACTAGGCAGAGTCTCGAGTAGCATAAAAAATTACATGCCTTTGGAAAGGACATTTTACACAAAAAACTCTGATTTTCAGCACTTCTGTACATGTGTGAATCATCTGCAAGTCGCACTCCAAATTTTGTCAATTATCATCTAAAAGTTGCCTTTATCACTTACAGTTGCTGCAAAATGCTTTTTAGACAGACATGGCTATAATTATTACACCCATAAATTGATTTGTATTGAAGGTACACATCAGTCTGGTTCTAATCAATTCTATTTGAAGCCTAAAAAGTTTAATGCAATTTTAATTTCTCCAACAAGAGGTGCTCTGAACATTTTTCTGTATCATTATCTGAATTATCATCTGTATAGCTGTGTATGAGCATTTAGCATATCTTCAACAGGTCTTCAAAAAATGGGTTCAACACAAGCACAGGTAGTTCATACTAAAGTTGAAGCACATCTGCCCCAAGTACATCACTTGTCTGGAAAACCAGACATGACCTCCTCTTCTGATATAAAAACCTTGACCCTTTGAATTGTGAAGTCCCTGATAAAATCATATAACCTAAAAGGCATTGAAACGAGGACTGTAGTACTTCTAGATATTGCATACATTGATTGTGAGATCTCTTTTATCAGGTTTGTAATGAATCATTGAACTGATGCAATTACTTGAAAATTACAGAGTCGTCTGTCAATAAAATCAGCCTGTACTTTATATCATGCTCGGAGTAATTTCCTTGTGGCTATAGATGCAGCATGACCCTCAGTCACTACATGAAAAGGCAGTCAAACTTTTTGGTAGCCAGCAACCCTCAATCTTAGGTTTGCCCCCGCATATACAAACTGGTTCGGGGCATGACACTATAAGAGGATGATGACAAGTTCTGAAGCTTGAAATATGTAGACATGCCGGTATGATGTTGGCAAATTAATTACAATACACAACAAGGTATTACTGTGAGGAGAGCAGATTTCCCTTGTGGTTTAGATTAGAATGTAGAAGTTCAAGGAAAATGTCAAGCATACAGGAGTCAGGGCAAAACATGATCTGAGTGATCTTGACTGAACCAGGTTCATATTTTTGCCAAAGTACATGTCCCACAAGTAGGCTTGTAAATCTGTGTTTTGCAATTAAGACATAGTCATATCCATAAGCCTTCTGACTTTACGCTATGTCTCATATCCCCATTATCAGAATATAAGATGTCAACAGCTTGGGGGTAAGATTCCAATTCCACTTTCCCTATAGGATATAAAAATTGAACTTGATCTATGACATTGCTTCTAGACTCCGCTCTGCTTCCCTGGAATCATCAGACTCTGGTTAGATCAGGGCTGATTGAATCAGGCCGCAAATTCCAACATCAAACAAACACGCCTCCAAACCGTCTGGAGGGATTTGGCTCGCTCGATTGACAAATCCATATTCAGCAACTGCATTATTTGGGCTTAATCAGGTAAAGTAGTCTCAGTGATGGATTGCAGCCCTGCTAACAGTTCATTGGACAGGCTGGATGAGGGGCGCTTGGTTTATACAACGGGAAATGAAAGAGACAATTTGTGGACCTTTTATGTGCAGATGTTCATACGAATTTCTGTGATTACAAAAGTGTTGTCAATAATTGCTTCACTTGTAAAATATCTTGTTGAAATTGACCATGTTTGTTTTTCAAAATGGAGTAAGACACTAAACAATGAAGTAAACTGAATGCAAAAATAGTGAAATTTTGACAAAATTAGTTCAAGAATTCATGCAGATGCAGATTTTAGCTGCACTTAAGCAGCCCCAAACGACGATACCGATAGCTTAATTTTGTGGCATCCAAGTTTCATTTTTAGTAGTTGAAAGAAAACAGTCAAGTTGATTAAAGGTGCCCACTCACTTTACTATTGGATCAAAGGGGGCAGCAGTGGCAGGAATGTATACAGTTATACAGCCTGTAATTTACGCTGCTCTCGCACCTGTAAAACACTGGAATCTTACGACAATGCTTTCAACATCAATAAGGCTCAAGCCTTCGAGGGTGTCAGGTTGGGTCATGTCAGGGGTTAAGAAGGCCAGAGAAGGTGAAAACAGGGGTGTGGCATTACTGTAATGCTAAGTACTAGTAAAGGTTACAGTGTTAAACCAGGTAGAATGAGCCTGGCTGGTACACTGAGGCTCAGATAGAAAATGACCTCTTTTGAAAACTCACTGATGACTGTCTGCCCAATTTGAGTTTCAAAATCTCTTTGGGATTTCTCCAACAAGAGGTACTCAGAACATTTTTCTGTAACATTATCTGAATCGCCATCTGTACACCTGTAAATGAGCATCTTCAACAAGTACATTATATTTTAACATGGTGGGATCTACAAAATTAAATTAAATGTATTAGAATTTTCCACAGGACACAGTAAAAGTTCGTTTAGGAAATTTCATTCTCTGCTATCTTTGCAGCAGGTTCTTTGTGTAAAAGAAAGCTGCTTGGGTGTAAAAAATAACAAATGAAGTTTTTGCCCATGATATTAGCAAGTAACCGGTCTATTTTGACAGATTCCAATATCATTAAACTTAATACAAAATCTAGTTGGTTTACGAGGTTTCAAAAACATATTATTTCCAAGCAGATAAGATTGGAATAGAGACATAATCAGTTTTGACTATGAAGTATATTGATTCAAATGACTCCATTTTGATAAAGCTCAGTTACAATGACAGTAACAGCAAAAAATTGAATCTTCAATACTTCGATGACTAGTGTGCAGTCGTAAATATTGATTTTAGGTAAATTATCAGACAAATACTGTATAATGTAAAATATGAGTCATCAAGGAAGATTACAGAGAAAGCCTAATATGTCAGCAGCAGTATCTAACTAAAGATACTTTCAAACCCATGTAAAAGCAAATCTACAAGTCATGACATTGAAGTTAGATATTTTATGATCCTCTTACGTCTATAGTCATGGTAGCTGAGACAGATTACCTTAAGGCAAAAGAAGCTGACTACATGTATTTCAACATGCACGGTTGTATCATTCTTTTGATCCACATTCAGTACAACTGTAAAGAAATTAATTGTATGTTCTGGAAAAAACTAGCATGAATTCTTTCAAGGGGCTTAAAAATTCTGTCTGCAAAATTTATAAAATATACATCAATCAGTAATATCAAGACTGAAAATGAAATATTCATTATATGATAATATTACACATTTTCATTCCCCTAGTCCACAGGAAATATTCATACATTTTGTACATGTACAATTTGTACAGTGGATTTTGAAACTATTTGATAAGTTGAGCTGTAAAACTATTTCATGCCTGGCATTTTCATATTCAATAGATTTACAAGATACCAAAAATTAGAGGAAAAAAATGAGCCCTCTCTATGACAATGGTCACACATGTTCTTTCTACACAGGGGACTTTATCCTAACCAAGTCTTTTTGTAATTCAATTTATCATTCAAATTGTGCAAGAAAGGGCTAATCCTTTACCAAATTGGTGGAATTTTCCACCACATTAAAGGCCAACAAAATAAATAATTCAGTAGCCTGGCTGCCACCACAGCACACAGCTGTCATTAGAACTATTGACTGATGGACAAATCATCATATTCCCTGGCTAACATGAAAAGCCATCGTTGAAGTGCAGCCAATAAAAACACTTGATTCAAATGATGGCAAATTAGGACCTATAGATTCTGACTAACCAGTAATTTCAGCGATCTGCTTTGGCTTTAGGTATCAAGTTTGTTTAGATAAGTGACTTATCAGTATAGGGGAAGACATTCGATTTCATGTCATGGTACTTTGCTCCATATGTTTTCAAGAATGCAAGATACTGGAACTATGTCCAGTGATATCATGTATCTTTTTTTTTTCTTTTAAGGCCATGCTTTTAAATGCGGTGTATTTCAAGGAATTGATAAACTGCTGGACATGAAAAAATGCATTGCACTTATGTCTATTACAAAGGCATACAAAATATCAACTGAAGGCAATTCCATTCCATGAATGTTCCATCTCATTATTAGGAAGGTTCTATGATGAACAAACTTCATTTGGGACTGAACACCCCTTTTCAAGCTAATATTACAAAAAATGTATGGCATCTTTCTAAAAAAAAATAGATGTTTCTTTAAGGGGAAAGATTATATTTACTAATACTAGCTTTGAACAATACAAAATGATCAATTATGAAATTATATTTTGTGTTTTGCCTTAAAGATTGACCAACATAGATTTTTTGGGACATTTGTGATAAGGGAGCTAAAAGATGTGACCATGTTGCAAAATTTACCATAAAATTCTAATCCAAAAGTAACATTCTTTTCAGTTGCCTTAAGTTAATAAATGGTTTCTTTGTACCCAAAATGTCCATTATCAACTAAGTAAATGCCAGCCTACCTGGGACTTTTCTATGATGTATTTCTTCTCCTCCATTTCTGTCGCTTCCGAATCCATGATTGCGTCCCGTCACTGCCACGCTCGGGTATCTCCGATCTTCCGATGCTGTTCCTGTAGTATTTCTACAGGAAGAAAATAAAACAATGTTACTAACAATTGTGTTTCTAGTACAAATTTCTGTGAGCAAAACATAAAGATAAAAAGAGAATGATTAACTGAGTGCTGCACCTGTTATGCAGCCATGAGTTTGGGAGACTCCTACGCTGAAAGCTCATGAATTGCAAACCCGACAGACTGTTCCATTTATGCACGACGGGGACTCCAGCTAACTTCAAATGCCTGCATTGACCCCGTCCGCTTTCGACTCATTTCCTTGCCTGTTATTGCGGCTTTCCCCTGTGATGCAACATTTTCATGCTGCAGATGCTGCACGTAACTGACGTCAAAGGAGTTTTGAACGGAGGGAAATCAGCATGAAAATGTGCAACTCAAACATAAATGGCACACGAGATGGTTTGGAATGCCCCAAAGGGAGGCAATCCAACTCGCAACACGCTGAGAATGGTTTCATTATGGGTGCAAGAGTATGGTAGGGTGCCGGAGGAGGAGCAGGCCTCGGCACAATCATTTGAAAGCACTAAGTAAGTTTGTTGCTAAATGGTAAACACTTCAGCGTACATAAATCTCTCTCCTCAGGAAGTGGAGCTCTTTAGTAGAGAAATTACAGTCAGCAAATTGTTATCTGAGCAATGGATCATCATCAACACACATGACAAGATGTGTGAAACCTTTCCATTAAGTTTTTAAGATCCTTCTGGAATTTGTTGATTTGTACCATTATCAATATGACAAGACATAAATCAAATGTAATTATCATTTTATGTTTTTAGAATTGTAAAAAGGCTAGGAATTATTGAAGAAAAATGATATGTTGCAAGTGAGCTAGTAGATATTACCAAAATGATATGATTGTGCAATGTATGATTGTTTTGAATTTACCAAGCCCAGTGACTGCAAAATCAAAATTTAACTTAAAATCAATAATTTAAAAGGTTTAAAAGGTTAAAGAAAATGAAATCTTTGTCTATTTAAAGATCTTTTTCAGAGTGACAGCAACACTAGCAACTAACATAATCTGCAACATGTGCCTATTGTACCAGTCTCATGGCCAATTAAAGAGGACCTTACGATGACAGATAATCATTCTAGAAGGACTGAACTTCAAACTTTTCCTGCACATATCACTCAAATGTCACAATCCTGCAATATTCAGCACCTTTACTTGTCAAGATAACCCCAGGAGATGATGTTATGCATCATCAGAACCTTTAGAAAAAATGCTCTGTCATCATGTATTCTGCACACCGAATGACTTCAGCTGCTGCACCCTTTGAAACGAATTCTCAGGCGTCGCATCTACTGACATAAAACTGAAACATCGCCTTTGCAGCATGAAGTCTCTCACTTATTAGTTCGACACACAGACAGAGTCATTTTTCTCGTATCAGAAGATTGCCGCCTACTGGAGGAATAATCAAGTCCTTGATGTTTGATGTATGATTACTCCACAGCTACACCTGAGATGGAGGCTTGCTACTGTGGCACCTTTGATGATAAAGTCAGCAATCCATCTGTCATCTAGTATGCCTCTAGAACAGTGTTCTAGCCAGCGTCCATCTTTCTGTCATTTCATGGAATTTTGCCTCTTATGATAGACAAAACTTTTGCCCAACCCATCATCTTTGATGGGGAAAAATTGGCATGTAAAGATATGGAAAGAGATGTCATTAAAGTAAGGTTAGTCTACCAGCAAAATTAGTGCCTCAAAATGCAGGAAATAGCATTTCAGAAGGTCAAGATTTCAAAATTTTCCAAAAGGAGCATGCCCCCGGACTCCCTTAGCTAGGATTGTTGCACCTCCAGTGTGACACCTCATGCCTTCGGTGCTTGACATGACGTTATGTCAAACAAAATTGAGATGACAGACTGGCTAGAACACTGCTCTAGAAGAAGCTGGTGTTAGCCTACATGTCATCAGAGCTAACCTGATGTGTTAAAGATCCACTCTACCATAAAACTTCGTATTGCTAAGTGTTTCAAAGCTGTAACTGTTAACAGTTATTTCTAGGGCATTTGGCACGTTATTTTTTTTTTAATGATGTCACTCAGTGCATTAAGCCAATAGTTGACCACTTCTGGGCACTGAGCTACATGTAGGTACATGTAGGTACGACAGTTATGTGACTAAGCCAGAAGATGGCGGTGGATGGTAAGGTGTCTTCTCTCAAATACAATTTTCAGCAGAATTCTGACAGTTTTCCATTATTTTCTTAACTGTTATCATGTTATTTTTCTGTACTGTACATTAAGCCAAGTAGTTTTGCTGTTCATTCTAAATATCACAGGAATAAGTAGTGAATACAACATGTGTGTACTGTTATGCATCATTTCTTAGATTCCCTTGGGAAAAATTTGAATTACAAAAAACAAAATCTCCCTGCTGTTACCTAATGAGAGATGAAATTTTCAGAAATTTTCAGAAATCCTGGGCAGGATTTAGAGCTGATCCTGTACCCTGAGAATCTGCTGATTGTGTGCCATATGTCTGCTGCTGATTGTGTGCCATATGTCTGCTGCTGATTGTGTGCCATATGTCTGCTGCTGACTGTGTGCCATATGTCTGCTGCTGATTGTGTGCCATATATCTGCTGCTGATTGTGTGCCATATGTCTGTGGCTGGGATGCTGATGATAGATAAGGGCTGACGGAATAGTGGAATTAAGGGTCCAATTAAATCCTAATAAGTCCAATTAGGAGGCACCTGTGTCACCCTTATCTCACAGGCCATAATACTGTGGCAACATTTATGACAAATAAATATGCAAGTAGATGGAGAAATCATTTTTTCTGCACAATATATTAAACACACATTTCTAACAATGCATAATGAAATACAAATTTACAACATTTAATAGCCATGTAGATAACAATTTTGGAAATACCAGTTGTTGAAATTTATTACTTAGATTTCTTAATCATCAGGGGATAGAATATTGTATTTTTTTCCATGTAAACAGTTTTAAAAAATCTTATCAGTGAGTTTTAGGTGCTTAAATGAATAATTCTGAAGAGGAGCACAAGTAATTACCTTGTGGGAGAACCATGAACAAAAGCCAGATATTATAAAAATCTAAATCCCTGTCTGTAGTACTGTATTCATAAACCCTGGAATGAAAGGACGGAGTTGGACAAAACTGTGTATTAACATGTTTAGATAAGGTGTACTCAATGGCTCCAAGCTTATCTATCAAATAGGTATTGACATGTCTGTGTATAATATGTTTTGACAGAACGAATGTGGGTAAAGTGCTTACAAATTGTACCATACTTCCTGTGCTGCAGAGATAGAAATGAGATTGTGCCTGGAAAAGGTTATTGCCATTTGCCAGTTGCATACAATGTAGCATTATCAAGGGAGACTTAATGCAAATTTTTCAGTCAACTATCAAGGTGCAATTTGCTTTGCTTGTCATCTGCTGTCAAAATGCATGCCATCATCGTAAGTGTATCACAGCAGCTGATCATGTTTATTTCAAAATACCTCCAAGCTTCCTAATCTGTTCCCTTAGAACTAAAGGTTACAAATATACAAGTGAATTGGATGGTATATTCCATGGCTGGAGCAGAGGAAGCTTTAGTCAAGATGATCAAATCAAGAGCTTTCCGTGGGAGTACATCAATCAACTCCCCTGTTTTCTCTGGCTGCCAAGAAAGAAATGAACTTGTAGATTGGGTCCAATACTGTTTCCCATTCATTGTTATTCTGTCCAAGTTTATGCGTACCTTTTACAGACCTGATGCAATAGTGCTGTGATAGTAGGCTGGGAAAAGTTTGGAGTAAGGAAAGCTGAGAGCAATTCAAGACCTTTTATGAATGGGTGAATGGATCCCTAGTTCTGCCACTTGCGCAAATGCTTATACCATTAACCACTCAAAATTGAGGCCACAGACAACGATTTAGAGTTCCTATGGCTAAAGTAAACTTGTATTGTAACTAATGGAATATCAAGTAAATGGAATTCTCTGCTTGAAGACGATGATGATGAATCAGACATGTTTTGGGGCTCAATGTGGTACTCAGTTCCCTGTTGTCTTTATCAACTATGTAAAATATATTCAGCACCAAGGACAGAACCAGTATGTATTGTATAAGGTAACAGTATATGGCTTCTGAAGGAAAAGTAGCACCAAGGACAGGGCCAGTATGTATGGTATAAGGAAGCATTAGATGACTACTGAAGGAAAAGTAGCACCAAGGACAGGGCCAGTATACATGGTATAAGGTAGCATGAGATGACTACTAAAGGAAACGTAGCACCAAGGACAGGATCATTCAGTATGTACGGTATAAGGTAGCATTAGATGGCTTCTGTAGGAAAAGTAGCACCAAGGACAGGATCATTCAGTATGTATGGTATAAGGTAGCATTAGATGGCTTCTGTAGGAAAAGTAGCACCAAGGACAGGGCCAGTATGTATGGTATAAGCTTAGGTAGCATTATATGGCTACTGAAGGAAAAGTAGTACCAAGGACAGGGCCAGTATGTATAAGGTAGCAACCACTGAAGAAAATCCAGCTCTATTGACAGAGTAGATCTAGATAAGTTACAGAACTGCCTGCATCTCCTTGAGGCCACACCAATTTAATTTGTTGGTTCTCGGATTTTTCCAGAAGAAATATGAAGCGACCGGGCGAAAAAAAATTAAAATTAAAAGAAGCCTAGGCATCCTCTGATAGCCCCCAAAGCTACGATAGGAGCCTTGATGTCACCATACCAGGCTGGTTTATAATTCAAACAATGAATTCTAAACTTTTATCAAACCAGTGCATTGATACATGAAAGAAACTGTAAAACAACGCAGACAAGGAGCTTTCTTCAACTGTTTTTGGCAAAATAGGATCATTTTGCAGTTAATTCAAAGCCTGAATCCAATTTTATTTTTATTTGCAAAGCAGAAAAAAATGAAGCGGCGAATCCGAGAACCAACAAATTAAATTGGTGTGGCCTGAGTAGTATTGTTATGATACAATGGGCATTAGAGATGAGTCTTTAGTACTTTTAATTAGTCTTTTAAAATCAAGGGAACAGTAATGGCATGAATCTACAAAATTGTGTCTTCTTTTTCCTTCCAGAAGAATTGTAAAGAAGTGTTTTCAATTTTTGTATTGAATCTAATATGGAAGCCATTGTATGGAACACTGTGAATAGCACACAATATCCCCCTGTCAAGGTTACAGTGACCCGAATGTAAGACTCTTCCTCTTGGTATAACCCCTGGCTCAACCCGTGACCCCTGATGACAAGAAGCACGGCTGCATAGAGATTGCAACAGTGTAATTGATCTGTCGGGGCCCAACTTTACTCCCTGGGGCTGAAAAATACATACATCACAACGGCAGGGACTTTTGGGGATGATAGTATCTCAAGCTTCCCGAATGGATGGGGCAGAATTCGTCGAATGTATCAAACAATGTTGTCATATCGGGGGATTACACGCTGTTTCCATCTTACTGTCTCCCTAATGCGTGTTTGTGTCGCCATGTAAAATGGTGCGTCTCCGCGGGTACAATTTACCCGGGACGACAAATTGCGTGTGCTGCGGATGATATTGAGGTGGCTTTATGGATATTGTGACGGATTGAGTGCGGAAGGCTGCGGATCAGTGCTAGCTGCAGGGCACCGTTACAGACTGTTGTAGTTGTTTGATTTTTCCCAGCGATACAAACGGTCATTGCTAGCACTGCGTTATGTGAAAAATACAGGCCCAACAGCCATACATATTTTACAGCAGTCCTGCATTAAACATCTTCACAGCCCTCTCACAGATTTAATCTCTGACTTGCCTTGGAAATTTACAGTGTATTTTGTATGCTACTGTGGCCGTCATACATCACGTAGGAGAAGATTAAAGTTTTCGGTCTGTGGGACTCGATGACATATAAAAGCCAACAGGAAATCTTCCCCAGATAAATGGTAGTTTTATCAGACCTGTTCATCTCAAGGTATTCCCTTTCAAAAGGAAAGACTTTTGGTCCAGAATTTTAAAATTATCAAAGGAACTACAATAGTCTCACAAATCATTAAACATCAAAGATAAGACAATGACATTGTATTCTTTGTAGAGTTTTCCGTTGGGTCATCTGACATGTCTGATGACCGAATTTAGTGTATAGATGCTCTGAAAAAAACACTGCGTATTGAACAGGGGAGAGAATAATTGGACATGCTTTTAACAACTTTCCAAGATACAAGATCACAAATTGTGTTGAAGGAACTGTGAACAGAAAACACTTTACAATAATGTTAACATGTGCAGAGTGTGGAAATAAGATCAGCACCTCAGACATGTTAAACTACTGCAGGAGGATCTGTATTGAATTTCAATACACAACCCCACTGTGTGCAATCTTGTATGTGAGAAAAGCAAGGAAATTGGACCCCACAGAGAAACTTGTTCAATAAAAGTATAAAAGGCATACATTAACAACTTTCAGCACCAAGGACATGAACTTTATGTGACATTAGGAGCACAGGAATGATGCAAGAGGAGTTTATTTTCACTAAACCACCAGTATGGCAGGAGCTGGTTGTACCAATTTTGGTACCATTGAGAGCTATTGTTAGTACCTTTACAAATATAGTACACAAATGAGATTTGTGCACAAAAGAGACAAATAAGATGCAATGTAATTGTAATGCCAAACAAATGTTACAGTAGCATTCTCTTTAATTTCATTTGTGTCTTGATTTAGAGCCATTATTCATGACTAGAAAAATACATACTGCTTGCAGTGTTATGTATAGATCTTCATATAAACAGAACTGACTTTGAAAAATAGATCGTACTTGCAGAAAATACCAAAGGTGAATTTAGAACGAACATTATGAAAATTTCCAGACGAATCTGAACATGTTTAGATATTGTGTCAGACATTTTCATTCTGAATTACAGTTTACATATGATCAATTTAACTACATGTTATAATGTAGTTATAACAGAGTTTCTTATAAAGACAGTGTTATAACAGAGTGATCTTACATTATACATTACTGTCAGGGCGAAAGTTCTATTTTGTTGTTACCTGTGAAAATTGGTAGTTTCTGGTGTTATCTTTTGTACCATTTTCTGTTACCTCTTTAATGTATCTAAATTGTAACCGTTATTATTTCATATTGTTAATTGTTTATTGTCCAGTTATGAGGGCTAGCCCTTTATAATAGCCTCCGGCTAGTTGGGCAGTCCTGGCTGTATATGTCTTTATACAGTTTAATAAATCAAATCAAATCAAATCAATGGTACAAAAGATAATGACTGCATCAGATATTAAAACACATTTTACTTCTGCATCTATTATGAAATATAACTCATTGAAAATTGCTTTTCTAACAAGAATTCCAAGTAACAGTGAACATCTCATTGTATCATGAATCACAGCGGTGGCGTGATCCAATCTGAAGCAAAACGAGCAATTTGTCTGAACGCGATGCATATCAATGACTGAACCAGCCACGACTGTACGCCAGGCACGTCCATAAAATCAACCATAATATGTCATCAGTCACTGACGTGTACCATCCCCCACACACCATTAACTTTATTTGTTCAGTCTACAGGTTGCTGTCCTCATTAATGGGTTGTCCCTAGTGCAGGTCTGCTAATGGCTTGCATGGGTAGGTTTAAAGGCCTGCAGTTTGATAACTTTGAAGTGCATTTTGGTGACTTGGTTAACATGGGAAAAATACTGATTATGTATTTTCCTGAAAACTTGAAAAAAAGAAGCAAAACAGAATCAGATGAGTCTCTAAAAAAGGGAGGGTAAAATAGAGGACTAAATGTAAGGTATGACATGGAATAGTACAAGATACTATGTTTCACAAAATCCAAACTTTTACGCATTCAAGTAATGAATCATGTCTATACCACCATAATAGTCTAACTTGAATATTATTTGTTCATTTCTATCTAATAAATTGATTAAATAGTGTCTTTTTACGTGATTGTTAAAATCTGAAGCAGTACATCCTATACAGTTGGACTCACATTTCTTCACCTGTTCAAGAAAATATCATACAAAATGTACTTTCCTTCCTACAGGTAGAAAACCCATGGCATGCCAGTAAGTCTGTGACTGTGATCTATTTGACGTGTTCATTTTGGAAACATTAATAATTTTTTGATTGTAACAAATGATCTTCCAGTACATCCTGACAGCTTTTGAAAATCGATATTTCAACCCTTCCCAGGGTCTCAAATCATGCTCACTTTTTTTATAACAGTTTTCCTCTCGGATACTATTAAAGTCTTCTAATAAAAAATAATCTGTTTCTGCAATTTATTGGTTTAATATCGATAAGAACACTTATTGGATGCTAAATATTCTTATAAATCTAGTAATTCTAGAATCTATCTAAGAAATGTAGCTGTTACAACTAGAATGTTGTTGTGGAAAAAATGACACTTTTTATGACAATACGTTTACTTAAATGCAATTGATACACCAAAGATCTGATGTTTAATCCTACTTAGATTTACAATAATTTACAATTATTAGGCCACACAAATTTAATCAATTGGTTCTTGGATTTGCACGCTTCATTTTTTCTGATTCGCAAAAAAATTTATATTTTTCAGGTTCTGAATTAACCCCAGAATTTGGCCACAACAGTTGAAGAACATCCTTGTCTTCCTAGTTGTTACAATTTTTCTATCTACATGTACATGTGTGTATCAATGCAGTAATTTCTTTAAAAGTTCAAAGTTCATTGTTTAAATTATAAAGCAGCCTGGTATGTTGACTTCATGGCTCCTATTGTAGCATTTGGGGCTGTCACAGGATGCCTTAGGCTTTTTTTTTGCCCTGTTGCTTAATATTTTTTTAAACAAATTTGAGAACCAACACCAAATTGGCGTGGCCTTTACACACAAAAAAAAATAATGTATTCACTTCCCTATATCAAAACCACAGTAAGTTGTGGAGGTCGCAGAATGACCTGTGATCTACAGCATCTCATACCTAATGCCCCTTACCATACTGTTGTGGGCCACAGTGGGGTCATGGAGGTTACTCACAGAATGTGGGCCATTAGGAACCAGGCTTCATAATGGCCCATGATACTGAAAGGGTGGATGCAATATCAGTTCTATTCCAAAGGCACTTTTGGGTGAAACTAAAGATAGGAGAGAACACAAGACTGCCATATTGAAAAATCTATAATCATGGCAAAGCAAGGAGGTTTATTGAACCTCCTTGGGTAAACCTATGGGGAAAATGACGTTCTGATAAAGAGTCTCTGATACAACAACTTGAAGCCTACATGTGCATGTACATCAATATCTAAGAAATCATATTTGAAAACTTTTGAGATCACTTATTGTAAAACCCTCTGTCTACAGCAGTGTTCTAGCCAGTGTCCGTCTTTCCATCATTTTATGGAACTTCGCTGCTCATGATGGACAAAAATTTTGCCCATCTTTGATGTGTGTAAAGATATGGAAAGAGATGCCATTATATAATATATATTAATTAAACTAAGCTTAGTCTACCAGCAAAAGAAATGCCCCTCAAAATGTGGGAAACAGTGTTTCAGAGAATCAGGATTTCAAGATTTTCCTGGAGGAGCATGCCCCTGGCCACCCTAGGATTGTCACACCTTGCACTTTTGGCACTTGACATAATATTGCATCAAACAAAACATAGATGACGAAAAAAAAATTCAAATCAACAAGATATCAGATTGAGAAGCGACCATTTGTTATCACCAAATGTTCCGGCCCATTGCACCAGGCATCTTACATCATCACTAACATTCGCAAATTTATACAGAGCTAAAACAACATTGCAGGCTAATAATACAATGTAAAAAGGCTGAATTACGCAGTTTAAGGGAATACACAACTGTACAAAATATCATCAATATTTACAAACCTAACCAAAACTGAATAACAAGAATATGTACAAACAGTAGTAGGGTGATTACACAATAGGGTATAAGTTACAAAACACTGTTCAGGAGTTTTGACAAGTACGGAATGGCACTGTTCCTGTACCTGTCAGATCTTATAAAAGGTATGCTAAGCTGGAACCCCCCTTTTAGGTCCATATTGTGAACTTTATTGCGGGTGGGGGGTAGCCAGGGTCGAAACGTTGGTGAATTCATCAGAGATTTTGCAAACTTAAGACAGAGTGATTCCCTTCTTGCTTTTAAAGTGCATAGGTTAAAAGTTGAGAGTGCATCAGCATAGGAAGTATAATTATGATTCTGAGGGCACGTTTTTGAATGCGTGGACCATGCCGTTTGTATTCTCAACAAGACTAACACCTTCGTATGTGGGAGGAGACTGTAAGTGCTTGTCTCTGTTGATAAATGGTGGTCGGCACGAGGCCCTGGTGAACCCATAAAGCTCTCAGTGTGTGGGTGGAATGGAAGAGATGCAATCACGGTCGTCCGTAAAGTTTTAAAACTGACACGTCAACTTTCCTCCCCTCCAACTTTGTGTGACATACAGTAACTAATATAATGTATGTACCGGTAGCACTTGGGAGTTCAACTTCTGAGACAAAATTTTGCTGTTAGTAGGATCTAGCCTGGTTACCAAACCTATTTTACTTGCCGAGTCTCTTTGGAACCCATAAAGCTCTCAGTGTGTGGGTGGAATGGAAGAGATGCAATCACGGTCGCTGTAAAGTTTTAAAACTGACACATCAACTTTTCTCCCCTCCAACTTTGTGTGACATACAGTGACTAATAAAACGTATGTAGCGGTATGCCTAAATACCTCAACCGCCCTCAACCGCCCTCAACCGCCCTCAACCCCCCACTTCCTGGGCTAATATGCAGTGAACATGTGCTAAGAACGCTTTTTAACGCTCTGGATACATTGCCTATGCAATTATAAATAGGAAAATCACTGTAACTCGATCCGAGGAACAGGGTCCACCATCTTGTTTATTTACGTCGGGCCGCCAGAACGCATCGTGCCGTAAGTTTCAAGTCAAAATAAGGAAAGTGAAAAAGCTTGTGCAGCACGGAAACTCAGCAGATATAGAGGGAAACCTCTTTAAACATCATGTTTCTGGTGGTGGATTTTAACGCTCAATACTTTAGGCCGGATATTTTGCGGGGTGTATCACTCCCTAAAGACGGTAACTCCATGTACATGTATGATATATTAAAAGTTATAGAAAAAACTCGCAAATACTTAGACGTTACTATGTGATTTTTATTTATAATCGTATAGACAATGTATACAGAGTGTAAACAAGGGTTCTTAGCACATGTACACTGCATATTAGCCCAAGAAGTGGGGGGTTGAGGGCGGTTGAGGGGGGTTGAGGGCGGTTGAGGTATTTAGGCATACCCCGTATGTAGCACTAGGGAGTTCAACTTTGGAGACAAAATTTTGCTGTTAGTAGGATCAAGCCTGGTTACCAAACCTATTTTACTTGCCGAGTCTCTTTGGTCCTCTATTTGCAAAGAGGACAAAAGAGACGCGGCAGTTAAAATAGGTTTGGTAACCAGGGAATGTAGAATCACCAAAAGTCATACTATAATGCCAAACAGACATGCATCTTATTAATCGGAGAATTCTTTCCTTCGTCTTAATTGCTTTGTTCCAGACAAAAATTCAAATTGAATGTAATCACCCTACAGGTGAATTTTGATTTTGAAGACTGCAAACTCAACCTCTTGAAGATAACATGTTTAATTTAGCATCCCTATGTTCCAACCTCCCCTAAGCCTAAGCCTAAGCCTAAGCATAACCCTAACCTTAACCCGCCGCTATTTTCCAACATGTTCGGAACGTAGGGTTATCAAAACATAGGGTTGGCAGAATATAGGGCTGTCCTGACGTCCGTAGACATCATGTAGGGCTGCGTACCGGTCCAAGTGGACCAGTACAGACCGGAAAAATAGTATCGGTCCGGTCCGAAAAAAACGAAACGTCGGTGGACCGGTTTTTTGGACCGGAACAAAAATCCATACTTGTTACTACTGATGATCACTATACACAAGGAGGCCTGCCAAGAAAATGAACATCCAGCGTTAAAATACGATGGATTTACCTTTAAAGTTAGTTTCCGTCTCTCTCATTTCGCAACAATATTTTTTCCATATTTTCGTTACCGACAGACATCTAGGAATCATAAAGGAGAGGTTTGTAAGCTGCGTATTGGTTGCGATTGAGCCGCTGCTTTACACCAGCGGCCACTTGCCCACACTGTGACGCACATGAATTGTTCAGTACAGGTACAGGTCCGGACCTGGACCTAAACCTCTGTACCGGTACCTGTACCTGTACCTGATGTTACGTTTAGGTACGCAGCCCTAACGTCATGACACAAATCTAGCAAAGAAGCAATCATGGATCTCTGTGCATACATTGATTTTATAATAATGAAAAGGGGGCAACTGAAATGAATACATATCAAGATTTCACAGAATTAAACAAATAACATAAATGCTAAACCCTCAGGAATCTAAAAGTTGTGCTTTGTCTAGTAAAACACTTGTCACTTGTCAAGCCTGAGCAACTTAGAAGACCTTCAAATTGATTTATCGACCCCACATGCTTTCACTATTCATTTATGTGCATTCCAATTTTGATATAATGGACTTATGATAATCATATTCTGTCCTGGTTTTAGCTTTCGACTTCATTCCAAGGGATTATTCCATAAAAAATTTAGTAGGGTGGCGTATATAAGATGATATTATTAGATGCTTGAATTAGCAGCAAAACGCTATAAACATTAATAGCTGCTGTGCTCCTTTTGTTATCTTATGGAGTGAATAAAATTGTTTATTGCATAGCAATGATGTGATTATTTTGTGAATTATATACTTTAATGTTCACAGTCTATGATTACAATTCAGGTCTGTTTTATACAAAAATTTTCCATCCAAAATGTTTCCTCAAACCCATCTTTCTCAAATACCCAAATGTTTTTACCTTCTGATACTTTGAAACTTTATTTATTAAAACAACATAGCAGGAGTACGTCCTGAATTGCATTGTAATTTACAGTGTACAGCTGTTTAAAAACATTTGAATTGATTAAAAGCCTTAACAGATTGATAGTATAATGCAATCATCTTTAAAATATTGTGCTTATAATAAGTTATATAAATATACATAGCCTACTTTGTGTTCAAGATCTAGCATAATCTACATTTTATTTTAAAAAAACAACCTTTTCCATCTGAAATATTTTCTGACTCCCATCTTTCTCAAATATCGATGCATGCATCCGCCACCTTTGCCTGCCCCTGAATCGGCAAATTGTCACGTCGCAGCATGATTAGACTGGCAGGTCAGGAGCAGCCGTAACCCTGATCCCATTTAATATGTCCGCAATCCTCCGGGACTCAAGGCTCTATTAGATTTAACGCACGCTTCGTCGGGCCCGATCCATCCTGCGTAATTGGCGGCTTTTGTGCGACAAAGCTGGGAAGATAAACACGCCGCTGCGCAGAATGGAGACGAACCATCTTTATTGCGGAGATTGTCTGCTGATACTCATGTCCAATCTCAAGTTGAGTGGATAGATAGGGGGAATAATGATGATGGACAAGAGAGCCAATTGGAGGACTGCATTGCAATTGTGTAAACTACAATGCTTCAGGCAATTAGAGCATTCAAATGCTGCAGCTATTAAAGAATGTAGTTTGATGTGAGACTTTTAAGTACGTAAGGGCCCAGCCACATACGTTGTGCAATCACATTAACTGGGGGCATTCTTGCAATTATGTGGTGCACAGTCCTGAAAAAATTCAGCTGTCTTGTTAGTAAACAGAAAAGGCTGGCTTAGATCCTTGTAGGCGGTTGGTTCTGTCATGGCCTGCTTAAAAATACTGCGACATCAAAATCGTACAATGACCTACGATGACTGTGACCTTGCTGTAACACACTACGGGACATGACGGGCAGTTTTATCCAAAGGTGGCCATAACTACAGGAGGGATTTCTTAGCTGTTATACTCGCTTTAATACAATAGCTCTGCATGCTTTTATGGTACATGCAGAGTTAGAGGGCTCAGCTGACTGGCTTTAGAACACATTTCTGAGAACAGGCTGCACTTAAGGGATTGAAATGGCCTTTCCTTACACACATTTTGAAGAGCTCTTCATGGAAAGACAAAGTATAGGGCAAGACGGGAGTCTTACAAGAACTCCACCCTTAACCCTTATTTCTTTTCATAAACCTCAAAATGAACAGATATTCCCTAGTCTACATTTCTTTTGCTGCCTTGCTGCTCCTTTGTAAACTTGGGAACAGCCCAACTTACACCTGAATTGTATAGTTTTGCTCATTCTGTATCTTGAAAAAAACTTTCAAAACTGCAATATGTTTTTACTTGTTAAGAACCCAATTAGAACAAGAGTTACATATTTCACCAGCCTTCTTAAAGAGCCAAAGAGTTGTGAAATCATTGCATTTTTGATGGCTGTGACTTCTGTGATCATCAATAATTCAATCTATGATAAATTTACAAGAGAAATAATTCACACGACCATTCCCCTCTGTACCTATATCATTAACTTGATTAATAATGATCATCATGAATATTCAAGATGGTAAATATTAGGTACTGTAAATATTAGGTACTGTTTGCAGTATTCGTTTTTACTTGACCTTTGTTTACTCTGGCATGATATGTCTACAAGGCCTGGCATAAAATCACACTTTGAATCAAAATTATAAAATCTTATGATCATTTCTGACTTAGTAAAAAAAAGAAAGTGCTCTTAAACTAATGCTTGTGTACTGTGCCAACCTGGGTACATTAGTGAAAGTACTTCCCTAAACATTGGTCTATTAGATCAGCTGATTAAACAAAGAGATCACGCTATATAGATGCATTTGTTTAAAAAATAAACATTTGACATTCGTATTTAACAAAGGAGCACCCAAGTTTGCTCGTCATATTAAGAACTCATTAGGGCATCATCTTATGCAATATTTCAACATATAAGTTATAACATTTGCTCAGGCACTGAGCAATGACTAACCACTGGTAACTTGCCGTTTTTTTCTTTAGGGTTGGAGTTAAACTTCAACAAAAAATAGAATGCAAAATCATCAACATTATTAATGATAAAAAAATAGATTCCTAAAATCATAACCTCATACAAATTGGCCATAAAACTACCAAAACATGTTTTCATCTGGCAGAATTGACCTGTTACAGCCACAGAAAGCCACCTGCGTGCTTCCTATAATTCAATACTTTCGTGCAGGGCAGTTTTTATGAGAAACAACGTCTTATGGGAGTGCAGTTTTGCCCTCTCTTCTCTTCAATTATTGATACCAACCCCTGGCTAAGGCTCCCAGGCTTCCAAATGATGAAATATACATGACTAGCTATGATTACATAGCTTTGTCTGCAGCAGCCCTAAATAATCGGAGCCATTTCCAAATTGACACATTATAAACGTTAGACAGGGTGATAACTGTAGCTTCAGAAAAAACAACTTCAAACTGTACATGATTTCAGGTTTCGAACAAATTTTAAGCAACATTTTACACACAACTGCAAAGGGAACAGGTTTCAGAAGTATCCATTTCAAACCTTGTAACAAAAAGGGTGTAACAGGTGCAGCAAGAATAATGTGACCCTACTAGAGTCAACAAACAGGTGACAGGGTATTGTAAAGGGAAACCCTTTCCTACCTAACAGGTATTTACAACATAGTGCGATTGAGATATTTGATTACTGTTACGTAAAGAAAATCCGTCTTACCTGTGTGGTTGAATTTAGCCTCACAACTCGTCTGCTGTGAATAAAGTCAGGATGATTATGAAGTCTTTCTCTGGCACAGCTTTTACCACTGAAATGCAACACAACAATCCACACATGTACCGGGGACTAAAATGCTTCCAATCAAAAAGCTTTCCTGGGTAAAAAGGAGCGGCACACTGCTTGTGGACTGTACCACTAGTTCAAAGGGGGTGGCTTATTCCCTTTTACACCTGTTGCCATTCTCACTACATCATGGAAAAATAAATCAGCAGTAATGATTTTGGTTCAATTCATAAAGTAAATATTGATTTGTTTGCACTGCATTGTTTCATATGACATGAGTTGTTAGGAAAGCGCAGAAAGGTACACAAATAAATGCTTCAGTTGGCAGGAATAGATCAGTTGGAACAGCTGTCAGGGATCATGTCAAAAATGTGTCTTCTACAGTAGAGAACTGTTGCCTCCAATAGCTCAGAAATGCTGTATGGTAGTGTGGATCAACTTCAGTGACAACAGCAAACACAAAACTGTGACCCTAATAACAAATCTACATGATTGTGAAATGCTACTTTTGGGAGAAAACTCAGTGAGAAAATTTGGAAACTGCCACCCCCAAAGCATGCCAACAATGCAGTGAACCACACACTTGTCTTGGTTGGCTGAGCTACCCTAACAGCTCCGCCTAGCTACCTGATGACAAACAATACCTCTGGTTCATTTGGCACCAAGGATGGTAGGTTAGTCGCCTTTGGACAACAAAGGATCAGTTGATTGACACAAGACACACCCTTTCAACCTATAAGATCGGAAAGTGCATGGTTTTTTCAACTTTTACAATTGATAACTGTAACAATGCATTTTGCCAGTAGATCTGACATAGATTCAACGTGTAAGAAATGCAATAAAAAAGACCTGGGCTTTGAACCACTTTTATCATTTATAGCAGTGGTCAGCAAAAAAAAATCTAATGATAAATCAAACATATCTGGCTATTAGGTTCAACATATCTTGCTATTAGGTTAAATTAGGTCCAAAATCATTTGAAAGAAAGATAGAAATTTTTCAGCTGCATCAGATCAAAATATCAATTAATTGTGTGGTTCAATGTTACCGACTTTCTTGCATTATTACTTACTTGACCACCTTGAATATAAGGTGAGACAAACACTAACTGAAGAAGAAAGGAAATACATACATGGACGTCTTTTCCGTCTCCGTTCCACCCTGCTCCGCGTGAGAAATCAGCAGTCTCCTTCACTAGATGGTGTGATGACTCAAAAGCACCTTAATATAGGCTGCCCTGGGCAAAGATTAGGACCCTATCTACATGTAGGTGCGAAGCATGGCTGTTAATATTTCATGTCCACAGCGGGATGATGGTAAGATTTCTGCTACTGATTCAGGTGGTTCTTAAGTGCTAGATTCACTGCTCAAGTCAGTAAACATCACATCAATACAATTTGTTTACTTTGTTTGTTTTTGATTTTTGATTTTATTGATTTGCACATGGAACAAAATACAGTTACATAACGTAATAATACAAACAAAGTTAAAACAGGTGCAGGAGGAGGGGAGAAGCATTTTTCTTTTAACGGTTCTTCATGGCCAAAACCTGATGGATCTAGATTTTTACCAAGTCTTCATTTCAGCCAATGTAGAATGGAGCTTGGATAAATAGTATTGATTTACATACTATTAGATAAAGTATTAATAATAAAACAAAGTTTGGGATAATAAAAATGGATCATTATAGAATACAATTTTTTCTTAGTGCAATTGATAATAATTGGAAAGAGTAACAGGAATATTACCTTTAAAAGTAGCAGTAACCAAAATTGCTTCATCGCAGGCTCCTTCAAATTCAAACCACTCCCTCTAAAAAGACAATTATTACACTTTCATGAAATTTTCAATTTATTGGCCATTGTTCGATTTTTATGGTAAATTGTGTGAGTTAAGCTGACATTTTTTCCCACCCTCAGATTGCCTAACACTCCAGAATGTTGAAATGCCATCATGTGGAACTATGTGGTACTGCACCCATTCTCAGACATTGTTATGCATTGCAGGGTTTTTCAGTTATGACCTTGGTTGAAGAAATGTTTACTATACAATCTCAAAGGTCGGATAACTGTGTAAACAGACTTCTCTTGGCACGACATCATTGTCCTCAGGGCTGTAAGTTTGTGCATGCATATCTCTTTCCTTTCCGACTTGTAACAGAAAGACCATAGTTCTTTTCTTTTCAGAGCGTTTCTGTAAAGTTTCTCATGTAATGGTATCCCCCATGATGATTCTGTGTCAATGTTAATGATACGATGGCAACGTGCTACATTGATTGTTACCTTTATTCTTTATTCACAGTCTATCAGCCATTTACTCAGTATTCTTACTGCTTTTTCTTATTTGCTCTGTCATTACAGCATCTTTGGAAACATTCAGCAACTTAACGGATTTTACTGGTCTTGTTGACGATGGTGTTAATGGCAATGGCAGCCATACTGCTACACTTGCTCCTGCTAACCTTTGCCCCCGTGGTTAGCCTGGCCTGTCCACATGGGTGCCAGTGCTACAGCGACGTTCCCTCGGTCCACTGTTACTACCTGGGGATCACAGCCGTGCCCTCGGGCTTCCCTCCCAACACCACACTCCTCGCCATCCGCCATTGTAACATCACCGCCCTGCGCAGGGGAGACTTCAGCGGCATGCCTCTATTGGCGACTTTGTACCTCGACTGGAACAACATATCCAACATCGAGCCAGGGACTTTTGACGGCTTATTCCACCTGCAGTCCTTAAGCTTTGGTAGCAATCGTGTTGCTAAGCTCACCCCAGGCCTTTTCAAAGACAACAAGTTGACAGATTTTGACGGGTCTGACAACCGTATTGAGGCTATCCCATCTGGCGTGTTCACCAATCACTCCAGTCTGACGAGCCTGATCCTGAACGATAACCGCATCAGCATGCTCGGCACTGCTGCCTTCGCAGGACTGCCGCAACTTGTGGAGATCCAGATTAACAACAATCTCATCCCTCGTCTCCCTGCTGACGCTTTAAAGGGTGCTTCTAAACTCTGGTCCCTCTCAATGGCACGAAATGCAATATCGGAAATAGAACAAGCCGCTTTTTCGGACTGCACATCTTTGTACAACCTTGATCTGAGCGGCAACTTGCTGACGACTCTAGAAGGAACCTTGAAGGGTCTCTCGAATCTGAATTCCTTGTCGGTTTCGGGAAATCGTGTTCTCGAAATAACTAACAGCACCCTGACCAGTCTGACTTCTCTCCGTGACTGTTTCCTGGACAACAACAGGATCAGGAAAATAGAAACTGGTGCTTTCAAAGGGATGGGGAACCTGAACAATTTCTACCTCGGCAACAATGACCTCGAGGAGATGCCCCTGAACGAACTTGAAGGGGTTCTTAAACTTGACCTAACAAACAACAGGCTACAGTCTCCACCCTTGAACATGACTGCCGCACCAAATCTCGCAATATTGATGCTTTCCAGCAACCCCATAAAATCCTTGGCACCATCACAGTTTGCAAGCCTCAAAAGTATCTTTCAAGTTGATCTTGACAACGTGACGGTAGTGAGGGAACACACAGTGGATCCCCGCGCCTTGTGTGGTACTACGACTTTACAGTCTGTGTCTCTGAATGACAACAACTTCACATCATTCCCTGTCAATCTGCTGACCTGTTCAAAAAGCATCTCCTATCTCAGTCTAGCCAGAAACAGGATTGCAAAATTCAAAAAGGATGACTTTTATTTAATGCAAATAGCTCAACTGAACCTTGCAGACAACGGCATCACTAACATTTCTACATTGTCGGTAGCACTGGAGTCAATTATCTTTTTATATTCTTTGACTTTGACCGGTAACCCAATGGTCTTTCTTCCCGAAAAAGTTTATCCAGTTGGCAGCCTAGCTCTCGATAACATGAAGCTTCGCGCAGTTGACAAGGATGCGTTTGAATGGATGGGCAAACTTCAGTCTATCAACATGGCGAAGAACAGGCTTCAGTTCATACCAGGAAAGCTTTTCGCAAACATCAGTGTTGAGAAAGTGAACTTGGACGGCAACCCCTGGCAATGTGACTGTCAGATGTACGAGTTTGCGCTTTGGATGAAAACCAGCAACATGTCGGGAAAGTTTGATGTAGTTTGTGAAGGACCAGAGAGGCTGAACGGAACGTACTTGTCGGACATTCCCCTTAAGAACCTGACGTGTGACTGTGTTCACTATCAGGCACCAACTATCAACACCACAGGGAGCGACACTCATGTCCAGGCTGGCCAACCCGCACGACTTGTGTGTGACGTCACAGGTTGTCCCAAAGCAGCTGTCATCTGGACCACTCCGCTTGGTGACGCTTTCTCAGAGGATTCGGACGATCCTCGGTTCTCCGTTTTGTCGGACGGCGGACTGGAGATTCACGAAACAAAGATAACTGACGCGGGCATGTACAACTGTACAGCGATAAACTACCTTGGGACTAGTCAGGAAAGCGTTGGTCTCAAGGTTACAAGTTCTGCAACAGCAGTAGAGCAGTAGAAAAACAACACATGGTATACAGTTCCTAAACTTCTTTAGTGACAAGAAAAGGAACAGCATTTAGCATACAACATCAAGACAGCTAACCACAGGCTTTTCAACTTAAAGTTTGAAAATTCGAATGTTTAACAACAATATACAGAATATCAAACCTGTATATCATACAGTCCAAACTTCCAAAAAACCTAAAGGTTTGCATTAACCCTTACTGAAATTTACCTATCTAGGTTTCTGCATTTAACTCAAGACGTATAAAAGTTGCACTATATAAGTACATATAGTCAACACTCTGTATTATTATATGTATTCCATTAATCCTCACTCTGTTTTGCTGAAAGCTCTTCCTTTTTCTTAGCGTACAAGTGAATAAGATATTGGTCTGGTTCCAACTTTTTCTCCTCTAGTTCTTTCCACACTTTCTCTACTCTCTCTTGTGTTCGAGCACTCTGCAGTTTCCTACCAATAAAGTACAGTTCAAACTCTTGCCTGTCGAGCAGTTTACACGAGTCTATCTCACACAGATTCTTGGTCTTGCTCCTGTCCAACTGAGGGTGAAACTTAAATCCTGAAGACTTTTCTAAATCTTCAATGGGAACTTGGAAGTCTGTAAGCTTCTGGTCGAAGCCAATTTGTTGGTTTGGGACGATGAAAGCACCAATAGAAGTTGGGGTGTTGAATCGTTCTGCGACAACTACTTTATACAGATGTGTGGGGACAGCTACCTCACTCTCTCCTATAACCTGCAAGAAAAAAAGGAGGAGTAGAAAAGAGTGGTGGTCCTTTCCCGAGTGTGTGGGATGAGGAATGTTCTTGAAGCAGCCTTTGTAACCCCTGCTTTTCCTTTTGGGTCAGTTCCTCCTCACTCTTAGTGAGTCGAGCTTGTCTCGAGCATTGATGTTTCTGACTTAGGGAGAAGAGATGCTGTTCTAGTAACTCGAACTTAGTTCAATACCAAGGAGTGGTCTCTTGCCCTTGCAGTGAGCAAATTCGTTAATTAAAAAAAACACTTGCATCTACTACCTATGATGAAATCTGACAAGACAAATTTTACACCAAGTCACAGGATACTGCCTACGTGCTTAATCCTGTAACCGGCCCCATGCTCCCTCCATGAGTTGTCTCCAGGCATTACAGTCCTTAGCCCTTTCACAGGATACTACGTAATTTAAAACCATTTTGTGTTGGTCATCCTTTACTTACTGGGTACTTGACCACTTTCTGTTGGTCCTCTTGAGTGGGAAGGTAGAGTGGACCGGTCAGCACGTACACGTCCTCAAACCGACTGGTCAGGTCCCTACAGTACATCTCAAACCTGTTCCAGAACCCCGCGTTGTTGTCCAGGTCCTGTGGGACGATGTTGGACAGGAGGAAAGTCTCGTTCATCGCTTCCTACGTGGTGGAAAAAAAACAAACAGGCAGCGTTAGGATCAATCATACAATTGTACCGACATTTGTATGAGTAGCTGTAAATACATTTTGTAATCTATTTGCTCTTCATTTGACAGTTTTGTGGCAGTTATGATTCCTATTATTCTGCATTAATAAGCCTGACAGCAATTTTAATTGTGTTTTGTGGCAACGTATGACTGGGGCTACAAGTAGTATAGTCTACTGCTGCCCATCTGTTCAGCAGAGCATGACATTTTTGGGAGGTGGGAAACAGGACAAAGTTAATACTATCTGTGAACAAATGATTTCATATTGCAAAACTGACCTTTGTCCATTGTTGTACATTGTATATTTGAACATGCTTCACAAAGTCATTACCATTACACTGTACAAACCACTGCTGACCTGTCTAATCTCCAAGCAGATGTCTGGTGGCAAAAGTGGTACGGTTAGAACTGGCCATCTACAGAGGTAGTCTGGAGTCCAGCCTAGCAGGGTAGCAGATCTTGGGGAGCAGGCCAAAGCTAACAAGATTGGACTCCAGGCTACTACAGAGGACTCTCTCTAAATGGCCAATTCTAACCGTACCGCTTTTGCCACCAGACATCTGCTTGGAGATTGTGACTTGTCTTCTGTACCTGACTAAACTTGTTGTCCCCAGCCGGTGCCATGTGTCCCCTGGACCAGCCACTTTTCCAGTAGTCCCCGTTATGTGCTGTGAACACTGGGTCCACGCTGGGGTCTGGTCTGAACTTCGAGTGTCTCCGATTGGCTGGACCTATCAAAACATACAGCAATATTCGTGTATAGTTGCTTTATAAGGACTTTGACTGGTTTAAAAATCTAATTTTAAAAGTTTTTTTTTTTCCAAATACATGTAGCAACTGTCCAACTAGTGTACTTATGAGTTAACTTGTTGGAAGAGAGTTGACACTAAGATGTGGAGTATATATTTTTTGCTTGGCCTTATGTACCTATCACTGCTACACTTAATTACTGATAACAGAAGGTCCCGTGCTCTTGACAGAGCATAGGGGTGGTGCCCATTTCCATTTCTGTAGCCCTTGCCTTGGGCGACACACAGTTGTGCAAGGCACTACAGCAGGGGGCTGGTCCGCTGGTAGTGCTGTGTGTTTGACCTTCCCACACTCTTTCTCATATGTGCTGAGTGCTAAGCAGAAAAAGAAGCGTGTACCATTTTTAAAGTCTTTGGTATGACCCGGCCGAGGTTTGAACTCACGACCTCCCGGTTACAAAGCGAGCACTCTACCAATAGAACAGCATGCACTACAATCCCTGCTCACCCTGTAAGTGTTGGCTGTTAATGTGTTCAGCCACCCACAGTGGAGTCCTTCTGGCCTGATCGTAGCACAGAACGTGGTTCTGGTTGTAATGTACAGCAGGGCCTCTGTCTGGGACACCATACTTCAGAATCTCTGACGCTCTTTTGACCTTTGGGTCAACTGGAACTGGATCTGGCTTGATGTCTAGATTATAAAGATGACATTCAAGTTAACATCATTAAATGTAAGGAATCATCATGCAAGGAAAGAGGTGTCTACAAGAGGTGTACAAACAGAAGGAGGTGCAAAAGTTTGAAATGTGTATTTTTTTTCTTGTAGTTGTACATTCCTCTGAGAAGTGAGTGTTTAAACACAGATTTTTCCAAAATGAAACATAATCATCTTGCTATTTTGCTTGAGATACAAAAGTAGTAGTGTACCGTAGTTATTTTTGTAGCAAGACGTTCTTTTGTTTTGTTTCATATAACCAGTACACCGCCTTAAGGTGTAACACACCAGTTTTGTAATGTACAAGCTGTGTAAGACCAGACTGTAAGATTTGAACCACTCACACTGGGAAGGACCTTTACTCTTTTCTATAAGTGCGGTGGGATCTTTAACATACTGGGAGCGTGGCTCTCTTCAAATAGGGGACCTCCAGTTTGTTGGAAGTATACAAGGATCTAGAAAAGGTGCTAGCCCCACCAAGTAAAGGCGCCAAATGTGTATTGAGTCCAGAATGGATAAGACGCTATGGTGGTAACAGTTGGTAAAGACAAATGATATTACAAATTAGATATCTTATCTGATCTGGAACTTATCTGGAACAAATATTGGTAGCCGCATATCTTTACAAATAGAATCATAAAATCAAATGTTGCCATGACAACAACATTACCTTCTTCCTCGCTGGACAGTAGATAGCCATACGCCAAGGCCGAAGCTGTGGTCAGTCCGTAGACAAACCCACGGGTGAACAGTCTTCGTGAATTCGACATCTGATTGGTGTAAATCTGTTTGACCAGTTTTCACGTGGCACAAAAACCGAGGTCTGTGATGTAAAAGGCATTTCTGTTTTAGTTCAATGCTAATGGCTAGATATACAACGTTAACATTATCAATTGATCATCTGATCAACCATGGAGTTAAAATATAAGATTTTAACTCCATGGATCAACTATGGGAGAAAAGTGACCTGTTTGACACAGACTTCGAATAGGAAAAGCTGAAGACCTGTGTCACTTTTAAAGATACCTGGGCAATATCACATGGAATTAATAAGATGCACAAAACGTTATATGTCAAATTACATAACTTCAGCGAGCGAAGATAAAACTTTCCACACCCTCCAGGACATCGCCCCCCTCCCCATACCATGCACACACTTACTATCATACCGGTAAGTTAACAGCGTGGACCGTCATAGAATTTGTCAAACTGCCACATTTACGCAACAAGAAACATTGTCTGGAGAACAAGAAATGACAAGTATAAAGGTGTTTAATAATCACCCTGAACGTGTAGGAAGCACAGAACCGTGTTCTCGTCTCCAACTTGCTCACTTTCGGGGTCAAAGGTGATCTTTGGATAAGTTTACTTCTCGAATGGACGGAGGGGTGGCCAATTTAAAAAATATACCTAACCTCAAGGCAGATGATGGGATGGAACATTGAATGTTTTCTACCTGTTCCGCAGCCTAGATAACAGGCCATGCAGTGCTACGGTAGACGTTTTGATGTTACCTAAGTTATTGTACTGTGCAATGGAAAAAGGAGCAACCCACGCACAGTCGGCACGGTTCAAAAGAGACACCCTGCAGCTGATTGAAGTATTGCAACCAGAACCCGGAGCAAACGCGTTTTACTAGAATCAAGTTGCTTGTAACGGCCATGGTAGTCTATGTTTGGTACCATGGTAACGGCTATGCAGTTTCGGTGACCCAGTGTGACGATAATACACATAAATTAAAAGTTCACTAAACTGTATCAAGGTGGAAAAAGGGGTGATCATGAGTTTTCGATTAAAGGAAAGTCTACTGCGTTTTAGATTGACAGTCGGCTCTACTGTGCTGTATAATTTGTATATTATTTCTATTTGGATAACCAGGATATTGAGTTTGTTGGTTCAACAGAGACCGCGTATGAGCGCCACCTACCGGATTGATTCAACACACTTTACATACATTCTTGTTTCACCAGCACTTGTTTGCTGTACCATGTATATAGATGTATATATAAACGTCTAGTATACACAAGTACTTGTATGATTAGCCACAGTTGGTTTATCAAAGGCTGTAAGGAATATAAATTTCTCTATACTATTCAAATAAATTGGGAAAATTCTTAATACATAATCGAAAAGAATGCTTCTTTCGCTATCATACAAAGGACAATCTGACAGTAAAATGTACCTCGTCTTCTACTTTACCTAAACTACAAAATTGGCAGATCCATAAATATGGAACTAGTTCTTTGACGTTGCAACCTTGAGACCAACGCTTTCCTGACTAGTTCCAAGGTAGTTTATCGCTGTACAGTTGTACATGCCCGCGTCAGTTATCTTTGTTTCGTGAATCTCCAGTCCGCCGTCCGACAAAACGGAGAACCGAGGATCGTCCGAATCCTCTGATAAAGCGTCACCAAGCGGAGTGGTCCAGATGACAGCTGCTTGGGGACAACCTGTGACGTCACACACAAGTCGTGCGCGTTGGCCAGCCTGGACATGAGTGTCGCTCCCTGTGGTGTTGATAGTTGGCGCCTGATAGTGAACACAGTCACACGTCAGGTTCTTAAGGGGAATGTCCGACAAGTACGTTCCGTTCAGCCTCTCTGGTCCTTCACAAACTACATCAAACTTTTCCGACATGTTGCTGGTTTTCATCCAAAGCGCAAACTCGTACATCTGACAGTCACATTGCCAGGGGTTGCCGTCCAAGTTGACTTTCTCAACACTAATGTTTGCGAAAAGCTTTCCTGGTATGAACTGGAGCATGTTCTTCGCCATGTTGATAGACTGAAGTTTGCCCATCCATTCAAACGCATCCTTGTCAACTGCGCGAAGCTTCATGTTATCGAGATCAAGGTTATCCATCTCTATGTGTGCTGGAAATACATCTTCTGGAAGAAAGACCACAGGATTACTGGTCAAGGTCAATGAATCTAAGAACGAGATGGCCTCCAGCGCTACTGACAATGTAGAAATGTTAGTGATGCTGTTGTCTGCAATGTTCAATTGAATCATGTTCCTTACGTTGTAAAAGTCGTCCTCTTTGAATTTTGTAATCCTGTTCTTGGCCAGACTGAGATAAGTTAGGTTCGCTGCACAGGTCAGCAGATTGACAGGGAATGATGTGAAGTTGTTGTCATTCATGGACACAGACTGTAAAGTTGTAGTGCCACACAAGGCGTGGGGATCAACCGTGCGTTCCCTTACTGCCGTCACGTTGTCAAGATCAACTTCAAAGATACTTTTGAGGCTTGCAAACTGTGATGGTGCCAAGGATTTTATGGGGTTGCCGGAAAGCATCAATATTGCGAGATTTGGTGCAGCAGTCATGTTCAAGGGTGGAGTCTGTAGCCTGTTGTTTGTTAGGTCAAGTTTAAGAACACCTTCAAGTTCGTTCAGGGGCATCTCCTCGAGGTCGTTGTTGCCGAGGAAGAAATTGTTCAGGTTCCCCATCCCTTTGAAAGCACCAGTTTCTATTTTCCTGATCCTGTTGTTGTCCAGAAAACAGTCACGGAGAGAAGTCAGACTTGTCAGGGTGCTGTTAGTTATTTCGAGAACACGATTTCCTGAAACCGACAAGGAATTCAAATTCGAATTCGAGAGACCCTTCAAGGTTCCTTCTAGAGTCGTCAGCAAGTTGCCGCTCAGATCAAGGTTTTCCATTGATGTGGAGTCAGAAAAAGCGCCTTGTTCTATTTCCGAAATTGCGTTTCGTGCCATTGAGAGGTACCAGAGTTTAGAAGCACCCTTTAAAGCGTCAGCAGGGAGACGAGGGATGAGATTGTTGTTAATCTGGATCTCCACAAGTTGCGGCAGTCCTGCGAAGGCAGCAGTGCCGAGCATGCTGATGCGGTTATCGTTCAGGATCAGGCTCGTCAGACTGGAGTGATTGGTGAACACGCCAGATGGGATAGCCTCGATACGGTTGTCAGACCCGTCCAAATCTGTCAACTTGTTGTCTTTGAAGAGGCCTGGAGTGAGCTTAGCGACACGATTGCTACCAAAGCTTAAGGACTGCAGGTGGAATAAGCCGTCAAAAGTCCCTGGCTCGATGTTGGATATGTTGTTCCAGTCGAGGTACAAAGTGGCCAATAGAGGCATGCCGCTGAAGTCTCCCCTGCGCAGGGCGGTGATGTTACAATGGCGGATGGCGAGGAGTGTGGTGTTGGGAGGGAAGCCCGAGGGCACGGCTGTGATCCCCAGGTTGTAACACTGGACCGAGGGAACGTCGCTGTAGCACTGGCACCCGTGTGGACAGGCCAGGCTAACCATGGGAGCAAAGGTTAGCAGGAGCAAGTGTGGAAGTATGGTCGCCATTGTCTTCAACATCGTCAACAAGCTTAAGGCCAAGATTCTGCACTGAAAGAAACAAAACGTTTTGATATGAGTCATAATCATGTGTCTCATCTAAGTAGATCTAGAGTTAGGTCTGTTTGAGGGACAAACTAAGACTAAAAGGAAAGACGTCTTTTGTAGGTTTCCACAATATGATGTACATGCCTGACGCTGAACAGCTACACTTGTGGCACTCTGGGCAAGCAAATTAATACACAAGATACTTGTGTTAAGGTGGTTAAGGTTAAGGTTATGATAGAAAATATTTTACATCTAACGTAGCAAAGCTAAAACAACAAGAGTACTCACAGAATGATTCGTACCAGCAGCGACGGTTGTTGCCAAACAGGACTGTGTGGTGGTATTTGCTGGGCTAAGTGACCTTTGAGACTCCAAAGTAAACCGCATAGTTAGTTGGACGTACGCGTACTGCGCATTTATAGCTAGATCAAGTGAACTTCTCGAAGGAATCTGCGTCTTGTAACAAATACATCAGCCTTGTTCCTGAGCTAAGATAACTTGCATATAGCCTATCCGGACTACATAGTACCCTCCGCCTAGACAAAAACAGGAATTTAGTACTGCCCTTGGATCGAGTTTGATTTAATTTTGGGCGATATTTGGATGGACTCTACACTGTATGGCTGATACTATTATATAAAGGAACCAGAAACTTTTAAAGTCACGTATCAATGAACAGAACTATCAAGATATCGTCGAAAACTGCTTTAGTGCACCTTTTGTGACTTGCGTAGACATTGGTATCGTGGATCGCTGATTGGCTGAAAGTTTAATGCCCTGGCGGTCGTTGACCTTTGCATTTTGTCCGGGTGGACATCGACAAGACGGCAATTCAAGCTTTTGGTCGGGCGTTTATCCAGGTTGGGACGCTTACTACAGGCAAGCGACTGTTTTTCTTAGCCTACCAACAGAACGGCTGGACGACAGAAGGCATGGAGCGCATGCAGACGATATTTGGGCACCTCTCGGGGCCAAACAGGCTTCAAAACTCGGCGTTTTCCAACCTTGCTCATAATCAGGTGAAAGGTCGCTTTGCGGAGAGCGAAGACGACGTTGTGATCGTTTCTGCCCTGAGAACTGCGATCGGCAAGGCTGGTAGAGGATCTTTTAAGGTAAGACTACGTGTATATACTCAATTTGTGTCTTGAAGCAACGAAACTGCATAGCTGAAGAAATATGAGGCATATAAAGTGCCGATCTAAAGAACGCCCCTCCCCATTTGCCGCAGATTTATTATCTAACGTCTGTATCCAGTCAAAAATCGTGATTGGGGCAGGGTCTCTAGAGGCCGGTAGTAGTGTTACGCCTGTGATAGGAGTTTGGCTGTGATAGGAGTTTGCCCCAACACGAAATTAATTTCCCGTGAAAATCCTACCAGGGAGCTTTGCTGTGGCGGGCGGGGTAAAGTTTCAGCGGGCCCGAAGAAAATCTGCCCCAATCGCGTTAGACTGGATACCAGGTTAGAAGTGCTTGAAAACATCATAAATCAGTTACAAGTGCCTGTATTGTAGCCTGGGTCTTTTCAACGTTCAGATCCAGTGGTCAGTCCTAGTCCAGCTGTTTTAGAAATTAAGGTAACTTCCCTGGATATTTAATACATGCACACGCTGGGTCACCCTCAAAGGTGGGTCTTTGCTCTCTAGGTCATCAACCTTCCTTCTTTGAGGGCCTGCATGGGGGGGTAGTGATTACGAATTACGCAAAATTTTCCCCGCCGATTACGAATTACGTTAAATTCTCAGAGCTGATTACGCCTTTACGCTTTTTGGCAAATGTACTATTACGAATTACGTTGATTTTTGGGACGTCTGCCTACGGATTACGGCGACTAAAAAGCCCTGATTACGCCTTACGAAAAAGGGCATGCAGGCCCCCTTCTTTGGCTATTCTCAAGTTATGAAAATAAAAACAAATTCGCCACTTATTCCTTTTATATTTTGATATTCTTTGATTATTGTCTGTGCTTCCCCTACATGTATGTGGTGTTGCATTAATAGATTTCTTGAAATATTATGGCTTTAGAAAAAAATTACCTGATTGTTGTAAAAGGTCAATGACCTTTGGGTCATATGTTAGTAATAAGTAATATGACATGTTGTTTGTAGTGCCATCATGTTGGAATTTGCCTTAGTGTATCCCCACAGAATTCTATCTATTTAGTAGAATGAATAAACTGGATTGGGGTCGGTGGCGCAGCGGTAGCAGGTTCGGCTCAGGGCCAAGAGGTCCCGGGTTCGATTCCCACCCATGTCACCGATCTTGTGCCCTTGGGAAAGGCACTTTACACGACTTTCCTCACTTCACTCAGGTGTAAATGAGTACCTAGCTTCGGTTAGGGACGTCCCTCGGATAGGACGTAAAAATGGAGGTCCCGTGTTTGGGGAGAGCCACACCTCGAGCACGTAAAAGAACCCACCACACCTTTCGAAAAAGAGTAGGGGCATGCCCCGGTGTGCGATGGAGCAAATTCTACAGTGACTGGCCTCAAGGTTAGCCCTTAATAATAGCCCCGTGCTAGTTGGGCAGCCTTGGCTGTGTCTTCAGCCGAATAAATAAATAAATAAATAGAATGAATAAACAGAGTCATGAATCACCATGGCTATTATAAAATATAACACAATAACGTTACATATATTTAACAACTTTAAAATTATCACTGTTCCCCCCACATAACAGTACTATCAACTCTTAATATTGCATTGTGTTTTCTTAGGATACGACCCCAGATGACCTCCTGGTATCAGTGCTGAAGGCTACCCTGGAGAGAACCAATGTAAACCCTACTGACATTGGGGACATCTGTGTGGGTAGGTGCTCATATTTTCATATTTCCACCTAGATTACTTGTAAGGAGGGTACCATTACTTTCAGCACTTGTTGATTGTAATTTGCATTTGTTTCATTGATTGATTGATTATGAACAGGAACATTGTATGTACATGTACACTAATGGAGTTTCCTTAAAACAAAAACAACAGGATAAGAGTTATGGATGTATGCTTTTGACTATAGATCTTCTCAATGTGTAAAAACACTAGACAGTATGTCCCTCCTCTCCCCCTAATACATAGATATACATATACTGATAGAAGAGTTGACTTTATTACTAACGTTATATTGCACACAGGTAATGTGCTCCAGCCAGGTGCAGGGCCTGCGGTCTTCAGAATTGCCCAGTTTGTGGCGTAAGTGTGCTATGCTGTGAAAATTTCCTACAACACGTTCTATAATACAGCTGAAGCATCCACACTAGTCTTGTAGATGTACATGTAGAAAATAGTAAACACAATAAACATATTATTCTCAAAAGCCTTGTTTTCCTTCTGCTGTTTTACAGCCAACTAAAGATATTCAAGTAAATCTTTTCTACCAGTATCGCCACATGTTTATTGTCCTCTTGTCTGCTGCAGTGTTCTATGAGTTCCAATTTAACATTGGGTGCTTGTTAGAATGTACAGTATTATCTTTCCTGTCAAATACAACTTAAAACACACAAAAAAAACACACACAAATACCTCAGGTTATAGAAAGTTGAAAGATGTTCTCTGTTTTTCCCAGGGGCATCCCAGAGACTGTCCCCCTGAGTGCCTGTAACAGACAGTGTTCCTCAGGACTACAGGCTGTCATGCATGTTGCCAGTAAGATACATGCCTCTGTTATTCTGACTCATGTTACCTTTCGTAGAGGTTGTCAAAACATTTTTAAGATACAGTTACTGTAGGAGATTAGTAATTTAGATCAGCTACAGTTGTTACCAGTTTCTATCACACCTTCACAGTCTTTTAATGTATTGTTTTTTAAAACTTACAGACAGTATCAAGGCAGGAGTCTGTGACATGGGCATTGGTGCGGGGTGAGTGGCCATCTATATTACTTACAACACAAATTATTAACATTATTATCTTGGAACAAGGACATTATAGGAACGTCCTTGCTTGGAAGTACATATGTAACAAGCTAGAATAGAAACATGCACTGAAATTATAAGTTTCTGTTGCATGTGTTTTATTCAAAGCAATATAGAAACAATGTTACCATGTTGATGAATCCAAACGAAATCAGTTCTTCTCATTTTTGTCTCAGTAGCGGCAGTCATGAGCCCTAACCTTTGACCCGTGTATTTCAGGGTGGAGTCCATGAGTAAGCGTAAGCAGGGTGGGGATGCGGGAGACTTGAACCCAGACAACTTCCAGTACGAGAAGGCCAGAGACTGCATCATTCCCATGGGGTAGGAGCACTTCTAGAATAAAGGAATTAAAACTACTGTATCAGCGTACGAAATACTAGGTTGCCCAGTTGCACCGTGCAACCATATTTTGCTTGGTGCAACCTATTTTTACACCCAGGTAGCTCAGTGCACTACCTAAATTTTGTGATAAGGATGCCCCGGGCCCTTTCTTCCATTGGGAACTGTTGATTGAGAAGTTCCCATGGAAGAGCTCATCACTTCAGGTAAGGGGAAACAACTCTGTGTCAGAAATGTATAAATGCACATTGCATTCTAACAAGGTAAATCATAATGTAGAAGAGTTTAAATTTGGGGCAACCTGGAATTTTGATGCGCAACCTAGCTTTCATCCTAGGTTGCCACTGGGCAACCTGGCTCAAAAAAGTATTTCGTACACTGCTGTATACAGTAACAGTACATATTCACATTTTTCAGTTTCAATACTATGAATGCATACAGAATCTATTCAGCAGGTGAATTTCTCTTAATTATGATATGATTTTCCAGGTTGCTTCAAATGCAGTTTTCATACTTGATATGTATCAATATAATTAACTGCTATCAGAATCAAGACATGCCTAGCTATAGTCCTCATGGTCTTTGTTTCTTGCATTCTAGGATCACCTCCGAGAATGTAGCTGAGAGATTTGGTGTGACTCGTGAGACACAGGACAAGTTTGCAGCTATCTCTCAGCAGAGGTGAGGCTTGGATCTGATACTTATCTGATATTCTTATATATTTCATAATCTGCTACCCATCAAAAATACTCTCAGAAAATACAATCTAGTGTCCACATCTTGATATGCTCCACAGTGTCCATTTTACTCAGGTATTGTTTCCAAGAATAGCTGTTTACATCTTTATCCTCCCCTACAGAGCCTGTGCCGCCACAGACAGGGGGTTGTTCCAGGATGAGATTGTTCCTGTCAAGACCAAGATAGTCGACAAGGATGGACAGGAGAGAGCAATCACTGTAAGTCTTGTTTATCTCTTTAATTCGAATTATACATTACCGGTACTTTTATAACTTTGATAAAAATTAGTAAGATTTTCCAAGATGAAACATGACATTTTTCCACTTGACAACATCATGGATTCTCTTCAACTTATGAAAGGTATCATGATAGCAAAATTGGTAAACATTTTCTTGACATGTTCCTTACTATTTTTACAGGTGACCAAAGATGATGGCATCCGCCCAGGGACAACTAAAGAAAAACTGGCCAGACTTCCTCCAGCTTTCAAAAAGGGAGGCAGCACAACTGCAGGTTTGTATCTTCACAGTTGACACTTCAAGTTTAATAGTATTCTAGAGCCATTTGTTTTTGCTGACTTTCAGAATAAACTTGAAACAGACTTGCAGTCAACCTTCCTAACTTATGTTGCAAGCTTTCATGTTTTGTCTAGGCTACTTGGCTTCCTTAAATCAGTAGATATAGCATGCCCCTTCTTCACAAGCTGTCTCTTGTACATGTATTGCCTGATATTTAGGTCTTCAATACATTGGTCTTTTGCAGACAGATAAGACTTTATCGTTGAAGAGATTCATCTGTCACGTATAAATACAGTTACTATAAATTTCTTTCAAACAGTGACAAGTTGAAGGGGTAAAAATACTGACCTCCAAATTTTCGATGGCAGACTGTCCATCTTGGTCACGGAGTGGCCTAATCTCGCGAGAGCGCGAGACTAGCATCAATCAGCTCCCAATATGCCATCGAAAATTTGGAGGTCAGTATTTTTACCCCTTCAACTTGTCACTGTTAGGAAGAAATTTATAGTAACAGATAAGACTTTACCTTTTGCCCTGACAGGTAACTCCAGCCAGGTGAGTGATGGTGCGGCTGCGGTCCTGGTGGCTAGGCGCTCCAAGGCCAGGGAACTTGGCTTGCCGGTGTTCGGTGTGATCCGCAGCTACGCTGTGGTCGGTGTGCCTCCAGATGTCATGGGGATCGGACCTGCCTACGCTATACCAGAGGCACTGAAGAAAGCAGGTAAATGAGTGGCTGATCGCATGATGGTTAGGGTTGTTTAGTAATAAGTATAGGTTCTGGGTTTAAATCCTTAGCAGACCCAGTTTGAAGTTGGGACAGGTTATTCTGCTTTATTTCTTTAGTTCGTTAGTTACAGATATTTTCATGTTTTATCCAAAGTACAAATGTATGTCATGTTCTTGTTTATCATCCAGGTCTGTCTGTTGATGACATTGATGTCTTTGAGGTGAATGAAGCTTTTGCCAGCCAGGTATGTTGTTCCAGACTATGTATATGTATATACATACACATGAAGGCAGTTGCTCGTGTCCAAAAAGTAGTATTATATCAGGTTTCTATAAGAAATGCGAGAAAATCTGTCCAGTTATTCAGCATATGTCATTTTTTTGTATCCTTCCATATGATGTTCACCCAGGGCATTGAACTTTATCATAAGTACTATTTCTTGTGGTGTGGGAACAACTTATGATTTATTCATATGTGGATGTCATCTAGAAAGTCAAGACGTACCTAAATCATGCATGGCCGTTACTTCATTCTTGTCTATCCTCTGTAGGCCGTGTTCTCTGTAGACAAGCTGGGGATCCCCTGGGAGAAGGTGAACCCTAACGGTGGGGCCATCGCGCTGGGCCACCCCCTGGGCTGTACAGGCAGCAGGCAGATTGCCACACTGCTCAACGAGCTCAAGAGGAGGGGGAAGAGGTCAGAAAATCAACATGTACTTGTACTTGTAGATCTAGAGTTCTAAGAAGTAACTAATACAATGGCTTAGTATATAGTGGAGTGGATTCATTCCTCAAGCTAACTGACATCTATCACACCGCAGTTGTCCCTCAGTAAGACATCTGGAGCCGCATAGTTCCCGTTTAGCCGCATAGTTCCCGTTTAGAACTTTTATTCAGCCTGTCATACGACTGATTTTGCCCTGTGGGCTTCTTCAAGTGTACAAAGGCTAAATGACACAAGTGCACATAGTTCTCACTTTATATAGCTTTCCAGTGCATATTGCCCTGTTCAGTGTGTGACAGGCTGAATAAAAGTTCTAAACGGGAACTATGCGGCTCCAGATGTCTTACTGAGAGACGACTGCGGTGTGAAAGATGTCAGTTAGCTTGAGGAATGAATCCACTCTACTTTATACTAATATAAATCAGACTTAGATTTGTCTCAATTTTCTGCTGGCTTGCAAGTGCCAGAAACCGTGTTCAAAAATGAGATGTAAAAATATTTCACTGTTTGTTTCATACATTTTGTTTGATGATAACCCTCACAGTGTGGATTTGATCAGAACGGGACATTCTAATCAGCCTGTTGTAGGGTTAGTGAAAGTGAAAGGTTAAACAAAGGTAATGTCTGTGATGACCTGACATCTTACATGCTTGCACTTTGATCGTTTGAGCTATTTGACTAAATGTTTTTTCCTTATCTATTGCAGGGCGTATGGCGTTGTGTCCATGTGCATCGGAACAGGCATGGGGGCAGCAGCAGTCATCGAGTACCCTGGGCCTTAGGCCTAAAGGAGCCATGTTATTCTTCCCAATCATCTTTAACACATCAAATTCTGGATCTTTACAAACCAACTGTCTCTATCTCTATCAGATTCAAGTGAATCACATGTTCACATGTGGAAAGTACAGCAAATTTGTGATGAAAGAGCATTTACAATTAATGAGCAATGTAAGGGAAATATATAGGGTAATACACAGTGTGATAGATGTCAGTGAGCTTGAGGAATGAATACACTCGACTTTATACTGTAATACACAGGCACAGCTTAACATGTGACTATGTCACTGTTTTTAACAGAATGGGAATGATGGAATGTCTTTAACATTTAAGACATGAACTTGATTTGATGTGTGACTAAAGATCTGATGCAAAGATTTACCTATGCAGATGTCCTTGAGATAAAAGAAATGCAAAATCTTCATGATCTTACAATGTGATATCAATATTCATGAGGAATTGAGTTGGTGCACAATTAAAGGATATATTTGTAACAAGTATGCTATTTGCAATGTACCGATTTCTATACCATAATAGGGGCCCTGTAACAGTCAATATCTATAATAAATGATATGATGTATACAATGACAATATGTGTGTAATGTGATGTAAACAGATTGTCTTTTTGGGAAATAACAGAAATTAGTCAATACAACACAGATATTAAAGGATGATATGGGTACCGTTCAAACTCTTTTTAGCAATGTGCATGCTTCTGTAAATGAATGGGTTATTTACTTGATGTAGGTAGGTTGAGTTTTCTTTCTCAGCTCAATCTGACATCTTCTTTACGGGATGACTTGACAGATGAAGGGATTCTTCCAGCGGCAGTCCCCGTCTACCCACTGGTCCTCCCGGTACATGGCGCAGTCCTGGTCACCCCACTGGTCAGGTTGTCCCTCTCGCCATGCGCTGTAGCCGGTCCCCAGATCAGTGCCATCCACCCACTTCCACTTACCTTCTTGTATCAGATCATGTAGGCCGAACCAAAAGTTTTCATATCTGTCTACTGCCTGAAGGAGGTAAAGGAAAGCATTGATGCCGGCGTCACGGGGCATGGCGAGGGTGCCTCCATCAGCCTGACAGGTCTCATCTGATTCAGAGAAGGTTTTTTTGATGTCAAAAGCCTTGTAGCAGACTTTGCGGTACTTCTTGTAACCATCAGGGCACACCACTGAAAAACAATTATATCTTTTATTTATTTATTCATCTTCGGAACAAGTGGATTGCCCCATCAGTCTTTAGACTGGTTTCCATGGGAGCCCACAGTACAAATAATAAATAACAAATAAATCCAGGTATATATCTCATTCAATACGGCATCCTACATGTGTAAGTATAATTAGAATCACAGTTTCCACAAGGCTATCATTTGAACGATAGTCCCCGCTAAGTGTAATATTTCCGTGCCCCTCTTTTGGATTATTTTGTCTTTTTTTAGGCGTGTTTTACTTAGGATTGGTGGGGACTCTTTTGATGGTTTTGGTAAAATAATATGTGACTCTAGATGGCCTCCAGACAAAAATAGATGGGGAGCTACGGAAATGAGTCTATGACATCTGCTGACAAGGTCGATATATTCTTACATGTACGTGAGCCAGTCAGAACCGACGTTTCCTCTTCAACCACTTCTGGCTCTGATTTCCCCAATATCTGTAAATCAAACACATTTTCATGGTTTATTTATTTATTTCGACTTTATTACATGTATGTGTACATGCAAATGGTTTAGGGTGAACAGGACCGGATGTTCCTTTACAAGCTCCCCAACCAAAATAAAAACAATATAACAGAACTTTACAATAAATGATATCCAATACAAAATAACAATAACAGTAATTATGACAACAGTCATGACAATAAAACTAATAACGAGTAGAGTAACAACAACAAATAAACAGTTAAACAATAATGAAAATAATGTAACAATGCAAATAATAATTCACCAAATCAGTAGTAATAATAAGAAATAAATCATAGAAATGCATGTAATACTAATAAGATATAGTATCTGATTACAGAATTTAAAACGGAGAGCAGTTGTGGCATTGACAGTGGGTAAGCCATGTACATATGTTATTGGGGTCAAATCTGTTGTCTGTGAGGGAGTGATAATGAGCTAGTACTGCTTTTTTAACAGTATGGTTCTAACATGGATGGAAATTATTCATGTTCTGACTTTAAAATATATTTGTAATTGTTAACTTCTATTAATAATATATAGTTGACATGTTACGATATGCGTCTGTGGTACAGTGTCATCTATCTATGTTGTCTGTGAATTTTGAACTAAGCTACCAAATTTTAGCCTTTTCTTATTTCTGATCCCCCCCCACATATGTATTTGATATGTTTTTGGCGACGTCTCAGGGAGGAGCCTAATGGTATAGTATTGTGTGCAATTCGCAAGAATTCTAGGAATCGTACAGGCATTTTGTCCACAGGAATGGAATGTCCACAGGCATGTCTCTGACCCACATCTCTGTCCACATTCCTGGAAACCTTTATTTGGGACTCTGCTTTGAGAAGACCTCTCTGCCCCGGATGCCCTACTTTCTGTGACCCCGGGGCTCGTTCACTATACACTCAGGGAGGAGTGCACTGTATGTGTATAGGTACCAAGTCTTCCTCAAAATCATGAAATGATGGCAGGGCCGCAGTGCCATGCAAACAATAACCCTAACAGCAACCACCGTCGCCATGGCAATGTATGTTTTCATTGCTAGTCTTGTTACAATTACCTGTTGTATCCACACAGAGACGTTTGATAGATAAGCAGTTGACATCACACTCTTTACGTCCAGCTCGATGACTGACAACTTTAGGTCCGACAGATTAGCGGCTGTCTTCTGGTCTAGCCGGTCAACTGACAGCCTTAGGTCTGACACTGCCACCGCTGTCAGTTAAGTCAATAATGCCATGTTACACAGGAAATATAACCTAGATTCAGAGTTCAGCATTTGTCATACAGCATCATGAAAGATGTTTTTGAGTTATTTTATCGTTTTAATACTGAATGCAAACACTTTTAAATGTACCAAGTGCAATATATTTACTTTATGTACAGAAGGCACAATACAGCCTTTGGCTGCAACGCCTTTTTTAGCAATAAACCTTTTTTTTTTTTTTTTTTAGTAGGTTACAACCCCCCTGAATATTGAATTTCAACCTGGACCTAATATGTTTTTTAGTTTATTTTGTTCGTACTTGTATCATCCAACGTTGCTATGAGCAGTTTAACGTTATAGTCTTTATTAGACTGACTGACTATATATATATCCGCAGACAACACCTTGAACAGAGACAGGGGGCGTCACTATCTCAAACCTGTGTATGACTGTTTCTTGTCACATGATAATCAACACCAAGTCACGTGACAAGAGAACTCCAAGTCGATACCTGACCTACTCACTGGGCTGATGAAGAGACAGTGTTACGTCTCGAAAGCTCCCCAGAGCAATAAAACTTGTTGTGTGTATGGTTTAATATTTCGTCAAGTACGACTATATATATGACTATATACAACCCCGCTCACCTAGGAAGATAACAGTGCCCAGTAGACAGAGGTTCAGAACAATGGTCATCACTGGGAGGGTCTTCAGTATGGAACTGGTCCAGACCTGGGACTGATCCGGGTTCCTCATACCGACCCCTGGGATATAACCATCAGAAAGGACAGCTTCAGGCCCAGTCGCTTTACCTTTGTCCTTAGACCCAGACGAACCTGCGGGATGTATTTAGTAAATTTCTGATACACAGTTAGAGGGATCCTGGGCCCTACTAGGGTTTGGGTTGGCGTTAGGAAGGGCATCCAGCCATTAAAAAAATCCTGCTTTCAAAAAAAAAGAAAGACTTGCACTTGATGCAAGCACGTCTAACCCCCGTTTCGGGGAAAAAAAGACGTTAAACTGGATAGAAAGAAAGAAAAAGAAAGAAATGAACAGTTATATATAGATATACAGTAACTGAAAACAGGAGTTTAGTACAAGACAAACATGAGAAAAGGGAGAGCAGCCCTACATGTTTATGACACAGTTGATTTTGGTGGGTGGATCGGAACAAACCATTTCCAATATGCATAATGTTACATCCACTGAGATCTGAGTTGAAACACGTGTACTTGGTTTTGTATGGGCCTGTCTAAAGCCCTAATTTGATTGGTACATGTAGTTCCTTTCTGCATTCTACTCAATTTGTTTGTCCTTCTGGGCTGTTTTAAAAATATTAAGTATCTTACCTAACTGTCCCAACATTTCTGAGGATGAGTTCACAATTTTCGCGGTTGCTGTAGCGTGGTTTACGTCATGGGCGGACATCCTAGCCGGGGAGATCGTACAGGCCTCCTGGTAGTCCCCATCGTCGTTACAGGTCTCGTAGATGTTGCAGGACGCCTGGTAGACGCTTTCGTCCATTGTACGTGTTCACCCCACCAGCTTGTGTATCCAAAATGTAATGCATCATCGCTTCAACGACTCAACACTTTATTTCTAACCAGTTCTACGAATGTCCACGATAATTGTCTGGTTGCTACGTTGCCACATAGTTACATGAATTACACATCAGAGAGAGTCAGCCCTAAGGGCCCCGATCACACATTCAGGACCCACTACCTTGCTGCCGACCACTCCCAATATATAAGGCGCCAGAGAGCCACGCCAGATCTTTCCATGAAGAAAGATTTACCTCCTTCCCAGCATTTCTCAGAACAAGACACCAACAAAAAAAATCTGGGAGACTTCAAAAGACAAGGAAGACCTTATGTTTTTCTTTAAGATATTTAAAAAAAGGATCACAACAACCCAACACATACTGCTGTAGTTTTATTTCAGACATTGTTTCTTACATTTGTGATGGCAATCTTGGATTACATACAATTTCCTCATTCATGACTCTTCTGACATTTGCATCACATCAGGAAGTTCATTTTTACTGATGAGACAGGTTGCACATTATTTCTGCATGTAAAACTGCTTAGGCAGAGGAAAGAAGAGAATTTCATAGAAAAATACTGCTATATGTTAAAAAATCTATTTGGCAATGCCTTTTCTGTATAAAAATGCTGTTTTGACATGTCTCTGCCTCTGCAAAACTATTGAGAATGGTCCCTACGTGTTTGCACTGAACATAAATATGCAATGCCGAAGTATGCTATTTACAATACAATACTGCTACACAACATGTGTCAATGAGTCTCAATTGTTTTGGAGCAATTATAAAGAAAGTTTCAGTATGTTTCTTTTGCACAGAAAGTTAAACCCATAAATATGTGACAGTGAAGCCATGCAACATTAGATTAGCACCATTGAACATTTCTTACCCCTCATTAACAAAGGTAGGTCTCTAGACATCTTACAAAACTGGTTTCCTTAAATGTTGATTCTTAAAAATAATATCAACATATAAAACAAAATCTAGAGTATTTTTGGAAATATTTGTATCCTGGCATTCTTCAGACTTTATTTCTGAACTGTTGTCCAATGTAATTTGGTATGTAAAAAATATTTATTCTAGAAAGATTTCTGACAGTTTTTTCAACATTTTTTGTGAGGTTAAGTATCCAATTTCTACATGTACTTAAGTTAGAATTCTTTTAAAATATCAGACTGAACTGTAACATTAATAGTATAACTGTTCAACAGCCCTTCATTATTGACAAGTAAACTAAAATCTTCTAATAGTAACAAGAAACTAGATGATTTAAGTTGCAAAGATTTATCTTACTTTGTTGACTGATGCTATGTGTTACTATTAGTGCTAAAATTGCAATTATATTCTTAACAGCGCAAAATGCTGCCTTTCTCCTATATAAGCAACACATTTTGGCAGACTAAAATAGAAGGCGATGTCTTCTTTTTATGGCAAATTTTGCTTATCATTTCTCCAAGATGTTGTGCTATGCTAATAATCAAACAAAAAATCTCCAGATTTCTTTTTCAATAGCTGTAAGTTGTGTTAATAGGTAGCACCATGTTGTATGTATGATGTTAAATTGAGACAAAAATATATTTTGTCAAGCAGCAACATATATAAGTGTTATCAAGTGTTAGTTTATATGTTATAAAATACTGTAAGGCACACTATGCAGAACACTATTCTTTAACAAACTACTAAAACTAAAATTGTAACATTATACTTCCACAACTCAACATCCATACATCTTAATGTCAACACTAGCCTCTGCCAGGCCTTTATACAGGGGTGCGGATAGTATTCGTAGTGGCAAAAACGGGAAATAATTGGCCAGGAGAATGAGTCTGCGGGATGTGCGGGCAAATGAACTCCCCTCCTGGCCAATTATTCTCCCTATTTGGCAAAATTTTACTGTTTTTGAATCCGCGTGGTTAGTTTGGTGGAGACTATGTCAACAATATCTCTGTATGTACAGTTTTAGGGCCTACAGGCAGTTTTTGCAGATTTTTTTGGAAAGATAGAAAAGTTGTTCTCCTAAAATATACCATTTTAAAAGGATATGTTTCAAGTATTACGTGTTAAGTAAAGCCATCTACACTTTTATTGCTATACACAGCTTGTTAATATTTTTAGGTTTTACATAGCAGCGGCGTTCATGATGTAAAAAAAATACAAAAAAAAAAGAAATACAAATGTTACAACAATCCGCTGTTCAAATTTTATCATTGTATACAATTAACGTTATATACAACTAAGTTTTTAAAAGCTGTTGCAACATTGTTAATATGCATATATATGATATGAAGTACTTAAGCATGTTAAAGATAGTATGAAAGACAAAAAAATGTGTCACAGAACTATAATGAGAAGGCAGAGTAGTACAAAGGACTATAGCTCTGTTTTAACCGAGTCGTCCAGTATAATGGAGACTTCAGGTGATTCTTCCTCTGTCGCTGGCCTCTGTATACTGTCCTCTTCAAATGAAGGCTCTGCATCACTGTGAAATACAGACAGTTCAAGACAATAGCAATGAGAAAAATTCCCTTTTCTAAACTAAGGCCATGTTGATTTGATTATATGGATGACATCCGCACGCGCATCAATTTTCGTTCGTTTCCAAAAAAAAAAGTTTTCAAACATACTGGAAATCGTACAAAGCAGCTGCAAAATGAGCAAATATATGCCGTAAATAGAAAAAAAATATATTACAAAACTATACTAATACCGTACAATACTAAAATCAATTCTAAAGGAAGAAGAAAATGTGAAGAAATGAAAATGAAGAGTCTATTATTCGCCATACCATAATCTGTGTGTTTAGCCATTTGTTCAACCTTCATGGCCACGTAGATTTCATAATGAAGGCAATTTTTTTTTGGCCAAACTTTTTTTTTATTCGCACGCTCGCATCAGTTTTGGGGTACCCAGAGGATGTCATCCATATAATCAAATCAACATGGCCTAATGTTTGTATTAGTGTTTATGCTCCAAAGCCAAAGAGAATTCTGCAGAGAGGATTGCATTTGAGATTTTTGTTGTGTAAAACTTTCAACACTTCTCCCCAAATTCTCCTTAAAACCATAATAATTCTTTTATCATCTTTCGAACATTACCAAAAGCATGAAAAGAAAGTTATACACTCAAAACCTGACTGAAAAGATATAGATTTAATTAATATACATGTACAGGGCTTTTTCCATCTATCCCAGCATGACATGTTACTGATGTTAGTGAAAAAAATGCAGCAACATTTCAAATCCCACAAAAAATTTTCAGGCCAGCTTGAACATAAAAGCTAATCCGATCCTTTATAGAAGATCAGAAAGTTAAACATTTTTTTAAGAATCTCAGAGACTTTAGTCCTCCAAAATGTATGATGAGGTGCATTAGTAGGGGTTTGGAAGCACGTCGGCAGAACGTACTGCGCCTGCGCAAAACCTGGATTTTCGCTGGATGTTTGGTCAACGTTGCATCAGAATTTTGCCTGTTGCAGACCATATCTTTTTCTACACAACATTTGAAAACTAAAGACGGGGTGTCACCCTTATATACGCGAATTCGACCTTATATGAGACGTTCTGCCAAAGTGCTATGCACAATACATTACGGGTTTCGCGCAGGCACAGTACGTTCTGCCGACGTGCTGGTTTTATAGGTTAAATCTTGATTAGTCTGTATGAAGCCATGCTGGGATGAAGGAAGGGAGCTGTACTCACGCCCGACTTACGTGGGTTCTGCGGACTCAGCCTGAGACCCCATGTCCATGCCCTGCAGCGCGGGGTCCTTGTCCCCCTGTATGACAGTATCAGTTGTGGGTATTGTGACGGGTACGGCGTCAGGTATTGTGCCGGGAAGGGCAGCTCTATCATAAGGCAGGTTCCCGAGGTCACCCTGGGGTAGGAACACACCCCTCTAAGTTCCGCAAGCATGATTAGACTTTCCCCGTGCATGGACGCTACATGGAATATAACTGGTGAGTTAGTCGGTTAGTAGGTTAGCACTGAAATGAAGCCTGTTGGTGGTACGCCTGTATTCTGTAAGCTGTTATAAGCAACAGTCGCTGGCTGTAAGTTGTATTATTTGGACAGGTGTTTATAGCTGAGGGCCTTGTCTGAGCTGTCCCTTGTTCTTGTTTGTGTAACGAATGGTACAAAAACCAATGTAAGTCTGTAGTTCTTGTTATGTCACTTGTTATGTCACACTAGTAGGTCAGGAAAACTAGACAGAAATTCTCAGTTGGCAAAAAAGCAGTACTAACATTATCTCAAGATAACCAGTGTAACTTTTCTACTAGCAAAAGAGGTAAGCTAGATATAGAATGGCAAGAACACACTCTTTAAACAGTGTTTTATGCTAGACAGTATCCAATTGGCAAGACAGCCTTGCTTGATACTGTCTGGCCAACTGGATACTGTCTTGGCTACCCAGAGATCTGCTTGGAGATAAGCGCTAGTGCTCATTTAAAATAAATCTTTAATTATAGTGATGGTAGTAGCCAATGGTGGAAAGGTGAAGTTCAGGCCGTACCTTGCGAACCAACTTCTCAGCATCTGGTGTGGGGTTGGGCATGTCCTCTGTGATGGGTTCTTTGTCCTCTTCCTTTGCTTCCTCTCCATCAAGGGACATCTATTCCCAAGATAAAATCAACAGCGACTGAACTTCATATCCTAAGCATTTCCTACAACAACTGGCGTTACTCTATCGATATTTCCACGGCAGATGCTCTGCTGAACTTCACTCCCTTGTACCCCCACTCTGAACATTCTCTGCAAGAACACGCTTTGCCACCTCAACAGCAGAAAATCACCCTTTCTTCCTCAATACTCCATCACTCAAGAGAAAATTCCATGCCGACAGTTTCTTCCCTAGAACCACTTTACTGTGGAACAAGCTTCCCCGTGAATGTTTCCCCACTAGGTACGACCTTCAACGATTTAAATCTAGGGTGAACAAACATCTGACCACGCAGTCCTCACAGCAACCCAAAACATGCAAGTGGCTCTCACGAGCCTTGTTTTGAGGTGAAACTGAATTTAAAAAAATAAATAAATAACGTACCTCGTCATCATTTGTGAATGTGGTTTCAGCTAGCTCCAGTAGTTTTTTCTCCAGGGTCAACATTTCTAAGTAGTCCACTGCATCCTGAAGAAGGCAGAACATGAAATAATGGTAAGAATGTCTGTATCACACAATAATATCAAACCAAGGTCTAATGGTGTCAGCAACTGCATGGACTAGACTCTATAGACATGTAAACCATCTGAAGTATTACCGGTAATCTTCACTTGATTCAACTTTTCTGTTATTCAAATTTACATTATCTGGTTGTACATTTTATTGTATAATTGAGTTATTTGTATCATTATACTTTTACCTTTGACATCACCCACTCTGATTTTGAGTTCAACTTAAATTTTGTTAATTCAAGTTTACATTCTGTGAACTATTTCTGTGTTATAGGTTTGTCATTTTATCATGGACTCAGGGAAGAATAGTAATATACCACTATGGGAGATCTATAAATAAAACAAACAATGTGTCTGACCTTCCTTGGCTGCAGGTTTTCTGTGGTGATGTCTGCCTGCCTCTGGTAGAAGCGGATGTTCTGTAACATGTCGCCATGATCCGGGATGAACAGGAGGAAGGAGGAGGCAGCCTGGGATGCATTAACAACCTCTCCAACTGTGTGTTGGGAGGGGAGGGGGGTAGTTGTTTAGTATCTAATTCTTAAAAATTTCTACATGTTAAAAATACAGGTTTTACAACTGTATGTATGAGACATTGTAATACACATACAAATACAAATGTACTTACAATCAAAATGCATGTACAGATTCTACCAACCAACCAACCAACCTACCTACATAGATGGGCTTTCATTCAAAATGCATGTATGTACATTTTTTAGTAGGAATACTGATTCTGAAATGATGTTGGACAACAAAGGACTACTCATCTACATATATGTAGAAATCTCTACAACTTTTTAAGATCTCTTTCTGCATTTCTTTCAACAACTTCCTTTACACGTTAATAACTTAGCCTTTCTAAAACACTGTATCACTTACACCAGTGATTCTTCTTTTAACATTTGAATTTCAAATGATACTATTCAAACTCACAATCTCACACTCAAAAGGACAATAACACAACTTCTGAAACAGGTCAACACAAATGTATAACAGTAAGAAACGTACGCTGATATAGACAGAACTGCAGGTAGTGGTAGTGCATGGGCAGGTAGTTCTTGTAATTGGTTCTCTGGTTGGGACCTGCAGCCTTCTCTGGGCAGTCTGCCTTGCACTTCAGCACAGACGAGTAGTGATCTGAAATATACAACAAACAAGACTGGCAATGATAACATACATTGCCATGGCGACGGTGGTTGCTGTTAGGGTTATTGTTTGCATGGCACTGCGGCCCTGCCATCATTTCATTATTTTGAGGAAGACTTGGTACCTATACAGATACAGTGCACTCCTCCTAGCCCCGGGGTCACAGAAAGTAGGGCATCCGGAGTAGAGAGGTCTTCCCAAAGCAGGGTCCCAAAGGTTTCCAGGAATGTGGGCATAGATGTGGGTCAGAGACATGCCTGTGGAGGACATTCCATTCCTGTGGACAAAATGCCTGTACAATTCCTAGAATTCTTGCGAATTGCACACAATACTGTACCATTAGGCTCCTCCCTGAGACGTCGCCAAAAAAACAAGACAATTGTCAAGACAGTCATGCCACCAAAGACTTAATAGTACATAATGTTTCTGACTGTTTAGCGCTCCGCACATAAAGGGAAGAGTATGGAAGTTGAACACATAGTGTCATTAGTAGACTATGTGTGGTCCAATGGCTAATGAAATAGAGGTAAAAGGAAAGCAAAGGAAAGTGATCTTGATCCAGCTTTAGCTCACTGAAGAGCTAATCTCCCACTGGTTGTAACAGAGAAGACAGGCGCTATGTACAGTATTTACAGGTTCATTGTACCGGGGAAATTCCCCTAGCTTTTTTCGACAAGTACAATGAACAGTGGACCACGGCTTAACGTCCCGTCCTAAGGACTGTGACCCTTTACAGTAGCATGCATGTCGGGTGAGGGACAACAGCCAGGATTCGAACTCCCAACCACCAAGAGGTGAGTGCTGCCCTAGACATGTACACTGTATGCTGTGGGACGGAGTTATCTGTTTTATCTGCAATACACATACCATACTGCCCGTATGGAATGTTAAAGTATAAGTTCACTTTTACAGAGAGAAGACTCACTTGTTATGGACTGGAAAAACTCGGGGAAGTATTCGTGAATGTAGGGCCCCTCGCACTGTACCCTACACTCCATCTCTGCCTGAAAGTACAGCACTATGGCCTTCTCCATCGTTTTCTTACACTCCTTGTAGTCTGCATCATTGTAGGCAGCCACCCCATTGTAGAACATTTGCTGTGCAACAGAAAAGGACATTTGATTTATGTTAGAAACATGTTTACGGGCACCGAAGTCACACTTGTACACCTTCATACACAAAAATTATATCTGCTAATAAAATGCTTGGGTGATAAAACATAAGGCTGACTTCAATTGAAACAAGACGCCATAGGCGACAATTCTCCGTGAAATTTTATAATTTGCAGATTGAGAGGTGGTATTGGCACTGGCATGCCTGCAGACGACGTATAAAATTGCATGCCGATTGAACAAAGGGGACCGTGAGTTTTAGCTGCAAACACGGAAAAACGGGTACCGCTCAAGTCAACGTTAACTCCAGGACTGTCTACAGGGAACACTCGCATATTAGCGCGACTGGCCATACACCGCAACTGGCCAAGCCCAGACCCTGCAATTAGTAACAGTTGCACATCAATCCGGCCGAAAGCATTGCGTAACACAGGCTACTTCTTCCTATATTCAGCGCCGTGTTTCGAGAGAATAATACCGGGAAACGATTACTTTTCTTGTTTTGAACGCATAAACATAGATGTACGCTAATCTAGTATACCTGCCATGGCCAGATTATCTAAAGATGTGTGTATTCTGTGTACAATCTACAGAAATGTACATCAGGTCCAATCATCCGATTTTCACGTTTCAGTTTTTTGGACTCGGTCATCGGTATTAACATTAAATTTTTCCTAATGTTGACCTCTGACCACCCCACATATCCGTCCCCATCAGCCCCGCCCCGACTTACTACCGGTGACATAAACGGACGACAACATTTCAACGACATGGGGATGTTTCGAAAATAACCATTTACTCCAATATCAAAACAGCTACGGTAAAAATAAAAAGACGTGCATCATCCCGGACATAATGCAACACCACATGCGAAATTACACAGAAATGCGACGTACGGAAGAATGCGTTTTGGCTGCGAACATCTTCCAAAAAACTTGGCATCTCTTAACCATGGGCAAAAACATCTGGAACCACTTATAAAAACCACCCCGTATCTGCATGAAGTTCCACCCCCCCCACTGCTATTCCAAACAACGCGTTTTTCTGGACCATTCCAATTCGCCTCGTAATTGTAGGGGTGCGTTTGCAATATTACATTGACCGCGAAAGCAGCAACGGCAAAAATACACATTCGTGCATCAACACGGGCATGCCCGCAGACGGCGTATAAAATTGCGTGCCGATTACACAAAGAGAACCCAGTGTTTTGACTGCGAACATGAAAAATCAGCCGATTACAACACTCCGTCCGGAGGTCCTGACCTCCTTCACGGAGTAACTAGATGCTTTTATGTTGTCTTGAATTGAAATTTTAAACATATGTCATTTGGCACAGTGATGTTTTTGTACTGGATAGTTCCATACTGGAACTTTTTTCCACCATTACCATTGGCAAGCTTTTAAATCTCAGGCAACATTCCATATCATATTCATCTATTTTCATGAGACATTTATATTTCATAAAATTTCACAAGACTATTAAAATAGCTATTACAGACATTTTTTTTCTTTTTTAAGTGTAATATAAATATTCACAAATCTGCTAGACTAATATATCCTGATGTTTACTGTTACACTACAAAAGCAACCTCGTAAGCTCTGTATGGGGGAGCCTCAGGCATTAGACCTCTGCACGTTAGAAAACACAACACACTTATTGAGAAGAGTACAATGCTGGCTTGACATGGCCAGCTAGGCTGAAAATGTGAGCTGTAGTGACGCTACACTGCACTACAAGCTTAGCCTGGATGCCAGACTTAGCCTGGATGCCAAACCCATAGCACACTAGGCCAAAAGTTACTATCCTGCACACTAGATAACTTTGGGCCTAGTGTGCTATGGGTCTGGCATCCAGGCTATACAAGCTACATTTGTACTTGAAAGATGATAGCTGATTTTCCTGACCTAAAAGCTACATTAGATAAACTACCAAGGTATTGCAATTGTACAGCAAGCTGACTTTTCATCGAACTATTACCAAACTGAAATCTGATTGATTATTATAAGAACTGCCCACCTCGTGTTCTGGTCGCTCCAAGTCTTGGAACATCTCCTTCGTCACCCCCTCAAACTCCTTGTAGAATTCGATGTTGTCTAGCATCACAGAATGGTCTGGGTTGGCCACGATAAAAGTGTGCGCTGCTGCGACTGCCTTAGGTAACTGGTTGGTCTGTGAGAAAACATGCCATTGATGTTAGCTTTGCTTGTCAAATGTTCTAGTCTTGGTCAATGTGGCGCTACAATTTGCCAACATCAGCTTGATGTTGGTTTCAAGTCCAGGGGTCGAAATACCCCTCTGTGTGCAACTTGGTGCAAGTAAATTTGGTGTCGTGCAACTAATTTTTTGCCGGTATGCACCGCGGTGCAAGTTTGCTTTATCCGCTGTTACTACCAGGTACCTGTAGGAATACCCAATAAAGAACTGGAAAGGGAACAAAACCAGAATCCATGAAGTTTTTATTAAAGTTACTACATGTACTTTTGGTTGTGTTCATTTTATTTTTGGGGGGTGCAACTATTTTTCTTCTGGTGCAAGTATTTTTTTTTCATCTGCACCAGTGCAAGTTGGCCCAAAAATCTATTTCGACCCCTGAAGTCTGTAATATTTAACGTGTAACATCATATAATAGTGCTTTGAGCATGATGCTCTACTTTGCACATTCAATTACATACTAGCTAAAGGCTTTCTACATTTCACAAGTCTAAATAAAGTACAGTCAAACAAAACTCAGTTTGTTGTTATGTTTAATCTTATTTGCATGTTTGTAAGTAAAGATTACCCTAGCATTGTTTCATTCACATTCCAAACAGTGGCAGTCAACATCAGGGTCATACTGGGAGTCTTTAACATTCTTCGTGGGGTCGGTTGGCGCAGCGGTAGCGCGTTCGGCTCAGGTCCAAGAGGTCCCGGGTTCGATCCCCACCCATGTCACCGATCTTGTGCCCTTGGGAAAGGCACTTTACACGAATTTCCTCACTTCACTCAGGTGTAAATGAGTACCTAGCTTCGGCTAGGGACGTCCCTCGGATAGGACGTTAAATGGAGGTCCCGTGTTTGGGGAGAGACACACCCCACGCACGTTAAAGAACCCACCGCACTTATCGAAAAAGAGTAGGGGACCTTCCCGGTGTGAGTGGTTCAAACCTACAGTCCTATGGCCGCACTTGGGGTCGTATTGAGGTCACCTGAGTTAGCGCTGAATGGCAGCCGCTCCAGACCCTTGCGATTAAGCCCCACCACCATTGTAAGCTCCTCACAATTCAGCCCTTGGCTGCCAAGGGAGAGTAAGCCGGCCCACCCTACTACTACATGATCTTCCTGCCGAGAGTGCCTTCAGGCAGCGAAGTTGTACTACTGGTCACGGCATTGGACAGAAGGTAGCTTCCTTCCCTCACAACGGAGCAAGAGGAAGCTTTCTAGACAGGCTAAAGACAAGAATACTCTATAACAGCTTTAACTGTGAGCTCTAGTTTTAAGGTAGAATTTTTGTAGCCTTGGTCTGACTGGGTTTGTGGATATACCTTTCTTTTTTGTAGGAATTAGAAAATGCAAGCTACGAGTTTTTGGTGCTAACTGTGTCTAATAATACTTGTATGTTGGGAAGTCTAAACATGTAAAATAAAAATTACAGTGCTAAAAAGACCGTTTTTCTTGGGTGGCTCTGCTTATTTTAGGAAGGCACAAATGTATGTTATAATGTACATTGCAGTATTTGTACAGATGAATGATTTTCATGAAAGACTATCCCTAAGACGCAGTATGGGGGAAGTTCTGGAAATGACCAAGACCTGGCTGGCTTTCCTTTGTCTCATTTTCCAGATGACTGGCAGATAGCCATTTTGAACCTCATGTCTAAAAGATGGCCTTACGTGTAGAAACCTGGAAACATTTCTGAGACAGTTTGCCTCAACTTTCTCTCAGTTTGGCACCTCCACATGCTTTGTAAAGTGTAAAGATTGCACCATCTTTAGTGCCAAAAAGGAAACGATCACACGGTACATACGGGTCTTTTCACTTCTTGTCACACTGAGCAAAAGTGAACTAAGGGCAAAAACTCTGCAGCAAAAGTTGTCACAAAGAAAACTTGACTACTGAAAAAATTTGACATTTTTGTTGAATGTACAACCACAACTGGAAAATTGGTATAACTACGTACAGTTAAGTTTCAAAACATCTTGTATTCATTCTCAGCCAGTTACTAGCCAATATACAGTCATTCTGTCTGGTTGGTGCTTTCAGTCTGTCAAAAGAATACAATATCCCATCAGTAACCATAACCACAGCCATTCCTGAGCAGGGGTTCCACAAAGGGGGTGGCTGTGTGCATTTGTTTATGCAGACGTGATGTAAACACTGTGGTATCCCTTGGAAGGCCAAATCAGCTGGGATTCAGACAATCAACAAACTAGAATGACTGATGAGATTTTTTTCTTGAGAATGGCATTAAAATAGTTCTTTGGATATATGGGAAATTCTGCAGCAAGTTTGTTTTCCATACATTTTCAGATACTCAAGATACAAATTAGTTGAAATTTGGGATTTTCATCAATGTCGAATATGCACTTTTGAGTCTTGATACTTATGTGTATGTGACAAAATTAACATAGAGAACTAACCAATTCCACATTTCTGCTAAATACTAGTAATGCAATTCTAAATCTGGCATGTTACAGCTGCTTTGTCCAAAACACACCAGTGTGACAAATTGAGCACATAATTAGCATGACCAATTGTGAGCAAATTTACACACAATGCAAGCAAATTATCTCCTTTCTCAAAAGATTCAAGCACTGCAATTAAATCAAAGATGCTCTTATCATTTGAGTTTGGTGTTTCTACATAACTTTTACTTTTTCTCAGCTCCAAATATGCAGTGAAAAGGGAAAGTTTTGCAATGATCTCTGGCTACAAAAAGTAAAAATTTTACGCAATAACTCTAGCTGGGGCACTAAATCTAAAGGTCTAAAATCTTCGCTTTTAAACGTTAGCTTTGAAACAATACTGAAGCCTAAAGGTTTTGAAAGGTTTTCGCACCGTGTGAAACATGTGGTGAACCAAATTCTAGCCAACTCTGGGCCCGGCTGATTAAGCAGTTAGGTGTCGGGTTACGCCACGTAGTACCCCCGACTCCGTGTGGGCAGGGCCGCGGGGAGGGAGGGCTGCTAGCTCAGCTAACTTCTTATCTTATCTTAGATGTAGCTGGTAAAGATCTATAACTAACTAAGCAGGAATAGAAGATAACGTGCAAGAAAACTGCGTCGATATTTGGGAATTAATAGGTAACGTTATCCGGTTTATAATACATACGAACGCAAGGGAACTGGGCTAGACTTTTCGGGATGTGAGAGTAAATAATTATGATTAATTGCGACACAGTGCCCAGCCTTTGCGAAGTTTGGCTCTGAGTTCTGAAGTAGTCTATTAGAAATAATCTGTGTTCTTACCCTCCAGTAAGCGAGTTGTAGATAGTCGTAAGGAACTCTTGCTTCGAACTCCTTCTCGATGTCTTCGTGGACTGGGAGTTGCCAAATGTCTCCCAGCCTGTCGTCCAGACAGTGCTTCAGACACTCCGCCTTCTTCACGACTTGTGCGAAGAAGTTCAGCTCTGTATGACGAACGTAGCGAGGGTCAAGAGTGAAGACGTCTTTGACGATCCTGGTGTGGTTGGTGCACTTCATTCGGCAGCCGATCATCTCGGACTTTCTCAACTTGTAGTTCTTGATGGCCCGCTCCATGTGAAGGATTGTGTCTAGCCATTCCTGTCTCGTGTAGTGAGTTTTGCCGGCCTCGTACAGCTGATCGTACGGGACGATGCTTGGGTCGTCCCCGAAGGACGGGTCGACCAGAATGACGGCGAGGTACAAGCAGAAAGTGGTCCCGAAGATGAAGACAGCCTGCGCCATGATGTGACACGTCTTCTGCACCAGTAGCATCCCACAATGCAGCACCCGACCTCTGACCTTATCAAGGTGTTTAAACTATCCCACCATGCATTGCAGGTGTTACAATTGTATCCCACAATTCCTCACGTTTGGGGCTTGAACAAGGATGAACTATCTCTCTACATCCTAAACCATGGGGCCTGCTCTAAACTGTCCTGTCCTTAGTAAGTGTAGTAATGCTAGCCCATCTGATTTTCGTTTATGAGGCCGATATCTAAAACCAAGGAGGTTTACCGGTAATTCAGAATAAGTATTGTTGACTTACGAATATCAGCCTAGCTGCCTGTAAGCAAGGATTGAACCTGAGCCTTGCTAAAACCAAGGAGGAGTCACCAAGGAGGTTAGAAGGAGCTCCCTCTAACCTCCTTGCTAAAACCTAACACATTTTAAAGTTGTTTGGTAACTTGAATTTGGTCGATCATATCTTAAATATCGCTTTAATTGTATCAATTGCATTGTCATAAATATCATTGGAAAACTTGTTTATCATTCTTTATGATCGTAACCATCTGCTGTGATTTGTGGAACAAGCACGAGGGCTGAAAATGCAAGTTGGTCGAAAAAAAGTGCAAAAATTGACCTTGATCATACATGTATATCTGTAATTATCGTTGCTCCCTTTCACACAGGCCTCCTTTCACGCAAAGATGAAACAGTGCTGGGCTTGGTATCAGTTTTATTGTTGTTTTAACACTAGAAATCCACTCGGGAGGGAGGGCGGGTGAAAACATGTGCTGCCCACACGACAATTGAACACAGACTGATTCTCTGAGCGGGAACGGTCAGAGGTCACCCCGCTAATTAATTAGTTTGACCCTAGGTCCAAACCGTCCCTATTTCTTACAATTAGCATTGTTAGATCACATCCGGATCCTAAATCAGATGCATCGTCCATCTTTATGACTTTTGCTCCCCAGGAAGACAATATAAATCAAATGCCATTAGCGCCTGCCTGTAGCGCAGTAATTAAGGGCTAAGGATGAAGTGAGCTAATCACATGCAGAGTCGCGTCCATATCAATTTGTATTCGGTAAAGGAGCTCTGACTCATATTAGCAATTGGCGTCTGGATTGTGGTGAGGACTACTAAACAATCAAATGAGATTTATCAAGACTGTGTAATGAGACTCCTTTTTGCAGGTTTGCTCCAGGCTAAATAGGTATACCCTGGGTAATCCTTCTCTATTATCTCTTTTAGGTCTGCATCATCTCCTCATTAGCAACAGTCCCATACACCTGATGAATGATGGCATCAGACATGATGAAAAGAGCCATCATCTCATTGGACAGAGCATTTGATTTAGTTTTTTTTATTTAGGTCAATCATTTGTCATTGCACTAAATACACAAAGCTAAGTAAGCTTAGGTATTACTGTAAATCTTCAAATGTCCCTGGTGGTTTTATTTCCAAAGTGACCCCTCCATTGCAAAATCATGACACTATGGAAATGTGTTTCTATTGTTATGGAAATGTTTTCTATTGTATTACTTATACAATGTAATTACTACTGTACCAAAAACATCCCCTTCTCATGTTCTTTCCCTTCCTACCATGAAAATGAGTTCCTTTGAAAGAAAACAAATTTACAGTAGTCATTTCTAAGGATATGGTAAATTTTGCACAACCTGTTGATACAAAAAGGACAGATTTAAATCAAATCAGGACACAATTGTTAAAATAAAATACCTATTCAGCACAGGAGGTGAAGCTGTATCTGTATCATTCTACACTTTTTGCCACAAGCAAAACCTGTTTGAATACTAGTACTGTATGTACAGGCCTTTCATCTTCTGACAGGTCTGTACAATGCATAACGATGAGCTCCTTTGCTTCGGTTCACTCAATTGCACCGCCGTGCACGTGATGTCCCCTCGGGATCCCGATAACCAAATCACAGTTCCCTCATTCATCTTCCATTATTGATCACATGTTTTCCAAAGCATTGCATGCCTCACCACCCATCATCACCCTCCCAGGCCACCCATTGGTTGCTGTGAGCTGGGCTCATTTGCATATCTTGTTGTACCCGAATCTACACCCACGGCAGACTGCAGTGTAGTGCCATGTGATCGCAGAGATGGGCATGGCAAATAATTCTTCCCTCAGTGCTGTGCATTTGGGTTATAAATTGACCTTTTTGTTGGCGCGCATGCTTTAGGATTGCGATGTGACTTCTCTCGGGACGCGGCCCTTGAAGGCAGACCGTTGAGGGATCTCGTTGTCACGGATTCAGAAGCACACTGCTGGCTGGATGTGCATTCCTCCCAAGCTATGAAGAGGATTATGCTAGGTCTTATGTTCTGCTCTCCAATGCACTACATGGCTTTCTCTCCACAGAATTGTGTAGGGGAGTGTCGGGGTGGTCAGACCTGGTGGGAGCAGGGTAAGATGTGTACCGACCTGACAGACTCATATTCCAGCAGTCAGCCTATCCAACAGGAGATCGCGGTGATGCTCATGCATCAAAACTTCGAGTGGCAGGAGGGAGATACCGTCCTCGACGTTGGCTGTGGTACAGGTGAGATTTCGAAATACGTCGCACAGCAGCAGGGCGTGAAGTCCGTCGAGGCGTTTGATGTCTCACCTGACATGGTACGACATGCTCGTAAAAACAGTCCCCATGAAAAGGTAGCGTACCACATCGCCGACGCACGCGATGAGCTCGCTATGAAGCTGGTTTGGGAGGAATCGTTCACCAAGGCCGTGTGTTTCAACGTCCTTCACTGGATAGAGGAAAAGGAGCGGGTAATCAGAAACGTGTTCTCGACTCTCAAACAGGGAGGAGAATTCCTCTTCAGCGTTTCTGCGGGTGTCCCTGCCATGACAGTTGCACGAGGAATAATCGAATACCCCAAATGGAAGGAGGCATTCGCTGGCTTCTCGTACCCGGTGTGGGAATGGCCCAAAGGGGATGCGATCGGGATGCAGAAGCTACTAGAGGATGTCGGCTTTGAAGTCATCACTTGTGTCAATCAAGTGTTTACTGTGAAGTTTGAGTCGGATCAGGAAGAGAAGATGTTTTTGCGGCCTCTACTGAGTCATCTCGAGCATATACCTGCTCACCTGCATGACGAATTTCTCATGGATTTCATCTACGTCTTCTATACTTTTGCCCCGAAGGATGAAAACCAACGCGCTATCTGGGAATTTCCTTTCGTTGTTGCTCATGTTAGAAAATAGGATTTTCAATTCTTTTATCACCAGTACAAAGATAACATGTGAACAAAGCATAGAATGGATCAATGTCATGTTTGGAGCTCAGTGCACTACTGCTAATGGAAGCCTCCACATATCTCTTCAGGCTAATGTGGTGAACATTATTTGTCTCTCTGACATTGCCTTTGTCTCCTTTGTACTAACATCTAAAAAGACAAATGACATGTACATGATAGTTACATTGATACCATCAATGGTTTCCAGTTCTAGATCTATGGGAATAGAGTATTGTATAATGTTAAGCCTTTTTCTAATTTCCTTTCATTATATCTGAGGCCTGCTTTAGTTTATTGGGTATTAACACATTATCTGATTACTGTATGTTGGGGATAGACCAGGAAGGATGAGGGGGAAGGGAATTTCTGAGAAAATTTTTTAAAAATTACTAGGAGAAAAAAAGAATAACACATAGCCAAGAAAATAGTATGCTGAGGCAATTTTTTTCCTGATATGCAAAAAAGGATTTGCATGCAATAGAAAATTGCAATGACACCCCCCCCCCATAATTTCTGGTCTATCCCTTCCAGCAAAGTGATTTCTGGTAATTTGAGGGATGAAGCCTCTAGGGAGATGTCAACAAATGGTCGCTTTGTTCCATGTAACGTAATATTGATGTACAGTTGGATAGTGTATTCCACATTAAGGCCTGTGCTGCTCCGTGTTTAACAAGTCTGTAGGGACATGGCTAAAAGCTGTGCCTTTCCAATTTGATTAGACACGTCATCTTTCATATTTCGTTGAAACGTTTGAAACATTGCATGCCTCCTTTTTTGTGGAGTAGGTCACACCATGCATGAATTGCAAATGATGATCGTAAGATTAGCTACACGAAGGTGACACAATATCATGTCCTAGTTCTGTCACTTTGATATTTGATATTCTTGTTGGGTTCCCAGGTGTTGAGAGCTAAAATGGGAAGTGCATGTATTCTCCTGTGGTGGATAAGCACTTGAGTTGAAAGCCTGGCAAACATAAAATGTTCTCATACTAATCAGTGTCTTAAGATTGATATAAATATACTGGCATGGGGCCAAACATTATATGCCTATAGTAACAAGGTTATAGGATCATAAAACAATTATGTCATTATTCAATCCACTTATTCATAAATAATTCTTTTAGGGACAAAATTGCTGCCAATCTGTCTTTTTCGTAAGCCTTTTCACTATCGAAAAATTCAGACAAGACTAGAGAAAATCCTCAAGTACCCCATCCAAAATTATCAAAACATGACTACCTGAACAGTAGGAGTTCCCAACTGTTTATTTACACTCAGGTGTATACATGTATTACATAACCCCTGTTTATTTACATTCAGGTGTATATTACATAACTGTACCAGACTGCCAGTAAGTTTTAACTTGACAATGATGTTTTACAACATTTTGACAAGGTCTCCAGTGACATTGTACATGCCCGGGGCATTTCGAATCATAAAAATGTACCACTGAGTCATCCATAATGTGCCAAGCAATATTTGCCAGGAACTGTTCTACGTGATTTATCACATGCAACTCAGAATGGAACTCCATTCCCTCATGGTTTCCTTTAAACCCTCCCTGTGAGTATGTGGCCATTACTGACAGACAAACTGGCTCCATCTCTGCGTCTGTCACGTCTCAGTTATTATCTTAATGGGAAAATAAGTTTAGGACCTGGCTTTTAGATCAGGTTTGCAGGCATGCCATTCGTAATCAATTCAGTACAGGAAGCCTTCTGGAAATTTCTTCTGTCGCTTTAAATGTCACTGTGGTTATTTCCTTGGAGAGTAGCACCACTGTCTCCGTTGAGCTGCAAAAACAGACATCGGGATTTCATATTTTCAGGGAAGGGTTGAATCACGACCTGTTGCTTGCATGAAAATTTCACATTAAGTCAAGTCGCAAACTGATGTTGCGTGGCATTAATTCAATTTCCAGGAGACACTATATGCTATGTGCCATGCATTTCCAACACTGTAACAAATTACACCTCTACCAGCATTAAGATTTTCAACCATACCGACTTATATTATGGTGTCCGTTATTGGAATATAGATGTATACAAGTTGTTATAAGCCTGCATCAAAGAATTCTGTAAAAGATGTCTCGCCCTTTGATAATACTTCAGAGTTTTATATTGGCTAGGCAGGTTGTGCCATAGCTTATGGATATGCACACTGTAATTCTCAGTGACTTTTTGTCCTAGATATGTTATTGCAACTTCTCCCAAAGGACTTGATGTATGGGCTATAGTTTCTATGTTATTACATCGTTATTGGCACTCAAAATCTAGGGCAAAGTAACTCCTGAATGCTATGGTAATTGCCGTGGTTGGGCAAAGGATAAAATTATGTTCAGCAATTCAGTCACGTCAACTTTAAATACTGGCACTGAAACAGACGAAAATGGAACACAAATGATTGCTGGAAATGCGCAAAATAACATTTGCCAGCTAGGAACTCGTCCTGAACCTTGGTTCCAGTGGTAAGCTGTTGGAAGTTTTATCCTATATTGCATGGCGTGCAGATTTGTAAAACCAACAAATCCTAGCCTAGTCCACGACCTTAGCGCTGACATTTTGAGTTTTACTGATGCTCTTGGGATCAGTTCCGCTCCAAGAACGGCATTCTGAAATACATTTTCTTTAATCCACGAGAAAGCATCACCCCAGGCCAACCAGAACTGGGCTGTTGCTGGAAGGGTCAAACCTAGGAGCATTCATCATACATGTGACATGGAGTCTGGAATTAGTTTGAAAATTAAACTGTCAGAAGATGAGCACTGGTGAGCTTTTGTATGGAATTAGGTGTCAATCTTTGATGAGCTTTGAGTCAGGGTTGCACCTCGAGAATTCATTTGGGATTCTTTAAAAATTCATCAAAATGAGACAAGATGGAAGGATTCTTAGCTTGTAGGGTTGCTCAGTCAGTAGAGACCTTGTCCAGTTAAAAAAGAAAAAAAAATTATGTAACGTTTGGGATCAAGGGTACAGCATTCTCCATTATGGTGAAGACTGGCAAGCAAAGATGGCAAGTTTGATAAGGCTTGTGATATTGACCACTAGTACTAGTACTGTGTGCTTCTTATCTTTCCCTTCACATACATGTACATGTACACGGGCACCGCCATGGACAGTGATTCAATCAGTGAGTTCTTGCACTGGCTGGTCACAGAGCTTGTCTGGCATTTCCACTGAAACCTTTGGTTGGGCTTACATGTACATGGATTTCTGGATAGAAACTCCCACCCACAGCAGTCTTACCACCTTATCTATTGAGCTCCCTTCGTCCCTTGTTATCTAATGACCATGTTTGAGTCTACTCCACCAGTGTGGCGTAAGCAGCACGTCGGCAGAACGTACTGCACCTGCGCGAAACCCGTAATATATTGTGCATAGCACTTTCGCAGAACGTCTCATATAAGGTTGTATTAGAGCATATAAGGTTGACAGCCTGTCTGTAGTTTTCAGATGTTGTATAGGAAAAGATATCGTCTGCAACAGGCAAAATTTTGATGCAACGTTGACCAAACATCCAACGAAAAAAATCAGGGTTTTGCGCAGGCGCAGTACGTTCTGCCGACGTGCTGGCGTAAGCCCTTCTCTAAGGTCTTAATTGCATGCTGCCCTTTTGTTTCATGTTGAAATTACGTCTAATGGTTAGCAATCCCATGTTTGAACCACAAGGTCAAAGGGTCGAATCTGCCTAGTGATAGGTGTTCCGAACCTTGATTGGTACAATTTACATGTAAAGGTTATATAGTCCTTCAAATGTAGACATGTTGGGCATATTCTAATGTAAGGCTTAAGTACACTGTGAAGTGCAATGGCAAAAACCTATTACTTCCAAAGTCACAGGCTATTCCATAGCAGCAGCCTTTAGCTATATAGACCTACATGTTAGACAAAGATACCACGAACTGGAAGAGCAGTTCTTTCACAGACGCTTATAGGATCAATAGCTGTCTCGCCATTGCCCTTTGGACTGAAGTTTTGCAGAACGCTTCGTCCGCAGATAAAACTGTCTGGAATGGGTTTTACGATCATTGAAAGGGCGAGGTCGATCCCATCCTTTTCCTTTAAGTGGTTACAGAAATCCAGTGAGAGCTCTTCTAATGCTTTCATCCACTACAGTTGATGGAGAGTTTGTTGAATGATACTACATGTAGATGTATGTGCAGTCATCTGTTCACGTTTGCTCTTCCATTAACTGAACATGCATATCCAGTCATCTTAGTCTTATCCTGTCAATCATACAAAGTCATATATATTATACAAATCAGTTATTTTGACATGTTGACAGTATAAACACTGATGCTTCTGGTTTAACTGAGCACAATTATGCATCAAGGAGATGCAGACTCAGCGTGCGAAATACTAGGTTGCCCAGTTGCACCGGGCAACCATATTTTGCTTGGTGCAACCTTTTTCTACACCCAGGTAGCTCAGTGCACTACCTAAATTTTGTGGTAAGGATGCCCCTTTCTAACATTGGGAACTGTTTATTGAGAAGTTCCCATGGAAGAACTCATCACTTCAGGTAAGGGGAAACAACTCTGTGTCAGAAATGTATAAATGCACATTGCATTCTAACAAGTTAATCATAATGTAGAAGAGTTGAAATTTGGGGCAACCTGGAATTTTGATGGGCAACCTAGCTTTCATCCTAGGTTGCCACTGGGCAACCTGGCTCAAAAAAGTATTTCGTACACTCAGAGACTTCATCACAGCCCTAAGAAGGTAGCTGAAAGCTTTTAAAAGACACCAGAGAATACGGCATGCGGTTACCAGTAAATCAATAAAGACTGCTCATTCCTGTGCACCGACCTTCCCTAATGTGTAATGGTAAGAAAATTATGGGTGAACTGAGGCCAAAATGGATTGATGCACTTGGGCTGCACTTTAAAACAGCTTGGGAGACCATTAGACCCCTCCAGCCGTGGTCAATAGATTTGGTGTTGTCTGGTTGAGCAATTCAAGGTGGCTTTGACTGTGTGAGAATGTAATATATCTGACTGCACTTGAGTGCATGACAAAATTTCTAACAGAATGCTTTCTCAATTTTAGCAAAATGATTGATACGGTTTGAAAAATCTATATGAATTCCAAGAAATGTTTCAGTACTAATATGGCTTATGGCATTTCAACTGTTACCTGTTGATGTACTGACATTAAAGGCTTTGTACTAGATAGGCTGGTCCCTACTTCAATATGTACTAGGCAGACTCATTCTTTACATCTAGAAGGGACAATTCTGGAGGATTGTGCAAGTGGCAGTACAATGTATTTATGGACAATGTGCATGCAATTTAGTTGCATTTTAGTTGTCAACTTTCTTGTGGAAAGTGTATTTGGAATAGAGTCCAATGAATTCAATTTCATACAACCTCCCTGCCCTGGGTTCGCTCTAGGAGCCCACTTTTAAAATTCTCAATATGCACAGTTGAACTTGAAGGCGCGGGTTAGAATGTATTTTCCTGAGTAGGAGATTGATGACACTATTACGACACCTTGCCACACAGGTCACACCCGGTAGACTATTCTGAATAACGATGCAGTTCATCAGTAGGGACCCCTGCAACCATTAGGCGAAGTGGAGGGGAAAGAAAAGGTCAGAACGGTTCAGTTAATTCCACAGGTGGTTGGGCAAAATCCCCTAACCCATGACAGAGGCTTCGTGACGCACAGAAAGTACATGTATTTGATAGATGCGAATTCCTCCTGGGGAAAAGTAGCTGCTTCCTTTCCGCTCATGAATGGAAATTGTTGGCTCTGCCGGGAGAAGCGTTCCATCTGGAGTTCTGGTAATAGACTGGTTGTCAACTCCGCTTGTCCTTTCCATGTATAATGATACACATCTAGTAAATTTTTGCCCTACACTGCACTGGCTATTCCTGGCTGACACATTGCATGTTTAAAACATTGCTGATACATTGTATGTTTAAAACATTCCTGGCTGATACATTGTATGTTTGAAACATTGCATGCAAATCAAACCTTATATTCTTGTATGGTTAGATCTTTGTATCAATGTAAATACTGCACTGTATACAAATGAATAGTGATGTACATGCATTTAATTTTTATTACTAATAGCAAATGCTACCAGTAATTTTTGAAAGCACAACTCATTGCTGTAGTTTGATAAAAAGAAATATCAAGTTACAAACTGACATCAATGTAACCATTTTATAACCAGAGATAAAATGATTGACAACGGCTATGTATGATTTCGTATTACCCGACATCTATAATTCATGGACAGCTTACTGTACAACTGTTTTACAGTCAGTTTTAAATTCACTGGCTTGAAGGTAATGGTCTAACCCACACGCAACGTAAACTCCAGAGACAGGCCTGACCTTGTATCATTATATGACACGAAAAATTAGTGTCTGCATAAATCGAAGTGCCTGTCTTGTTTTGATTGAGCTGCTTCAGAGATTGAAAGAGACACTGGAGGGTGTTACAGAATATGAAGAATGACTGATCATTTGACAAGGATACTGTAAGGGGTTGAAGGGGGAGTAATATGTTCTGTGATATTTTATATTTCCATTTTTCTATATCCCCCCATACAGTGTTTTCTGTATATAGCTACAGGCCCAACCTGTAACTGTATAAACATCATAGAATTGACAGGGCAATGCTTTCACAAATGGGTATATTGGTATCTGATATTTTACAGTAGACTGGTATGTTCTGTATACATACCAGCCTACAGTCAAATATCAGATAAGAGTTTCTGGGTGTCAGCCAACATTTTGAATGGGCAAGTCTCAATGGAATTTGAGGGAACATTTTACATACTTTGGCCTGAATGGAATACAAAATGAGATCTACTAAGTTGCAACATTAATTGTTGCTAGAATACCTTATTATCGATATACAGTAACTGATTTCTTAACAACAGAACTTAAGGCCACACCAATTTAATTTGTTGCTTCTCGGATTCGCCGCTTCATTTTTTTCTGATTTGCAAAAAAAAAAAAAAAAATTCTGGTTCTAAATCAACTCAAAAATGCTCATATTTTGCCTCCAACAGTTGAAGAAAGTCCTTTTCTTCCTAGTTGTTACATCTACCAATGCAGTGGTTTGATTAAAAGTTAAAAATTCATTGTTTAAATTGTAAATATTTTAACCCAGTCTTTTGTGTTGCCTTCATGGCACCTATTCTAGCATTTGGGGCTATAAAAGGATGCCCAGGCCTGTTTTTATTTTTATTTTTTTTTCGCCCTGTCGCTTCATATTTTTTCTGAAAAAATCCGAGAAGCAACTAATAAAATTGGTGTGGCCTAAGTTGATTATGTAAAGCTAGTGTGTAAAATGATGGATATCTCTTTAATGAGACACAATGAATGCATTAGAGAGGTGGCTAATGACATATACAGTACGTGTATTTTGGAAAAAGTGTATTCGTAGAGAGGGTATGTGAAGAGATAGTGTTACAGATGTATTGGATTGTTGATGTATTATAAAGAATATGACTTTGTATAGAATACTACATATCCAAGAGTATTGGCAGATACAAGCCATTTATTTTAGATGTTTAATGTTGACAGTTACATGTGAATGTTATGTGCCTTTATCACCCAAGAAAGTGACTAATATTATGTAGCATACAAACAGTGCAGTTACGTAATAACAACATGCATATCTTGTCCTTAAATGTCTGGAAACATATGCATTGTTATCATATTGGAATAAATGTACTACCATTCAGTGATGTTGTCGTTGTTCATCATTAAGAGGATATTGTTGGCACTTTCTTCTACTTGGAACAAGACAGACTTTGAATGTAAATCTGTTCTGTTGTTAGATAAATTTTGAAGGTCCCATGTTTAATGTGGAACAAATAGAAATGGAGATACAGAGTTTTTGAGACTGACTCTATGGTCAGGCAAATGTAAACACAGTTCAAGCGGTAAGAAGCCTATGATCTTCACAATAAGTATATTCACTGCTTTTGAAGTTCTTAAGTCTTCTGACGTATAAATATTTTTCTTTTGATACATTTGGTTATCATGCAGACTTTTTCGAGAAAACTTATAAGTCTACCATGCTTGGTATTTCCCCTTTCTTCAAGGAATATCTGGAAAGGAAGCTCTGTTCATGTTTGAATGATTCCAAATGTACAAAATGAAGTATGAAATACAAACTTCAAGTTATCGTATTTTCTTCAACACACAGAATAATGGATGATCATCAATATTTGAGCACACAAAGGACTTCTTTCAATATTTTTTTTTCTGACTTTGTCAAATTCTCAAAATATATGTACACAATCAGGAATAATATGGAAACGTGTAACAAAGAAACAAACAAACAAACAAACATATTCCTTGTTGCTTTTAACTTGAACCTTCTAGCTTTCTTTTTAAGAAGCTCCCACCTCTAGAAGGACAGTCTTGTAGTCTTCTTATGATCTTCCCTCAGCTGCCTGCATTGGACAATAAAAAAAATTAGCCATAATAGTAAGGTATAATCAATTATTTATGTTGTAAGTTGGAACAAGCAAGCAAGCAAGAAAGAAAGAAATCTTATAGCCAGAAATGTGTACAAAAAATAAGATATGTGCAAGATTAATAAAATCATATATACCTTATACATCATACAGAACATATTAGTAAAAGAGAATGAGCAAGAGAAGTCAAAGAGAGAGATATATGTACAACAGAAACTCATATGTGTTGTTTGTGCTTCAAACTAACCGGGTCTGGTTTAATCACTGCCATAAAGTTGTCAGTACTTGTAGATCTGGAACCTAAGGAAACTGTATATGTCCTCTAAATAACATAGTGTGAAAAAAAGTAATGAATGAAAAGAAAAGGGGAAATAAATGTTAAGAAGTCTGAACCATTCAAGGAGACACAGAAGGATATTAAGGTACAGTTACTTTGGAGATCAGAGGGACAGTTTGACTTCGAGCAAGAAATGCAGAATGCTCAAAGTATACAAGCTTATTACTGAAAAACATCATGTGCACTCTTAACCTTAACACTAAAGGTTGATAAAATCTTTCAAAAACAATTCAAGGTAGGTGTCCTCTCTCAAAAGATGATAAGTTCCCCACCTCCTGAGCGCCCCAGGATATGTAGTCAGGTCTGGTTGCAGCGTGGTACTCGTCCACCAGCTGTTGGACAACCTCCCGGGAGTTGTCCAGCTCGTCCAGGTTCTCCTTGAACATGTTCTCCTTGCGGAACTGTTCCAGGAAGGCCTCGCGCTTCCGTAGCTTGTCGTACTGTTTCAGACATCTCTCAAACAACTAAGGAAGGCAGACAATACAGACATGTACACAACACCACTTACTACAGTAAACTTAAACATGTCCTTAGCTGTTGGTCGGTTTATCTGTTAGTTTGTTGTATTGTAATCATGAGAAAGTAAAATGATGTGACTCAGTTTCTAACCAAGTAAAGTAACATTTTTTTGTGTAGTCAGCGTACGAAATACTAGGTTGCCCAGTTGCACCGTGCAACCATATTTTGCTTGGTGCAACCTATTTCTACACCCAGGTAGCTCAGTGCACTACCTAAATTTTGTGGTAAGGATGCCCCTTTCTTCCATAGGGAACTGTTTATTGAGAAGTTCCCATGGAAGAGCTCATCACTTCAGGTAAGGGGAAACAATTTAGAAACAACTGTGTCAGAAATGTATAAATTCGCATTGCATTATAACAAAGTTAATCATAATGTAGAAGAGTTAAAATTTGGGGCAACCTGGAATTTTGATGGGCAACCTAGCTTTCATCCTAGGTTGCCACTGGGCAACCTGGCTCAGAAAAGTATTTCGTACACTGGTAGTAGATCTTGGCATAAGGAAGAAGTTATCAGACTTCTTTATTCGAAAATGCCTGAATTGCAATTCAGGATTTTTTGGTAGGGTTCTCAAACATTGCAGACCTAATTCTTCTGAGAAACATATTTAAAGTTCAAATGCTGTCAAGATCTGCAACATGTTAATAACTTACCGAGGAGATGCTGGTGTGGTTGGCAAGCATGAGCCCACTGACTCTGTGTGCAGACTGGACGTAAGGAGACTTTCTCGACAGTGCCACCTAGTGGAAACAAACAGAACAGCATTCGAGTTGAACCTCACATCATAAGTGTTATGAAATTGCATCCTTCAGAATTCTTTTTTTTCTTACTACTTCTTTATAGCATCTTTGTTTTGGTCATTAAGTATTTGACGTCCAACATATAGTTCAGAAATACAAAGTTTATGCATTTACCAATGTTACCTGAATGCACTTCTATACCTTCTACACAATCGGTATAGTGTCTCACCTACTTACGTTTTGATGCCTGTCAGACACCTTCCTCAGAGCTTCTCACTGGAGTACTGCTTCTTGCCACTATATGTAGCTGATGTAGGTAGCACTTTTGTGGCGAGAACACAAGTTTGTATGCCCCCCACATTTGGGATTGTTCTCTCTCCTACATTGGCTACATCTATTGGCAAGAAGCAGTCCAGTCAGAAGCTCTGAGGAAGGTGTCTGACAGGCATCGAAACGGAAGCAGGTGAGGCATATGACAGATTGTGTCAGGGGTCGAAATACCCCTCTGTGTGCAACTTGGTGCAAGTAAATTTGGTGTCGTGCAACTAATTTTTTGCCGGTATGCACCGCGATGCAAGTTTGCTTTATCCGCTGTTACTACCAGTAGTACCTGTAGAAATACCCAATAAAGAACTAGAAAGGGAACAAAACCAGAATCCATGAAGTTTTTATTAAAGTTACTACATGTACTTTTGGTTGTGTTCGTTTTATTTTTTGGTGGGTGCAACTATTTTTCTTCTGGTGCAAGTATTTTTTTTTCATCTGCACCAGTGCAAGTTGGCCCCAAAATCTATTTCGACCCCTGGGTTGTGTAAAAACAAAACTTCAATATCCTATGTTCTACCAACCTGATGAAACTATTTTCGGGACTTTGTACCTGTATGCTTGCTGGTCCCCAGGGGATGAACTGCGCTAGCTTCCTCTCGCGGATGCGCTGCAGGCTCTTGTGCACCTGTGTGGGGTCCACCTCCCCCTGGATGATGTTCAGGATGGAGATGAAGCAGTGGTTGACGTGACGGATACGGTCCGTCGACACCATCATGTTCTTGGGCTGCAGCAAGCGCCGCATCACGTCAAGCACCGTCGTCTTTCTCACACTCGCAGCCTGAAATGAAAAGAAGTTGCAGACCAAACAGTGGTATTACAATATGGCAAGAACTTGCTGGAAAGACAGCTATAGGAAAGGACATGGATGGTAAAGGTACAGCATTTACATTAAAAGGGATGTCATTGTTTTAGATGAAGAACTATATTTTAAATCAGACAGCATGGAAAAAATTGAAATGCTTCTTTCAACAGCAAGAATGCCAGAAGTTACTTTTACAATAACAAAAGAATTCAGCCCACGTGTATAAGATTAACCTGTATAAAACATTGTCTTATTTAAAATTAAGCATATTTCAAAAAAGGGGAAAAGTTGAGGAGACTGTACTGAGTTCCATCAGAGGGACAAAACGAAAACATGTTTAGTCATACATGATTGTATATAAAGCAGCTATTGATACAACTACTTATACAAGCGATTGCCATGACGTTATGGCCAGCGAGTGGTAAGCAAAAAGTGGGTGACAGTTGGGTGATTTGCCTACTGATAATTTGCATATGCCTTCAAATGATTTGCATGTACATGACGTAAACAAAAACAGCGATAGCTCGTAAGCATTGCTTACCTTCTGGTCTGTGGTGAGTGGTGTGTATCCTGTCATGAGGAAGTGCAGCCGTGGGGTGGGGATGAGGGAGGCGATCAGGCCGATCAGGTCGTTGTTCATGTAGCCTGGGTATCTCAGAGTGGTGGTGCTGGTGGACATGATGGTAGACACCTGTGGACAACATGGGCCAAGGTCAGCACACAACGAAAACTTCAATTCAATTGAAAGCCTTTATTTATCCTTCAGTGTACGAAATACTTTTTTGAGCCAGGTTGCCCAGTGGCAACCTAGGATGAAAGCTAGGTTGCCCATCAAAATTCCAGGTTGCCCCAAATTTAAACTCTTCTACATTATGATTAACTTTGTTAGAATGCAATGTGCATTTATACATTTCTGACAAAGAGTTATTTCCCCTTTCCTGAAGTGATGAGCTCTTCCACGGGAACTTCTCAACAAACAGTTCCCAATGGAAGAAAGGGGCATCCTTACCACAAAATTTAGGTAGTGCACTGGGCTACCTGGGTGTTAAAATAGGTTGCACCAAGCAAAATATGGTTGCACGGTGCAACTGGGCAACCTAGTATTTTGCACGCTGTGAAAGCCTTTATTTATCCTTGATAGTATGTTTGACCATACGGATTTCCAACAAGATTGAGTTCAACTACCACCATGTTTTTTATCCAATAACTAATCGACTGTTACTAATTTACAAAAATATACAATATTGGCTACAACATAAAAGAATGACAGTCCAAAATCATGATGGCATATTATCCAAAGTGCAGCTAGTGAGATGAAGTGTCCTTACCAAAGAGTTGATCTGAGAAAAGGAAGGGTTCTGGATGTGAAGTCTGTCCACTGCAATTCTGTTTAGGGCTGTGTTGTCCAACACCACCTGTAGGGAAGAGAAGGCCGAGCTATTGAATTCTCCTAATAGAGTCACTCTGTACATCAAATTACATACTAGTAAGGCCACACCAATTTAATTTGTTGCTTCTCGGATTCGCCGCTTCATTTTTTTCTGATTTTCAAAAAAAAAAAAAAAATTCTGGTTCTGAATCAACTCAAAAATGCTCATATTTTGCCTCCAACAGTTGAAGAAAGCCATTGTCTTATTAATTGTTACAGTTGTTACATCTACCAACGCAGTGGTTTGATTAAAAGTTCAAAATTCATTGCTTAAATTTTAACCCAGTCTTTTGTGTTGACTTCATGGCACCTATTCTAGCATTTGGGGCTATAATAGGATGGCCAGGCCTATTTTTATTTTTATTTTTTTTTTCGCCCTGTCGCTTCATATTTTTTCTGAAAAAATCCGAGAAGCAGCAAATAATATTGGTGTGGCCTAATATGTACACTTTGGCAATTTTGAGTTCTGGAATTAAAACTACAATTCAAAAAGTTCTAACATATAACAAAAGGTTTTGTTCAACATAATTTAGTCTCATTCAAATATTTTTTTGTTCGTTTGAGCCTTTTTTTATTTTGTTTATTCATAAAATACTCAAATCGGCCTGCTGGACAGCATTATCGAACCTTATCATTGATTGCACTTGCTTATCGGTGCACACACCAATTCTTCCGCGACAGGGGTCCGTGGTAGTGCGCAGTAAAAAAGTGACGAAAGGGCTTCGAGGGTTCAGATTTGAGTTCACATTTCTCATAATCTGCTGCGAAATGGCATTAACTACTAACATGTGAAATTCTGTTGTTCTTGTAGCTAGAGAGATATCCTTCATTCCCATACACAGTGTTTTTTCATCAGAATTATTTCCTGAAAGAGACGGTCGCTAGACTTGAGGGTGTGCAGAATAGAATTGAGTCCCAAAATAAACTGGGGTGTGCCCCCTTATACATGTACAAGCAGAGAGAATGTTGTTGCTTACCACACAGTCAGCATTTTGTGTGAGTCTCTTGAGTGTGAGGAGTGAGTTGTACGGCTGAACCACCACGTCACTGATTTCATCCTGGTTGGGAAACACGGAGTAGGTCTGGATCAGCTTCTTGGGGAATCTGAAAATAAAAACGGCAGTCAGAGATGTTTTTTTCTAATCAGATGAACAGGGGTGTTGCACCCTCAGACTTTTAGCATGCACCTTCTTACCCTTGTGAGCAGATTCTTTCAAAGGATGAAAATTCAGATTGACTGCTAAGGCATGACCACACTAGTCCACAGGTGGCCAGCGTTTCAATTTCACCCTCAGGAAGCCTTAGAATTCCCCATTTTCACATCAAAGTTTCTAAAACTCATCTTGAACTAGAGGTAAAAAATCTCATACCTAAACACATAACCTTCTGACGAAGGTAATAAAATGATCAAATCAGATTGTGACTTATATTATTGGGACATTTACCTGTCATTGAGTTTCTCTACCATGTAGGATCCCATACCAGAGCCGGTACCTCCCGCAATGGAGTGGCAGATCACAAAACCCTGTACAACAACAGTGAAAGGTTTGTAAGTTGTAAATCTAGCCTTTATTCTGTTCACATCATCATCATATAAAGAAATGGAGTCCAAAATAGAAAAGACAGAATAGTTTGTGACCTCACCTCTAAGCTATCACTCCCATCAGCTTCTCTGTCAATGATGTCAAACACTTCTTCCTGCACTTTTTCACCCTGGAAAATAGCATTCAATTGAATATTACATTAGGATATGTCTAAACTAAGGTATGAATGCAAGTGATATAGATTATCAAGGTTAGCAATGCTCCTTCAGAACGTATAGGTAGGCATTGGATCGTCCTCTAAATATTGGTGGTCCACTCTAAGCCATTGGTAACACTAATCATACCATTAGTGTATTACCAATTTTGGTTGAAACTTATTATTATTTAATTACTTATGTTACCGGTATGTTTGAATCAAATCTCTATAGACTGTACCATATGCTCTATTACCTTTCATATCCACCACTTCTGTTACTTTTGATTTGATTTGACTCTTTGTACAGTGTGTATCGTGATGCTTTCCCTTTTCAGTATCTTATGAGCTCATATGGGCTGGTCGGCGTATAGTCGCAGGACACGATAATATTAATAAATCATTAATTTATTAATAATCATAACTGATAGTCTGATACAATTGCTGTCACAACAATTACAAGCCAATACAACTGACAAAAACAACACTTAACGTAGGCACCTTTGAACCACTTTTGCATAGTGCCAAAAGATATGCTTTTAATGTGATAGAAGTAAGAATAGCTCCCTACCTGTGCGTACCCACTGGCCCAGTTGTTGCCTGCCCCTCCCCCGTGTGTGGACATGTAGATGTTCTCAGGGTTGTAGAGGTTGGCGTAGGGAGAGTTCAGGATGGTGTTGATGACTCGGGGCTCCAGGTCCAACAGTACGGATCGGGGGATGTAGTGTTCATCATCGGCCTGGTGAAATATTGTTTATTTGTTTGTTTTGTTTGTTTGTTTATTTGTTCGCATATAATTCAAAGAAAAAACAATAAAATGAACATATCACATGTATAACAAAACAAATAGGATATGCAGGGGAAAGATAAAAAGCCATAATGGCTTGTCCGGGATCTTCCCCCGATGAAATTAATTCACAACAGTTACTGTAATAATAGTAACAAATCAAATGGTAATAATAAATAACAATAAGTAATTGATAAATTTGACCAATAATAAGGCAATATGATAATGGTAACAATGTGAGACAATAGTGAATAATTACGTAACTTTATATTTATTTAATAGACTTTAGCTATACTGTATCAATTATTAATAAGCTTCATGTTGATTCTACACCAGTCATCAGATGTTCTTTTAACTTACTTTACTCTGCTCTAAACTTACAGTATTTGTATTAATACATGCACATGTATTACCAAATACATGTACCAAATTCCATATATACCTAACCTAAACCTGCGAATCTGCTGCGATATATATATATATAACATAACTTAAAATCATACCTGGTAGAAGAATACATCTTTTCTGTCTGTTCCTTCAGTTGCATAATCTTCGAGAATTCCCTCTGGTAAACAAGAAAGATATCTGTCAGATATTTGACACATATTTAATCATGACTAAAAAATAATGGTCTCATTATCATAATGACAAGCTTGTTAAAGAGGTGCTAGTGATTCATCATAGTGAATTCTTCTTCTTCTTCTCCTTAATGCCCAACATCAACAACTTGATGACACTGGCATGTTGGAGTGCGATGCTGCTGTCAACGTGCGTGCTCTCGATCTGCTCGTTGTTACTGAATTAATCCAAAGTACAAAAGTCTGTGTCCGTAATCCATTCTCATAGTCCTTATCCGTTGCCTGGGTCCAAGTTCCGTAAGGGGGTCCGTAGTGTAGTGCTAAGACTCAGTTACTGGCGGAGGCACGTGGCACGAACGTGTCAACTGTGGGTGCCCCTACCACTACACTATCAAGGCTGTTCCAGTCCCTTACAGTCTTTGGTAGAAAAGACCCTCCCCTGTACTGCGTGCGGGTACTCGGGATGCGAAGTTGTTTGTCGTGCGCTCGACGCTGGCGAGGTGGGAGCGAAACTAGCTTACTGTTAATGATGGGGCAGTGTAGTAAGCCATTTTTCCTAATGTAACTTTTTTTGCTGATAACATTATAACGTCCACTTAAAATTTATGTTATGTTTTCTTACTTCCATCTGTAGAATTAAGTTTAATATCATAATACTTTCATCTGTAGAAAATACAAAATTACAGCCTTTACCTGGACTAATTCCATGTTCCATACATAGCTGCTTCCAGAACTCCATACCAACTATATGGGAAGAAAAACAAGACATGATATTTCCACTAGTTATCTATCGTTATATAATTCACCATTACAGTAATTTTTAGAAATCATAACAAACCACTGCCCCTCCCCATCCCAACATACATAACGGTGTAAAATACATCGTCCGAAATGTGGGCATTTTGGTTGCACAGAGAACTTACTTTGGTTCCCACATTGTCCCATCTGTAACGTTATTATCTCCCGCGGCATTGTCACTATTTAAAAGCTTCCTGTAGACCGAAAAGTTGAATCAAACAAGACAGGAAAATCCAAGAGCGTTCCAGAAAAATGGCGGCAAAATTTTTGACTGCAAAGCTATCACGTGACCTGTGTGCTCATCGTTTAGAAATTAAATTCTTATCGTTTTCCTCTATAAATTCTACTTTGAAAATATATAATGGTATAAAAGGTCTCATAGAGTTCCCATAAATTCATATTTTTATTCAATAAGAGAAAAATATTTGTTTATGAGGTGAAAGTTCATCCGGATGCATGCTGGGTGGGGTTTCGGCTTTTTTGGATTACGTCACAACAAAACAAAAACAGAGTTGCAGAGGCAGGGCAGGAAGATGGCGAACTCGGACTCAGAACCTTCCGATCAGCGCCCTCAACAGGGCGAGACAGAGGACCCTGAGTATGCAGAAGCCATCGCCAGGAAGGAGAGGATCCTGACGAAAATCCTGAACCCTTTTGAGACGGGGTTTTTGTATTTTCAACGCGTTTTGGTCTGGGAAAAACCGACCCATTCCGCCGTCCTGATGTTTTTGGTGAATGGCGCGTTTTGGTGAGTTATTTGCTTTTGTTTATCACAAAATACTCACATTTCTGACAGTTGTCATCCGTTAAAAGTGTGTCTTTGGGTTTCCACAAATACACTGTTTTATGTTATGATGTTGTATCTTGTCTAGGCTCGCTACGTCGACGAATTACCGGTTCTTTTTCCTGCTGGCGATGTGTGCAATGGTCGCGGTGTGTGCTGAGATCTGGAGGAACCGTATCTGGCCCACCATCCGCGGTGAGAGAATCTCACACATTGATTTTCCACGCCAGACATCAAACCGTCATTCCCCTAAGGAATCTGTGGAATCCTCGTGTGTCTGATGCCCCGAGCTTCCATGGACATATACGCAGAGAACCCCGTTTGGTTTCTTCAGCTGTTGACCTACAAAAAATGACAGTGAAACATTTCTTTGTTTCATGTCCTTCCGACATTGGATCCTCCCCAAATTACACAGAATCATAAATTATAATAGTCAAGGGATACTGTGAACACATACGTAATAGTAGTCAGGTATCAGGTGTATGTATTTTGATAGCAGTAGAAAAATAGACTGTATTCTATATCATGTTGTTTACAGCAATGGTTTGTAAGTTGTTTACATTCGCATTGAGTTACACGTAAGTGTTAACCTTCAAATGTGATGATTCATTGAATTGTTGTAAATGGAATTTAAGTATATGATGTTGCTATGTTTGAAATTGTAGAGTTGCATCTAGTTGTTATTTGATACCAATCGATTGGTATATTGTGTTATATCAATACATGCCCTCTTTCCAAATAAGGCTTGCTGTCAACAATGCTGTGACCTAATTAATTGTCTTTGTCTCCTGCAGTGGAAAAACCCGAGGAAGACCAAGACAGGTAAATATTCATATGCCATCCTAGCTTGCTAACACAATGTTATGCTGGTTGTATGGATATTCCCCTTTCAGTTTCAATCACAAAGCATTATGCAATGAATTGTGAAAGAAACTTGACAACAATGTTTACATATCCTCTTTCCTAAGATTTTGTTATGATTTTTAAGATTCCTTATGTTTTGAAATAGTGTTTCCACTTTGGAGCTTGTTTGTGTTGGATTACATAAGTTTCAAGGCCGCTCAGGACAATTTCAGTACCGTATGTATTTGTACTGCTGACGTGTGTTTTGAAGTGTGGCAAGGCGTGACAAAGTATGACATCACTCCCCAACTGTGTTTACTTGTCACTTGTCAATACGTTGACCCCATGGGGTGCACAGGACACCATTGATTGCATACTGGCATTATAAATTTTGCTGCAAAAAAGTCTTTTAAAAGTTAGAATCTCATTTTAAAGATCTTGTCGCACTGCTTTCACTAATGTCCCGGTAGAATTGAGGTTGTTGCCCTGCAGTACCATAATTTGGCAACTCAACCATGAGGCATGACTAATTGAATTACAGTATAGGGAGGGCCTAAATGCTCTCAACACAAGGATGTTGACAATACATTCAACAATATGTACACTACACAGAGATGCAGTGCTTGATTGAATTTAATTTTCCTTGTCATTTCAGACGGATAGTACCGAATATGGAGAGTAATAGAACAGATTGTCCATGTGAATTTTTACATCTGGGATGTGTTATTCTCAGCAATATTGTTATTCTTTGCTATAGATAAACGCTGACGTGGCCACATGGCATCAGGCCAGATGGTGTTATTGGACTTGACGTTGTGAGTCAAAGTCAGTGTCATGTCATATGAGGACATCCTCCAATAGCTGCGCTGTATTTAAATGTCTGCTGACGTCTTTGCACAAATTCAGCTACTGGCTGAAATTTAATGGGCCATCTTGTACATTTTGTACAAATTAACCCATTCGATATGAATTATAACTCCTCACAACTGTATAAGCATATAGAAGGCATACAGTTAGATATTATGAAAGTCATTGCAAGAGATTTTAAAGCAATGTATCTTTTTTTGATGATGTATCTTTTTTTTTGACAAACTAGGAACTGACTCATGGAAAGGACGACTAATGTGTCAATAGTTATTTCTGCCCTCCCTATATAAATTCAAGTTCAAAACTATCACATGTAGAGCTCAAGGCCACAGACATTTTCTAGGTTAAAGGTGACAACTTTGAACAACCTTCAAGGCTGTTTTTTTATTATTTTTATTTTATTTTATATAATGTGCTGTGGTGAGCAATACCCACCAGATTGTGCACATGTAAGAAACAATATAGCTATATATTGGCTATATTAGCTATATATTCGCTTGAAACGTTGGTTATAACTGTAACAAATCATACCCACATGGGTACTTCAACAATGGTGTAAGACAGGTCCGGTTGGTTAATTTACAGTCATTATCTTTTCACACTTAACTTGTTAACCTTTGTGTTCATGCGGTTAAAGATGAAAGCCTTACGCCTGTCCCTGACATATTGGGTCATTGATGACATCAGAATGAGTCAGAGAGTGTGATGGTCACACTTGTTTGTCTCCACAATAACAAACAACAGATAGCAACACTATATATTACATCCAGATGACTTGACATTTGGCAAAACAGTTGGTGTTTCACACATCTAGCTGCAGTTGAGTGTTCCTCTTCTGTCAATACTGTCAGTACTAAGGTACGTTTCACACCAGAAATGACAATATGTTGCGTGCGAAATAGTTCTAATGATGAAGTACCTGGCAATTTCAGTACCTTTCTCGTTACAATGTTACCCTTCTCCTTGCTGATGTTTGCTAAAAATTTGATACTTGTCTCATTTCTAGGACATAGAACTAAGTTTGCTCAGAATATAGCATTTGTCCTTGATCACCTGAGTGATCTTTCTACTAGCTAGATTAACCTCCTTTTTGATTCTTCCATTGATGTGTACGGTTGTGTGGCCATGTAATATGTCAGGTATGGAGGCCTCCAAAGTTTGTTTTACTGTCGGAATCCTGGTCATGTCAGGGGGAAGTATCACGTTGTCAGCTTTGTTGATCTTGTGCTAAAAGTTGCAGCGCTTGTCTTTAGTGGCAAGAGATAATACCGTACCAAGATGGAAGACTGTTCTATTTCAGTATTCTACAGCTTAACCAAAGTGCATGTACCTTAATTATACGGCTAAGATCTTGATCTTGAAAAGAGCCTCAGTCCATTAAGATAAGCCCAGCTGCTTCTCCAAATGTATAACTCTTATGATGGGGCTTATGACTAAGTGGTTCCAAGGCATATATGCTTGGTCCCAGTGTTGTAACATAAACATGTATGTGTCAATTGTCCTTGAATTTTTTAACTAAGATGATTAACTTGTCCTTTGGCCAAGTTGGCCCTGGTGACTGTTATCGTTTTTGTTATGGGGTCAAAAACAAGGTCAAGGATACACATTTCAGCATGACAGTCATAAAAACAGAACTGTGTCCAAAATCTATTTCAAGGGACTGTCACATGCAGTCAGTATGTACAATTATGATAGAGTAAATAGGGTGGACACATAAAGTGATGGTAAGATTATACTGCATATGCATAAGTTCCAGGCCACTACAAATGACATTTTGAACACAATCAAATTATGGAAATTGTATCTTAGGCCACACCAATTTTATTTGTTGCTTCTCGGATTTTTTCAGAAAAAATATGAAGCGACAGGGCGAAAAAAAAAAAAAAAAAAAACAGGCCTGGACATCCAATTATGGCCAAAAATGCTAGAATAGGTGCCATAAAGTCAACACAAAAGACTGGATTAAAATTTAAACAATGAATTTTGAACTTTTAATCAAACCACTGCATTGGTAGATGTAACAATTGTAACAACTAGGAAGAAAAGGACTTTCTTCAACTGTTGGGGGTAAAATATGATCATTTTTGAGTTGATTCAGAACCAGAATTTTTTTTTTTTTTTTTTTTGCAAATCAGAAAAAAATGAAGAGGCGAATCCGAGAAGCAACAAATTAAATTGGTGTGGCCTTATATTATATTGAACATCTTACCCTGTCCTGTCAAATTGAATCTACTGTCTAATCACAATTTCTTCCAATATTGTGCTGCACTTAGTATCATTGTTTAGACAGCATTTCTACACAACAACTGACTTATTTTTTATCTTAGAAAATAAAGTAAAAACTGAACGATTTGCTTTATTACAGCGATTTATACAAACACTGAATGAGAATACTAGTAATATTTATTCATAAACACAGGTATGTATTTCTGACATTAACTGTTGTGTCACTTTAAATGTTTTCCAGTGCCTTTTATTAATAGGTAAATCAGAGAGCTTGCTATATCATTCAAGATATATCAATTATGTTTAGAAAGTGTGGGCTATAGTAAGAGACTTCACAAGCTAATGATGTTAATAGCAATGGTAATTGTTTAGGATTTGGTTTGTCATTTTCTCCTGCTATACATGCACACTCCATGCTTGGGTGTCGTGAAAGTTCCTGAAGATAAGTCACGCGGCGTAATCTTCCAAAAAGCCCAACATGGCGGCATGTGACTTAGATGACTTGCTAGGTTAGCTAATGAGGTATGCCTAGCCTCTTGGGTATCGTTAGAAAGCCTGCCAAAAAATCTATGGATTTTATTGATTTGCATGTGTGTTGAATGGGGACCTGGCTTAGGGTATATATTTAAGTATATGCCTGTTAGGAGGGAAATTCCTATAGGTGCCTATAGCAATTAAGGATAAGGTATATTTCATTATAATTAGTATGTGATCTAAAACCTTGTTAAAATACTATATTTTTGTAGCTGAGTTAGACATTTGAGTGTTTTTAATCAAACTGGATAGAGAAGGCCATCCGGGGCTTTTTAAGGCAATTTTTTAAAGGAAATTTAGCTCTTGATTGAAACTTATAATTGGTTATCATCTTATCATCTTGATACAGCAGTAGAATATCTAAGAACATGGTTGACATGATTTTTAGTTTTTATCTTGCCTTTTTCACTTGGTCTGTGGGCAAATCCTTATCTCTAAATAATCAATTTTCGAGTCACAGCTGAAGTATGATGGTTGTTTTTGACTGAACTCAGTTGGATTGTGGTTAATCCATTGTTCCAGGCAATCAAATACTGATGGGTATGTTGTCATAATTATGTTTACCTTCACAGAAGGAAAACATATTGTTTTTGCTCTGTTTCTTCTTCTTCCGTTCCAAACAAATAAGGTCAAAGTCCTGGACCAGATGGCTGTCACCATGGTAACTGGTGCTGAAGCAGACACCCTGTTGTGTTGGATTACATTATGTAGCAATGTTAGGACAAAGTTGGAGAGGCTGGTCAAGATATATATGAATATGTTTAAGTAAGAATAAACAGAGCAGTAGTTTGTTAGGCTAGACCATGTGAAGGTAAACATAAAGCATTCGCTTTGCAAATGTTACTTTAATTTCTAGTGTAACTGTTTTTTTGTTTCCCCTCCCAGCTGGGCAGTTGTCCATCCCCGTCTCCTGAGCGCCCCAGAACTGGCTCACCACATCGCCGAGGGCTGGGTCGCCTTTGCCTGGACCTGCAAGAAACTCTGGGAGATGAAGAAGAAGTCGCCTGGAAAGGTAACCATGGAAACTAAGAAATGACTCATGAGAAGAAGCTCTAGAATCTGCACGTCAGCAGAACGTACTGCGCCTACACAAAACACACATTTTTTAAAACGTTTTTTGTTGAATGTTTGGTCAACGTTGTATCAGAATTTTGCCTGTTGCAGACGATATCTTTTCTGACACAACAGTTAAAAACTATAGATGGGATGTCATCCTTAAATATGCGAATACAACCTCAAACAAGCCGTTTTGCCAAAGTGCTATGGGTTTCGTGCAGGTGCAGTATCATGCTTCTAGAATCTAACTTTGAGAGATGCTAGATTAACTGTTGTAATGAAGTGTCAATGATTAAGATCTGTGTAACTCTGCCAGCGACATCACATTATTTGTTTTACCTGACAGTTTACTGCGCTGGTGTGTGTGTCGTGTGGGGCCATGGCACTGGTGGGAATCTACATCCCTGGCGTCATGATCGCTTACATCATGGGTGAGTCATACCTTTTACATATTTAATTAGCATGACCATATTCAATGTGTTAACTGTCTACACTGACCTTGAACTATTTGGGAAATGATGACTAATTTTGTCCTACAACAGAGAATTCTCTTTTTAAGTTTCTTTACCATGCATACATGGCGTATGATATGATATGATGTTCAAGAAATAATGTTACTATGTTTATGTGTTTAGTGATGAGTCTGCTACTGTGGCCCTGTTTTGAAGGGTTTATAATGTTTAACTATGTCTATGTGTTTAGTGATGAGTCTGCTACTGTGGCCCTGTGTTGAAGGGTTTATAATGTTAACCATGTCTATGTGTTTAGTGATGAGTCTGCTACTGTGGCCCTGTGTTGAAGGGTTTATAATGTTAACCATGTCTATGTGTTTAGTGATGAGTCTGCTACTGTGGCCCTGTGTTGAAGAGTTTATAATGTTAACTATGTCTATGTGTTTAGTGATGAGTCTGCTACTGTGGCCCTGTGTTGAAGAGTTTATAATGTTAACCATGTTTATGTGTTTAGTGATGAGTCTGCTCCTGTGGCCCTGTGTTGAGTACCACCGAGTTATCCAGCGGATCTACAACCGCTTTGAACCGCTCATGATGCAGCTGGACTATAGCATGAAGACACGACGGGGGCGCTCGGGGCGCAAGAAGAGTGAGTAGTACACACTTCCCAAATAGTAGGAACTCAGTTGTCAATTTAAGTTAGTGTGTGGATGAGTGCTTAAAGGAATTAGTCCACCCGAAGAAATGCTTCTTATTAGAGTTGTACAATAATCACGTTTTTTTTTAAATCATACAAATTTTCCCCACCAGGAAAGAGAATGCACACAGGGAGGGTGTCTCTAGGCGTAGGGCAGTCAACCAGTCATGCCACGGCTACGGCGGAGACCGACGACAGCGATACAGACACGGAACTTGGACAGTTCATTCCCAGAGACCCGGAGACGACAGCGGCCCTGGCGCGTGCACTCACGGACTCCGAGATGTCTGAGGATGAAGCTTCCTCGCTGGCACAGTTCTCACGGGCGGGGACACCCAGTATAGCTGAAGGTGAGAATCTGATGCCCCTTGGATCGGGATCAAAGATACAACCATGATGTGCAAGTTTTCTTTAATGATCAGTATTCTAAATATCATCTGGCTTTAAAAGTAATATCCTTACCAATTACAGAATGGTCGCAGTCTCATTGGGGAGATCACGAATATGCAAATGCTACATGCCAAAAATTAGCCCTGAATTATGATAGCTATGACTCTCTCCGTTAATTTTTGGCATGTACTCATTTGCATATTCGTGATCTCCCCAATGAGACGGCAGTCTACAGAATTGTGTGTGGCTCAAATGATGCTCATTATCCAGTGAAAAGTTTCTAATTTCTTACGATGAAATTTAATTGCAACATTAATTTGTGTGCCATGACAGACAACCACACAGACAACGAGGGGATGTTTATGGAGGGGCTGTCGGAGTTCCCATCCTTCAACGACCCCTCTGTCCTGGCAGAGGAGGATGAGAACCTGGGGATCCCGCCAGGCATGCAGGACATCAGCCAGGAGGAACAGGAAAGGGAAGCCTACCCCGCGGAGAACATGATATTCGACCCTACCCACTTCAACGGCGACGATGAGCCACCGCGGCCAACCGCCAGGCAAAGATACAGGCAAGGGCAGCAGGCGCAAGTGGACGTGATCGAGATGGCGAGGACGCAGATTGTCAGGGAAGCGGCGACGACGGTGGTGCAACAGACGCTGACAGCTCTCGGAAACTGGTTGGCATCAGCCGCCGGGAGCACAGATCAACCTACGGGAAGCCGCGCGGTCCACACGAGTGAACGGGACGTTAACGCACAGCAGCAACCCAGGGTGAGGGAGCTGAGCCCTCACGTCAGAGGCCCCAAAAGAGAGACAGAGTTTTCTGATTCGGAAATAGAAGATGACTTTGAGTTTCTGGACCAAGCAGACTTTGAGAGCTTTGAAGAACAGGCAGGGAATTCACCAGAAGGTCCCAGTGGCAGTAGTGGTGGGAATAGGGCTTGACAGAACAAACAATAGGAAATGTGGTCTTTAACCTTCTCCCTACTGACAGGTGCTGTTCCAGTGGAAATGTAGAGAATAGCCAACCTCATAGCAGGGAGAAGGTTGATATATCAAACTTATTGATTAAATACTTCTGAATCAACAATTTTAGGAACAATCATGAAATATTAAGAAACATTTCTGTGCTCTTTGTCAGCTCCCAGGTAAGAAGTAGGGTGACATCTACTGATATTGCAGGAGAATGTTCCTATGGGTGTAATATTACATTTTGATTTTTACATCTTGTAGATGGCTGTTTGGAAAACCATCACATGAAGTGATGGTTTATTTTGAAAAGATACATACCTCATACAAGTACACATTATAGTTCCATTCATCAAGGTTTAAACTTGAAACCAAACAAATCCAGAACAAAATTTAATGGAATCTTTATTAACGCATACCAGTCAACTATACTTTTGATTTATATATTCTTTATGTTTCATTTCAACAAAATTGAAAATTACCAAGATACAGAGTGATAAATTTTCTCAATGTTCTGTTAAGCTAACAGTTATTCGTGTGTACCAAAGGCATAGATGTTGTATTTTGTACAGTGTATAGAAAGATGGATCTGAAAGTAAGTGTTGCAGAGGAGAGCAAAGTGAGATGTCAGATAAGAAAATGTAAATGTGTGCTTGCTGGTTGGTGTTTGAAAAGTGAGCAAGTTGTGAGCTCTGCTATGATTGTGAAAGACAGTTGAAAGCAGTGTTGTCTTCAGAAAAGCTCTTCGTCAACCTTAGAAGTGTTTAGCTTACTAAAAAAAGCATTTTTGAAGACAGGCTCTTGTAAAATGAATGACAGTGAGAATCGCAGTGAGAAATGAAATTTGAAACACATTACCAATCACCCTGAATCAAAGATAAAATGGGAAAATCTGTTCCAGTTACCTAGTGAAAGAGACCACTGAACTTGTTACAGATATCTTGTAGAAATATTTACCAGCTAAAATGTTGTCAAGAAGTTCACAGATCTCTTACAAACTTTGTCATTGTTTGGACACAGTGTATTGATTAATAATCAAAAGAAACTATAGGATGTGGCAGGATTTTTAACCTTACTCTGCTAAGGGAACTTTTTGGCATCAACTTTGTTTCCATACCTGTACTCAATCAAATATTACTAGTGGCTAGGGCATAGGGCTGCGTACCTAAACGTAAAATCAGGTACAGGTACAAGTACTGGTACAGAGGTTTAGGTACAGGTCCGGACCTGTACCTGTACCTGAACAATTCACGTGCGTCACAGTGTGGGAAAGTGGCCGCTGGTGTCAAGCAGCGGCTTGATCCCAACCAATACGCAGGTTGTAAACGTCTCCTTTTTGATTCCTAGATGTCTGTCGGAAACAAAAATATGGAAAAATATTGTTGCGAAATGAGAGAGACGGAAACTAAGGTAAATCTCTTTATTTTAACGCTGGATGTTCATTTTCCTGGCAGGCCTCCTTGTGTATAGTGATCCTCAGTAGTAACAAGTATGGATTTTTGTTCCGGTCCAAAAAAACGGTCCACCGACGTTTCGGTTATTTCGGACCGGACCGATACTATTTTTTTCGGTCCGTACCGGTCCACCTGGACCAGTACGCAGCCCTACTAGGGCACATTGCCCTGCTTAAAGGAAGCAACAATGTATTATGCTTCATTTAACTGTATTGTAGTTCCCTCTGTGGAGGAAACTGATACTTTCTCATTCTTGTACAGTTGACATTACTTGAATGGCCAGTCAATACTTTAAAAACTTGTCCATTTTGATGCTGTGTAAAGCAATTTAATGTATTATATGTTTGCTTGCAGAGTAAGCATCAGGTTTTGATAATAGCAACATTCCTGCTGCTGTTTTTGCAACTTGCTGTCCTTGATTCGTGTTTTGGAGTGTGGGTCACAGAATTAATATTAAGCATCTAAGCTGATAAATTCTTGTCTTCCCAAGAAGCCTCTTCCTGGCAATTTCCCAATTTGTTGGGATGTACACGAAAGCTGGAAGAAGTTACCCAAAAGATCAGGCACCAATTTAATCAATTGGTTCTCGGTTTCGCTGTCATTTTTTTCTGATTTGAAAAATTCAGGTTCTGAATGCTCATATTTTCATGCTTCAAAATGCTCATATTTCGGCCTCAACAGTTGAAGAAAGTTCTTTTCTTCCTACATGTAGTTGTTACAGTTTTTCCATCTATCAATGCAGCAGTATGATTAAAAGTTTAAAATTCATTAAGTTACAAACCACCCTAGTATGTTGACTTCATGACTCCTATCATAGCACTTGGGGCTATCATAGGATGCCTAGGCCTGTTTTTTTGCCCTGTCACTTGATATTTTTTCTAAAATAATCTGAGAACCAACAACTGAAATTGGTGTGGCCTAACCTCTGTACTATCCAGTAAGTCTGTGCATTTTCCAAGAATGGGAAGTTTGCCTTGCTGACAAACATTGCTGCTGTGCCTAAATTGTTCACTGTGTTAACTGTTGTAAGTTATTTTGTTTTATTTTGACGGTTTGAAGTTGAGTTATAGGGTGTAATGTCATTTTGTGAAGTTGTGTTTGAAAATTTATGACATCAACCTGAAATATCCATCCGCACCAATTTTACCAGTTACTAGCATGACATACACAAGAGCTTGATAATTAATCAGGGATTGTAGATATGATGCTGATATGAACAAACTTTTCTCATGCATGAAGATGTTAAATGTGTTAGCAACATTATGAGTGTACAAATTGTCTAGAGAATGATGGAAAAGACTGTATGTCTTTGTCAAAGGAAACCAATTTCGATTACATGTACCACAGCTTGAAACAAGTTGTTTAGCTAGAAATGCTTTTATTTCTAGTACAAGAAACTGGCCCTAAAATTCTCTTCCGATTTAACCTTATCTTCCCTGATGCCTGCAGTTTGATTTAACCTACTGATTTTCTTTGAAAAAAGACGTGCAAATGTTTTGGGATCACTCCTGAGTCGATTAATTTCTCAACACCAATAGCCGCAAGTGGTTTATTCATGTGTGGCACGGGTAGTATATAAATGGTTAGAAACTTCTTTCTTCAATGTAGAATGTTTATCTGTAATGTTATATATGTATGTAGGTACACAAGATTATTTATGAATGTTAATACTTTTCAACTACTAAAAGATGCATTATATGAACTATATGGATTTACTGACAGGAATAAATGTTTACCTGTGTACCCTTGAATTGTATATTTCCTATTCTTTGGTTAAACCGGTGCAATGGCCAAGTGGGTAGAGTGTTCGCCTTGCATTCGGTAGGTCGTGAGTTCGATCCCCGGCCGAGTCATACCAAAGACTTTAAAAATGGCACATGCTGCTTTCTCTGCTTAGCACTCAGCATTTGGGAAAGAGTATGGGAGTTAAACACCATTACCAATGGACTAGCCCCCTGCTGTAGTGATTGCACAACTGTGTGGCCCAAGGGCTACATGAGCGGAGATGGGCGCTGCCCTATGCACCATATATAGGTGCGGGAAGGAACTTTGACTATTCTTTGGTTAAGCCACTAGTGCACGAGCTGTAATATTACTCCCTTAAAAATGAAATCAGACCTTATTTGAGAAGTCAGACACAAGATCTCTATCATTCTACAGTCTGGTATAGAAGGCCTCTAACATCATATGACACACAAGCACACTCACACAGTAAATACTTCACACTCGCAGTTAATCTATCTTTCACTCTAGTTAAGACTCAATTAGTTTGTTGGGATATAAAAATGAACACAAAATCTCATGTGAAGTTTACAGTAGACTTTTTATTCAGAAATACCGAGGCCAGATTCCAGAGGGTTCCAACAAGTGCAGGTAATCCTGGTGTTGTAAGGATGGCTGCTTGTTGGGAGACTTGATCGACCAGACGTCCTTCGTGAAAATCCAACAGCTTACTGCTCCTTCAGTTCCCGCAGACGTCTCACCGCTGACCGTACCGTAGCTGCAGCTGTTGTGCTATAGACACACACAAAAAAACACTCATCTCTTGTATTCAAGGTCTAGTGATTTCACTGATTTTAGCTTTGAAGCTTGCAGAAAAATAACATCTTATTAGATCAAAGTCAAATTACCTGTACACCCAGGCTCCACCTGCAATGGTCTTCCTACAGCTCTTGCAGGACCAGATTCCAACAGATTTTCTCTTCATGTTTTCCTAATAGAGAAACAAACAAAGGAACACTTTATATATCAAAAGGACACTATATATTATACTAATAATACCTCCAATGTCTTTCATAAAATGTATGTTAAATATTACCAAAACCACTAACATCATAATCTAAAATAACACATGTTCAAGCAAGCACATGTACATTTACCATAAAATTGAAACGAAAACATTAGTAGTGTTACCTTATACAACAAGTAGCTTAGATTACAGAGTCATATATCCAAACTATTCTTAGCAGTCTAACATATCCACGGTTTAAAGAAGCCCGTACCTTGCCACAGAAGGTGCATGTGTACTTGGAGTGCTGAGACACCTCCATCTTCTTGATGGTCTTACGCAGGGAGGCGCCATAACGGGTGCCGTACTTGCCGACGATTCCCACCTTCCTCGTACGCTTGGCCTGGGCGAAAAGTAAAACGGTCAGTGGTGTTGGTGCAATTGTTATTATGATGCGTGTGAATTTTGAGTGTCCTGCATTCAAGGCAATATGAAGTGGGAGGGGGGTCTACACTATAGTACATGTACATGAAATAGCCTTGATATTATCAACCAGACGTTTGCAAGGAACCTCAAGGACACCAAAAATGTCTTTTTATCCTAGGCGTTATTTCGATAACAAGACACTTTCTACAAGAATGGTATCATACGATAATACAACTTCCAAAAGGAAAGGGTAGCTTATGTCTGACACCCCCAACGTAGACAGGCTGTCCGAGCCAAATATCCCTGTTTTTATTTACAATTTCTAGGCTGTTGTATACATCTTACACAAACAAAATCTATTCCTAACAATGAACAACGTTTTCAAGAAAGACTACAGTTAGCAACCATGCAATTTCTTGCCCACAAAGAGTTAGATTGCGATGGATATCTTGTAAGTTTGACAACTGTTTAAAAAATTTGTACCCACCATCTTGGTGTTGGCGATCAAAAGGGAGGAAGAGGGCATGCGCAGGAGTGGCATAGACCACGGAAGATTTAGGGGCGTTTACGTGATAAAGTGACAAAACAAAAAACAACAAAATTTACAAATATAAGATTACATTTACGATAGTTACTGAATCAATTGTTATCTATAAAAAATATCTACTACACATATCTATATCAATTTAGAAGTTTTATTCGGTTTTTAATAAAAATAAAAATCATGACAAAATGTATTTCCCCCATTAGCAGGTAATGGTTATGACCAACCGAAAGGGACTCTGGGTAAAAGGAGCAAAGTTGCGCAAATGACTGCAACAGGGAGGTGTGCACTAAAATAAGAAGTTTAAAGCTGACTTACTCAAAACTTGAGGAAAACGGTGAGTAGTAGACATCGCATGACATTCCCTAGAGTCTATAGATACCATAAGGTGAACAGGTTTTCTTCTTAAGGCTATTTATGGAGACTCCGAGAGGGCTACCAAGGGAATTTACAGGAAGGTTAGATGGATTATATAATTTATTCACACGTGTATGTGAATGTGCCTGTCCTTTATAAATAGCAACTGTTGGCTTGTGAATCTTACTTTTTCTAGAGAAGAGTTTCATAAACTTGTAGCCTATAAATTATCGCAGTTATAGTGGAAGACATACTAGAACTGTATTTCTTACCTTGCCTCTTGAAGTTCCTTAGTTCAGGTGAGTTGCAATGGAATGATAAATTTTATGTTAAAACCAAGGCAAGGACTCTGGAGGTTTTAGTGATGTTAGCGTTAACTAAACTTTTGTTAAGTTATAACCTTACTAACTAGTAAGTTAACTACTTAAAAAGTCAGTTTGATAGTAGTATTCGTGGTGCAGTTTCTTGTAAAATTTAGAGTTTAAAATCAGTGTCTTTTTCTACTTCCAGGTGAAAGCATGTCTTCGTTCACCTGTATATCGTGCCGCGTGGCGTTTGCGTCGGCAGACCTACAGCGTGCTCACTACAAGTCAGACTGGCACAGATACAACCTTAAGAGAAAGGTGGCGGAACTGCCACCGGTCACTGCTGAAAACTTCCAGCAAAGAGTGATGGCACAGAAAGCACAGGTAAACTAACAGGCCAACATTTGCAGCCAAATTAAATCATTCCTTCCTTATCTAGAAGGAAATCTTAAGAAGTTAAGTGTTATCTGGCAAATGTATGAACAGATGAGTTATGTTGCACACACACACAAAGACATGTACATACTCAGTCCGCTGCAGTACTGTAGGAAAATGCCAGGTGAACCATTTTCGAACTTGACCTTCGTTTTCACGACCGTTACTTACCTACCAAATATCATTAAGATTAAGACCCAGACTCCACCATGACGCATCCGAAAACATAACCTTCTTGTCGAAGGTAAGGATAAATTATGAATAGATGTGGCCAACAAGGTGAAAAGAACATTTACATTGTTTAGCATGTTGATAATTTCTCTACATTTTTGTGCATTTCCAGGTTGAGGAGTCCGAGAAGGAGACTTGTTCTCAGTGTGGCATCTGTAAGAAGTTCTTCAACACCCAGAATGCCTTTGAAAACCACATGAAATCCAAAAAGCACAAGGAAGCAGAGGCTAAACAGGTGCAGAAGGTAAGAATATGTGATGCATTGAAATGTTTTGACATGACATGATACTGGTAGCTATGCACAGTTGGCAACTGCCAGTCTGTATGGTGACTTGGTGGTTCGTTTTTGTGCAAGATCAACTCCTCTGCTGCAACCCACAATCGGCCACTTATGCTGACTGTGTTACTTATAATGAGGAACACTGTATCGTTTATTTTTGTATTCCTTAGAACAATATGCATTTGCATATTTGAAGGTAGCCGGTTGATGAGAATTACTTGCCTACAAGCAACCAGCTAACGAATCAATGTTTCATGTATAATCAGATTGTTATATACATGTAGTAGTATTGTATTCAAGAGAATTGTTCATACTTTTGTTTATCAGGTCCAATCAGAAGTGGAGAAACAAAACGAGAAGAACAAAGAGAAAGGTCTTGATGTAGCCCACGAGCGAGTCCAGAAGGACACAGTAAACCAGGCCCTAGCGGAGGCCAGGAAGTCCCCAGGTCCGGTCAAACGGAGAGTGAACAACACTTTGGACCCTGCCAAGATAGAGGCCATCAGGCAGCTCAGGGGCAGAGGTCACAGGTCATCAAGGTCAAAATCTCAAGCTGATGATGAAGATGAAGGTAGGTAAAAGCTGTACTCAGCCCTAGGAAAAAATGTTGTGTTTCCTGTTTCCCGACCAACCCTAGAAAAAACTGCCGACCCTAGCCTTTTTGGGGGGTGAACCCCTGCAAGGGACATAAATTTTTCAAGCTGATCGACCTTTTCTAGCTCCATGATCTGACAACTAAGTGATGAAACTTTGCACAATCGGTTTTCCAACATTGACATTGAAAATATGTGTCCTCATGCAATTTTTACTTTGTTAAAATACTGTATTGTATAAGCTGGATCACTAGAGATCGCCAAAGTCTAAAAAAAGATAATCCCTACCTACCGACCCTAATTTTTTCAAGACTGAAACAGGAAACACAACATTTTTTCCTAGGCCTCATCCTGTATTACATAAGGGAAGTTGATTGTATTGTCATGAGGAACTACATTTACTGTGATGTTGAAATGTACAAAGTAACAAGCAAGTGTGCTGCAAATTTATTCACATACTTAGCAATACATACATATCACCATTGCTTATCAGGAGAATGGGAAGATGAGGAGGAGGAAGAAGTTGTCGGAGGAGATGAGGAGATGGAGATAGAAAATTCCTCTGAGGAGGAAGTGGACTACCCTGGCACACCGCTGACAGAGAAACAGTGTCTGTTCTGTGCACGGGAGGGAGGGAACTTAGATGACAACATGCAGCACATGACAGTGGAACACAGCTTCTACATACCTGATGTGGAGTACTTAGTGGATCTGGAAGGGCTCATCACATATCTGGGTAAGGTGGTGTTATCCTTAGTTGTAAGCCAAACAAGAAACATGCTTGTACTTACTGTAAGCTCTGCCAAGAGTGCATTGTGGAATATAGCCCTTTAGACATACAAATTACCTTTTGCTTGAGTTTCAACCTACATGTAGTTGATCATATATTAGTCCAGTGAAGCTGTACATGTACATGAAGTAAATACTTTTTCAGCCAAAAGTAAGGCAAGTTCTCTTCCAAGTGAGAGAGCATTCAACTTTGATAGTTTGAAATGTATGATTACATTGAATGCAGAACAAGTAACGATTGGAATTTAAGATTTTTCACCTAAATCAAAGCATCGACTGAATTGCTATGTAGCCATGTGTTTAAAAAAATGTGTATTGCTTTTATTTTGCAGGAGAGAAAGTGGGAGGAGCATTTTTCTGCCTGTACTGTAACGAGAAGGGGAGAACGTTCTACAGTCTGGAGGCAGCCCAGGGACACATGAGGGACAAGGGACATACCAAAATGCTGATGGAGGGGGACGCCATGCTGGAGTATGCTGACTTCTATGACTTCAGGTAAGAGCTTAACCTGTGAAAAAGTCAAAGCAAAAGTGCTTTTCTCATAGGCAGTCCTTCTAACAATTGTCTGCCATTATCATTTTGGCTTGTAGTTTGTTTGGTGAAAAGGATAGCATGTGAAGCGAATGTAGCTCATGCACAGTTGGCAACTGCCAGTCTGCCTGTGACTTGGTGGTTCGTTTTTGTGCAAGATCGACTCCTCTGCTGCAACCCACAATCGGCCACTTCTGCTGACTGTGTTACTTATAATGAGGAACACCATCAGTTATTGCTCCAGTCATTTATGCAAGGGCACAACCAAACACTATTCTGTACAGCCCATCAATAGTTTTATTTTAGGTTACACCATATAGCAGTACCCTATTTATCTGTTTCTGCATTCGATAAACTAATCTGATAGCCACCATTAGCATATGGTAGCATATCAGCTAAGCTTTACAAGGATGTGACAGGAGCTGGTGCCATTACTGTACATCCTCCCATTGGCAGGGCCACCAAACTCATTCTTCGTCACTGGCCCTGCCGATATGGCAACGGTTACAGCCTCCAGGACCCAACACGCTCTCAGCCAATCAGCTATACAGAGAATATCTTTAACGCACTTGTCATTAAATATTCATGAGCTGACCTAGAAATTACAAGTGTAAGCTGAGCGCTGATTGGCTGGAACTGGGGTCATGTGGGGTCATGCCAAATAAGGCAAGCTCATGAATATTTATATCTCCTGGGTCCTGGAGGCTGTAACCGTTGCCATATCGGCAGGGCCAGTGACGAAGAATGAGTTTGGTGGCCCTGCCAATGGGAGGATGTTACTGTAGAGACATAAGAGAATACAGGAAATGCTGTATACACCTTTCACAATGATTTACAGTGATGCCAAAATGTTGTAATCTTAGATCTATCCATTGACAAACATTTTAAAATTCTAAAAGCCTGTCACTCCTCTAACTTACAGGAAGAGTTACCCAGACTACCAAGCTGAAGAAGGGGCAGCGGGAGGAGAAGAGGAGGAGGAAGAAGAAGTAGAGAAGGAGGAACTCCGAATCACAGACGATGACACACAGCTTGTGCTACCTTCAGGTCAGACCATTTACCAATATTTATAGAAAAAGAAAGTAGCTATTCTTTGCATCTTCTCTATTATTTTATGTCAGTTCAACACACTATTGTTGTTTAGAAAGGAGTATTTGATTTAGCTCTGCTGAACAGAAGATTTTGTTCTACTGTAGGATCCAGAGTTGGTCATCGGGCCCTGCAGAGATACTGGAGACAGAACCTGATACCGTCCATGAGCCACAGGACCTCGGGTAGGGAGGCAGTGGGCAGACTGATGGCACAGTACAAGGCACTGGGGTGGAAGGGAGACTATGGTAAGTCATTTGTGGTTGCAAGGTGGCCTTGTTTTTAGGGTTGTTGACTCAGCATCTGAAGGTTCTGGGTTCGAATCCTTGGTCCCATGTTTTTAGGAGAGCCACACCTCAAGCATGTTAAAGATCCCACCACACTTATCTGTGTGAGTGGTTCAAACCTTAAGGTCTGGTCTCAGGGTTGTCATCTTAAAAAGGTGATAGTCACCTGTTGTGTCAATCCTTCCACACTGTGTGGTAAATCTTGATAGATAGATAGATAAACTTCTCACTGCTACATAAGTTATGATAACCCTGTAACCATTGCAAGGTCTGTACCAGAAGGCTACCTCAGCAGTTGAAGGTTAAACTCCTAGTAACAGTTTGGGACATCTTAACACTACTTCTTCATTTATGGTATAGAATTCATGTATGGTTACCAGAACCGAGAAGGGTTAATCGAATGAATGTAACTCATGCACAGTTGGCAACTGCCAGTCTGTATGGTGACTTGGTGGTTCGTTTTTGTGCAAGATTAACTCCTCTGCTGCAACCCACAATCGGCCACTTCTGCTGACTGTGTTACTAATAATGAGGAACACCCCAAAACATATTGCAGGAGTTCACTGTAGCAAACATTCTCTTTCCATTTCCACCAGAAGCAAATACACAATGTATGTATGTGTACGCAATGTATTTAAAGTTGAATGTAAGACAGTTAAGAATTCCCAAGTATGATATAGAAGGGTATTTCTGGTGCTTAGTGGTTGCATGTTTGTCCAATCCAGCCCAGTACAGTTTTTGCATAAGTTTTAAATTGATTGGGAACAGTTGGTAATTGAAACTTTTGCTTTTCAGGAGAAGCAGCCCAGAAGAAGGTACGTGACATGCAGTTTGTGCAGAAACTAAAGGCCAAACAGCGTGTGCAGATGGGGGTCCGAAACAACAAGTTCCAGCCTCACTTCAGACCACAAGTGGTGTTCTGAGCTAACTACATTGTACTGGACGGATATCTTATGCTTCTCTATATAACACAAGGTCTTGTTGCTGGGGTGCTATGCATGTCCCTTCAACAAGCTTGATTGAATCAGGCTAGCAACTGCCAATGTATTTCTAAATGTACATTGTGGAGAGTTAAATGTAAGGAGTAAAAGCATTCAACTAAAATGAATGTTCTTTACTTCTAAATTAATCAAGTGTACATTACCAATGTAAAATATGTTGGTTTGTTGTAAGGAGTCTGTGTCAAAAATTTACATTGTGAATGAGTTATATTGAAATGTGTTGAATCATGCCATAGCCCTGCAAATATTAAGGATATCTATTATGACTTTTCCAAATGTGTACTTTATAAGGTTCATTGAACCAGAGGTATTATAATGATGCCTTCAAAAGATTGTTAAAGTCAGGTGTTATGTAACTGCTAACAGCATGTAATTATCTACAACAAACACAAATGATAGCAAACCCAGAGTAACATTCTTAAGACATTCTGTATATCTTTATTTCAATGTACATTCAAAGCACGGCAAAACAACTTTATGAATCACATAAGATGACTAATAAAAAATTGACTATTACAGAATAAAGACTTGGCCTTGGCATTATTTTATAACTAATTTTTTTGACATAAAAAGATACTGGAGTTTTGATAGTTGTGTCTCTATTGGCTGGAAAGAGATCCTTCATGAGGCCATGGTTCTTCCAATCTATGCCATTCTTTGCCTTTTGCTCTCTGGCTCAAACACATCTACTTGGTCAAAGTCTTCCTCCCCTAAATCGTCCAACCACAGTGGGTCATCCAAGTACACATCGTCCATGATGTCATCAAGACCAAATGCATCAGTCTCACCACAGTCATGATGTCCCACTTTCCCATCATCCTCTGTGGTACCTCGTGCCTTGGTATCCAGTTGCTGCACGACAAACTTGTCCATTGTTGCTTGCTCAGGTCCTCTATATGTGTATCTTGCAGACTCCTTAGTAGGTGCTCCTCGATCGCTTTGTTTGGCAGTCATTCCAACGGAACTGTCCTTGAAATGACCCCTAACATCGTCCTGTATCCCATAGTCCTCCATTGCTTCCAAAAGTGCAAGGTCGTCCTCAGGGTCATCACAAGAGAAGGACTGTTCCAGGTAGGAGAGGATGGTCTCCTGTTTGGGGTCCTTGAAGCTGGTTGTGTCGGCTGTGGAGAAGTCATCCTTGGTCAGGCCTGCCTTACTCAGGACATCCAGTTTGCCCTGCACTAAAGGCCTGTAGGAACCAGAATGCCATATCAGAGCTTAACAACTACAGTACTGCAATGTCATACTGACATACACACGAGTATGGCAAGCCGTTTGCCTATCATCTGGTGGGATATTGCAGAATTGACATAGCATCTAAACTAGTCTTACTTAACACTCACACGCTCACTATCCGGTTTAACTGACAATTAAATGTTTCATCTAGTGTTCAATTTTTTAGTAAAAAATGCCCCCTTCACCAACAAAGACTGACTCAGAGTAACTACCGGGTATTTGTTTGGCACATACAGAGTTCTGAATACAAACATAAGTAAGGTCTTACCATATGTAGTCATCTGCTGTCCCCCTTGCAACAAGGTAGTGTACATTGACACAGTCTTGCTGACCAATCCTGTGAGCTCTGTCCTCAGCCTGCACCAAAACCTGGGTTAGAACAAAAAGAAACACAACTTAACTTCAACTATGCACAAGCTATGCCACATTTGTATTGTTGTACTAACTAAGCATAAAAAGTGACAGTCTGAGACTAAACTTCAATCATTGGAACTGAAAAGCAGTTTATCACCTCTGCAAATGAGATTTGTATTTAAAGTGTATGAAAGAAAGAAACAATATGCCTAAGGCTTGGTAGAAGTGTACGTTCTCTGTGTTATTTCTAGCTGTACCACTTACCCCAGGGTTCCAGAAGAGCTCAGCAAACACCACCAGTGAGGCAGCTGTGAGGGTCAGACCTGTGCTGGCCGCTGTGATGGACAGCAGAGCCACCTGGCAGCTGTCCTGGGTCTGGTACCTGTCGCACAGCTGCTGTCTCACATCAGACGGGGTCCTACCATCTATCCTGATGTAGCCATGACCCTTCAAGTAAGGAAACATAGGGCCATGTGCTATGAGACTTTTACATTGGTAAACTTGACATAAAAATTTCAGCAAAGTGATAAAGTAAGTGATCTCAATCCAGTTTGAGCTCACTGAAGAGCTAGTCTCCCACTGGTCGTAACAGAAAAGACAGACGCTATGTACAGTATTTACTGGTTCATTGTACCCTAGCTCTTTTTTCGACAAGCACAATGAACAGTGGACCACAACTTAACGTCCCACCCTAAGGGCTGCGACCCTTTACAGTAGTGTGCATGTCGGGTGAGCGACATCAGTTGGGATTCGAACTCCCAACTTCTTAGTCCAGAGGCAGGGTCGCTAACCACTAGACTACGCACGCTACAGCAAATCATATCAAATCACAGCAATCATATATCAAACAGAGTGGAGTAAAGAAATCCTCCTTGGTAAAAACATTTGAATGTCTGGCTGTAGACTTGGATGATTACCTTCTTGTCCAGAACATCTCCAAGTGAGTCCAGTACAATCTTATGATGAGCAAAGACCAGGAACTTCCTGTCAGCTTCCAACAGGTCCAGGACATAGTCTCTGTAATGAAATGCACAAACACACATGTTTACACCTAAAAGTTCACAATGTATACCTTGACACATGACTGCAACTCACAAACTTGCAGTAAAGACTTCAACGCAAAAAGAGCAAAACGTAAACTGACTTGATGTGAGGGATCTTGACTAGTGCAGTCTCATTGAAGTACTGCAGAAGGGCTCCTCTCTGTTCTGCATTCTGGAACCAACAACAAAACTTTTGATTAAAACTGATGTCAATATTTCACATTACCAGTGAGAATATTTTCCATTACGTGACTTCAAAATTCTAAAATACTAATCATAAGAGTCTTTAGAATACATAGTTGATATAAATTATGCAAACAGTAACTTGGCAAGGAGAAAGCTCTCAAATGGAATGTTTGAAACAAACTTACATTCTTGTGTTTCTTTGTCATTTCTGTGGCAGCTGCATGGAAACTCTTCATGTTGACTACTCCTGGCTCCATCACCACCTATAATAAAAGGTCTTTTGTCATGTTCATTGTCATTAAGCTTGAAGTTTTACCCAATTATATTATGTATAACACTTTTGTTTGCACACAATAAAAAGTACTAATGTTGCCAGTATACTTTTTTTAAGTTAACATACTTGTAAAAATTGATATGACACAGTAACAGTCTGAAGGAAAAAAATGTTGTAGGCAAAGTATAAACAATGGTTACAGAATGTGTCCTTATTGGAGATATAGGTAGTGCAGGCATTATTTTTATAATCAGTAGAGATGTTCTCACCACTTGTCTCTGCTTGGAGGGCAGCTGAGAGAGGACATCCTTCTTCAGACGTCTGTCAGAAACCATGACAGAAAGAAATGTTTTTGTTGAATATTTGATACAGTATCAACAATGCAATCATGCTGTACATGTACATTTAACTGGTTTATCTTAACAATAACAGTACATGTAGTAAAGCTTTCATAATGAAAGATAAAAGTTCACCTGATCATGACCCTTTCTTCCAGGACCAACTGAAGTTCCTTCATGTTACAGGAGCCACTGTAGTCCCAGCAAAAGGCAGTCTACAAGATATAAGCCATATTTTAAACACTGCTACAAAGTCCTTGAATATTTGATAGATAGTAACATGCTGTACTTAGGTATACTATGCAATGACATTTGATATGTGCTTCCAATTACAGAATAATACATGCTACTTTGTACAGCAATAGTTTAGAAAAGATGTATGGTGAAGACTATTCACCTGTTTCCCCTCGCAGTATCTGATGCCAAACTCATGGAAACTGCTGAAGAGTCTGGGCTCCACGGCAGACAGCTGGGTGAAGAGTTCAGAAGGACGGGACAGGGCAGGGGTACCTGACAACAGGAGTACTCTGGATGCAGCCTGCGGAAGGGAGGGCAATGTCTGTAATGTCTCTAAGGCCACACCAAGTAATATTTATGGATGACGTCCTCTGGAGACCCTAAATCTAATGCGAGAGCGCAAAAAAACAACAAGATGGGCCGAAAAAACAAGATGCCTAGATTTGAAATATACTAAGGGACAACAAATGTTAGGACACAAAATTGAATGAGAGAACGCAGTGTAACAACCTACAAGTCTTTTAGTCGTCATGAAAACAGCAATAAATCAGTGGAACAGCAGTTGTCGTCCTGACCTGTTTCTTTCCTTTCATCACATCTTCCCTTTATCTTTCGATATATTTGCGGCACTGTCGTGACTCTTTGGTCATAGTAATTACAGGACGCAGAATGTCTTGTTTTTTTTTTCTGGGAACAGGCCAAAATCAATGCGCGCGCGGATGTCATCCATAAATATTACTTGGTGTGGCCTAACAAGAAAGCAGAATTACCAGAAAGTCGAATTTTCATTCCCATGCTTAGTCAACATTTCTAAGATATTGTGTTACCTTCAGAAGTGGCAATGCTGCCTTTGTCCGGGCTGTCTTGAAATTTTTCAACACGTGGGACTCATCCTGAGAACAGAAACAATCAATTGGAATGCCATGCAGTGAAAGAGGTGAAATATTTGATTGTTAACATTTAGCATTGCATCGCTAGCTCAACGCCGATGTGAACTCTGCCAGAACTTTGCTCAGCCCTTGTTGAAGTGCCCTACTTTCAGGAACTGGTTCCCTCCGTCTAGAGATGACATTTCCAGCAGAGACACTAGGCAGAAACACCCCCAGAACAAGAACAAAACGATTCCAGAACAGTCCGATTGTCCATATGACCTATCTGCTAAACAAGCAGTACCAGTGATAGTAAATCAGTACACATAGGCATATAATGAAATTGTGACTTGTACATATACCCTACTGACCTGTAGGTTTTAAGTATCACTCTCTTTTAATTGCATTTAATGTGTTTAAGTATGTACTGTTAATCTTTAAGTGTATTTTTTAATCTGTCATGTAAAACACGCAATTCAGCCATTGGCTGCCATGTGTTTTGATGAATAAACCTTTCATTCATTCATTCATAAGTCACCATCACTTCACAGTATGTATTATTTGACTGCAGAATGTTGCTTTACTTTTAAATTTATACACAAGAAAACAGTTACTCATGACAAGCAACTGGATAGATTTTGAAAACTGTCAGATGTTTCATGTAGCATCCACTGCTTTTCCTTAGTCACTGTTCATGTAGTTCATTACCTTCATCCTTTGTTATGTATGTTATAAATGCAGCAAATGTGAAATAGGTCATAAGTCCTGGAAGTCTCCCTACCATGATGATGACTTTGTACCCCCTGGCCCTGATCTGCTGACTGCACCTGACCATGAGGTCGTAGCTGGTGATGGTGACCTGTCCTGACGCTGGGTTGTCCTTACCCGTCAGCATCACGGTAATGGACTGGGGATCCACGCTGGGCAGCCAACGATTGAACGCCTAGAAAAATAACATGCCACATCTTTAGAAAAAAACAACCTTCACCACTTGTCTGGTGTGTATTTTACCCAGATGAAAGGTAACAGTAACAAAATCCCATTTTAAATTTCCTGATGACTTGAAATCATTGAATTCCCATATCTGTATAGCCCATTTGTATAGCTACATTGTCTTCTTCTTCTTCCTCTTGATGCCCACGTTCATATGTGCTGAACATTTTGGCATGTCGAGGTCAGAGGTCTATCTGTAGAAGTGTGATGTTCGTTATCCATACTCATGTCCATTCCAAGCGTGGGTTCGTTACCGGGAGGGCCTGCCAGTTGTCATGCAACGGAAACTCAGGTCACAGCTCATTGTATTAGGAAAGATGCTATACAGCATGGATACAGTATGTATCTCTAATAAAGAAATATAATATTATCTCCCTTTCTTTTTTCATTTGTGTAATCACAGACAGCACGTCGGCAGAACGTAATGCGCCTGCGCGAAACCCGTAATGTATTGTGCATAGCACTTCGGCAGAACGTCTCATATAAGGTCGAATTCGCGTATATAAGGGTGACATCCCGTCTTTAGTTTTCAAATGTCGTGTAGAAAAAGATATGGTCTGCAACAGGCAAAATTCTGATGCAACGTTGACCAAAAATCCAGCAAAAATTCAGGTTTTGCGCAGGCGCAGTACGTTCTGCCGACGTGCTATCATAGACATCATAGTTGTACCTCTGCCCATGTGAGCCTGAGTGAGGAGGGGGTGACAATGAGAAGAGGCCACTCCTGCCTGTAGTACGCTGCCACACACAGGGCCTGCATGGTCTTCCCCAGTCCCATGTCATCTGCAAACAGGACACGCCCATTCCTCCAGATGGCAAAACTGTAGTGTAGGGGTGCAAAATATGACTTACATGTACATCAACCAATCACAGACCACAATTAGTATGCAGGAATAACCTGTATAAATGCCTATAAATCAAGAGGAACTAGAAAAGTAACATTTGCAAAGCAAATGCATGTTTACCTACGCATATGGTCTGCTCTGTTAATTCTTACGCAAACACATTCATATATGTGGTCAGACAGGAGTCTAAATCCCTCCTGCTATGAAATTGCAACATGATGTAACCCAACACCAGTTACCATGGTAACAGACAGTCTTTGACCAGGTCAGAGGTCACTTTGGAGAAGAGGAGGAGGAAGAAGAAACGTAGCAAAAACAATACGTTTTCCTTCGGTAAACATAATAAGACCAGTAAATAGATAGAAACCCTTACTTAACTCCCTTCCTCTGGAAGGGTAGGAGTGTGTTGACTAGCTTGGGTTCCACCCCACTCAAGTCTGCCTCTGGGACTCTCCTGTCCAGTTCCTCTGTCATCTTCCCTTTCAACTGGTTCTTAAAGGTGCTCAGGACAGCCTTGGGGAGGGGGGCCAACTGTACAAGCAGCTGGGCTTTCTGCACTCTCTCCACTGTGAGGAAAATGATTTTGTTATTAGTAATATATGCTCAGACTATAAATAATGTAATAGTGTAGATGGGGCCAACTTTGCTTACAATAACATCAACAGTACTAAACTCTTCCTTTCTATATAAACAATGACTCAAAACCCAATTCACCAATTTAGACTAGGAACAAGAAGGTTGGTTAACAACCACCAAGTTTACATGTACTTACTCAGTTTCTCATAGTCTTTCAGCTCAAAACTCCACACCCTTGTCTGCATATCTGTAATTTAAATAGATTAACAAAAACTTTTGGTGATGTCGTCCAAAAATAGCCTCTACCAGGCACCGCGGATCGCTGGAAAAAATAGTAGAAATTGGCCGAAATAAAGGAATAATGCCAGGGGAGTTAGCCGGCCAGAGAGGGTCCAATACGCGACCCACGGTTCGGCCAATTTCTACTATTTTTTCCAGCGATCCGCGGTGCCTGGTAGAGGCTAGTCCAAAAACAAGTCTATGCAAAATAGCTTTGAAACACATACCCTTGCCACAGTGCAGTGCTCTTCTTACAAGAGATCAAACATTTTCTAAATACAAAATCAGAACTTCTGAAGAGTTATACAAATTCTGTTTATGCTTATTTAAGTCTACTGAACAAATGACTACTACTTGCTGCGCTAAAATGACATAATGGACAGTGTAAGCCAACAACATGCCTTATAGGAAAAACTGTAACAGTCAATGTCTTATACATTGATCAAAGACCTACCATAGTATTTAGTAGGCATCTGTTTGAACATCTCAATGAGTGGTGCACAGTATCCAACCTGTACTTCAAACCTCTCCCTGGACACCAGAACACATGTTCCAGTTCCTCCCTCTCCAAACCTCGGCAGAAGTTTTCCCTCCTTTCTTGGTGCAAAGGTTGTACCCTTCTGGTTAGAATACCCTGTGGATGATGGCTTATTAGCATTTGCATAATTTGTTCCTTTCTGATCGAAGAACGTTGTCCCAGAGCTCTGTGTCTTCCCAGTGTTGTTTCCAAGTGGTGGTTTGTTTGAAGAACTGTAGAATCTTCTTGTTTCTGTGGCGCTTCCAGGTTTATTACTAGTAACAGGATTTGCTACCGCTGGTACATTTTGCTTCCCACTAGTAGTAGCAGTCTTACCTCCACTATTAAACCTATCCACATTATGTGTCTGGGCACCTTTACTATTCCATGATGTGTGCTGGTGTGTGTATGATGACTCTTTATTCTGTCCTACGCTAGAGACCCTTTGGTTTACATTATGTTTCTGTGGTAATAAAGTGTTGGTATTCTTGGATGCTGTATTATAGCTTGAGTTCTCCCGTCCTGCAGTATGCTGCTGTGCCTGTCTCTGAGCGCGGCGTGCCAGGGCTCGCTTCTTGTTCTCCTCCATACGGCGGATCTGCTCAGCTGTCAACGTGTGCGATGTTGCCATGGTAACTAAATTGTGCCACTATGTTAGATTTCAAATGGTACTACAGCTGATGTGAGGCACCTATAAAGGAAAAAAGACAAAACACAGCTGCCGTCAAATCATTACAACTCCTGAATTAAAGAACACATATATGGATTTTTTCTATAGTATAGGTTAACGTTTATAATATAATTTTGCATGATCAGGAAGATATAGCACATACCAAGGTTTTCCACCTTGCACATGTTCATGTACAGGTGATCATTTTTGTTATATCATAATCAAATGTCATACTCAAAAGCTAAGAAAAAAATCAAATGTATAACGTTACAAATACAAATGTAAATGTTACAAATACCTGCCTAGACCATGGAGTTATTTTAACTCCATGCCTAGACATGCCCTTCCTCTACTGTCATAGGCCTTGACACATCTACTATCTAGAGTAGAGTATCTACAACTTACGGACTGACATATAGAGCGATTTGAAACTAAATGTACCTGTACGTCTATGGTGTTGTTTTCTTTCATCGAAACTGGAAAATCAGCTCCCTTCAGCAAACTGTGGACGAGAAATTGAAGGAAACGTCTGGAACGTAAAATAAGAAATTCTAGTTGACCGCCATTTTTGTCTGACCCATGACCCCGAACATATATTAACCTTTCACCTTTCTATTTTAGCGCCATTTTCAAGATGTCAGGTTGACTCTCGGATCCAAGAAGAAATCTTTGATAGATCATAATTTTTACGAGGAATGTGACCAAATCTCGAGACTACGAATAGCAAGATCAAAGAAGATACGATGAGCAAGTCAAAGGAAGCAGCAGGTTCGTCTTTATTTCGCTCAATTTGCGTTGTGTACAACAACAAACTTCAGGTACATGTACTATCACTCTTTAGTACTTTCAACTCAGAAATTAGATTCGAAGGGCTCAATGTTCTATGTTTTCATATTTGTGTTTGTTTCCTCCAGCTGCCTCCGCAGTGCTGGAGTATCTGAAGAAACAGAACCGGCCGTACTCAGCCACAGATGTCTTCAGTAACCTGCACAAGGAGTATGGCAAAACGGTAGGCGGGAGAATAATTTTTACACAAAAGTTATGAATATCATTAAGATTTCAGAATAAGTTTCGTTGCTTAGATGCCATGGCAGTTTTCTTTCATTAAAACATTCACCCCCCAGACATATGATGAAGTTGATTTGGTTGATGCAGCGTGCGAAATACTATAATCTCCTTGGTGCAACCTATTTCTACACCCAGGTAGCCCAGTGCACTACCTAAATTTTGTGGTAAGGATGCCCCTTTCTTCCATTGGGAACTGTTTATTGAGAAGTTCCCATGGAAGAGCTCATCACTTCAGGTAAGGGGAAACAACTCTGTGTCAAAAATGTATAAATTCACATTGCATTCTAACAAAGTTAATCATATAGAAGAGTTTAAATTTGGGGCAACCTGGAATTTTGATGGGCAACCTAGCTTTCATCCTAGGTTGCCACTGGGCAACCTGGCTCAAAAAAGTATTTTGTACACTGTTGATGGGTTATGCTTCCTATGCTATCCCTAAACATACATAATGTTGTGTAATGTTGATGATAGAGTTAACATACTTGACAAGTAAAAGGAAACAACGTTTAATGTATTTGTACATGGCTGCAGGCGGTGACCAGAGTACTAGAGGAACTGGCTCAGAAGGGGAAGATCAAAGAAAAGGTGTACGGCAAACAGAAGGTGTACTGTGCAGACCAGGTTAGGGATTTATTTTAACAAGTGAAAGCACTTGTATCCTTTCTTCCTTGGTATTTACAGTCATACCTGTTTACTAGGTGATCACTTAACCAAGATGTCTGGCTCATAGCATCTGTGTTGTTAGAATTTTTATCAATTGAAGATTTTTTTTAATGCTGGAGAAGAAAAGAAAAAAATAAGATATACTAACATGCATATTTGCTTAAAACTTTGGTGTTTACAAGATATGGAATAGAACATTGGTTGCTTGGTAGTCCTTCATAGTCGAAGATGACTGTCAGTGTCGTCATTCACACACAGAGGTGTGACCTCATGTGGCTTCTGAGTCCGAAACTTGAGGCACACAGTATAGGACATTGAGATCTACATGTATCTGATGTATGATTGTGTATATATGAAGAAAAGACATTGTGACTGTTTGTTTATTCGTTTATTTCGATGCCCTTTAGTCAATGACTAATCTTCCAGGGCTCAAACATTTAAAACGTACAAACGTACTGACATTAAGAGAACATGACATACATAATCACCACAAATTATATACAAGTTAAACAAAACAATCATGACTTAACTCAATATATACAACTTAACTTATGTACAACTGGTGGATAGCCTTTTTGAATTGTTGTCGACTGGTCAGTGTCTTGATACTGGGTGGCAAGGTGTTCCATAGATTAATGGTGCAGTAGAGAAATGTTCGCTTTTTGCTGTTTGTTTTAGGTTTAGGTAGTTTGAAACTGCAAGAATTGGAAAATCTAGTTGAATACTTGTGGGTAGAATTGAGGGGAACAATGGTTGAATCAGCCACCAAGTTTGTTCTTGTTCCACAGAGTGTTTTTCCTGAGGTGAAAGACACAGAGATGAAAGCCATGGACCAACAGATCACACACCTGACTGACAAGGTGCGGAACTCACAGGCAGACTGCAAGAAGAGGGAGGCTGGTAACTGTCAATCATAATTATATTGTCATAGACTATCAAATAGAGGTTTCAAGGATGGGGAAACTAGAAGAGCCTTGTTGCAAATTGCAATACACATTAGAAATGGATCCAACATTATAGGATGCCAACAGTATTAAAGTTAAAGACAGTGCTTCGGAAATTCCATGGATTATCTAATGATTTGCACTTTGCAGTGTATGTCTTTATTTCCCTTTAACTGCATTTGAAGGACAGGGTTATTCCCTAACTACACTGTTTATTTGTTGAAGGAATTGGTCTATTTTTTTGTAGCTTATTTTCTTCACTTGATTCCTGCTTGTAGAGCTGAGAGATTTGACCAGCTCAATCACCACTCAAGAGGCTAAGGCTCAACTGGCTGAAGTCACCAAGAAGGTCAGTTTTTAAAAAATGCTTTTCATTTTCATATACAAGTACCTAATAACAGCCCAGAAAAGAACAAGAAATAGTCATGCCTTTAAGTACCAGAGCTATCAACCAAGGATTGAGGCGTTCAAAAACTCATTTTTCCCTAGAACAATCGTAGAGTGGAACTCGCTGCCACCAAGTACAGTAGGGGCATCGTCACTAGATAGTTTTAAACAAGGTCTAGCTTTAGACGTTCAAAGGTTAGGTGTAACAGGTCGTTCGGTGTAATGTAGCCAGCTGCCGCCGCGCCGCGTGCCTGCGAAGCTGGTGTGTTACGCTGAAGGGCGGTTATACCGGCTATACAGATACAGATACATGTAAGTTCATATTTGACTTAGATGCATTAATTGTTTTGTCACAGTCACAGAACTAGTGCTCAAGAACTCATGAATTTTCCTGTACATTTTTGTACACAGTTTGGACTTCTGCGTGTTACTAATACATGTATGTTATTTATCATGTTTATTACTAACACTGTTTTTTCGTCCTCAGTGTTCCCAGTACCAGGAGAAACTAGCCAAGCTGAAGTCAGGTGGGAAAACCATCACTAAGGAAGAAAAAGAAAAGGTACATAGGATATTTTTTATTTTCTCTAAACTCCTCTTCTACCTCTTCAATAGTTAATCTTGGAGGTGATGAGATGATAAATAAAAAAGTCATTTTATTAACAGTAACTCTAAGTCTAGTTTGTGAATCTTTTACTTTACTTTTGTCTCTAGGTGTACAAGGAACATGAAGCAATGGTCAAGCAGTGGCGCAAGAGAAAGAGAATGGTGAGCGACAGTTTCTTACTTTTTCTAACATGCTTTCAATTATCTCATGCCTGTACCCATACACAAATCTGAATATGTTCCCCACAACATGTCATAGGCCACAGACATGCTGGATGCCATCTTGGAAGGCTATCCCAAGAGAAAGAAGGATCTTTTTGTGAGTATGATGATGTTACTTACTTATATATCCTCTTCATCCCTTGTGAGACATAAGGCCATGACTTTTCCTTGCCATCTGGGTCTGCCCTTTTTACTGATCACCAGGACAATACCATGGATGCCAGGTCATCTGTCACGGTTCTTCCCCAACTGGTTTTGCATGTGCCTCTTTTTCTTGATGATGTTAGGTAGCTACATTTACTCACTGGTAATTTTCTTGTATTCCCAACCATTTCCTATAAGGCCACACCAAGTAATATTTATGGATGACGTCCTCTGGAGACCCTAAATGTAATGCGAGAGCGCGGGAAAAAAACAAGAAGGGCCGAAAAAACAAGATGCCTAGATTTGAAATATTATAAGGGACGACAAATGTTAGGACACAGATTGAATGAGAGAACACAGTGTAACAACCAACAAGTCTTTTATTTGTCATGAAAATAGCAATAAATTAGTGGAACAGCAGTTGTCGTCCTGTTCTGTTTCTTTCCTTTCAAGTTTCATCCCATCTTCCCTTTATCTTGCGATTTGCAGCACTTTCGTGACTCTTTGGTCATAGTTACAGGAAGCGGAATTTCTTGGTTTTTTTTCTGGGAACAGGTCAAAATCAATGTGCGCGCGGACGTCATCCATAAATATTACTTGGTGTGGCCTAAGATCTTTTCACATGTCAGTTTTCTTTATACATTAAGTTTGACGGGAATTTTCTGTTTTCCTTTATTTCAGGAGGAGATTGGGATAGAGACAGATGAAGAGTGCAATGTGAAAATCCCTCAGAGCTGAGACAAGGAAATTAGTAGAGTTACTGAGTTGGAATCCTGTTGTGGACCACACCCTCTGATTTTTGTAGATAATATTCTGCAGAACCTTCATACATGTAGAAAGCAAAGACAAAAAGATGCTATGGAAAGAAAAAAAAAAGACGCATATCTGCAAGATGCCCAGATTTTCTTATTAAGAGACTACTGAAATAAAATTAACTCGTAGGTTTTTCTCCCCAACCCCAAACTCCTCTCTTTTTTGAATACTTGACCCTGGGGTATTTTGTATCTTTGGTAAAGTATATTGTTTGATATAGAAAATAAATATGACTATTAGTCAACACATGAGAGGTTGTTCTTAATGCTCATGAGGAAACATCTTGCAAATACAAGTACCTATGGAGGTTAATGATGATGATTGGTTTATTGAAACACACAATCTGACATGGGCAGTCAACAGACTGAATTAGTGTCAGACTTTACATTAAATTGCAAGAACTATTAAAATCAAACAATTGAGTAAAATCAATCATACATATAAAATCTAGAAACACATTTTAAAAGATTTACATTTACACAGTGCTATTGTCCTACGGCGATGCATAAAATCTACCACATAACTTGTTATTTACAGTTCGTTCAATAATTTAGTTCATAATAGATACATATGTTCCAAGAAGATACCCAGAAGTGTTGGTTTAGGTAGAGATATTGTTGGTTTATTCTGCTACAGTACAGGTGTCCAGACAAATGACAATTTCCTCACAGTTCTAAGGAAAGAATAAATTCGTGGGGAGTCATCCCTCAGGATTCATTCCTCAGCTAACCGACATCTCGCACACGTACGCAGTCGTCCCTCAGTAAGACATCTGGAGCCGCAAAGTTCCCGTTTAGAACTTTATTTCAGCCTGACACACAGTTGGAAGGAAAGAAAGTTGAGATGGTGTGCCATGTTATATGTTCATCAGCCCCATTAAAACCATACTACAGGTGATAGTGTAAGTAGTATGACAATGTGGAAGAGAGGGGAAGCAACAGCACTGGATGGACAGAAATGAACACAGTGGACACCAAAGAGTGACTGAAACTTCCCGGTACCTGATGACCAGTTTGAATGTTATGGGATACAGTACTTTACAGGAAATCTTTCGTGGTCGTTACCTTTTTGTGTTGACCTCTCCAACATGAATTCATGACACTGCAAATATGTGTCCATTTCATGACTACTATACTGTACTGCAGAATTGTTTCAGCCTTGAATTTAAAACACAGCAGAAACCACCTTTTTCTTCTCTTTATTCGAACTATAATGACAATCCATTGATAGCTCCTTGAGTAATGCTGTTACACCGCAAACAACCTCAAACAAACGGTACAGAAAACATAAGCTTGGCGAAGATTAAAAATTCTGCTGAATGAAAGACCTACAGCCTAGTGTTGTATATACTAGTATGCACCTCGTGTGTGTGCAGTTGGCAACTTGCGCGGTCTAAAAGAGACGCCTAACTGCTAGAGTGCATGAAACTGTAATGTAGCAACACACAAAAGCACAAATCTGAGCCATACATCTGCTTGGAACATCTCGAGCACGCTATAGATCCCACTACACTCATTGAAAACGCCTAGGGGCAATATTATAACCCCTTGGTATATACACAGCAAGCGTTTGTTTTATACTCCTAACATCTGCATGGAGATTATGTAGAACCAGGGGATATAGAGCAAATACACCATGCGTAGGTCAGCAAAACAGCCGTTCTTGAGCAGAGGAATGCACTTCAAGGCTATTATTCTACAAGATAGCGGTAACAAGGAGACGTCAGACATTAATTCCGTCAATCAAAGTGTAAAAACAAGGGTATTTTGGGTAAGGCATATTGAGCCAGTACGTTATCGTCAGGTTGCTGTTTGGAAAGAGGTGCAAAACATTCAAAAAAGGGTTAGGTTTACAAAAACACTGCTGTAAAATGAGCCATTCTTTTTATGTACGCAATAATTTGACAAACAGATTTAAATCAAAGAAGTAGATACTAAATGAAAATCAGGTTCACAATAAAATATTTTTTGTTTAAAAAAATCGTAAATTTTCATAATTTGTTGCTTATTATTTCACTTAAAATCTTTAGAAAATAAAACGATATATTTTGAATGAGTAAACACTTTAACAAAGTCATAATATGAAATATTCCGGAAAAACTCATACGAGCCCATTTTTTTCATTGGTTTTGGCCATTCCCAAATCGCCCAAATCCGTGAGTTGGAAAGATTACCGATTTTTACATACTATAAAAGGTTATGTTTGATCTTTAATTTGTTAACTTTGAAAGGCTTTTGCAAAGTAAATTTTGTGGTTCAAAGAACAAAAACAATGAATGAATTAATTTTCCTTAAAAAACATCTGTAACGTTATGACCCTTTGCCTGAAGCGTAATCAGCCATTTTAAACCCACGTAATTCGTAGCCAGACCTGCAGATGGTGTTCAGCACCAAGGACAGACATGTTTGCACAGAAACGTGTAGTGCACGGAAATGAGTTACGCTGCATGATTGCGTTAGCATATTCACACTACTATACGTTCTATACCAGTACTTGTTGCCTCAGACGTAGCCAGTGTGTGAGTTTGACATGCACTAGTCCGAAATGGTGGGGTGTGCATCACTATTTTGGAGGGGTTCGATTCTTGGTGATAAAATAATTGTGGCCACCAATGTAAAAATTAGATCAGCTGCTGTGCACACCTGTGTAAAAATCACACATGATACGGTGTATTCAGTCTAGACTGTTGGTCATGCGGAGAAGACAAGGAGTTGTTTGTCTCCTTTTTGATGAATTTTCAGCTTCCTGTTCGAAAAATATTTATTATAACGCGTGGAGCAAATCTTCGGGTATGTTTTCTATGTGGAGTTATGCCGTTCCTTGGATTTTTGACGAAGAAAATGCGTATTTTATGACCAGGTAAATTTTGGGACAAGACGAGAAAATGGCGTCAATTAGAAGAATGGCGTGGTCATGGATGGGCTTAAATTCACAAGGTAAGACAACAAACCATATCGTCGAATAGATTTCCAACAAACAGAGAACACACGTTACTTGATATTCGTGTAAAATTAGTGTGATTTTTAGAATACAACGCGCTAGTTTTCAGCTTTAGGTAGGTTTGTTTTATTGAAAATTTCTTTACTGTTTTCTTGAATATCGCAGTTATGTTTCTAGTTTCGTAGTTTAATTTTTAAGTAAAAAAAAGAACGTTAGCAGTTGTTTTTGTATACCAAAGACGTTCCTGTGCTGGGAGTGGAGAAAGTGAGGCTAGGATGCACGTGGCACAACAGGCAACTTCTTTAGCCACTGATGTATCCTCAAGGTATCCTCAAGGGATGTGTGTCCCTTGTCTGTGACAGAAAAAATGGGTACAATATGTGACTTTTCCTGCGAAAAACATTAGAATGAAACACTTTGGACTGTCAACACTTGCCATCAAACAAGAGCAATTACTAGTAAATGAAATACAGCACTATATCAAAGTACAGCAAATGCTTAACAATGAATGAGGGCCTTGTTTTGCCGTTGGATATTTACAACACACTTGCCCATTATCGGCATGTTGACCGCCGTCAGAGGGCAATAATTTTTTTTCTGAAATTCTGAAATCGGGCGAAAATCAATGTGCATGCTGATGTCATCCATAAAATTACTTGCTGTGGCCTAAGAGCCAATCTTGTTTCCAAACTCGCGAAATGGCAAAATCTGGGACCGAGAGATAATATTTTCACTGTTAGGTGAATCTTAGGTGTGTATTGAGGGTCAGCTGTCCAAAGCAGACCTGACGTTCCTGTCCAAACCAGACCAGACTTGATTGGGGCTCAGCAATCCAGTTTACGTGAAGACATGGAGAGAAATGAAGTCACTTTTCACAAGTAGGTCTGTATTCAGCAAAGTATTTCTTGTTCTAATCAAATAGTCAAGCTTTATTTGTGGATGAACCATTATACGTTATTCTTCTGCTGCACGTGGAGACTATGGGATCTTGTTAACCATTTTCTTCTAATTGTTTCTGAGGCACAACACACCACCAGTGACACATTATAAACACCTAAAGTTTCTAGATCCATTCAAAGATGGATAGTTCTTTAATGGCCATTCATGATCAGTGTTGAATGGAGAAATCTTTTTACATCACACTAATTATACTTTCATTGTTACATCTAGGTGTGTCCTGACAATCTGTACTGACTTGGAGACTTCTGCCCAAACCAAACCAGATGAGGGCTCTGCAAACCTGGTTGACTTGAAGACGCAGCGAAGTGAAGAACAATCAATGATGAGCAAAGGGGGTAGTTGAATCGTGCAGTTTTATTATAATTATCTTTAATTTTCATTGTTGCCTGGATATTTTTTTCATCATACAAACTATTCATAATGCTACATGTAGGCATGTCCTGAGGGTCAGCTGTGTTGGTGTTCTTTTGATGACGGTAACTCCTGACCAGACCAGGCTCAGCAGACCAGAACTGCAGAAGACACCGAGGGAAATGAAGACTTAGAATGCAGTTTTCCTTGGAGACACTGAGGGAGCTGAATATGGTTTAACCAAGTAAGTTTGACTGCTTCTTATCGTTACTTTCTTAAAAAATATAAACAACGGAAACAACAGTTGTTACTTATCTTGTAAAAGAACTGTTCTTTTTTACTTTTCGCTGGCCTGCTTTATAATTTGATTTTCTGCAAAAATCCAAGAACATCTCAAATTTGTTTGGCTCAGCAGTAACAGCATGACATTGTAGACGTTAGTTCTTGGCAAGGCCAATCGCTGCTTACAATACACTGACTTTTGTTTCTGTCTTCAAGATTTGAAGTTGGAGACCAGACCATGGTGGGAAGGACTTGAGGCTTTTATCGGCATAGCTGTGTGAAAGAGGGTGGATCCAGAGACCAGACTGTAGCAGGAACCAGACTTTCATCGGCAGGGCTACAGATGTGAAAGAAGATGGGGAGGTGTGAGTATGGTCTCTTTGTTAACACAAGACAACACACCACACACTTTCCTGCATTTCTCTCTTGATTTAATGCCCAGTTCACTCTACAGTACTTTCTCCGTCACATTTCGCAAACTTCTCTCAATCGCATATTTTACTGCTTTCATTAATTGCACAGTAATCACAATTTTCTGAATTTGAGCCAATTTTCCCGCAAAAAAAATAATTGGACCCTCACCTGGAAATATAATTAGGTTATCTTTTCCCGCGGTTTTAGATAGTCTAGAAATCGCTCTCCCCTTCTGACCTTTGACCCCAACACCCGGCCACCCTACATTGAACCACTCACACAGTATGTTAGTGACACTGTTCCAACACTTTGGACCTTTGACTTCTCCGACCACACTCTGCTACATGAGACCACCCTTCCCAAACACTTGGTGAATGGACGGAAAGTTTTCCGTCAAAAGAGTCTGAAGAATTTCTCACTCTTCTGGTCAGTCAATGCACTCAGCATACTCCCTTGGGGAATGTCTTTGCTTGCGAAGTCATTGATGCTTCAACACATCAGTATACCAGTGCAATTGACTGACCAGAAGAGTGAGAAATTCTTCAGACTCTTTTGACGGAAAACTTTCCGTCCATTCACCAAGTGTTTGGGAAGGGTGGTCTCATGTAGCAGAGTGTGGTCGGAGAAGTCAAAGGTCCAAAGTGTTGGAACAGTGTCACTAACATACTGTGTGAGTGGTTCAATGTAGGGTGGCCAGGTGTTGGGGTCAAAGGTCAGAAGGGGAGAGCGATTTCTAGACTATCTAAAACCGCGGGAAAAGATAACCTAATTATATTTCCAGGTGAGGGTCCAATTAGTTTTTTTAGCGGGAAAATTGGCTTTAAAAAAATTCAGAAAATTGTGATTACGGTGCAACTAATGAAAGCAGTAAAAGATGCGATTGAGAGAAGTTTGCGAAATGTGATGGAGACAGTACTGTAGAGTGATTTGGGCATTAAATCAAGAGAGAAATGCAGTTAAGTGTGTGATGTGTTGTCTTGTGTTAACAAAGACCATACTCACACCTCCCCATCTTCTTTCACACAGCTCTGTCGATAAAAGTCCTGTTCTTCCTCCTGCTACAGTACACTCTCCGGATCCACGTTGTTGTCGTCTCATTCACCGTTCCTCTTGTCAGAATATGGTCCAATGTTCCATGTCCCGTGTCTTCAGGTCATCTGGTCTGCATTGGACTTAAGTCGCCTGTCATCACAGGTTTCCCCTAGTCAGGACCGGAACATCAGGACACACCTAACAAAATGAATGGATCATTAGTATATGGTACGAAGAACATATCCAGGCAATACTGAATGACTGTAACGATAAAACCATTGAAACGTCCATTTGCTAAAAAGGCTTTAGAAACTTGGGTGTTTTTTTAAAGGTGTTATGTCTCTGAGTTTTAACATAGCCGAGAAAAAAAAGTAACATGTAAGCTTGAAAGCATTGTCTCACCTGTACAAGATCTTCATTTCATTGTCTTAAGTCAACTGATTTTCTGAGCCTTCATCTGGTCTGGTTTGGACAGGAACATCAGGATGCACCATTCTATGCATGATATAGGATAATATTAATTAATACAACGCAACAAGCAAGATGATAAACATTTGCATGTTACATATTACTAGTACTTCCTAGAAAAAAGAAGTGCACAGTGCATGGGTACTAACGTTAGGCTTGTCATTCATTCAAATAAACCAACAGTTTCCTCATCATGTGTCCTGACATTTTTCACAATATTCTCATTAACAAGAAAGAACAAATACTAAAATATGCTAACTAGAGCTGTACTTTTGCCGCCTTGATACTTTGCGGGTGCCTCGTTTGAGCGCTAATTTGGCGGGAACATTAATGAATGAATGAAGACCTTTATTGTACATTTTTGCCCCACTGGGCTAAATACAGGTCACATGTGAACAATCATATTCATAAACATGTATATATAAACACCTAGTATACACTTTCGACTTCCTCTCGCTTCTTAAAAATAGTAGAAATATAGGAGGCTGTATGTTTAATAAGTATTGGTTTGTCGAAGGCTATAAGAAAAATAAATTTCTCTTTACTATTTAAGTATCTAAAGTGGGCGAATTTACTTAATACATATTCGAAAAGAATGTCTCTATCGCTAACATACAAAGGACAATCTACAATAAAATGTATCTCGTCTTCTACTTTCCCTAAGTTACAGAATTGGCAGATTCGTTGCTCTAGAGGAGTGCGGTTATGTCTTCCTGTTTCGATTCTCAATTTGTGACAACTCGTTCTTAGTTTTGTGATGGTGGATCTGTGACGTACACAATTTTAAGGTATTCTTCTTCTTTATAAGAATTTTTAATAATCTGTACAATCTTAGTTTGTTTTTCACATTCGGAGCTTTGTGATCGTTGTGAATTTCGGATAGGAAGGACTGAAAATAAATATCTTTTAGACGCTGTTGAATTGATGAAATAAAATGGGCCGTGTTGGTAGAATTGATTGGGCGTTTTGCCAGACGAAAGCATAACCACATTCCTCTAGAGTTTTGCGTACACCAGACGCCCAGATAAGCCCACGTGCGGCACATTCCAACAGGTGGTCGCTGAGCCGCGCTTACCACGTGGCGTCATTTCTATCACAAAGCATTTCTATCTCTGAACAATTTTCCCTCCAACTTAAACTCATACTTTTTCTCAGAGCCACAAGACACACGAAAAATAAGATACGGTGTTCTCCGAAGTCGCCACCAAGAAGTTCAAAACGGTACGAAGCGGCATAAATTTCCAACACAGCGTAGAATGGTCATAGACAAGCCAATTAAATTAAACATGTAGCATTGTAAGAACCACACCAAATCATACAGAATATAACTAACTAACATACAAGGTACAGTTATCAGTTTATTTGAAATACATTTGACGAAAACAGCTTGTTATCTTACCTGGAATAGCCTTCCCTACACCACGCCGTCTGTCCAACTCACAGTGAGGGCATTTGGCTGTCGTCAACTCCAAGTAGCTCACCCGGTCAGGAAATGAGAGTTTTCTCCCCAAAACATCCAAAGAACGGCATAAATCCACCGTTGAAATATCCCGACGAGTCATGGTATATGCTGGAAGAATAATTTCTAGGCAAAAGTTGGAAAATTGACCATTCGCCAAAACATCAAGAAGAACGACACGGTGTCACTACAAGCCTCCGCGCTCTCCGCGCACATGGTCATGGGTGGACTGTACCAAATGTGATTTTTACACAGGGGTGCAAAACGACACTAATGAAAATTCCTGTCTATAGCGACTACCTATTATTATGCAAATTATATATAATTAATAATTGGCGGTGTTCCCCTTGTTCTTAATTATTCATGTCGCAAATTTGAATGGTCCTATCATAGAAGGTAGCAGATTTATAAAATTTCCTTGTTTCACAAAAAAGTATTGAAATTTGAAACTCCAATTGGTAGAATGCGAAGGAAAACATATGCCTTATGAACTAATGTAATACTAGTATTGTATTTTTGGCAAAATGTCTACAATGTCGTAATTCTTATATTACACGGTCACAATTTCAAGTTTAAGGTCAAATAGGCTTCAAAATTTAAAACCCCTTTGCGAGTCTTTTGCCATGTCCCCATCCACAAAAAGACCGAAATTTGACAATTTGACGGTCTCCTTTGTGACTTTTTCGGATACGGCAGGGAGTGGTACTGCGGGTAAGGCTCTAATAGGATATGTACCACCAGCTTGTAGAAGGTGAAAATATACACGAAACTAGGCTTAAATAGGTCCAGACTCTTTTACACACATTTAGAATCACATTCAAAACAGTAGTTGATACAGAAAAGATCGATTTGAAGACGCCGCGGTAGGAGCGTATGTAACGCCATATCCGCCCGTCGAAGCGCCGCCTACATTTATTTATATCATATCTTGTACATAATAGGATAGGATCATCAGAGAAGCCCAGCTGTCATTCAGAAAAGTCACCCCAACATCTGCTTGGAGACCGAATCCGTAATCTCCAAGCAGATGTAAGGGTCCAATCTCGATATATATACTAGTACTTTGCAACGTTGTTACTCTTTTCTAGCACGGCATTTTTTTACTTTCGCCTACTTCTTCGCATCCTTATATCTTATGCAAATTACAACAAAGAATTTGCCAATTTTGTGATTTAGATAAAATTGAGAAAGAATGTCATTTTGTTGTTGACTATGCATTGTACTGTAATGAAATATCCTCTGTAATTGTATTCAAGATAGGTTTCCCAGTTTTTCAATTAAAGATAGAACAACAAAATTCATTATGGAGATAGACAAACCTTGTATTAATAGCTCAATATGTTCCACAACTGCCTTAAGAAGCGAGAAGTTGACCTCTGACCTCCTAAAAACTGTACTTTTATTTGCTGAGCTTTGATATTAATCTAGTCAAGTTATATTTATGTTAATTATATGTGCATGTGTGTGTATTTTATTCCTCGTCAGTCAAGCGCACTGGTATACTGATGTGTTGAAGCATCAATGTCTCCGCAAGCAAAGACATCCCCAATGGAGTACACTGAGTGCATTGCTGACAGGACAGTGAGAAATTCTGTGATGACGTATATGTGAAGTGAGCTGAACTTGTTAACTAGTTCTAACAGCTACTCTACACTATATACCCTGCACTATATTCATTGTATTACAGTTAAGTAGGTCAAACCTTGACCCCTTGACACTCCTCCCAACTCGACCTGTATGGAAAGCGGCCCTGATGGCCAAATCAAGCAATTTTCGAGTATGAATAAAGGCACGTAATACAGTGTTAAAAGATGTGCTACCATAATAACTTGTTTTAATATAACACGTATTGTGGAAATGATGTTTCATTATAAAAAGTAGTGAGGAAATGAAGTCCTTGTTTTACTGAAATAATTTCTTTTAAGATTTGGAATTTATACCTGTCCATCATGATTATTACTGAAACTAACAATGCTGTCCACAAAACAAGGTAAATTTTGATACTCTTTGCTTTTCCTACAGAGGTAATGTACATGTTGTATAATTTCACAGAAGATATAAAATGTAACAGAAAAGTATGTGTCATTTTAAAAACTGCAGCTGCTAACTTCAAGTCCTGAGGAGATGGTCATTCAAACCTGAAGAAGGCTTTAGTAGAAACAGCCAATCACAATGCATTGGAACACAGTTTTAGCTATCAACAGAAAATTATTGTTGGTAATGTATAATGCTGTGCTTATCCCCGAGAGTCCGCCCACATCACATTTCTTCAGGTTCTTGGCCTCCAGGATGACAATGGTGAGCTTCCCTGCCGTTGGAACGTATCTCAGGGAGAAGCAGATGTCACCAAGGCGGTCTCCTTAAAAACACACACACAAAGAAATGAATGATATATATTAAATCTTTGTACGACAGTTCATAGGAAACTGTCTGAGTGTTAGAAATTTCATTATAAAGTGTATAATCATATTCTGCAGTCACATCGTACACTATATAAGTTTCCATACATTGCATCTTATACATTGTTGCACAATATAGATAGCCCGCCTCATCTGTAGTGCCTTTTCATAATACATGTAGCTGACCGTCTTTTTGTGATCACCAAGGCACCTCCAGGCGGTACCCAAGTTGGTAAGTGACCCGGCGATGTCAGGATGTGCAGTGTTCTCACCACAGATAACCCGCATCATCTGTGGTGGCAAAGTTTCCCTACCTGGTTGAAACTGAAGACATCCATGTCCTTGGTGCTGAAAGCCATCCCCAAGCAATGTCAACCCACCCTCCCCCGTTCGTAATAATATCAGCCGGGTGGACAGGCATTTTTCACCTCTTCTTGTCACATAAATCGGCCCTTTTGCTCAGTAACGGCAGCTCTAACCCCTCTGCTGCTTATCTGGAGGAACACAATCGTCTCAAACATTCCCGTTCGTCGGAAAATCCTTCATAACTTAACCATTTTAACCTTGTTTACATGGAAAGTAGAGCGGCTTCGCTGTTACGAATTGGTTGCCCATATTTGGGCATAAAGCAACACGTCATATGGTTCTTAACCAATCAACAACGAGCAGAATAGACGTGAACCAATCAGCATCAAAGATTCAACTCGTCTAAACGCCACATAATGGCAACCAATCAGCGTCAAGGATACATATTTCAATTTATGACCTTCTGCGCCATGGATCAAAAGCGTCTTCTAGCAGTTATTGAAATTATTGCAGGAAGGTTTGACTCGCGCGCCTGCAATAATAAGGCCACAGCAAGTAATTTTATGGGTGGCATCAGCGCGCGCATTGATTTTCGCCTGATTTCGAGAAAAAAAACAAGAACTTTTGTTGACCTTCGACAGAAATGGCCATGCCACCGGGAGCTCCCCGGCATGTTTACGGCGCTGGGAGCGTTGCCCTCCCGCCAGGGCCCCTTACCGCACGCCCGGCGTTTTTACGGGGCCGGTTTCGATCATTTCAGCACGACAGTGATCAGAAAGGTGAGACCTAAATAGGTAAATAAGGGCCCTATTCCTTCCTAATGTTTCGATAATTAGCATAATTTTGCTACTTACAGAGGCCTAGGTGAGAGACGGCCGACCTATCTGAAACACACACCTCGTAAACGTTTCTCGGGCGTCCTAACAGACCTCGGCGGACATGTACCACTCCAAACACCGAAGAAATCCATGGCCATATCATATGGAAGCACACGATCAACTGCTGCCCGGCTATGATTTAGTAGTTACGTTACGTTACTGCTTGAAAATATTCACCTAACAAAGCCCCCTTCCCTTCCGATATTTCGTCGACCCAGATATTTAGTCAAACGCCGCGCAGAGAGCTTTATACAGGTGATACAATCGGCCTCCTTCTTCGGTCTTGTTTGCTATTATAGCCAACATATTGGGTGCAGTCCTGCACTCAACTGCTAGGGGCCGCTTGTGATCCATGCACTTCACCCTCCCACTGAAAGCCGTAACTACACACACGGTACGACCTGAACACGGTTGAAGTTGAACTCCTACCGCGCAAAACTCATAACAGTTGTGAGTCAACGGCATTTTACGTATCGATAAATAAATTTATCAGCATTTGATGCATTTTATAGCCAGGATTAGCCGACTTTGCGAGTAAAGTACTGTGTGTGTTGAAGCGGCGGCACCGAGTTAATTGGTTGAACCAAGGCTGGTTGAACCTCCTTGAACGTCAAAACACAGAAGAAAGTCGGCCTTGAAGCCGAGGACAGGGACACATCTCTGTGTTTTTATTAGTCCACAAGTTACTGGACGCTGTTTGTGGTCAGAAAAAAAGAGGGGACCCTGGAAGGTCGGCCAGTACCGCGGCCAGGCCGGTTCGTACTCGGCCCGCTAGCGTCAATCCGACCCGCCAATGTATGATGCGGCTCGGCGTATCTGAGACCGTTGGACTGTCATCGCGGCCGCGCCAGTTGGACTCTAGCCTGTCGTGTGAACCGCCCTAGCCCCACGATACTCTCCAGGGTTGAGGAAAGCCACAATCTTCAACTTCTGCTCGCAAAATGTACCCTGAGCGCCGGGACACCGGCCTCTCAGCAACAACCGCTCGGCACGTTTTACGACCCAAAAAAAGCAACCCGCCGAAAACACCCAGTGTATCGCCCCAACAACTACGCCTACTCCTCCTCAAATGTAGTAATGAAGAGTTTATGACATGAGACTGAGTTATCTGTGGTAGAAAGTGTGCAATTTCGGTTCAATGTTTGTTGTAATACGCGATATACGAACGGTTGAAACAACCCGGACTTTGTCAACAAATAAGCCACTTCCGGTTGCCGTGGCTTCGCTCCACGTCGTCCGACAAATTACCTGTTCAGCAAACGGCGAAACCGCGAGAGCCAGAAAATTTTAATCAGATAAAATTTAAATTTACGCCCTTTCTCGACCATGGTGTTTGTAGAACAAATATACTACAGAACTGTTGAAAACTCATTGAAAATACTTAGCGTTTTCTAAAAATATTAACATCAATTACGAAGTAAAAATCGTAAACCCCAAGAGAGCCTAATTTCGGGCTCTAAAAACCGGAAGTGCCGAAAGAAGGCTGTATGTGGCGAAAACGGAAAGGGGTTACACTTTGTGATTTGGGCGATTTGGGAATGGCCAAAACCATTGGGCTCGTATGGGGTTTTCAAGTTTTTATGGAATTTTTCATATTATGACTTTGTTTGAGTGTTTACTCGTTCAAAATATATCGTTTTATTTTTCATAGGTTTTAAGTGAAATAATAAGCGACAAATTATGAAAATTTACGAGTTTTTTGAAACTAGAAAAATATTTTATTGCAAAACTGGTTTTCATGTAATATCTACTTCTTAGATTTAATTCTGCTTGTCAAATTTTTGTGTACATACAAAGAATGACTCATTTTACACATTATACAGCAGTGTTTTTGTAAACCTAACCCTTTTTTGAATGTTTTGCACCTATTTCCGAACAGCAACCTGACGATAATGTACTGGCTCAATGCCTTACCCAAAATGCCCTTGTTTTTATACTTTGATTGGCGGAATTAATGTCTGACGTCTCATTGTTACCGCTATCTTGTAGAATAATAGCCTTGAAGTGCGTTCCTCTGCTCAAGAACGGCTCTTTTGCTGACCTACATACGCATGGTGTATTTGTTCTATATCCTCGCCATGTTAAACCCTGGTTCTACATAATCTCCAAGCAGATATTGGGAGTATAAAATAGACGCTTGCTCTGTATAAATTAATACGGAGCTTTTTTTAATCAATGTTTCTGCCATTTCAGTGTTCAGGAAACCAATAATCTCTGAAAAACGTACCACTTATACAAAATCAAACCCAGTTTTCTTCTGTACTACATGTAACTGATTATAGGTCAATTATGCCAGGAAAGCTCAGATAATAATACGAGGACGTTAAATCCACAGCTTTCTTTACCATAATTTTGCATATTTCTGACCTAACATAAGTGTTATCTGGGACACTCAACTTAACTGCTCACACACACACAGTGAATGACTTGATCCATAATAAAACACCAGCCTTGTTCATTCATCTTCCTGCAGTCATGCCAACTTTATTGACACAAACCATGTCTGAACAAAACATCCTATAAGTACGCCAAAAAAGTTACTCAAGCAACTGGATATGATTTTGGAAACGGTCAGACGTTTCAGGTAGCATCCACTACCTTTCGTCAGTGACGTCGACACTAAAGGACTGCAGGAGAATTGCTGGTTTATAAGCACAAACCATTGATTGATATGCAAATAAGTAAAGAAAATTTTTTGTGAAAGGTAGTGGATGCTACCTGAAACGTCTGACCGTTTCCAAAATCATATCCAGTTGCTTGAGTAACTTTTTTGGCGTATCTTATCACCTGGATGTCTAACCTTCACCGACGTATCAAGGATCATTACGGTAAGTTTTGCCTGAGCTCTGTGAGGGACCTGGAGAAGACCAGCAGGAAGATTGCAGATTTCCGGAACCATCTACGCTTCAGCCTACGTTGCCTCAAGGTAAGTGTCACACCCACCAGCCTACGCCTAAAAACCTCCATCAGGGGTTTCAACGCCAACAAGATCATTTTCAACGCTGAAAGAAAACTACTAAACGAAAGGGTAAGACAGATAAACTACAAATTAGACGGTCTAAACGCGAGGAAAACTAACCTGGAAAAACTACTGAGGGAGAAACTATCAGACGAGACTTTTACCGAAACTAAAGAGTTCATAACACGCGGACAGCTTGCTCAGCACGAGAAGGGGAAAGACAGACAGAAGACCAAATTTGAACGCTTACAGCAAAGGATTACTGTTAGCAAAGCAGATAGCGACCCGAATTGGAGATCAAGCAGTTCTGAACCCAAAACCACAACACAGACTAGAACAGACGAGAGGTGGGTAAAAAACCTAAGTAGCCATACTCTCACAGAACCAGAGAAATCACTGCTTTCTAAAGGCCTAAATTTCGCAGTAACACCCAACAGGATTCCTAGCATCGACATTGTCACAGAAACTGAGTCAGCAATTCACAGGGCCCGACTACCACAAAAACAAGCAGAAGCCTTGCGCACCAAAGTAGCTACAACCCTGAAAGTCTCCAAACCCCCTGCTAGTAACATAACCCGGGAAGAACGTACCGCTCTCAAAGATTTGGCCACTAATCAAGATATTTTGATCCTTCCTGCAGACAAAGGCAGATGCACAGTAGTCTTAGACAGGGAACAGTACGACAGGAAGGTACAGGACCTCTTAGAGGACAAAGACACCTACATGCCCTTGAAAAAGGACCCCACTAGTAAGTTTAAAGGGAAAATCAGTGCAGCTCTCAAGAAATTGCAAACTGAAGGAGTTCTGGACCGTGCCACCTACCTAAAACTCAATCCTACCACGGAGCAAACCCCTGCATTCTATGGCCTTCCCAAAATCCACAAACAGGATGTCCCCCTACGACCCATAGTCTCCAGTATAGGTTCTGTCACCTACGAGTTAGCAGGATTTCTAGCCAAGATTTTGGGGCCACTAGTCGGGAAGTCTCAGCATCACGTACAGAATAGTTCAGATTTTGTCAACAAAATCAAAGACATCCATGTAGAGGACGATGAAATCATCACATCTTATGACGTGTGCTCTCTTTTCACCTCCATACCACCTAAGGATGCAGTGTCAGTAGTCAGAGAAGCTTTGGAAGCCGACACCACATTAGCAGATAGAACCAACCTATCCGTTGACCAAGTATGCGAACTACTAGAACTCTGCCTAGGATGTACTTACTTCACTTACAAAGGACAGTTCTTCCAACAAATGCACGGCTGTGCTATGGGATCACCAGTTTCACCGATTGTTGTAAACCTGTACATGGAGAAGTTTGAAAACAAAGCCCTCAATACTTTCAATGACACTCCTCCAGCCAACTGGTTCCGCTATGTAGACGACACTTGGTGTAGACTAAAAAAGAGGGTAGCTGATGACTTCTTTGACCACATCAACCAGATAGATGACAACATCAAGTTCACACAAGAGCCGAGTCATGACAACATGCTCCCCTTCCTTGACACCAAAACTATCGTAGAGAAAGATGGCAACCTCCGTTTCGAAGTATACAGGAAACCTACCCACACTGATCAGTACTTGGCCTTCGATTCCCACCACCCTCTGGAACACAAATTAGCAGTGATCAAAACTCTTTTCCATCGGGCAGACAACATCATCACCTCAGACAAAGCCAAAACAGACGAACATAAACACCTCCGAGGTGCCCTGGCCAAGTGTGGCTACCAGAAATGGACCTTCAACAAAGCTCCCAAACCTTCGGATCAGTCTAAGAAAACACAAAAGTGCAAACCACTGACCAACAAAAACAAGGTCAACATCACCATTCCGTATGTCCAAGGGGTATCCGAAAAACTCCGACGGATCTTCCAAAACTTCAACATTGCCACAAATTTCAAACCTCACTCAACCCTCAGACAAAAACTGGTACACCCCAAGGACCGACCTCACAAAGGTGCCAAGGCTAATGTAATCTACAGACTCAAATGTGAAGAGCCTAATTGTAATAACACCTACATTGGAGAGACCAGTCGACCACTGAAAGTAAGATACAAGGAACATTGCAGACCTAGCGCTAACGGCTACTCTTCAGCCATTTTCCACCACCTACAACACAACCAGGGGCACTCTTTCAAACTCGAGTCCACGGATATCTTAGACCGCGAAACCCGCTGGTGGGAGCGAGGAGTTAGAGAAGCTATATATGAAAGGATGTACAACCCCACCCTCAACAGGGAGGGGGGGCTACGGGTAGACCTCTCGGGAACTTGGGATTTGGCGCTCCCAGCCCCAAGGACAGACAACACTTAAGCTCCTGTTCTGAAACAACAGGAGCTTCTTCACTAATTTGCATTATCCTTGTCTTGACTTGTCTAACTTGTGTTTCCTTTTGGCCTTTCACAAAAAAAATTGTCTCGACTTTTGTTTCCTTTTGGCCTTTCACAAAAAATTTTCTTTACTTATTTGCATATCAATCAATGGTTTGTGCTTATAAACCAGCAATTCTCCTGCAGTCCTTTAGTGTCGACGTCACTGACGAAAGGTAGTGGATGCTACCTGAAACGTCTGACCGTTTCCAAAATCATATCCAGTTGCTTGAGTAACTTTTTTGGCGTATCTTATCACCTGGATGTCTAACCTTCACCGACGCATCCTATAAGTAGACTCAGTTTTTACCACAAGTTTGGGACAATTCAGGTACAGAATAGTACAAGGAGGCTTCATTGTCAGATGCTATTCCAACATGTGGTGAGACAGTTGTGAAAGCATCTCACTGCTCTGAGTTCAAATGTTACGAACCTTTGCACAACTTGCCATCATATTATGCTTCATCACTATCTAGCAAGTTATCGCTTGTCTGAAACGGCTACTTTTGGTGAAGTACACAAGCAGTTAGACTTGGTATATCTATTTTCTTTTTTTCATCTTCTGGGTGATGTGTATGGAATAGTATGGGGATGAATTTCATCGCACAAAGTTAACATTTTCTTTACTGGCACATTGTGGTGTTCAAGGCTTGGCTATACAAGCTACAATAATGCAAATCTATCTTCTAAAGAAATTCTACATGATTATTCAATCAATAACTTACAACTACCAACTACATGTACATGGCCAGGAATTTCACAACTTGATTATTGTCTTGCAGCAATTTTCATGACAGCAGATAGATTATTGAATATGATACACAAAAAGTGAAAATACAAAAATGGTACGCACAGTTCATTAAGAACTGTCAATAAAAAGCCTATGCTAATAACACATGATTATGGTCACATGAGTTTTCTTTGGCAATTGTTAATTTCACACAAGAACAGAACTACATAACAATGTTTGCTATTGTTGACTCATGGTTAGATTAAAAGTGATGTACATGAATTATGACCAGAATAAAAAAATCACAACATAAGTACTAGTTTCTGTACAGTCTTTGCTATCTACATCCTTACAACCAGTACCACACACCAATAGGTTAGGTCAATTATTCTGACCAGCAGAGTAAAAAATTCATCAAAAAGAAATCTTAAAATCATTAAAGCATGTTACAAGTTACAATGTACTACACATCCTAACATCACTACAAGAAATCGGCTTTATGACACATTTCAAATCTCATGGCATCATGATGTAATAAAAGTGAATGCAAGTCGTATCAATGATACTCAATTATCAGTTATTCTACATGAGACAGAGATTTAACACTTTAACACATTTATATGGCATGCAGGTATGCAACAGTTTTGTGTGATAGTCATTATGACATCACTAGTCTGGCTCTTCCAGCAAGTTTACAGTGAAGCAGGTGGTTTAACCCTCTTACAGCTACCTGCTCATCCATTTCACAAATTTGTAATTTGGTGAAAGCAGAAGTCAGAAGGTTAAGTACACAGACAGTTGTTTCCTGATTCATCATGATAGTGAAGATAGTGATTGACATGTATGATAACCTGGTCACCATAGTGATGATAACCAGGGGTAAGCCTGCGTAGGATTAAACCCTCATTCTTTGCAACAAGATTTTGCATGTGTTAAAGTGTGTTTGGTGACAGCATACATTCTGTGAACCTAAAGGGAAAAGGTGGAAGGCCACCTCAGTCAAAACATCAAAGTGCAAATTTTAAACAAATACTTAGAAATTGAAAACTGTGAGGTGTTTTTGATCTCTCGTTGTACTGCTAATTGTGATGGACAGTCTATATTGTTCCCAGTCTACAGTAAAGCTTGCCAGGTTAGGGTTATGACTGTGTTACTGTTGGAGAGAGGAGAATGTCGTCACTGTCCACACTTTTCCTGTAGCTGTGGTAGGAGGTGCGCCAGCTGTACCGTTTCTTCACCAGGGAGTTGATGTAGGCCTTCATCAGCTTCGCTATCTCAACAACCTGGGACGGGAGAAAGGTAGAGTGGTAAGGAGTTAGGAAAGTGTAGCTCATGATCTGTTAATAAAAGATGGACACAACTAAGTCACTGATTCAAAACCATAAGTAAAAGCCTTTCCAGCAAAAAAACAAAAACAATTTAAATGGAAAGGCATTTAGATCTATAGCTTACTGATGATCAAAATGTTCTGTTCAGAATGCAAAAGCTTAGGATTATTGATGTCTTGAATTTTTTCCTACCTGGCTGGTCTCAAACATCATGGGCTCCTTGTCTTCCACCACGATCTTGTAGGTGTTTGGTACAGGTGCTCCAAAAGACAGGATGCTGCAATGGCAATACATACATGTACAATTAGTGGCAAAATCTAGCAAAATTCAATGTTTGATAATCAGGAAAGTGTGAGCAAAAGATACAATTGGACTACAAATTCCAAAGCCCAATAGGACATCACTACTTACCTATCATAGGCATATGAGGCCAGCGGTCTCTCCTCTCCTCTTTTGTACAGAGCGATCTCATCTACACTGACAGCCAGCCACAGGTCCACTGGGTGTTGTCTGTCCTTACACTGTGGAGGGAGGGCAAGACTTTAGTGTTGGGTAAGGGTGAAGAAAAGTGCCATCCCCATGTAGAAATGAAAAAGGAAAGGAACAAAGGTATTTGGTGACTGGAAAAAACACAAAATGGTAAAAAATATGGCTTTCAGACAAGGATTGAGACATCAAATGTGTTTCTTTCTCAGCAACCTCACTTGACCCTCTTCTCACGATCTTAAAGCCATATTTTGAAATGTAGTTGTGGTTATGATTATCACATATATCAGACAGACATAATTACTAGGTTAAAATCCACCATAAAACCCCAAGTAACCCAAACTGGAAAACTGGAATGCAGAGTGAGGGCTTCATGCTGACAAACTTAAAACATAACATCCACAGACTGGGTCAGCTTAGCACGTCGGCAGAAACCTGTAACGTATTGTGCATAGCACTTTGACAGAATGTTTCATTTAAGGGAAAGGTTGTATTCGTGTATTTAAGGATGACATTCTGTCTACAGTTTTCAAATGTTGTTTCGGAAAAGATATTGTCTGGAACAGGCAAAATTCTGATTGAATGTCAACCAAACATCCAACGAAAACTGTGAAAAATCCGTGTTTTGCACAGGCACAGTACGTTTTGCTGACGTTCTGGTTACCATAAAACCTGAAACACCCCAAACTTGGAGACAGGGAGGGGGGGGTGCAGGATGGGGGGTAAAACGTGGTGCCATGCTATAACAGTGAACAACAGTGGGGTTAAGGGACATAAGACACAGGTGCCATCACCAGTTCATCCAACTACAACACAAAACTCACAGCAGAGAGAACGTCCCGTGGTATTTGCCCTGGAATACACTGTGAAGAAATGTACAACACTATAATGTACAGATACAACCTAACACAACAAGTCAATGTACTATCTTTATTGTTTAACAATAAAAGCCTCAGGTAACAAGTATGGCTTCTATATTGCTATTTATATCATACCCGGGGGGCGATACAGTGCTCCCGGCTGTGTTGTATTCTCCTGTAAGACCGGGTGTATAAGCCGGGCTTCCATAGAACGATTCGAACGCGTTTCGCCCCAACCGTGTGCGCCGCTTTCGAAAATTCGAATACAGGATTCGGACGTTGGAATGGATGTTGTAGCAGTTTTTTGTTTAGGGACACCAAATTTTCGCTCATTTCGCCTTCAAAGACGTGTTTTCTAAGGTGGGTATGATATAAATAGCATACAACACGGTGTATTCCACATCACCCTCGGTCTCGGCCCTCCCGCGAGTCGGATCGCGGTCGGGCCGATACCTCGGGCAATACGGAATACACCGTGTTGTATGCTCTATATATAAACTAACTTCTGTGTTTATTTACAGAGAAGAAGAGAGTAAAGAGTGCCCACCTCCACATCAAACAGTGTGGCCCCATAGCCTGACCAGTCCATCACTGCTCGCATGTACCTCTGCTGGGCCTCCTCCTTTGTTAAACCCTGCAAATGGAGAAAATCTGAATTTCTCAAATGCTCACAACTTCTGGACTATCATTGGGCTAATTATATTGCCTTGTAGTACAAAAGTGACATCCCAGTTGTACCCAGTTCACAATGCCTAAGGAGCAAAGCTATTACGGAGACCCTCAAAGCTATTAGAAACATTACGATAAGGGTTTTCCAAAGAAGTAGGTTGGAGAAAAATGTCAAGAGATTTTCAAGCATTTTGGGGTCATTTGGTCTAGACCTATTGAAGTTGTTCAGGTAACAAAATTATACGTTTTCTCTCTGTATCCTACCTTAAGCATCTTCCACTTGGCAATAATAGCTGAGGTAGTGCTGGACTCCTCCTCCTTCAGCAGGTGGACCAGCTGGGCATCCTCACCGAGGACTGAAGCACAGAAAACAAAATGAAGCTTTGTCAAAGTAAAGCAGTTTTTAACAATCAAAACACTACAGAACAATGCTGTGGTAAGCTTCAGTTTCAGTTTATTTATTTCACCAGCAGTGACACTCTGGTACATAACAACCTGTTTTTTCCGGCAATGCTGGGTACACAAAGGACAATATTAACAAACTATACAATATTACGATGCCACATGCGATATAACATAACAAAAAACACAATTTCACCTCTCATTTCGATCATGACAATTCACAATTCCTGAATAAATTTTACCAGTCCCAGAGTCTTACGTTGCTTCAGTGACAGGTTGTTCCACAGTTGGGGGCCACAGAATTTTAAGCTTCCTTTGTAGCACTTCAGACTCAGCTGGAATGCTAATTGCAGAGCTCCTTAACACTGTCAGTGATTTACCTAAAGTCATGGAATCAGAACATCTGTAGATGAGAACAAGAGTAAACCAATATATACCTTGTTGTCTTGCCTTCTTGTGTCCTCCCTTTCCAAAACTTCTTCTCAAAGTTCCCTGTGACATAAGAAACACATAGTTTTGATAATGAATGCAACAATACTTACAACTACAACTACAACCATCATATTGAATTTTTCATGATACTGCTGAAGACATGTTAGGTCTCTTATTTGCTGTTACAGAATAAGTGCATAACTTTGTAATCTATTCTCACCTCTAGGAAGTTGGACTTCCTCTTAGTTGTAGTTGGTCTCTCGGACTTGTCGCTAACTGGAGCGATGTTCTCCTTGGTGGACTTGACCCTTCTGCGTAACCTCTCCATGGGGTACACTTGGCCAAGGTCATTTCTAAACATGAAGGACATAGAAGGTTGCCAAAACATTACAATTACAGTTTAAAAGATATTGCTGCATGAATACCTTGCTTGTACATGACACATGGCTGTATTTGTAAACGTTTTTGTTTATGTCAATGGTGTTACCGGTAGTCAATGTACACGGAAATTCAGGATTTAGAAAGCTAGACAGTACAAATCCATCTAATCCTAAAACTTCAATGCATTTAAAGAAGTCCGTGTTCTTGATAGAAAGCAGATCACTATGTGGACTTACATCCATCCACTCTTGCTGAAATCTCCTTCCTTATACTGTAACCTGTAGGCAGCCAGGTATTGTAGAGTTTCCTCGGAGCTCGGGAATCTGTTGTGGATTACATCTTCGTGGGCCTACATGAAACAGACACAACCATGGAGAAACCTGCAAACTACAGTACACAAGTCATGTACTGTCTTACACATCACACTCAATAGAAATGACTTATGTGTACTGAAAATCACTTCATATTTGCCGTAGCAAAATTTCGCGGTCTGAGAAAAATGGACATGTTCGCGTAACTATATGTTCACGGTGGCGGCAGGTGCAGAAGAAAGAAAGTCAGCAAATTATTTGTTTGCGGTAATGATAAATTTGCGGTACAGAAAACCACGAATATTAAGTGATTTACAGTACTTTACAGTTTCATAGACCATAATCTAGTCTCCAATCTTATTAGTCGGGTAAACACAAACTTTATTGTAATACATACTACTGATTTTACTTTATCTACTTGACATTGTGTGAAGAATCACTTCTTCTGGTAATGATTTGATAAAATCTCCAAAGTGTTAGAAGTTAACATCTCCACATAGTAATAAAACTGGTCACTGTAATAAAAATGGTTACTATAATATTGTTCAAAGAGACAAAAATAAAGAGAGTGGGAATTTTCTATGGGGTGTCAAGAAACAGTTCATACCTGCTCGAACATGAAGTCATACTCTAAACTGTTGGTGGGCACATTGCGGGGGTCCATGAAACAGAAGAGTCTGAAGAACAACTTCCATTCTGTTTCTTCCTCTTCTTTCAACCTAAAAAGAGGAGACAATCAAATTGACAAAAATAGACACAATTCCTGCACTTAAAATCCAGTATGCCTGTCTTAGACATGTGTTCCACTGATGATACAAGACTTTACAATCTGTGGTGAATATAATTGCTGTAATGCATAACTGAAATCAAATAAAACTGTTCCTGTACAATAGACTTAGAGTGCTACATGTATATAATTGATGTGACTCACTTCTCAAACTTGGCCAGTATGTCGGCCACTATAGCCTTTCCATCAATGGCCTTGTCCTGACCTGCGCCCCTCTCAAACAGCGCGAAGGTGTTGTGTGTCTCCTCTAGGTTCATCCCTCGGACCAGCCGCTGGACAACCTACCAGAAAAAAACGACAAACAGCCATTGATGAAAACATTTTTTGAGGCATTTTGAGTTCACAGTTGAACACTGATGAACAGTAAGTCATAGCCTCAGCCAAAACATGCTGCAAAACTGTAGTAATTCCATTATACAGTTAACAAGTCATTATAGCACATAGGTCAGAACTGTTCACTGTTTTCATCATCATCATGATTGCCACATTTTAGTGCTTGGCACCAAGGCAGGCCGTCACTGTTAAATGTACATTCAATTTATTATTTTGTCACTTGCAATTAGTTTTTGGGCATGAATTTGTATCAAAGATTATTGTTATGTTTTGCTGCACTTTCAGGCTGTATTTGAGGCTTGTTACACTACCACTATGCACCACACTATCCACGGGACCAGCTCTACCACTGACAGCTACAGACAGCCACCAACCAACTTCTCTCAGCCAAGAGCTTTACTCAGCACTCAGGGGCATCTGCTATATTTTTCCTTGTGTTTTATACTCCAAGTAAACATTCTACGTAGAATTTCTGACAGAAACAATGTGATTAGAGTTTCCTCAAACAGCATAGCTGCCATAACTGCCCATTTCCCATCACCAGCATTTAGCACCATGTTTGAAGAAACTCTAACTTTTCTGTTCTAAGCTGGATAAGGCCACACTGATTTAATTTCATGGATGACATCCTCTGGGGACCACAAAACTAATGCGAGAGGGCGAAAAAAAAAAATCCAGCAAAAAAAAAAAAGCTGCTTAACCACAGGAATACAAAGCCGGTATTGCGAACTGAACCACAGGACACAGTGACTGCATCAAACAAACAAGTTTTTATTTGCAGGAGGTAGATGTAGATAGTCTTGTTTAGGTTTCATCCTCCTTCATAGCTTCCTCCTTCGTTTTACGATAAGCCGCCCTTTTGCGGCATCTATGAGTCGGCAGTCTGTACTGAGTTCCAGTGAAGCCTCGAAAGACATGATTTTTTTTTTTTTTTTTGGGGGGGAGAACAGGCGAAAATCAATGCGCGCGCGGATGTCATCCATAAAATTAAGTCGGTGTGGCCTAATGGAATCTTAGTATACAAATGTATGTCATGAGTTTCTTTTTCTAGACTGTAAAGGCTATAAAGATATTGCAAGCGGATAGTTTTGTATTGTGTTTTGACTTTGTAAGTGATGTAAGTTGCTTGAAAGAGTCACCAACAGTGATCAGTAATTTGTTGTAGCAAAAGGGGCTAGCAAGGTCATTACAGAAGTGACCCCTGAGTGCAAGCAGAAGCTCTGGCAGGTTTGTGATTATCACCTTTAGTTTCATCTCCTGGACCAGGTGCTTCACAACCTATGTGCAGGAAGCAAAGAGCAGCAGTGTCAAACTTCCAGCACAGATCTGTGCATCCGTGAATTCATTTCATCAGGTTGGTGAATGATAGAATAGCAAAGTTCTTCATGTATGTCACAATTACTTTACATGTACAATTGGGACTGCATTCTTAGCAGTGACATCTAGCTTCAGTGCACAGTGAACCAGTAACAGTCCTAGCTTCAGTGCACAGTGAACCAGTAACACCTAGCTTCAGTGCACAGTGAACCAGTAACACCTAGCTTCAGTGCACAGTGAACCAGTAACACCTAGCTTCAGTGCACAGTGAACCAGTAACACCTAGCTTCAGTGCACAGTGAACCAGTAACACCTAGCTTCAGTGCACAGTGAACCAGTAACACCTAGCTTCAGTGCACAGTGAACGAGTCCTATTAGCCCTGATAAAGATGACAGACAGTCATGAAAACGTCGGCTTGTGTTAAACAAGTGGTTGTGAATAAAGAACTTTGCTATTCACAGATCTGTGCATTTCACTGTCACCACTAGCACAGTGTGTTGGGATGTAAATAAACATCCATTGGGAAGCTTGTGCATTGAAGAAGGAAAGCGAGAGGACTGGTTTTGTTCATGTTTGCCATGTCCTGTAAATTCCAGGTAAGGCCACACCAATTTAATTTGTTGGTTCTCGGATTCGCCGCTTCATTTTTTTCCGATTTGCAAATAAAAATAAAATTGGATTCAGGCTTTGAATCAACTGCAAAATGCTCCGATTTTGCCCAAAACAGTTGAAGAAAGCTACTCGTCTGCCTTGTTTTATAGTTTTTTCATGTATCAATGCTCTGGTTTGATAAAAAATTCAGAAATCATTGTTTGAATTATAAACCAGCTTGGTATGGGGACGTCAAGGCTGCTATCGTAGCTTTTGGGGCTATCAGAGGATGCCTAGGCCTGTTTTTATTTTTATTTTTTTTCGCCCGGTCGCTTCATATTTTTTCTAAAAAAATCCGAGAACCAACAAATTAAATTGGTGTGGCCTAAAGTGCTGTTTTTACTGTACCGTCAATAACTAAAGGCTTCATTTATAATATTTCTTGTGTGCAGAACACTCAATATTGAAAACATACAAACCTTTCATGAGAAAGTGGTAAGGACACGTACATTATTATGTATCTTATTTTGTTTGATCATACTGGTAACTGCTCTCCATGAAGTTGTCTGAACTTTGTATGGGTATTTGGGAGGCGATGAGTCAACGTTCATGTAAGAGAAAAGGAGAACTAACCTCAGACGCTGTAGTGGAAGAGTTGATACTGATACGACAAGAGCTCCCGTAACAATGGACAGTGGTGTACATATCACGCCGCCCCTGGGAACGAAAATAAGGTTATGAGAATTGCATCAACCCCAAAACAAGATCCATGGAAGTTCTGTATACAGAAATAGTTAAATATGCATTGGCAAGTGCTCTATGCAGTCAAAAAAGATCTAATTTTATAACCATTTTCAGATGTACAAACCATTCATACTGGTTTCTACAAAAGTTTACGGTATACTGTAAATCCCTGTAACTTTTCACTATCTTTATGCCAACATTGCTGTTTGATATTTGTAGTTTTGTATCCCAGTAATGTATACCGGTATTCTGATATTTCTTTAACATGCCATTTTTTTTGAACGCCCAAAGAAATGAAATATTGGCGTACCAGAATTGCGATAACCTCGTCCCGTGACGGCACATATTCCCTCCCCTTGCACCTGCGCAGACTGTCCCCACAGAACGCAGCAAACTTGCACATCTCTGTGTTGGGGAACTTGTCTTTACACCTGTGAACAGGACAGGACATGTCATCATTAATAAGCTGCAGAATATAATATGTACATCATTCAGACTTCATATACAGGCTATGGTCTGAATACCTACACATGTACTACTTGACTCTTAGCACACACACAAAGCATAAAGATTGTTAAAAGGTTAATATATCTAAATACAACAAATCTGCATAGGGATTCAAAATATAAAGACTTAGGCTAGTGAGGCTGCAGTACCAGATTTAGACACTAGGTGGCACTATAACGTTCAGCAGGAAACTTTGTTGCCCTGTCCTTGGTGCTGAAAGCGTTGCCAATAACAACCATTTCGCTTACTTCATATAACTTTCAAACTTCAAAATGTTATTTTCATACCACTTTGCAGACTTTTTCAGTCTGAATTATGTTGATATTTACAAATAAAAATAAAAATGTTGAAAAATATAGAGTACTTATTGAGCTCAACTGACAAAATCATAAAAATATAAAATGTGTTAAAATTATGATGGCAAACAAACATATAGGAGAACAAAGTCAATATTTACGATGTACATGAGTACATTAAGGACACAGTAAGTCAGCCCTGACCTTTTGAGGTGGAACTTGAGGTATCTGATGACGTTCCTGGTTGGCTGGAAAGCGCAGCACATACAGGCCATGATCTGCCACACCCGCAGGTTCCCGATGGAGTCCACGTCCGCCACGCCCATGGTCTGCTTGATCAGCTGACAGTACACCTCGTCCTTCAGGTACTTCAGGTCGTGACACGTCTCCAAGATGTTCTGGAAGAAAGAAAGCTACTGTTAAGCAACTATTTATTTCTAGAACACAAACATCTAAATGAAACATGCAGTTACAAGTTGGCTGAACCTTGGCAAGTTTCAACAAATAAAGTTCTTGTTATGCAATTTGTACTTTTAAGTTTAAATACTGTAAACTACATGTACGTCAATGAAGGTTAGACAAGTCATCCAAGAAATGAGTTACACAAGAAATAGTTACTCAAGCAGCTGGACAGAATTCTATCCAGTTGCTTGAGTAACTATTTCTTGTGTATCACTGTAAACTACTTAAATTGCACTGTATACTAGTTTAAGTTGCTATACCATATGACAGTTTATGTTGCATAAAGAATGTTAGAAAACTCTTTTGCTGTGCCTTGTATGGTACTGTTTTCAAGTTCGTTCATAAAAGCAGAGACACAACATACTGGTACAACTACGGTGCCTAAGATACAAGGATAAGATTTAAGGAAACAGTTATCCTTGTGTAAAACTGACCTGTACAATGGAGATCTGGTCTGCTGCAGTCTCGATCTGTAAAAGTGAGTTGAAGATCTTGACTGCCTCTTCCTGCAGGTTGGTGTACCCTTTCTCCTTTTGCACTGTGAACAAACAAAAATTAACAACTTCAGAAACAACATCACTCTTCATGTAAATATACTCTGGAATCTTAGCTACTAGTAGCCAAAATCTAGGGTGTGTTAATGACAGATTTATGTCAAAACATCCTATTTAAATCAATAGTGTAAACTATGACCCGCATGAAATTGCAAATATGTCCTTGTTGTTTCAGACGAGTTACTTAAACAATAAAGAATTATTTGTAGCTTTGGGATAATGACAGTGCTGAGAGGGAATTTGACTGGTTTCGACTTTATTCATCTTTCTCAAGAATATCTATATATAAACTATCAAGAATGTTTCATTGCTTTCAATGACTCCCTTGCTATTAATAAGTTCAGTTAGTAAAAAATTTGTTCCTTACAGTTGGCATTGACGTCTCCATACGGCAGGGGGAGGAGGGGGGTCTTGAGGGGGTGGGGGGTGTGCCTGAGGATGGGGTTCCGCTGGTAGATCTGGTCCACTGCCTCGCTGTTCATACTCGCATCTCTGGGGAACAACGGCAGTGTGAGATCCACAGCAAATAACTGACTTCGATCTAGACAAAACTTCTGAACACTACACATCCAAAGATCCACAGTAAATAACAGACTTTGATCTAGACAAAAAATTTGAACGTCCTAAACACTAAGTGACTTGTTTTTTGTAGTACTACAAATCAGCGAATATCAATTCATTCCTACGTCATTAATAAAATGAAAGTTGCAATCTGGCATACACATAAACAAGCTCAATATCATTAATACTTAAGAGCAGAAAGATGTCTTGCAAAAAATGTGACGTGGCCATTTTGACTTACGAATGAATTGCCAGATGTAAGTTGCTATCAATGGCATCTAACTCTATCATGAACTACTGTTTCTATGGCACTATATCCTATGCCTGTCATTGGCTGGTTGGTAAAGGTTACTATGGGAACCGTACCTGAGGTCTGTGATGAGCTGCTGTGTAGGCGTTACTATGGGAACCTTGCTGTCAATCACCTCCTGCAGTGACTGTACCCACTGCTGCACCTCTGTGTGCAGTTTGGTGAAGAGGTGGAAGGAGCGACGACGGCCGTGGATCGTGAACATGTAGTAACCTGTTGCAGAAAACAAAAACATTCCGACTTGTTGTTATATGTCCCTGCAGATAAGCAAGCTTGAAAACATTGTCAGCAGTATTATATCATACCCGGGCGGCGATACCGTGCTCCTGGCCGTGTTGTATTCTCCTGTACGACTGGGTGTATAAACCGGGCTTCCATAGAACGATTCGAACGCGTTTCGCCCTAACCGTGTGCGCCGCTTTCGAAAATTCGAATACAGGATTCGGACGTTGGAATTGATGTTGCTGCAGTTTTTTGTTTAGGGACACCAAATTTTCGCTCATTTCGCCTTGAAAGACGTGTTTTCTAAGGTGGGTATGATATAAATAGCATACAACACGGTGTATTCCGCATCACCCTCGGTCTCGGCCCTCCCGCTAGTCGGATCGCCCTCCGGCCTTCGGGCGATCCGACTCGCGGTCGGGCCGATACCTCGGGCAATACGGAATACACCGTGTTGTATGCTCTATTGATTTTGACAAACACTGATTTTGTTGAATTTTATTTGCTTTTATCACAGTGACCTCTTATGTAGCCATCTGACCTGTATAGATTTATAGAACAAGATGACAACTGATTCAACAATTGCTTCATACAACGAATATGAAAAATTTAACATGACCTTCAAGATGCTTGTCACTCGTGGCTTAAGAGTAAGACTTGGTGTATAAAAATGAGCCCTATTTCACTTTTTATGTATGGGTCATTTGGATGTGAAGCAAGTATACTTTCAATGCCACTGTTTTGTTTTTTAATCAAGTACTTATTATGAAAAATACCCAAGATGAGCATGTCGGCAGAACGTACTGCGCCTGCGCAAAACCTGGATTTTCGCTGGATTTTTGGTCAACGTTGCATCAGAATTTTGCCTGTTGCAGACCATATCTTTTTCTACACAACATTTGAAAACTACAGACGGGATGTCACCCTTATATACGCGAATTCGACCTTATATGAGACGTTCTGCCGAAGTGCTATGCATAATACATTACGGGTTTCGCGCAGGCGCAGTACGTTCTGCCGATGTGCTCCCAAGATGCTGAGCGGTACACACCTGTTTGTTCGTACATCTCAGCGTCAGCCTGCACCACTCGACACAGACTGTCAAGAATCAGGGTCCCCAGTTTCTGACTGTTGGTGTCTGAGCTCTTGTAGTAGTCCAGGGAATGGGCAGTCAGGACAAACCATCGTTTCTTCAGGGTGGTGGACTTGTTCACTGTGCCTGTGGGCTTGCCAGTCTCCTTACTCAGCCAACCTGGGGTGGGGGGCAAACATTCGAGATGAAACATCCCTATGGATAGCAGATAGATAAAGCCTCCATGTATCATAGTTCTCACTAGGCTGTTTGAGTGTAGTGATTTGGACCCCCTACACTGTGGTTTATCCCCCTACACTGTTTGTCAACCAGCGTAAAGGCATTTCTTTTGTAGGAGAACCTTGTGACCCTTCAAAAGACTTTAAAAAATGAAAATTTTGACTTTAGAATGAAGATAAATCAATAAGCAGTGGGTTATGAGTAAAAATTTTTCGGGGAGAATACCAGACCCCCTGCTGTAGTCATGTTTTTTTGGACTCAATGCACGGCTTGCGCTGCAGAAAGTTGTTCTTCTGTACCTGACCCCTACACTGTGAAAAAATTCTGGTTAGAACACTGATGTAATAACTAATACTAGGCAATACATGTTAGGCCATGTTGATTTGATAATATGAGATGCAACATCCTCTGGGAACCCCAAAAACTAATGCAAGCGTGCAAATAAAAAAAAAGGTTGGCAAAAAAAGGTGCCTTCATCATTAGCAAAGCTAGGTGGTCAGGAAGGATGAACAAAACTAAACACATGGAGTATGGTATACCGAAATATTGGTTCTTCATTTTTGTTCCTTCAAAACTAACTTCATCATTGATGTTGGAACTGACTTTGGCATTCCGAAATCCTTTTTTTTTGAGAAATTACAGCATGTATTTTTTCATTTTCCGGCTGCTTTTTATGACTTACAGTATGGCCGAAAACTTTTTTTTTGAAAATGGACGAAAATTGATGCGTGCGTAGATGTCATCCATATAATCAAATCAACATGGCCTTACTGAGTATTGGACAAATATCACATTCAACACTCACTGTGTTTTCCATTTTTCAAGGTTGTTACATTTTAAATTCTGATATTATGCAATTTGTTCCCCTTACCTCGTGTGATGAAGTCCTGTCCCCCAGAGTGCACGTCGCCCTTTGACCTCTGCAAACAGCTGATCCAGTGGTGCATCTCCTCAGCGGTGTCGCTGCAGCAGGTGAAGACGCGGTTGGCCGTGATGATCACAAACTGGTGCGGCTTGGACTCGTTGTCGGACGCGTAGACAGAGTCAATCAGGGCTACGTCGAGGGTACCCTGAAACAGTAACAGGATATCAGGAAACTGTGCATAAAAATGTGGGTGCTAGGGTACCTTGAAACAGTCACAGGACATAAGGAAAATACATATAAAAGAGTAGATAAAAGCATAAGAAATAGTCAGAAGTGCAAAACATCCCTGGACATTCAAGAGCTACATGATACACTTGAAAGGAAAATTGTTGTTATTGGCAATGCTTTCAGCACCAAGGACAGAGCAACAAAGATTCCTGTTGACCATCACATAGTGCCTTCTAGTGTTTATAAATGGTACTGCAGCCTGAGTCTTTGTACAGAGTATATTGTATAGTGAATATGATAGCACTTACAGCTGCATTCTTGGGGTTGGCCTGTTCATCCTGCATCTCCCTGAGTTCCTCATCAGTGGCGGAGTATACGCTGGTCAGAACATTGTACCATTGGCTGTTGAGAAAGATGGGAAGACAAGTATGTTAAGAAAATACCTTCTTTGTTTTTTTTATCTCAAACAGACCATATCTTCATTGGCCATCCATATCTACCACTTAGAACCAATGTTATGTTGTGTTATGTTGTGATGGTCAAAATTTTTTCCAATTCATCATCTTTGACGGACAAAAATTGTCTTGTAAAGATATGGAAAGAGATGCCAGGAAAATACGCTTAGTCTACCAGCAAAGATGATGGAAAAAATTTTCGGGCTGGCCAGAACACTGGTCTAAACTACAATATATAGTATTCCCTTCCCACCTGGCCTCCTCAGGTGTTTCTGCCACCAGGTGATACGTCCGTGCTTCTGTCACAATAGACAGGGCGTTTTCCTTCAGTCCATTGTCCAGGATCTCTTTACAGGACTTCACATCGATGGACCCCAGCTGCTTCGCACCTTCCTCATCGTTCTCGTGGTACGAGAGGGTCGTCCCACGCAGAACGAACCAGCGTGTCTTCCACGACCGTCTGCTGAGGGTACCGGTACCGCCGCCTTTCTTTGCCAACCAGCCTGACTTCAAAGATGCCTACAGTAGAAATCAGATTGTGTCAGATTTAAATTTGCTACAATTATTTTTTCAAACTTTATTGCAAACTCTTGCCCAAAGGCTGATTGCAAGCAAACACACATAATAATAATGTACAAGGTAAAAAGTGGCTAGTCTATACATCTAACAAATGTTTCTATGTACATTACTGGAGGTTTTGGCTTAGATTAGATTATGGTAAGTGTGGCTGTTTAGAAATGAAAATGAAAGTTTGAAGACAACACAGCCCTCTACTTTGGTTGTGATTCTACAATTGCTAAACAAATCGATGGAGGTTTTCTATTTCAAAGACACATGTAAGTAACTTCATTCAAAATATATATAGATGATGCAAAAATGTACATCTCTGCAAACTCTTAAACTTCACAGAATCATCTGAACATCTGACTCCCCTCACCTGTTTGCCCCTGTACCACATCAGGGTGTCATCCTTCAGCACACACCATCTGCGCTTCCAGGTATTCATCACACCACCTGACGGACAGGTACAAAATTGGTCAAAACAGATAATGTAATAATACATGTAATGCATTGTTTTTGACAAGCTATTCCCAAGCTGTTGTCACTAAGAATTGCAGTTTGTAGTTACAAGTTTCCATGACAACAAATGAACCAAGGGCTAAGTTATATGTTGTTTCACTGTGATCAAAAGGCCCAGCTACACCACTGTGCAAACTACACCATTGTAGATCTGAGCATTCGGTAAGATTAGCATGAGAGACTATTCAATACAAAAGGCCTTTTCTGTGGTTCCCATGGTAACACTACAGGGAACAAGTACATCCAATAAAAATCAACAAACCGGTCCAACACACATAAAACTGTGCACACATCTACACGTTCAAAGACTTAGAGCATAGACTATCCAGGGTGGATACCAGCTATTCCTTATGCATGAAAGTACACTCAAACAGAGTACATAATGTATTCACGAAACAGCTTGATAGACATGGAACTCATTGTAGAAGCACACTTTGATGTTTTGTCCTTTGCATGAATGGGGTGTATGTTCCTAGGGACAGCACTTAGATACTGAGAAAGGTAGGCTGGTGAAAGAATACAGAAATAAGTAAGTAATGTAGTGCTGACCTTTCATCATGAGATAGGCGTGGAAGTAAGGCGTGACCTCGGAAAGGAGACTGTGTCTCTTGGGTGATGACGGAGACTCATCGTCCAAGTCCATGTCCAGCTCATCTCCACTCTCGTCAAGCTGGGAATGTGAGCAAGTCTGTCAATCAATGTGTACCTCAATCATAACACCAGTCCTGTAATCCATACTTCAGTAGAAAAGATGTCAAGTTCTTTTAGTCTTTAGTATGATAATTCACATTGGAATTGTACATACATTATGTCAGCCATATACATATCTTACCAACTTGAAATTTGCATTGACATAGAGCAAGTTAAGATAAACTTTACGATAGAATTTGCAATCTAAGCTTAATAATGATTTAACAGTCAATATTTTCCCCTTAAACTATTCATTGTCATTACCAAATAAAAATTGGCAAGAAACGAAACACACGTTACATAATGTACCCTCCCACTTACAGATGAGCGTTCCTGTGTGCCGTCTGATTCGCTGAGCATGGAGTCGACAGATTCCCTCTTCTCTTCGCCCTTCTTGGTACTGAGCGTGCGGTTCCACTTCCGCTGGGCCTCCTGTCGTCGACGTTCCTGCTCCGCTTCTGCTTTCAACCTGACAAAAGTACAACACTCAGGATTGGTTGGATGACACAACACTATACTGGTAATTTATAGAAAGAAGTCGCACAACACTATACTGGTAATTTATAGAAAGAAGTCGAAGTATGTTATTTATGGAAAGAGAAGTATATTTATTGAACAATATCAGGTATGACTATAGAAAAGACATGTAGCTCAATTTCAAAATCAGGTTTTGTGTCTAGAACTAAGATATGTTTAGTTGCTTCCTCTAAAACACTTTTAAAACTATTTTTGTACAGTAAACCAAAGTTAAAAGCAGACTTCTTCATTCAAATTTAACTCGACAAAATCCCTTCCAGTGTACAGGAACTGTAGTCTTGCACACACACACACACACACACACACACACAAAAACACACAATAAAACTGATTCACAAATTGCACGCGTACGGCACTTCCAAAGACAACATTTGGCAGCTACTCTCAGCTGTACACTTGTACATGTACCTTCTCTCCTTGGTATCCTTGGACTGTAATAGTAGCCTGGTAGGCCTGTTTTGTCTTTATCCATGGTAAGCATTAACACAGCACACAATACAGCAATCATTAGTTTTAGAAAAACACAGAAAGGACAACTGTTCTTATCATAATACTGTGGAGAGAAACCTATAATCAGTGTGTCTAAGAAGTAGTTAATAAGATGTCAATGTCTACAAGGAAAAAAAGATGAAATTAATAATGACAGCAAAATCCTCTTACCTTGACATAGCCTCTTGCTCCATCCTTTTAGCATCTTCTTTCGCCTGTAGAGAAGAGAGACACAATGTAGGTTGTAGTGTGTGTTAGTCCCATGACTCTACTGCTGAAACCCTGTTTTACATGTGAAAGGGTGAGGATAGGGGGGAACAGATGGACCTGTGGTGAGGAAAGCACTGGGGGCAGCCTGGAACAACTGTAGTGTTAACCTCCTACAGAGCCATAACAGGCATAACACACTCAACTGTTACTTCTGATATGGAAAGGTGTTTTGTAATTTAATGCTTTAACAACCGTTCTAAAATATCCACTAAGCATTTACCAATGGAAATCCATAGATTAAACCATTGTCCAGTGAAACCAAGGACGTTAAAATCTAGATTTTTGACCTCCTTGGTGAAACGGATGACATACAGTCATGTAAAAGTTTGGTGACAGTGCTTACCGAAAAACAATTACTTCAAAGAGGTCAGGATTTCTTGTTCCCAAACAGTAATGGAGTACAATTTCCTATTGTTCTTGATAGTTGCAACCTTACCAGAGTCATGGGATGATCAGCATGTAGAGATCCAAAAGACAGACACTGGTTTAATCCACTATCCAACCCTTCCTTCTAACGCTAAGAGAAAGCCTATAATGTCTGTGTCCAGCTGAGGTTCCACAGTGATTATCATAAGAATCCATGCTCAACTAATTTTCGCGGTTCAGCAACAGTGCCACCTGTACTGTAATCCAATCACTGCTATTTTCAAATGAAGCTGAAACATCCAAGCTGTGCCCTTGGTCTTTTCTTCCCAATATCATAGACCAATTGGCATTGCAAATGACAGTCTCCCTGGGTACAATTCTTATCTGCTAGCAGAGGTGTTAACTGTTTAATACATGTATCATGTACATGTAAGTGGTCAAAACAAGACAGTTTGATACCAGTGTAGGGACGAGTGGGAAAGAGGAATGACAATTTTATGATGATGATACAATTATATCTTTATCCAGTAAGGTCATGAAATCAACATGAACAATTTCTGAAAGTACATGTACTTTCTGTCAACTGCCACTAGAGAGATCATACACTATACTTTGCCTAAATCTTCCTAGACAAACAATTACATTCAATTATCAATGAACTGTTGACAATATAAAGAAAATGTTCAGAAATAAAAAGACATCTTGTACTTACTACTTAGTAGTATTTGTTAAAGAGAAAAATGTACAGGGCAATAGAGTGTGGCAGGAAGAAAATGGAGCTTATTGCTGTACCTTTTTCTTGGCAAATTCCTCAAATCTCTTCTCCTCCTCAAGTGCCCGCTGTTTGGCCTCCTCGGCCAGTCGTGCCTCCTCTGCCTGCTGTGCCCGCAGCATGGCTAACTCCTGCTTCGCTTTGGCCCAATCCTCCAACTGGAGCACACACAAAACACTTGTTAACTTCTTCACATTCAAGCAACTCTACCTCCCTCTCCCCCACCCAAAAACTTGCATCCATTCTTTAGAAAATTTGTTGCGATACTGAACTGACCAAAAGCTTGTAAAAGTGTGTTTTAAAAGTTTATCTATCAGCTTCCCTACTCATGTTTTTCTTGCATAATTTCTCTTTCTGGTTATATCCTGAGATTTTGATGAATAAAAAGATTTTTAAGACTTGAATTGGCATCAAGAAGTATTTTTAAAATCTTCCTTGAGGCAACAATACTATTTTTGACAAGCTGCTGACCAAACCTATCAGATTACACTTCACCAGATTGTAAGTAAAATGGAGTTTTTAAGGCAATGAAGTAACATTTTTTGCTTTTTTACAATCATTTTGGAAGTGGCATCAGTGATATTTGCTGGCCATGACAGTACTCCCAGCAGTACACTCAGATCTAAGGACTGGATCTACATTTAGCTTGGCTTAAAATTCTTGGCTTACAAAGTTTTGGGTAAATCCAAGGTTAGTTTGTTATCTTAGAGAGCTGTCTATTCTTTTTTAGAGTAACCGTACATTGGAAAACTTCTGAATCTAAGCTAAACTAAACAAAAAAACAGACTTTGTCAACATTGCAGTTAGACCTGCCAGTTGATACACAATTTAGACTAAGTGGCAGAAAAAGTCGTAGATTTGACTTAAAAATATTAGTACCTGGGGACGGAAAGTTGTCAACATGGTAAGAGTCTGCCGCTCGGTGATCTACTTAATTCCTGCAAAGCCAGGGCTTCTACAAACTCTAACATTCCTTCAGCAGAACCGTTACAGGTCTACATAACTGCATATGCATCACTGGGGCCTGTACAAGCATGGTGTTTGCTCTCAGGATGGATGGATGTCAGGGGTCAGCTAGCAAGTGTGTCACCAACAAGTGGCCCTTGTGCACACCCGTTAAATCACACTGCTCACCACTGGAGAAATGGCTATTTTCATACCCCAAATTTCTCTGTGGCACATAGACAAATTTGCATGTTCCTTCCATTGAGTAATTCTCATCTTTTCGGGCGTCAAAAGTTTCATCCGATGTACAATTCTTTATTTGTCAACTACACAGTAATGTTTTTCTGGCTTATCAAGGGACATATTGAGAGGAGGTAAATAGAGCTACAGCGACATCTGCACTTTAACAATAGAAAAAATATTTACAAAATGGACTTTTGGAAAAATATGGGAAAGAATACCGTATGCTTGTTTCAATTCAAGTGACAAAAATCTCAACTGTAGAAAAATGTGTTTTTTCTTGGATTACCAAGATTCCAGTTTAAGTTGTCATTTAATCTGTAAACAAATACATGACAAAGACTGTGGTAATCCCCCTGCCTTTAATTGAATCTGACTTCATCAGAGCTACCTCCATGGGATTACTGAGTCTACAATCATCAAATTGAATCTTTGATTAGATTATGATGTCTCTAGAGAACACAAAGAGTGTCTGACAATATGCAAGTATCCTGATTCTAGAATCACTGGACCTCTTGTAGAAAGACATTCTATGTCCTTTTACTGTAAAATTTTATCAAGCTTTGATACTGTCTTTTTTTCTTGTGACGGAAAGTAGTTCGAATAAGATAACCCTATTCTCAACCACCTGTTAACCTCTGTCATGCTCCCTAACCATGTTGCCAATGCAACTTTAGTGCCAAAATGCTAGCTCAGCATGGGGGAGGTTAAGAAAGTGTGTCATTAGGCAAAAATAGCCCACTACTCTAAAAGCATTCCTTGGCTACTTGGGCACAGCAAACTAAGAAGATATCATGTTCCCCACTTAAAAGACAGATCAAACTGACTTCACTGTACCAGATGCACTCAGTCTTCTGATTGATCTTTTAGAAATAGCTCATGAATATGCAAATGTTGGCATTGCCATGGATACAGAGTTGTGGGGACTGAACTATCTTCATTACTGAGTTGGATGTTTGTCCGTGACTGTCTGCCGTTGAGCATTAAGTAAACAGTGTGAAGTTTGGACACCTATAGTCTGGGGGAAGTGGTGCATGTAATAAATGTTATGTTGGGGAAGGGCTTGCTCTGGAAGAATGGTTGGGCAAAAGGATAGGCGTCATAACTCGGCTGTTGACAACTTTCCAATAGGACTTTTGATTGATCTTTATAGGTTTCTTATGGCTTTGAAACACCATAACCTAGAAAAAATACCACATAAATGCTGTATGAACAGTTTTTTGAACAAAGACAACACTTACCCTGTTTATCTTTGATTACAAGAATACAGAGTGAAGCTTTATAAGTTTTTTTGTCTTTTTCTGGTCTTCTGTTACGTCTCTACATTTGACAAAATCTTTGTTTTTGAATCACCATTGTATTGGAAAAGGAACAGTTTTATGTACAGTTCAGAACATAGAGTAAACCTCAAGGCCTTTATGGACAGAAAATCAAACTTGACAAATTGTTTATCCATAAATTCTGCCAGAAGCCTGAGGAATTAATCAACGGTGTCCATTTTCTACCCAAACTTCTTTCTTTACTGCATACAGAATCAATACACTAACTACATAACTGTCAACTGACCTAATAATATTCTGAATATTTTAGTAAAAATGTATCATATCTTAGTAAACTGATTAAAACCCCCACAAATTCATTTCAATTAAGATTATCATCAAAACAAAAATTCAAGCTATTAGAGGTGAGAGAAAATTGGCATTCCTGTAGCATGCATGCAAGCTTGCATTCATACATTCACACTAACTTGCAAACATCCCTTAACATTAACAACAAGGGAGTACTACATGTAGTACAAGTATCATTCTCTACGCTGGAAAACTCCCTTGTCTGAAGCAGAGAAGAGTTAGGGCCAAGAGTGGGCAGAACAGAGAGTTGTGTTAGTGATAGCAGTGGGGTGAGTCGAGGATAGAGTGAGTGAAGGTGAGGCAGTGAGAGGTATAAGGTAACTGAATACCTTGTCGTCCAAATTGTCATCAATGTCCGACCTTCCCAACTCCAGCATCATGCATTCTTCTATCAAATTATCAAGCTCATCTAGGACCTCAAATTCCTACAAAGGCGGGGGCAGGTTGGTTGGCAGGAAGGGGTTGAATGCCTGTTATTACCACAACTATCCAAAACACCCCTAATCTACAAAATGGCACATTCCACACTGGGGTAATGAGGGAGATTCCATTTTCCATGCAGAATGGAGGGACACAGAGAAACACCATGCCACACCCCCTATACCATAATGGTAGAGTCCCCATTACCAGAGATAGAAGGTTCCATTTTGTAATTTAGGGGTGTGAAGGACAGTTGACAGATCGGTGAGGGTGAATTGGGTAAGTAGTGCTGGAAAAAACTTGACACACCATTCTTCATTATAAATTGTGAAGTTAGAATTACTTAGAATTATAAAGTAAAATTGATAGTAAGTATGAGAAAATAAAACATAACATGAAAAACAAAAGAATGACAAAAGATAATAGATGAAGGCTGAAAGAAAATTTTCCATAATTAACTAGAAAAAAAGGGTCTATGATCAATGCCCTTTTAGAGGCAGACAGTGTATTCGAAAATTTCTACAATCATTAAAATTGATGAAAATGAAAATCATATATATCAGAGTCAGACACACTTTCATCGAAGATAGAACAGGGATTTCATGTTGATACAAGAAGCCTGATATCAAAATCATCACATCATAGATTGACTCTGTACAGACCACATGATGACCCAGCATGTGTAACACATACTAACAGTTCCACAGACTTACTGTTGATGTAAAAGGGTTGTCGTGTTTTGTCTGAGAGCGTTAGACCGAAAGGACTTACCAGTTTCCTGAGCTCCTGTTTCTCTTTGACTTTTTGTTCTTGTTGTCTGATTTCTTCTTGTTTTTCCATCTCCCTGTGTGGAAAATGAATCATCATGTCATGAGTCATTCCTTTTTAGAATGAATTGCAACTTACTGTTACAGTAGCACTCACAGTTACAGTTTGTGGAAACCAGGACAGCCATACAAACCAGGTTTTCTTATCAAAAACTAATTAGTAGTGACAGTAAAATCAATCAAACTCCATACATTATGATATGGGAATGAAATTATTTTTGTGTATTGTTTACCATCAATGCCATGATAGGAAAATTTTTGCATACTTGGTTTACTCCTATTAAAAAATGTCATATTTGCACATAATTTTGTACAGAACAAAGGACTTTTTACAGTGCTGTCAGCGGCTTAGTTATAAATGATACCAACTGAATTCAATAAATAGTATGTCTTGAAAGATTTAGCACTGGTTAGTAGAAATGTAACATAATTGTCTACAGGACCAAAACAGTATCCAAATTAATATACACGTATAAACTCCAAGAGTTTGGTTAGTTAGTAGTGAAAAAGCCAAAGTATCATTATTATATTTAATAAAGCTAGAAGTAGAAACTTTAGTATGTTTAGTTCTGTTGAAAAAAGGCAAACTCTTAGCAAGAATGTGAGGCAAAGCAGGGAGAAATAAAAGCAGCAGACTACCACCTGTACCTTCTAGAGCCACACATGGGACAGATGCAAGGTCTTGGTTCACCACAGGAAAAAGGAAAGAAAAGAATATGAAAAGCCTAGAAGAACTCTACTTAAAGTAAAGAACACAAGGGCCTACATACAAGAAAGTATATCTACAACAAAGAAACCACCACAAAGAAATTGTGCCATTACTATACAATAGTACTGCGTACGAAGTATGGCAGACTAGATTTATAGTAGGAAAAGTGTATCCAGCAGAAAAGGAAAGCACTACACTATCAAAAATAAGTCTAGCTCATCTTATATCTACTGTTTTCTGGGTTCCTACAATGTATTGTTGTAGCTACAGGGAAGTCACAAAATAAAAGATAAGTGTGAACATACTTCTTTCTCTCCTCTTCTAGTCTCTTCTTCTCCTCAAACTTAGCCTTTTCTTCAAGTGTCTTCTGTTCCAAGAGTCTGAAAGACATCATTTTCAAAGGGGTTAAGGTCTTTGAAAAACCATACATGATATCCCTGGTAAGATTCTACACTACAACAACTATAGTTGCTCTAGTAGACTTATGTAGCAAGGCTATATGTCATTAGAGAAAATGAGTATCTATAACATTAAGAAGAGAGTTAAAACACGAGAGACACAGACATTTCTACCTTTGACATCCTCTATGTGATGTGCTTAATATGATAAAGCCAGTACATCGGCAGAACGTACTGTACCTGCACGAAACCCGTTGTGTATTGTGCATAGCACTTCAGCAGAACATCTCATATTTGTGTATTTAAGGATGACATCCCATCTATAGTCAAGTCTTGTGTCCTAAAAGATATCGTATGCAACAGGCAAAATTCTGATGCAACAACCAACGAAAACCGTGAAAAAATCCTGGATTTGCGCAGGTGCAGTACATTTGCCGAAGTGCTGATAAAGCCTAATTCTACTTGTCACAGACACTGGGAGGTGAAACAAGCATCACCCAACAAGGACAACACTGGAGTACGTGTGAGAAAAGTGAGAAAAGGAAAGGAAGGGAAATTTGTGCCCAATGAAAGTTAGAGTATGCAAAGTACAGCAAGAAGATAGTAGATTTGAAGCCAAAGCATAAACTAAAGACAAAACTCCCAGTTTTTGGTACCTGTGTGATTCACAGAGTGGACAGTCACATGGCCTTTGCATGGCAATAAGGAAACAACAAGTGTCAATTCCACTGGCATGCCAGCACAACCATACATGTACACAACCACTTAGAACTCCTTCATAGTTGTATTGATAATCTATTACATATTAATTTGCAATGATGGCAGCAAAATCTGTCCCCAACGCAGATTTTACGATATATATTGTATATTGCACTTTTATGTGAAGAAGTGTTTGTGTTTTGAGAAGTGTAAGTTTCTACTGTCAAGAAGTATCAATATCCCAATGCTGCCAGAGGTTTGGAAGAGTTTGGTTGGAAAGTGTGAAGAGTTGCATCATTATATGTGTAAGTAACTAACAAAGTTTTTTTGAGCATGATAACGCTACACAAATCAAATGAATGCTGTAATCTACCATTCTCTGTCTTGTAGCAGAAGTCAGCAAAGAATTACATATCTTACCTTCGTTCTTCTTCTTCTTTAATCTTTTCCTCCTCCTCTCTCTGCCTCTTCTCCTCCTCCCGCAGCTGTTGCTGCCGTTCCTCCTCCAGTCGTCGTTCCTCCCGCAGCTGCTGCAGCAAGTTGCGTGCTCGGCGACTGCGCTCAAACTTCTGCAGAATGATGGTGGCTTGTCGAACCTGGACGAATGCTTTCCTCCAGAAATGAGCCTGAAAACGGGGGAAAAGTAGACATAATGGTAAATCATATTTTCAATCTGTTGCTATTTAAAAGTCATCCAATTGTGAATGCTCATAGGCGTTTTGAATGCTACCGTGATGTGTATCCCTGTCCTTGGTACTGAACCAGCAAAACTATCCCTGTCCTTGGTGCTGAACTAACAAACCTGTCCCTGTGCTTGGTGCTGAACTAACTAACCTGTCCCTGTGCTTGGTGCTGAACTGTCAAACCTGTCCCTGTCCTTGGTACTGAACTAACAAACCGGTCCCTGTGCTTGGTACTGAACTAACAAACCGGTCCCTGTGCTTGGTACTGAACTAACAAACCTGTCCCTGTCCTTGGTACTAACGAACCGGTCCCTATCCTTGGTACTGAACTAACAAACCTGTCCCTGTCCTTAGTGCTGAACTAACGAACCGGTCCCTATCCTTGGTACTGAACTAACTAACCTGTCCCTGTCCTTGGTACTGAACTAACTAACCTGTCCCTGTCCTTGGTGCTGAACTAACAAACCTGTCCCTGTCCTTGGTACTGAAGTAACAAACCTGTCCCTGTCCTTGGTACTGAACTAACTAACCTGTCCCTGTGCTTGGTACTGAACTAACTAACCTGTCCCTGTCCTTGGTACTGAACTAACTAACCTGTCCCTGGTACTGAACTAACTAACCTGTCCCTGGTACTGAACTAACTAACCTGTCCCTGTGCTTGGTGCTGAACTAACAAACCTGTCCCTGTCCTTGGTCCTGAACTAACTAACCTGTCCCTGTCCTTGGTACTGAACTAACAAACCTGTCCCTGTCCTTGGTCCTGAACTAACTAACCTGTCCCTGTCCTTGGTACTGAACTAACAAACCTGTCCCTGTCCTTGGTACTGAACTAACTAACCTGTCCCTGTGCTTGGTACTGAACTCACTAACCTGTCCCTGTGCCTGTCCCTGGTGCTGAACTAAGAAAACTATCCCTGTACTTGGTACTGAATAAACAAAACTATACCTGACCTTGGACCTTGCTGCTGAAATATAAGATATCCCTTTCCATGGTGCTGAACTGACAGTCTACCAATCCAGTGTTACCAAACATACCAAAACCATTCCGAGATAGCAGTTTTCAGAAAATTTCCCAGCATTTACTGCAGTTCCTTCTACATATTAAAAACAATTATATTGCTGCCAACCTTGTAGTTCTTCTGGATGAGAACAACGCTCTGTTTGGCCCTGCGGAACTGTTTCCTGGCTTGGTGACCCTTGAACCCTGCCTGGATGATGGTTGCCACCCGGTGTAACTCTGCCTCTCGTCTCTTCTCTAGCTCACACTCTAGTCGTTCTCTCAAGAACACCTGTGAGAAAAGGGATAAGAAGTATGATATAGTTGGATGCAAATCAATAGTTCTTCCCCCTTACATAGGCACAACCGCTATCTTTCCTGGTGTGCCGCTCACCTAGATACAGATCAAGAATTAGATGAAATGAATGGCCTCTTGAACTAGTAAAGCTAGTCAACATAATCAATATCATCCAGCTGTTCAACTTTATGTGAACACCAACATGGAACAGTCAGCCTACTGAATCACATGTAACTCTCACGGTACTTATTAGAATTCCTAAATGACCTATAGATAGTGATGAGAAATGTATTTGATTCAGTCTTATATATGCATCTTTAACCTGAATCTCAAATCTTCAAGGTGCCCTTTTCTACCTAAAATATCTGTAGCTCCCATGCAAAACTGGAATATGTCACTACTTTATACCCATGGCTGCACATTTTGTATGCAATTTTATTCCAGGTGTTGGTTTTCAGCCAAAGATGGATGAAATCTGAAACTAGCATAAGCTCTGAAAATTGAACCATGCCTTTACTAAGGTGTACATATTCCAGTTAACTGTTTGAAAAAGGAAACTCCATTTCATACCTAGTATTCTAAAGGAAAATCTGATCAGTGCAAAATTGGGTGACCTTCAAGTATCTAAGGCTTGATAAGTTTTTTTTTATCATTTAATCATAATACCTTTATCATTTGATATCACAATCATAAGGTCAATTTGTGACCATACAAAGCATGCTGAATGCTTACAAAACCTGAAAAAATCATTTCCTTTCGTAGGTAAGAATCAACAATGCTTTGTTTGTTACATCAGCATGTATTCTTCGCAAAAGACAAGCGAACCTACTCCACAAACCTAAATACACAAACAGAACTGGACAGAGAACATTTAAGTACAGAGCAGCTTCAGCTTATAACTCGCTTAACACGGTAACTAAACATGCAACAAAAATAAATGCCTTTAAAGTAGCGTTAAGAACATACGACCTCTGACCCTGACCTCACGGACAACCGACTGTCATTATTTGACAAAACGACTATGCCTAACGGTTTTGACTATTTGTTTTGGTTGTTCCGTTGTGTTGGTATGATTGATTATTTGTACCTTCTGTCTATATTATTTATTGTCATTTGCTATGTTTGATTATTTGATTAGTTTGTTTCACTTTGTTTAACTTTCATTGAATTCCATGTTGTCCTATGTGTATGTCTTGTTGGGCTACCTTGGAAATCAGTCTATCAGAGACTGAAGGTACCACCCAACCGTTTTTAAGATTAATAAATAAATAAATAAATAATTCCAATTAAACCAAAAAGCTTTTCTTCCATGATTTGATTGAAACCTCCTATTTAATCCGAAGGGTCATGCCTATCCATGTGGGAATGCCATGCTTGACATTAACACCCCCCCATGGGATGAAGGAACCCATACATACATATTCCACATGCCTTATCTACCAAGGGAAATGAAGGATATCATGTAATAACACGTGATAGTTACAATTATTATTCACCTCCACGTCCCATCTCATGAGATTACAGTAAAACATAACGGAAGAAAAGCCTTCTCAGTTGAATTTGTGTGCGTTGGGTCAAGAGGTGACTACTGCTGGCTCTCCGTAATACCATAAGGAGATAACCATGTTTTCCAATAACATCCTCATCAAGTTTTCATGCTAACATGTATCACGTACATGGGGTTGCATTGAACTGACAGAACATCATTTCAAAAGCGATGAATAAACATTTCATGCAACCAGCTTTCAGATGCTATCAGCAAACTCATCAATTTAGCAGACAAATATGGTTTTAACATTATACATAATCTAATAATATTAGCATTTTCATTTAGCTAAAACTAACTATATGTACATAGGTTTCATTATTAACACATGCTTTCGAAAAGATGCTTTGATTTCTATATCTTTTCAACTGAAACTGAACATCTAGAGAAAAATAATTTGCGACATTTGCTCCCCCCTACACAAATTCTCAAAAATATACATTCAACATCATGTGCGTTTTTGCTGTGACAGTTCAAGGTGAGTTGACTCAAATCAAAGAGCAATGTAAAACATTGATGCTTACCTTCTACAAGCTTAGGCCTTTCCAACTGCAACTGACTTTGCTAATGCTTGAAGTTCTTACTAGATAAATGGATGACCCGCCTATTACTCTTCTTGAGTCAACTCGTGTACAGGACTATAGGCCGTCAGAAAGCCCTATTAAAGAATGTTCCAGCCAGTACCTATGTCCAAATCACTGGGAGTGGTTCCAGTACACCTGTTTCTTTTGATGCCTTGTCAAGTATGAGGGTCAAAATGGGGGAATGCTGATCACACAATCAGATTTTTCCCATCTCCCTTGTCAATTTTTCACTGCCATCATTTATGCTTTATCACTGTCAGGTAATTGATGTTTGTTGTATTCTAATCATGACATCTGTCTGAATCTTTTCATTTTTAATTAAACATTCGTCTAGTGTCACGATGAATAAACCTCATACACCTAAAACACAATGTGAGCCTCAGAAATATAAGACCTTTAATCCTTGAAGGCTTAAGTTAGCATCTGTGCCTAGTCAGACATCAAGCCTTGGCTATATATTTTGTCGTAATGATTGAGAGCTGCCATATGCTGTTTTCTCAAAACTGCATATTTATTTAATTTATAACTTTGTATGGAATCATTACTATTTAATGATGAGCATGACATATAAGGTGACAGGTCGAAACAGTAGTCAAGCAACTGGTATGCAGGCTTCAAACATGAAAAGCTGTTTCGTTCGAGAATACCTAAAATTAGAACCTGCCTCGGGTAAGTCTAGTGATCTTAATGTGTTTCATCTTTTATGAACAGTGATAAAGCTGAGGTAAAAATACTTGACAGCACTGTATTCTGATGACTGTTTTTTAATATCTTTGTATTGGGAGTTATCAGTAGAGTACTGCATGCCCAGATAATGAATTTTACAAGCAGTTGATTAAAATCATTCCGTACGCAGTCTACATAGCGGTAGTGAAGATAACAGGCACTGTACTGATTACCCTTCATGTGAAATTGATTGTGTAGTGCCATCATCATCATGTGTGGTGTGCATCATGCCTAATTCACAGGGTGCAAGTACAAAGTAGTTAGAATGGAGTGGGAATGATTATAGAGTACAGACAAGTCTGAAGGGCATGCACTCCACCTTAATGACATGGGTCTTAATTCTCCTTAATTGTCTTGAAGACGTGTTCCTCGTGTGTGTTCATTACTGATGAAACATTAACCAAGGATGTAGTGAAAATTGCAGCAAGACAGGACCAAACATCTACCAAAAGTGCTCTTTGTCAAATAAAGAAGACTTTTCAATAGGCTACAGTTTTATGCAGGTTATACGAGCTTTTATGGTGAAATAATTCTCAATATGAGAATGTTTACAGCATGTAATCAAACTCCATCTCAATGGGAGACCCATTTCTTTCGGCCTCATCATTAATGATAAAAGCGCCTCATATCTATGCCACATAATCTCCAAATATGAATAGGTCTTCCATACAGCTGTGCTATGGTTATTACACAATCCGAAATTGAAATACCCTAGAGATGAACCAAACTTGGGGTGAAGGGTTGTTGTTTAGGTTGAGTTGGCTGAAATACCTGTAATATGATATTACGTGACCACAATTTTGAATGTATTATTCAGCAGCTAGACGTGTAATTTTGATCTTATCTATTGCCAAATGGATGGTTATATTATAACATTGTTTTCAAATTTTTCTTTTGCCTGAACTGGAAATGTGACAAACCCGCAGCCGACTGTGAAATCAAATATGCTGGCACACATGAGCCATATGCTGCGAGTGAAAAGAATTATTGGCCGTATCATATTGACTTGCCTTGCTCCGACATCTGTTCACGCTATGCTTTGACTCCCAATAAAAGGCTAGGGGAAGCGCAACAAAGGTATTGGCACTTGGGAACACCTGTGGATGTATTGATATTTTACAGCAGTGCTTGTACCATATGGAAATGCACCGTTGAAGCCCCTGTCACACATTCACGAATTTGGCCTCCAGAACGCTAGCTGAACGCCCGCCAACCATGGTTAGGAGTGAGTCGGCTGGCGTTCGGCTGGGTTGGCTGGCGTTCGGCTGGGTTGGCTACGGTTCGGCTGCGCCAGCTGAATGTTTCAAAATGTTTAAAACATTCGTGAGTCGTTCGGGAGGTTCGATCATATTTGGCTGATTTTCGAGCGTAAGTCAGCAAAACACCAGCCAGCCATCCGGGAGTAAGTCAGCAGTGTTCAGGGCGTGTTCAGGGATCAAATTTGACTCCAGTTGAACCCAAATTTGTTTCGATTCATATAGAAAGGTAGGCGTGGCCTAAATCTGGTCAGAGTGCTCACAAACACCAGCCGACCTATTCGGCTGGTGTTCGGCTGGTGTTCGGGGACGAAGGTCGTGAATGTGTGACAGGGGCTTGAAAGTGAAGCCTGTAACATTTTGACAGAACGTAATATTCTCCAGCATAACATTTTTACAGATTAAAGATGTATGAGAGGACTACATATAACTTACTTAAAAGTTTGCATTTCTGCTACTGGTTTTTAAATAGCTTTCTTTATCTTAACATCTAACTTGAATCAAAAGGGATGACTTGTACATGAAAGTCTGTAAATCATGGTATGCATGGATGTACATTGTACAAATACATGTTTTTCCCAAATGTCAGGTATACAACTTTCCTGCACCAACTCAAACAGCAGTTGTAAAAAATTTCATTGTGTGATCCGGTCCAACTACAGAGCTTTTTGGTTGGACTGTGACAATGAGAGGGGTGTTCGCAAAATTATTATATGACCTATACAAATTGCTACGGTATCAAAAAAAACAACGTGCATCATCTAGACCATACTAGCAGACGCCATGCCAAACTATGTCCCCATGCGGCGAAGGAATCGTGAGTTACAGCTGCGAACATACAACCGTTTACGCCATGTCAGTTTTAATACTCTGCGGAGGCCGTGACCTCCTTCACAGAGTAACAAGCCTCACCTTAGTTTTTCCCAGCTGCCACTCCTTGCCGGTATCGTCCACCAGTTGTAGCACCCCGCTGCAGTGAGCCTTTATGTCTTCATCGCTGGACGACTGGCGCATCAGAACACGGTACCTGTATATCACAGAAGATACAAAATGATCACACAATGTCAAGTTATTATTTATTTATTTATTTATGAAGATTTACCACATTGTGGAAGGATTGACATAACAGGTGACTATCACCTCTACAAGATGTCAAACCTGAGACCAGACTGTAAGGTTTGAACCACTCACACCGGGAAGGACCCCTACTCTTTTCGATAAGTATGGTGGGTTCTTTAACGTGCGTGGGGTGTGGCTCTCCCCAAACACGGGACCTCCATTTAACGTCCTATCCGAGGGACGTCCCTAACCGAAGCCCTAAGGTACTCATTTACACCTGAGTGAAGTGAGGAAAGTCGTGTAAAGTGCCTTTCCCAAGGGCACAAGATCGGTGACATGCGTGGGGAACGAACCCGGGACCGTTTCACACTGGCCCCTGAAGGTGATACAACAAGTCATCAAAGAGTTTTAAAAGAGTTTAAAAAATGAGTGTTATCTTAACAGATATTTGTGGAATGCTCCAAAAGAGTAGCAAACGGGGTTGCAGATCTCAGGGAGCAGACCAAAGCTAAGAAGGCTGGACTCTAGGCTACGAAAGAAAGGAGCTGCTAACCTTAGTCTAAGTCTGCAGGTTTTTGATAGTCAATATAATCAAAACAATACAAAATGTCTGAATAATGCAACTGTTAAAAGGTTAATGCAAAAATGGCACATCAAATGCCAAAGGCTATTAATAACGTATGTATTGGTAAGATGGTAACTTAACTGTGTGCTGTGAAAAGTGTCTTACACTGAGTAACGGTCATAGGATTACATTTGACTCGTTTGACCTTACCATGTCAAGCAGTGACTTCGTTTTGACTTCAAACTTTGCAATCTAAGATAATTGCTGCTTATAGAAGTTCAAGATTGTAAATGTTACGAAGGCAGATTAATCATAGTCATAACAGATTCTCCAGTCTTTTCTAAATTTCTGTAATTATTGATCGATGTCTCAGCACACTGTGATGCACTTAGAAGTTTTGAAGTGTGATTGCAGTGCATTAGGGCTAGCTCCAGTGCAGCAGTAAAAACCTCCGGGGGATGCCACTAAAATCAGGGTCAGTCAAGTTCAATGCTTCCATTTGAGGGAAAGATGCTTCGCAGGCACTCTGTCTGATGGGGATGTGGTGGTTTTACGGAACAGTTAGCATGCTGAAACATCAGGGACCTACTAGTAGTATCAACTTTGATATGAGTTGCCATAGTCTCTGAGGGTTAAGTTTGCAACACATACAGCCACAAGAAGTCTTGACTTTAACAGAATGCCCTTCATGACTTGACTGCTGATTTAACTACATTCCGAGGAGCCTTTGCGAGATGGGTGATAATGAAAACGAGCATGGATTAGGGACCTTGCTCAATCGTATAGGGCTTTATCCCATCAAAAAGTACTTAATGACTGTTAGAAGGAAGTTTAAGGGGGATACAAAGAATATTTAGTTGACAACCGTGGCTGAGGAAGGAAGGAATTTGAATTTTCATGCTTGTAACTCAAAATTCTCCCTTGAATGACTTCACGTAGGCTGCAAGCAAGACTCTAAACTGATAGTCACGGTGGAAGGCAAATAAAATCAGTGATGGCCAAGTTCATTGCTGACTCAATAGGTCTCTAAACCTGACATTTACGCTCGTATGGAGGGCTTTTATGGTTATGGCATATCTTGGAGATGACGCAGATTTCAGGAAAGATCGCAGAAGGTCATGAAGTGCGCTTTAACTACTAAAAGCACTTTGAACTGAAGCTTATAGTCGACCGAGGATAGCCTTCTTGTTGCTGCTACAATTGCAGTGATGTTTATTGGTGACTTGGATGTTCTGGACAGAATCATTAACAGTCAATTCTGATCTGTATCAAAGTAGCGAAAGCACAGTGAGGTTGTATAAAAAGATGCAAGTTTACCACAAGGAAGGAACAAAAGCTAAAACAGAAGTTCGCTTCTAAGTATAAAATTACCCTTCAGGAATGACGGTAAAATGCTGTGACAGTTTGGAACATATGAAGCAAATCTACATGATTCTAAGGAAGCATTCAATGCAACATACTATACCCTAAAGACAGGGCACTGGCAAAGAATTGATTTTTTTTCACTTTGCTCAGTGGTTTGTGACAGCATGAATTATATCCCAAAGCCATAAGGTACATAAAAGGCTCGTTTGAGCTCCGAAAAGTCAATACTTGCAGACAGCAGCAGGACAAGTTCAATATTCCTGGGGAGACAACCATTTATCTCTCACAGAGCCCTTCGCTGTCAGGCGTTGTGTCCTTGGAGACTCAGTATTCTATCTCTGAACATCAAAGTGGGCAAGGGACACCCAAATCTGTCATATTCCTTTCTTTTGTTTCAAAGTTTCATGTAGCAAATACATTAATCAATCCATTCAGGGCTGAATATTAAGCTAGTTTTACCACAGTGTATTAGACCTGGCGACCCCTACTAATGTTAAAGAATTGATCTTTCTGAGCATAGCTAACCATTTAAAAGTTCTTGATCTATTGATGTTATTATTTGCAAATGAATATTCAGAATTATACGAAACATGATTTCCTTGTAATGTCATTGTCTTCTCAAAATTCAACATGTCAGTTAAATCAGTTGGTTAACTGCCAATAGAATTTCTGCAAATTGTGGCACCAGCCCTAATTTGGTATTGAACACCCTCTAATGAAGTCATCAAGGAATCATGGTCATCACTGGGATGGAAGAAAGCCAATAAGCCTGGGGTATGAAAAATTAACACTGCCTCAAAGTGACTACCATGTGACTATGAGGTACAATGAATACAAATGATATATTCTGCCTTGGACACTGGGTTTTATTTTTGGTTATGGTAATCTGATTTTACTACCTGAAAGGTATTCTAAATAATTACTTCAACAGAAAATTTCTTTGATAGGCAAGTACAAAGTGCCATGTTGTACAGAGCCTTGAGGTAGCCATTTTTCAGTAATGACTTGGCAAGCATAAATCCAATCCAATCAATACACATAATGTTAACATTGATGACATTACAGAACTGTCATTGACTATGGAAGTCCTTCCAGATTTTGTCATGAAGAATAATGACTAATGAAATGATCTTATGGTATTCAATTTCATAATTATATCTCCTATAGTTAGAGTCAAAGATTGGACTGAAATCATTGTAAAGTAAATCAAATCAACATGACCAATAAAAAAATTTCAAGATGCAGTTTACTATAATAATTATGCATTCTTAACTAATACTCTGTTAGCTGAATACTATGCGTAACTACCGTACCATAATATTAAAACAAGGGAAAGATATACAATGTTGCTTGTGTCTTATGAAGGCCCATGACTGTCTTTTCAACCTCCAAGACCTTTAGAAAATAATGAATTATTTGTGATACCTATTACTACATGATGCACATCAGCATGCTAAAAAAGCCAGTCATCAAAGTCTGCACCTCTGAATTCAAGAAAATCAAGCTGTTGCTATGTACACTAATTTGTAGTCGGCAAAGATGAATGCTTTCAGAATGTTATTCAAACCTGTGTCCCTTCCTTTCATGGACCACACATATCCAATATCAATCAAGCTGATGCACTGATGTAAAAATTGATTTAGGATAAGACCTGGGGACCTCTCTTGTCTCTTCTGTACAAAGCACTTGTATATCCTTTGAACAATTCCGAGGTTCCTGCATACACAATGTAATCATGTAGTTCCCTATGAGCCATGTGTAGCTTACAAGTGCTTTACATCATTCGCTTGAAAAATATCAACATCTACTATCCTTTACAATTTCTAGTTTCAAGAAATATCATGATACCAATATATCGCTACATGATACTGTAACTCAAACCCACCTTCCACATAGACAACAAGGCAGCCATCCCTCAAATCTGGCAGAATTCCCAGGAACAAGCCAGATTTGGCCTCACATTCTCTGGTTACATCTGATAGTGAGACCGAGATGTTAAACGGTCGGCTGATCTGAAACCCAAGAGGTGTCTTGGGGAGCTGTGTTCCCGGCTAGATCAGACTGAGGTTGCCTGCCGAGCGCTCCACCTTTCTGTCTACATAAACTGCCGTCTTACATCAGAGACTCATCAGGCATGTGCCTCAGGGTCGTACTAACAGCCAAGGTGATTTGGTCACAGCTGAGAGGATATTTCATCAGAGATTCTGGTCCGCTGATTATAGAGAGACTCTCAGAAAATATTGTGGCGGCCCCGATGTGCCGTATAGGGGGGTTGATCTAACATTAATCTTATTCATGATGAAAGAAGGCTCCTCACAGGAAATTGGGTGCAACAGGCTGCACAGAGGGGTGTCGGCAGACCAAAAGATTCAGTTGTTTCTTGTTAACCTTTAAAAACCATGATGGCAAAGCCCATCAAGAATGTTAAAGCTGCCTTAGGGGATATAGAGTGTCTGTCCTTGGTGCTGAACGTACTGTTAAATGGAACAAATCTAACACTTAATAAACAAAGGATGAAGGTAAAATGAGACAAAAGAAACACTTTATAGTTTTTCATACACTGTTACATAGTACTTCAGCCATACCGTATTCATTTTTCCCCTTATGCTTTAGTACTGTTTGAACTACCATTTGAAAGAAATGCTGCTTCACAACAAATCCTGCGAAAGAATGTAACAAGACAGTACACTCTTGACATTTTCACCTTGTAATGCAAAGCACATACATATACATTACACTAGTCAAGAGAGGAGATTTACTGTACTTTAATGCACTACAATGGGACTTAACTTGAAGTGCAGTTGAAGGATCACCCTTTCCAGCGAACTCTTACCAGCTTATCACTAATGAACACCAACCACACTGCATAATTACTGGGTTCACTCAGAAACTCAAGTATCCCCACTCAATGCATCAACGTAAATCCCCATCCAGGTCAAGAACCTCCGAGGACTCACAACTGCTGCAAAATTAACTGAAGGATTGAATACTTGCAACACTTACATGAAATGCTGTTTGACTTGGAGATGTTAGGCGACTTGTAAGGAAGATTTTCCATGAAGAAAGAATGTTAAGAACAAATCTCAAGGGGAAAACGTGTTCTTGCTGCCTCCTCCTAAAATGTCATGAAATAATCCTTACTGTCTAAATTCTGTCTAAATTACTGTCTAAATTCTAACTTTCTGAATTACTGTCTAAATCACTGTCAAAATTCTTACTGTCTAAATTACTGTCTAAATTCTGTCTAAATTACTGTCTAAATTCTAATTTCTGAATTACTGTCTAAATTACTGTCAAAATTCTTACTGTCTAAATTACTGTCAAAATTCTGTCTAAATTACTGTCTAAATTCTGTCTAAATTACTGTCTAAATTCTGTCTAAATTACTGTCAAAATTCTTACTGTCTAAATTACTGTCTAAATTCTAACTGCCCAAATTACTGTTTAAATTACTGTCTAAATCCTTACTGTCTAAACTCAGAGTTTGTAAGTGATATACATTATGCAAGCTAAAACATGAAAGAAACACTCAAAGAACAGGCCGACAGTGTTTACGTCAGAGACACAACCTCTAAGACCCCTGAGTATGCCTGATGGCATTACATGCGTAACTCCCACCCCAGGAACATTTATTTCTGTGATTGCTTTGGAAGTCTCAGACATACCATAACCTGGTGACAAAACACACACACAAGTCAGTCTGCCAAACCTAGGGGGCTATCAGGCCAGGGCACTAACTCAATCCAATTTGGCAGGAGTGCACATGTTGGAGGCCTGTTGGTTCAATTCTGCTTTGTAACTGCCATGTAAAATGCAAACTCAATCCATTGCAGATAGGTTGGCTTGCAAACCTGGTGAAATTTGCAACATCTGTTCTTTTATTATTGCTACTGTGTGATAAGGCAATTTTTGAAAATCGTGTCTAATTTTTAAAAATTCCAGACGTCTCTAGAGATATTGGAATTCAGAATGGATTCTGTATATTGGCTTAGCATGTAATCCTTGATGTTGGTCTACATTAGAACTTTACAGCCAATACAGTCATAATGATTACCAGATTTACAGTGCCTACAGCCCATTTTAATGGAAGAAATAAGAACAACCACATTTCCCATTTTATATGGATCCTAATAAAAAGACCATCAGCCCTCCTATGCCATGATTAGTACAGATTGGGTGCTGACTATTCCTTGGCCTAAATTAGTCTGGCCCCCAGTTAGCATCGCAAGTATGCAAAAAGCAATCATGAGGTAATAATGCCAGATTCTGGAAGTAATCTTTTTTGTCCTATTTGACATATTTTAATACCCTCAGTATTCAAATATTCAACGTCATTTAACATTTGCCTGGAGATGTTCATTTCATATCAAACTAAATATTCAACACTAATGTTGTTTCTACTGTTCCCAATAGAATACCAACATGTGGTATGTCATAAATGGAACCTAATTCATAACCAATTGCAGTGAAATTTGTATCATGACTATTTTCATATATTTTGGCACATTGTTACTGAGACTTTCCTGTCAAAGTCACCAGAGAGAGTGATTTTAATGTGCTTTATGTCCAATTCCAGACCAATACCTAGTATAAATGGTAGCTCCTTCTACAGGCCATTTTATTGAAGTATCAAATAAGGAGAATTCATGAGCAACAACTGGTCACCCACACGTCTCTTGACTTATACTACGTCTAGATTTAAACATGTACTTTACAGTAAAATCTCCCCACCTGTAGCAGAAGTCCTCAAACGTGCGTCTGACGGGATATCCCGCACGGCGGATCCTGACTGTCTCCAGCATGCCGCTGTACCGCAGCTGGCTGAGAACAAGCTCTGGGTCAAAAGTGTCTGGTAGCTGAAATAAAAATAATCATTTTTATAAAAAAGGTTGACATTCACAAGTCCTGAAATGAATCCTGCAAGGTAGTTGGGTAGATCGAGTATTTGGTAACTGCCAGAGAAAAACAGGACAACAGGAAATGTAGAGTAAACAAATTGTCCTTCTCAAAAAAAAAATTACTGTCCTTCTCAGAGAAATATAAAACCATAAAAACATTCTAAACTTGTGTTATATCTAGTATTATTTTGATTTAAGTTTTTTAACAACATGGAGATGATATGTTTGAAAGCAAAGAGTATCATACATTAAAGAATTGCAGGAATATTTATTTGTAGTTTATAACAGTACATACAGCAGCTGCTAATATCATGGGGGAGCACAGTTATGAAATACTGTCAATGTCACACCAAGGTCATGTGATGCGACCTTTTGCACAGACACCCATCAGTTGCAGGCACCACACAGGGAGATAAGAAAAACGTATCGTTCCCTCCTCATGCTAATGTCGTCATCTGCAATTTCTACGGGGTCTCCCTGGGAGATATGAATCTGCTGAGTCAGCAGGTGCTGTCATCTCTCGCTTTTATCATAGGACCCAGCGAAGTTCCCTGCCAAACTGGCATATGGAATTATGCACAAACACAAGAGGAAGAATGTTGCTGGCTTGGGCTGATTTAGAGTTGAAAGCATTCCAATTTGTTGGTAGCACATACTTGAGGCAATAGGTGGTCACCGTCAAAGTGATGATGACTGAAGAAAATGGCTCCAGACAGTGTCTTAGGTGGTTAAAAATGCACATTATGGTGAAAATGAAGAAAACTGTGGCTGTTTCAACAATCTTCATTTTTTAAACAAAAACTTATTAGAAGTTATTAGACCCTTTCACGACACACAAGGCTTTTACATGTATTTCAACTGTACAAGCACCTTTTCTCACTTTGCATGCCATCCAGGTATCTTTTCCCACTCAAATACACAATTTTGGAACCAGAAAAAGGATCACTTTATATCAAGTGACTATCAGAAACATTGCCGCAGGACAGCACTTCTGGATAACGTTAAAATATACCTCGGATCTAAAAGTAATTTTCGCATTTTTGGACTGCACTCAGATTGCTGAGACGTCACATTTGTGGAATGGGGGTTAAGGCAGGGTCAATGCACAACCAGTACAAAAAGCAAACAGAATTTCAATTCAGTTCTCTGGTTTTGCTTTTATCTTCTTCGAGATTCAAGGTTTTTTTTGGTGTGTATCATGGCCTTTTATGATGGAGTGTGTGCACTGTAAGATGACTTCTACATGTAATGCTCCATTGCTGGCCTTTCTTATAATCCCACAAACGGCATATTTAAGTTTTCATTTTGCTCTATATTGTTACATGTAGATCCTTATGAATTGGGAAGTATTTGCTGATGTGAAGTCATAGAAGTGTGGAAGCTTACTAGTAGTTGAGTTTGAACGGAAACATTTTAAATAATATAATTATTCCCAAAAGGGTACTTGGATACAGCCTAAAGGATATAATTGATTTTCTGATCGTTTTTCAGAGAGCATTCCTTGAGAAAATGACAACTGCAGCATTCCCTAGACAGGACTTTCTTCTTGAATGACCTACAGAAAACTAGTAGCAAATTTCAGTCTTCCCAAACGAAAGACTTTGAAAACTACGATATGCAGATAACCACTTAACCGGGGCAGAAATGTACAATTGAGTCAGCCATAAGACTTCAAATCACTTCTTATCACTGACAAGCAGCTGGTCTAACCTAGATGCATGGTGCTCAAGGAAGTTTGGTAAATGGGAGAAGAACTCTTACAAATTGGCAAGGATTATGTCAAGACTGACAAGGAGTGATTATCATGATTGACGCAAAGCCTTTGACAATTTTGAGAAGACTCTCATACTGAGGCACACAGTGTTCACTGGCGGCATGTCAGCTGAGCACATCTTTTCACAGTGAGTGTGCTGAAAGTTTGTACTGAGTTGCTATGGAAAATTAAGGAGGTGAGGAACAAGGAAGAATTGCAGAATGGGGACTGTATTAAAATATTGTCATGTAAAATTAGAATTTTGCTCTGCAAGGTGGTTGATTAGAAACACATTTTCATAGAAAAGTAAAAAAAAAAGCAGAATGACAAAAAAAATTTTTTTAAACAAAAACACATCCTCATATCCTAAAGAATGCCTGACGTGTTCACATTGACATTGTTCCTCCCTTATCTTACTAAGAGTCACATTCATTGTCCAATTCTGAAAACAGCTGACAGCTGTCATTTATAGAAAATAAATGTCGTACCTTTTGAGAGTTTGGCTTGATGCACCTGACAAAGAATGGGTTAGCAGCACTCAGTGTGGTCATCAGACTCCGCAGTGACTCCTGAGGTAGGGTGAGACAAACAAGACTTAGCAAATTATGATTATATCATTAGGCCACACCAATTTTATTTGTTGCTTCTTGGATTTTTTCAGAAAAAAAAATGAAGCGACAGGGCGAAAAAAATAAAAATAAAAACAGGCCTGGGCATCCTATTATAGCCCCAGATGTTAGAAAAGGTGCCATGAAGTCAACACAAAAGGCTGGGTTAAAATCTGAACAATGAATTTTGAACTTTTAATCAAACCACTGCAATGGTAGATGGAAAAACTGTAACAACTACATGTAGGAAGAAAAAGACTTTCTTCAACTGTTGGAGGCAAAATATGAACATTTTTGAGTTGATTCAGAACCAGAATTTTTTTTTTGCAAATCAGTAAAACATGAAGAGGCGAATCTGAGAAGCAACAAATTAAATTGGTGTGGCCTTATATATAAAAGAATGAGAAATATGTTTTCATCAAACTGAAGCAATCATCACTCTCTGTCTGGTCGTAGTTTGGACCTTTAGTCAAATCTTCAAGACTAATCAATTTATATTTTTAAAAAAACACACAAAACCTGCCATATGATAAGAACATAATATGCTGTACCTTGAACTGAGAGCTGACTGTTGGCTTCTTCCTCTGTCTCGTTGCTGTTCCACTCTTCAAACTGGTGCCGTTCCCGTACGCGTCCGTATCAAACAGCTCGTAGATAAAGTCTGACCTGTAGGATACGACCCTCTGATGTGAGTTATGATGTAGACTCCAGACAATTTGTTATTCTATGGTCTTGTCGTGATTACTCAGGATTATGACTATTGAGACATTTGATTGAAAGAGTATCCAGGGATTTGACTGTATTTATCATGTGCCCTGATGTTAATATGGATGAACATAATGCTCAGATAACAAATCAGCTTTAGAATTAGATTACAAAAACACATGCTGTGCTTTTATGCAACCTGAAAGGAGAAAAAGGCACTTTGGGTCTAATCTATTCAAGGCAAACATACAAGAGTCAACAGTTATTGTTACAATAGCAGCAGGGTTACTATACACTCAGTATGATTACGGCAAAGTGAGTATGGATAGTATGATTCATAACAATTTTCTTTCTTCCTTTCTGATGCAACAAATTTGACAGGTAGGCTGTTTGCATTATCATTTTCCTGATAAAAGCAGTTGCAGTGATCAACAAGACGATGTAAAAGGTAAAAAAAACATGTATAGAACTGGGACCATATATAGATTTGTGGGCTGTGTCAATTTTACATTTTACTTACGGTAATAGAGCGAGACAGCTTAAGGACTGAGGCAATGGAATGTGTCCATCCAATACATTTCCACCCACAGAGTTGGTTAAATGATCATATTCCATCATGTGAACATTCTTTGAATAAGATGCAAAGAAAATGCTTCCAACTACAAGTTCATTAAAGCTACTGTTTTCTGAATATTGCTTTAATTGTAGTTCACATAAATTATAGGTAGTCCCAGATGTGTGCTCTGCAATATCATACAGACAACCTTATTAGTGAAGAGGAGTCAAGTCTTGATTGTCTGTGCCACTCATGGAAAAGCTCTTTCTGATTGACATTTTAGCTGAAATATCAGACATTCAGGCTCCCATGGTAATGGTTTGTGGCACCATCACTCTGGAACCCATTTAGTCTGCCCTGCAGTAAAGACGCTCTAAGACAAATTTTCCTCTCAGAGCATGACTACAAGAAACAGGCCTACATTACAATTAATCTAGTGTGACTGGTGGCAAGTCAGCATGTTATGAAATATGTCAGAGGCAAAGAAAGCAGTGGTGTGAATCAGAACATTTCAGACTGTTTGCTAACATAGCAGATTTAAAAAAAATATATACAATATTTGCAGGGATGCATTTTGGTATTAATGACTTTAATTTGTATTTTGTATTTCAATGAAAAACTGAAAATTAGAAAGAAGCCTCCTTCACAATTACTCAAGCTATACTCAACGTGATAAAACACTATCATTTGTTGCTGCACCACAACACTGTCTTTTACATCTCAATTACAGCCGGGCCCACAGGTGGACTTATACATTATGTAGCAGACTGAAGGCCAACCTCTCATTTAATAACCTGTCAAAGTCATCCTGGCCATCTGTTCCACCTGGGAACAAGATGGATGGCCCTGCACAGTCCTCTGGGAACAAGATTGATGGGGGTTTAATAGCTGTTTGTGTTTGTAATTCATGAAAGCCACAGGCCATTGCTCTTACTACTCATTACAGTGCTGCCTGGTGGAGTATCACCTTGAATGTGACTCTTTTGTTTTTGTGGCTGTTGGCTATGAATAAACAATGACAATGTAAAGGAGTACTGAACGTACACTACTATCTTTTCAAAAGTGTACACTTAGCAAGCAACAGTGTTTGACCAGGAGCAGTACCAGGGAACACAAAAAGTTAACGGTTCTAAGAATGCATGATTCTCTCCAAACCAAGCAAACTACAGTATTCGAGGACCACTTTCTTTCATGCTATCTATGCAAAAATGTCCTCTTTATTTCAGCCCAGGTGACAAAACCAAAATAACAACCATTTCAAATCCCTTCAACATTGAGGTTTGATAATACTGTACGTTCTACTGACCTCTGACCACTTCCAAACAATGCTTTAAATACTTTTGTCATTGTGCTGTTATTAGAAAGAATTTACAATGTCTCCGTTTTCTGCTCCCTGTCAAAATTAGACAAAAATGTTGTCAAATTGATTACAGTCCCTAGACTTAGAAGTTTGGCCTATAAGACTTGTAGTTGACACCCTTGCATGCAGTAAAACCACCAGGGCTCCAAATGCATGTGAGTTTGGAATTAAGTGTGACAACTTTCATCCCATGCCTGTCACGGGGAGCCCCTGTGAATTAATTTACCGTGATTAAACTAAACCATGTCCAATTGATTTTCTGTAGTCCTAAAAGAACACAGTAATCTGGCTGGACTCCCGCTGAGAGTCCTTAAGTCAGGAGGTGGAAAATACTCTGACCCCAGTCAATCCTACATGTTTCCTGGGATGAGTACTGTCATCTATCACTTTCACTTTTTAAACTGTCACTTTCTTCAGGAACAATGGGATCATGTTTATTGAACTTGTTGATGTAAAGACAAGGGAAAAACGAATGCTCAAAATTCATTTTCTTGGCATAAACACCTTTAGATGATATCTAAAATAGAAAATTTAATATGTTATAAAAGAAATGATATGGTAACCATATTTAAAGAAAGCATTTGACGTGCTACATTTTCGAAATGTACACAACATATCTACTGTTTCCTTTTTTTGAAGTATGGCTTGATTTACAAATATTAAGACAGAAGCCAGAGTTGAGTAAAGACACCTGATTTGTTCAAATTTAGATAACCAGAAAGCACTTTGCCACAGAAGTTTTGCCACAGTGACAGAAGTTCAGCCAGTGTGTCATATGGACAAATTTTACAAACTCACCTGCTTTCTTGTAGGATGTTCAGAATGTCGTCTCTGAATGTATCCCTGTTTTTCTCCAGAAATCCTTGTGTGTCGTAATAAACCTACAACAGTAGCAAACAATCAGGCTTACATTTCCTTAACTTACAATACAGACTGGTAAAGTCTGTGAAGAGAAACACAGTTGCAGCTCTAAAAGCTAGACTAAGTGCTTATTTGAAAATGGAGTAGAAGCACGTCCTATAACTACATATAAGCCCCATGGTGCTAAAGGACCTAGCCAGTGATTGGTTGAAATGCAGTCATTTATTCCCAATCATGGACCCAAATCTATTCGTAATGACTAAATATGAAGTGATTCATCCCCCTTCATTGTCAATTTTAACCTCCATCTGTCAAAGGCCTGTCAAAAGAAAACTGATTATACTCCATGCTTAACAAAGGGTTTCTGTACAGCCTACATTTGTATGTTTGTAATGCAAACACCAAATGCCTGTAATGATACCTGCAGAATATTGTGGTGAAAAGAGGAAGATTTAAAGTGTATTCTTTACTTCAGATCTGCATTGGCCTGGTTGAATGGCAGCTGAGCACACAAACATAATGTGGTTATGATCGGAATCATCTGATGATAGTTAAATCTTGCCTAATAGCCATACATGTATAAGGGTAGTTGGGCTAAATGGGATGGTCTCTAGTATTCCATTCTTTTGGAACCTTTATGAGGTCAAATGCTATGATGTTATGTTGTCTTGAAAAAGTTTTAATAACATGATCAATCAAGGATTGAAAGTTACACACTTCCAAATCAAAATTTTATATGTTCTTAAAAAAAGTGTCACATGTACATGTAGCTACACACAAAGCATACCCACCATACAAATGCAGAAAATAGAGGTTTTAGTCGTGGTAAATTTTTAGGATGTAACTTGGGTAACAGGTGCATCTACTCCCTGTGGGCATGTTTTCCAAAATCAATTTTACATGGTCCACTGGACAAACTGACTGGCCTCCATGACTGAGGTTAACAAGGTTGGTGTCTGGCACACCAAAATTCAATTATAGAAAAAGCAATTTCGTTAGAACTATGGATGAATGCCAAAAGCCTTTAAAATCATACACTGCAGATTGGTTCTATCTTTCTATACTAGTCTTCAGCAATGCCATTCTAAACTACATGCAGGGCTCGAAATACTTTTTTCAGCCAGGTGGCGCATGTTGCCACCTGAGTCAAAAGCCAGGTGGCGCCATCAGTATTCAAGTGGCAACACTTCCAAGTTATCATTTTCTTCAAATCTGCTACTTATATCTATTACGTTTTCTTCTAGTTATTAAATAACTACTTAAGTTTTATGTTATAAAATAAAGTAATGTAAAGAACACAAAAGCTCTCAAACAACAACGTTTTAATAAAGAATCAATGCCACATTTACATGTTTTCAATGTCTTGAAATGTTAACTACAGCATCTGTATACTTGGGCTTTGTATGCCTAACTTAAAAAAAAGGATATGAAAACAAGTTATGACTGTTGGTTATTTTTTTGGACCTGGCAGCTTAACTGGGGCAGGGGGGGGGTATTAAGCTGAGGGGGGTATATTAGAACAGATTGTAGTATTTTGAGCTCTCAATCACTGTGTCTGTGTATCAAAATCACAAGAATATATATACAGTCAAACCTGTACTAGCGGTCATCTTTGTATAGAGGTCACCTGGCCATTGCGGTCACATTTTGTCGGTCCCTTGAATTTTTCCCATTGACCTAAGCATTAAGGATTGTGCTATAGCGGTCACCTGTCCAACGCAGCCAGCGGTCACCCCATTCCGGTCCCGCCGGCATATCAACACTGCTGATTGCGGTCGCGGCCGACCGCTGTGAGCTGGCCGTAAGGGCTGGCCGTAACCCGCTCAGCACCACGGCCGTAACGCCACCCTTCCGGACGTTATATTGAACCTTGTGGTAATTTTCACCGCTGCATTATTAAAATGTGAATTGAGTTTAGAATCCATATGTATTTGAAATAAAGAAACCTTCATTTTGACACGAAGTGTCTACGGTCACCTTCTGCGTTTCCGACTTTTCCCAAAACGCCTGGCCGTGCGTGGCGCATGGTGCTTTTATGCATTCGGTGGAATCGGCGAAGATTACAGCAATTTTCTCTACAAAAAAACTAAAAAATATCCATATTTGGTTTTACAATTCCTTAAAACGCATAAATATGTGCCCAATTTCCGTTTTTCGTGGGGATAATTCAAGAAATTTGGGCTGAGAAAATGAGTTTTCGTCTTGTCAAAATGGCGCTGGCATAGTGGAAAGAAAGGTCAATTGGGGTCATCGGAAGACTCCACTGTTACGGAGGTAAATGTATTAAAATGAGGTAAATTTTCTTTTATTTTATAGCATCAAAAAGCGTAAATACGCTATTAAAACCGTCATAATACATTACTATTAACGTTTAAGATGTAAATCTAAGACTACAATGGGTTTTTCATAAAAGATATAAGCCTAAAAGGAGCAAATTTTCTGCTGACTACCACATTGGCATAATGGCAGAGACAGACAACCGACGCGGGAAAACCCAAGCCGCTGTAAACAAAGGAAAGTTTTCGCTACATTTTCATGTTCAAAAACGACCATAAACGAACAATCAGTGATATCTGAAGAGCAATTATTTTGTTTTTAACTAAATGAACGACATCTAGATACAAAAGAATCTGTTTGCATGATTGGATTTTGTATATTTTAGTGGGAATGGTTTTATACCAACCATGAACGTCCTTGATACCAACTGAGCTCGCCGACTCGCAGTGATTGGCGGATAGTTAATTGAATTTTCCGCGGCAGCGAGTACACGCGATCCAGGCGCAACATCACAGGGCTGCCGCCGTGGGAATGCCACGCCTCTACATGGCGGCACACTTATGCGGGTGGTGTTACGTGCGCCATGTTCTTCGTTTGCGCAAGGATAATGTTACATGTAGCAGCTGGGGAAGAGCGGTGTCGCAGCAGTGACGTCCCTACCGTAAATTATAGGTGGCGCGCTGCGCCACCTGAGTTTAGGAATAAGTCGCGCCAAGCAAAATCAGGTGGCGCCGCGCCAGTGCGCCACCGGGTATTTCGAGCTCTGACATGTATATGTGAATTTTATTTTCCCCCCAAAAGATCCAATCTGTTTCTTTATATATTTCATTTGGCATGCTAAGATACATCTGAATGCCTGTTTCTAAAAAAAAACCCACAATAATAGACTTATAACTCACCTCTCCAGCATAGTGCTTGATGCCAAACATTCTGCTGGCCACCTTGGGCTTCAGGAAGAATGCATTTTCCTGGAAAGAAGCAAATGGATGCATCAGGCATCTTTGCACTTAGAATGATAATGTTCATACAACATTGTATATATGTGGTAAAATGTAGTCACCATAAATGCAACTTTTACTTGGCTAACACATCCCTTTAAAGACGTTTAAAAACATGACTGAAAACAATATCTGCAGATTCCCAATAACTTAGTAATTACCTTGTGTCCACCATGCAGCTTGTCCACAAAGGTGTTGTCTGTGCCCTTGGGGAAGCGACTCTCCTCATCAAGAAGGTCCAGGATACCCAGTTTCTGTATACGATAAAAAAAATGTCTTGCAATGAATGATTCATCCAAAAATCTGATCATTGATACAGGCAAGAGGAAAAAGAACTTTTCAAAATCATCAATTCAACAAAGTAAATATGACATTAGAAAAACATAACACTTTGCGGGATGCCATCAAGCCTCAGCAGCAGTGTGCAAGCACTTCTAACCCTCAGAGGACGGGGAACAACAGACGATAAACCAGATACTGAGAGAGTGAGTGAGTTTGCCATAGGAAACAAGCAAACGAGAAACAGGCCCTACCCTCTCGACCAGGTCCAGACACTCTCCGTTGTCCACCCAGTCGATGTCTGTCCACACAATGCCTTCCCTGTTATACTCCAGTTGTTCCAGGGAGAAGATGTGTTTGTTGAAGTACTCCTGCAGCTTCTCATTGGCATAGTTGATGTTGAACTGCTCAAACCTGTTGGTCTGTGGAAGGAACACATTCAAGTTTTTGCAAATTGACAACTTTAGGCCACACCAATTTAATTTGTTGCTTCTCGGATTTGCCTCTTCATTTTTTTCTGATTTGCAAAAAAAAAAAAAAATTCTGGTTCTGAATCAACTCAAAAATGCACAATTTTGCCTCCAACAGTTGTAGAAAGTCCTTTTCTTCCTACTTGTTACAGTTGTTACATCTACCAATGCAGTGGTTTGATTAAAAGTTCAAAATTCATTGTTTAAATTTTAACCCAGTCTTTTGTGTTGACTTCATGGCATCTATTCTAGTATTTGGGGCTATAATAGGATGCCCAGGCCTGTTTTTATTTTTTATTTTTTTTCGCCCTGTCGCTTCATATTTTTTCTGAAAAAATCCGAGAAGCAACAAATAAAATTGGTGTGGCCTTATCATACAACATTTACGTCAATCTTGGTTCAAATGTTTTTTCTGGTGTAGTTTCTCACTGTTTGATCTGTAGACAATACAATGTAAATTCAACATCCAATCATTAGTAAGTGATGCATTTTATTTTCTTCTTCTTTAGATCATTTTAGAATATATCTAACTGCAAAACCATAAAGGAACATCACATCTTAAAGCAATAAACCCTTAGCACTGTCTCCATTGAGAACACATCTACTGGCTTCAAATCAAAACTTTACTCAGCAAATCCTGCAGCTGCAATTCTAACTAAGCATGCTAGGGGACATTGCAGCACATACCTGGAAGTTCTCAAAGCCAAATATGTCCAGCACTCCAATGGATGAGTAGTGCCCGTTGCCATAGATACGGCTGTTGATCTTGGTGATGATCCACCTGAAGCAGGCCTTGTACAAGTTCATGGCCAGGGAGTCACGAGAGTCTGCAGCCTAGAAAGGGGAATGACAAACAAGACTGGCAATGAAAACATACATTGCCATGGCGACGGTGGTTGCTGTTAGGGTTATTGTTTGCATGGCACTGCGGCCCTGCCATCATTTCATGATTTTGAGGAAGACTTGGTACCTATACAGATACAGAGCACTCCCCCCTGAGTGTATAGTGAACAAGCCCCGGGGTCACAGAAAGTAGGGCATCCGGGAGAGGCAGGGTCCCAAAGGTTTCTAGGAATGTGGGTATAGATGTGGGTCACATGGGAGACATGCCTCTGGACATTCCATTCCTGTGGACAAAATGCCTGTACAATTCCTAGAATTCTTGCGAATCACACACAATACTGTACCATTTGGCTCCTCCCTGAGACGTCGCCAAAAAACTTTAGTTAGTGATTCTAGGAACACTTCAAAGTAAGATTTTCTGTGTGGTGCAAATCTACATGTAACTCATTCATTCAAAAGACAGTACCTGCTTACCACGACTTTGCATTATCATCTGTGCTATAATAACAAGTAACACACAGATTTACATACAGACAAACACTGAGCTATATGCCTAAGCCTAACTTTCTTTACCTTTAACTAAAGATAGTAAGATTGACTCTCTGTATGGTTCTTTCACTTACATTTGAGGAAAGGTGGGCGACAGAAAGATACGAGAAGTTGTAACAAAAAGAAAATGTTCACATCTCAAGCAAGAAACTTTCTTCGACTCACCTCATTAACCTCTAGAGGGGTACTAATGAGCTCCCCTCTAAGGAATATTGACCTCTGTGTGAGAGCCTCTGCTAGACCCAACATGTCCACTCTCAGGAGGGAGGCAGCATTGCTAAGGGCTGGAAAAACAGCATAAAGATCATTATAACTGCCCAACAAAGAAAACTGTCATGGCTTCTGACTAAGGAAGCAATGAAGCTGTTTAGAAATGGGTTTGTTTGCATTTTTTCCATGAAAGAAAAAATTCAAAAGGCTCAAATGTTGGGGAAAATTCAAATACAGTCTTTTAAAAACCTGCACTGAACAAGCCTTTAATATTATGTCAGCAAAAGTAGAATGTGCAATGTGTAATATTGTAATACTATACATTCTGGTCTTGTACAAAAAGCATTCTCCCACGGCAGAGTCCCACCTGCCCCAATATGAATTGCCTTAGGACTTAGGAGCGACTCTGCCCTCCCAGCACGGAAAACCTAGTATTATGGGCGAAGCCTATAACGATCTGTTAGCCAATCAGAGAAATACAGCACACGCTTACATGTCGGCCATATTGAATGAGTTCCAAATAAGGCAATCTCATTCATATTTATATCTCGTTATAGGCTCCGCCCCAAATACTAGGTTTTCCGTGCTGGGAGGGTAGAGTTGCTCCTAAGGCAATTCATATTGGCGCGGGTGGGACTCTGCCGTGGGAGAATGACAAAAAGAAAAATGCTGCAATGCAATGACATGCCCCACATGGACAAACCACTTCTGAATCAGATCTATACCTTCACATTCCTCTGGGTCCTGTAGGAATCCTGGCAGCAGGAAGCAAACACAGTAATACATGGACAACAGGACAGGAGAATTATAATCATATAAAACTGTCTGCATCACCTATCTCTGCCAAGGTGGCTACAAGTTTTCAAATATGATATTTGAAATGGTTGAAATTCGAGAAAAGTGCTACCCTTTTTGCAAGTACATACATGGTCAGGAATAAAAGACCATTTACCTTGCTTGTCTGCAACCTGTGCGCCAGCTGTGGTGACGAACTTGATGTTCCCCACATGCAAGATGGCCGCCAAGAGACACCAGACGTCCAGGATATCCTTCTCACTGAAGTTCATCACTCGCATGGCATGCTGGGAAGGAACAGTACAGCCGTTAGCAGTACTCAAAGATAGCCTGGAATCCAGGCTTGTTCAGCTAGTTCACTCCATCACTTCTTGGTAGAGGGTATCAACAGTTCTGAGACATTTTATGAATTGGGATTGTGTTCTCACCGCAATAGTGCTGTCTACATCGGCTACATATAGCATTGAGAAGCAGCACTCCAGTCAGAAGCTCTGAGGAAGGTGTTTGATAGACATCGAAATGTAAGCAAAGTGAGAATCTCTGGTTGTGTAGAAGAAAATCCCAATATCCTAAGTTCTGAGACATTTTGACTCACCAAAACTTTGGAGAAATCTTCCTGGTCGTTGATGGTTGGGTCATTGATACAGCCACTCCTGTTGAGGTAGTGGAAGTCTGATGCCTCTGTCAGACACAGCACCTCTGTGAGTAGGGAGAAAATGATCATATCTTATCATGCATCATGAAAAGATGTGTTCAGCACACAGTATAGACAGTAATGCACTCAAGATTGAACCTGACATATGCTGAGATATACAAATACGAGCATACCAATTGCGTGCATGATCAACTTGGCATATCCAGACACAAGAAAGTTACGGTTAGTACAGTACCTTTAATGTCTGGCGTTGACCCTGCGATGAGACTGTAGAAGATGTGGTAGTTCCTCTCGTCAGGGTTCTGACCCACCACTCGATTCTTCTCCAACAGATCTTCAAGGTTAAGTCAAGGTCAACTAGCAACAACAAACTAGTCCTGACAAAGTTAAGATAGATGATTATAAAATAAACATTCTTTATCTTCATTGATATATTAAGATGTTTATTATGTTGATCATTGATTGTGTGCAAAGGATACAATCCTGAATCCTGCCCCCTGTAATGCTGCCCTTCTCGTTGAACTGCAGCTGAATGAACTTGCCGAATCTGCTGCTATTGTTATTGTAGACTGTCTTGGCATTGCCGAATGCCTCCATGATAGGACTGTCAGAAAATAAATATTTATTATGGTTAGTGTGAAAAACAAAGACTGTACCTGTCCATGAATTCAACACAAAGTAATGATGTTACAGTAATTATGCTAAAAAGAATATGTTCTAAGAAAACAGCTGGATCAATTATTTTACCACGCATACTCAAGATATGACATTGGTATGTAGTATTTAGTAATACCAGTAATCAGCTCCTAAAGCTTCACAAAGATTTTACAGAGACAGGGTCAAATTTTGATTGGAAGGTCAGACTCAAGAGCTTATCCTACAGAGCCATAAAGTCGGAGGCAAATGGTGGAACTGATTGCTGGCACCAAGGTATATCTTCTGTCTAGCAGGAAACAAAATAGATTCTGCTATCATTGATGATGATGATGATTTGATATGCAGGAAATCATATCTGCATCTATAACGTGATGGGATCAAGCAATGTTACTAAATTAAGAGACAGCAATAAGCACTGAAGGAAGGTCAATTTGGGACATTTTGTGAGAGAATTTTAGAAAAACTGTGCAAGGAGGATGGAGAACAAAGGGAAAAAATGCACAAAGAGTTGACTTGAAAATAATTCCAACAATATTTCTTAACAGCTCCCTCAAAATCTCTCTCAGTCCCCCTGGGGGTTTATGGAGTACCTGCTCTGTAAGATAGCCTGCTCCACACTGGTGTCTGTGCTCCCCTCTCCAGACCCTCCGGACACCTGGCTCATCTCAGACAGGAACTGCAGAATGAACTTGGTGCTTTCTGTCTTCCCTGCTCCGCTCTCACCACTACACACAGAAAAACAGAAAGACGTGTTTCTTTCCACTCCAATCAAAAACAAAAGTCCACTGCTTCATGTCCACCTGTACTGATTAGAACCTATGGTATACAGTATTGTTCTATCAATCTAAGGCCACGCTGATTTAATTTTATGGATGACATCCTCTGGGGACCACAAAACTAATGCGAGAGGGCGAAAAAAAAAATCCAGCAAAAAAAAACAAACATGCTGCTTAACCACAGGAATACAAAGCCGGTATTGCGAATTGTAGCACAGGACACAGTGACTGCATCAAACAAACAAGTTTTTATTTGCAGGAGGTAGATGTAGATAGTCTTGTTCAGGTCTCATCCTCATTCACAGCTTCCTCCTTCGTTTTACGATAAGCCGCCCTTTTGCGGCATTTATGAGTCGGCAGTCTGTACTGAGTTCCAGCCGAGTTCCGGAGTTCCGTGAAGCCTCGAAAGACATGATTATTATTTTTTTTTGAGAACAGGCGAAAATCAATGCGCGCGCGGATGTCATCCATAAAATTAAGTCAGTGTGGCCTAATTAAACCTACTAGTAGAACTGAAGTGGATAGAAAACCAAAGGGGATATTCTGAGAAAAATCTAAAGATCTTACTACATTAGTACATATATTTTCATCTTACCAATAATGCATTTACTAACATTCGCCTGAGGGCTATATGTATTGGACATTCACAGTCACAATTGTCCAGCACAGCAGCGCCACCTAACTCCACGAGCAGTACTGCACCACAGTATTGTATGAAACATGTCAAGCACTTGTAATAATGAAAAACGCCAACACGAATGACTCTCTACAACTTCAAATTGTGAAATCACATTGACACACTTACAGTCATTAATCTTATTTTAGATATCTTAAACTTAATTTGTGGCAGCAGCGTGCGAAATACTAGGTTGCACAGTTGCGCCGTGCAACCATATTTTGCTTGGTGCAACCTATTTCTACACTCAGGTAGCTCAGTGCACTGCTTAAATTTTGTGGTAAGGATGTCCCTTTCTTCTATTGGGAACTGTTTATTGAGAAGTTCCCATGGAAGAGCTCATCACTTCAGGTAAGGGGAAACAAGTCTGTGTCAGAAATGTATAACTGCAGAGTTTAAATTTGGGGCAATCTGGAATTTTGATGGGCAACCTAGCTTTCACCCTAGGTTGCCACTGGGCAACCTGGCTCAAAAAAGTATTTCATACGCTGGGCAGAGTGCTGGTGGGGTTTCTGACACCTGTTGTCTGGGAAATCTTGTATTGATTAGAAACACAGTGATGGAAGGATGGAGTAGATTTACCAACGGAAGTGAGGTTTTGTATTTCATATTCAATCTAATTGAATCTGGTCACAATTAAAATTCTGTAACATATCAATACCAATGCATCTTACCACAAGCAATCAGACTATCATGGCCTGATAATTTAGTTCTTAACATTTTACTTTTTTTTAAAGTCTGGTTACATACACAATGTACATCACACGATGCATCTACCATGGGTTTTCCAGTAGTCAGTCAGTCAATAGTCATCCTCATCAGAGGTGAAGCATGATATCATGCTTTTTCTAGTAGCTACGCTTGTGCAATGCGGCTTCGCTACGGCTCGCGCATATAGGGGGTGATGATGTTAATCACCGCGTGGCTAATACAAGGCGGGGGTTCGCCAGGCCTCCGTCCGGGTGATTTGTAGTGAATCACCAACTCCCAGACAGTAGAATTTGTACCATCGCACACCGGGGCATACCCCTACTCTTTTTCAAAAGGTGTGGTGGGTTCTTTTACGTGCTCGAAGTGTGGCTCTCCCCAAACACGGGACCTCCATTTTACGTCCCTAACCGAAGCTAGGTACTCATTTACACCCGAGTGAAGTGAGGAAAGTCGTGTAAAGTGCCTTTCCCAAGGGCACAAGATCGGTGACATGGGTGGGGATCGAACCCGGGACCTCTTGGCCCTGAGCCGAAAGCGCTACCGCTGCGCCACACGACCCCACACATGGGTTTTCCCCACGACAATATTGTTGTACATTATAGGTTTGAAAAGAAACAGGTCCAGTAGTTTTTAGTTTTAAACTATCGCCTCATTTTTTTCTCAAATCTTTGACACATGGTATGATTATAAAAAAAAAAACACGTAGGTGCGTCGTACAATGTATGTGACCAGGGCTTTAATAATCTTAAGGATTACCCACCTGATGAGAATACACTGGTTCTCTCCTCCTGCTTTCCACATGGCATAGTAGCACTCGTTAGCAATGGCAAAGATGTGTGGAGGGAGGTCACCAATGTGCTTCTTCTTGTAGGCCTGGATACATCCTTTACTGTACAGGTCCTCTATAGGTTTGTAGGGGTTCACTGCACATAGGATATGCCCTATGTATGTCTGTAATGATTAAAAAAAGAATAAAATTAGCTGCATGGAATGATTTGGCACTTCTTTTTGAAGCTCTTTGGAGGTATTGACCACCGACTAATTACACAATACTTAAAAAATGTGAATATTCTTACTAAAAGTTTGTGCATTCTTTAATGACATGACAATTTTGTCTGATGGTAAATAATGCTTAGAGTTAGAGAAAAAAAATCTCAATGCAAACTGAAAATTGGGCCCCGTTACAAATGCATTGTTATAATTTCGTCGGCATTTTGGCAACACAACAGACTTTTCCGGCAGACATTCATAATGCTTTGTGATAAGGCAGCCCTAAAGCACAAGGCTGGTACTGTTATAAGTACGACATGTCACCCACATGTCAAGGTTAAACCAGGTCTGGGCCTTTGTAGATCACTGAGCTATGGATAAGTACTAAATCGGTTGATCCATAACAGTTCCTTTTTGTGGAAGCTGGCGACATTTTCTGTGAGACAACTTCAAGAAAGAGGATTATGTGACCATCTCGAGTAATTTTGGAGCCGATGGCTTCTGGATTTAAAGGATGAAGGATGGTAGCATTTCATGTTTGGGTTAGAATAGAGCATCATTCTACCTAAAGTTCAGGGTAATGGCTTAATCCTATGATATTGATTTCTGGTCTTGGAAACCTGAAGGCCAAATTTTGCTGGAAAAATCCTTGATATCTTCTATCCAAGGCATTTAATGTCTCACAGCAAATAACTGGAATAAAATGGTCTTCAATCCCTCCCCATTAAGATACAATAAGTGACATATCTGCATGCTTGGATAACATTAAAATAATTTTGTACTATGTTTAAGGAAATTAATGGTTATTTGCTTTCAAAGTCTTTGAAAAATAGTTTTTGCAATTTGTTGAAAATTAATTATCAACAAGATTATGAATACTACTTTTCAAATGTATCAGCATCAAACTTTCACACTCGTTTGAATAGTTACTACTATTGCAGACACCAGACAATACTGTACATCTCAAGTTTGTTGTTTTTAGAGTTGACATATCACTCAGCCAGTGACATGTGTGTTTCTTATCATCCTCACCTTATTTCAATAACTCCTTCATACATGGTCTTTGTTTCAGCAAAGACCTCCTATCTCTTACCTCAACACACCTGACACTTTGCCTTGACATTCAAATACAGGCTTTAGATTGTTTATTTTACTCTGTCAGCCTCCTGTTAGTACATTGTGTTGGTTTGACATGCTCCAGCGGTCGGTGAAGACCTTGTGTGTGTAGGTGACACTAAGTTTGAATAGCAAGGTGGGAGGGCAAAAACATTCAAAGACCCTGTGTCTGTCATGCCATTACACTTCACTGTAAAAAATTGAAAACTTTTCATCAAACCTTGAACTGATGTGCTTCACATTGATCATGGAAAAAACAAATTGTACATTTTTCTTTGCAAGATCACAATGTCACAAGGTACCTACAATATAGAGAGCAGCGTGTGAAATACTAGGTTGCCCAGTTGCAATGTGCAACCATATTTTGCTGGGTGCATTAACCTATTTTTACACCCAGGTAGCTCAGTGCACTACCTAAATTTTGTGGTAAGGATGCCCCTTTCTTCCATTGGGAACTGTTTATTGAAAAGTTCCCATGGAACAGCTCATTACTTCTGTTAAGGGGAAACACCTCTCTGTCAGAAATGTATAAATGCACATTGCATTCTAACAAAGTTAATCATAATGTAGAGGAGTTTAAATTCGGGGCAACCTGGAATTTTGATGGGCAACCTAGCTTTCATCCTAGGTTGCCACTGGGCAACCTGGCTCAAAAAAGTATTTCATACACTGGAGAGTACAAAATGGAAAGGTGACTTTGTTTTCTGAGGGAAGCAAAGTTATCTGGTAGTAGTGATCACCCCCTTTGATTTCCGCTAAACCTGCCTCTAATAGGAATCAGCCAGGGAGGGAGGAAACACACAATACTGCCCCCAGGAACATGAAAGGGTCACACACAGGGTGGTTTAAACTCAGCCCACACCATAGGCAGCTGTTGTCTTCCATACTCACTATCTGACTTTTATATGACTGTTTAGAGAATTCAGAAGTTACATGTAGTATGAATATTTGAAGAAAACAGCTACAGTGATCAGTGTGGCTAGGGTCAGACTGTGTCATTTACAGGTAGAACCAACACAGATTTGGTGCATGGATGTGGTACAGCTGGGAGAAGGTTAAACTTAGCTAAAATCAGTAGCTTCTACCTTGACAGTAATTTGTTTGATTGCTTGACCTGTAGTCAAGTATATAAGAGCAATTCTATTACCAAAGATAGCATGCCAAATCTATATTTCTTGTACAAGACAAACACCCAGAAAGAAGGCAATGTTCATGTAGATAAATACAAGTTATTCATTTTCCTACTTCCTAACCATGCTGCAAATAGAAAGCTGGTGCCAAATGGCTACCTTAGCAGGAAAAAGGTTAAAGAAGATAGGAATAAAAGGTAGTGATGTTTCGATAAGTCACTGATGGAGAAGAAGATAGAGTTAGCATCACAACAGCTTCACAGTAGTTTCCTGCAATGGTTACGTACGTATATCCTGTTTCCGACGTATCTGAGTCTGATGTTCTCCAGGATCGACCCCTCGTTCAGGTCACTCAGGTTCGCCATGTCCTCCACGCTGTCCGCCATGTTGTCCTCTTGCATAGGTCGCACAAGGTCGTGGGTTAAGGCACTCAGTGGGTAGGTCACACTCTGTAACAGCAGCAAAACATGAAATATGATAAGTGAAAATGTCTATCAAATCTCACAATCACACACTGAAGGTTAACATGAGGACTGCCAAGCATTGCCGGGAACAATACGAAATGACTGCAAACATGCACATACAACCGTTACATCACCTGGGTAAAAGAACAAGGTCACCAGGTCTCCTTTTAAACTTGAAGTAAACACAATGTCATGAACTTGACATCAGATATGCCATCCATGATGCACTATATCATAACTGTTAATGCGGCGATAAAGCATCAAATCTATAAAATAGTACAGAAATTCCTTGGCTCGCAACCCAGTCTGCATATCTAAATGCTGCTTCTCAATCAGGCTTCTGACCAGGACAGAAGACAGACAGGTCCAAGCCAGCTTTCACTGCCCCTGGGGAAAATTCAAATGAGTCCTGATTCCTGCTCTCCATCATTCTAAGACACCGTTGGTATCAGATTCACTTCTCCCAAGGTCATGTCAGACCCAATCTTGATAGCATCCATCTCGTAGGACTGTGCCATAGACATGACCGCTGTCTGCATGTACAAAATGTACTAACAGAGCAAAGTACTGAGGAAGGATGGACAGATAGTGCTAATGCACGTGATAACATACATGTTACTGCTGGGTGATCGATACACATGTAGGTGGTAACAATTGATGGATCTCTAAATGAGACCACAACACTGTGCTGTGACAACTCCTGTCTGACAGGGCTGGATGTGGTGTGTTTTACTATAGACAAAACAAGTCTGTTATGTTTTCAGTTGAAGAACATGGTATGAATTAAGTCCAGTGCTGTGCTTCCTTACTACAGAGGGATAGGGTTTAAGCAACAATTTTGTCCTGAGGCAAGACTGGATACAAGTCGGGTTAGGTTTATTCCACTCCCATACTCGTTCTAGCCATGAACACTCGGGTACAAGAAGTTATCATGTCGATCATATAGATGGATTTTGATGTACATAATTTTTATATGCCAAATGTCCTTGGGGATTTGTTTTCTTTGAATTTCATAATGATACATTACCTACTTTTGGATTAAAAGGTGCACTAGAGGAACGTTGTAGCTTATATTGTGACACACAATATTTTCAAGCATTGTTGTCACCCTGACAAATGATTTGTAAAACAGACAGGTCATGAGTTGGATGACCTTACAGTGAGGTCAAAGCATTACTAATCCATAGATCAAAATGTCTGTATCAAAAGTTTTCCATCAAACAAAGAGTCGGAGTCTGAGCAAGGCGCTTACCAAAAAGTGGGCAGAGCAATGGACATCTTTGCGAGAATACATTACGTTTCATCCGGTTCCAAAGCTATTTTGGGTATTTCCTTCAAGTGTCCACAAAAGTAAGCAATGGTGTACTACCGGTATTGTCCTTTATCCGAAATCAACTTATACTTCTTAGACACATAGCAAAAAAAGTTTAACAGCCATAACATTAGCAACCATGAATTTTCTCAGCTATCTCTTATATATATAGTATACCGACTGTGATTGAGCTGGACTATTGGAAGACAAATTTCTGTACTTACAATGGAGAAACCCAATAGATCTCCAACAACAGTAACGGAAAGACATCTAAGCTAAACAAACATGCCACAAATAGTTACAGTATCTGGTTGAGATCCATGGTACCAAAGTAAAACTTTTCATCAGAAGCCGAGGGGGATTTGAGGCAGCCCTTTCCAACAAAGACAGGAAGACAGGGGACTTGGGAAGTATGACCAGTATTTTCCTGCACGAGCCAACTTCCTGAACCCACACCACAGACTCAGTGAGTCAAGAGTCTATCGCATGGCAAACAGGAAAGGTAAACAAAGAAACCCACATACTACTGAACAAAGATTATTTGTCAAGTACAGTTTTTAAAGAATAAAGTAAAATAGATTTTCTCCTTGAATTTTGAATTTGAACGACTTTGTTATTCTTCTAACTTGTATTCTCCTAGAATTTAAAGTGTTAGTTCTGCACATACTGTTGTTTGTATTTGGCGATAAGGCCACACCAATTTAATTTGTTGGTTCTCGGATTCGCCTCTTCATTTTTTTCTGATTTGCAAAAAAAAAAAAAAAAAGATTCTGGCTCTGAATCAGCTAAAAAAATGCTCACATTTTGTCCCCAACAGTTGAAGAAAGTCCTTTTCTTCCCAGTTGTTACAGTTTTGCCATCTCTCAATGCAGAGGTTTGATTAAAAGTTCAAAATTCATTGTTTAAATTTTAACCCAGCCTTTTATGTTGACTTCATGGCTCCTATCGTAGCATTTGGGGCTATAATAGGATACCCAGGCCTGTTTTTATTTTTATTTTTTTTCGCCCTGTCGCTTCATATTTTTTCTGAAAAAATCCGAGAACCAACAAATTAAATTGGTGTGGCCTAAGGCCCAAGCTTGTCAACACTATGGATCAATGTGTGTACACTGGGTTCAGTGTCCATAAACAGTGACTTCTCTTTGCACAGGAAGTTGTATGTCAGGAAAAGGACTTTCAGACTCGTAAAAATCAATTGTTTCAAGGACATCTACTTAGTGTGCGAAATGGTTTTTATCAAATTTTTAGAAAGTCCCATTGATGTCTCTGGAAATTAGAGTCAGTTAGAATTCAGAATTCCCAACAAGAAAAACTGCCCTTGCAAAAGTTTGCATTCTCTTGTGTGCATTATGACAGGAAAATCTTGGTCATAGGGAAATAAGCATGACTTGTATCTACGTGGGAGGGGGAAATACAAAGGAAAACATGCAGTTGTCTTCCTTGGAACCACCCGTCTGTACAAAGGAATCACGGAAAGATGGAGGACCAGAATTTACATTTCAAAACCAAATGTAAATTGACACCTGCTGGGTCTGAAATGATGTGGGCAGTCTGAGAGGAAGTTGTTTTACAACCTCTGTCATCAAACTCATTATGGATACAAAGGGAAGGGGATTTACTTGAATGTACATTAATTGTCACAGAGCTCGAAATACCCGGTGGCGCACTGGCGCGGCGCCACCTGATTTTGCTTGGCGCGACTTATTCCTAAACTCAGGTGGCGCAGCGCGCCACCTATAATTTACGGTAGGGACGTCACTGCTGCGACACCGCTCTTCCCCAGCTGCTACATGTAACATTATCCTTGCGCAAACGAAGAACATGGCGAACGTAACACCACCCGCATAAGTGAGGGCCTGCATGGGGGGGTAGTGATTACGAATTACGCAAAATTTTCACCGCCGATTACGAATTACGTTAAATTCTCAGAGCTGATTACGCCTTTACGCTTTTTGGCAAATGTACTATTACGAATTACGTTGACTTTTGGGACGTCTGCCTACGGATTACGGTGACTAAAAAGCCCTGATTACGCCTTACGAAAAAGGGCATGCAGGCCCCCATAAGTGTGCCGCCATGTAGAGGCGTGGCATTCCCACGGCGGCAGCCCTGTGATGTTGCGCCTGGATCGCGTGTACTTGTATTCAATCCATTTTTACGAGTTTGGGGCACATTTTTGCGGCCTTGAACAAGGAAATATGTAGCGCTCGGCACGCAAGTAAACAAAGTCGGCCATCTTGTATTTCAAAATCTCCCGATATCTCGCGATATTCCATGAGAACTGAGCCCACACTGCAGTGTATTCAAATTTCGCTAGGTGGCCAAGGTAGAATTCTGGGTGCAAGATTAAACATTGATTCATTGAATATCGCGATGTTACTTGTTTTTTGTACAAGATTAGAAATTGTTGGCAGCATTTTTGTTGAGCTAAAAATTTGAATTTTTATTTTAATTTTTATTTCAATTTTGATTTAAACTTTAATTCTGATTTTTAGTTCTTTTTTTTACATAATCACATTTTTATTTGTTTAGCTGGGTTAATATGTGATTTTGTTTGGGAATTGGTGAAATATGATTGGGTAGGTACTAGCTTAGGTTTAGTTTTTAATATATTAATATCAGTAACACCTTTGGAAATATTGGAATACTTGCTCCAAGTTCCAGGTAGAAAATGCGTGTACAGCTTTTGTGTTCTTTACATTACTTTATTTTATAACATAAAACTTAAGTAGTTATTTAATAACTAGAAGAAAACGTAATAGATATAAGTAGCAGATTTGAAGAAAATGATAACTTGGAAGTGTTGCCACTTGAATACTGATGGCGCCACCTGGCTTTTGACTCAGGTGGCAACATGCGCCACCTGGCTGAAAAAAGTATTTCGAGCCCTGTGTCAACAAACTTGTTTGTTTTGACAGCTCTCAATTAAGTTGGCAAAGCTGTGCACAGTAGCAAAGGACAAGATAAATTATCTGTTCAATCAATCTAGACGACTTGTCTTACTACTGGTTTCAGATTCAGATCATCACATGACAGATAACATGTAGAAAGCAAAAGTAGGAAGAAGATAGTTCTGTTATTGAAAGATTGGATAATGACTTTTGAAAGTCTGAGGGAATATCTGGCCAGAGACACAGAATAGTTTTACTGACAACTAGGAGTGAATCATAAGAATTTATATGACACTATCACCATCTATTCAATCCATCAAAATGACATCATCTAGCAGCATCTACAACTGGGCTATGGTATGTCAAAATTGAATCCAACAAGTACAAAGACTAAGAAACTAACACACTGGCAGTGAAAGACATAATTTTGCACTTTGGGGACACGAGAACAAATTCAGTCCAATATTTGGGACATTGCCAAGTCATGACACATGATAGGGACTGAACAATCCCCCTGTGTATCAGGACAATGGTGAGTTGAAAGGGCATATAGGAAATGGTGGGTGGGACTAAAGGGGGCCCCGCATGCCCTTTTCCGTAGAGCGTAATCGGCCGTTTTAATTTTATGTAGAGCGTAGACGGACCGCTCTAATTCAACGTAGAGCGTAATCGGCGAATTTTCGGTAGAGCGTAATTTGCCGTTTAATTCTACGTAATGCGTTGTAGTGCCCCGGAATTTACCGTAGAGCGTAATCGAGAGATTTCCTGAATTCAGCGTAATACGTAGCCGGCTCTCAAAATTTAGCGTAGAGCGTTGTCGGGACCCCCCCATGCGGGCCCCCCTAAAGGGCTGTCCTTAGGGCCTGTCAACTTTGGTTTGGATGGGTCAATTAGGAATCGTTCTGACAGGCTCTATATTGCAATATGCATTTGGGTCAACATCAAGAAAATACCAACATTGTATCTTAGATGTTCATAGCTTTTACAATGGTAAATTACTGTGATATTTTATGTTCAAACTATGTTGGTTTTATCATATTGGAATGTGTGTCAACAATACCTTACAGATAACAATAGATTTCTTTGTTGACATAATGATTCAACAAGGCCAAATGTAGGCAGCAAGGAATGTCCTTCCTGGTTCAGTCAGTCAAATGTCATGTGTCAACGTAGATCAACACAGGGTTGTTTGATGGCTGCTACTGTACCATTCCAGCTATTCATACCGTCATGTCTAGACAATAGCTCCAGGAAAACAACACATCTCAGGGCATCAACCTCTAAAACAACACAGCAACAATGGAAGAATAACGTGGAAGAATAATAAACAAAATGGGGTACAGTCCATTGTGGTTTGTATCCATTTGAAGAATACCGAATGTACATGTATCTACTGTATTCATTATTTGTCTTGCTACACTAGTACATAAGTTGTAATTTGAACAGTATTTTTTCATGCATGGGAGTTTTTATTATATGCCACACCTACATGTACATCTAGCCAATAGAAAGATTGCAACTTATTGCAGCGACTAAAATGATATTGGATTCCTGATAACATTTATAGTGTGGCTGACCAAGTCAGATCTTTCTGCTATGATACAGCAAAAAAATACCATTCACATGACGGCCGTACGTGTAGTCAACCAAAATAACCTTGGACATCAATTGTCCCCTAAATTTCTCTCAAATCTTCCCACTGCAAACAGACTATCAGCCTTCTAGAGGAAGGAAAATCCTTATTTGTAAGCTGATTTATCCACCAATCTACTGTTACTACCCTTGGCGCAATTTATACAAATCCTCTATTCGTGTAAAACATATAAAGTACTGAAGATGTGTAGGATCGATATGTGGAGGGGAGATCTTATGAGACATGATCTCTTCTGGCTCGGAGGTTAGATTCCATCTGGCTACAACTGAGATGAACACTGACATTGAAAATTACACGTACCAGCCTTGACTTGCAGGAGAGGCCATGATCTTGCTAAGCTAATTACCACATTTGGGAGGAAGTTGTCACCTCATATATTCCCACTGCTCTTTCAAGATCTTATCACGGTAAAGCAATATCCCTGACATTGACATTTTTTCACACTTTATCTTTACACACCCAATACTTTGTATACTTTGCTGTGGCCACTCTGAAAAATCGTTTTTATAGGGGATTCAAAGAAAACTTACTTAGCCAACAGTGATATCCAGACAACACCTTTGCCAAATTATACATATCTAGTCATGTTTCCAGACACAGTGTCTATTTACAGGAGTAAAACCATACCCAGATATCTTCCTTTGTAAAACACGACTAATGACTATCAGTTCCTTTGTTCATGCTTTCTGAGCAAACTAATTCATCAGTGAGGTCAGACAGTAGTATCCTGACCACATCCCTAGGCCCTGCAGAACCAATGTTAGGCCACACTGATTTAATTTTATGGATGACATCCTCTGGGGACCAGAAAACTAATGCGAGAGGGCGAAAAAAAAAAAATCCAGCAAAAAAAAAATGCTGCTTAACCACAAGAATACAAAGCCGGTCTTGCGAATTGAAGCACAGGACACAGTGACTGCATCAAACAAACAAGTTTTTATTTGCAGGAGGTAGATGTATTTAGTCTTGTTCAGGTCTCATCCTCCTTCACAGCTTCCTCCTTCGTTTTACGATAAGCCGCCCTTTTGCGGCATTTATGAGTTGGCAGTCTGTACTAAGTTCCAGCCGAGTTCCGGAGTTCCGTGAAGCCTCGAAAGACGATTTTTTTGTTGTTGTTGAGAACAGGCAAAAATCAATGCGCGCGCGGATGTCGTCCATAAAATTAAGTCGGTGTGGCCTTACCATATAAAAGTTTCAGCTTCTGGAGTGGACATGCCTAGGATGATGTGCAGGCTAGTTTGCAAGAGAGATTTAACTTCAGGAAACTCTATCTTTGAGGTGGTCTGGCCTGGTGGGAACTGGACTGTAACCGTGACCAATTTCAATTTCACAGACAAATGGATTAAGTCTATATTTAGAACTTGTCTTCGTGTCAGCTATTGGCTGTGTTGATACTATTCAATAATGACACCAATTTTTGTGACAACAAAGATACATACAATGTACCATTATCTAACAGTATAGTATGCTTGCATCAATATTTGATATCATACAAATGTATATCAAATATTATACCAGACAGTTGCATTCTGTTTTTATATAATTATCAACATTGCCATTTGGTTTGGTTTGTAAGAGTTAAATAAAATACTTTCCATAGTACATGTACCTATCTTGTGTTTTACATACATCTGAGACTTTCTGTGAAAAAGATTTTGAAGTATTACATTGTCTAGCTGTCACTACCCTCTCAGACCTAAGTTATGGCTGTGCATTCACCAACATGTTACCAAAATGTCATTAACATTACAGGGATGCTTGTGAGAAGGGAGACAAATTTTTCACAGCTGGCAAAACTGGACTCTCTGCCTGATTTACTCATTAGGCCAAACCAAGACATCCTTCCAGACATCAGAAGTCTTAGTTTACATAAATGGTGATAATCCATAACATTGACTATCAGGCATAACACATTTAATATCTACCTACTTTAGTTCTAAATATGAACATTTACACTTTTTATAAACAATACAAGTACAAATGTACTTGAATTGGACTATTCAGTACTCACCCAATAGTATAACTGTACTCTTTGGCCAAATCTAGCACAGAGATAGAACTGTTAGTGTGTCACCATCAAACAATACAGATAGGAAAAAGGACATTTTCAGATACATACTCATATTGTAGGGACAGTCTTTCGTTCCTTGCTAATTTGACTACTTGATTTGTTTCAAACAGATAAGGGGCAGATCACTTTAATTTAAAAATACAAGCCAATAGTTGTTTTTCTACCCTCCTCTTTATCCTTAGTGCGAGTTAAATGGTTTATCCCTGAATGCCCCATTTTCTAATTCACAAACTGTCAATGTCATGCCCAAACTATGGATCTGAAACATGACCCCAGAACCAGGGTGTGTCACACAATGTCTCTTGCCCACATTCTATCCCTTTGGGTCGGATTTAGATGCATCACCACAAAAGCATGCTTTGTGTGGGATAACCTTGTTGGCCACAGTTTTGTACTTGTAATCCTATGGGTAGGCACGTTCAATACCAAAAGGACATGTCATCTGTCTACACACAGCACTTTTGTGCCATCAGAGTTTAAAGCTACATTGTACACAAAACACAAAAGTTCAGATCCACTGCTATACCTGCACTTTATGTGATGAAATCGGGTGAAATACAATATCTTCTAGTTTCTTTCAAAACTACCTTGACTCTATTTGTCTAACATTAATTTCAACCCTGTGCCCTGTATCCTTTGACAGAGCTAAGGTGTAACAGCTGGAAAAGTAGAAATTTGAACTATAACAGACAACAATGCATGCTTTGTAATTTGGGAAAGTTGAATCTGAAAGCTGTGAGAACACTTCCCATCCCAAAATGACTGGCACGGCCATGAAACTGCAATGTCTCCATCAGAAGTAATCATTTATCACTCCAACAAGATCAGCTGGGTTTCTTTTCTGTATTGGCTCCGTTACCGTATTTTAGAAGACATGCAATAATGGTGCTAAAATTTCCGACACACCATATCACAGCAATAGCTTAGATGACCAATCAACTAAATGTATTTGTATGGCATCAGCAGAAAAGCTGTTTCCTGATAGGCAAAAATACATTTTCAAAGATGAAGGAAGTTCCTCTTCAGCAACGTTCTTTTTATCTTTATATCGTTGATAAAAATAACGTTTGGTAACATCCTGTTTTTTCTATGCCTTTGAATAGCAAATGTTGCACTTCCTTTCCATTCTCATGATTATGTAGACATGCCTCAAATATTGATTATACAAGCACATGCTACTGTAAATGATACTATCAGGTGCTAATATCGCTGCATGCACCAAAACAATCATTTTACACCTACCCAATTGGCCCACACTTCACTCTCACATTACCTACAAGGCTACATGCTTGTCCCACTCCCCTGTCATTACCATATTTACTGGGCAGCCCTGGAGTGACACCCCCATGTGATGAGCTGAGCATTACTTCACACTGATCTCACTTTCTAAAACAGAGCTGCCGCTGGCAAAACTATATCTGGAACCCAGTCTTTTATACCAAAACAGACAAAAAGTAACCAGTCTTGATTGTAAGTGAGAGTTTTCACACAGTATTTTCTTACATACAGGCTAGGCTTTGGGCTATCTTTTGGGTAAGACAACAAGGGCAGAAACTGATGAACAGAAGTGGCCAGATGGGGTGGATATGTGATATTGGCAGTTACCGTAGTGATAGTGATACTCAGGCAAAATTGCATGGAGACAAATTTCCAACTCATCAGTGCTTGTAGGTCAATAACTAGGAACTTTTTGTTGAACTATTCTTTTTTTACGACCCAAACATCTGGACAGATTTCTTCCTCTTTTGAAATCTATTTAAAAAGAGCCTAGTTAGCATATTCTCTTTTTAATCTTCTCATTATAAGAGAAACAATAGGTAGGAAAGAGCATTTTGGTAACTTTGATCATATTTCTATAAAGGATTACTTTACTTCCTTATAAATGTTGGTTCTGAAGGCTTTGAATAGATATTTTTCTGTGCTTTGTCGGGAGCTTAACAAACATAACATGACCACCTAAAAGGAAGCACTTTGTAAATCTGATCAGGCTTGTGCCTATATAGACAAAGACTTTTCTAAAAGTGTACAAGGACACCATTTAAGACTTAAAACATACATAACAGTTTATGTATGGCTAAACAAGGAAAGGCTTTTGTTACAGCATCTACTTTGTATGAGGGCCTGCATGGGGGGGTAGTGATTACGAATTACGCAATATTTTCGCCGCTGATTACGAATTACGTTAAATTCTCAGAGCTGATTACGCCTTTACGATTTACGGAAAATGTACTATTACGAATTACGTTGATTTTTTGGGTGTCTGCCTACGGATTACGGAGACTAAAAAGCCCTGATTACGCCTTACGAAAAAGGGCATGCAGGCCCCCTTGTATGTTTTATGAATAGGAGACCCTTTGTAGTGCTTTTGTTCTGTTGGTAAGAAACTGTATTCTGTCAACACAGCATTTCTGTCTGTGACAGACTTGTATGGTCTACTCAGATTAGATTATACTACTTGGGTGGTATTAAGTGTTGCCAAAATGGGAACAAGCCTGTATTAGCTGTTATGGGATACAAACCAATGCCATAAGAAACTCTAACAGGAAAGGAATGGAAGACATTATGTTCTTGTATATTAGAGTAATCCATTTATGGTAGCATTCTTAAAAAAAGACGTTTACCGTATTTCCTTTTATATTATCATAACCAAAATGATTATCACTAATGTACGCAAAGAGAAAAGGGGATATATTCAACCTGATATGCATTATATATTCAAAACTGCACTTACCAGTAGCTGTCCATCAAATGCTTACAGATTAAGCAAGTTTTCTGCCATTAACATGAAATAAGTTAAGTAAGTTAAATGATCTATTCCTTTTTCCTGATATACTAACGTCTGTTGTGTTTCTTTCAGTGAAACTGTCGTATTTAACATTACTGGGTTTCAGTTTCACAGATTGTGTGTTGACATTGTTTGAGCTGTTTGTTAGTGTTTCTGTTCCCTGTTATCAATGACCCAGAACCTTGAGTAAACTCCTTACTGACAAGTACCTTCTGGTTTACCAAAGGAAGATATCCTAGCCTAAGATCCAGCCTTGTTTAGCTTCAATCCACTCCAACCTTTCCAACAAGATGGTCTACATCTCAACAAGGCTGGGACTCAGGCTAAAGCTGTCCACAGAAACTAGACAGACACTTCGAAGGGAACTGATGAGAGGCAGAGATACTTTATCTGAGGGGATGTAGGGCATTTGTGAAGTGGGAGAGAGGAGCAAGCTAAAGTGGGGTCGAGAGGTCAACTCTGAGAGGTTATCTCCTAAATATTTTTGGATGCCTGGCTTTTAGAAAACTGGTGGATAATGCTGAGGTTAATGCAAAGATGAAGGGTGAAAGGAGAACAAAAAGTGGATGGGAAGCATCATAAGGGCATCGTGTAGAAGGTAGACATTGTGTATAAACGAGAACAGATAGAACATTAACTTGATGATTAAGGATAGAAATGTGGAAATGAAACAAAAACAAAAACCCATTTCTTTTCTTCTATAACTAGCATTAGCTGATCCCCTGTTATATAATTATAGAAAAGTAAAGAGTTTCTTACCTGTCCGGCATCTGTACTGTAAGTCACATGGTCATCTTGTTCTGTGTCTACTGAAGCAGGCTGCCACTGGCCCTGGTGCCACAGCTGCACCCTACAGCCCTGTGTGGACAAAACAGCAACCCTGGTCAGACAGAACAGCAACAGGATATTACTGTGAGGTGCTGCTGATGGTTAGAAGGTACTTCCTGCAAAGTAGAAGGGATTAGGGGTAGAGGCCGGGGATCAGCGAGAAAGAGGAGACAAGGAAGAAGACCATCAAAGAATAAACAGTTGCTTTTACAGAAGACAAGTATAACATCGTTAACATTAAATGTGAAGAACTGAACCTGAAACGGGAAAAATATTCTCAACTATTGGACACAGATTAAAGTTGTTAACATTTTGATTCCATTCAAATTTGGACTGATGGGTTCATTCAATCCAGTGCCTTGGGCATTTGCTGTGACTGAACAATGTACACTTGTACTTGTGGGAGCTATAACCTGACTTCTGGAGTCTGCACCCAAAACCTGTTCTGTTCCTTTACATCTTGGCAAATTACCAAGACCCTGTAGATGTATGTGTGCCAAACAAAGAACCTGCCAGTGGTCTCTCAAGAAGACATGTCCAGACCACAACTCAGAAACAGTTGCTGAATCTGTTCAAAAAACAAGTAACAAATGAAAGCTAACCTGCTAAGCTTAACCAAGTCTTCCAAGAACCAAGTTTCTAAATTAAGAAAACCCAGTCTGAATGGGGTCTTACAAAACCTGATATCAGAAAATAAATGCTTGGTAAGCCTAGCTCAACGAATTGCTCTGAAAACAAGCAATTAAGAGTGGCGGTGCCACAAAAGCCTGTGAAGCATTACAGCCTAAAAGTTCCCATATGTACAGCTGCCCAACATCTTCCTCTTTCAGTAGCTCAACCAATCAACTTAGCAGGCTTTGACGGCTTCTTACACCTTTGAACAGTGAGAAACACAACAATGAATTTTAACAGTTTTTCAAACTTATAATAAAAACAGGCAGGATAAACTGACAAGCACAAGACTGTTTATCAACGACAAACCTGGTGAATTTTTTCACCTACGTTAAGCTGTTTCAATTTTAATTTTGATTGCTACAATATTTTACTATGGGTGTCACAGCTTGACAGCTATAATCCCACAGCATATGAGTACCAAGACAAATTAACTTTTGCCCCAGGCTACACATGTTACAATTTTACAAAAGCACACAGAAACTAATTTTCTATTTTGATGAACACAACTAAGCAATATGGGCAGCAGGTGACAGGAAGAAAATAGATCATGGCAAGACAAAACAAACTCAATATTGGTCTACAAACTTGATTAAAATTTCCTGTACAATTCTTTGCCCTGGCATACATACTAGAAACTCTTTCTTCTTTGCTCTTCATTTTTTCAATACAGCTTCATTGTAATTTGCACTAATGGCAAGGAAGTACGATATCGGAAAAGAAGACAGCAAGGAAAATCTATATCGATGCTACTTATCAAGATATAGATACACAACTCCAAATGCCTATCACTTCTCTTCAGCTATAGTCTGTCTATTGATATATGTCAAACCAGGCAGCTCTGCTACATGTACCACACCCAAATACCATAAAGACCTGAAACAAAACCGATAAATTTCTCTTAAGACAAATATCACCATTCTTCCCAAATCATAACACAGTCTGTACCCATCAGTTTAATACCTTTCGCTTCCTATGACACTAACCTCTTCTGTAATCCACAGGGCAAGGCTGGGAAAATTCTGCAGACCACTAGAGCCAGTGGAACAAGCCGGCCTTGGACCAAACCCAATAAAACCTAATTACCAGAAGGGATATACCACTCTGTTTCTTAGGGTGAGACATCCCTTATTATCATTTAAGCAACCAAAATATACATGGCAAAACGTTACTTTTTGTATATTCAATACTCTTAGTAAATTCATAAAATAATACAATTGAGTTTTAACACAAAATTTAAGAAGAATATTGAATCCATAGTTCATTTGTTGCTATCTTCATCATTGGAAGAATGAATGGTAGGTCCCATTCCAAAAGCTCTTTGTGCCAAGGGAATATACATTTTCAAAACATAACTGGCCACTTGTCCTTTCAGTCACTCCTTACTCAGGACTGGTATTCCTTACTGGGAGAGACATCACATGCAAAGGTCGACGACCCCAGCTGTGTGGGATGTTAGAAATTTGCTTGATGTCTGGAAGACCCATCAGCTAGATCTGTGTTTGTGTTGCCATGGGAACCAGATACCATACCTGCTTTTGTACGATTTTCTATGTTTCTGTTGAATACTGGTGCTATTATAATTGATAACTCCTGGTTAAATTACTTAGCTTCCTTATCTTTGTACATACAACTGGATTTGTCTACTTCAAGAAAATAAAGTGTCTACAGTTCCTCCAGCTGTATCATAAGATAGAATATAATACATGCTATTCATCAATGAACAATAGGATCTATTGTCATGTACTTTTGTTGTTGTTGCACTTACCAAGGGAAGAAGGTAAAACCTTAACTTTACTAATGCCGACAGATCACAGTAACAAGTTACAGGCTAAATTATTTGTAATTCTGTGTGTACTGTGTACCTACATAAACATTTTAGCATGACAGCAGCAACAAGACACTTTATAGTTGGATTATCAAATTACATAAAAACAACTCACATTGATGACTTTGTAATGACGGTTGTTAGTCCCAATTTATATCATTATGTTTTATGAGCCATATTTAATGTTATATGTACACAACAGAACTGTTGAAATATGGTCAAAATAACATGAAATAGGCTGAAAGTTTTCAGTCAACACAGGTAGCGACCTTTTTGTCAGTTGGAAAAATAAACTAACTTAAAGGCTCCCTTTTATGTCCTTATTTTGTAAACGTGAATGCCATTATGCAATGAAATAGCCCTATACAGGCCATCCATATCCATCCCAAATAATACAGTCTTGAAATGTTCTAATTTCCTTGAACATCTTTACTCTGTTCCATGCTTAACTTGTGACAACCTCACACAGACTCAGATAATCCTACAACAAAGGCAACTAACCTCTAACATTAAACATGTCTACACAAAACTCACACCTAATTGCAAAACTTCTGACAGATTTCTTGAACTTGGCTGAGCTGAAGTTCTAGGTCCCCGACTTACCATAATACTCTGTGCCGCCATGTGGATCGCAGACTTGACCCAAGCCGTCCCTAGCGGACCTTACAACACAGTACTGTACGGTAGTCCCTTTTGATGTGAGTGTTAAACTTCCTACAGGGATATGTGAGGGGAGGCTAGGTTGTCTGGGGGTCTTCCTGACAGTGTTCTGGGGGAAGTAGTGATTCACTGGACACACCTTGGGAATGGGCTCAGGAATTTCCCCCCAGAAAACCACCAAGGTGACGGACGGATAACATCAGTTCACTGTTTCTTATCGTTCCTATCGAGTCCCTATTTGGTTATACATACAGTATGTAATATGTATATTTACACTCAAAGGAAGATGGCGTAAATTATATTTGTGGCATCTGAAATCGAGTTACAAGAGGAAATACACAGATTTTCTTGTTACAATATATACCAAAACACTATGAAAACAGCCAACAAAGTCATGGTAGGCACTTCCTGTAGTGGGTTGATACAGGGTCATGGATACCTTACATTGTTGTCTTTATCAGCCAGTATTTAGTTTGCCAATCCCACACAGGAGAGGTACATTTCATACATGTTGTATGTTGAAATGAGATTGAAACATAAATGTGTTAAGAATTGAGAGAGTCAAAAAAGCAAAAACTGCCACTGATTAATCTACAAAGAAATGTAACATATTGCATAGATTTTCAAGAGTCATTGCTATGAATGTAAGAAATAACGTTACCTGGTCAGGCTGGTGGTTGTACTTTTTTCTTCAAGTTTCAACATCTCAAAATGAATATTACCATTTATACGATGTGTAACATAGCATCACTTGCATCATCTTTATCATATTTTCACAGAAAATTGAAGGTATCATCACTTAACCTATGTCTACAGGTGGTTTTCTGAGACATTATCACTTCCTGTGCTGGATTGGGCAGCAAAACAGCATGACTCACTTTTCTGCCCACATAAAAATCAATTGAAAACTCCCAGCAGTTCTGACCTAATGTCAGCTGCCATCTTCATAATGCTGTTTCAAAAACACTATCCCTTTCATGGTACAATGTACAGCCAAACACGTACAATTAACAAGATATGGCAAAACCATTCTGAGAAAAACAGGCAGGGCTACATTACGATGAAATGGTCATACATTAAAAATTAGAAATACTGACATGAAAATATTGACATCGTTGAGCAATTCTCAAGGTACCCATTTGACAACAGAAGGGCCCTGGGGAGGGGGGAAATTGGAAATGTTTTGGTAGATTAGTCCGGAATTGTGTGGGGAATTATGCATAATGACAGGAAATGACACAGATAAAGGGACAACAGTCCACCATCAGAAAATCACACACCTGTTGACGTGGGCTGAATCACTGTAATGCACAGGACAACCATTAAACATTTAGACTACAGCAAAGTAAGGGAGTAAGCATGCCCGTAGCCAGGATTTTGCTTGGGGGGGTTCTTTCTACCGTTCAAGGGACCAATGAGTGGCGTAGGCGCGAGGCGAGTGCCGAAGGCGCGAGTTTCCTAGGGGGGGCCGGGAAATTTTGAAAATTGAACCTTCTGAAATGCCATTTCCTGCGTTTTTGAGAGGATTTCCAAGTGAAAATCAGAGACAAATAGGATTCCAGTCCCGCTGGTGATACAAATCAGTCCACCTATTTAAGAAAAATCTTGGACCTTTAGATAAAAAGTGGACCTTTTTGCTTGTGTGGGGCGGTTCTTCCGAACCCCCCGAACCCCCCCTGGCTAAGGGCATGGTAAGATTTGAAAATATCTTACATTTCTTCTGTAAATGACAAATATTGGAAATAAACCAGTAGATGCTTTGGTCTACAGAACTGTACTGATTCAATGTATTTTTATTAATCTTCTTTTGTTAATAAGTCTGCCACCAAAGCAACTTTAAAAACAAAATCCATATCTTTGGTACACCTCTTTCCAATGTCAGAATATGACATTTTGGCAGGTGTTATAATAGATTTGAGCCCTTATCTTTGAGGTCTATGCAGCGTACGAAATACTAGGTTGCCCAGTTGCATTGTGCAACCATATTTTGCTTGGTGCAACCTATTTCTACACCCAGGTAGCCCAGTGCCCTACCTAAATTTTGTGGTAAGGATGCCCCTTTCTTCCATTGTGAAGTTCCCATGGAAGAGCTCATCACTTCAGGTAAGGGGAAACAACTGTATGTCAGAAATGTATAAATGCACATTGCATTCTAACAAAGTTAATCACAATGTAGAGAGTTGAAATTTGGAAACCTGGAATTTTGATGGGCAACCTAGCTTTCATCCTAGGTTGCCACTGGGCAACCTGGCTAAAAAAAGTATTACGTACACTGCTATGGGATTCACATGTTCCTCTGGGTACATCACAGTTGACATCGGTGTCACCCTATTTGCTTACAGTTTGGCTTTGTTCCCAGAGAGAAGATGACTCAAGAGACAACTGACCCAGACAATTGTTTAAGTCAGCCATAAATCTTCCGTTATGACTTTTCCAGTTGGGTTGTCATATGTAACCGCCTGGCATCATGACAAATTCAAGTTGACGCTTTGGCAGAAGATCAAGAAATGATTTCACTGCGACCTTTGATTGTAAAAAGGGGTAAGGATCTCATCAAGACAGCTGAACTTTTCAATGAGGTTCAACTACAGGGGATTAGACTTAGAGGAGTCTGGATGGGGCTTTTCAGAACACAGAAAGTTTTTAGAAAAGGCTTTGGAATTAACGCTTTTATCTTTCAGGGTAAGTTTAAAACTAGGTTTAATAGGGTCTAGTATGGGGGTAAGAATCCCTTTTTTTTTATTATTATTGACTGTTAGCAAAAGACTAATGGATAATGATACGCGGACAGAAATGCTCGAACCTGTAAATATACCCTAGCATTAGAATAAAGACACATACCGGTACTAGCATCATGTTTGATACTCATTAATGATATATACATAAAACACAGCACAAATATGTATACAACTTACCTGTCAATGGTCATTCATCGGGTTCTGATGCATCCAAGCAGCATGAACAAAAAAACAACAGTTTTTACTCAGCTCTGCTAGAGTATCATGTATGTCTAGGTACAGTCTTTTCCTTTTGAACTAATGAATTATTCAACCCTCAGAGAAAACAAGAGACATAACCATATCAACGTATAATCTGTGTACATGTGAGAAAAAAATACTAAGATTATATCAAGGTGACCTCTTAAGGTGTCAAATTATCGTTACTATAAATATCTTTCAAGATTGTAGAGTTAGTCAGTAGCAGCCTTATCAAGATTTCCAGATCCTAGATTTGATATGACTAGATAAAGGAGAAAGATACATGTAATGTTGCGTGAATTCAAGAAAATAGCATGTAAATTCTATGCAATGACTACATGTGGGATACTTCATATAGGACTTTTTCCTTCTATTTCAGTAGTAATTTAGAATACATACAATGTAAACTTATTTATTATTGGTTTATTACAGCAAGTTTAAATGGTGCCAAGCATGCCAACATTTAGGAGCACTGCTTCCAAGAGGATATCAAATATTAAAGCATCTGGCCAATACTAACAAAGTAACTACTTAAGGAAAGTTGATTTTTATTGATTTTATTGTTTTTAGTGGTAAGCATCACCACCCCCGCATATTGGAACTGCCACACATACCAGACACATACATGTGTGGATGTCATATAGACACAAATACATGTAACGTTATATGTTACAACTTTATCCATAATATGTAAAACCTAACACATCCTATGGACAAAAGAATATACTGTGAATCACTAGTTTTTCGTGGGACTTTTATATTCGCGTTTTTCACAGTGACTTCTGTACGCAGACTTTCTTTTTGCTACGCCTGCCACCACTGCGAACGTATAGTTCCGCGAACATGTCCATTTTTCTCAGACCGCAAACTTTTGCTTCCGCGAAAGTGATTTACAGTATCATGCCAAAGTTGACTGAACTGCAAGCTCTCTAATTCTAAATCTAACTAAAATAAGTCATATTCATTCATATCACACAAGTCTACAGGCGATCACATATACATGCACTATTTAAGTTACTTCAATAATAGTGATTTGGAAGCTAGATACAGAGAAAAGACAAAACCACCCCCTTAAGCTTGCAGCCCAGAAGCTGTAGCCTGGTTACCAAACGTATTTGTAGCTCCCGGGTCCTACATCCCCTCCGCAAAAAATATTTTTTGCGGAGGGGATGTAGTTGCGGAGGGGATGTAGGACCCGGGAGCTACAAATACGTTTGGTAACCACCAGGCTACAGAAGCTGTCGCTGAAAACAAACAAGCAGCAGTAGAGTGATGGTGTTAAGGCCTAACAAAATAAATGTTGTGTTTCCTATTACAGTCCAGAAAAAATTAGGGTCGGTAGGTAGGGATTCCCTTTTTTTTTTTTTTTTAGTCAAAGCCGGGACAATGAACGTATGATCTGTTTGTACTACACAGAAAATTTGGCAGTACTAAACAGATCGTAAAATTCTTTGTTTGTATATACCGTACTTCTTCTAATAAAGGACGCACTTTTTTGACATTTCAACTCTCAAGTAGGGGGTTCAGGTCAAAGCCAAAGTCGGGGTGCGCACTTTATTCAGGTTTTTCCCCGAGAAAAATCGGGAGGCAAGCCAGCAGTCGGTCATTGCGCGCTATGGTAGCGGCCGACAAGCAATAATTCATTCATGTTTACAAGGCAGAGACGTTACGTATAATTTGATCACATATGCGTATATTGTTGAGTATTAAAAGGTATTGTTGTTAAATTGATATAAAAATAATATTATGAGACACCGAATTGCGATGAACGCTGGCTGTGTCATACCGCCCGACAAAAATTTTAGCGTGCAGAAGCAAGAACGCCGGGCCGTGCAAAATTTCCCCACGCCGCTATTAAACGCGGCAAGAATTCCTGAGGAAGCATACGGCTGAAACGCCGGTACATCGTGCGAATCCACCAATATTTTGAACAAAACCATAATCACCGGTATCTGAAATGTTACAGGATTTTCTTTAGCGGTAGTTTTGTTTCTTGTTTTGGTCAATAAAACTACGTGAATTCAAACCCACGCTGATCTGGGCACGTAAACTTCCGGGTAGATTGGGCGTCAAAATTACGCAAATTACTCCATAAATCCGCAAAGAAATATCTAGTTTCCCCAAAGATTCTTTGGAATGTGCATTTCTTCACTAGAATTTCGTTATGTAGTCGTAGAAACAGCATTTTTGGCGCGTATTTTGAAACAAAGAAAATTGTTTACACGCCCGTAGCCACACTTTGTGAATTGCCGCCCGCGCTGCGCGGTGAAGCATCGACCAATCGGAGGCGCGTACCGCGGTCACGTTATGCAATATTTGCATATGACCTCGAGGTCATGCAGGCACGTCAGCCGCGCCGGCTGGCGCGCGCGGCACAACAAACACATTTTCAGCGCCGTATTTTTTAGAAAATAAACGAACGATTATTTTTGAAAATGTATTTTACAAGTTCATCTGGTCGGCCCAAAAAAGGCTAGGGTCGGGGGGTTTTTCATAGGGTCGGTCGGGTAACCGGAAACACAACATTTTTTTTCCTAGGCCTAATTAGCTGGCTCCTCCCTACAGATGACTGCACCAATTTGTAATCTAGATGTCCTGACAGGACACAGATGGTCCCAAGGGATCATGGGACAGGCACTATAGGATTATGGGATTGGGAGCTGATGGACCATGAATATGTAATGCCAGAAACTTAAATATTGATGATGTTTATGTTTTTATCCTTGATAAATGGTATATTCCCTGTTTAAGTGTCATTCTTGCTACATGTAAATGATAATTTTGTGAACTTGAATGACTTATGAGTAAATTGCAAAGTTGGATGGGGTACTTGTACCAAACAGTGTTCTAACTCATGATTATATCACTTTGCTTAGTTTACCAAATAATCTTTTCTGTCTAAGGAAAAATACAAATTAAACACACAGAGCCATTGCATCTAGACATGAATGAACAGACTGATTGACAAGTTTTTATGTTGAACTGCTTCCAGGTAAGGAAGCTGAGGAAGTTGTCAGTGCCAGACAGTCTACATGGTTACATGGCTCCGCCTAGTTTTTCTGCTGAGGGTAGCAAAGCACCACAAACTCTGCAGTCTACCAGGCTTCTGTACAATGTTATCACATGGTTCCAAACCAGCCTTATCTTAAACAGGGAATCTGGAAAACTTTGACCAGACTCATTACAATCTTCAATTATACATTATTTTGTTTGACATCTACTAAGCTATGGACATGTTATTCTATGCATACTGTTTGTTATAATCATTTCATTTTGCTAACTGTTTGCTAGTACTAAATTAACTACTAATGTACGACCTGCTACTGATAGAATAGAATTTATAAATCATCTCTTTTAATAACATACAGCAAAATGGAGTTGGCTTTTCACCAACGGATTTGACAACGATACAGTAGTCACTTGACATAGAAGAAGGTTAGAAATGTTCATAAAAAATCATGGCATACTTTTAGAACGTTAATCACCTTGGCAAGGTCATTTTCTTCTACATCTAAACGAGGGCCTGCATGGGGGGGTCCCAACAACGCTCTACGCTACATTCTGAGAGCCGGCTACGTATTACGCAGAATTCAAGAAGCCTCCCCCATTACGCTTTACGATAAATTCCGGGTAGCATTACGTGAAATAAAACGGCGAATTACGCTCTATGCAAAATGCACCGATTGCGCTCTACGTTGAATTAGAGCTGTCCGTCTACGCTCTACGTAGAATTAAAACGGCCGATTACGCTCTACGGAAAAGGGCATGCGGGCCCCCCTAAACTGCTGGAGGGCATCTATCAACCCCCTTTTAATGACCTTTAAAGAAATTCCCTGAAACACGGATCCCTGGTGGCCCATTTTCCTGTTCCAGCCTTGATCAGGCCCCCTGGAGAGGCTCATGGGGTTGGAACAGGAGTGCTGGCTACGTCCTCATTAGCCTGATGACCAGGCCGTTTGATGCTCTGGTTTCAGTGGGACTGCCACAGCTGAAGCTGATTGAATATTGACTGTCCTTGTGGTTTACTGTTTCCAACAACAGGTGGAGAGGGTCGAGTAATCAGAACTGGCTTTTGTGATTTGATTTTTTATTAAACTCAAGATACATTATCGTAATTATGTTGGGTTTACTCATTCTCAATAACTTTGGAAAGATATTGTCAAGTATTTTAAAGACGGCACAAAATTTTGTTTAGGAAACTGAACATTATTTCAGGAAAACTACAGCAGTAGAAAATGTTATTTACTTGCCTTCCTATCAGATCTCAGTCTAGACCTGCAATTACTCTTTTGTATGTTTCATTATTCAGCCCAAAGACTATGAATAGGTGCATAGTAGATGCTAAAAATGCTTGCTGAAAATTTCTGTAGAAACTCTATACTAGTGCATGACCCTTGAAATAAGTAGTTTGTCACAAAACATCAAGGAAAGAAACACAAACACTTGGAATTTTCACAGGTATGAATTTCCAAACATAACAACGTGCCATTTTTGTCACAAACAAGATGGGTGTTATTGATACAACATTAATAGTTTTAGAGTGCACAGCGATATTACTTTTTTCCATTATAGAGTCATAGCCGATAAGATCAATGAATAAATAATGGCAGTGTGATAAACGACCTGTGTTGTAATTTGATAATGTTGAAGCAGTGAAACACTCTTTCCTAGAACAGGTCAAGGAGGAGGTCATATTTCTCTTAAACTTTAACTAGTGTAAGCCGTTGGTTTAGACTGGAATACAGATTCAGTTTTGAACTGTGTCTGTCAATGTTCAGTTCCTTCAAAGTTGTGCAAACATTGTAAAATGTGTTCTATCACGACTATCACATAAGATGATCTTTAACCTTGTCCCTGCTGCCACACCCTCTATCCCATTTCAATTTGTAGTTATAAAGCTACCTTGGCAGCTAAAGGGTTAAAAGTGGGATGAAAGTTGTTGTTACAACATAAACACATGGCCTACTGAGACACCCCAGGGAAGCAGTACTTCCTAACAAACCAAACACACACTACAAATTGTCAGCAGTCAGGATGTCATGCCTGATAGGCTAGGGGTGATCTGGTGTTATAAAACTGTACTAGAGCCTATATAACAGACCAGAATATACCCAGGAATATTTGGGTCAGGACTATTATTCTGGTCTATTACATTGGCAATGAAGTGCTAGGATCCGAAAACGGAGACACAGTACTAGTATCTAGTAATTTATTGTCAAAGACTCAAAGTGTATATGTATGTATATCACTATTGGCCATTTCTTGAAGTCGTTTGGTATTTTTTTATTATGAATTACCTATGTTCTAGAATCTAACCTTAGCTTGTATAACTAAAAGAGACTCTGCAACCCGCTAAGGAAACAGCTTCAGAGAATCAAAGTAGACAAAGCCCAGCTGATGTGTGTGATACAGGGCTGGACCTGTCATGGTGGCCTGGTTCTATCACTTATATCTCACAGCAACTTCTCATGCCCATCCTTATCTTGTTGAAACACTGTCATGTTGATAAACTATCATGAAGGAAAAAACACACAGAGATCTAAGTGAAACAAACAATTTGTGTCTAACATCAAAGGAATAGAATATCTTGTCTGACACATTTAACCACTACAAGCATTGTTATCATGTACATTGAATACAGTTAATTAACTATATTCACTAGTTTCATTACCAGTGTAGGTTGCTTGCTAAAACTGCAAGTATTTTTCCCCACATTTTTCTTGGCAAGAACTTGTTCCTTTTAGAAAAATGTCTTTTTATGTTTTTTGCAGGGACACGGTATAAGGACAACAGACTTTTTGTATGGACAATTTGTAACAAAGTTGCTTACTCCAGAAAAACAACATGACATCACTGTTTATCTATTGATAAAACTTGTTGACAATGACACAACTAAGTACACACGACAGTACATACAACTACCAACCGTAATTGTCGTCGAAAGTGACGCTACCTTAAAATAGACGCATGACATCACCTGTGCAGCACAGGTGTGTAAATACCAGGTGAAAAACATTCTTACCTTCCAAACAAGTTGCTGACTTGACCTTTGTCCCCCACAACATGACCCCCTTTACCTGATTCACATAACAACCTGATGTGGTAATGATATATTATTCAAACACAGTTACCTGTCGAAAAACAATTTATCTTTTCACCTGTTTAGGTGGAAGGTTATGGCCCTAGGGGGTGATTATCTACATAACATGATCTCATTGTTGTTAGATAACATCTTTCCAATATGGTGAGGGTACCTCACCTGACAAAAATGTAGGGAAGCAATTATGTGGAATTTGTTTCGTGTTTTCTAAGGAAGTTGGTTGTTTGCAACACTGTGCATGCATTTAGAACAATGCAAAACTTATGGATCAAATAGTTTGTGTTTTTTCTTTTCCTTACAGCTATGAAAATGATTCAAAATAAAGCTGGATGGGATGGTGAGGTATGAATCTAATACTAGCAGCAAAACTGACAAGAAACTTTAGACAATCCAGTACAGCTAACTTCCAATACTACATGTAGTTATATCAGTAACCGCATAGTTTAGGGTTAGATGCTGAAGGCAGCGTACGAAATACTAGGTTGCCCAGTTGCACCGTGCAACCATATTTTGCTTGGTGCAACCTATTTCTACACCCAGGTAGCTCAGTGCACTACCTAAATTTTGTGGTAAGGATGCCCCTTTCTTCCATTGGGAACTGTTTATTGAGAAGTTCCCATGGAACAGCTCATCACTTCAGGTAAGGGAAAACAACTCTGTGTCAGAAATTTATAAATGCACATTGCATTCTAACAAAGTTAATCACAATGTAGAAGAGTTTAAATTTGGGGCAACCTGGAATTTTGATGGGCAACCTAGCTTTCATCCTAGGTTGCCACTGGGCAACCTGGTTAAAAAAAGTATTTCGTACACTGCTGAAGGTATTGAGTACTGAAGCACAACAAGTTTTCTGCACTGTGCAAAGATGTCTAAATGCGATAGTGTAGAAGTATACAAATACAAGTAACCGGCAAATGCAAATATTTTCTTTGCACACAGCTTATGTCCTTCCAATCGTGAAGACTAGCAGATTTTGTGTAAACTAAGCAGAATGAGTCCCAGGATACACAACTTGTAAAATCATTCTCAAAACAAAAGATGGTGTAATCAACATAATAAAAGTTGATGTGTTAAACATAACAATTACAATCATTATGATCGTCTGTAGTCTGTTTTCTTTGCTTTTTCACACCTCTATTCAACAGGGATTCTTTTACTTACCATTCTTTTTTGCTACATTGTTGGAATGCTTCTAAATCCACCATGAAAATTATGTTGCATGTAATTGACCCCAAAAAGAGGAAGGGGCATTCTCATTCAAAAATTGTGCAAGAAATGCTACACCATTGCCCCCCCCCCCCATGAAAAGTTGTAAGTCCAGTTTTCAACCAGTCTCTCTTTGTCTGATAAGATTTCTACTACAAAGTTCGAAACAGAATCACGATTACAACACTTGTAAGCTTTTAATCACAAAGACTGGTGAGGCAAAAGCAACTTTTTGCTAAGAAAAATTTGAACTGCGCGCGAGACAAAGCAGTGTTGACATAGTGTACATGTATCGACCTAAAACGGTGGGACTTGAACTGAAGTTCAGTAACGGCCAACCCGCAATCCTGGCCACAATATGCACGCCGATGAGCAATTATATCTAGTTCTGATCCACACGAAGTCGGTAGGTCAAAGAGGCAGGGATACCACACAAGGAATATTGCCTGGAGGCATGGATAGTTTCTCACGCACGCCATGAAAGAACGTTAATTACACCGTACGCGTACCATACCACAACAAAACCTAGTCTGCACAAGATCCGAGATCACACTATCGAAAGCGGAAAGAATACACTAGATTCAGGAGAAACCTTCGAGCTTTAGGATATGTTTCTGCTGAATCTAAGCTCTGACATATATCTATGTAAAGATTATATTTCCTTCTTCCGGCGGAAAGACATATCCATGGTCAAGAACACGACAAAAGTTCAGCTGAACAAAAACCGGAAGAACCAGCGTGCCGACACTTTCCCACGCTATGGCTAAACTAGAAGAATTCGGTAGAAAATTTTGTACTCACAGGCTTCAAGATTTCCATGTTGCTGTCTCTGGAAGGCAAGGAACTGATCTAACTCCACACCATCGCCTTACAAGTCCGATGAGTAAGTTGTGGTCTGAGTCTGCTTGGGAAAAAGCCCACAAGTTGACTCACAGCTGCATATGCAAATGAGCACAAAATGACATCATAGGTCATAGGGCAACATTGACGGGTGTCCTCGTTACCATGACAACGCCTTGCTGTCCGCAAATGTTCAAATATCACCCAGTTTCGGGATATAACGATAATATTTTGACGTATATTGAATGATAAGACTTTGGTACGTGTAGTGAATGAAGTAAAACGGTTCTGTGTTTTTGAAATCCGCGCTTGGACAGATGTAGGAAATTGACTCCATGCCCATATAAGGAAGTGGGCCTAGGAAGTGACGCTCTCCTCACACACTGTACGCGTGGGTGAAGTCATCGGATCCTATTCTTGGAATATTTGGCCAACTGCCCAAACAAATCATGCCGATTAGATGGTATTCTTTGTGGTCGAGGGCAGTAAACAACGCGAAGGATTTGTTTGCGGAATTATTCACCACTTTTCTCATTCAGAAACACGACTAGCTCGCTGTGAGCTACAGGTGGTAAAAGTTGCACCGCATCGACAAAATACATTTCGATGACTCATAGTCATACTGTACTTACAGGCATAAGACAACTTTTGTATTTTATGATATAATATTTTATGGCAAACTGTGCTGTGGTAATGAAAAATAAAGCTGCAGACGCTGATCAACTTAGTAGGAACGTTAATCACTCATGTGGCAAATAAACAAGTCTTTGCAAATTTGAGACAAAATACCTAGTAAATTACTAATCATCATTCATTGTGAAGAAAAAAGTGGTGTAGTAAAATCTAAAAATGATTTAGATCCCACAATCGAGCAGAAACCTATTATCACAAACTTTAATACAAGCTTACACAGCCTACAGGAATGGGTAAATTCCAATTCCAGTGATCATGTAGTTTTTGCATTGCTGTCCCTTGGTAGCAGTCACCGGTTATGGATCCTCCAAAGGGAGCAGAAAGATAGTTAAACTTGACGGAGACGCCAAATTTGATTTCTGGTGTCCCCTTTATTGCATTAGAGAGGGCAATGCAGACAAATCAGGCTGACAAAAACGTGCAATTTTACTGATTAATTGCGCACAATGTAATGTTTGATTCATTACAGCTTGTAAATTGGAATGTTTCCTTTTGGAATTCGGAAGTGTAAGAGGCTTAACTAACGGTTGTCAATGATACCACAAGATATTGAACAAAAATTCCCAAAATCCCCAAAATCTGTCATGGAAGCGTACTGTACTGTGTTATGTATGAACTTACGATAGAATATGCACAAAATGCACGAATTTTTTGATGGGTCAAAAGCCCCGGCTAGCGGCCAAAAATATCATTGCAGCAATCAGTGACCAGTATGCTGTAATAATTTTATACACCGCTAGTCGTCCTCACTGTCACGAGATGTAGGCCACGTGTTCTGGGGAACCCGGAAGTATCAGCTGGAGTGGTGTGTGGAACATGGCAACCTGTGATTGGTCAGAACTTTTAACTTTTCTGGTTCTTTAAAATCAATCCGCAAATACCATATTGTTCTACAAATTTTAAAGAAGTGACACGTAAATATTTTAACGTATAAATAATTGCATAATCATCTATTTTGTGATCTATGAAACGTAATTTTCTTGATGTTTTTAAATACATTGTTTGGAACTATTTTTAGCCAGCGCATGAGGCACAGGCGATTATGATGAGTGATCCGGATTAGGGTACACTCCAAGATGGCGGTAACGTTCAAGTTTTCCCGTGTCTTCGGCTTGATTTTCGCCTTGTTACTCCTGAACGGAGTACATGTTAGAGCAGAAGACGAGACAGAAGGTAGGAAATAATATTTAGAGTAATTCTGATGAATTTTGATTGAAAACCACGCTTGCAGTCAGTTAGAATGAGCTGGGAAACTATGTTGATATGTGTAACATGCTTTGCCGTGCAGTCAGAACCAAGGACAGAACGAATCGTTTTCGAAGTTACAAATTGATATCAAGCACCAGAATTCACATTCGTACATTTTTGGAAACTCTAGTTTAAGATTGTCAAAATATGTTCATGATATAAAATGATCAGCACAACGAAGGGCCAAACTGACATGGGACTTTTGATATAATTTTGAGCTAATTATTACAGGGGGAGGGGCAGCAATTGCTGCAATATATATTTTGTAGAATCTTTAAAACGCTTTACGCTTTCAACAAGTACTGGGCATACATTTATCAACAAGGCTTTAATGTAGATAGAAAGTGTTGTTTGAGGTGATCAGTTAGAGCATGTGGATACTCCAATACGTGATTGAGTTACGCCAAACAAACCACAACTTGTATGTGTGAGCTGGACCAATCAGATCGCTCCATGTAACCACTTTAAAAGACCCAGAGGGAGGTACAGTTCGTGAGCCCCCTGTTCAGGATACTGAATTGCATCAACATTAAATCTTCTGATTTTAATTCCAGCACGTTATTGTTATGCATATTTGACCCGTGAAAATGTTCAATGTCTTGGAAATGTATAAACTAATCCTGTGGGTAATGTTACATGTCAATTATTTACAATACATAGTCTATTAATTGCCTACATTCAGAACGTGGGAGAAAATATTTTTTTTGGTTTTAGTACAGAGTAATTCTCTGTACCTCATTTTATAATATGTGTACTCAAACTAGCCTTCTTAAATGATGGGTGGAGGGGTCAATATGTAAGTGTTGAGGTCTTGACAACCAAGAAAAAGACTTAAGTTATATACCATTCTATTGAGTGTAACTAATTAACATAGAAGAAGAATATTGTTTTTTATTTTGTTTGTTTTGCATAACCAGTAAACCACATTGTATTTGTATACAATAATGAATAATGGAAACACTATGTACACGTATAACTATTGCACTCCTACGCCAAAAAACAGTTACTCAAATTACTGGATATGATTTCGTATCTGTTTTTTTTGGCGTATCTTATTACCTGGATGTCTAACCTAACACACAAACAGAACTGGACAGAGAACATTTAAGTACAGAGCAGCTTCAGCTTATAACTCGCTTAACACGGTAACTAAACATGCAACAACAATAAATGCCTTTAAAGTAGCGTTAAGAACATACGACCTCTGACCCTGACCTCACGGACAACCGACTGTCATTATTTGACAAAACGACTATGTCTAACGCTTTTGACTATTTGTTTTGGTTGTTCCGTTGTGTTGGTATGATTGATTATTTGTACCTTGTGTCTATATTATTTATTGTCATTTGCTATGTTTGATTATTTGATTAGTTTGTTTCACTTTGTTTAACTTTCATTGAATTCCATGTTGTCCTATGTGTATGTCTTGTTGGGCTACCTTGGAAATCAGTCTATCAGAGACTGAAGGTACCACCCAACCGTTTTTAAGATTAATAAATAAATAAATAAATAACCTTCACCGACGTATTGCACTCCTACCTTACAGAGGAGAAGGCTGATGCTGATGAGGTACCAGAGGAGACAGAGAAGGAGGCAGTGGAGTATGATGGAGAAGAGGTGGATGATGAGGATGATGATGATGAAGATGATGATGTTGATGTAGAAGAAGACAATGGAGTTCTTGTTCTGACAGATGAAAACTTCGACGATGTCGTGTCTGACAAGGACATCATCTTGGTGGAATTCTATGCACCCTGGTAAGTTAATTGTTCTAAAATTGTTGCTTACAATGCAAAGCCACACAGCATCTTCGTTTAATATACTTAATTTTTTTAATCTTATAGCTTCAAAATAGCAAGAATTATGCATATTATTATACTGAAGATTTTAAGTTTTCAAGATGTAATTGTTTACATGTCTTTAATTGGTTGTTATGTAATGTTAAGAGGCCTAAAATGCTCAATTCAGCATCTGTGTAGGAGAATAGCAGAATGTGTTTTGGTGTAATAAACGAAATCAATAAACACAATATTTACTTCTGAGGGATCCAAAATGTCATTTCATGAACTGTTATCTTTCTCTTTCTCAGGCTCAGCCATTTAATTGAAATGCTCCTTGGCATCATGGGTAACTTTCCAGGGTTTAACTTTTTCTCACACATGTTTATCATTTGTATCCTTGGCTGATCCCTTATTATTTCCTAGGTGTGGCCACTGCAAGAGTCTCGCCCCTGAGTACGAGAAAGCAGCTAAGACCCTGAAGGCAGCTGACCCTCCCGTGCCCCTGGCTAAGGTGGATGCTACAGTACATACAGGGCTGGGAAGCAGGTTCTCTATCTCTGGTTACCCAACACTCAAGATCTTCAGGAAAGGAGAGGCATACGACTACGATGGGCCCAGACAAGAGGAAGGTCAGTCTCTTTTTTTGTGCCAATGTACATGTTAAAACATTTTTTTCTCTCAATCAATTTTAGACCATTTTTTTTCTATTTGGATCAGTTTTTGTTTTTAATCCATTCTAACCTTATAAAACATAATGGAAACTCGTACTCAAAAGCAGCTGATCTTCAGGAACAAAAATACATGTATCCTGTAATATTTGCCCCATGGTAGGTAGACTGAAAGGATGGGAACAGAAATGTATATGAAAGGCCTGTTTTATTTGTACAGAAGTTAGTTTAATTCAAATCTTGACTATAAGCTACAAAAATGAGAGTACTTTGACTAAGATATCTCCAGACTTAACCCACAGTTCATGGTCAACTTCTTGTTTGGGAAAATCAAAAGCAATTCAAGTCGTTAAATGCCCCTGCCACACGGTGATACACAGGTATTGTGAACTACATGAAGGAGCAGTCTGACCCTAACTGGGAGCCCCCACCTGAAGCAGTGGTCACCCTGACGGCCGACAACTTTGACGAGTTTGTTAACGAGAATGCCATCACTTTGGTGGAGTTCTATGCACCATGGTGAGTACAATAACACAGAAACCAAATTTTACAGTATCTTTGAATTGTAATTTTCATGGTTGGATGGGCAGAAGGTTCAAGCTAACTTTCTTTTGTGTCAGGCGTCCTATTTGGTAAATATACAACAAAATAATTGTATCAGTCTGTGTCTTTGTACTCTTATCTGACAACGGTAACATGTTTGTTTGAGTTTTTTGACAAGTCTGACATGTCATTGTTCTGCAAGAATGATAGAAATAAAATTTGACATTTGTCCTTATTAAAATGATTGTGGACTCTATAGTTTGGTGTCTTACTTGTATATGCCTATGAAATCTTTTTAGACAAATGAATTCTTAAGATTTTTCCGTACACAAATTTGAACTGTAGTCTTCCACCACAGGTGTGGCCACTGTAAGAAGCTGGCACCTGAGTACGAGAAAGCTGCCCAGACTCTTGCGAGAGATGGTATCCTTCTCGGCAAGGTGGACGCGACACAAGAGAACGATTTGGCGAAGCGGTTTGACGTGTCAGGATACCCTACCCTGAAGATATTCAGGAAGGGAAGGGCATACGAGTACAAGGGGCCAAGGGAGGAAAGAGGTAGGAACTGGTTCCCAGTTCATTTGGTATCAATAAACATGTAGATCATTTCCATCTAAGTTACATGTATAGTCTGTATTTTTAGTATTAACTACTTAATGAAATTGATTTTATTATAATAGAGCCTTGGCTGTGGGCTAACTTAAATTTTGATGTAAAATCCAAAAGATTGAGGACAATCCTCCAACTCAAAGTAATGATTTCAACAAATCACGACTTTGGCAAGATTGACAGGGTTGTGGTTTAAGTAATGGATGTAGTTGTAATTAATGAAATTGATTCTATTGTAATAGAGCCTTGGCTGTGGGCTAACTTAATTTTTGATCTAAGGTTATGCAATCCAAAAGAGGACAATCCTCCAATTCAAAGTCATGGATTCATTTCTGACAAATTACAAGTTGGCAAGATTGCCAGGGTTGTGGTTTAAGTAATGGTTGAATGGTTAATGATATCAATAACTTGATGTTCCAGGTATCGTCTCACACATGATTGACCAATCAGGGCCCAGTTCAGATGAGTTCAAGTCTCTGAAGGCTTTGAAAAACTTCGTCACATCTGACGCTGTCATTGTGGGCTTCTTTGAGAATGACCAGGATCCTCTCTTTCAAACCTACCTGGACTCAGGTAAGGGGTGACATTCTGTCTTTCCCAGTCAAAAAGCCTCTTCTTTAGCTTATGAGTACTATTTAAAGCCTTAAAAATGTTAAATTATTTTGATACTAATAGTTATACATGTGTATGTGTTACCACCATCTAGAAATGTTATATCCATACTGAAACAAATGTTCATGACATTCAGATTTTTGTATTAAGCACTTGACTAACTCACATATTTTATTTAATGTTATTGAATCAATGTTGCAGGATAGTAAAGGTTTAAGAATCTAAAATCCTCCCTTTGAACAGGTAATGACTTGCGAGATGCCTATGAGTTTGGCCACACGTTTGATGCGGAAGCCCGCAGCTTCTACAAGGTCAACCCTGGAACAGTCGCCATTCTACAGCCCGAGAAGTTCCAGTCCAAATATGAGCCCAAGATCAGGATCTTTGACAAGGTGTGTGGAGAATAATGACACTCTCTTTTTTCAAGTGACAGTTGAAATATCACTGTACAGTCTGAGTTGTTGACATACATGAGAGGACTTTTGTAAGGGTTGCAGTTTTGTACCTGTTTTAATTAGTTGAAAATAAGGTAGTTAGGTAAAGGTAGTCCCATAGCCTTTTTTCAGGTCGTAGGGCAGTGAGTCGTTAATCCACTGTGTCCAGGACAAGGTATTGGAAGGTGGAGCTCATCCCTCTCCTTACACAGCCTTTTACCTCCGCAGTCAGGTACCCATTTTACACCTAGGTGGAGTGAGGAAAGTGCCTTTCCCAAGGAGACAATGTTTCTAGCCAGGAAAGCCAGGAATCGAACCTGTGACCTCTCGATCTGTTGCCCGCTAGCTTAACCACTCGGCCATTCGACACCACTGAAAATACAAGTACCATAAATTAATACTAGTAAAGGTCTGTAATAAGGTTATGACTCCTTTTACTATTTTAAAATTGAATAGAATAGACCAGTCTATGAGATGTAATGCACTCACTGTCGTATCTATCAACTTGTCAGGCTGATGCCACTGTAAAGGACCTCCAGGACTGGTACAAAGACAACATCCGCCCGCTGGTGGGAGAACTGACCACGCTGAACGAGAACAGGCGGTACGGAGAGGCACGACCGTTGGTGGTGGTTTTCTACGATGTAGACTTCAGCTTTGAATACAAAGAAGGTAAGCATAGATTTTTTCAAACCTACTATATAGTATTATACAGTCATTGTGGCTGTGATACTAGTACAGGATATTTTGACGATTTATAGCCTAGTGCTTCGGTACAGAAAGACATTCTTTTAGAAGTTAGTTTTGATAGGTATACTTACATATAAATGTCATACATTTACTATAGAGGTTGCTTCACCATTTTACATTTAACCTTCTCCCTGAGCTCAGGTGAGCTGAAACCAGTCATCAAGTAGCTGTTTGGCACCAAATGTGTATTGATTACAGGGTTAGATAGCCAGGAGAAGGAAGAGAGATCTGACTTAGCATTCTTGGTAGTTCAGTTCCAGTAAGAGTGTTGTTTAGGGCAGCATTGATGTTGTTACAGATCAAAATGAATAATAATACATGTATAGGCTTATAAAAGCAGATAAGGATATGACTAACTCTATATCTTCTAGACCTGACTTATTCATTGTTAAATTAGTCAGAGGTTTGATACAGAACTGTTTCTTTCCCCCAGCTACACAGATCTGGAGGCGGAAGGTTCTGGAGGTGGCTAAGGACCACCGAGACATGACCTTTGTCATCGCTAAGGAGGACCTGCAGCAGGCCAAGCTGAGGGAACTGGAGCTGGACGACAGCGGGGAGGAAGTCAACGTCGGGCTGTACGACAAGAGCAACAAGAAGTACCGCATGGAGCCGGACGAGTTCAGCGAGGACGTACTGAGGGAGTTCGTGGAGGCTTTCAAAAATGGTGGGTGTCTTTTCTTCAGGTTGTCAAGTAAGGCCACACTGATTTAATTTTATGGATGACATCCTCTGGGGACCACAAAACTAATGCGAGAGGGCGAAAAAAAATCCAGCAAAAAAAAATGCTGCTTAACCACAGGAATACAAAGCCGGTATTGCGAATTGAAGCACAGGACACAGTGACTGCATCAAACAAACAGTTTTTATTTGCAGGAGCTAGATGTAGATACTAGTAGTCTTGTTCAGGTCTCATCCTCCTTCACAACTTCCTCCTAGATCCTTCGTTTTACGATAAGCCGCCCTTTTGCGGCATTTATGAGTCGGCAGTCTGTACTGAGTTCCAGCCGAGTTCTGGAGTTCCGTGAAGCCTTGAAAGACATGATTTTTTTTTTTTTGAGAACAGGCGAAAATCAATGCGCGCGCGGATGTCATCCATAAAATTAAGTCGGTGTGGCCTAACTGTATAATTCAACAACCAGGGGTTTTCACATCCGATGTTTTGGTGACTGCCAGTCATTGTTGCCCTGAAGGTGACAGACGGTCACCAAAACGTCAGAGGTGTCTTTTCTTCCCGAGAGAGGGCGTATTATATTTTCAAGCAGTTACTTTTCCTTGAGCAAATCCTTATCGATTGCTAAGACACTGGTTATTATACATGTACTCCTGCAGCTACTAACTGTAACAGTAGATAAGTTGACCCCATGACTTCCCACTTTTATTTTGTATTAAAATTTGTATTCTTTTCTCAGGTGAGCTGAAACCAGTCATCAAGTCCCAACCCGTCCCCAAGAAGCAAGGTGCAGTCACCACCGTGGTTGGCAAGAACTTTGAAAAAATCGTCATGGACAAATCTAAAGACGTCTTGATCGAGTTTTACGCTCCTTGGTGCGGCCACTGCAAGAAACTCGAGCCCATCTACAAGGAACTGGGGAAGAAGTATAAAAATGCAAAAGACATGGTCATTGCTAAGATGGACGCCACAGCAAACGATGTTCCTGTCGATGCCTTTGAAGTACAGGGTTTCCCAACCATCTTCTTTGTAAAGAAAAATGATAAAAAGAATCCAATGAAGTTTGAAGGGGATAGAGATTTACATGGGTTTGTGAAGTTCCTGGAGGAACATGCAACTGTGTCTCTAGGAATGGCAAAGGAAGAGTTGTAGGGGCTAGTTTGGAGCAAATACAGTACTGGTGAACATGTTGCAATATGAGGTACACAGGCTTGGAGGCAGACTTTTCAGTTGTGAATTGATGTTTAAAATTGTAATTTTCCCTTTTATTTGTGTACATCAGCTAGGTGTCACCAAAGACATTATCTTCCTACCTTTTTCTTCATTGTTTGCATGCAAGTTTTAGTTGATACACTTTCTTTTGGCCACAGCAAACTTGAGCATTCCAGTGCTGGTTTACAATTTGTACCTTTGTATGTATATTTGGAAATGTATGGCAGGTTGATGCTATACTTATAACATCAAGTATGGGCACAGAATGCCTGTAGATGCCTATATATAAGGAGAATAACTAGAAGTCACAGTATGAACTATGATCATTTTCATATGAATAGCTTTTGTTTTATAGATGTATCAGATTACCAGATTGGTACTATGCAGGAGTTAAAATACTAGTATACAGCTGATGAAATAAATTAAATTCTTAAAAAGATTCCAAAATAGAAGTGGAAACCTTTGTATAGTTCTCTTTTCCTTTTATCAGTTACTTAGGTTAACCTTTGGTGATTTATTTGGTATGAAGGGATATCTTTCTGAAGTCTTTTGTATGAATGAAGATTAAATTTAAACCACCTCTACTTTTAGCACAGTATTTTGAGAAATACAGTAAGTTGAATCACTACATGTTGTAGTGGTTGTATCAATGGGAATAAAGGAAGCTGCTAAGCAGAATTTTTTTGGTTGTGTATTTTCCATAGTATGTTAGTAGCCATATACATGTACATGTGTGTGCATCTATTGGTTAACTAAAACATTGATGTGAGACAACACACATCTTCCCATCCTTTCCTTAGATCAACTCACCACCACGAAATATTGCGATGCACTGTTTGGTGACAATGACAACTTGACTTCTATCTCAAGTTACACATGGTCTTCAATTTTCTTTTCTCCAATTCTTGTTTCAATGCAATCATACTTTTAATATCATTCTTATTACTACTGTTATCAATTAGAAGTAAATCATTTTCCTTCTGAAAAATGCTTTGTTACCTTCTCTCTCAAATACAGTGACCCAAAAATCTATGAAGTTCTCTTGAAATACTTGTACAAGACATTGGCATATTTTCAATTGCATTCAGAACGTTCCTCATATTCTGCTTCCACAATGTGTACTTGCACTTTATTTCATTGTCACAAGTAACTGTTTCTGCCAATGCATCTCATTTGAGACTTGTAAGGCAGTAATTATGACTGCACAGTATATAATACAACCATCTCATTCTTTAACTTTGTCTTCAGAAGTCTCCAAACATTTCTTCTCCTATGTCCTCCAGTAGCGCATCCAGATTGTCTGAAACATAGAACAACAAATCTTTAACATTCTGAAATTTGAGGCCTTTCATAATATACCACTTGATACAAGAGTAGCAGCAATACATGTCACATGGCATTATAGCAATTTATTGAAAAGTTGCCAACCTCAATCAATGTAGGTTTGTCATAAGCTTATGTTCCCAATATTCAAACTTACCTTCACCCCAAAGCTCATCCACATCTTGTTGCTTGTTCCCTTCAGGTCCAGTGTTGGTAGTATTGCCAGTGGCACTCCTTGCTCCAGAAGCCACCACATTGGCTCCCTGTACTGTATCTTGTCCCAATGCACTACTAAATGGTAACTGTTGCCCATTTTGCCCTGGCTTCTGTGTGTTACTCCTCCCAACAGTAGTTATTGAAGCCCTTTGAGAGACAACGCTCCTTGTACAGGTAGGACTTGTGTCCTGGAACTTCAGCCAGGAGGGAGGAGGAGACTGGTTCATCTCGGGTGAGTCTTGGCTGGAGGGGTTGGACGTTATGCCTGATTTTGTACCAGGAGGATAGACCTGGACTATGTTGTTTAAGGTGATGTTTAGGTAGTGGTTTCTGGCAGATGGGCTGAACACTCCAACCTGAGGATTGGAAAAATAAGGGTAGGCATTAGTAAAATACAGTGGCCTGGAAATTATATGATTTTGTACCAGGAGGATAGACCTGGACTATGTTGTTTAGGGTGATGTTCAGGTAGTGGTTTCGGGCAGATGGGCTGAACACTCCAACCTGAGGATTGGAAGATAAGGGTAGGCATTAAATTTAACAAAACAGTGGCCTGGAAATTAAATATTAGTGATCAGAATCACAGACAGTCTTTGGCTACATTTGCTACAATTCAAGGTAAACAATGTAAGTTAGACATCTGCTTCTTTACAAATATACATTTGCAGCAATGAAAACTTTACCAAGAATCCTTCAGCCTTCTGTGCAATCTGTTTTTAACTGATAGGATAGCTACAGTAACTGTAGTCTATGAAATAAAGTCCTGTACCTGTCTGAGGACCAGCGTTGTGCCAGCCTTGATCTCTGAGGGATATTCCTCTAACACCTTCTGGTGTATGGTACCCTGCATCTCACCTGGGAATAATACAGCACACATGGCCATGGGAAATCAACACATAGATGTACATAATAAGACATCAACCTGGCATCTGTCCTAAACAAGACTAGCATTCTAAAGGACTCAGTGTAAGAGGTTGTAAGGGGTTGACTTACTGAGGGACATTCTACGCCTTTCTTCCTTCCTTACAGCAGCTCTGTTCCTGAACTCGTTCATAGAAGGCTCTTTCTGAGAAACACTACTATATCTGAATCATTCAGAGAAAACTTCTAAAATCAATTGTAAACACAAAATCATAAATACCTGTGTGATCTCTGAAAACAACACTTCCGTTCCTCCCATCCGACGACAACAGCTTCACCCAAACACAGAGTTGTGGTACCTTTCCTTGTGGCAGTAGCTTTAAACTGGCCTGTATCAAACATACAGAAGGTTAGCACTCATGGACATTTAAACATGAAAACAAACTACACAGGTTTATAATGAAATCCTACATATAGAACTTATCAGATAGAAGTTACATGTAAAATAAAAGTGTAGAATATACATACTTACCCTGCGTAGTACAAGGGCAATGTTGTTTTTACCCAGGATGCAACTGGAGTTGTCCTCATGCAGACCCAGCTCCTTCTTCATGGTATCCCAAGATCCTTTTCTAGGATCCTCCTGGGACAGCTGGGAGCTTGACAGGTCCTGAATGAAGTAGAACTTATCAATGTTTCCCCTACCACTGTCTTGAACTTACCACTTTGCCTATTATATATTTCACGAACATTCACATAAATATTCACACATTCATTCCCAGACACAAATGTCAACAAGACTGGCAATGAAAACATACATTGCCATGGTGATGGTGGTTGCTGTTAGGGTTATTATTTGCATGGCACTGCGGCCCTGCCATCCTTTCATGATTTTGAGGAAGACTTGGTACCTATACAGATACAGTGCACTCCCCCCCTGAGTGTATAGTGAACAAGCCCCGGGGTCACAGAAAGTAGGGCATCCGGGGCAGAGAGGAGCAGGGTCCCAAAGGTTTCAAGGAATGTAGATGTAGGTCAGAGACATGCCTGTAGACATTCCATTCCTGTGGACAAAATGCCTGTACAATTCCAAGAATTCTTGCGAATCACACACAATACTGTACCATTTGGCTCCTCCCTGAGACGTCGCCAAAAAGCCAAGCAATGGTGACTGATCCAGGGTAAAAAAATGCAGAAGATTCACTGAACTGTACTAATTGTTGTCACAGATAGGTGGCGCTGTTGCTTACCTCATCTTTAGGTTTCTTGGCCACAGCACTGTGAGAAGGTGTTTGTGGAGTTGCTATGGCAACATCATCCAACTGTTTATCCTCAGACTGAAGAGAAAAAGAAAGTAAAAATGTGATTAAAACATCTCTATGTTAACACCTTGATTCTAAATTGAACTCTTGAAGCTACAAAAAAAAAGATATAAAAGTGCACAAAATCAACAAAAAATCTGAAAACGGAAAGACATGTAAATTACTTTCCAATTGACAAAAGTTAAACATGTAGTATTTGACCCCTTTTCAAAACAAGACATGTAAAGTTCTATCCCTTACCAGTTTAGGCAGTATACCAGCAGGCCCTGGGAACCTTCTCTTTTTGGCCCTGGGTGTCAGGTTCTCAGGTTTGGAGGCATTACACAGCTTCAACAGCCTGGAGGTACAGACTGGGGCCTGGGGCGACAGGAAACTGCCAGGAGAACTTGTCTGCAGGACAAGTATGGCAATCAGAAACATTCTTGTAGAATTTACCAGAAAGTTTTGATAATCATCGAAAATATGTGTCAATGCAATTAATTTGATGATCATCTTTAAATCCATGTGGGTCTATTAAGTACATGTATCAGTGTTGTTACCATTGATTGGCAAAATGTGGTTAATATTTTTGGCAGCCAACAAGAATGACAATGATGAAAAAACATACTAGAATGTTTGTACAATACCACCCATTTCAAAACATAACAGTTACACTTTCTGTACCTCGATCCAAACTCAGGAGCTCATGTACTTACACTTACAGGAGAAAAAAAACATAGAAAAATGCCACTAAGCCATACAGAGATATAATGAGACTCACTCCTTGTTTTTCTGACAGTGTGTTCTGCCCAAAGGAAGAGTTGTACAGCCCAGAACTGGGGCCGTTTGGCGATCTCTGTCTGATCGGGCCTCCTCTCCCCTGGGGCATTCTGGGAGCCTGGTGCATTGTGGGAGCATACTGCATCCTGGGAGTCTGCTGAAATCTAGGAGACTGTTGCATTCTGGGAGCCACCATCCCAGCAGGCTGTGTCACCCTTGGTGTGCCGTATTGCCCTCCATACCTCGGAGTAGAGGAAACATTCCCCATACGTGGGGCAAAACTGTGACCTCCTCTTTGTGGCAACCTGGGCCCAGCTTGGGTAAAACTTGATTGACATGTGGACATCACATGAGTTCCCTGGGTACCCATAGTGTTCTGCACTCCTGAAGTGCTGCTTACAGGATTCCTCATTCCACTTGGTTTAAACTGTGCATTGGCTGGGTTCCTCAACCCACCAGCTGTCTGTGTTCCAGGGTTACCCTGCACTGACCCAGAGCTCACAGTTGACGGAAAACTGGCATTATTTGCCTCAGGAACTTTCTGACCATTGTTTACTTTGCTCCCAAACACATAGCCTTTACTTACAGGTTTATTTTGCAGAGATGCAGAGTTTCTCAACTGAGATGTGCTGGAGATACCTCCCACATTGTTAACTGCAGGTGTTCGAAGCTGAGCACTTGTACTGTATGTACTGCCCACATTAGGGAGAGAGATCCCTTTGCTTAGTCCTGCTGTATTATTGCCACCTTGCCCACTCCCATCCTTTGTACATGTAGTTGTACAGTTACTGGTGGCAGACGGTCCTCCTAGTAGGCGGGAAAGTCTCCCCGTAGTTCCGGGGCTCTGGTTATCTGTGGGGCTCTTTTGAACATTATTGCTTGGCACACTGCTTGTCAACAAAGGGCTACCTCCTGTATTAGGAGGTACTCTTCCACAATTTGCATTGAACACATTGTTCGGCCTAAGAGAAAACCCAGCTCCCGTTCTACTAAGTACAGAGGGACTGTTGGGTGAAGTTTTGTTGACAGGTTTGAAGACAAATTTTCCCGGTTTGGACATCTTGCCTGCCGGGGACTGCACTGTACCCGAGTCTGCCACAGGCATTCTGAGTCCACTACTACTCTGGGTTTGGTTGCTTGAAGAACCAAGTCCTTGTATTTTGTTCAGAATGGCTTGTGATCTTCCTTGCATGGAAGGTCTATCAACATTACTGAATGCAGTGCCTCCTATCTTTTGTACCTTGCCTTGCAGTCTACTGCTGGCTTCAGCATCATTGTTTTCCAAGGGACTGTTTGTGGTCTTTGGTTGCTTCTTTGGCGGTTGAACTCCAAGCACAGGGGAGTCGCTTGATCGTCTTTTTGTTAAAAACGATCCAATATTGTCATCACCAAAGTCGTCATCAAAAGCTCCCAGGAAAGATGAGTTGATGTTGGTCAGAGGAGGTGGATCTGGAGTTGGAGTCTTGTAGTCCACTGTAGGTTTCTTGCTGAAAGTAGTTTTTGTGATCAGATTGTTGTTCTGTTGCTGTAATGGCCTGGAGTTGGTAGAGTTGGCAATGGCAGGGGCCACACTTGCCGATTCTGCTAGCAAGAAGTCCTGCAATCATAATACATGTAACGTTAAATGACATAAGTAATTTGACTTTGAACTTTGAACTTTATTCATCACCTTTACATCGGTGGCACAGACGGTCATAGTGCCGTGTGCAGAATTACAAAATTAAAAGCAAATTATATACAAATAGTGAGAAACTTAACAAACATAGAAAACTAAGCAAATTATATAGAAACAATAAAAACATTGTTACAAGAGGAAAATATATGGATGGTGGAAACATTATCAATACTAGAAATCATAACATTTGCAAAGCAAATGCATACTGTTTATTAATGACTCGTTGATTCAAATTCATAATTCAACCTTTGACAACTTTCATAATTTAGCTGATGCAGAAATTGATTTATAAATGAGTTGAGAACATTATAAGAAGTTAAGTTTACCTCATCTCCAAGATCCAAGTCATCATCACCAATGCTGAACAAACCGCCTTGTCCAGCCATCTTGCTACTCACAACTGGAATATGTAAATAACTACAATTTATACTAATTTGTAGGAAGAAAAAAATTACATTTTGAATTACAACAACAATGAAACACTATTCATGAAATGACGACACCCTCACATGTCATCAGAAATTTGATCGTAGGGGGGTCTGTCGACTACCTTGGTCATTCATAAAGAATGTTATTAACTCTTCTGAATCCAAAACCATTACCTTTTGGTCCCTTCGACCGGCCAAAGACCAAGCTAGCTCCCCTCCCCACTTTTATAAATTCCGCAACTTACCGCCGGAGTTGAGAGCATTCAGTGCTGCCTTGGAAACAACAAAGACTTTCCTGAGTTTAACACATTGTTCTAACAATCATTGTTTCATCTGCCATGTGTCAAGACCATCTAGAACCAGACTGTAGTTGAAACAAAAAGTGATTTTGCTGCCCGCGGAAAACTTTGACGATTTTAAAATGGCCGCTTTCTCTGTCATCTCGGAGAATCTCGCGAGATTTCGCAAAAATTGGAAGATCGTATTTCTCTAAGGGTGGCGGGAAATTTGTATCATAAAGATAGCTAAGAAATAGACCTACAATTTCGAAAAACTATCAAATTTTGCTATTTAGCTGCTATGTTTAATACAATAAAGTGTTAAGGTTTCTTGCAAAGTTCGGAAAATGTCAATTTTCAGGTCTATTATTTAAAACTGACGTTACCTATGAGTGAATGGTGTAATCCAAAAATACCGCGGTCCAAATGAAAATGTTGCCAAGGTAGCAGAGACTAAAAACAGTCATCGTTTTCTGGCTAAGTTAGGTTTTACCACTGTCCTAACCTTTTGAAGACCTTCGCTTTCTCTGAAGGCAACACATCACTTGAAGATGCCAAAGAAACGTGACGATGAAGCCACCAAACAAGCAATCGCCGAGAAGGTTTGTGTTGGGGGAGGGGGGCGCGTTTGTCAAATATTATATAGATATTGTGTTTTTCATCAATCACATAGCTAGTTTTTGCCATATTCCTGGTAGAGGATTTTAATAGATCGCCTGGTCTCAACGTTCACCTTTTGTGTGTTGCTTTTTGTCCTTCCTCTATAGATCAACTTCTTTCTCAATGGCAAACAACCTGTTGCTGTCTTGATTTTTTGAAACACCATTCCATATGTTTTATATTTGTGATAAATGATTAAAAAGAAATGCTATTTGTAAAAAGTGAGTAACAGGAAATTCTTGAATTGAGTGCCACTAACACTGGATTGATCAGAAACTTTTATTGGGCTTACACAGTGAAATTGATTGTTTGAATAATGAAGCAGGTAAAACAAATCCAAAGTAGACAAGCGATGATAAGGACTGCGACCCTCTCCAGTAGCGTGCATGTCGGGTGAGCGACAACAGTGGAGATTCGAACTCCCAACCCCTTGAGGCAGGGTCGCTAACCACTGGACTACGCACGCTACTAATGATAATAACATTGTTGATGATGATAATGATGATGATGTTGATGACATTAATGATGATGATGATTATGATCATTCTGATGATGATGATGATGATCATGATGAATGTTGATGGTGATGATGATGATGAAATGTTCTGACAGGTGAAACAGATCCAAAGTAAACAGGCGAGATGGATGCAGGAGAGGAAGGAGCAGCTGGACCGAGGAGGAGGAGGGAGACAGCAGACACAGACAGCGGAGAGGGGTACAGGACAGAGGGGGGCGGCCAACAGGAAGGACAAGAAACCTGCTGCACAGTCTACAAGTATGTTAAACATGGATATGTGGTATGACATTGTAGTCTTCAAATTCAGTAACATATAAGCAACTGTGCTTCCTTCCTAATGCTCATTAGATATATGTGAATAAAAAAAAGAAGTCAGTAAGCAGTGGCGGCGGCACGAAATTCCAATTGGGGGGGCAAGATTTTCATTAAACAATATTACCCCTAGCGAGCGCCGAAGGCGCGACTTACCTAGGGGGGTCCGGGGGCATGCTCCCCCGGGAAAATTTGAAATTCTAACCCTCTGAAACGCCATTTCCTGCATTTTGAGCGGCAAATTTGCTGGTACACATGGCTAAGTTTATTCTCTCTACTCAAGTACATTTCGTTCTCGAACTTCTCCGGGGGGCATGCTCCTCCGGGAAAATTTGAAATTTTAACCTTCTGAAGCGCCATTTCCTGCATTTTGAGAGGCAAATTTTGCTGGTACACAAAGCTAAGTTTATTCGCGCTACTATAGTTCTTTTGTCCTCGAACTTCTTGCGCATGCTATTTATCTCAATCAGGGAAACAAGGCTGCTTTCAAACTACTTGAGAAGGGTATTCTAAGATCAGACAAATAAACATTGAGTCAGTCCTTAGTTTAATCAAAATACCTGGTATGATGCATCCACATTCGCACCGAGAAATTAGAAAAGGGCGGCCGGGTCAGGACCAGTGGAATTTTATCGATATCGTTACGAATGGCGCTACAAAACGAGATCTATCTTGATCAGAATTACGCACATCCTCTCAACTGCGTGAAACTCGCGCCATATTGTTACGTATGCACGACTGATAAACCAATCAGAGCGCAGGTTATCTGAGGTGAACCAATCAGATGCGGTCTTGCATGCGGTAATGTGTGTATGTAGAAGATGGCGCTGTGTGATTTGAAATGGTAGTGCGCGCGCAGCGCGGAAAATCCGTTTTAAAAGCGGTTTTACAAGTAGAAATCCGGCAGTTTGATGGCTGGTCATTACATCTACGAAAAATTCACAAGGATTTTAGCATGATTTTTGGGGGGGCGACGCCCCCCCAACATTATTTTTGGGGGGGCGGCCGCCCCCCCTGCCCCCCCGGTGCCGCCGCCACTGGTAAGTTATACCCATATGTTACATTTCTAAGTTAATGTAAGAATAAGGCAGAAATTAAGGAAAACTAAAGCCATTTTAAAAGTGATGGATGTCACTCACTATGAAATTTTTGACACTACACTATATATATATATATATATATATGCCTGTGTCAGACATGTCAGGTAGATAATACTGGGTTTTAGTATGTTTTCCTTTAAATGAAGTGTACATGTAATCTGCATGGTAAGACAATAAACCAATTTGACTGTACATGTATGTGGGAATTCTTGTTACTGCTGTGAAAAATAGTTTCCACGAAATGAACAATACATGTATCAATTTTATAACTAAATTTAACCTTCTTTTTGCCATTGTAGAAACAGCATATATACCATGGATTTCCAAGAATGACATTGACAAACAATTCCAACAAAGGTCCTCAAGATCTCAACCTCCCAAACCATCAAGTGCACCAACAGGGAGGTCCAGAAAACCAGAAGCACTCACAAGAACAGCAACAGTACAGAATGAAAGAAAGTTACCCGCACAGAGGCCGAAAAGCGCAAACAGAACACTGGAGAGGCCAAAGACTTACACAAAAGGATCTTTCAAAGAAGTAAATGGTAATACATTAACTTATGGTAATCAGGATACCAGACAGACAGAGTCAGAAGATGGAACACAAGATGAAGAAGAAACAGTGCCTTACACACATCAGTCTGACTCTGAAGACAATACACATAATCATGAATTCTCAAAGCAAGACAGTGTCTCCTCAGCTAGAGAAACATTGCACAAACACAATGTTAAACCTGACAAGGTTGGAAATGATGTCCAAAATGATGGAGAAACAACAGAAGACCAAACTGACCAATCAGGATCGAGAAGTGCCAGAGCTAGAGCTATGTTATCCCCAGATATGTTTGATGCGTTGGCAGATCAAATAGCCAACAGACTGAAGGTGAGAATGGATAAACCAACAAGCAGGGAAGACTCAGGAGTAGGTGGGCACATCTCTCAGGAAACAAGTGTTGACACACACAAGTGTCAGGTCTGCTCTTCTCTTATGGTAAGTCTGTTTTCTTGGTGCCTTTGAGCCTTGCGAAATGTATAGTTTGTCCATATTCGACTCTTAACTTAGTCATACTCATTATATACTAGTAGACATTTGTAGTGCAAAGAAAGCAGAATACATCTAGAGGATAACTTACCCAGAATAGACCAGAAAGAGCTGCTTTTACTAGGCTATTTCTTTAGATGGTTTAGCATTTAGTAATATCGAATACATGTACAAATGTACTTTTGTAGAGCAGAAGTTATTTCCCTTCATTTTGTTAATGTATTTTTTCAGAAGCAAAAATTATTTTGTTTTTGTTGCAGGTTCCCCCAGACCACCGGCCGATGTTGGTTATCCCATGTGGTCACACATTTTGTACTGCCTGTGTCAGACATACAGACACCTGCCCTGGCTGTGGACAGGAAGGTAGGCTGATACATATATATGTCACAGTGGAGACTGGAATCCAGGGCAATCTGGCTAATTCTCCTTGGGGAGCCTGGAATTCTAGTCTGCCCTAGGGGAGACTGGAATTCTAAACTCTCCTAGGCTAGGCCAATTCTAGATTCTCCACAGGAGACTGGAATTTGAATCAGCCCTAGGAGAGACTGGAATTCTACTAGGAATTGGGATCTGAATATTTGAATTCCAGTCAGTCTTAGGAGAATCTGGAATTGCCCTAGATATATACTAAGTATATAATAGCTGACTGTCTGTGTCCTCTATTGACTAATGAACCATTCTAACCATAAATCCTTGTTGTAGACTTCAGTTACTTCTTAACAAGTTTTCATGCATTGCCAGAAATTTATTTATATCTTTCAGTGTCATCTCTCACTTGCAACATCATGCTGCAACAGATAATTGTCGAATACAAAAACAAGAGAAAACCAAAAACACGGGAACATTCAAACATCCACATAAGTAGTGCCAACCATGCATATGCTCCACAAAAGTACTCCGGCGGCACCAGCAGATTTGATTCGTTTGGTGAAGAAAACAAAATTGCACCTAGTAGTGTGAAAAGGAGAGACCCTGGTTCCCATGGTGATGGTAAACATAAGGGTTACCGTGGTAACAGAGGTGAGGAGTATGTGGAGAAGTACCACACCCTGACTGTGAGGTGTGAGGTGCTGGAAACAGAGGCTGTTGGGATCAGGGAGAAAATGGAAACGGTTGCTAAGCAACTAGAGAGGGAACAGGTGTGTATTGTTCTTTCAACAGTAACTGCTGGTAGGTAGCCTCCATGCTGCAACAGATAACTGTAGAATACAATTGTGTGGTTCTTTCTTGTAAATGTGGCGTCTATGTGGTGTAGTGGTAGAGCATCCAACTGTCAAGCAAGGAGACCCAGGTTCAATCCCCAGGGTTGGACCCAGACATGTCTGGACATGCACCCAGACGTTGTGCCCTTGGGAAAGGCACTTAACACGTATTTCCCCCCTCAGTTAGAGGGATCCTGGGCCCTACTAGGGTTTGGGTTGGCGTTAGGAATTGCAACCAGCTGTAAAAATCCTGCTTCAAAAAAGACTTGCACTTGATGCAAGCACGTCTAACCCCCCGTTTCGGGGAAAAAAGACGTTAAAACTGGATAAGAAGATAAGAAGAAATGATAAGTAGGCCTAAAATGAAAGTTAGTAGCAAATTTCGAACAGAAAATGTAACTTTGTGTCTGTAAATTTTCAGGTATGTTTACCAAAATCGAAGAGTGACAAACAACAGTACCTTTACCTTCACCTTGTTTTGATTCATCCATTTAGAAACAAGTTGCTGCAATAGAAAAACAAGAAGAGCACCTGAAGGAACAGATTAAGATGTTGGAAGAGAAAATCAACAGTCTCCAGAGCCACAAAGAAGGGTACAGAGACACCTGTGATGAGTTAGAAGGACAACACTTCAACCTGGCCTCTAAGTTATCTATGGTGGAGGATACTCTACAGTCATTAACACTGGAGAGGGATAAGGTAAGCAGCAAATCTTTATTTCTGTTCACTAGTCGTCTTCATTGTTATAATGTTTTGAGTGCCATTTCACTTTTTACAGGCATCGTTTGATTCAGGTGTCAGTGGATGTCAATGTCACTATGTTTCTTAGATATAAGTGTACATGTATTTCTTGTTTATTGAACATTCAATAGTACATGTATAGTAATTATCACCAATACATTATGAATGTGAATTTTGTTATATTGTGAAGATACCTGTATTCATGGTGACAAATACAGAAAATATTATAGTCAATCATTTGGGGATGCTTGTTTGAATGGCACCACAAAATTGCTCTCAATCCATATAGTAATACATGTAAAATCATCATTCATTTAACAATAATAATCTGTAACCAATCACTTCATTGGATGTGGAAAAGTACTTTATAACTTTATAATCTTAGACTTATAGCATGATTGAGTATACTTAAAATCAATGTGTTTTACTGTTCCATAGGTGAGGATCCTGGCTCACAACTTTGATCCATCTATTAACATAGACAATGACTTATAGATGACGTTCACCACTGATAAACTTTGGAACAGCAAACCATGTCTAGGATTAAACTAAAGGTGTAACATCAAGTAAGTGCGGGTAGTCTTCAACATGTACTACTAATGTGTATTGTAATTCTGTTGAATTCAAGTAACAAACATTTCAATCAGTGCTAACATTGATTTTCAACTTCATGTGTTAAGTTTTTAAAGTCTGTGTATATTTGTTATTTTTTAATTATACCTTCCTCTATTTATCTCTCGATTATTGTGCAATTTAATTTGAAAATATATGATTTTTACTTAATTGAGTTACAAAAAGTTGTGCCAAAAAATACAGCAAAATATTCTTAAACAATACTTCTCTGTAATGTACTCTTTTGTCCATATGTTTAACTAAAGTCTAAGTCTACAACACTTCAAACATTCTGTGTATGTTCATTGTGTGTCTACTAGTATTTTGTATGTGCAGCCCATATATATATACAGTCATGTATGTGTATATGGGGCCTGCAGGACAAGGTTTAAACAATACTTCTCTGTAATGTGCTCTTCTGTCCATATGTTTAATTAACTAAAACACTTCAAACATTCTGTGTATTTTCATTGTGTGTCTATTTGGTATGTGCAGCCCATATATATATACAGTCATGTATATGGGGCCTGCAGGACAAGGTTTAAACAATAATTATACTTCTCTGTAATGTGCTCTTCTGTCCATGTTTAATTAACTAAAACACTTCAAACATTCTGTGTATTTTCATACTGTGTCTATTTGGTATGTCCAGCCCATATATATATATATACAGTCATGTACCGGTATATGGGGACCACAGGACAATACTTCTCTGTAATGTGCTCTTTTGTCCATATGTTTAACTAAAACACTTCAAACATTCTGTGTATTTTTATTGTGTGTCTATTTGGTAATCTCATTGTGCTACTATGGGTTATCCCATTACAAGTGTAGCAGATTAAAAAGATTAAGGCATAGTACTGTCCACAAAGCTTTGACAGCTAGTTCTTATAAACCTATACATTTAGGGAGGCATACATGTGTGTGCTGTAGAGATTGTAAAATTCAACCATTAACATAGCACACTAGTTAAAAAACCCTCAGGTCTTTACTTGTGAAAGGCAAAGTTGTGTAGTTCCTTTGCACACTCTGCTTGTTCGTCAATCATCTTACACAAAAAGTGAGCGACAACATTCAGTGCCTTTCCACCAAACCCTGTGATAGAAACTGTGGTTGTGAAGGCCCAATTTGCCAGCCCCAGGGTCAGAAGGGTACTGCTGTTTTTGGACAGCAGGCTTGCTAAGGTACGGATGTTGTCAGGAGGGGCAGGGTCTGTGTCTTCTGACAACAGCTTTGTGCACATGGGAAGATTTCTTTGCACAAAGATGTTCAACTCTTCTACATCTGTACCAGATATTGCTGCTAGCTTAGCGAGTGATGCTTCGTCGAGCCCAAAACACTTCTGGGACAGCTCGCAGGCTTCCCGGACCATTGCTGAAAAAAAAGTGGACCAGGACTGAATCATGTCCCTATTTATTTAGAATGTAGTTAAGAGTCCACAAGGGACTGATCATTAGTGTCATTAGTATGTCACTACATCTCTGTTTCACATTCACATAATTAGTCTGGGCTGACTTAGTAGCCTGTTGTCTTTGAAAAATTAACCTGTTCAGGCCAAATTCCAAGTCTCAACATGTTTTGCAACACTTGTGGTCACTATGATTTACATCTTAAGTGTTTAGATTTGCTAATTATATAATTTAGGGAGATTAGATCAAAGAAAAGACCAGCCGGCAGGCCAAGAAAAGATGGTTGGACCAGATTATTGAAATCACAAGACGAGAGGAACCAGACTTCCAAGTAGTTAAGGAAATAGCTGAAGACAGAACAGAGTAGAAAAGACTGACCAAGAGGCTGACAACTTACAGGCCTTAAGGCCTAAAGGCGTCAGGGTGAGATCAAGGTTTTGTACACGTACCTATATTCACTGGTGTTTCGACCAACAGGCCAGGTCCCTGATTGACATCCATGGCATTTACAGCCTGGACCCACGCCAGCTTCTTTAGCACACTGGCCTTTTTACTCACAAAGTCAGGTGACAAGTCTGGACAGCAGATCACAAATGCCTGCAGATGTAGGAAATTGCATTGGTTTGCTTGCAACAGTGAAGTGATGTGTCGATAAAACATTCTACAGTAAAGTCTAGTATATACTACACATTTTGTAAGAACAAAATAGATATTACTGTATGGAAAATCTAAACATTATTATCAATGATAGTATATGTACCTGTTGCTGTAAGTCATTGAGCTGAGACAGGATGGCCGTCTTCAGTTTGACCATGTCAAGCTTGCCCATCAGCAAATCATCAGCTTGATCACTGATGATGAAGGTGCTGTCTGCATCCATGATTTTAGCACTGCCTGGATTGTGCAGATGTTCCTGTAAGAAAGAGAAAGGAAATTCAAAGTGTTTTAACATACCTAACACTGAAATGAACTGTTACAACAAAAGTTACAAAACTGACAAACTAACAGTTCAGTTTTTCGTTTACTGAAATAGAATGTTACGTAGAAAGTTAGCTCAGTCAGCATAGAATGTTGGGAAAACACACTGTCCTGGATATGTTTCCAACAAAAGATTTTCAAATGTGAAATGTTTGTCAATGATATCAAAAGATAAGTCAGTTCAAACCTGAAGTTCCTCTGTCAGCTTGTCACAGAGTTCCCTGTTCTCTCTGTCCTCAGCTGGAAGAGCAGCAGCAGCCCCTAAAGCAGCTGCTTGGTCATGTTTTGATCCAATAAGGAACACCTAGAAAATGTTGAGAAAGTATTAAATAATATTCATTGACAAGCAGAAGCACTGTGACATGCTTTTGTCTGCATATTGCAAGGAGCTTATTTGTTTACTTGGATACTTTAAATTTATTGACTCCATTAGCTACCACACAATAAGCAAATTGGTATGCTAGTCATGTTGAATCTGTGAGCTTCAAGATCTTTTTTTTTAAATCATGATAAAAATCTTACTATATGCCCAACTTAGGGGCAGTAGGGCCTATTAGTCAAGGATTAGTAATGTCAACTTGATACACAAATGTACCTTCTTCTTCATCTCCATAGCCTTGTTGGCCACCCAAGCTGCCTCCTCAGTCACCTTGTCTTGGCAGAAGACCAGAAACAGGTCACAGTCCTTCATCTTTTCTCCATGGAGTTCAATATACCGGGAAACAAAGAGGGTTCCCCTTTGTCCTGAATTGTACAAACAAAGACGTTAAGTATATACAAGCAATTGTCGGCAGAATATACTGCATCTGCACAAAATCCAGATTTTTCACAGTTTTTGTGGGATGTTTGGTCAATTAGAATTTTGCCCATTGCAGGCAATATCTTTTTTGACACAACATTTGAAAACTATAGACGGGATGTCATCCTTAACTGGGTGAATACAACGGTTACCTTAAATGAGATGTTCTGCCAAAGCACTCACAGTGCACAATACGTGCAGGCACAGTACGCTCTGCCGACATTTATTCATATACCAGTTTGGGTCTTGTTATATGAATGACTGAATGAATGACTGGTTTATTTGATCAACATGATCCTTAAAAAAGTACATCGCAGCCAGGTAAGGTGGCTGAATTGCGTACTTTTCACATCAATAGATAAGGCTATTTACAAATTGACATTTGGTACAAACATTAATATTTACATCATATAATGTTCTAAATACGGAGAAGTCACTGTTCGTTCAGTAGTTCTGTTCTTATATCTGTTTGTTCGTGCTCCAAATGTGTAGCCTGGGTACCATCCTCCGTAGTTTTTCCGCTCCCAAAGGTCGCTAAGTGGCTAGCGACCTTTGGGAGCGGCAAAAAACTACGGAGGATGGTACTCAGGCTACTAAATGTGGACAGAAGGTGTTTATTTCTAGTGTCTCTGGAGCTGACATCGCCACAGGAAGGAGGAAACCAGTTTCTGAATGTGTTTGACTTAATGAGTCCTTTGGCAAAGTTGTAGCAAATGTCTCGGCTCCGGGCTTCTAATGTCGGCAGGTGCAGTTTCCTGCATGCCTCCGTGTAGGAGGTGAACGCGGAGCCTAGGATTATGCGGCATGCTCTTCTTTGGATGACCTCAATCCTTGCTCTTTGTGCCGCAGTTAATCCAAAGGTCAAAGGTCTCATAGCATATGAGAAGTTCTTCCTGGGACAGGTTGAAACTCCGTAGTTGTCTGAGTTGGTGCAGTCTTCTTGACCACCTGGTCTGCGTGTTAACATAGGTTAATGTAATGCGTGTCACATCTCAATCAAACTGCTACAAATAATTGGACTGACAATCACAATCATCATTAAACTTGACAGTTTTCATGTACCTATGTAGAGATTCATATAATACAGTGTACCTAGTGAAGTAATAACATACTAACCAAGTTTGTAATGACATACATGTAGGCTCCATCCTTGAATTGTTGCAAAACAAAATTGTGTTACTAATTATATCAGATAGATGTTACCAGGAGAAAGTGAGGCAGGTGGAAACTGGACCACAGAGATGTTGCATCGGTGGTCTGGATTGTGGTACACTGTTTCTTGGGCGGGGTCACTGGTCTGTTCTGGTTTCTTCAGAAGGTCAAGTTCAAGAAGGGAGCAGGTGAATGTTGTGATGCCAGCTTCAGCTTCGCCAATCACCCCTGTAAAAGTGACATCATATCTGTCAGCAACTGTTGTAACAGATGTTGTAACAGTTACTGTTTGTTCTAAGCTGCAGATAGATAATTATGCATAATGCTTTGAGGGGTTATGCATAATTATGCATAATGCTCAAGGGTTATGCATAATTATGCATAATGCTCAAGGGTTATGCATAATAGTTCTTTAGTTATGCATAATTGTCCATATTATGCATAACCCTTGAGCATTATGATAACCCCTCAAAGCATTATGCATAATTATGCATAATTATGCATAATTATGCATAATTGGACGAACCCCCAGGGGGTTGCGAATAGCTGCTCCATATTTCTTACATCATTTTTACCTATGGTTTGCGATATTAGCCCATCTGGGTTTAAGGTTGCTGAGATATGGGAGGTTGTCCGGAATTAAACTGGAAGTCCGGAATTAAACTGGAGGCTGTTTTATTTCTTTAGTGTCGCAACAATACTACCCCCCCCCCACACACACACACACTCCTGACTGAAATTTTAAAAAGTGTGAATTACCAAGTTGAACATTGATGACTGCTGTCTCCCAGTCTGGTAGGCATGGTTTGGTGGCTCCTGTACAGCCATTGAGTACCCTCAGTATGTCATCACTTGGTCCGCTGTCCTTACCCTCTTTCAGTGCAATACTGGTAGTCATGTCTTGCTGCATTTGCATCAAGTTTCTGCAAGAAAATTTTTCATATTTGCCAAATTTACCTGGTGCAGTAAATAAATTACAATCATGAGACATGACTTTTAATTACAATTTCAAGTAAGTATTTAACAGTTATTATGTATTTATTATGAAGTATATAATTATGTATATACATACATGTATACTACAGTACATCTATAGCTGACATAACATTGCCTTTAATATATACATGTACATGTACTGCTAATGAATAATATGATTGTAGCTTTTAGATCTAGGATGGACCAAGGTGACATAGTATGGAAGCTAAAGATTATAGGTTACTTTCATTCTCATATGTTACGCACCTGTCAGTCATGTCAGTCTTGACAATGGCATGGAGGATTGCTGCCCTGAGAGAGCCGACGTCCCATTTGTCTTGAACAATACTGTCATACAGGACATCTACGATGAAGATGTCAGTTACAGCGATGCCATTAATGTGGACTTTGAGGCCATCATGGACTTGCTATAAGAAACAAACACATAGGTAGTATTAACTTGATTTAATCTCAAGAAGTCATGTTCTATGTCATGACATCTGGGTGGATGCAAAGTGTTTGATTGATAACAAGTGTTCTGCAAATACACTATTTCATTGAATGTCCTACCTTTCTGATTCTGTCCATATGCCGATGTTCATCTGCTGAGGATGCACTGCCTGCATCATCATCATCCAGACATGTCCTGCCAGAAAAATTAGAGGTGAAATGCCAAACTTTCTGTTTCTTTTGAATATCTAAAGTAATGCATTTACTTGGCTGCAAATCTGCTATCATAATGATAAATGAGCCCATCGTATTTTGTTTCAAAAGTTTGTGAAAATAAGATCAAAATGTTACAGTACCATATGAACAAAACTTTCAGCTCCATCTCTTTAGCCTTTCTTGCAATTGTGAGAAGTCCTTTGCTGACTGCTTTTGCAATGAACACCAAGAGCACACTGCATGCTTTCATGTCATCAGCAAAGCTCTTGATGTATGCCTCTTCATCAAAGGTTCTTTGAAACAGCTTCTTTTTCACAGGAGGAGGGAGTTTCACAAGTACAACATTGTCCAAAGTGTTGTGAAGTGTGGTTATTGTGGTGGGTTTCTTCTGATCTCCCTCCTCCTCTTGGAGCAAGCCGCCGAAGTACTTGATGAAGGATGCCTCTCCAGCATTTCCATCTCCAACAATGCCAATGTCAGCAGGCCTGTTAAGGTTAGAAATCATTGTAAGCATTAACTGCAAATGCTGAGTATGTTCTATGGTCGTAGTGTTTTAAATTACCATCAGGCCAACTGATCTAAAGTGATTATCAGCAGAATGATGCTAAATTGAGTAAGATATAATCTATAATGCACATGCCTGTGAATTTAGTACCTTTCTTTCATCAAAAGGGAGTAACAAATCATATCATTATCATTAATATGCATACTAGACATTTTTTTGAAATTAATAGGCATATTTTCTTTGCCAAAACAAGTAACATCTTAAATGATTTCTGTGTTCAGAAATAATGCTCACTTGGTCTTTTGAGAGAACAAAAACAAGGAAGATTTCATACCCAAGATCCTTGCTGAAAGCAAACTTGAATAGCTTGGTTGCACACATCTCCATCTCTTCTATGAACTTTCGTACGAGGAACACTACCAGAGCAAAGGAGGCCGGAGCAGCTATGGCACCACCGATGAATGGAAGTGCTATCTTTGCTGTAGCACTTGTTAATGCTAGGCCCGCAATTGTGACAGAAGATGCCGCAGCAGCAGCAAGATTTCGTATTGCCAGGGGACCGCTGCTGTTCTTTATAGCGTTCCACAGTGTTGAGTTCTGGTTGCGAAACCTCATCAAGGTCAAAGCCGATTTGTTACAAATGTCGGCCAACTGCTCAAGAGATGCATCATCAATGTTAAAAGCTCTGCGGAGGTACTTGTATGCTCCTAACAGTGCCGCTGTAGTTGAAAAAAACAAAACCATTGTCCAAATCAACCAATATCATTATATATCATCATACTGTACATTACGCAGATAAATACTGGACTGTGCATCCTGAATACCATGTGACACTAATAACACTGAAATACAACAATTCCTGAAAATATTTAAAAGTGAAAGGTACTATTTTAAGGACAAATAAACTATTTTCAGTTTTGGGGCCTTTTGACCCCAAATCCTGTTTGCAAAAGGCAATCCATTGGTTTCTACCAGTCCTGCACACATTGGGGTGATATTATGATGTTCACGGCTGATGCCGCAGCCTAATCTACCAGGTGGCAGTTCCAGAAGATGTGTGACGTAAACGGTCAGCTTAATCTAATTAATTCAATTAGCCATGAAATCACTACTCTGTTGATGTTAGTACATAAGAAATATCTCTACCGGAAAGAAAAGGAACTAGAGGTCAACGATCTCATGCCTTCGTCAAAGGATGTTATCGTTATATAACTTAAGAAGGTAGAAGTGATATATTAGTCCCCCTAAATATTGAAGTTGGATTGTGAAAACTACCCCTGCCGATGCAATCTGCAATCGTGCATTGCGCAAGGGAAAAAACATCTGTGCAGGAAATGTAAGGCAACACCGCCTGCAGCTACATGGACTGCTTAATGAATATCCCCTCTGGGACTTTCTCCCTCTGGGACAGCCTGTAGCCCATGTGTCACAATGAAGGTAGAGTATCATGGAAGGTAACTGAATTATAGAATTGCTTCATTTATTATGCAAATTACATCATCATTTGCATACTGGTCATCTAATTATGTCAAGCATCACTTACCCTTCCTATGCCCCAAATATCAGGATGATCCGTCGACCGGTTATTGAGTTATCCTACTTTAAACATTTTCATACAAATGCTCCTGCAGTTCCAGAGCAAGCCGCTAGGGGACCCAAACTTATGTCACTTCTTCCTGAGCACAAGACCTATCTACCTTCCAGAAATCATGACCCTACATGTAGCTCCTCCAGATCACCATATTTCAAAACCAGAAGTTCCGCTGCAGTACCATAACGAGCCGCCAGGGGGCCCATATTCCTATCACTTCTAGGTCTCATCAAGACCTACCCACCTACCAAATATGAAGACAATCCATTAAAGCCTTCTCGAGTTATACTGTTGACAGACTCACGCACACACGCACGCCCATGAAAACATACCCTTCTTGACGAAGGCAAAAAGAGCAGCCTGAGGACTAATAATCACCCAAGAGAGAATTCTGCATGTCCTTCTACAATAACAACATTCACCAAACGTTATCCAAAAACTAGACAATCATATAGTGTAGATAAAATTAGATTAAGTGGACCTGCTATGTCACACATCTTCTGGCACTGCCACCTGGTAGATTAGGCAGTGCCAGTTTCTGAACTGGCTGCCGTGCTCACCATGACATCATTGGCACAATCTAATTGGATTAACTGGTGGCAGAAATCAAGAACTGAGGGTGATTTCCAAGATTCGATGTTCCCTAACATCAGAAGAGTGTATTTTTGTTTAAACGTCTTTGTTCATTGAATGATACCCATCACATTTGACTATTCTCAGGAATGTTGTATTTTAGTGTTATTGCTGTCATATGGTCTTTAAGGAGCAATGCCTATACATGTCATTTAGATATGCAAGTTTTTAAGTGTGGAAACAAAACCATACCAGCTAGCTGTTGTTTTATACAAAATGTAACATATACATAAGCCTTGTTTATACATTGTACCAGTTGACCAATTCAGATGATTTGCAGAACGACTTGCTCAAGCACTGTTTATGCAGGTGTAAATAACAGACACTTACCAATGTCTGCAGCCACACCTAGGCCAGGAAGAGGTATTGCACTGACTGCTGCAGCACCAGCTGCTAATGCCCACACTCTTTTCTTCATCACCTCTGCTTTCTGTGCCACTCTATTCACAGAAAAGTCTTGGATGTTTGTTATAAGGACCTCTTGCTTGCAGGTTGGAAGGCAGTTGAGCATTGCTGTTCTGAGTGCACCCATGTCATAGTCACTTTTCTTTACACGATCTTTCAGTCCACTAATAATGAAGATGTCACCGTCATCCACCTTTCCATACCCAAGATCTTCCAAGGTTTCCTTTGCTGACTGTTTAAACTTACCCATGACCAGTCTCTCTGCAATTTGGCTTTCAATGTTCTTTGGAAAGTCTTTGGGGTTGTCCTGCCTTGCCTTTGCAATGTCTATGTCTGCTTGTGACCTGACAAAAAGTGGCCGTTTCCCCATCTTGCGCACTTCTTTGGCAATCCAGACCACATTGTTGCTCAGCCGATTAGTAACAAAAATAAGGAAGAAGTCACACTCCTGCATTTTCTTTTCATGAAGTTCAAGATAACTGTGTATGTTGAAATGAACCTCTTGCGCACTACTTCTGCTGCCTTCCTTCTGGGGCTTGAATAAGACACCAGGGAAGTCAACAAGAACAACTTCTTTCCCAGGGACATCATAAGGTGTTGGCTGAGTTGTTGTGTGTCCAACTGCAGACACTTCAGCAGCTCCGGGATCTCCTGGTGACAGCCCACGGAATGAGTTGATAAACGTGCTCTTACCTGCCCCTGCGTCGCCAACAACTCCAATCTGGACCTTGGCAGGTTCTAAGTTGCCGGCAGCTGCGATGTCTAGAGCTTCTTCAGCAGTTATGTTGCCTCCTGTTTCTGCTGCTTTTTCACGTAACATCTCCCTTTGTTGTGGGGTCAGGTCATCTTCACTGATCTCAAGAAGACCAAGTTCTAGTGGAGGTGCATCTCTGTGTATAGCATGTTAAAAGATAGTGTGTTACAAATATATCTGATGCTCTACATTTACATCAAGTGTACCACTAACTAGTTATAACTAGTAAGTATTTTATTCCCATCTACTATTGTAATTACCCTCACCAAGAAGGTTATGCTTTTCAGTGCCATTTGTTGGTGGGGTTGTACATGTAGGTATGTGTGTTTCTTTGTTTGCCATTCATTATAAACATCTGACATTCAAGGCTGTAAAGTTACAACTGCAATCCTGTAGGGCAAAAGTAATGCAAACATGGTGCTCTCTATCTCTCTATATAAGTACAGTACACAATAAGATACAAAGGTACTGGGGCACGAACTGGCAACAAGTGTGGATCAAGGACGGAAGACTTTGGCCTTTGAGCTAACAATATTGTGACACTCACTTGCTAACAGGGGACAATACCAAATTTATTTCAGGGAAGTCCATCCAGTTACATCCAGTTAGGCACAACTGGTAGCATTTATGGCAATAAAACATTTGACATGGGGACAGTTTTTAGTTCATCTTGCTGTTAATGAATTTGTTACATTATGTACATGTATCAAGGACATTATCATAACTTCCAAGGCTGTAAGTATGAAATATTAATACCAGCGGAGTTAGCCAGCCAGAGAGGGACAGACTCCAATATGCGACTAATATTGGACCCTGATCTCTGGCTGTCCGGCTAACTCCCCTGGTATATACTATTCCCTTTATTTTGGCCAATTTCTACTATTTTTCCAGTGATCCGCGGTGCCTGGTAGAGGCTAGAATTCTTGCAGAATGCGAAAAGCAGCTTACATACTTTACTATTAGGCTTGCCCCTAAGGCATCATCAAAAATTATTTCAGAATCTAACAATATGCCATTACTTCAGAATCTGCAGAAAGCAATGCACAAAGAAAGTAAAGACTCACTCATCATCATCAAGTACTTGGAGGACACCATCTGTGGCATTGTCCTCTTGGGTATCTTTGCTCTGCTTGTTTCCCATTTTCAAACAAGGTCTGGGTGTTGTCTGAAATGAAGTTTGTATTGAAAACCTGTCACCCATCATGATTAATTCACTAAGGGAAACTATTGATAGAAGTTTTAGTCGTCTTTGGATTTTGAAAAAAATGGTCTTGTCAGCTCTAAGCTGGGACATACATAATGAACAGACACATTTACACCACTTGTAAACTAATATCCTGGCCAGTTTTATATTTCATGTGGAACTGCATTGTGTGGAGATGTTTGATCAAACATTAGGAGGTTTTGATCAAGAGATATGGGCTAAATATTTGCTGTGTTGAGCTTAGATGTTTGCGTGAGTGACTGCCTGTTGCATCAGGCAACCCAAAGTTCACAATTCATTTACTTAATAGGAACTTGAACAAATAACGTTACCCAACAACATTGTAATTTGCATTCATGGTACCAATGCAACATTGTCTATGAAGCAAAAGAAGTCAAACCTTCCCTCACCATGACATAATATTATTATAGTAGATAAAGATCTCTTTCTCTAATGAGCACAATGATAACAGTAGTCTGAAGTAACTTGTCTGTGCTGTACTTCTTCACTAAGTTTACAGGTATTGGCACCTCAGCATTAGTGAGAATGATTGTGACCAAATTGAATGTAATGCAGCTACCCTGAAATTTAGCTATGAAGGAAAAATTGGAACTGAAATTTTTAGAAGCCAGGAATAGGAATGTAACAATTTAAGTTCTCCTTACCTTACCACACCTTACACCAACTGTAAACTTGTTACAATCATGTGATTGACAAAGTTTATCGTCATTGAGTAAACTTGAACAACCATTAACATGCCAGACTATTCCATTTCAATTGCTCGGGGGCACTGGTCAGGCATTTTATACACAATCATTTTTGTACTTTGAAATTTGTTTCAAATCACCCTCTTATATTGACAGTCCCTTTAACTATTGATTTTCAACTTAACAAAACCACTATGTACAGTGTACTTTACACCTTGTATCATTGGGCAGTTTATTTTGGCTGTTTCAGAGAGTCCAACATACAATGTAGTTTAGTCTGATTGGCAGTCCCTTTAACTATTGATTTTCAACTTAACAGAACCACTATGTACTTTAGACTTTGTATCATTGGGCAGTTTATTTTGGCTGTTTCAGAAAGTCCAACATACAATGTACTAGTAGTTTAGTCTGATTGGATGCATAAATCAGGTGATCTGCACGACATTGTGCCTTTTCTCACAAAGTGCAGTTACACCAGTCAAAGGCAAATACACATGAAATGGTTTATTGAAGGGCCATTTAGAGCTTATCAAGACTACCATAAATAAAGGCACATTCAAGTGACTGTCCACAAGTATATATTGCTAACTACACTGTCCAGTGATGATATACATGTAGCTCAGATACAAGTAGCCTCCTTTCTAAGGTATATCTCAGCTTATATTAATTTAGCTCTTGGCTGTTAAATATTTACTCTTCAACATACAAACCTTATCTCTATTCACCTTTATAATGCACCTTCACATAAGGCCACACCAATTTAATTTGTTGGTTCTCGGATTTTTTCAGAAAAAATATGAAGCGACAGGGCGAAAAAAAATAAAAATAAAAACAGGCCTGGGCATCCTATTATAGCCCCAAATGCTAGAATTGGTGCCATGAAGTCAACACAAAAGACTGGGTTAAAATTTGAATAATGAATTTTGAACTTTTAATCAAACCAGTGCATTGGTAGATGTAATAACTGTAACAACTAGGAGTAACAGGTCTTTCTTGAACTGTTGGAGGCAAAATATAAGCATTTTTGAGTTGATTCAGAACCAGATTTTTTTTTTTTTTTTTTTTTTGCAAATCAGAAAAAAATGAAGAGGCGAATCCGAGAACCAACAAATTAAATTGGTGTGGCCTAACCATGCATAAAATAAAGTAACAAACTTCAGACAGAACACCCAGCAGGTGGGTGATAGACTTTGATCTTTTTCATGGAAAATGTCATTAGTTCGGTTTTAAGGGGATTAAAAGTTACCAATCACTGGTCAGACCTGAGTGGCTCAAATTCCAAACATTTCACCTGTCTTTATAAAACATAATCCTATCTGGTATTAAAAAGTTCCTCAAAGAGTGCACATGCACATTCTGCCTGTTCAGCGATTATCTTCCGCAGGAAATATGCAACAACATGCATGGCTTTCCCTTTCAACGAGCCGCAGTTTACAGTCGTTTCAAACGAGTAATTAGCAAGTTCAAGGGTCATGAGGGTACTGCCATTTTTGGCCATCATGCCAACAAGCCCACGGATTGTGGATTGGGGCAATGGATCAGCAGTGTCAAAGAGACTTGTACATATGGGCAGTTTCCTTCGTATGGACTCTCGGATACACTCCTTATTTATCCTAGATAAGTCAGCCAGGTCTTCCAAGGAATCTTCATCTAGGCCAAAGCACCTCTTGTACACTTCACAGGATTCTCTGATTATTGCTGTAAAAGATGAAGTTACAAATTGATGTTTTAGAATTTAAAATCACAGGTTTGTAGCTTATAAGGCAATTAAGCAGACATGAGAATAAAAAATTGTTCCATCATACAGAAAGTCGTAGCAGCAATTATGGTCTTGGGGTAACTTAAAAGCTGAAAGAGGCAAATGTTAGCTGATATGTATTAAGTAAGTACTTCATCTTAAAGTTAAACTTATCTTCAGCTATCTACATGGAGTGAAACACAATTTCTTCGTGATTTTATTTGGTTAGTTGATATAACTGCTGCCTGGGTAAATGTTAGAAAGGGAGATGACAAGCCTGTCTGGTGCAGTTAATAATTACATAAGATAATACAGTCGAAGTTGTACAACTAAACAGCAAATTTTCCTGATACGAATATTGTTTTTATCTGTATTGCGATTTTAACGATTTTAGATACTTATTTATAAGCGAATCAACATAACCTGCCAATTTGTACACGAGTCTGTCAATTCAGCCTGTTGGCTGCCATTGGACTTGTCTTTGATTTTAATAATAAACCAGTCTACTACAAAAGGAAAGGTTACCTAGGTCGATAGGTATATCCACCAGGAGCCCAGACCATGGTCTGAGTGCTCCTGACTGGACAGCCTGTGTCCAGACCATCTGTTTCAGCAGTGTTGACTTGGTGGGGATCATACGTGGGGAGTAGTCTTTGCACAGCATGATAAATGCCTGTTGGTATACGAATTATCAATGTCAAACACCTGTTTGCTTTCCTTTTTTCATTTACATTCATCACCGATATAAGATATTAAGCAAAACTCAACAGATTGTCCCATTGAATTATATTCTACAAAGATCATATATGCTTATCTGTTATCTAACTGTTTGTGTTCTCTGGTGAAGCTATATAACAGATCAATATAATAATAATTGCATTTGGCAACAATGAATAATGAAGTTGTTAATTTTCCATGGTTATCAATGGTGATTAACTTTATTTTAAGAGATGCACCTATATATATATATCAATGTCTATGATAAACATCCAGAATTAACAATAGTCAATGTGACTGAAATATAGACATTTTTATTGCAGTGTAATTGCTTCTCACCTGTTTCTGCAGCTCATCTAAAGGTTCAATTATGGCCTGTCTGAGTTGGACCATGTCAAACGCTCCTTGTTTAACGTTGTTCCAGTTCCCGCTGATGAGAAAGATGTCATCCATCTTAACTGTGATGCTGCATCCTTCTGCACTAAGCTTGTCCTGTAAAAAACAACAACTAATGATAAAGCTAATTGCACTCTGACAATTATTATCATGATTCAGCTGCAATTTGTGAGAGTGATAAGTCATTAATCAAGCTACCCACAACAAAATATCTGATGTTCAACATAGTTAGAGAGGGAGAGTAAAATAGGATCTATGATTTCCAATACAGTATCTATATCTCGTGATTGTTGTTGACATGAGGATGGGACTAGCCCGTGAGCCCGTTGTTGGCATTTCTCTTGCTCTTTGGTACTTCTGCTTTGTTGTAAGCAATGTTATACATGGAAACGTATCTAGCAAACCTGTATTGCAGTAGCCAGGCTCTTTTTGACCCTCTGTTGTCTGGATGCCTCAGGTGTAGGTTTGGTCCCATCTTCTGAAGTATTCTTAGCTGTCAGGTCAAACTTTGACTTTGCAAATAGAACCTGAAAAATATAAAATTTATGACTTTATGCAGCTATTCAAGAAAGAAAATAGTAAGTTAGAGTTGTATTGAGTTAACTTTTCAGATGGGCATACACATTTCTATCTTTCAAGATTTCAACTGTTTCTTGCAAATTTATCATCACATCTTTCTACAGTGTATCTGCATTTGCAAGGATTATCATAATGCTATTATCATTCTACATTGTGTTTCCATACCTTCTTATTCATTGCTAGTGCTTGGCCTGCTAGCCAGATGGTCTCTGTGCCTACAACTTCTCCACAAATCACGATAAAGACATCACAGGTCTTCATGTTGTCCACTTGGCATTTCATGTACCTGGACTTGATGTCTTCTGGCCTCCCTATGTGTATGAAATATAAAATCTTAATGGAAGGAATGTTTTATTGTAAAATTTACCAAAAATTCCTCATACCAATTAGTCAGACTAGATTGTGGTTTTGTCAGTGAAAAGTTTACTGTATCATCCATTCACCCAATGCCATAACATAGTCTTTTCTTTGCAACTAATGTTTTATTTTCTTGATAAGTAGATGTTCATTTGATTATATGGATGACATCCTCTGGGAACCCCAAAACTGATGCGAGCGTGCGAATAAAAAAAAAGTTTGACCCCCCAAAAGTTGTCTTCATTATGAAATCTAAGTGGTCAAGAAGGTGGAACAAATGACTAAACACACAGAGTATGGTATACCGAACAATAGATTTTTCATTTCTGTTCTGTCACATCAGATGTTCTTAGACTTTGGAATTGACTTTGGCATTTTACGACATTAGTATCCATTTTCTGATTTTTTTTGTGCAATATACGGCATATATTTGCTTATATTGCAGCTGCTTTGTATGATTTACAGTATGGTCGAAAAAATTTTTTTCTTTGGAAACGAAGGAAAATTGATGTGCTCGCGGATGTCATCCATATAATCAAATCAACATGGCCTAATGATGAAGGATGGTTTACCTATCGCAAATGACACGGCAGGAAACCTGACGACAGTGAGATTCTGAGGCCGTTGTGTGTCTGCCGAGGTGTATTCTGTTTGAGTGGCTCCAGCTGCTGTTCGAGAGGCCACCTTCTCACGATAACCCAGGAAAGAACTGATGAAGGTGTTTGTTCCTGCACCATGGTCACTGATGATCCCTAGATCATGTACATTTTGGAAGACATATTAAACCATCTATTGGTATATACTATATAGGTATCCATCATATGTAAACACCATCTCAGCTGCTCATGCCTGCGTCACATTGTCGACGAGCTTCGGCCGTATTTCTTGATCGCCGAAAGGTCGCCCGATTTTAGATTGACCGAGGATCGCGCGTATTTTTGGCTTAAAAATCGTCCCCGTCACATGGAGCGAGGCTCGGGCAATCGCTTGGGAATACACCTATGACCTCAAAAATCTGGCGACTAGTCGTTTCACGTGTCAGCGAGCTTCGGCCGACTCCTAAAAATCGCCGGCGATCCCTAAAATTTGCGCGATGCTCGACGAAACATCTGGCGTACTACTGCCGTAAATGTCGTTTAGAGCTCGCCGACTCGTCGGCCGATCGATTTTCGAACAATGTGACGGCCCCTTTAGGACATGTTGTTAGACTTCCACCTGTCAGAATCGCTAACCAGGTCTTACAGTGGTACCCAAAATGAGGGAGAAGGAGGGGACGTCCAAAGATGAACTGGCGACAATCAAGAGGGACCTCCAAACAGCAAGTAAGAGTTGGAAAGAAGCCTTGAGGCTGCCTGTTGACAGAGCAAGCTGGAATACTTTGACTGCCTCATGCGTCTCGAGATGTGGGAGCCCCGAATTCTAAGTCTAAGTAAGTATCTATTAGGTATATTGTGTTTTGGGTGCATGGGTGTGGTGAACTGTATTGTGGTCAACATTGTCGGACTTGGATACAGATGTAACCAAATGAAAATCTAGCTCTCAAAAAACTTGTTATTGGTCTAAAATTAATACAGGTCAACGAGCAATAACATTGTAACATAACATTGCAGTGTAAGTATAGCGAGAATCATTTTCAATACCAAATCTCACCTATCCGAATCATTGTTTGCTCCCATTTCGGCAGGCAGTCTTCTTTGCTCTTTATCAGGTCTGTCACGTCGTCTGACTGGTTCTGTCCTAACATCTCTATGCCTCTCAAGCCGTCCGCTAGACTTTTAGTGATGGTTCCCGCATCATCATCATTCAGCATCAACGTGTCCAGGCTCATATACATAATGTTTCTGGGAAAAAAAGCAGATATCAATTTATTATGTTTGCCTTCACAGAAGGAAAACATATTGCTTTTGCTCAGTGTTTCTTCTTCCTCTCCTTCTTCTTCTTCTCCAAACAAATAAGGTCAATGACCTGGACCACAGGGCTGTCATCATTGTAACTGGTGCTGTAGCAGACACCCTGTGGTGTTGGGTTACATTTTGTAGCAGGGCAGAGCCTGAGGGACTGGTCACCATATATTATATATGAATGTGTTTCAGTAAGAATAAACAGAGCAGTAGTTTGTTAGGCTTAAGACCATGTGAAGGTAAACATTATGCATTTGCTTTGCAAATGTTACCTTTCTAGTTTATTACATAACAACAAGAACTTATAATGTAAACTTGAGAAAATGTCACCAATGTCTTTGAGTGTAGAAAGTACTTCGTCTTGCTAACATTAGTGACAAGTAAGAAACTCACCTGTCTGTCTTATCAACTTCTTGGAGCTCCTTGAAGATGGCACGTCTCAGAGCAGGAGTTTCTCCGATGTCTTGAGTCACGGCATCATACTCGGGGCTGATGATGAAGATGTCAGTCATGTCGATGTCACTGAACTTGACTTTTTCAAGCTGCTTTCGGAAAGCGCTGATCACACTTGTTCCACTCTGGTCTGCTGAAGGATGGAACTCATTCAACCTAAGTGAAGAAAAGACATAGGTATGAAATGTGTACAGGCTGCTATTGTGATATAACGTTAGGTTTAGTCTTAACACTTTTAAATATATTGTATAGGAAGGTTCTTTATTCAACAACCAGTGGGTTTTCACATCCGACGTTTTGGTGTCACCTTCCTCAGGGCAAGGAGGTTCAAAACTGTCTCTTAAACCTCCTTGTTCAGGGCTCTGATTCGTACTGGAGCTAGGTGTCGCTGCTGCAATATTACAAAATGCTGTTGCAAACGCGACAACGCACTGTTTGTTGAATAAAGAACCTTCTTATACAGTCTCTTGCCAAGCTGATGAAATTATTCACACAGTTACATAAGAATATAGCAATACCTCACTCTTTATCGGATACATACATGTACTTTACCAGCTCACCTTACGAACAACACTTTAGTCTTCTCCTTTGCTATCTTTGCCACGGCGACCGTTTCGGCGGTCACATCTTTGTCGATGAAAACCAAGCAGACGTCACACAGTTTAAAGTTGTCCCCGTAGCTCTTCCTGTACCCATCTTCGTCGATTGTATCTCTGAAAAACGATTTCTTCACCTGTGGGCTGGGGAACTCAACGAACACCAAGTTTTCCGAAGATTCGTGCTCTTTGGGCTTCTTGGAGCTTTTCTCTGGGATGGAGGCTTTCAGATCGCTACTACGGATGCCACGAATGGCGTTCAGAAATTCTCTTCTGCCGAGACATTCTTTGCCTAGTATACCGATGTTAGCTGGGCTGTGTAAGAAATGGAGTAAAGTTTTTTTTTTTTTTAATTCCAACATTTCATGACAAGACATGGTGACGGCAAACGCAAGTTTTTTTCAACTTATTTTATGCCGCCATCAACGCAGAGGACAAATACAGGACAGGACAATACTAATTTTCACCTGAGTTAGTGAGGAAAGTCGTGTAAAGTGCCTTTCCCAAGGGAGTAAAGTTTAATGTCATAATTTTCATTTGACTGTTCATGCTCTGTCTTCTACAAAGTTAAAAAAAGAGAATGATACGATAGCATTTTATTGATACAGACAGTGGTAAGATTCTGATATACATAGTAGTTTGTGGTATTACAATTGAGTTAGCACGTACCTTGGTTCTTCCCCAAATGCATACTCATGAAGCTCGATGGCGCATGTCTCCATTTCGTTGATCATTTTCCGCATGATGTACACTATCAGTGCAGCCGAGGCCGGTGCCCCAATGATCCCACCCACAACTGGAAGGGCGATTTTCATGGCCAGACTTGTGAACGCCAGGGCACCCAGAGTAACACCCGTTGCTGCCACACCGATGATCGCGCGAATCGCCATGGGGCCGGATGCGTTCTTGATCTTGTCGCCCAACACCAACCTTTTGTCCACAAACTTCTTAAGACTTTCGTAGTCCTTGTTTCCCACCGCAGCTAGCTGCCTGAGCGACTTGTCGTTAAGACAGAGGGCGCTCTTGGAACGATGATATCCTCCCACAAGTATTCCTGAAGAAATAAAAATATACAGCAAATGTCAATGTTTTGTTTTAGTAGTTTCTAAGTGTAGAACGGTACGGTAACTGGTGTATTATTTATACAGTAACTGTTGGTATGCGATCAGACATAAATGTACGTTTTCTGATTGATTTTTAGAGTTACGAAATGGGCAATTGGATGATCATGTTCACATATACATGTAGTCCAATGGCTTTTACGTTTATACACTCAAATTTTGACCTACAGTTCTATGTTTGATGGCCTACTGACTGGTTATCTCACTAGAAGGCACAGCCGTATATAAGTGCAGTAAAAACGTATATTACGACAGAAAAAAATGAACCGTACCGATGTCTAGAGCTAAACCCAGGCCGGGTATGGGGGTTGCGCTGATGAGTGTATTGGCCACGGCCGCTGCTAAAACCTCCCGCGTTCTCAGATGCTCGGCTTTCTCATGTACCATGTCTGTGGCAAACTCCACTAACCCGTTCATGAGCACTGCTCTCTTGTCCGCCGTTAACGTGTTGTAGATAGCCTTGCGGAGATTGGTCATGTCGTACGTACCAGAAGCGACCTCTTCCGACAGTCCGCAGATTACAAACACCATGGTCTCTTTCACCTCCGTGTAGCAAAGCCTCTCTAGCTCCTTTGTCGTGACCTTGCGCAGTTCCTCTAGAAAACGCTGCACCTCCATAGTGTTGTGGGACGTGCCTTTGGGGAAACGTCTGGGGTTGTCTCTACTCTCATTTGCCAAGTCAACGTCGATTTTGGACCGTACGAAAAGAACCCTTTTCTTCATTTTTCTGACTTCGTTGGCAATCCAGATGATGTTGTTGCTCACTCGGCACGTGACGAAGACAAGGAAAACGTCACACTCTTCCATTTCCGCGCGGTAAAGACCGAGATAGCTTTCTGTATTAAACTCCTCCACCACATCAGTTCTGGTGTTTCGAAAGATGACTCCTGGAAAGTCGACAAGAACGATGTTTTGGTTGTCTGGTACAGGATACCGCGTGACTTCATTGGTCGTGTGGCGGATGGCTGAGACTTCGGCGGCGCCTTCCTCGCCAGGTTTTATCCCTCGAAACGAGTTTATAAACGTACTCTTCCCCGCTCCTGCTTCTCCGACAATGCCTATGTTAACAGTGGCGTGTTCGGAGTCTTGGAGCTTCAGTGTCATTCTGTGGGCAATTTTGTCGAAGTCTGTGGTGCCATCGTCGCGGATTCGCTCCAGTTCGACAAGTTCATCCTGTGACAGGTGTTCTTCAGAGATGGTGAGCTGTTCGACTTCCCCTGGGTAGACAGTCCTGTGTGATCAAAAAAATGTAAAATATATACAATGCAGAACCCCTAGGTTTAGAAACACCACGATGCCGTTTCTTGTCGAGTTACTGAATGGCTAATCTCGTCTGCTCGTCTAGATATATTTATGTGTGCTACAACGGTGTAGATAAGAAATCTTTTAATTGTGAATTATATGCCTCAATTCAGCGATTTTGTAGCTGCAATGGCATATCATCTATTATGTGATTTTATTATTGAAATAAACCAGTCATTCTTATTTTACATGTGCAATACTAGAGCAATATTGACATAGTGATTAACTTGATTATAAAGTGTTAAGTGAGTGGCGATTTTCAATGACTCGGCTACTGTGTTCGGGTGTAAAATTTGGTATACCAACATTACTTTCTTTGTCTCCTTTTACTCATCGTTAACGTATATATTATGATTGCTACTAGAATATTTCAGTACTAGAGCTGCAGTACCGCGTTAAGTCGCACAGTACCCGTGGCGTTGTCATTCTGTTATCATAAGGTGGTGAATCATAAATTCACTTCATCATACGTTTTGTTTCAACTTACCCGTCTGTTGGAATCTGTTGGTTGCTGGCCATTGCCATGTGTTACTGACTTTCGATCCTAGCTTGTATGTGTGGTGGTCGTCTCTGGAGTACCAAAGTATAATATAGGGTTAATACTGGATCAAATGTCTATTTTGCTCGCTTATGTATGGCGAGTGAGTTAAAGATATTTTAACATTTATCCCACTACCCTCACCCCCAGACATAGTACAGTACACACACCATCGCTGTTAGGTTCTAGTTTTGCACGTTATATAATTACTGAGAAGTCACTCTATGATCAAACTCTTGAATTTATTCCCCTAATTTCTCTGTGTATGTGACAGCATAATTTTTTCAGAATGACAAAAATGTAGCGTGACCCTGAGTTGAACACAACACGGAAGTGAAAACAATTTACCTCTGGAGCTCCGTCCTTAGTGAAAACAGAAACCGGACAGTAACCGTTGTTCGCTAGCAGTGGCCCCAGGATATACCAGCAAACAGGATATTGTAGATCATAAATAGTACTGTGCCGTCCGTTCTTGAGAACTGAAACAGTGTCTGTAATGACTGTATAAGTAGATCGTCCAGGATAAAACTGGTGAGAACATGTAGCAAGTAGAAACGCCGCCGCTACTTCTTGTAACTTCTCTCTTGAATAGAGGGCTGTCTGATGGCCTATCCTTGTAGCCGTGCGAAAATAAATGGAATTCAGGACCTGTAATTTCGCAAACGTACGTATATGCTGTGTGCCCTCCCTGTTGCTAAACAGCACCTGGGCATTACGTATGCACATAAAGATAATGCTGATGTCATTTAATAGCCCGGGGCTATCTGTTGCAAAACTTGTCCGGTCGGTTTGTGGGGAACCCTGGCGGACTTTTCGAAACTTGCAGCGAACAGTTCGCCTACGACTTACTTTACCCCTACTCAGACTCTTGGTCCCAATACCGAGATGCGGGACTCAAACTAATATACTGTACATGTATATTGTATAACCTTCTATTAAAGAACTTTAAATGGACCAAACTTTCAAAAATCACTGTTATCATTTTATCAGATGGACTAAAATTTAAATGATAAAACTGATGATGATACATTGTCTTCAACATAAGAAATATCAATCACATATAACAGATGTTTTTAGTGTATGGCGATGCGCATGACCTCGTATAAGAAACGTTAACTGTGTACACAAAGGTTTCAACTTAAAGCTTTAGCGTGTTTTGTTGTGTAAGGTTGAGCGCACCCTAAACCCAGACAACTGGTAGGTGGTCACGGAACCTTAAGTTCGACCTTAATTGTCATGCAGTGCGTTACACAGTGTGGTAACCTCCCATTTATACATGCCACCACAGCCGCGGGACTGGCTTCAATGGGCTACCGGGGGGATCACTTCATGACTGACATGTTAGGGCTTAGTTACTCTCCAAGCAGAGGTTTAGGCTTCGGCTTATTTTTAACGTGTTTTGGGCGTTTTTATCAGGCTTTCTTTTTTGTACTGGTAACTTTTTACTGCCTGCCCAACGGGTGGCAAATGGTACCTGTCTGGATGTGGATACTGCCTGGCTAATTTGATACTGCCTTGCAGCCACCGAAGGATCTGCTTGGAGATTATGGCTTAGTAACAGAATCATTGTAAAAGGCCACCTTCAGCGATTTCTAACCCAATAAGACTATCCAATATGACAACACACTATATGTCATTATTGTAGCAATGACTCGAGAAAATTGTGCTACCAACTATTATGGCCCAAACTCTGGCCCAAAAATTGGATTTTTGTGACCCTTGATTTCATTATTACATAATTGGCATATAATGCAAGAGATAAAAGTACAATAAAACACACAAAGCGTAAAAATATCATTCTTTAGGTATGAAATTCTTCGAGCAATCTGTCAAATCTTTGGTCACTCAGCGGTCACAGCCTCCACTGCAAAGGGATATAAGGAATAGACTACGTGTATATGAATAGTTTGACCGATTGCCAGTCCCGGGACCCCTACAGTGGGTGAAAAGAGTGTTCCCCCCGGGACGGTGCCCTTTTTGAAAGCAGTCGGCACCATGGCGCACCGTGGCCGTGTACCTCTCCTTCTCCTCTCCCTTCTGTGCGTCCAGTTCCCCTGGAGTCTCTGTTTTAACCTGGACACGGACGAACCTGTGGTCAAGAAAGGGCCGGAGGGCAGTCACTTCGGCTACTCCGTGGCGCAACACCAGATCATGCACCATGGTATAGCGGTGGTCAGGGAAAATGTGTAAGTACACCCTGCGTCCACTTTCTCTATGTTTGTACCACCACTGTATTTCGATTATAATCTCTCTTACTCCCTATCCATTTGTCCATTTCTAACGTTAGGAAGTAAATGGTCAAATTGTAGATTTTTTATTTTACGCCCTGTTTTTGAAAGTATCTTTAGTAAACGGTTATTCTTTTCCCTCGCCGACAGACCGGTGAATAATTGGTTCTGTACCGCCCCAGTGACCACATGGCTTTCTTTGGTTCTTTTGAATTTCCTTTTACATCACGTGTTTCCTTATCGGTTGAAATCTGAGAATTTTTTTCACATCCACGAACAATCCTTGGAGTAAACTAGTTTTACATTCCTGTAGAAGCGTTGCTAAGATTTGCGCGGAGGGATGAACTTTCCATGGCTGTTGTTCTCTAATAGCCGGTGCGCTAATGCGCGTTTAGTACGGAGATTTTTCGCTGCAGTGCATGTAAACAGTACATGTTACTTAATCCTATTATACGACTTGTTAGACGCCTATAGAGTTCCTACAACTATAGTACTTTGTAGGTATCATCGCAACGAAATGGGGCCTGAAACGTTATTCTGTAGTAAACGACATACGATATGCTTTCACATACAACGTTATCCTTCAAAAGATGTGGTTAGGAAGAATAGAGATCTTCAGTAATGTGCGTGCTACTAATTCATCATCAAAGACTTGCGAACTGACAAGACAGTAGATACATCTTAAGGAAGTCACAGATCACAGGTGTTTCGACAGGTAACGTCACTTCGCTTCAAAGTACCTGTGCGAATCCTAAAATCCGGTCTACCGTCAATTTGTGTGACTTCAAAAAACACCTACGGAACTGCGCGCCTTCGCAAGTGCGCGAAATATTTTAGTAACCTATACTTTGGCAACAAAAGGTCACTCACCGGTGCGGAAGGTTCCTCGCAAAGTACAGTCTCTGTTTTAAATCTTTCCAAATGTTTGCGGATACACAAAAAAGCCATTTAATACCCAGATTGGGAAAACATCCCAGGAATGGTGATCAAATTGCTTGTTGCCGTCATACAACCCTCTGCACAAAGAAACGTTCGTTTTAAAAACTTTGAAAAGGAAAATATGAATGTATACCAAAGAATTGAAAATTATCGTGTTATGCCATGGGTTATGTGTGCGATTTTGACAACGCCGAAAATATTGTAGGGTTGTCCTTGAGTTTAAAATTCCCTTCAATTTTTAGAAAGAATGTAGTCAGTCGAAAATAGCTAAAATCACTGTTATCTTTCGGTCTGGTGCAATTTAGTAAATTACACGGGGTACATGTTACATTGTGGGTGGCAGCATAGCTCGGCTACAAATATCCCTCGCCCGTAGGCAAGGATTTCTCAAATCAGGTAGCATTTTTTTCTTGCAACAGTATCACCATCATTACCCATATTCACTAGAAAAAAATACGTATTCTGTCCCACCGAATGGCGTACATCGTTTGGTTTACAGACGACCATTTCCCAAAGTAGGCGTGGTTGTCGGGCACCTAAAAACGGGCTGACAAGAGAGGAAAGAAAAGAACAGTCTGTCTCCGTCTAACATTTCTGTCACGTCTACACAGAACACAAAACAGCTACTGTTCGCTTGTAGTAAAGTTGTGGTTCTCTCCAAGCGAATCCGTCTCGCGGCGGAGGAAGTCTATTCTTCTCCTGACCCACGCAGGAAGACCTTACGATCTAGTACGGAAAAACAAGGCTTGACATTTTGAACGTCTTCCTCTGGGTGAAAATTTAGCCTCCTGTGCAGGCCTCCTAGCGGGTGGGAGTTTTGATACTGAGAATTGTATAAAGCGTTCTTTTGCCGGCCATCGTACAACCAGCCGACCAGAGTAGGTCAAACCCGGGCGTTTGGCCTACTCTGGCCGGCAAAAGTAGCCTCCACCAGGCCTTCCTACGGGGGTACGGATCGTGGAATTCGGCAAAAGAAGGGAATACCTGGCCAGTAGAGTCAGTCCTCGGGAGGGTTAGTTTCCCCCTCCGAATAGCGCGGCCCGTCAACCTCAAGGCGGCCAAACTCCCCTGGCAAATATCTCCCTATTATAGCCCACGCAGTTAGTCTGGTAGAGACTAGTCAAAAGAACGTTTTAAACAATTCTACAAAACGCAGTATCTCGGATACCTGCACAGGAGGCTAGTGAAAATGCGTGCCTCTGTGATGACCTTCTCGGCATGTAATGCTTGGGTAAGGCGGGTAATTATGGACCGTGGTGCAGCTGAAGGGAAGCTAGTTGTGTACCGCATAGGGAAACGCACCAAAACAATGGTGACCTTCAACCGACCTTTTCTCGGATGAGAAGAAGACTATTGATCTGGTCTATGACCGTCCAAGCGACAAAAATCAGAAACTTGAGAAAGAACCAACATGAAGGATGGCTGCAAAGAAGATTTCAATAGTGTGCCTAAAAGATCATGTTAATACGTTGGAAGAAACTGTGTATAGTCCTTCATCATGATATTATTCAACTCAAAAAGTTTATAACGTATCGTGATATCCAGTTATTCAAATCTTATAGCTAATACATTTCCTTCTCACTTTCTAGTAAAAGTTACTCCATCACTAAAACTGACACATAGAAAGCAACAAAGAAAACAGAAGATAAAGCGAATGACATGTCCTCTGACATACTTGATTGATCTCAGCCAAACTATCTTTTGTTACAAACAACGCCTAATTGGTCTCTTCAGACCTTTCCATCTATGGAACATCAGGAATGTCTATTTACCATAATTGATCGGAAACAAGTATGATTTGCTTTCAATATACGGCTGTGTTTTGGTCACAATAACGATCTTGTTTTGTGTGAATAGACCTAATCCCCTAAACCACACCTGTATGCCCAGAGGCATGTGCCTTTGTTTAGACATATCTATTTGTGCGTGCAGGGAGATGGGATAGATATATACAGTTGTGTATAGATATATACAGTAGAGTCTTGTAGAATATATACAGAAGTTTATTTGCAAAGGCATGCCCGAAGGCTAATTGCATTTCACAAAGTCAAAAGGTACTATACGGTACAATACAATAAAAGGAAAGAGACAACTGTCTAGAAAAACTTATACTTCTACATTGTACTACTACGTTTGCTATTATGAGGTTTGACTTCTTCTTTGAAGGCAGTGGATAATGAATAGTCCCACGTTTTGTATAATGAGTGGGTTTTGTGATCTTAGTAGAAACGTAGTCTTTTGGTGATCTTTGAAAAGAGGAAAGGATGGGGAAATTGTGGTAACTGTTTGAAATAATCTGTTTCTGTGTGTCTCATAGTGAGAACACTGGCTAATAAGATGTGTTTATAATATATACTGTAGAGCCTCGACGTCTACTCACTCATACTTTGTCTCATGTAATTTTAAGCAGATGTCCTATGGACGCAAAGATCTTAAGAAATATGGACTGATAGTCTAGTAACATGTCATTACTTTCAACTTCTTGTGTTTATTGTCAGAATGATATTTAAGAACAACGTTGAGTTTATGTATTGCACGATATGGACCCACACCATTGCCAGTCGCACCGTAATAATCGGTTTTCTGCACTAGAAAAAAATGTTGACCTACTACAACTACTCATAACCACCAGGCATCACTACTACAAATGGAAAGATCTCGTCAACAGATAAGAAGTGTATTTTTTCCGCAATCACAAATTCTCTTTGTCGTCCTAACTTGTTTTTGTTTGGTATTCCAGTAAGCCAACATACTGCTGCGTTCTTTGCAAATATATCTCCCAGCAAAGTCTTTATTTGAATAGAAAGGAAAAGGAGATGAGATGGCGAGATAAGATCTCTTATATATATATAAAGTGGATATGTGTTTTACCGGCTGAATGGGCCACCCACGTGTGTTTTAAAGGCAGTGAACCAAAGTACCGCAGTGATTATGCAGTGACGTCGGTTTTTGGAAATGCGTACTCGTTTTGGAATGTAAAATGTGTTGGCTTCATTTCAATTCAGTTGTAATTTGAGGAAGCGGATGAAGTTTAAAAAAGGGTAACGTTTTCAAGCGCACAGAAGAGTAACAAAGGATTTTCTGTAAACAAATGTTTATAAACGATGTAGTCTTCCTTATTATCTACTCGGGTTACGCAGTAGCTGGTACATTCTGTCATGACAAAGCCTGAGATTTAACTGTAATCTTGTGATCCAGTTTACTTGCTTCAGGACTTGCAAACTAAGGGGAGGTAGATCTATAATTTGTGTGGCCTTCTCGGAATGGTGAACATTGACAGATGCTTGTCTACTTATAGAAGAACATCTACGTTTTTATTGAGCACAACCCATGCCATAGCGGCACGTAGCAACAAATCCTGTGCAGAGAAACCTTTTCACATTTGTCTCACACTTTCTATCCTTGATCTTGCCACGGTGCCTACGGCGCCATTTATAGCGTTGCCTAGCAACGCAGACGAGAAGTTCAAGCGCGTAAATAATGGATTCTTCAAGCAGTTTTCAGAAAGCCTTGTTTACCATGGAGGTTTGCCAATTATACGGAGCAAACTGAGGCAGTATTGAAGAGAAAAAAATGTCCAGTCATCAATCTTAATGTGATTGGAGTAAAGGCCTTGAGCAAATAATCAGGTTTCACGTGAAGAAAACACGTCCAGGAATAGATGTGGTGTTAGAATAACTTCCTAGTAGTCCCACACTTTCACAAAGAAGGTCGTTCCAGTGTCATGGTATAGTAGTCACCACCAGACTAACAACGTGGGTTCAAAAACAGTAAAATTTAGCCAAATAGGGAGAATAACTGGCAAGGGAAGTTTAGCCACCGTAGAGTTCATTTGGGGAAATTAACCCTCCTGTGGACTGACTCTAATGGCCAACTATTCCCTTTTTCGCCGAATTCTACGATCCGTACCCCGTAGGCAGGCCTGGTGAAGGCTAGTGTTGTATTCTAAACACGTATACGTACCGTCTGCTACTTAATTATTGAATCACAGGTATTAAGCGCGGTTGGGTGTCGTCAGAGGTCACCCACGGAACACCCACCCCTGTCGGTTGTTTATAACGGAGTCTTGTTCAGAACCAGTTAGCGGATCGACTAGGAACAGAGCCGTGTGATTAGAAGTGAAGGAGTTTGTTATGTGCAACATTCAATCTTAGAGGCAAGGTAGACACACACGGAGGTTCACACAACACAACAAAACAGCAGAGGCACAAAGCTATTAGTGTTGTCAGTTAGGCTGTCAACTCAAGGCCATCCAAAAGTCTTCAACTATTCCTTACTTTACCGTGGAAAAAGAAGTCCGTGGAAAAACAAAGCACCACATAAACAGTCATGTTGATTAAATGTGATCATGTATCAACCATAGGCTGTGCATCATTAAAACGCATGGGCAAAGATAAATACAGTACATAAAGTTTTCATACAGTAATCGTCAACGCAGAGGACCATGTTTTGTGAATGGTTCTCAGGATTTTCTCATTGCATTGATTCTCTTTTTTTGTCATATTTTGTTCATTACAGTTTAATCGTCGGAGCCCCTAAGTCGGAGAACCCGTACCAACAGTGGGTGGCCCTGCCTGGCGCCGTGTACAAGTGTAGGATGACCACCAATGAGAGGGACTGTAGGATCGTGCAGGTAGACACGGCAGGTAGGTTCACCAATCAGAGGGACTGTAAGATCGTAAAGGTGGACACTGCAGGTAGGTTCACCAATCACAGAGACTGTAGGATCGTAGACACGACAGGTTGGTTCATAGACCAATCAAATGGACTGTACAGACTGCCGTTTGGAGCTCTGCAATGTTGAGTGCCCTCTCCTACAAAGTCTATAACGGTGTGGGTTTTGCGAAGGGAAAAACGTACCAATGTGATTGCCTTGTAGGATCAAATTTTCTCAGGAAAAAATGGTTGCAATGAATAGATGTACTAGTGCATTGTCTCACATTCACATTTCTGTTATGATACTTTTGTACAGATATCGCTGAAGACCGAAACAGAACGGGACAGTTCCTCGGTGCTACTGTCAGAAGTATGGGTCCAGGAGGAAAAGTCATGGTGCGTAATACTACTGTAAAAAAATCATGATTTTGAAGCTTTGTTTGCAGTCAAAATATGTTGTAAATAACGTTTTTTTTCGCCAGGCATGCGCACCAAAATATCGTGACGTGTACACACGAGGTGAAGTTAGAGTCTGGGAACGAGGGCGATGTTATCAGCTGAACCAGGAGCTCGTTCCCGACATCCACCACACGAGCCAGGGGATCTGGAACCTGTGTGACGACTTACCGGCGGGCCATGCCATGTACGGGTACTGTCATCTCGGCACTGCCCTGGAATTCTCACACGTAAGTTTCAACATGAAGACCCTTAGAACGTATAGTTATCTTGAGTCTATAATGTACTAAAATCTAAAATCAGTCAACAGAGTCCGTCACTTGAATTCAGACGCCAGAGAACGCTTCATTCTGGGTAAATTTTTGTCTTGTCGCCGTTTAGGTAAGCATTTGGTGAAAATTTGGTCGTCAGATGGAAGAATCTGTCGGGATATCTGTATGACACATATCTTTTTAATGTATTATTTAGGACGGACAAGACGTCATGATAGCCGCACCTGGTGCCTTTCATTGGACAGGTAAGCTATAGCAAGCATGTTGGCAGGCGTGGTATAGTTTAGTCTGTTAGTTAGCGCCTGTATGTGCCAAATTTATGTCTATATCTTCCAAATCATATCAAAAACTGGGTCGTCCTCTCTTGACGATGACGTATAGTGTATATGCGACATTCATGGAAAAAAAGGAAAACGTAGATAATATCAGAGGCAGAATCTTGTCTACATTTTGCTATACGTATCAAAGATGAAAATGAGAGAGAGTCCTTAACTCCACTGTATTTGTACCTTGCCCTGACACAGGTATGATGTTTGTAACGAGTATGAGTGACCTGTCCCTGGACCTGACGGTTTACCAGTCTGGACGGGCCAACTTCGATGAGTTTGGACTGGACATCAACAGTTTGTTAGGTAAGTTCTCATGACTCTTTGCTCTATTGCAGTGTATAATCTCTAAATACATTCGTTCCAGAAGCACGTGAAAGTATGAAAAACGTGTTAGTTACTTATATTACATCCTTGCAACGCATTCTAGGATCGTCGTTGTCGTCAGGATTTTTCCGCGCTGGAGAGTTGCAGTACGTTGCAGGAGCGCCCCGTGCGGGAGACATCGGTGCTGTAGCGTTCTTCACAAAGACGTACTTTGAACTCGAAGTGCGGATGGTCATGCACGGCTACCAGGTGGCCTCGGCCTTCGGATTCGCCATCTGCGGGCTGGATCTAAACGGAGACGGGTGAGTAACATACTCTGTTGATGCATATGGCAATGCTGTACTTACTTATCTAAAATACCTCTCATTGCTATAAATGAGAAATAGCAAGAGCCCCAAAATGGATCCTTGGGGTACACCCACACATATGCTCCACCAATGACAACTTTGCCCTGCCACTTTTTGTATCTTTATCTGAAAGGTTAACAGATCTGGCTGTCAGTGCACCGCAGTACACAGATGGCAACGCAGGGGGCGCTGTTTACGTGTATATCAACGGTGTCAAGGTATGGAATCAACACCAATGAACTGACTTTCTTTGCAAGAGTAAGGAGAGTTCTAGTCGTTTCTTACATTTGATCAGTTGATTATTCATTGTTTCTCTAGACCTCTATTTAACTCAGATATGTTTTTTTCCAGGGTATCAACGAAAGTAAACCGATCGTTCTAACGGGGACCAGCGGTTCTATGTTTGGATATTCCATGGTTGACGCTGGGGATGTAAATATGGACGGATTCCACGGTAAAGTCTTATTTCACAAGCGCAATAGTTTGAAACGACCTGCGTGATATCTTTATCTTGGAAATACACGAGCTGCATTTACACATCAGGTTATTTAACATTCTAGCTGCTGACGAACCCCCTGCCCAGTAGAGAATCAGTAGCCAAGTGTTAATTGAAAATTTTCTTGTTCTTGCAGATTTGCTCGTGGGTGCACCATATGAGGATAACGGTGCTGTGTACCTGTACCTGGGCAATCAGCATCGCGGTCTCTCTACAACACCGTCACAGGTAGTACTATAAACCTCACAGTCACTGCGACTAATGGTTCAAAGTCATTCCTTATATTATTAAAATAGATCTTAAGTATGGTGATGACTTTGACTAATGTTTATTCATTCTCCGTATTATTTTGAGTCATCCATGTTGACTAAGCATTTGTGATATTTTCAAATGACCCCTAGAAACTCCTCCCCACTTGACCTCTATGAAAAGCATAGAGCTTTTTTTCGAGTTTTAAATAAAGGAAACAAACAAATGTTTCTGTTCACAGAAAATTCTGGCCTCTGACTTACGCATCCCTGGACTGGAAACGTTTGGTTTCTCCCTGTCCGGCGGCCTCGATCTGGACGAGAATGGGTTCCCGGATGTAGCAGTCGGTGCGTTTGAATCTGATCACGTGGTGTTGTTAAGGTAACGGTATGCACTTATGTTTGCATTCCTTGATTTAGTCCATCATTCAGTTTACATGTCAATCTATAGCTAATAAAATGAAGTTGACGTTATTCCCCCTACACACGATAACTGGTTATAAAATGGAATTGTTTGCTCGTATGTTGTAGAATGTAGTGTAACGTCGGGCGTAGCCACTTATTTCATTGCACTTTCTTTTTTCATACATGTTGTTTGTACTTGCAATTAGCCCTCGGGCATGTATTTGCAATAAACTTGTTATTGCTCTTTTCCAATTTGGAATTAAATGGGTAGCAACATAGAATGTCTATGTCATAAAAAAAGTAGGATAAACACATAGTCTATAACTGTTGTATATTTCCTCCACATTGCAGGTCCCGCACGGTACTAACTATAGATACCAGGATGTCCGGACCCACCTATCCCATCAACCCCAAGAGAAGAACATGTGATCTCAACGGCAAATCTTACACCTGGTGAGGTGTCTTCTTTCAGCAGTAAAGTCTTTTCTTGATCTTGATTGGATACTGCACAACGCCCCTCAGTTGGGGCCACACGTGCAGGGGGAGTGCGCTGCGCTATTGCTGTCTTAGATGTTGTAGTACAGCCTCCTTGAACTTTTTAGGTTCAGTTATATCTGTGGTGGCTTGTGGTAGACTGCTCCAGTCTCTCACAGTTTGCGGAAAGAACGAGTATTTGTAACAATCCTTGTTGAATGTTAATGGCTTGTAGGCGTTGGAATTAAGGTGACGCGATTGGCGCGGTAGGGGCGATAACAGAGTTTTGACCGGTAGCGATGCTTCAGAGTTTCGTGCTTTATGTAAAAGTGTAAGTCTATTTGCTGTGCGTCTGTTCTTTAATAGCATAGCTTATATTCTTTCCAAACGAAACATTATCATCTGTTCCATTAATTACATGTATAAGTATTACAGTGTCATCAACAGTATTGAGTAATAAATGCTTTTTAACCAATTTTATGATGTATGTCCCCAAAGGTCTAGTAATGTCGATGGTTTATTAAAATAATTCCTTCTTTTTTTTCAGTTTTCAAATCAAATTTGGTTTCCGCTACTCCACCAGTTCACCGTTTGACAACGATGTCGGTAGGTGAAATATCTGCCACTGTCGAATGAAACGTGCTGTCTGAATGTCATTGTCATTAAATGATCTAAACGTTTATGAAAAAAGAGACTCTTTTTACACAACCAAGTGTTTTATTCAGCCGTGTAGATATGTAGATACTAGTATTTTACGTTTGAGAACGCATCTATAGCAGCGACACCTGTGCTGCAGTGCAATGTGAACCAGTCAGAATTGTCCTGAGGAAGGTGACAGACGCGACGGTCACCGAAACGACGGCTGAATAAAACTCCTGGTTGTGTAGAAAAAGTCTTTATTCAGTGACTTACCAAACTGATGAAACTATTCACGGATCTAAACGTTTCTTTTTAACATAATTCTTCTCCTCCTCCTCAGATCTGACGTACCGCCTGGAGGGCGATTCCATCTACCAGTCCTGGGGGTTGGGCCCGAGGCTGTTCTTCCCAGGGGAGGGCAAGTCTGTATTTGAAGGCTCGATACGTGTGCCCAGGCAGGGCGCGAAGGAATGGGCCGACAGGACCATCACTGCTTACCTCAAGGTTGGAATAGTTGTACAGTCTTTTACTAATGTCAATAGGAATACAATGAATGAATGGTTTATTTTCGTCGTTGTTGTAAGACACAACGTACAGTAGCAGCCTTGATTGGCTGAAATACAGTATAATTTACAATTAACAGTTATCTACATAAGCTTAACATTCTAAACCTTATAATATCACTCACTTTTAAAGTATATGTGTACTCGTCTAAATGCTTGCAACGGCCAAACGACAAGTATTCTTGGACCCTTCATATACCTTTTCGTCATGCCTATTGTAAATGCACGCTTCTCTTTAACAGTTCATCCATTGTCGTCGAATATCATTATTTTTATGGTAAATGTAGATTTTAATCTGCGCCAGCTTCATTTCGTTCAATTTTAGCCGGACACGATGGCCATTCTGCACCCGTTGGTAATGAACCTGACCTGGTCGCTGTGGGAACCCTCCAAAAACAACAAGCTGTTTACCATACCGGGATACAGACTGCCGAGCCTTGATAGTCGTCCGATTCTCAACCTGCTACAGTGGCAGTACAAGGAGGTGGAGGTAACACTGAAAGCTATAATCACAAGCTTCTCTTCGCCCGCCATAGGTAACGTTGTTGATTCGACCGCTGTAAAAGATATCTTAAAACTGTGTTTGCTATTGTTGTTTCTTAGTAACGATTTATTATTTATGTTTACTCCATGTTATTCTTTCTGTGGACTTTTGTTTATCATCATTTGTCTTCTGTTGGTTTTATTTGGATTGGGATCACAAAAGAGATTTCATGTTTTCCTTTTCCCTGTTACAAGTAGTACCATACTGTATTAAATCTGAAATAAAAAAATGAATTAAAACTATTCAGTTGGTTTGAAAATGTATATTTGTGAACTAGATTCTGTAGATGTAAGAGGTTTGGTGATGCTTAATTCCTTTATTCCTTTATTTCGATACCCTTTAGCCAAAACTGGCTAGTCTTCCAGGGTTCATACGAAAATCATACAATACAAACAACAGATGACATAGTTTAAAATACACATATGACATAAAGAGGAAATTTACATTATGTACAAATGAAAGATACCTAATTCACACTCTAATCACAGGACTCATATTGTGTGAACAGTTGGCGGATGGCTTTTTTAAAGCTAGATGTACTTGACAGTGATTTGATGTGTTGATTTAATCTTTATAACTTATTTTATTTTGCCGACAGCTTGATTTTGTGAAAGAATGTGGAGCAGATTCCGTCTGCATCAGTAATCTGAAACTGCAGGCACAGTTACTTCTGTTTGGGTGAGTCCGTCACTTAGTATTCTAACACGTAACAATTCATCTTTCACATTTAGCTGGGACAGTTGAGTTGATAACCAGCCATATAATTTCGTTAGAAAATTGTTGTGTAGCTATTATTCCAAAAGATAAATGCTCATTGTCTCCTGCAACCTGGAAATTCATTGTCATATCGTCACAGTAACTATTCATGTTGTAAAATATTTGGAAATTTCCAGAAATCCTCCGACGTTTAGTCTCGGAAGTTCACGCGAGATTCGGGTTGAGATCCAGGTGGACAATGAAGGAGGAGAGCCCGCGTACAACACCGAGCTGCGCGCCTACCTGCCGGAGAGACTGTTTTATGTGGGAATGATAGAGCACAATTCAGGGGAGGTCAGTATCGTTCGGTTAACTAGCATGTCCAGTACCATAACAAGCCGCCAGGTGGCCCAAAATCTAATCATTTCTAGCTCTCATCAAGACCTACTAGTACTTACCTTCTAAATATCAAGACAATCCAGCTAAGTCTTCTCGAGTTATCGTGTTTACAGACAGACGCACTCACACACAAACGCTACCGAAATCAGCTTCTTGGCGAAGGTAAATATAGAGCGGTCTTTCCATGCAGCTCAATTGATGAATACTAGAAGGTATCATGAATACACGCCCTAAAACAGCTAGCTCTGGTATGATGCTTCACAGATTAACCATACTGCTGTATTGATATTGAACCTCTAGACATCTACATGTACTTGACGCTCTTGACTCTACCGTTCCAGACCAGGGTATCGTGTCGCACGGTGGAGGACAACTCATCTGTGGTGATCTGTGAGGTTGGCAATCCCGTCTCCAAGTCGGTAAGTATACCAAGATAACGGTCTTATGAGAAGCAATCCCTGTACTAAGCTTTGATGATTCTGTTGACACATTTTTTGGCGACGTCTCAGGGAGGAGTATTGTGTGTGATTCGCAAGAATTCTAGGAATTGTACAGGCATTTTGTCCACAGGAATGGAATGTCTACAGGCATGTCTCTGACCTACATCTATGCCCACATTCCTGAACACCTTTGGGACCCTGCTCCTCTCTACCCCGGATGCCCTACTTTCTGTGACCCCGGGGCTTGTTCACTATACACTCAGGGGGGGAGTGCACTGTATCTGTATAGGTACCAAGTCTTCCTCAAAATCATGAAATGATGGCAGGGCCGCAGTGCCATGCAAACAATAACCCTAACAGCAACCACCGTCGCCATGGCAATGTATGTTTTCATTGCCAGTCTTGTTGTTGTTGCTTTTCTGTACTTTCTACGTCTATCATTACCAAATGCCCTGCAGATATTGATATGTACTCATTCTACACTACCAGTCCATCCAGTTATTCACCCTGAGACTTCTGACCACGATGCTCCGACCATGGGACAGGAATCTGAAGATACCTCTCACACTACACACGTGAGATTTTATTTATTACCGTAAACACAGTTCATTTTCCTCTTGACAAAGTATTTTAGGGACGTTTTTAGCAGATTTCGTTCACAAATATTTCCTGTTTTGTCCAAAATCTTGGCAATACAATAAGGAATTATTTCCAGTGTTGCTGACATCTTTCCTTGTGTTGTTACAGAATGAGCAGTGACAGTAACACTTCTGACAACTCCGTCATCCTGAAGGCAAAAGTGGTAGTTGATGTAGACCTCTCCATCACTGGGTATATCTTACTACCAGTCTATCAATATATCCATCTGTTAGTCCGTAAAACGTTAGATTGTAATTCGATGTTAAACATCCAGCGTCGCTATTAACAACCTCTTAAACCGTAGCTGGTAATTGTAATATAACACTTGAGGTAAGGGCTCAATACAAACATCACCTACTTTGATCTTTGTCGTTGAGTAGTAGTTGTCGACCAATGAAACGGAGTAAGTATCAGACATTACAAATGTAATATTCCAAGATCGTGATGGCATACCACTTCAATCTTTCACCCGATGACCTGACTACGTCTGTGTAAACAGTAACTAAAACCATAATCACCATCAGTATCACTGACACCATGATTAAAACAGTAACAGCAACCGCAAGTCTGAGTGTTTTGTCCTGTACGACAAAATCACATTCCAATCTGAGATTCACAAGTACCGAACACGCTCAACCAGTACAAACAAAATCAGACTACCGAAACCAAAATCCAACTCTCAGAAAAGGTGCTTTCTATACAGAATGTCACAATTGTGGAATAACACAGGCGGCAACTAGCAAAGTACTGGACTGTAAATACTAGTAGTGCATTTTAAGGATTGTGTAGTGCATTTTAAGGATTGTGTTTAGTCTGCTATGTACTTTGTAATGCTTCTGTACGTTTGTATGTATGTAAATATGAATGTACGTATGTGTAGACCACAGGAAGAATAGCCTCTGATGAGGCTAATTGTGGATCTCAATAAAACTCAAACTCAAACTCCCCTCCTGCAGTATCTCCCATCCCCGCCAGGTGTTGTACGGTGGAGACCAGCGCGGACTGAGCGCCATGCAGTACCAGGCCCAGGTCGGCACTGCGGTCAACCATACGTACGTGGTGCGTTCTGTCGTCGGTGGGTCGGTAGACCAGGCGTCATCTGCATGTTCAATATTTTTAAAAAAATCAACGTTGGTACAAGTAGCACTCAACATTTAAGGCTGAACACGTGAAGCTTCGTTGATGTTAAGTGAGGTCGCATGCCTTCTCTAGCACTCGTGTTTCATCAGTTCAGATCATAATACCATTTAGACTTACATTTCTGTAATATCATGTGTTTTACGTCGGCGAAGGACGTCCAAGCCCCAAAGACAGACAACACCTAAGCTCCTGTTCTGAAACAACAGGAGCTATTTGCCAAATTTGCATCAACCTGGTCCTGACTTAGTCTAACTTTTGTTTCTTATTGGACTATCAAAAATTTCTCTTCACCTATTTTCATATCAATCAATAGTTCGTGCTTATAACCTGCTGATTTGGTTTTTTTTTCCAGTTTTCCAGTGTCACTGACGAAAGGTAGTGGATGCTATCTGAAACGTCTGACCGTTTCCAAAATCATATCTAGTTGCTTGAGTAACTGTTTTGGGCGTATCGTGTGTTTTTAATTGCATCCATGTTATTTGTGTGTTGCTGTCAGATACGTAACCACGGAAGAGGCACAGCACCGGGAGCTGTAGTCAGGATCATGTGGCCTTATGAGATACAGAACACCCAGCTTCACCCCAATGGAAAACTGTTGCTGTATATGACAGATGTTAAGGTACCTGGTGTTCTTCTTTTTAACGAGTTTGCTCAGTGCAAGGCCACGTGGGCCACTTCTGTGCACTGAACTAACGCTTACTGAAGCAGCATCTCTTCTCCCTAAGTCAGAAACATCAAGCTTAAGCAAGCTTGACTATAACTGACTCACTGGTCAAAGTAGGGATTACGAAGGCTGCTCGGGAAATTCCCTACCCCATTTTAGGCCGGAATGGTTTGATCCTTTCACACCATGTTCAATGGAAGCTATTCTTAAAGAGGTTACTGTACGTTATGTGGTCAGGTTTGTTTCATGGTAAATAAGATACGAGGCCATATCGCTGAAACTCGTAGGATCAACTGATAGACACTGTTATTACAGTCAAAGTTTTGCAGTACTTGTTAAAGATCCGAACTGAGCTAGTTTTAACGCTGTTTCCTCAACTCGCAGCTGGTCGGCCGTGGGCGGTGCTTTCCACCAGAGGAACATCGGAACTTTCTAAATCTAAAGGTAAGTACTTCTTCTCTACACAGCTTGCTGCTGAATATGGGGGAAATGGTGCCTGCATGTGCCTAGATGTCTGATAAAGAATGAATCAAATCAAGCTCCTTTTTCAGTATTTATTGATAATTTATTTACTTCAAACCATGTTGCTACTTTGCTCAATTCTTGATTAGCCAGTTCTGTCAGAGAATCGAAGTATTTGTGAGAAAGGAATATGTTGGTGTCATCGGCAAACAGTATAATTCAGAATTGTAAACAGTAAAATTCAACCTTGACACAAACACAAAACTTACAGATGCCCTTCATAAGTTCATTGCCCAATCCAAAAGATTCTGTGCTTCTTCCAGCTGAGCCACACCATTTATTTGTTGTACAGTTATAAAATTGATTATTAATTGCATGTGTGATTTATTAGATAATGTTACTCAGGTATGTATCTTGTTTTAACTATTTATTGTTGTTCTTATGTCATATGTGCTGTATGTGTTAGGTGTGCACGCTATCAGCAAACTTGCTGCCTAGTGCACACTTTGTATTGTCATGTCACAATTCCAATAAATAAATAATTCAGAATATACAGTATTCCTCATTCGAATCAAGTTGTAAATTTCTTCCTGTCCCAAAGCCTGGCAGCAGACCAAGGCTTCTCACCGCCCCGCGACAAGGGACGATAGACCGTACAAGATGGCGCGTGCACGTGTCCAGGACACTCAGGAAGAAAGCTGACGCCAGGGAGCCGCGGAGCCTGGAAGACGACTTCGAGGAAGACGACGACTTCGAGGACGAGGAAGAAAACTTCGAGGACGAAGACTACTTTGAGGAGGAGTCTGGTGAAGCAAGTCCAGATTCGTATAACGAAAGGCAGCTAGAAAGCGTAGTCACTTTGGTAAGTAGTTTGATTATAAGTTACAAAATGCTCCTTTTGTTCGTGTTTGTTAATCCTGATCATTATCAATGCAAAGGATAGCTTGTGGAGTCTAACTTCACAGTGTGATGCCCCCTGTCTGTCTGGTTTAGGACTGCATGTCCGGTACAGCGCGTTGTTTCGAGTTCAACTGCACGTTGGACACACTGCTGGTTAACCGGTCTGTGGTCATCACAGTGGAGGCGAGGTTGTGGAACACCACCTTTACTCAGGTATAGTCTAGTCTTTAGCCTTCAGTAAATATGATCCAGCACAGATCCCATCTATTTCATCACTGCCCAACGTATATAAACTAAGAGTCACTCTTTAGATAATAATCATGTCATCAGGATGTTAAGGCAGTTGATCGTTGGCAGACATTTCATATAAGACATGACTTACATTAGATAAGCGTAGATTGATGTATGGTAAATTTGTATGTTGTTTTACAGGACTATCCATTGGTAAGTCATGTGGACATTTTGTCCCATGCTGAAGTGAAGCTTGTGAAGAACTTTGAGAACATGCAACAGTCCAGAAGCTTCAACGACAAGGCTACGGTAAGTAAAACACAAATATAGATACGATGTACACATATACGATGATGTTGTAGACTTGTGGTTCTAGATTCCTCCATATCCATTGAACTAGAGACTAGAGCATTGTTATCTCCATGAAAAATGGAGATATTGTTTTGGGTCTGTCTGTCTGTGTGTCTGTGTGTCTGTGTGTCTGTGTGTGTTTCCGCCAATTACTGGTGAGCATAACTTAAGAACGCCTTTATGGATGGTGATGATATTTGGTATGTAGGTAGGTCTTAGGAAGACAAAGGTCAAGGTCAAATCTGGGCCTCCTGGTGGCTGACCTTGGTACTGCAGCAGAACTTCCGGTTTTTGTATCTTTTGTCCTGAACATGCTATGGTCTTGATTTTTTGGTGGCAGATAGCTTTTCCTGTCAGGAATAAGTGGTGTGGGTTTTGTCCCCCTAGCAGCTTGTGCTGGAACTGCAGGGGGGTTTTTGGAGAAATTTTTAAGAGCATATAAGTCCAGAAAGGAGCAACGTATTATCATGATTTTTGGTATGTAGGTAGCTTACACAGAGATGTACATAATTAAATTCAAATTATGCAAATGAGGACTTAATTTGCATAATTAATGAGGAAATTCTGAAATTCCAGTGTTTTACATTATAGGACTTTCATACATGTAATGTGTATAATCTATCGCAGGTAGAATATAAACAGATATCAATTATGCAAATATGGACCTCATTTGCATAATAAATGAAAATTCTATGATTCCTTAGTGGTAAATGATGGGAATTTCATACTTGTGACATGTGTAAGTTAGTTAAAAGTTTACAACACCATGCATATATTATGTTAATGTACAGGTCATTTGCATAATTTAATTTTAACGTGTTGAAATGAAACATTGCCAAATGATTGGACTTTCACATCAAGTATATGTTATTTGTGTTCAGGAAACCATATTTCATGGAGATATGAGGTCGTGGAACTCTTGTTGTTGTTTTTTTCAGTGCAAGGTCGACATTGGTTATACATAGCTGTCATATTACATATGATATTCGTTGTATATGGTCCATTTTCAGGTGGTAACGAAAGCCTTACCAGAAACAAGGCCTGTGAGTCTGGCAGACCAGGTGGAGGCCTGGACGATACTGTTGGGAATACTACTGGGGCTGTTACTACTGTTACTCATAGCTTTATGTCTCTGGAAGGTACGTATTGAACATTTCTTGTGTCATTGAAATAACATTTTCTTTTTATAGCAATTGTTACATGATATTTCTTCAAATTCTTTACCATTTGTAATACATATTTTTTTAAGTCGAATGCCATCAAAACTGTGTTTCACAACCTAATGTTTTATTCAGCCAACGTTTCGGGATCGGTGACCGTCTGTCACCTTCCTCAGGGCAATTCTGACTGTACTGACACTCCTGTATGTCATTCTTTTCACAGTGCGGGTTTTTCAGACGGGTGTCGGTGCGAGAACAATACGAGGCGAAGTACTACACGGCGACAAAAATTCCCAGAGCAAAAGTTATCGAGACGAACTTTTCGCCCAGCTACTACGAGAGTAGTATATACGATGCTAGCAAATATGAAACGAGTTTCCAGTGAACATCAGGACCACGGGTTTACGTACTTTGAAGGTTAGCTTCTGGGAAATGTGATTTGTTTACTGCGATTTGTTTACTGTGATTTGTTTACTGTGACTTGTTTACTTATGGGAAATGTGATTTGTTTATTCCGTTTTTGTGTCAGAAAAAATTCACGGACACTAAGCGATTGGTTTACTGCGATTTGTTTACTTCTGGGAAATGTGATTTGTTTATTGTGATTTGTTTACTGTGACTTGTTTACTTCTGGGAAGTGTGATTTGTTTACTGCGTTCTTGTGTCAGAAAAAAATCCATGGACACTAAGCTGTCGTTTTTTGACAGCTGACATCTTTTTTAATCAGGTCTTAGTCTGACTTGTACAAAATGCAGCTGTTTTTAATCCTTCTAAAGCCTGATCTGGAATTTATCATTGGTAAGTGTATTTAAATCTGTACATATTCCCCGGACGATGATGTCAAATTGTGGTGACCATGATTATATTAAGAGTTGTTTCAAAAAGACGACAGTCAATGCAAGCAGTAACTAAAACATGCTAAAATAACAACAACAACGATACGCCCCCCCAACGAGCCTCCTTCATCTTTAGATTACACAATTCATATGTAGTGATATTTTGATTTATCAATATTTTGAGCCAGGTAGTATTTTGAACCATGTACATAAATGAGAGGCAGGTTATGATGTGATTGTTGCGTAGATTGTAATTTAATGGTAAGGATAAATTACCAGTATGATGTTTCATATAATTATAATGGTACGTTATATGATAATCGCATCCAATGACAGATATTTACAAGATATTATGTGATTTTGATTCTTGTCCTGTTTTAAGTTTTTTTTCGATATAGCTATATATATATATGGTAGATACAGTTTTTCTTCCATCCTTGGGCCTAGTTGACTGGTGGATTTAATATACTTAGTTCGTGCACCCTATAGACCATAACAGATACATTGGGTAACAACTCAATGGTATTGGATATTCTATATAACTTATGTAAGATACTGGATACTCCACCTACTTCTACACATTACTCTATCGCATCCATTGCGTAAAGTGACTCTGGTTCGTTGCCGCTACCCTTTGCCCGACCCTTTGCCTGTGTCCGTCGACAGAACAACTGTTTCATGCAGTCCTGAAAGTTGGACCCCATGAGTGCGTAGATGACGGGGTCCAGGGCACTGTTCCCAAAGCATAGCTGCTTGGTCCACATACCTGACGGAAGCAAAGAATCAAATGTCAGTGTAACTTTGACAAGGTTTCTTTTTTGGCGACGTCTCAGGGAGGAGCCAAATGGTACAGTATTGTGTGCAATTCGCAAGAATTCTAGGAATCGTACAGGCATTTTGTCCACAGGAATGGAATGTCCACAGGCATGTGACCCACATCTATGCCCACATTCCTGGAAATTAAACCTTTGGGAAGACCTCAGCTCCCTGCCGGGAATGCCCTACTTTCTGTGACCCCGGGGCTCGTTCACTATACACTTAGGGGAGGTATGCACTGTATCTGTATAGGTACCAAGTCTTCCTCAAAATCATGAAATGATGGCAGGGCCGCAGTGCCATGCAAACAATAACCCAAACAGCAACCACCGTCGCTATGGCAATGTATGTTTTCATTGCCAGTCTTGTTCACCGTATTTCCAGTTGCAAGTTACTGTCGTTTCATCGTGCTACAGCATGAGAACTGTGTCACTGATATGTTATTATATGTGCGTCTTTAGTCAACTCTCTAAAACAACATAAAGTAAATGTAGAACAATTTGTCCATAAAAGATGCTGAACAATTAACAACATAGACAGGTTTATGTCCACCATACAGTTGTATCATGCTTATGCAAAGGCTACTGTACTACACAAGCTAGAACAGTGCACTATCGTTACTCACCTACATACTCAGATATGTTCATGTCTGATACTGCGCTGATGAAGTTGTACAGGTGGAATGGACCCGTGCAGACGACAACTGTTGCTGTCACAAATGCCGCCATCTTGGTAACGGCTGTCGCCGAATCTTTCCCGCGCTGTCTGACCGCAGCAGAACGGAAAGCCTGTTACGTAGATGTAAAAAAAATGGATCGTGCTGTGTCTTTTGTTGCTGTAATTTGTAATCATTTGCGATTACATGTAATAGAAAACAATGCAAATGTGAAGTAACATCAGCGCGTTTAGGAAGTACATAAAATCAACAAACCATGATAGAGTCTGACCGTTTCCAAAATCATATCCAGTTGCTTGAGTAACTATTCTTGGCGCATGATAGAGAAATACGTGTGAGCATCGATACCAACACAAGTTTTTGGGATGAACTAGTACATCAAATATCAAGCGTTAGCTGCTGAATGTCCGTACTTACATCCTGATGTCGCAGTTTGCGAATGATGAGGACGTATAGTGTGAAGTTGAAGCTAAGTGGAAGTAGAAACCCCAGGCTGGTGAGGTACAGCCGCCGGGCTTTCTCGGCAAACTCCGGGACGCTGTTCCACTCCGGCCAGAAGTACCTGCACAACGTCACGTTCCTGCCGTCCATGGCTTCCTCTACGACCATGGAAGTCACGCAGAACGGTAGGTTTGCAACAAGGGCCAGGAGAAACATGCTCACACAGATGAGAGCGGCTTTCCTCAAACTCTGGCGCCGCCGTGTTTCCAGCGGATGCGCGATGACCTGGTAGCGCTCGACGTTAAAGGCGCTGACGAGAAAGAAACTGGCGAACATACTGGTGAACTTGATGCAAGACTCTGCTTCGCACGAGCCTGGCCCGAACACCCACTGCCCCACACGGTAGAAGTGAATGAGGAACGGAGCCACAGTGAGAATAACTAAGTCCGAAAACGCGATACAGAACAGGTAAACATTGGGAACAGTTCGCATTCGAGGGAAACGTAAGATGATGAACATCACTAGCAAGTTTCCTGCTGTACCAACTGCTGCGAATATCGACCCTACAGCAGTACCCGCATTACGTAGGACCTTCTCGCTTAGCGATAAGTCCCAAGACGCAGTACTGCCACTCATGGTGACCTGTTGGTTTTGATACAGAAGCAGCCTGGCGAAGTATATTTGTACAGTATATTTCACCAGAGTGCGTACTGAATCCCTTGCTCAATGGGGTAACAAAAACTGTGCCCTAGCTTTATATCTTGAGCGGATGGTCCTCTTAACGCAGTTTGACCAATTGCATGATACTCAGCTTATAACGTCATTAAACATTAATGGCCGGAAGAATGGTAATTAAACACAAGGGAGCACATATGTTCTGTTTTTGCATATATTTCAGCGTTACGTGTGTGGATCGCATTCACAAGGTCACGTATGCTTAATTTGTAGTGCTATCAATCACATGTCCTCAAGTTCTCTCTCCCTAAAGACGACTTTGAACAGGTGGCTCCTTCCCATCTGCACCACGCAAAGAAACGTTTAGTACTTTCCTGACTGTCCATCACAATTATCAGTTTAACCAATGATAACGTGACAATTAGCGGTTCGACCAATGAGAGAGTGGCAGCTGCATATCGGTCAAACATTTGCATATTTATGTGTAGATCGCGGTAGGCTGGACTATAGGAAAGGTCTCTAGATCTTCTGTCCTGGGGGTAAGTACCCAAGTTTATGATTTATTGCTATTAGCTATAGTCGCTTAGGCTTAGAGAAGGGCTTAGTAAACATTCCATCCATTAAGCTTCGCCCTAAATCATAAGATTATATATTTACTAAGGATGTTTGACGATAAACACGATGTCATGCACTGCCATTATAACGAAATTAACATATGAGTCATGGGCTCATGCACCCCGTTCAAACGAATGCGGGGAAGCCGGATTCGATGTGGATTGGCCGGCTTCTGGATTCATGTGGCTCCATCTGAACGCTCCGATGCGCATTGAATGCGCATCGATCCCAATCCACATCTGGAGGCGGATTCAAACCGCCTTGACAGGATCGCGAATTGCGTCTGAACGCGCCGATGCGCATTCATCAGGTTTACTTTGCATATCAACCCGGTCAGTGACCTCGGGGTCCGCAGATAACAAGTGGTGGCGTCGGCAATGAATTCTTACAAGGGCCACCCGTAGCCTGCGTCTCCTTCGTACTCCTCTTAGCCGGTTGCAAGCGATTATCCATGAGAAAAACACGACAAGTTCTAGGGCGGGATGCACTTTCACCCCTAACCTCTAACATTGGCAAGGCGCCACCTTGCTTGTTTTCATCAAACAACAATGAATGTGGTTTCGGCGAATCGTTCTCGGGCACGGTTTAGAAGGAACGTGTTGCACGTGGACCAGATGTGAGGAATGTGGCTTGCCCGAATCGAGCTCAATGCGCATTCGTTTGAACAGGGCCATGGTTAGCAGACCCCTATTGATTAACATTTGCTTTGCAGAATCATATCGTTACTATTCAGCGTTACTAGTATAACATGTTTTAGGCGACTGCCAAGACATGAGAAAAGTTTGCAATCATTTTTGGTCAGGGGAGAAGCAATAATTTCATGAAGAACGTCTGAATTATTTGAGATGCTTTTGTGTGTCACCATCCTTGATCCTAGTTATCTGGTGGATTCAATATGGCTAGTTCGTGCACGCTATAGACCATAACAGATAGATTGGTAACACCTCAATGGTATTGGAGCTTCTATACACTTATGTAAAATCCCGGTAACCAACCCACTTCCATGCATTACTCTATTGCACCCATGGAGAAATTTGAATCTGGCTCGTTGCATTACTCTATTGCACCCATGGAGAAATTTGAATCTGGCTCGTTGCATTACTCTATTGCACCCATGGAGAAATTTGAATCTGGCTCGTTGCATTACTCTATTGCACCCATGGAGAAATTTGAATCTGGCTCGTTACCGCTACCCTTTGCCTGTGGCCGCCGACAGAACAACTGTTTCATGCAGTCCTGAAAGTTGGACCCCATGAGTGCGTAGATGATGGGGTCCAGGGCACTGTTCCCAAAGGTTAACACACAGGTCCACATACCTGGGGAGAAAAACAACAACAACAAATTATGTGTATGGTTACTACCATGTAACGTCTTTAATCTCATAATCAAACTTTTCGAAATTTGCTGATATAACTGTTGTAAGTACGTTTGACCCTTTGGTTGCGCTTCCGCATGAAAATGATGATTTCTTTAATTTTAGTCCCATTGCATAGTTTGCAAATAGACCAAGCACACGATCTTAAATCAGTTGTACATGTGAGCCAATAGAACAGTAACAAGTGTGTGTTATCCATGTATCCAGTTGAGATCACAATCAAATCCTTTGGATTGTAAGAGCCATTTTAATTTATATACCAGGTCTTTGGTCTCTGCACATACTCAGTATCTGTATCTGTATAACCGTTATAACCCTTCGGCGTAACACACCAGCTTCGCAGGCATGCACGCGTCGCGGCGCCAGCTAGCTATATTACACCGAACGACCTGTTACACCCAATCGTTGCACATCTAACTGCAGGAGTTGTTTAAAGCTATCTAGTGATGATGCCCCAACTGTACTTGGTGGCGGCGAGGGCATGACTATTTCAGATTTCTTGTTCTTTTCTGAGCTGGTATTAGATGTTTAGAAGTTGGTACGTCCACCAGTTTACCAGCCGGTGTATGTAATCCATGTATCCATTTGAGATCTCATCACAATCTCAGTACAAGCTGAGCTGAACTTTCACGCACCTACATACTCGGATATGTGGATGTCTGTTACTGCGCTGATGAAGTTGTACATGTGGAACGGACCCACACAGATGACGAACGATGCCGTCACCATCACAGCCATTTTGGTGACGGTTGTGGAGTCTTTAACGTGTTTCCCAACCGCAGCAGAACGAAAAGCCTGTTAACATTGGCAGGTAAAAGTTAGTGAAGAGCTGCAGATTTTCTTTAGTTTATGATTAATATTATACATAATTTGCAAATCAAATATAGCAAAGAAATATCAAATAATATTGCCGCATTTTGAAACAAAATTCAACTAGAATTCAGAAAGATAAGTGTGAAGTGTGAAGCCATTAACATGTAGCGTGCGTAGTCCAGTGGTTAGCGACCCTGCCTCTGGACTAAGTGGTTGGGAGTTCGAATCCCGGCTGTTGTCGCTCACCCGACATGCACGCTACCGGAGAGGGTTTCAGTCCTTAGAATGGGACGTTAAGCCGTGCTCCACTGTTCATTGTGCTTGTCGAAAAGAGCTAGGGGAATTTCCCCGGTACAATGAACCTGTAAATACTGTACATAGCGTCTGTCTTCTCTGTCACGACCAGTGGAAGAATAGCTCTTCAGTGATCACTGAATGAGCTAAACTGGTTCGATATCACTTTCACTTTCAGTTACGAGGAAGACAATGACTTTAAGAATCCATACTTACGTCTTGACTGTGCAGCTTGCGAATGATGAGGACATACAAGGTGAAGTTCAAACACAGGGGCAGTAGGAACCCCAGACACGTGAGGTACAGCCGATGAGCTCTTTCCGAGTGTTCGGAGATGTTGCTCCAGTCTGGCCAGAAGTAGCGGCACACTGTTACGTTCTTGCTGCCCACTACTTCATCCACTACGTAGGACGTCACACAGAATGGAAGGTTTACAACAAGGGCCAGGAGAAAAAGGCCTAGGCAAATCAGAGCAGTTCGCTTTAAACTCTGACGCTGTCTAGTTTCTATGGGGTGGGCGATGGCTCGGTAGCGCTGAAAGTTGAAGGCACTGACAAGAAAGAAACCAGCGAACATGCTGGTGAATTTTATACAAGACTCTGCCTCGCACGAACCCCGCCCGAATGTCCACCGTCCGTACCGGTAGAACTGGATTAGGATCGGGGCCACCATGACAAGGTTCAGGTCTGAGAACGCGATACTGAAGAGGTAAACATTGGAAACTGTTCGCATTCGAGGGAAACGCAAGATGATGAAGATGACCAAAAGGTTTCCTGCGATCCCAACAACTGTAAATGTGGACCCGAGAGCTGTGAGTACGTTTCGCAGGGCCCTTTCGCCAGTGGAGAAGTACGAAGACGCAGTACCTGCATTCATAATGTCTTACTAGCTTTGATACAAAGGCAACTTGGTGAAGTAGGCCCGTATCAGTAAAATCCGCCAATTTCAGCTGCTGGCCTTCAATGACACCTCAGTTTCAAAGTTAGAATAGCTACAGGGTGTCCACTTAGTATGTTAAAGAGGGACTGTTCTCATAGCACCGCCAGTTGACAGGATAAAAGAGAGGGTATGAATTGCAGTTTTTAACGCCATGCTTTGTTTACTTCCTGTGTTTGATATAGCCATTAGCGACATATTGCTACCCACGCGCACGACCGCTAATGGTACAGATGTAACACATACAAAGAGCACGTGTTTTGCGTTCTCAATGTACACACGGCGATAGCTACAAGTATAAACATGTTTTACAAACAGCAGTCTGCGACGGTTTAAAAAACGGTTTAAGGAATATTTCAAACAGATAATGTTTTTGTAAGACACTGTAGAAAGTTTGGGACTTCTTATAAAAGATCAGATTCACTATCTTGGGTGTCTACACAAAGACGATATGTTTATTATCATTAGTTAATGACAAGTCCAAGATAATGGGTGCCCTGAAAGTGCTTAGTAAACATTCCATCAACTAAGCTTCGCATTAGATCACGAGTATGTACTAATCTAATTTGACATTAAACATCTGGATGCTCTTGAGGTATGAGTCAGCTTTTCTTTCCGTATACTCCTACTCGACAACTATCCATTATATCATTGGCTTAGATAATATGGTACTGCAAAAACCGGGCATTCCCCTTTAGTGATACAAAGATGCATGCTGTTTCGACGTACAAAACAACAGGGCATAGTATGTTTTTGTCGTAATTTATCGGAAGGTGGGCGTCAGATAAAACAAGTGAACGTCGTTTCAGTTTACTATCTAATACAGGCATGACAGGTTTTGATAGTATGAACCATTTCTGTTGACGAAGCTTTAAATTAAGATGAAATACAAAATAGCTTCTATCACACTGTACTCAATTAGGGTAACAAGTTCTAATATTTACTGTTCTGTGCTTGATTTCACATCTACACAGTTATTTATTTCATTTCCAAATAGATAATTTATAGATAATTTATTCATTTTCAAATAGATAATTGCAGTGTACATAATAACCACATAGTAATTGAATATTATACTATCAGACTTAGGCCAACACTAACATGGTAGCAAAAGACAAACCGTATGCATCTCGTGAAGTCTTACATCATGGGTTTTGATATCAAAACCACCGCTTATTTCAGAACACTTAATAAGCTAGCTAGGCTAATCTCGAATTCGACGCCTTTCTAGGTTGATTAGACAGCACAGGTGGATCGTTCCTTAACTCCTCCTGTGCACGGAGGAACAGTTTCTTGATGAAAAACGCCTGCAGGAGTCCTGAACCGATGATGATTACACAAATCAACATGCCGAAGTTGTCGATATTCTTGTTGCTAAACTTTAAGGCGAGGGAATCTTTGTGGTACCACTGGGAGATCAGCCCAGCGTCTAGATCCATTCTCTGGACTCTGTCAGCTATCTTCTTTAAGGACGTCTGTACAAAAATATTATAATACTTGTTTATTGCAAACTCATGTCCGAGGGCTAACTGCAAATACAAAAAGAAAATTTGATATCAGTATCTTGTATACAAGACAAGTTCCCTAGCTTCAGCCATTTAGATAGAAAAATTCGTATTCCTTATGAAACTAGACAAACCATGTATTATAAGCTCCATGTGTCCATACATCTAAAACTGCCTTAAGAAGCGAGAGAAAGTTGAACCTGTACATAGAAGCTAACATTAGTATGTATACTTTTGGTAAGATATTTCCGTAATTTTTTACTTCAGAAATCTGCTTTATCCATGATCTGTACTCAGCTTGTAAGAGCATAAACGTACATTCATTTAAGTTCCTATCATAACGTAAGTCGTCCAATGTACATGTATATGAAATGTCTTGTTGGCAAGAAAAGTACTAAGCAATGAACTACAGTCTACATAAAAAAGTAAAACCATTTAAAACCAATTATAGGGGTTATTCTCTAGTCTACAAGGGTTTGTGTTACATACATGGGACGTTTTGTAGATTATCAAGTAAAACAGTGCAAGTATATCAAGGAACTACATACCGTAACATTTCCTAACTTGTCATGACGGGCGTTGGCAACTAGAATGTCCCAACTGCTCTCGTACTTAACGTACATCTCCATGTACACTACCGTCTCTCGTAGGAGATACTGGTTCTCGAAGCAAATCTCATAGGTGCCTGGGGTACGAAAGAGAACAGGCAATCTAAAAATAGACGAAGTTGACCAATCAAGAGCCTCCTTTTTATATTGATTTTGAAGACGTAAAATCATTGGCCAGCCAACAAGTTTGCTATGGATGAAATAGCTACATGTATGCTATTGCATTCTTGGTGGTTGTGTATTAAAACACGATTAGATATGTTTTTATATCAAAAACAGCTGCTGAAATATACTACAACAGAAACCAAAAGTGTTGGGTACATATATGGCACAGGTACCTCTCTGTCGGTTGTCCGTGATTTTTATTTCGAAGTCTTCGTATTCTCCAAATTCATGGAACAACAGTTTTCCGTCTGGAGCACTGATGGTAAAGTGCAGATCGTCCTGGTTGTCTTGATATAACACCTTTGGGTGTAGGTGGAAGCAGATTAAAGTATGGTTAATCTACAACATTAAATAGTGTTGATCGTTTGCAACTTCTGCACACATAGATTAGATTTGTTCTAGGACCATGTATTATCTGGTAAAAGTTGCTTACTAAAATAGACAAATATGTAGCCCTTCTCCTCAAAGTGTTAGGCCACACCAAGTAATTTTTATGGATGACGTCCGCGCGCGCTTTGATTTTGGCCTGTTCCCAGAAAAAAAAACAAGAAATTCTGTAACTATGACCAAAGAGTCACGACAGTGCCGCAAATCGACCTGCAAAATCAGTGAGAAAAGGGAAGATGTGATGAAAGGGAAGAAACAGCACAGGACGACAACTGCTGTTCCACTGATTTATTGCTGTATTCATGACGAATAAGACTTGTTGGTTGTTACACTATAGCTATGTTCTCTCATTCAATTTGTGTCCTAACATTTATCGTCCCTTAGTATACTTGAAATCTAGGCATCTTGTTTTTTTTGGCCCTTTTTGTTTTTTCGCGCTCTCGCATTAGATTTAGAGTCTGCAGAGGACGTCATCCATAAAAATTACTTGGTGTGGTCTTATGTCCTTGTGACGTCATACGAGCATACACAACACAGATCCTGTACCATGGTCACACCCAGTTAACATAATTATGGACAGCATATCTCTGTACTGTAGTCACGATAAAGTGTACGATACTCACGATGTATTGCAGATACATTCCTTGAGCCCTTTCGTCCAACTCCTGGTAGAAGCATTCCTTCGAATTACTTGGAATCTCGATTGAGAAGTCGATGAACATTTCTCTAGAGCTGCTCCTATCGTACTCGTCTCGGTCCCTGTAGGCTACAGACGTCGTCACAAAAACTAGAACAAGTACACAACCAGCCAACATCTTGGTAGAAATGGTAGGTAGGACTTACTGTCTAAAACACAGCTTGTAATGACGGAGAAATTAGAGTAAATAATGTTTACAATGTTCGACGCCGAAACATCGTTGTGTTGATTCCTGGCGGTAAAATGGTTTGACCTTTAACTCCTGCTCGCTTTTCTAGTTTTTCTGCTTCTCAAAGGGCGTGTGATTGAGGTCAAAGGGCTTGCCTGGGATGAGCTGGCGGGAGTTACAAAAACATTCACTTACAGATAGAGATAGAGATAGTGTTTGTTACTTTTATTTTTGAAGGATTGAAACTACAGACAGTGAAACTAGATATCATACTACGCACCCAGAATTTTGTTTGTAATATGTGTACCATATTCTGCGTCACTTCAACAACTATGAATCACTCTGTGTATTGAATAGATGAAACATTGTTAGTGTGAACAAGCAAAATTTATTGTGAGTTTGATCATGACTTATTTCAAAACCTACATTTCAAAATCAAATTACTACCGCATATAGGTGTACATAGTTGTACAGGTTTGCAAGTTATCGGTTTGAAGACTAACCAGGTCTTAGTTTTTTTTTCTAATTACGTATAGAATTCGTATAGGATTTATATTTCAAAGCACCTGCAAAAAGTAGCGAAGGCAAATCACACAAGTGATATTTATTCATGTAGGGCTCTGGATACCATGAACTTTTGATGTGTTAAACAGATTTCTTATGAAATACACTTGGAATAGTCCTGCACCTATAATCATCGAACAAGTTAATATTCCGAAGTTATTGACGTAAGAATTGCTGTAAGTTGACTCGAATGAGTCTCGGCGATATCGTTGAGAAATTTTCTTCGTGTGGAAATCCATGGACTTCACGTTCTCAGCAACTGTCTTCAGGGACTCCTGTGTGGAAAAGAGAAGACACCCACTAGTATAACACACTGCACGAAAAGTCGGATTTACCAATGGTAGCAAATGCCAGTAAAGTTGGGTAATGTTTACTTTGTAAAAAGTACCGGACTTGACAATGGTAGGAAATAAAAGTCAAGTCAGGTAATTTCATTTACTGCAATTGTTAAATCCGAAATTACCGGGCTTGACTTTTATCTACTACCATTGTCAAGTCCGGTACTGTTTACAAATTAAACATTAGCCGACTTTACTGGCATTTACTACCAGACTTTTCGTGCAGTGAAAACAGCACATGATTCTGTACCCATAGATTTTGTATTTGCTAGACACAGGATTTCAGCAGGGCCCTTTGCCTAATAGTTTAGCCACACATGCACAAACCAGGACAACTCTAGAGCATTATCTATAAGTGCAGATAGGATTCAATATTGACTAATCATCCACCACAATTATATATGATTAAAGCACGCATATTCATTATGACAAGTGTATCCATTATGGACATGTATCACCCTTACACAGAATGTTAGCAATGGTAGTTGCCAAGACTTACACATAAAACGTTTATAACTGCCGGGCTTTTGAATAACACCAATTCACTGCTCTCTCTCCCTCTCTCTCTGTGTCTCTCTCTGTCTGTCTCTGTCTCTCTCTCTCTCTCTGTGTGTCTCTGTCTCTCTCTCTCTCTCTGTCTCTCTGTCTCTCTCTCTGTCTCTGTCTGTCTCTCTCCCTCTGTCTCTCTGTCTGTCTGTCCGTCTGTCTGTCTGTCTCTGTCTCTCTGTCTGTCTGTCTCTCTCTCTCTGTCTCTGTCTGTCTGTCTGTCTGTCTCCCTCTGTCTCTCTGTCTCTGTCCGTCTGTCTCTCTCTCTGTCTGTCTGTCTCTGTCTCTGTCTCTGTCTCTGTCTCTCTCTCTCTATATATATATATATATATAGTATAATAAAACAAAACCGTACCGAAACGGAGTCTAAAGCTATCTCAGCGTCAATCTCGTCTGCTTCGGTGCCATCTTCATAATCCTGACTATAGGAATTCTCTGTCCAAATCTCCAGCTCCAGGTAAACGATGACGTCTTTCATGATGTAATTGTTGAAGAAGCAGATGGAATATGTACCTGAGTGGGAGAGTTAGTATTGATGATAGTAGGGTTGTATCTGTCTGTGTCTGGTCACTGTAGCCAAACTCTTGCTGCGTACACTGCACGAAAAGTTGTAATTACCAATGGTAGTAAATGCCAATAAAGTCAGGTAATAATGTTTACTTTGTAAACGGTACCGGACTTTGCAATGGTAGTAAATAAAAGTAGCGTCCGGTAATTTCATTTACTACCATTGTAAAGTCCGGTGTCGTTTACAAAGTAAACATTACCCGACTTTACTTGCATTTACTACCATTCGTAAATCCAACTTTTCGTGAAGTGGTATGATTGTTTCATCTCCTCTATCACTTATTCACTAGATCATGCATGTTGAAAAATACTTAAAACATCAATCTTTGATAGAACTATCATCTTGTTTTGCCTTCGTCATTAAAATAAGGGTACTGGTATACGATTGTTGTGATGTATATTGAGCACGCTCTTTTCTGTATTGCAGTGAATGAAAACTCAAACGACTAAGATATAAGACAGCGTCTCTATTGTTTAACTCTGCTATTCACCTCTTTTCTGGTGATCTTCAACAAAGTCCAAATCAAAGCTGTTAGACTCGCCAGACGTTTGTTTTAAAACCTTCCCCTCTGGGTCTTTGACTATGAACTGCAGTTCGTCCAAGATGTCCTCCCTCAAGGCCTGTAGGTTCAACATAAGACAATACTACATCACTCAACCTGTATATTTTAATTACGTCAACTGATATTCATTTCAATGCATTGGATATGGCTGTACGCTCTACCTTGAAACCACTGATTTTACATAGGGTTTACATGTTAGTACAAAACCTCTGATTTTACATAGGGTTTACATGTTAGTACAAAACCACTGATTTTACATAGGGTTTACATGTTAGTACAAAACCACTGATTTTACATAGGGTTTACATGTTAGTACAAAACCACTGATTTTACATAGGGTTTACATGTTAGTACAAAACCACTAATTTTACATAGGGTTTACATGTTAGTACAAAACCACTGATTTTACATAGGGTTTACATGTTAGTGCATGTATTTAGCTTGTTAAAGAGTTTACAACAAAGGCTGTCATTGGGTGATATGATTAAAAAAGTTATGTAAATGAGGATCTTATTTGAAAAATTAATGAGAAACATCTATAAGTCGTCAGTCGTAAAGGTTAACATCATTTGGCGATGGTATGAGATCGTGGAACTCTAGTTTGATCAGGTGCTGCCGATGTTTTTGAAAAGCTATAATTTTGCCGGCAAAATCTCTATCGCGTGCTATCTTGTGATCAGAACATCGTAGAACTTGCAAATAAGCACCCCCCCCCCCCAAAAAAAAATACGCCGACCGCGCCGGGAAAAAAACAGCCCTACCTCCCCCCCCCCTCCCCCGTGGAAAACACCTGCAAAGGAGGCTACAATATGTCAGCATTAACGTTGTCACAAGCTCGATACGTCATCACTTACCGTGTACTGGATGTACATGGTTTCTACATTGTCGTCAATCGGTTGGTAGAAACACTCCTTCCCCCTTCTCGGTATCACTACCGACAAATCTGAGTACACCTCGTTTGTAAGGTCGAATAACTCCCGGGCAGTTGAGCGGGTCAACATCAAGAACGTTATCAGTAAATTTATGGTGATCATTTTTGATAATGGCTTGAAATTCATATGATCTTTATGGATATTAGATGTGCCCAAGCAAAACAAACACACACACACATAACAGAAGTTGTGCTACACTGGGGCGCCCATGTTCCTTTGCCCTTTGACATCAGCGAACTGGTTTTTCTTGTTTTTAAGGACACGTGGCAAAGCGGCAAATGTAAGCAGTGTTTAAACTATGTGGTTATAGACATACGGAGGTACTTGTTATGTACGGCAAAATTACAAATGCTAATACGAATGACAATACGTTATCACACAATTAAAACAATGAAAATGTACTTTTAATTACAGCAGTGAAGAAACCATGTTTAGAAGCTAGTAACGTATATTTTGATACATATCATCCATTTGAAATGTGTTTACTATGATTCTTTATCACACATTAATTAGCTAAATTAGCTAATCAACCGATTCGTTAGGCTGCATTTAGAATAATGAAGGCGTAACTTTAATCTCCTTTACGTAATTCTAATCTCCGTTAAAGCTGCATTATGTAACATTAGGACTATACAAAAAGTTGGTTTTCTGGTGATTTCTTTACTAAGTATAAGATGAATCAACCCTACTCCATTGCAAGTAAGTGCCATTCAGGAAGTAAGTGTGCCAAAATATGACGCCTTACGAGTGTGTTTAAAAGTTGAAAACACGGCTGTCAGCCATGTTTGTTTAAATTCTGGTACCGGTAGTTTGTGGTGGTACCACAAACTGAGTGCACCTCGTGTGGGCTGTTTTAGCGCCAATCATAAATGTCATAAATGTGAGATAATGGCACAAATATGTTAAAAAATGGAAGTAAATTACAATCACACGAAAATTTTTCAATTAAAATATTTCATTTTCAAGTTTTGCTGCAAAAAATGTTACATAATGCCCCTTTAAGCCGAGGTTGACGTTCCTCTCACATTGTGTGATGTAAACAATTTACGTACGAAGTAAACTTGCAATAGACCTGAGCCAACTATCAACACCCAAATACATATGCCCATTCTGGTCACATAGGTCCGACTGGAGGACACCGTGTAGAAGTCTACAAGTTTGTGCAGTTTAATAATTTTTGTGATGTAACCAATGTCTTTAACATTGTCCGCCAGATGGTTCAGCGAACTCTGTAAAATAAAATAAAATAAAATAAATAAAAAGTGAAATTACAATTAATTAGATGTTGAAATACCATCTCCGTTGTAAATGTGTCATAATAAATTTTTGGCATATGGGAAGTGAACAGCATATCTAAACTAACGATCCTGTTTTGTGATACAAACTGCACAGCCCATGTTTCTATTATGGTGAGAAAAAAATCAACTGATACTTGTTTTTTAACGTTTTTTAGAACACTAATTTGCTCAATTGTTTTAAAGAATGACTTCTTTCCAATGACTCGGTCACAATATTGATCGTTTATAATTTTGGCAATCATTTTGATCTAATAACAGAATGGTAGTTTGCCCTGTTCCTATGACATCAACTGTAAAATTATGTTAGCCACACAAATCTACATCACAGAAACAAAACGTTTTTAGCTATATGTGTCCTGTTTTCCTTTCTTTTCTTCTGGGCTGGGAGTTTTGACTCAAGCTTCAACTAGGTATCTTATGAATCCACACTTTTTTCAAACGTCTTCTAAAATACCTTTATTGTTCATTGTAAAAGTGGCTGCGAGAATATATATAAGTTGTGCCTAACTTGAGTTCGCAGCCACTTTGTCTGTGTCCTTTCATTTGTATTCATTACTGTTTTTCTGAATAAAAAAATAACAGAATGGCTAAGAAGGCCTAACTCACTGTGATTTGTCCCAACCCCAACGCTTCCATTTCCTGTGGAAACTGTTTTTGTTTGTACTTCTCCCAGTCTTCCAAACGGTACACGGCCACATACAGGTACACCAGCTTCTTGTACAGCTTACTCGGGTTGGACAGGCAGATACTGAACGTACCTAGAAACATGATTTACATTTGATTATTATGATCAATGATTTATTATGATTTAAATGATTGTTATGATTATTTATCAATTGATTTGATATGATTTAGATTACTATTATTATGATTATTATCATCAATATCAATGATTTGTTGTGATTTAATTAAATGTTACGATTATTGTTATGATCAATGATCTGTTATTATTTGAATTGTGAGGGATGGTTCACTGTATGATATATGAATAAAAAAAAATAAAATAAAAAAACATGATTTACATTTAGGTGAGTTAAGATATTACTGACTGAGTGTTTACAATTCAATTCAATTCTTTATTAACATATCAACATTGTAGACATCCTTTTTTTCCAAAGTAGCCTGCATGCCGTTGATATTTACAAATTAAAATACAAATTAACACATATATACATATAAACTGTGCTTCCCAGACATGGCAAGTACCGTATCTTGTGCCAGATTCTACAGTCTGATTATAACGTCTGATAGATTGGTGTAGAAAAGAGTTCTGTAGTCTTTTTGTTCTTACTGGGGGGATGGAGATGGTGTGCTTGTTTCTAAGTGAGCATCCAGTAGCTGTGGATCTGGAGAGAGGGACAATGTCAGGTAGAGGATGGTCGACTAGAGTTTATGTTTTATGTGAATACTGACCTCCATTTCTGAAACCTGCTGTCCCAAATGTGATACTAACACTAAGAGAACGTACCCGGTACGTCTTCTTTCTTCATGTCGTACTCAAACTTGTCGATGCTCTCAGAGTGAGTGAAGTTCAATAACGTCTTTTTCTCATCATGGACGGTGAAAATAACCCTTTTGTCGGTTCCATCGGCCTTCAGTACCTGCCATTGAAAATGTTTTATATATTCACAAGGAGGGGCCCATTTAGTGTAATGAATGAATGCATGCAAACTATGATAATCATGCATGTAGTTCTCGTCTCCAACAATCAACCTATTTATCAATCCTTCTTTTGTCCTTCTACGGTCCAATACTTAACAGTCTATTTTTGGACAAAGAGGCCACAAGGTCAGTTTTGGCACTATATATTATTAAACGCAATTATCAGAACCAAGATGGCGCTTGGTGACGGCTTGTGCCTAAATGAAAGCTAAATATCTTGTGACCTTTGAATACACTATTCTGTACACCACCCCCTCCAACAAATATATAGTAACCTGAATACACTCGTGTTGTTTTTGTTTGTTGTTGTTGTAAGTGCATATCCTGTTGTGTGGGTGATGGCCGGGTAATGATCTTATATAAATGATGGTATACAGTATATCAAAAACCCATTCCATATCTTCTAGCATAGGTTACGTTTTGGAAATGTGTAGTATGACTGTAGATAAGTCACACGTGCCTTACCTGGAAGTTAGCATGCAGTGTTGCGTTTTCTCCCACGAACTGATAGAAACATTCCGGTTCTGTCGTTCCGAGCGACAGGGAGAAGTCAGACTCTACTCCGGGCAGGGAATTCGAGTCAAACTCTTGATCCTCGTCCCACGCAGAGATTAGACACTCACAAGTTAAGGAGAGGACCAAGAATTGGACTGTAACGCCCTTCATGCTTTATCGTGTGACCGGAAGAGCCACCTTACGTGTAAACGGCAGGTGAGGGGTCTACCTTAACGGGTCACCGCACAGGTACAACTAAACCTACCTGGCTGCACAGGTATGTCGTTAGCACATTTTAGGCGGCAGATTTGAATGTGCAATGACATGTTAACAACTACTTCAACCATGAGGCCTAGTTATAGATCTTATTGCTTGTTTTTTGACAACTTTCATTGAGATAGTGGAAAGAAATTCGTTTAGAAATATTTGTAGTTGACGACAATGTTGAAATAGGCAGAATTTTATTGCAAAAGAGCCAAGTACATTTCAGCATGATCTGCATTTATACCCGTTTACTTTTAAAGAAATGTGCAACAGTATGCTATCTAATTACTGCTTATATTGTGCTCACAAGTTGCTCTCATACGAATTTCGGGGATATTGAAAACATTAGACCTACATGTACGTCTGTACACCTTCGTATGGTATCGCTACTAATAATCACAGTATAAGAGATTGTTTTTCTAAATTTCTATGCTCGTATGACCTTGAAAAATTCTATCACATGAATAATATGTGGACATGGAATTCCATCTCTCAATATGTCTTGTAGCAGCTAAAATTGCAACATTCTTCAAATCTTTACAAGGTTAGTGATATTAGTTTGATCGAGCATGTGGTCATGTACATAACAGATTAGTTATTTCATGGTTATACATGTGTCTTTGTAATCATTTACCTTGTAATGTATTCACTAGTTTTCCTCACAGTTGCTTCGGACAGTTTGAACCTGAAGCATTCTAAACTTCCTTTGACCACAGAGCTGAGTACAACAATGTAGATATCTTATACTGCATAATGGCTGAATGTATCTTAAGCCATTGACAAAACATAGAGGATTTCGCTTCATCACTTGAGTACGTAGTACTACATTCTTAGCATCCATCTTACCACCACCGTAGTCATCACTGCTACTCTAGCCTACGTTACGTAGTACTACATTAATGCCTTTTACTATGTCTTGACGGCAGTGCTGCGGACATTCGGGGTTTCGAACATCCTTCTGACGAAGTAAACCTGCAGCATGCCTGACCCGATGATTGCAGTGCAGCTCATGAGCCCCAGGCGGTCCACATACGTCAGGTTGGACTGCACGGTCAGGAAGTCCGCGAACATGCGCCGTTTGATGACCTGGACTTGCAGGGATACCACTCTGAACAATGTCTCCAGTCGGCTCAAGGATTCCTGTTGGAAAGAAAGATACAGATTTGTCTAAATTCCCTAGATTTTTGGCGACGTCTCAGGGAGGAGCCTAATTGTACAGTATTGTGTGCAATTCGCAAGAATTCTAGGAATCGTACAGGCATTTTGTCCACAGGAATGGAATGTCCACAGGCATGTCTCTGACCCACATCTATGCCCACATTCCTGGAAACCTTTGGGACCCTGCTTTGGGAAGACCTCTCTGCCCCGGATGCCCTACTTTCTGTGACCCCGGGGCTCGTTCACTATACACTCAGGGGAGGAGTGCACTGTATCTGTATAGGCCTAGGTACCAAGTCTTCCTCAAAATCATGAAATGATGACAGGACCGCAGTGCCATGCAAACAATAACCCTAACAGAAACCACCGTCGCCATGGCAATGCATGTTTTCATTGCCGGTCTTGTTGTCCTTTCGGTGGAAGGGGGGGGGGGCGCAAGATTTGTCTACCGCCGGCTACAGCGAGATGTATAGAATCATGGATGACATGCAAACACTAAATCCACAATGTCACTGTCAACTTGTCGTGAATGTAGTGGTCTAAAACCGAGGGTCTGTCCTATAAACAAATATCAATAACAATTCCTTATCCCGTACTTCATATGATGTATAGAGAGTTAGTATGATCATTTTTTTCCTATGTAGAGTGGAACTCGCTGCCACCAAATATAGTAAGGGAATCATCACTAGATAGTTTTAAACAATGTTTAGAGTTAGACGTTCAAAGGTTAGGTGTAACAAGTCGTTCGGTGTAATGTAGCAGCGCGTACCTGCGAAGCTGGTGTGTTACGCCGAAGGGGGGTTATACCGGCTATACAGATACAGATAGGTGAACTTGCCGTCATATGAGCTTTGTCCAGGTCTTCTAATATCGGCTCTGGTAGGGCCTCCAAGTGCTCAGCCCAGTTCAGATTTGTCACCAGCACGCTGACATCTACCAGTCTCGTGAAGAATTTGTCCAGGTTGTAGAAACAAATCTTGTAGGTACCTGTGGCTGGACAAAGGACAAATATTAGTACCTACACATGACCGTTATCACATGACGTTGAACCATATACAGAACCACCCTGCTTCGCTGTCTTCAACAAAAAACATTCCTGTCGTTTCACAACAAGCTAAAATATACACTAGTTCTTACCAAATTTTGAACTCAAAGGCTAACTGTTATCTAAAACTCAGGAACCTGTGATGTTCAGGACAAATACTAGTAGTCTAAGTGTTGCTGCAGTATGAGAGAAGGTCGGTAGGTGTCTGCGATCTAATTCAACACTTATGTTGTGGAGACTAAATCATATACATGTACTAAATACCTCATCACAATTCGCCCGCAGGTTACGTTCGCGAACAATAGCATATCTTTTCTAGTCGTAAGTAAATCTTCTCTCTTAGGATACTAGTCAAAACAGTAAAGAGAAATTTCTATTCCTTACATTTTTTGAAAAAAAAAACAACTTTAACTAATCTTACATCCTTCTACATTTATACAATTACCAAGAAACGAGAGTAAGCCAAATGTACTAGTATGTGTTAGATGTCTATATGTATCTGTATAGCCGGTATAACCGCCCTTCGGCGTAACACACCAGCTTCGCAGGCAAGCGGCGCGGCGACAGGTTGCTACATTACACCGAACGACTTGTTACCCCTAACCTTTGAACGTCTAACTCTAAACATTGTTTAAAGCTATCTAGTGATGATGTCCCTACTGCACTTGGTATGTATATGTGTTATGTTTGTAAACACGTGACCTGTGGCTAACCCAATAACGCCTCCCTGTTGTCTGTCAGTTTATGGTGTCAACATATGGATCCATGGGTTATACCATTGGAACACGTTATTTTAGGGGTCTAAGGTGCAGTGGTACATGGTATAGGCTGAGAATGTTCAAATTTTCTTGCATAATCGCTACGAAAAGAAGCATTGAAGAAGCAATGGTACTTACTGTTTCCGGTGTTCTCCACGTTCACTTCCTCGGCTTGGTCAGAAGTAACCGGTCTTGCCTCCATTTCTTCGCCGTTTGGATCCCACATTTTCATCACAACTTTTTGGTCATTGCCAGCTGCTCCCTTCAAAACCTGCACAGGCACACATATAAAGGCCCAGTCTTTCAATGGTAGTTATGAAGAGTGAAATACACTCAGTGTTAGGAGAGCGAAATGGTTACAGGGGGAAAGATATCGACAGTAAGCAGCTAAGATATAGATTAAAAAAATACATATAAAGTGGATTTAAAAGACTGGTATTTTTCTCCTGATTTACAAATTATTGAAGAAAAAAAGTTGAATTCTTACCATGGAGCCGACCTCCAGCTTGGCACCTTTTCCGACTTGTTGGTAGAAGCATTCTATTTTTCTGGCAGGAATCTCGATGGCTACATGGAATAACACTTCTTTATCGTCTGGGTTTTTATACCGATTTAGTTTATCTTCCAACTCTTTATTTCCAGCACCAATAGAGATTATCGCACAAAATATATAAAACTGAGCGAGTTTCATGTTGTCCGTGTGTACAGCTCGAGCGCTACAGAAGACTGATGCTGCAGTTGTTGTTGTCTGACCAACTGGAAACTAGAACGAAGTGGTCGGGGGACGTCGCAAACAGGTTTTGTGAGTCTGTAGACTACTTATCGGGACTTTTGTTCACCCACAATCAGGGTTATACCATTTTAGAGCTTCAGGAGGGGTGGGCTCGATTTACAGAAATTTAAATACGATGGTTTGTTTAAAAAAAAGTAGCACATAAGAAATGAGTTCCTGTTGCATGTATAGAGTTGGTGTAGACCAATGACATTCTTATCCCTTAGCTAGGACATTAATATGTCTCTCAGAATGCAGCTGCCTTTTATGACTTTATGCAAAGCAGATTTGTCAATCCTAAACTCTTTTAAAGAGCTTAACATGCAAGTTGCCGTGTAAAGTAACAAAAATTGTCACGAATTCCTTCTGTCATTGCATTGTTCAAGGCGTCAAGTTCTGATCTGCAAAAGATAGCATGGATAGTTTGCCATGCATGGCAAAGATAACACCAGGGACAAAATAATTTGGGTCAGCATCCGCCTATATCTAACAGTGCCACCTGTCAACCTTTGTGCAAATTACAACCGCATTTTGTGTTACCTTTGTCATGACAACATTATGGCTACTGGTGGGCACCAAATACCGTCAATTTTGATATGACTTTTGACGTTACATGTATTTAAATACCTCATGGCATGATTTCCCTACAATTGCACCCATAAACCGAGACCAGTAAGACCTATTTTTGATCGAGAAAACATAATTATATACAGTCAAACCTGTATTAGCGGTCACCTTTGTATAGAGGTCACCTGGCCATTGCGGTCACATTTTGTCGGTCCCTTGAATTTTTCCCATTGACCTAAGCATTAAGAATTGTGCTATAGCGGTCACCTGTCCAACGCAGCCAGCGGTCACCCCATTCCGGTCCCGCCGGCATATCAACACTGCCGATTGCGGTCGCGGCCGGCCGCTGTGGGCTGGTCGTACGTAACCCGCTCAGCACCACGGCCGTAACGCCACCCCACTTCCGGGCGTTATATTGAACCTTGTGATAATTTTCACCGCTGCATTATTAAAATGTGAACTGAATTTAGACTCCATATGTATTTGAAATAAAGAAACCTTCATTTTGACACGAAGTGTCTACGGTCACCTTTGATTTCTGCGTTTCCGACTTTTCCCGAAACGCCCCTGCCGTGCGTGCCGCATGGTGCTTTCATGCATTCGGTGGAATCGGCGAAGATTACAGCAATTTTCTTTACAAAAAACTAAGAAATATCCATATTTGGTTTTACAATTCCTTATAACGCATAAATATGGGCCCAATTCCCGTTTTTCCTGGGTATAATTCAAGAAATTTGGGCTGAGAAAATGAGTTTCGAAAATTTCAAAATGGCGCTGGGATGGTGGAAGAAAAGGTCAATTGGGGTCATCGGAAGACTCCACTGTTACGGAGGTAAATGTATCTAATTTTCTTTTATTTTATAGCATTAAATAGCGTCAATACGCTATTAAAACCGTCATAATACATTACTATTGACGTTTAGGTTGTAAATGTAAGACTACAATTGGTTTTTCATAAAAGATATAAGCCTAACAGGAGCAAATTTTCTGCTGACTACCACATTGGCATAATGGCAGAGACAGACAACCGACGCGGGAAAACCCAAGCCACTGTAAACAAAGGAAAGTTGTCGCTACATTTTCATGTTCAAAAACGACCACAAACGAACAACCAGTGACATCTGAAGAGCAATTATTTTGTTGTTGACTAAATGAACGGCATCTAGATATAAAAGAATCTGTTTGCATGATTGGATTTTGTATGTTTTAGTGGGAATGGTTTTATAGTCCTAGTAGACCAACTGAGCATGAAAAGTTCCTTCATGATCTTTGTCTCGAAGCCAAGCCGAGAGAGACCAACTGAGCATATCACGTGCATCTTTGATTTATTATTAATGTCACACTCATTGCTATGTATTTCTTTTTTTTTTTTCAAGCCCACAACTAAAGCAAAAGAACACAATTGAACTATATACATGTACATCTAAAAGGGGCTTGCATGTGCAATGAATGTTTTCATATGTTTGAGAATAAAGACATCCCTGTGGGTACTGAAAGCATGTGTCACTTTTTACTCAGGTTGAACTAACCGGCCTTTTCTCTATAGTGGTCACCTGCCCATAGTGGTCACATTTGGCCAGTCCCTTGAGTGACCACTATAGACAGGTTTGACTGTATATGCACAAATTTCAGGATAAAAATTACGCAGACGCATGCATATTACAGACAGATAGAATTTAATGACAGAATAACCACACAGGCCCATGCAGGCCCATGTATATTATACACACACATAGACTTTCATGGTAGAAAAAAACGCGGATGAATGCATATTTTTAGTAAATTACTTGCAGTTTTCTACTTCTAAAATTGCGTTTGGATGCTGTGCTCGTAACCAAATGACACCTGCAAACACTGAATGAATAAACGAAAGCAGAAAAACTACCAAATAATGAAAAAATATACAATTCACAATCCCTTGAGATCCTATCCTCAAACTAATCTACGCCAGTGACTGTAAGTTGAAACAACTAGAATTCACGGTGTCATTCATTCATTTATTCATTCATTCATTCATTCGTTCGTTCGTTCGTTCGTTCGTTCGTTCGTTCGTTCATTCATTCACTCATTCATTCATTCTTCCGTATCGTTCGAGCTTCTATCATGCCTTGCTGGTTGTGCCTCGGACATTCGGTGTTTTAAACAGCTTCCTGACGAAGTAAACCTGCAGCATGCCTGAGCCGATGATAGCTATGCAACCCATGAGCCCCATGTGATCCACATAGCTCAGGTTTGACTGCACGGTAAGAAAGTCTGCGTACAAACGTACTTTGTTCCTCATAGTCTGTAGTTTTACCCAGCTGAAGGAATCGTGTAGCCTGTCCAGGGACTCCTGGGACATAGAAAAAACAACAACATATGTTTGATTGAATGTCCTAGGAATTTGGTCAATTGACAAACGTACGACAGGGTTTATCTACAACAAGGTACGCAGAAATAAACAATGGCGTTGACTGTCTCTTGTCACGTGATAATCAACACCAAGTCACGTGACAAGAGAACTCCAAGTCGATACCTGACCTACTCACTGGGCTGATGAAGAGACAGTGTTTAATACGTCTCGAAAGTTCCCCAGAGCAATAAAACTTGTTGTGTGTATGGTTTAATATTTTGTCAAGACAATGGTGTTGTATTACTGAACTAGAAACCGTTTAACGTTCTTCCACGATACTGTGGCGTAAAATCCATGAGTGTAGAGTGATCTAATACTACAGATTTTGTCGATACCAAATGTCGAGATTGTATATAACAAAGTTATATATACTAGTACCAACTTCATTTATTCCGGACGCGAAAGTAGGATCACAATTTCCTTATAAATTGTCAGAAGCAAAAATAATTTTCCTCGTAAACTTACACATTAATTTAGCATTTGTTAAGCCAAGTGACACACGAGACAGCGGGAAGTAGCAATTGTATTCAACAAGTTGTATCCCTAACTTGTTATAACAATGGGTAACTGAACTTACCAAAATGTGAGTTTTGTCCAGGTCCTCTAACATGTCTTGCGGTAGGTGGTCCTTATATTCCAGCCAGTTTATACTGTCCACACGCACACTGATGTCTACAAGCCTCTTGAAGACATTATCCAAGTTGTAGAAACACATCTTGAAGGTACCCGGATCTGGTGTTGTTTGATATATAAGATTGGCAATTGAAACAAACTAACTTTGCTTAAAGCTATTGCAATCGAGGATGCAGTATACTGTTGTTCTTTCGGTAAAGACTTGACATAAACTATTGGAAGATGGTGATTATGAAATGTTGTGTATTGCTTAATAATAATATTTGAATGACGACCTTTATTGCACATTTTTGCCACACTGGGCTAAGTACAGGTCACAACAAAACATGATGAACAGATACAGCTAACAGATACAAAATAAAACTAACTATCATTAGATAATAATGTCTTATTGCAGTGTCACCCCCCCCCCCCCATCTATAGCAGAAGTGTGTCATACCAACGTTCTTGGCCGGCGGGGTGGGTCGGTGCTCAATTACTTGTATATCTCTGTGGAGAAACTACAGAAACTACAAAAACTTTTCTAGTGACAATAAATGTTTCACAAAAAATTGTCAGCTTACCGTTAAATCTGCCACCTTCTCCGAGATCTCTCACCGCTTCCCCGGAATTTCCTATCCGCTCTGCCAACTCTTCTCCATTTGGGGTAAACACTTTCATCACAATGTTCTGGTCCGTGTTATATCCCTTTAATACCTGTACAAAACACACGGAATGCTCAGTGCCTTGGTGGTGTCATTATAGTTACTAATTAGAACTTAAAAACAGATAAACTCCAAACTTTGGGAGGGGAATGGCTCTAGTTTTTATCACATTTTTATAAATAACGAAAAACAATGAAGAAGATAAAAAAAAGTTTTCTCTAGCTTAACAAATGGTTGAAAACGGCGTATCTTGCATCTTACACTGCACGGAATCGTATCTTTAAGCACGCCTTAGCAATTGCGTAAAGGTACAGGCAAGTGAAGAAACGGAACCTTAACGCTTCCGTTAAGGCGTGCTTAAAGAATGGATTTTGTGCAGTGCTACCTTGAAGTCAACAGACAGCTTGGCGTTTTCTCCCACATACTGATAGAAGCATTCTGCATATCTGGCCGGGATTTCCATGGCGACGTGGAACGACAAATCGTTGTGTTCTGGCTCGTCTTCGTTCAGCTTAGATAGTTTGTCCTCCACCTCTGGGTTTGTAGCTACAGTAGCGATCATCGCATAAAGTGAAAAATACTGAGCAAGTCTCATGTTGGTTCGTGCAATTTTTTCCCTCAGAAAATTGTCTGACCTAATTACAATAAGAGCGAAGTGGTGAGGTGAGCAGGAAAACAGGTTTTCATGTTAGTGTTTACTGGCCCATAGCTAGGGCGATTCCATTCAGGAGCTTCTGGAGGGGTGGATTATAACACTTGTATGGAATTGCAGGTATCAATGATTCTTCCCATCTAGTTGTAATGTAATGTAACTCGTCTTAAAGCTTTAAAATACACTGTATACTATACTGATGGTGATTTCGTGTAGCTGACGGTGAACAGTGCTCCTATCAACTGTGTAGCAAAGTGCAACAGCTTGCCCTCCATTGCCTAATTCTTCACGCTTGTCGAATGCAACATGACATAGTACTAAATACAACGACCAAACAGGGCAGGGATAGCAGAAGCACACCCACCCACAAACTTATAGAGACACAGGCTAACCGACAGATACATGCAGGAAATTATTATTCTTTTATTCAGAGAGAAATGCTTGATATCTATGTGAGGAGTCATGACAGAGTAAACTTATAGACACATTTTCTTATATATATATTTATCCATTGAGATAGTCTCTACCATACACAATCTTATTTATTAGCAGCCAACTACAAAAGAGTTTGCAATTAATCGAAACGGGAGCAGCTCACTCTTAACAATAAATCTTTTATCAATCTTTCTTGATAACATGAACACAATCACATACAGAATCGGGCATGAAGTTAGCTTTTCATCACTGTTCTGTATAGTGTATAAGCGTATGTATTTTTTTATTCTTTTATTCATACATCATACAGTGAACCATCCCTTAGTTACACAATAATTCAAATAATAACAAATCATTGATCATAACAATAATCGTAACAATTACTCAAATCATAACAAATCATTGATCATAATAATCATGATAATAATAATTTAAATCATAGCAAATCATTGATAAATAATCATGACAGTTATTTAAATCATAACAAATTATTGATCATAATATGCATGATAATTCAGATCATATAAGCGTATGTATTAAGTATATACCTAGGAACAGTCACGGCCTACCATCCCAGAGGAAAGGACGCTATGATGTACTGATGTAGCCAAGGTCCCTAGCAGTGTGATCTACAAATGCCAAGTCATACTTCAAACCAAAAGAGATTGTCAGTCGTAAGATCAATGTTATAAAAGCATAATTCAAACAAAATTCAGAAGCGTCTTTCATTTAGGTACACGTCATTGAATGATTATTAAAAAAACCTAAGTAATTACAACCAACATCAGTTCACATTGAATGTGTGAAAATCCTTACCATTATGAGAAATTACCTGTGATAATCTATATGTTACATATTGGGAAAGTGACTTTGACCTTGATACGAGAATGAGGGTTAGACACTACAAGTTAAACAAACAGAATGATACGTTCAAGTTGAACAAATGTAACATTACTTCAACTAAATTTACTTTGATGAAATCATGAAAAACAAACAAACAAACAAACAAGCAAACTGGGATAATATAAGATAGTGTTATAAAACTCTGCTGGATATGAACCAGAAACTCAAATTACATCCGTAGGGGAATCTTTTAACCCCCAAACAGAAACAGTTACAGCAAAAGTTTCTACTTGTACATCGGTGCGACAAAGTTGATCGTGACCGGCTGACGGTCGTCAAACGATTTGTTCGTCACACCGCCCAGTTCCCTGAGATGGACGGGCTCTCCACCGCCTCGATCGTTCTCATCAGTGGCCCCAGCGATGTGGCGTTTCCTCTGGTTGTTGTTTTTGCAGTAACACATCAGTGCCACCACAGCGATGGTCACACCTACAGCACAGCCGATACAGACAAGCGCCAGATACAGTGGCTCCTTGTACCAAGGAGTAGACGGGTCATCTTCAGCTGCAGAAAAACAAGCACACACTCAGTTATTTGTTCACTGCTTTCTCACAGATCTACATTTAACCAAAGATGACAAGATTTCATGTTACGTTGACAGCAAACTAGTGAATCTGTCAAATTGCATTAGTTGCAACTTCTAACCCTGCAAAGTAAAAGATAGAAGCCAAGAAACATTGAAAACTGTCACCCGACCCAACCACATTATGTATTCTTCATCATACAAACTGAAGACGAACATATATAATGGATATCACCGCATTCGAATCTGATGACACTTACGTCTGATGATGTTGAAAGATGATGGGGCGATTCTTACTCCAGAAGACCCCAATGCGCTGTCTTCCAGTGCCTCGGAGACTGCATCTTCGACTTCGTCCTCATCAGAAGGACCCTGGGACAGGTACACGTCAAACCTGGCGATGACGCTTCCTGACCTGAAGGATGTGATCTTCAAGCCTTTGTACCGTCCACCCAGGCTGGCTACAAAAGGTTCGTTTAGCTGTGCAAAAAAAGAAGAATTATAAACAATGAATGACCTTTATTGCACATTTTTGCCACACTAGGCTAAGTACAGGCCACAACAAAACATGATGAAAAGATACAGTCAACAGATACAAAATAAAGCTAAGTATCATTAGATAAATTCAACTTCTCCTCGCTTTTCAGTTATAGTAAAGATAAAAGAACAGATATGTTTTTCGATGGAAGATTTGTCTAGTTGCATTAGGAATATAAACTTTTCTACAGTGCTTAAGTGTATGAAGTAGGGAAATAGGTTTTATATGGACGTGTGACTAAATGATTGCATTTTAGTTAATTAACTCAAGGAAATTGATTAATCTTGACAAGATGAAATATTTTACCGCAGTCTCCAAAATCATCGCCGTCTCTTTGAACTCCTCGGACTCGGCGTCACTCAGCTCCGGAGTAAAGACTACCTCTTCTCCTCCGATGTGAGTGACGGTCACTTCGAACTCTGCAGGGTGCTTCACCGATTCTAAAGGCAATATTGTAAACCACGTTTAGAACATGTACAGGTACAAAAGAAAGCATTCCTGCACATGGAACAACAACAAGACTGGCAATGAAAACATACATTGCCATGGCGACGGTGGTTGCTGTTAGGGTTATTGTTTGCATGGCACTGCGGCCCTGCCATTATTTCATGATTTTGAGGAAGACTTGGTACCTATACAGATACAGTGCACTCTTCCCCTAAGTGTATAGTGAACAAGCCCCGGGGTCACAGAAAGTAGGGCATCCGGGGTAGAGAGGTCCTCCCAAAGACTCCCAAAGGTTTCCAGGAATGTGGGTATAGATGTGGGTCACATGCCTGTGGACATTCCATTCCTGTGGACAAAATGCCTGTACGATTCCTAGAATTCTTGCGAATTGCACACAATACTGTATCATTAGGCTCCTCCCTGAGACGTCGCCAAAAAAACATGTTGCGTATCTTACAACATGGTATTCCAAAACGATGTTGCTTCTGCGTATTTTTTTATCGCTGTGTAAAGTTTTACATGTACCTCTGCATCTGGTCGTTGTCCCCATGATAGCCGAGTAGTATCCCACGATGCAGCGGCATGTGTAGGTCCCTCCTTCCTCCACACATTCCTGGTGATCCACCGTGCATGGAGTGTTCCTACAGTCGCCTGCATCGGTCGCTATAAACAAACAGATATTAACATCTTAGTTATAAGATTTAGAGTGCAAATGGTGACCATTTAGCTTGATAATGCTAAGCGCTGGAGATTTCATGAATGAGACAAACTATATATCACTTACAAGTGGGTGACACTGGAAGACTTGTAGGTCCCAGAGGTTCTGTAACCCCGCCGTTTCCTGAAATAGAATAACATTGTAGCATGGAGGTATGATTGTAGCAATCAACTGGTTTGATAAGACGTTCTATAATGTAACTAGAAAGGTAATATTTGCAAACAAATACACAATGTTTACCTTCACATGGTCTAGCCTAATAAACTACTGTTCTGTTTATTCTTACTCAAACACATTCATATATTAGAATGTGGTGACCAGCCCCTCCAGCTCTGCCCTGCTACATAATGTAACTCAACACCACATGGTGTTTGCTACAGCACCAGTTACCATGGTGACAGACGTCTGTTCCAGGTCATTGACCTTATTTGTTTAAATTTTTTTTGGAGAAGAAAGAAGAAACAGAACATGTTTTCCTTCTGCGAAGGTAAACATAATCATTGCGACACAGAGAAAATTTGAGTGTACGAGCGCAGGTATCAGTAGATTAGAATGAAATGACCACTGACCACATTGGCCTGTGCCGGGAATGAGCGCATAGCCAGGCTGACAAGTGCAAGTGTAGCTCCCCTCGGTATTAGCACACAGGTGGGAACACAGGCTCCCATCCCGGCTACACTCGTCATCGTCTGAAAACAAAACGTTGTATTTTTTGCTAAGTGCATGTAGTACGTTCTGACCCAGCATGTCAAACACTCGGCGTGTAGCGTTCAAAACAGAAAAGAAGAAAAAAATACAAAGAAGAAAAAAAATACATGTTCTGACGAAACAGTATACATTAACTGGCATACAAAGTTACGAGAAAGGAATGGTCTTCTACTGACCTGCGCAAGATTTGCCATCTTCCCCCAGCACGTATCCTGTGGGACAGGAGCAGCCGTAGCTCCCGGGGGAGTTGTCACACTCGTGAGCACAGCCGTGATTTGTCACCACGCATTCGTCTATGTCTGAAACAATAAGGTTGAAGAAGTGGGTGATACATACAATCGTAATCTGATGAGCCCTATGAAGTCTTAAAGGCAAGGAATTGAAATATTTTGTGATACAAAAATACCTTCTTCACAGTGCGTTCCGACCCAACCGCGGGCACACGAACATGTGTACTGGTTAACTCCATCCTGACATTCGCCTCCGTTCTGACAGGGGGAGCTGGCGCACTCGTTTACGTCTGAAAGATAGTAACGATATTATAGTACAGTCAGACTGGACTTAAAACTCACAAAGTCGCTCAAGTGATAGCGATAACTAGCGATCCAAAGAGGGCGACCAGACTGATTCCAACTATCATCGTAGGAAAGCACCGTGAATATCTGTGTATTCGTTTTGTAAGCAATGGTAAAACATACAGCCTACATTGGACAGAAGAATCTTTGTCTCAGAAGAATCTTTAAGATCAGCTGGTTTGACAAAATCAGCAACCAGGAGCTGTGGGACAGAGCAGGGCAAAAACCCATCAGAGAACAGATACTAAAGAGGAAATGGTCCTGGATAGGACACACACGAAGGAAAGCCAACTCCAGTATCACTCAGCAGGCCCTGACCTGGAACCCACAGGGTAAGAGGAAGAGGGGTAGACCCAAGAACAGCTGGAGAAGAGACACGGAGGAGGAGATGAGGAGTATCAGTACCAGCTGGCAGGACCTGAGGAAGAAGGCCCAGAGACGGGTGCAGTGGAAGAACATCATCAGTGGCCTATGCTCTGACAGGGGCAAAGGGCCTAAGTAAGTAATTGGACAGAAACAGTATATGGTACAAGAGAGTTGGAAGGAACACAAATATTGTAGATGAAGTTGCAGGAGGGGGCAGTGTAAAATCCTACCGTCACAGTTCCTTCCGTCCACGTTGAGTTCGTACCCTTCCGGACATCCACACGTGTAGGACCCAACCGTGTTGGTACAGTCGTGAGAACAGTCGTGGAGCTCTAAAGCACACTCGTCCACATCTATGTGAAATGGGCCATGGGAAAAAAACGGGTCTATTAATTCTTGTCTTTTCTGATTGACCTGAGTAAAAGAGAGAGTGCGCAGCCAAAGAATATTATAATTATAATTGGACGCACAAACTACGAGAGCTTAACAACAAAACAGAGGGCACCCGGATTACATTTAAAAAGGAGACTAAACTGTAAATCTAGATTCTGAAGTACAAGGAAGCTTGCAATGTGCCCATATTTGAAATAGAAAAAAATATGAAAACCTGTTTTTTTTCATACCTAGACAGTCATCGGCGATCAACAGGAACCCATCCGTACAGGCACATTCGTAGGTCCCAGGCTGATTCCTGCAGACGTGTAGACAGCCATGGGTGTCGGTGTCACATTCGTTGATGTCTGTGAATTACGAAATATTTATTCACGTCACAGAAACAATCTTCTTGAAAAAACAAACAAACAAACAAACAAACAAACAAACAAACAAACTAGATTTGAGGTAACTAGTAACACGTTGGATGATATTTGTACAATGACATTTTCAGACAAATGTATATTTCATGATATTGGAAGACCAAAAAAATATGAAATCTTAAATTAGATCAGCTCACCTAAGCATTCGTATCCGTTCCCGACGTATCCCGAAGGACACCGTCCACACGAGTAGCCCCCGTCCTCTAAGTTGACGCAGGAGACGTCGGGAAAGCACGGGTCCAGGGCACACCTGTTGTCAACACTCACATCACACCGACTACCGATGTATCCCTCCGCGCAGGTACAGTTGTAACCGTTCACAAGGTCGACACAGGTTCCGTTCACACACGGGTTTGACTGACACTCGTCCAGCTCAGTTTCACACACGTCCCCGGTGTACCCAGGACACACGCAGGTGTAGAAGCCTTGTCCGCGGGGCATGTCGGGATCGGGCACACATTACCCTCCGTTCTCACAAGGACACGCCATTGTGGTGAGGTGGAACGTTTGTTCGGATGACGCGCCGCAATCGTCTTCAATGGTAACGTTGATGAAGCGGAGGGGTTGATCGCCGGTCCATGTCAGCTCCCCGTTTGGCTGCACAGTCAGGGTTGGGCTGCTAGGTGGCGCTGCTTGAAACGTTACGGGTCTGCCCTCGGGATCCTCTGCGCCCAAAGTGATGGTCAGACTTTCATCGGGAAGTTTGGTTATCATGCTGGAGGTCATTGTGAACCTGGGAGGGCTGTTGACTGAACAGAACAAAGTGCATACAAAAATCTGTTTGTTTCTGTAGAAATATAGTAGAGAAGTCATAATTTAGATAAAAGATCAGGACAACAGTAGAAAGGGCATAACGAAGGGTTGTTATCTACCTGGACGATCAGACCACGTGGTGTTGGAAAGGTCCGACAGACATTGTTGACACCAGTTGTCCGGGTTTGGGTCTCCATTTCTGAAGCAGTGTCCTCTGATAATGCAAGTGTCCGGCTGAGTAAAGAAACAAACAAATGGTTACAAAACATTTTATATTGCATGGAATGACCAAACTCGAATTGCTTGCCAGTGTAAAGTGTGACGTACCTTCCATGTACAGTCCCCTCCCTGAGTACACTCCTGACAGACGGAGTCGTACACGGTGAAGAACAACTCCTCACTGAACCGGTCTCCATCGTTACTGACGGAGATCAGCATCCCATGGGCCACCGCGCCCTCGTTAGTAGCAGGAGTCCCGTAGCGTACAGGTGACCTCGGCAGGAGACACGAGACCTCGGCAAAACTGCGGAACATCGCCTCGGACCGGCCGCTCGATTCTTGGCGTACAAGCTGTCCGTTTTGTATCTAAAAGATCAAGTACCAATGACAAAGTCTTATTGTAATATTGAGCGGATTTGTCATAATGCCAAAAAAGGAAGGATTCAGCAATATTTGTTCTGTTACACGCTTGTCACCCTTGTTTCCACTGTCAGCCTTTCTTTGCTATGACTATTAACCAAGATGACACAGTTATAATTAACTGAAACCATTGGTGTCATTCTGTTACTCCTCGAGACTAGAATAAGTTAGCCTGTAGAATCATTGCCAGTTTGATAAGAAACATTGAAATACGCACTGAGAGGAAACAAGGGGCAGTATTTATCGAACAATCATCTGAGTCGTGTTTACCTGAACTTGTGTGATCCTACAGGTCAGGTTCTCTGAATCCATCACGTCTTCGGCAAAGAAGGACGTCTTCATGCAGGGGCGACTTCTGACGTCACACAGGCCGTTCCCCGGTAGTTCCAGCGCGACTGGAGGCCTGCCGATCTGTATGGAGCAGTCTGCAGACGTGTAACCCTCGTCACACTCACACGTACTGTTCACACACCGGCCTTGGTTGCTACACTGGCGCGGACAGAGGTTCTCTGTGATGAAGGCTGGAGGTACGGATGTTCCGTTCTCGTTGGTTTCGTACAGGCTGACGTTGTTGTAGGCCATTTCAGCACAATTAGATTGTACTCGCTGCACAACAATGTCAGCAAATTGAAAATCCTCTGTAACCTAGAAAAAAACAACATCCAAAGTCATGTTTCCTGCCAATGCATAGCAGTACAAATAACAGTCCACCACTATCAACTTGATTATTAGATGATACAAAATGACATGTACAGGTTCAAAAAGCCAAGGAAATTCTAATGGCATAGTAGTTAGTTGGCTTCGTCCCTACCTTTATGTCTGCCATGCATGAGTCGACTCCTTCCTGGATGTCCACCCCATAAACGTCCTGACAAACCTCGGCGATGGTCAAGTTCCAGATGGATTGTTGGCAGAAGTCCCTGGCCTGTTGCTCCGTGATTCCAAGGTTGGGAGTCGGCCACTGATCGTTCACCACGGGTACCGAGTCGTCACCGTAATCAAAGACATATTCGGTAACGTCTACGTCATCATTGTAGAGAAGTGGGTCGTCCTCGATGTTTTGAACTTCCCTCTTCTTCCTGCGTTGTGCACAGTTCCTGTTTGCCTGTGCCTGGCAAACAGGAACTTCCCTCTTCTTCCTGCGTTGTGCACAGTTCCTGTTTGCCTGTGCCTGGCCGGGGATGACATTGACATTGAACTGGGCTTCGTTGTTATTTTGCTGCGTCTTGGTCCAATCGCATTCCACACTTCCACCATTCGCACACGTACAGAATTGACTCTCTGAAAGTGGGCTGACCACTTCCTGAAGGAGACAGTCTGCATCGAACAGACTTGTTCCCTGTGGGATTCTGAAATACAGGAAAACGGCATGTTGGAACTTGGAATGTCGCCTGATATCTATTTTTTGATTAAACTGTTTTGCTGACGGCAAACACGTGTTGTTAGATAAGGATAACTATAAATAAATCCTATCTAGCAACAAATTGCGTGTGCCATCAAGCAATAGTTGCTGTCAATTTGTATACATTTAAGTGGTGATGTGGTGTATGTCTGAGAGAAAGTATTTGTGATTTTCGACTGTAAGAGCCACAAAACAAAACCTACCGCCAAGCCAGGGAGAAGTCTCGGTGCCAGTCCCGCCAGATGTGATGACTGGCGATGCTGCCGTCTGGCATCATCAGGTCGTTGTCGGGATTCCCGTCAAAAGGCCCGCAGAGCCCGTCCGTGTGCCCGAAGTCTATCCCAGGGGCGTGCACGGTAATCGTCATCCAATGAGTTCCTGTTGCTTCAACGTATGCTCCTGAAGGCATTATGACCTACGAGATATATAATGGTGATTGTCAATAGTTATATGTAATACTAATAGGTATGAGGTTAAGTCTTCTGTATGTAGGCACTCTCCTTCTCTGCCAATGAACGGATTCGGATTATAGACTGTACATAAAATTCACAAGAACGCTAAAGGATAATAGAAGAATCAATGCATCACTTCCCTGAATAGCAGATGGAATAAGGAGGACTTTCCAGATTTGATAATTTGCATTCCAGCATGTAAAACATCTGGACATAGGATGTTACCAACCTACCCTGAATTCTCGTCCACTCCTGTCTCGTTTCACTATAACTGCAGGGGAGAGAGGGTCCCCGGTAGCTGTTTTGTAAGTAACCACTGGGGCTCGGTTAATGTGTCCATAACACTTGTCTATGATGACAGCGTCATTGCCCTCTCGGACGGCCACACCGCAATTGCAGGAGATTTCTCCGGAACATCGTCGGTGACGCGCTTGTACCTAGATACAGGTTGGTTACATTAGATCAGAGGTATGAGGTATTGCTGTTTTGCAAGCTTAGCCTTAGGCACATAGCAAGACAAAAATGCTCATACATGTTGCTCATGCGATAAGTTCACATTCGAAGTACTAACAAATCAATGATTTTCAGGTACATGGCGCAATACTTTTGACTATCTTATGATTTAAGAGTGCAGACAAGGTACATAGTGAATGTTTAATTGTTACCTCAAATACTCTGTTAGGTTTTGTGCTCCTGTAGAGGATGAATTCTCCAGGTAAAATCACATGGGCTTGCTCTCTAAACCCACTCCGACCACTGCAAATGAAACACACGTCTATCCACTTAATATCTACATCTTACGACGGCAGCACACAGCAAGTGTAGGAACAATTATTATAATTTTTTTCAGTTAGATGTGCAATGTTTGGTATGACAAGTTGTTTAATGTAGCATATCCAGCCACATATGGGCGGTTGTACTGCCCAAATCCTAAATACTGGATGGAGACCGTCAACTTAATCAGGACAAATATAGCAAATACTTAGGAAGGAGACTTACATATATCGGTCAGTCATGATGATATGTGGATCTCCCGAAGAGCGACAGTTTCCTTCGATGGCGTCGACTGTTCGGACCTGAAATGAGTTGAGAAAAGTACATTACACCTTGTCTGACTACTATTCTAAAACATATGGTCACAGTGTGGGTGTACCATTCGTTAAATAATCAATTTTGTGACCTAATAACAATTCTTGACAGTGCTGGCCATGATAAAACTATCGCAATTTCTAGAGGCGATACCCCAAAACTCACAAGCCATCCCTTAATAGACACAGAGGTCGCCATAGCTATCATATGTCTACATTGATTAAGACTGGGGTTAGATAGCTGTAAGTTTAAAATTAATTTACAGTTTTGGCAGCATTAGAGAGATGAGTATGCGACATTATTGACATCAATAAATTATGCGAAACTGTTATGATTTGGAAATGTTGTGATGATCATGATGCCACTGTGATATCACTACGGATAGCTACCTATTTCAAAGGTAAGACAAGTATATTATATACCTGTATGTTGAACTGCGGGGTGTACCCATGGAATATATGGGGTACTCCAAACGCCACAGGCGTATGTGTGATTTCAAAAGTTGATGACCATGTGTTTGTCACGGTCTGCCCTGCCGTCTTTTACGGCGACTAATTTAGGTTCTGCCGCTACTCGATGATGTTCTTCAGACCAATCCAAAGCGCGGAACTTTGCTTGACAGCCGTCTGCTGCACTGACGTCGTCTTCATTTGTGTCAAATGCCAATGGCAAGTCAAAGTCGCACTGGGCAGACCGTTGTTCCCCGCCTTTGCAGACAAATGGGACGGTGCTGTATAGCCGCAGCGTATACAGATCCTGTGTTGCTTCGTTTATTTCGACATCGTGCTCTTCTGCCTGTTACAGAAACACATCTGTTTAATTTGCAAACATTTTTTAGATGTTGAATACAGTATGGATGACCATGTAATTTTTCAGTTTGGGTGAACTGAGAATATTTTATGAATTCTTAAGGTCATCAGAAGTGGATATACTAGCTGAGTGATGAAGCGTCAGCAGCATATTGATCCACATTTGCAACAATTCATGTGAAACATTTCTTAGACTGCGACTTCCATAGGAGAGCAAAGTTTAACGAACCTGTATCCCCGCCCAGTATGTGTTACTTTGGCGCCAGTCAGACATCACTGTTGGTGAATGATCCCAGGATGATCTTACCTGACAGGAAACCTTGAAAATCAAGAATGAAACTTTAATAAACATACATTTTCCTATGTGTTAATATATTAGATAGGGAATTCTATCCACATGTACAGAGTCTGAAATGCTAGCGCACAACTAAAGACGTAACTATATGCATATTGAAAGGGATAGTCTTCTTGGAAAGGTAAATACAACGGCTTCCTACAAGTCAAACAGCAAAGAAACTTGAAACGGAAGCCATAATAGAAGAAACAAAATGATCACATATAATTCATTTTTGCAGCAGACGAAAGGAAAAGGTATACAGCATTTTTCAGATATAATTTGCTGGAGATTGGAAACATCATGATAGTGATTTGGCTTACATCCTTTCCCATCTTGGAGTGCCACGTAATCGGTCGCCCTGGAAATAACTGATTCAATCCCAGGTGTTTGGCGTCCATGGTTGCTCGTCTTTTCCCTCCTGTAAGGGTCCTGTTCGGCACGTCTTCGAAATACTCGTTGTCGAACAGGAATGACACTTCGAAATTTGCCGTGGGGTCTACGTTGTACATGACCTCGCACGTGAAGGTCACTTGCGTGAAATCATCGTTGACAACAGGAGGGTGTAGAACGGGGTCCTCGGTCAATGTCGGGACGATATCTAAAACATCATGATTCTTTGTAAGATATTTCTGTTAACTAAGTTATAAAGATGTTGTAATGTATGGAATACGTAGGTACTGTTGGTGCCGTTGCCTATCAAATGTTGTGAACACGTTGTGAATTTGAAAACAGCTTTCAAAATATCCTGGCTCTTCTTCTTGTTCACTCCTATCAGTGTTAAGGACACTGTACCACCCGTACTGACAATGCTTGTATGCAGGGTTTCAGTCACCACAATGATCACAGTGCAAAAACGAATCAAGGGGTACAGTTCAAGAAGGGTAGGTTTGATCCCACATAACGACACACACAATATTGTACATGGAAGTATGTGAAATGACAACATGTCACAATAAAAGCCAACTTGCCTCCGCATCTACGATGGAACTCGTTGTATGATTGGCCGGCTGGACATGGTGCCACATTACCTGAGAATAGCATTTAAAAAAATGTTTATTCATCGAGGTGCTCAATGTACTAAGATATAGCTGATGCTAAAGGAACAGAAACAAGACATTACTGATCAACTAATTCTGAGCGTTTTTAAGTTTTATTACGCAATGCCTTGATAATAGGGAAGCAGAAATGTCATTGATTGGGTACTATGTTGTGGGTACTATGTAATGGACATACATGCAATTCTTCACTTTTTAATGCTTGTGTAAGTATACATTTTCCACATAGAGAGAAACAACATACCAGCCAAGGGGCTTGGCATTAACATCACAATTGGCAATATTCTACCTGCGCAGTACGCCTCACAGTAGTACGTCGGTGTGAGTTTGTACACGTAGAACGTGTTTCCACCCTCGGTGCACCTCTTGACCTGAATGGGGTACTGTCCCGGACAGCAGTCACCGGGTACATCCAGGTTGGAGCAGGCCACGCGATCAACAATGTCATCTCCTTTTTTGCAATATAACATGCAGACATAAGTTAGACTAGTAAACAGACGAAGCAAATATAAACGGAAATTTTATTGTAACGTATAGATGGTTTTAAAAAATTGGCTTTTGCAGATCGCATTGTACTCTAGCTACATACGTATAATCATCGCCATTTCAGTAAATCAACAGGCAGGTTAAAGGGGTATTTTGTAACATGTTTGCACCAAACATTGAAATATTCTAATTGAAATAATCTTTGTGTAATTGTAATTTACTTCCACTTTTCAACATATTTGTGCAATTCTCACACATTTTTAGCATTTATGGTTGGCGTTACAACAGCCAACACGAGGCGCACTCAGTTGGTGGTACCACCACTAACTACCAGAATGTAAAAAAACATGGCTAACAGCTGTGTTTCCAACTTTTAAACGCACTTGTAAGGCGCCATTTTTGGCACCTCCACTTTCTGAATGGCACTTATTTGCAATGGAGTAGGGCTGATTTAACTTACTTGGTATAGAAATGACCAGAAAATTTCCTCTTTGTATCATCCTAATTGTTACATAATGCAGCTTTAAATATCTCCAATCCACTCTACCCACATGTCAATTTCGTTACCTGTGGGGTGTTCTCCATTCATCCATATTGGCGAATCTGTCCCGCAGTGGTAGGTCTCTATACAACTGGTCGGCATCATTCCTCCAACATGGGAGGTGAACCTGTACCAGCCCTCGTCGAGAAACTTGTCGCACAGCAGGTCTATTCTGTCAGGCGAGACGTAGTACGCCGTACTGCGGTGGGGATCGTCGATTGCAGTTGCTATCAAGCAAGGGTCCTCGGTAGCCTTAACTCCTGGTGTTGGTGGGGGGGGGGGGGGGGAAGGAGGGCAGATATTTACAACAGAGCCATATAGATTTGCAAAATGTCCCAAAAATTAAGATTGTAATTTTATGTATTCCAAAAAAGCCGTCTACATGGTTTAGGAGTAAATGATCCTAATTACTTATCCTAGCCATGATGCCCTAGTCTGTCAGAACACCTATCAAAATCGCCCACAAGTGTATTTTTCTGAATGCAATTAACGCGTCTATGACTTGTTCAGTACATAGTCATTAGATGTTATCCACTGCGGCTGTTGTCAGCTTTTGTCGCTTGACTGCACTCTGACAACATTCTGACTGTTCATCGCAAACATGCCCTGCGAAAAGGCATCACTCCTTCTAGTGAAGTGTCAGGATAGGGTAGCAACCTTCCCTGTTGACAAGGACTTGTATAGCAACCTTCCGCCTACCTCTAAAGCTCCTGTCACACATTCACGAATTTGGCCTCCAGAACGCTGGCCCAACGTCCGCCGACCGTGGTTAGGAGTGGGTCGGCGCAGAGTCGCCTGGGTCGGCTGGCGTTCGGCAAATTCAGCTAAGGTTCAGATGCGCCAGCCGAATGTTTCAAAGTGTTTACAACATTCGTGGGTCGTTCGGGAGGTTCGAGCATAGTTGGCTGGTTTTCAACCGTAAGTCAGCAGAACACCAACCAACCAACCAACCAACCAACCATCCGGGAGTAAGTCAGCAGTGTTCGGGGGTCAAACTTGACTCAAATTTAACTCAAATTCGTTTCGATTCGTATAGAAAGGTATGCGTGGTCAGAGTACTCCCGAACGTCAGCCGAACCTTCGGGAACAGATTCGGGGGAAGGTCGTAAATGTGACAGATTGCGTTTAGATGTAGTTCAGCCTTGTTCAGTACATAGTCATTAGTTGTTATCCACTGCGGCTGTTGTCAGCTTTTGTCGCTTGACTGCACTCTGACAACATTCTGACTGTTCATGGCAAACATGCCCTGCGAAAAGGCATCACTCCTTCTAGTGAAGTGTCAGGATAGGGTAGCAACCTTCCCTGTTGACAAGGACTTGCATAGCAACCTTCCGCCTCTATAATCCCTAGGCTCTGAGCCAAGATTCTGAAGAACTGTCTTTTCTTCATTTGGTCTAACGGATACCTGCATAGCAACCTTCCTTGTTTATAATGACGTCAACACCTCTTCAACTATTTTATCGTAGTATCGGTGTCAATATCTCTCCCACTTGACCATACTTGAAACGCTGAATCATAAACTTTTAAGGTGTTTGATATAGACTCAGGTGGAACACTTGACACAACTTGTAATACAACGGACTGGGCATGATTGACTGGATAATGGTACGCGTAGTGACACTCCAGAAAGAGGAACATTTCCTCAAAGGTACCAGGAGTCACTGCGCAGGGGAACGCGGCAAATTGTACTCTCTCGCGGACCAACTCCTCTGGCGTGTTATCTGTCTATTTGGCCAATTTCTACTCTTTTCAGCCGCTTCCCGAAGCCTGGTAAAGGCTAGTAGTAATAGTAGATCGGCGATCGCACTGGGCCCCGGCGGCGACCAAATTGGATTTGTGTGACCCTTACTTTCATGATTGGAATATGATGCTGTAAAAGTATAATATAAAAGAAAAAAAGCACACGAAACATGAAAAATTCGTTATCTATGAAATGCGGTCACAACGCGACCCTAGTAGTGGAAAGGAGGCCTAACGTAGGTCGTACCATTTTGATTTCTGTGTCGTCGCGACAACTTCGCCTATAGGTTTCAGAGAGGAGAATGTATTATAGTATAATCGTATAAACCTCTGGTGGGCCACAAAACAGGTTAACGGCAAAAAATGCCATTCTAATCCCTTGAAATAGAGTGTTGAACCACCCACTGCCCCAGTGGAGTAAATAAGGATGAGGGACCGGTTTTAGTCGAGCATTGCAGTCACAACGTTGCCTAATTCCAAAGCAACATTTTTGGTGTCTTGATACGCTACAGCAAGGATATTATATGGATTCTGCTGCAAAAATCACTTCCTCACTTAACTCAGGTGTAAATGAGTACCTAGCTTCGGTTAGGGACGTCCCTCGGATAGGACGTAAAATGGAGGTCCCGTGTTTGGGGAGAGCCACACCTCGAGCACGTAAAAGAACCCATCACACCTTTCGAAAAAGAGTAGGGGCATGCCCCGGTGTGCGATGGTACAAATTCTACTGTCTGGGAGTTGGTGATTCACTACAAATCACCCGGACGGAGGCCTGGCGAACCCCCGCCTTGTATTAGCCACGCGGTGATTAACATCATCACCCCCTATACAAAAATGTATGCGCGAGCCGTAGCGAAGCCGCATTGCACAAGCATAGCTACTAGAAAAAGCATGATATCATGCTTCACCTCTGATGAGGATGCCGCTGACTGACTGACTGACTGCTGCAAAAATGATGACTTCCTCGACTATCGCGATCGACACTGGAAATAGCTAAACAACTACTAAAAGTATATGGTGTTGAATAGTAATACATTCAGCATTACTATTTAGGGGAAAAGATACCGCATAATGTTTGCAGGCAAATTCTAATATATATTTCTATGCGCATCGCATCAGACGGTAAATACAACAAACAACTCCAAAAATCATAGACAGATCCATTTAAGCGGACGTATCCTTTAGATATTCAGCTGTATCTCAATTCCTAACTCTCAATTACATCATAGTAACTTACTTGGAGTGACACGTTATGTAACTGACATCGGATAGTAAAACATGGTGACATAAAGGGGAAAAGGAACCTAATCTTGAATTCTGAGATAACCGCGATGGGTAAACGTATCCCAGTGCGGTAACGACATATCAAATTCAAGTTAGGCCACACCGACTTAATTTTATGGATGACATCCGCGCGCGCATTGACTTTCGCCTGTTCTAAAAAAAAAAAAAACCATGTCTTTCGAGGCTTCACGGAACTCCGGAACTCGGCTGGAACTCAGTACAGACTGCCGACTCATAAATGCCGCAAAAGGGCGGCTTATCGTAAGACGAAGGAGGAAGTTGTGAAGGAGGATGAGACCTGAACAAGACTATCTACATCTACCTCCTGCAAATAAAAACTTGTTTGTTTGATGCAGTCATTGTGTCCTGTGCTTCAATTCGCAATAGCGGCTTTGTATTCCTGAGCATTTTTTTTTGCTGGATTTTTTTCCGCCCTCTCGCATTAGTTTTGTGGTCCCCAGAGGATGTCATCCATAAAATTAAATCAGTGTGGCCTCAGGTTTAAAAAAAGTCTGAATACTCTTACCTGTCAAGACCAGGCAGAAGAACAGGCAGAACATCTGCAGAAACCACCGATGGAAAACCGGCTTAGCCATCCAGGCCATGTTGGCTGATACTCCGCGATTTTCAAAAGTTTCTATCCGCTCCGCTCAGTGCTACGCAGTGCAGCGCTTCTTGCAACAGTGTGCCCCCTCGGACTGAGACGCAGGTTGTTTGTTAGCCCCAGGTGCTTTCAGTGAGGCTTTTTTCTCGGAATTCCCCCGTGGGTAGTCATTCAGTCAACCGCTATTCTTCCTCACGTGATCATGACCCAGGCAATCTGAGACTCTTTACGATTGTGCGTTCCAAAGATTTGCGACATGGCATCGAAGTTTTTAAAACTCTTATTCAAAACTAGAATATATTTCCAATGACAGACAGGTACCCGACAGTAACAGTTTTATTAGGATGATAGCAGGTGTTCATTGACTTCTCATGCGGGGTTTTTATGTAGGCCGTTTAGGATATCGAATGCCGGTCAACTAGAAGGCATGATTTGGGTCGGTTGTTTTTCACCAAGTCTGCGTGATACCACTTAGCAACCTTCCTTATTTATGGAGACGCCACTAGAAACCTATGTTTATTAAATAGAACCAATGATGTCATGGTCTCACCTGCCCAAACCCTGCATAGCAACCTTCCTTGTTGACAGCCTTTAATGGTAACCATCCTTTATTTCGTCTTTTTTGATGGATTCTGACGATTTTATGAACTTAAAGTTTGAAAACACCCATCTGAAGTTACGATAAAGATAATGCACTTATGACACCCCTATTAGTTTTTATGTGCTATGTGCTGGAAAAATACAAATAACGATTGAATTATTGAATACTGGCCATTAGCAGAACTTGATTAGTTAGCCTTGCTCTTACATGGAAAGCGTCACCGTGTCCTTACGCAAATATCAAGTTAACATGTTTTCTATGGCTTCTGTTGTTTGTCTGACGCGTATATAGCAATAGAATGAGTTGGTGACACGAGACTCGAAGTAAACTGTATTCTTTTCAAGGCGACCAACCAGCCAATCCCGCAACACAAAGAGGAATACTTCCTGAAAAATATCAGGTTACCCTGCGCAGACAAGCACAAGTCCGCCCGGGAAGGCTGGTCTCAGGAGGAAGTTTTCGGCCGCGTTTAACGCTGAAACACACAAGCGAACGGAATGGACCAGTTTGGAGTTGTTCGTATGGTTGTGCTGCTTTTCGTCAGTACAGGTAAAACCACAGTTTATAAACCTTAACTCATTGATCAATGGTGAGAAGGGCGCTTATTCTGTACGCTGGTGAACCACCAATTCTGTCACCACAGTGTGTAGATAATGACCGCTATCATTTATGATATACGAATGAGCAGGACTACATATTATATAACGTTAGAGAAGGTTTACTCGTAATTCCAGCTGAATCTATTTTTCATAGGCTGGTATAACGTTAAAGTTAACGCAAGCTGATAGTGTCAGACAAACACCAGCACACGGTGCAATACAATACGTTGTTTATTCACACAGTTTCTGGTACCACGGATCCTTGTCAAGACCACGGCATAATAAACCAAGCGAGACGAAGCAGTGCAGCTACGACAGACGACCCTGATTTGGACATCTGTGACATCTACCTGGACAGGGGCTGGTACCGTTTTACCAGCTACACCGGAGGAGAGATCCCAACCAGTTGTGTCCAACCGTACCAATGTAGTACACAAGTGCCGGTATGGATGAACGGTACTTTGCCGGAGGGGGGCGACATAGTGAACAGGACGGCGTGTGGGAATCTGGGCGTTCCGACCGACTGTTGTTCCATCCCGATGGACATCAGAGTGAAACGGTGCACGGAGTCTAGCGGGGTGTTCTACGTGTATGAGCTGGAACCGACTTACTACTGTCCCATGGCGTATTGTGCTGGTGAGTGGGCCACTTGTTTTGAACCACACTTAATAGCAAGGACATTGTTGACAGTTCTTCGTCATGAAAACGCATATGGAGCAACCTAACATTGCGTTTAAAAGCGTATATTTGCCGGTAGAAATTACGGTTAATTGTATACCTCCCTCCCCACTGAACAGCGATACATTGTAAAGCGTGTGTTGCACTTATGTAGTCTTTCAATACAAGCTGAAAAGAAACTTCTGTTTCTCAAAATGTACAGGAAGTCTTCCGCTATGTCCAGACGGAGAAGTCTATGACGACTTCCATAAGCATTGTATCGGTGAGTAGTTCTACCGTCAAATTCCTCTTTTTGTAGGCATTGAACGTCGCTTAAGCTTAGTGAATATGGTTTGTTTGCTACCATAGGACATTGCTGGTATTAGCATACTCATATATTACGCGATAAGGATTTTAAATTGCATAATACAGGGGAATCCTGAGTTTATTGGATTGGAGAGGTGCAATTGCACTGTAGGCTTCAAGCAGATGTCATAAGTATTCATGTAGGTTTTTACTTAACATGTAACATATTTTGTGCAGTGGCAGATGAAATTTTTGTGATTGATATGATTATGCATCAAAGGTCACAAAAATATTCTGTTTTTATGTGCAACATACTGTCCTTCCTTGAATAATCAGCATAAAGGACGTGTTTGTGTGAGGATCAATTTGTGTGAGAGAGAGAGAGAGAGAGAGAGAGAGAGAGAGAGAGAGTGAGTGTGAGTGTTTGTGTGGATAGTGTTCAGCACCAGGGACAAGTCTGTTTATATGTGTGTGTGGATAGTGTTTAGCACTAGGTACAGGTCTGTTTACATGTGTGTGGATAGTGTTTAGCATCAGGGACAGGCCTGTTTACATGTGTGTGGATAGTGTTCAGCACCAGGTACAGGTCTGTTTACATGTGTGTGGATAGTGTTCAGCACCAGGGACAGGCCTGTTTACATGTGTGTGGATAGTGTTCAGCACCAGGGACAGGCCTGTTTACATGTGTGTGGATAGTGTTCAGCACCAGGGACAGGTCTGTTTACATGTGTGTGGATAGTGTTCAGCACCAGGGACAGGTCTGTTTACATGTGTGTGGATAGTGTTCAGTGTCAATTACATGTTTGCAACCCTCCTTCTTTACACCTGCTACATGTTGATGCTTTACCTCCGACTTCACAGAGACCCGGCCTATCATACCATGTGATTTTGAAGGCCATGGATTTTGTGAGTGGCTACAGGAGAGAGATGATGAACTAAACTGGACCAAAACAACCGGACTGCATTCATCAGGGTCTGTTCTACCAGGGGTGGACCATACTAAGGGATCAGGTAACACCCAGAGTTATAGCAGTGGTAGAAATACTTTTTTTCAGTGTCCTTCAATATTGCAAAATGTAAATTTAAAATTTTGTTCTGCAATTCGGAAATACTTTCTGCAAATATTGAAAAAAAAATTAAAAAAAAATCTTTTTCAGCTTAGTAGAAATTTTTATATAGCAATAACAGCAAAGAAGTACTAGATTTTCCCTTCATAATATGTTGTTTTGCGTGGCACATCTGGGCAAAACTGTGGCCATATCCATGGAGGCCGACATCATTGAACCCCTAGCCTGATTTTTTCAGTCTGCAAAATTGCAGGTTGCTTAATTTTTCTTCTGTAATATTGAAAATGTCTCTGCAAAATGCAGACTGCAGATGGGTATTCCTAACACTGTATAGACATGATTTTTCTTTACCAAGCAAATAAGAATTTGCTACCTTGCTTCCTACGATATTACACTTTAGTGCAACAACCATTGTGACTACAAGTGCCTTTAAGTTATCAAAGAGTTCTATTTTAATAATGGTTTGGGACATCTCTGGTTTTAATGTCGTTTGTCAAAGGTTTACCTTATATTCAGCTACAGGAAGTTACGCCTTCATCCGAGCGTCAGCAAGCAACCAGCCAGGAGACATCACGAGACTTATCAGCCCAATCATCGTGCCTTCTAAAACCGACACATGTAACGTATGTACCGGTATCTGCCTTTATGTAACGTTAACTATTAATGAATTTTTGCCACACTGGGCTAATATGTACAGTTCACAACAAAACATGATGAACAGATACAGTCAACAGATACAAAATAAAACTAATTATCATTAGATAAATTCAACTTCTCCTCACTTTTCAGTTATAGTAGAGATAAAAGAACAGAATTATGTTTTTTGATGGAAGGTTTGTCTAGTTGCATTAGGAATATGAACTTTTCTACAGTGTTACAAAGTAGGGAAATAGGCTTTGTACAAACCTAATTAGTATACAGTTCATTTCTGTCTTTACTATACAATCTACATACTATAACAAAGTGGCATTCATCCTGTCATTTTGCTTCCAATGGTAAAAAAATGTTGCCAGAACAAAGTAGTATTCCAAGTAATCATAGTATAAATTGTATTCTATTATATTGTTTTACTGTAATAATCATGGCAACATGCTTCCTGCATTGCAGATAAGCCTTTATTACCAAGTGGAAGGCCCAGAGGCAGGTACACTCCGAATCTACAAGAAAGGGTACCACAGCAGCAGGAAGTCCCTTGTCTGGACAAGTCCCCTGAACAGTGTTACTACATGGACCGCTGCAGTTGTGTCTCTTGTACACACAAATCCTTTTCAGGTAAATTATCTGCACTCTCACCACACAATGGAGATACAAGGAGGCGGAATGGGCTTGGTAAACTTTAATGTTGTAGACATGAGAAAAGATTTGCTCGGCTAGGAAGCTCCACCACTCACCGCTACTCGTTCATACAACAGGGATGACCTCTGGGTCACGTGAGGTCAGGGTTATGCTTCGTGCATATAATTACATGATTTGAGCTGCGCCAAAATATTCACATTTAATAAGACAAAGTCATCTCTAGACTTTAATGCAGGCTTTTTTCTTTCATTTCTGAGGGTTTAACTTGTATTTTTCAATACAGGTTATCATTGAAGGGACACTCGGCAGTGATGGGCAGTCAGCTATTGCATTTGATGACGTCTCGTTTTCTTCTGGATGTTACAGTGAAGGTGTGTTACTTACACTTACAGTATTTACTTAACTACTGCTGCTACACGTATCCCTATCCCTCTATCCCTATCTCTCTATCCCTCTATGCCTATCCCTATCCCTTTATCCCTATCCCTCTATCCCTTTATCCTATAACTCACAGCATCTCGAGTTATCCTGCTAACAAACACATAAGGGCCAACTGCAGTGCTGTAGGAACCCCCGCAGGGCCCATTTTCAAACTTGTCTCCCCAACTGTAATCAGCCTGCCAAAAATCATGAACATCAATCCATGCCTTCAAGAGTTATGACGCATAAATCCACAGTCACCTCCACAATACCCAAACCGATCGCTTAACCGTCTGGCAAATGTAACAACAAACAGAGTCAGAGTGCCACTGATCCATATTTCAGAAAAAGCTTTTACAAGATAGGCCCAAGGCATCCTACCTAACAGAATTGTCTATTCCAGTTGACGGAGCGGTTCGGCTGGTTGACGGCGCCAGTTTTGGCGAGGGGCGGGTGGAGATCTACTATGACCACGAGTGGGGCACAATCTGCAACAGGAGCTGGACACAAACCAATGGAGACGTCATCTGCTCCCAACTCGGGTACACGAGCGCCCTCCCGAGCAGCCGACAGTACCCTGCACCGTCCTCCACCCCTATCCACCTGGACGAAGTCGGGTGTAGCTCGGTAAACGTGTCGAAGATCTCGTCATGTAGTCACAGCAGGTGGGGACACTACCACCCTGACTGCAGGGATCACCAGAACGACGTGTCGGTGGCATGTACGGGTGAGCGTCTTTACTGGCTTCCTTGTGTAATTTTTCACACAATGGTCGTAAAAACTCAGAATAGCAAAGATGTATGCCAATTTGAACATCTTGGCTTCCTTAGTGAAGGTTAGACATCCAGGTAATAAGATATGCCAAAAAACAGTTACTCAACTGACTGGATATTTCCAAAATCATATCCAGTTGCTTGAGTAACTGTTTTTTTGCACATCTTGGCTTCATTATTTTGGCACTTTGTTTTGATCTATTTGCTTACAGGTCAGTGGCATAGATGCAGGGATACAGAATTTACCTGCTCCAACACCATCTGTGTCCCTCCTGAGGTGCAATGTGACTTCACCAATGACTGTGGAGACAACAGTGATGAACAGGACTGTGGTGAGTGCTCCAGATAGAAAGGGTTCATGAATTCTGTCTTTGATCTAAACATAATTTTCATTTGATTTTCAATGGGGCCCAGACTACAAATTAAAACAGTAAAATCATCTGAGTATAACAAAGAAATAAACTTGTGTCTGAATGCCAAAAGTCACATATAGTGGATTGTTTTGATACTGTTTTGTAGCAAAAATGTAGCAGCCTCCAGCACACCATAACACAATTTGTTCCACAAATGGTTCTTCTGAGTCCCTATCCCTCTATCCCTTTTAAGCACAAAGACACATACAAAGAATGTACACGTCAAATGATCCTGTATCACTTGGTGTTGTGTAGGTCAGTATCCAGGGAGATGTGACTTCCAGGACGGTCTGTGCAGTTGGGTGCAGGCGACATCCGACAGTGCCGACTGGGTCCGAACCAGTGGCGGTACCACCACCTCGACTGGAGCGCCACCTACTGACCATCGCACTAGAACAGGTAGGAAAACATACATGCATGACGGGACAGAACACTCGACAAATACCTGAAGCATTAGACAAGACAAAGACAAGATAACACAGTGTAGGATGACAGCACAATTGAGCTAGCTGGTATGTGGAACTAAGAATACATATAAGGATTGAATACAAACTTCCCTTTTCAGTTCCTTCAACTGAAACATTAGTGTCAATATACACGTGCCACATAATGATGTATATATTATTAAACTTATGAAAAATGTGGCAGCTGTTCATATAATCATGCCTATCCATTTTTATCTTTCTTGTAATCCAGAGGGAAGGTACCTACTGCTTGCAGCTGCAGGTGCTGGGACCCGAAATGCTGTATTGACTCTCTCAGAATACTATTTGTCCACTGCGGATGACTGCAAGGTACTTCAAATTCACTGTTCAATATTTTGTGCTTATAGATACCATTATACGTTTGGCATATCAAATCCAAACATTTTGTCCTAACATTGATATACAGATTTCACAGTAGGTGTCTTTGCTGACATACTGCATTTGACGTTAAGTTTAAAACACCATATTTAATGATATTCCTCCAGATTTTCTTCCACTACTTCATGACAACAAACTCTGGCCAACTGAGCCTCCACCTGGCAACAAAGAGGGATCAGGGCAGACCTCTTGGGATGATTATGACGTCATCATCAGGGAGACATTGGATCCGGGAGGAGTTGTTGGTTCCTGCAAATACAACTTTTCAGGTAAGTTTTACTTCTCTAATACTTCTATATACATACATTCACACACATGTACCTCCTAACTCACACACATATTCTCTCTCTCTCTCTCTCTCTCTTACACACACAAACACACATGTACACAGACAAATCCCTGGTGCTGAACTCTGCCAACATACACAGCCTGTTCTTGAAACTACAGAGCGTAACCAATAGAACAGGGCCTGTCCTTGGTGCTGAATGACATGAACTACTGTAAAATCACACAAGCACACACACACACACACATATATGTACAATGTGATGTTTTTGCACATTCACTTGATGAATGTAATTATGTCTTATGACAAGATGGTCTGATATTTTCAACATTACTATTTTCACAGGTATCATTTGAGGGAATTATAGTAAAACCATCATCAGGGGTCATTGCCATTGATGACATCTCACTGACCCCGAGCTGTGTCAGAGTTCATGTAGACTCAACTAAAGATGACCCCAAAACTGGTATGTATGTCATAATCTGTATATAAACTGATGATCATGAGGGAATTACTATAAGTCATCATTCATATTATCAAATATTGGTTTGGTTTGGTTTGGTTTGGTTAGTAAGGATCTCCATAAGTGTGTCAGTTCACACTACTCTTCCTGGAGTCCTGGTGATGATGTTAATCACCATGTGGCTTATACGAGACGGGGGTTCGCCAGGCCTCCGCCCGGGTGATTTGTAGTGAATCACCAACTCCCAGTTTGTAGTATTTGAACCATCGCACACTGGGGCATGCCCCTACTCTTTTTCGAAAGGTGTGGTGGGTTCTTTAATGTGCGTGGAGTGTGGCCTAAATATAAGAGTAGTGTCGAAGATTTTTTATTTTCTTACAACTTAAATACTTGTTCTTGTAAATGTACATGTAGTAGATTATAAAGGCTTCCACCAAAGTAAATGCCAATGTATCCTATTTAAATTGTCAGTGCCACATAAAAGTGGGCTTCCTGTGTCCGTGACAACGGCCATCGTCGTGGTTTGTACCATCCTTCCACTGGGGTTGGTAGCGGCTGCTGCTGCTCTGTATTACCTCAGGAGAAAGAACAGGTACGTAAAATGTATATTTTGTTTACACTATTAGTTATGGATGGTCACGATCAATGCTAATCTCTCAGTCCTATAGTATAACATTGCATTGGATGCATCACTTGTCTGTTACAAGTGTTGACTATATAATTCTCAACACAACATATGGTGGCATATGTAACAGAAGATACAATGCATGTACGTATGTTTCTGTAGTTCCAATGAACTGAGAGAAGCAGTGCATGAGTTAGAACAGCGGAGCGGGCATGACAATCCATGCATGGAGCATCAGTACGACTACCTAAACACGCACCAGGCAGGACAACATGCACAAACAGGTTCGTCATGCACCTATAGATATACTGTATCAGAGAACTCATCATAAGCTACCATACAAGTATTTGGTTCTCTGTAAGGGGAGTGAAAGTTAAAACTTGTATGGAATGGGGTAGCTTATTAAGGGACTTCGGGACTTAATCTAAGGAATGCCAAAGAAAGGGCCAAGGACCATAATGCCTGGAGACAACTCACAGAGGGAGCAAAGGGCCGGTTACCAGCCTTAGCACTTAGGCAGGCAGCTTAACTTGCTTTAGGTGCATTGATCTGTTTCTGAGGAGAAGTAAAAAAGCACAACAAAAACCAAGTCGGTAATGGTTATTTTGTTTCTCCAGGCCAGGCGAACGGCACAGCAGTTACGTTTCAAAGCTTACAGAGATCTCAAGGAGCAAACAGGATGCAGAAACAAGTAAGTCTGTGTGCGTCCATCAAACAAAGCTGGAAGTGTGTCAACTCAAATAGTAGAGACTAGTTTGTAGGCCAAGGCTGCGATTGATATATTGGCCCTGTAACCCTCACTGTAGCTGAAAGAGTCAATCCAATTCTGTAAATCTTGTGCTGTCATCATGTTTTAATATATTATTAATAATTTGCTTCCCTCCTTCGATGTTGTAATGTCTTAGAGATACAAAGTGACAATGCATGCACACATTTAAAGTTTTGAAAATATATAAAACTTTCTTTTTGATACAGCATAATGAATTATATGTTCTATATATCACAAAAATAAACATGAATGACAAAGGGTACTTCATTACAGAACCAGATGCCAAGGGTCGATGCCTCAAGTGATGAAAAGTCTGTTCCGGAGGGCCTTACTGTCAACATGGACTCATCAGGGTACGCCTTCCTACTGAAGAACACCATGTGCCCCACCTACACCACTGACACAGCTTACACAGGTAATGTTATGCTGGCTTTTACTTCTGAGTACGGAAGTATTATTTTTAGTGGCTGTGAGTTTGTGTGATTCTTGTCTGCGGACAGAGTAGGTTAATAAGATTAAGGGAAGGAGTGGGAGGGAAGATTGGTAGGCAACATGGCAATAAGAGGTCAAAAGGGTCAGACAGAGGCAAAATCTCTGTAAAAATTATGATAGTCATACAATCTCCAATAACTTCAAGAAAACCCAAAATACTTCCTGGAAGTCTGTCAAATCTTTGATTTTTTGTTTAAATATGTGATAATCAGAGTGATGGATTTCATTTCAAAGCCACATCATTAGATATTATCATGAAAGTTCATCTGTGTTCAACTTGGTAGTTACATGTCTAAGGTTAAAGCTTTTGGTCCAACACAAAGGTAATTTCTCACCTAGAGCAGTCTACCAAGGAAGACCAGAGGTGCTGGTGGAAAGCTCTAGGTGAGAAATTAAAGTTTGTGTTGGATCAAAAGTTTTAACCTTAAACATCATCAGATATTGACTTGTTGACGATATATTCCTATCGTGTGTATGATCAACACTGCACAGTGTAAGAAACTTCGAAGATCATTTCACATTCATATGAAACTGAAGGTTCTCACCTGTTCCTTACATTCCAGACCCTGCCCTGTGTGATTTCCTGAAGCGAAACGGGTTCTCTGAGTTCATGGACATGTTCACGGACAAAGGGCTCACCCTGTCCTTCCTCCGCACAGCGTCAGAAAAAGACTTGATCAACTTCGGCGTCCCAATCGCCATTGCCGTCGCCGTTTTGAAGAAACTACACGAACAGCCCAGGAATGAGAACGAATACACTTCTCTTAATTACGTAGGTTCGGCTCCTGTCCAACCAGCTGCCAAATCAATAGCTAATGTGGACATGTGAATGAAGTTTCCTACTGTATATTAGGATATTCTGTTGGAGTAAAGTGTATGTTGGAAATGGACCTGGTTAGAAGGACAGAGAAGTGTACTAAGTGGTATTCTGGTTTGATGTTGATTATGGTATTGTATGTCCCAGCCACTGATTCATTGCTAACAAAGGTGATTTTGTTATATACATTGTAGTCTCATAGATTTGGAAAGCAGAAATTAGAAATATTGGTAATAAAAGCATTGTTGATGATACCTGCACATACTTTATCTTGATTGTCCTTTTAATATAAGGAGATCGAGATGCTGTTTTTCATTTTTCAGACATATCAAATTTTGTGATGATTAAGCATTTTACAGGCCATATGCTCTAAGAGTTTTTTTCGTGTTTAGCAGAACTGTTATGGTTTGTCATTGGGGTTGTATATTACTGTGTCCTCACATTGCAAAGTCAATTAAAATATTTGCTAGAACAGTTGATGACTGGTTTGTCATTGTACACATCTTCTATTAGCCATGTACACTGGTACCAAAAGATACCAAATGGTGTACTATATGAAAATCTACCCGCAGTGAGCGAAACAATAAAAAACGAAGGTTGAGATTCATCGGACACTGCTACAGAAGTGAGGATGAAACCATACACCAGGTATTACTGTGGGAACCCACACATGGAAAAAGAAAGCGAGGTCGTCCAGCAAGAAACTACTAGTATCTTAACCAATTAATGGACGACACCCAGCTCGACAGGAAAAACCTGATGGTAGAAATGAAGGATAGAAAGAGATGGAGAGCAGTCATTGGAACCGAGGGAAGCTCGACCCAGTGAGTGAGTGAGTCTATTAGCCATACTTCAGGTGGGAAGGGGAGCGTGGTTTACTGTGTAAAGTAACAGTAACAGGTTAATCTAGTAAGCTTCTTGATGACACCAGCTGCAGTAAAGTGTAAGATAGGCGAGTGACAGGAGCACTTGTCAATTTTCTCTTGTTCTGTTAATTGATATATATCTATGGGTATCAGTTGATATAATCATAATTGATAATGTTGAGCAAGACTTGTAAAGAAGTATACAGAGTCCCAAAGTATTGTATTTCGTCATAGAATTGCCATAAATTCTTTCACCAAAGACACTTGAGCAGGTGCCAGTCATTTTTAATGAATAACTAGAGTTATTGGAAAGAAGAACCCTTTGGCTTCGGTTCGCTTAAGACGCATCCAGACGTGTTATTGTCCTTGGTTACTTCAACGGCTTGGACTCATATATACCCAAGGCACGTTCGCACTACGTTCTCATGTGTCCGATTCTTTGTTCCGCAGTGTTCGGAGTAAACAGTAAACAAAGCAAGGCACACCTGACTTTTCCTTGCTCCGTTGGCTAGTCACAAAAGTGACAGGTGATGTTTCCCTTCCAAGTATTGGCTGTGGCCGCGAGTAACTTTTAACTCAGGCTTAATCATAGGAAGGGGTGTGCTCACAATTATAGGGATGGGGCCGAATTCATGCTTTAGAGAGGTTCCTGAACAGGGATCAGAATAAAATTTGATGTGATTGTGAGATTTGAATTACATTTTTAACTAGAGGTCGGAGATCTCATGCCTTCGTCAGAGGGACATTGCTCTAGAGAAATGAACGTGTATTCTGTACTTTTTTGGTAATCAATTTGGTCTAGAGTACAAAAGAATCTCTGTACTCCTTTTTTTATTCTACGGAACACTGTGAAATGGTTCACCACAGAGTTACAGACTCGCTGCCATCCGTGTTAGCCATTAGCTTTTGGCCGGGACTGTTACTGGGGAAAAAATTACTGTTATAAGAAATTCTGCTTACTGTATTATGATCAAAGTGTCACAACAGTGTCGCAAAATGTAATAAGAGAAGCTGTGATGAAAGGAAAGAATCAGAACAGGGCGACTACTGCTGTTTAGTTGAATTATTTTTATGCTTGTTTGTTGTTATACTGTGTTCTTTTATTTAATTTGTGTCCTAACAGTTGTATTTCTACACTCATTTCGTATATTCCAAATCTAGGCATCTTGTTTTTTCGACCCTTCATGTTTTTTTATCGCGCTTTCGCAATAAATTTAAGGTCTCCAGTGGACGTCATCCATAAAAATTACTTGGTGTGGCCATGCATAGGTAATGACCTGACCAACCTTTCCTCCTCCCGATGAAATTAGAGAACAGTCCCTTAATGTAAACAACGTTTTCTGATCCCAGACCATGATAGTCATGGGGTTCTCCAGCTGTCCAGCTGTCTATAAGCCACCCTGATAAATGGTCAAAAGGTCGTTGACCTACATATAGGACAACAACAAGGCAACCAAAAAAAACAATATACCTTATTTTCCACATTCCTATAAACCATTAAAGTTCAAACTTACACCACTATATCTATATTTCTAAACCTATACACCATACAAATATCTAGACAACTGCCCTATCAGCACCTCAACTACGAACAAACAAAGAAACAAACACAAAAGGTCTATTACGGGGACATATCGACCCCCACGACTCTCATCTTTGAACTTAATCTTGGTGTTTACCACAGTAACATGCCTACCAAAATTCATTAACTTCCATCTACAAATACACAAGTTATCCTGCTAACAACAAAAAAAGAAAATGCCCCCTGCAGTGACAACCGAACCCCCCACGAAGCCCGTTAACGAACTTAACCTTGCTCTCGACAATAGTAACCTCCCTACCAAAAATCATGACCATCTATTTAAATATACTCGACTTATTTTGTTAACAAGCAACAAACACAAAAGGTTCACTAATGTGACGTACGGACCCCCCACAAAGCCCAAACTTGCACTTGACTTCGGCCTTAATAACGGTAATCTGCCTGCCAAATATCATGGACTTCGAATCATGCCTTCCAGAGTTATATGCCAAAATCCGCTGTCACCCACAATGCGGCCAACCATTTCCATAGTTCTTCTGACGAAGACAATTAGCAGAACTGCTAAAGAAAATAAATGTGCTCCCCCCCATTCATCGCAGTATATGGTATGGTCGCAACAAGGAAAAGGTTGAGCTCAGTAATTGCGCAGTTAACAAATATTTGGAACACAGTGTAGGCTTTGGAACACACTGAGTCGACGATAAAAAAGTTGCTCCTGATCAGAAACTGTGAAATTGTTGATAGTTCATGTAGTCGATACCGATAGCAATGGTCTCACCGAACAGGACAATGTTTGGCTGGGCATATTCGTGTCTTCCAGCATTGTACCTACTACTGACTGGGTTTGCTGCAACTGTTGGAGGTGAGCACTTGCAATCGCTTTACTTCTTTCACTTTTCAACCAAATTTTGGGGTAAGTCCCAATTCTTTGTAGTTAGTGTTGGAAGTTAAAGCTTAGTCTTTATTTCATAAATTGTCACGAGTTGCATCGATAGCCCTCTGATTACTAGTATGTACTTCCATACAATGTTACGTAATATCTGGAAAAGCTTATTTTGCATATCGAGAATTCTACACAATCATACATGTTCAGGAGGGTTTTGGTCCAAATGACATAATCCTGAAATATAGACGGCACACTGGGTTAAACAAGCCTTAGTTTACTTTCTATTCTGTTCCGAGACTGACAGACATAATATATTTTTCCCATCTATTCTAGGTGAATCGCAGAAGATAACCTTCCCGGCTCCACGCAGTACCAGTAACTACGCCAGGCTGGAAACAACATTGTCGCAAGGCTTGAGTAATTATACTCTATGTGTGCACATGCGCACAAACATGAGCTCCAGACTTCATTTCGGTCTGGTCAGCTACGCTGTAGGACACCAACATAATGAGCTTTTAATTTTCAAGGCAGAGTATGGGTTTGTGGTAAGTTCACGATCTCGATATTTAAGTTAAGTTAACATTTAACTTGTCATCGATGTATTCATCAAATAAAGAAGGCTGTAATCCAACCTCCTTGTCTAAATGTATGTAAGATAAAAAAAGCATTGCCTTAGTTTTCACCATCAGTTATAATGTAAAACTCAACAGAAGTTATTTCAGATGTCAATCACAGGAATATTATTATATACGCCAAAACAGTTACTCAAGCAACTGGATATGATTTTGGAAACGGTCAGACGTTTCAGGTAGCATCCACTACCTTTCGTCAGTGACACTAAAGGACTGCAGGAGAATTGCTGGTTTATAAGCAGAAACCATTGATTGATATGCAAATAATTATATACCTTTTGACAAAAATCACATGCGTGAATAACTTCATAAGTATAGATAATAACAGTGGGTATCAAGTACCGGAAACATGTCAATATGATTCAGTAATCGAGTCAACTTAGATTATGATCGTAGTGACCGAGTGTATGTCTTCCAGATTCATGTAGATGGCATGACGTCGACCCATGTGGCTGCAACTTTGCCCGTTTGGGATGGCGAGTGGCACGCCATATGTGCTACCTGGCGCAGCAGTGATGGAGCTTGGCAGCTCTGCACCGATGGTGTGCTTTCAGCCTGGGGCTCGGGGTTGGCAGTGGGAACTACAGTGGGTCACGGTGGCACATGGGTCCTCGGACAGGACCAAGACACAGTTGGGGGATCATTCGAAGTGAACCAAGCCTTCATTGGGGAAATGTCGCAGGTGAACCTGTGGGACTACGTGTTGTCTCCAACTGAAATCGGAACAGACTGGCCGATGTTCTGTAGTCACCATGGTAACGTGATTGACTGGGCAGCTACGGATGTCACCGTTTACGGTCTGGCCAGCAGCGAGCGATATCTTCACTGTGGTAAGTACAACAAGTACATGTTGGTTTTACTCCCACGAAATGGCGGAGGCTCTGTTTTGGTGGCGTTACTTTACATACTGTGTGCTACAAGGCTAGTAATTGAACATGCGTGTTTGTTAATTGTTGACTAGGATGTCTTGGAAACAAAATATAACTTAAGTTCAGTTTATTTGCAAATTGATGCCCGAAGGCTAATTGCAACATGACACAATGTAAAAAATATACAGATAAGTGGAACAATTGACTATTTTATAAATTGCGATAGAATGTAATCTAACCTTTTTGGGTTTGACCTCTTTTTTGACTTCTTGTTTTTTTTTGCATTTTTCTCTTTAATTTATATATATATATATATATATATATATATATATATATAGAGAGAGAGAGAGAGAGAGATAGATATATGTATATGTATATGTATATGTATATGTATATGTATATATATAGATAGTTACTACTAATAGATAGATAGATATAGATAGATACAGAGAGGGAGAGAGAGAGAGAGAGAGGGAGAGAGAGAGGGGGGGGGCGAAAAGAACAGGGTTATGCTTAAGATACTGCATAAGAAAGGATCCACAATTTGGATCCACACGTATCTTTGTCACGAATCTTACAGTTTATGAAAGTGCTTTGTTTTCGTAAAATAAATCCACATTGTAACTCCAGACTGTAATTTACAACACTACTTACTCACTTCCTTTGATTTGTATTGATATTCAAACAACGTCTATTCATTGGTACAGAGAGATGTCCACAATGTGAACAGACTTGCTTGTATACAAACGGTGATTTCCAGTGTTCCTGCCATGTTGGCTACGCCTTAAAGGAAAATGGCACGTGTGATGGTACGTTTTTTAATACAAATACTAGACGGTAACAAAGAAGATGTTGTCAGTCTTTTAAATGATGGCATCTAGAGAATAATTCATGTCTTTGAAATATGAATTGTCAACTTTAAGTCCTGCTCTGTATGTTTTGTAAACTTTTAGATCGGTTTTATATGTGAGCTTATTTGAAATTTGTATATGTCCATCATGAATGAGAACTCGCAATTCATATTATGAGCTGCGAAGAGTTTGAAACGAATAATAAATAAACCATCGGATTCATATATGTTCCATTTGTTATTTGGGCACATGCTTGACATCTATTCAGCGTCCCTTTCTCTCATTTCAGACGTCAATGAGTGCTTGACAGAGAATGGCGGCTGTGATCACATCTGTACGAACACGGAGGGGAGTTTCCAGTGTTCCTGTGATCCAGGCTACCTTTTAAACGCTAACGGATTGGCATGCGATGGTAAGTTTTATCCCGCCCATTTCCCATTCTATGAAGTACTGTATATGAAAATTCTGAGCCTTTAAAACACAGTTATTAGCTTGGATGACAAACGTTTTGTCACGGCGAGTGCAAAACGGATGGCACTCAGGCTAAACAGTTATTACCAATAATGGATACAAATACAGCATCCGTGATTGGACGGTTTCGTTTTCAGCACTCAGGGCGACTAAATAATAAGGATCAACAGACGAGAGCGAATCGTAACAAGCCAGATTTTAGTTGTCAAAATATATATAAAAGACTGACAAGTAATATTTTTTCTTCCCGCTTCAACAGACCTGTGTCTAACGGCCGCGCCCCTGTATGAACCACACCGCAGTACGGCGTACGTGCCAGACGGGTCGAACGTGTGTGATGGGGAGTTAGAGGAAGGCTGGTACCGCTTCACTCATGTGGGAGGCAAGATGCCCACCAGCTGTGTAGACTCCTACCTCTGCGGTACCGCGTCACCTGTATGGTTGAATGGAGGACACCCCACAGGTACGTTTGCACACGATTTGCTTTGGTGGACTAGAGTACCCAGCACGTCGGCAGAACGTACTGCGCCTGAGCAAAACCTGGATTTTCGCTGGATTTTTGGTCAACGTTGCATCAAAATTTTGCCTGTTGCAGACCATATCTTTTTCTACACAACATTTGAAAACAACAGACGGGATGTTACCCTTATATACGCGAATTCGACCTTATATGAGACGTTCTGCCGAAGTGCTATGCACAATACATTACGGGTTTCGCGCAGGCGCAGTACGCTCTGCCGACGTGCTAGAGTACCCAGGGCCATGGATCTTACATACATTGTTCATTTCATTATACATTTATTAACAGAATTCTATACAGTCTCTTTTACAGTTTCTGTGACTTTTGAGTAGTAAACGGA